>OX422140.1:121158954-123558954 GCA_949129095.1 Volucella bombylans | reverse complement strand
CGCTTCATTATTGAGTATTGTAAATTTGCCATTTCAAAAATGGATTTCAACTGGCTCTTGTTTTTGAATTCATTTCAGGTTCTAGCTGTTTTCCTAGCTCGCCGTTATAGAAATCAACATGATCCTGGTTATCTACCAGCTCGTGCAGTTTTTCCCGCCAGCAACTATGTGTACTAAAGATAAAAATAAAAATGTGTCCCATATTGGTGCAGAAATTCAAGCTGTCCACCACCAAAGTGTTCTGCAGAAGAAGAAAATATAATTATTTCTAATACAAATACATACTGAAAACCTCCTCTACAAAGGCTGATGATGAACCTATGTGTCGACCAAATGACCGGTGGTCTACTTATTTAACTTTAATTTTTATAATTTACAACTTTCTGAGATTATTTATGAGTTATTATGTGTTTTCGCAAACCATTAAGATAAGTGTATATTTTATGTGACAAATTTCTTGTGGCAGTTTTTATTTTTAGATAATTTTTTAATTGTATTGTTTTAATTTTTATTATATTCATATACAACCGAGTCATGCTGTTGTTCCTAGAAATCAGTTGTTTCACTAGAGAATCGCCGATGAAATTATGAATATGTGTAGAGCATCTATTGTACATTGGAAATTAGTTTCAATATTAGTTGCTACATATTTACCTACAGAAGCAAAGAGAACATTCTAAGATTATAGAAATGATTGTTTGTAATAGATATATTTCTTTTAAGCGTGGTAGATCTCAATAATGGAGAATGTCATTTTAAGAGTCCTATTTTCCTCTACTTAACTTCACAGTTTCCCATATTAAATGCATACACACGAGTACATATACATATATATAAACTATGTAATGAAAAAGAAAGTCTCTATATTCTACTAAATTATACAAACGTACACATATTTAAACCTGAAAGGAATAACTAAAGAAATAACATAAAGTAAGTTTGGGAAATAATAATCGATAAGCAAACAAACAAAACAACAAAAAAAAAAACATGAAATTCTTTGTATTCTGTGCTGTGATTGAAATAAAACGTCTTTAAAACAAATGTTCTTATTTCTTGTCCAAGGTATCCACAAACATGTTAAGTAGCTTTGTGAAATGCCTTAAAATATGTAGAAATAACTAGTGTATTCGATGACGGGGGTGCCATCGAAATCCTTTAGCAATCGTATGGCATTCAAGAAGTCTTGCAATAGAAAAGTAGGCAGTTACATATATGTATCCGTTTTCTATTATCCAACCATCAAGCACTCATGTGACCACTATGCACCCCACGCTAACCAACCACCTGATGCCCACTATTTAATAACCAACCACTCATCCACTATCGAACCACCCACCTTTCATCCGACCACTATCCACCCTTGGTAAGATAAACTAGTACTGTAGTCACATTTATAGGGACGATGTAATAGATTGCTTGAAATTTGACATGTGTTCATGAAAAAACGGTTATCTTCTTTTTTGATTAAAATGCGTGTTTATGCGAGTGTTAAGTCCCATTTACAATACTGCGAGATGCGATGCGTTGTTCGAAACACCACTCACAAATAACAAGCTCAAAATGAAAACAACAACAATTTAGCTGTCACGCATTGCGAGATGCGAGAGTTTTCCAGATTTTCGAAATTGATTGCGATGCTCGCTGCGAGATTCGCATTATTGTAAACGAACACATTGAATTACATGTTACGGAAATATTTTTGACAGTTCATGCGCTCTCGTTTTCGAACAACGCATCTCATCTCGCAGTATTGTAAATGGGACTTTATTCAGTGTTTAAAAGTTTGTAAAATTTCAAAATGGGAAGAGGAAAAAAAAATTTCAACGCGAAATAATTATTATTTGAGAAGGGAGCGTAAAGCGCCCTGTAGAGGCTAAAACATGGTACCACCAACCAAGTTTTAGCTGATGTTGATCGTCTGCGGGCTGGTACGCGTACCAATTTTTTGGTCTCACCAACATCAGAATTTGGTCTCACTAAAATCAAAACTGGTTTGATTTTTGTCGATGTTTGTGGGCGGAGTTTTGTGTTGCTGATACTATGTTTGAGTGTTTCAGTTTTTATGCATTTTTATTTTTTAACTTAAGTTACTCTTATATGCTAAACAAAAAACGCTTAAAAATTAGCTTAAATTACTTACAATAATCTTATTCTAACTTAATGGCCCCATGCGGGCACTCTAAGTTAAACCTAACACTTAAACTATGTCTTTCGACGAATCTTACATTATATTTTTATTTTA
This sequence comes from Volucella bombylans, assembly GCA_949129095.1. NCBI lineage: Eukaryota > Metazoa > Arthropoda > Insecta > Diptera > Syrphidae > Volucella > Volucella bombylans. The sequence goes on along the minus strand of OX422140.1, from coordinate 123,556,709 downwards.
ACATTACTTAATACTAGTACTAAAATAAATTATGAGTAAAAAACTTAGTGAATGGACATTTTTTAATTTTTTATAAAAAACTTAAAACTAAAAGCCTACAGACTACCTAAAACTAAATCTTAATCTACTTAAACCTACTTACATCTAATACGTACACACACACATACATATATATATATATATATATACATAATACATATATACTTGATATATAAATATATGTACATATATATATTGTGTTTTTTTTTCATTTTTTATTTTTATTAATTTTTTTTGCTTTTATATATTTTTTCCCTAAACTAACTTAATCCTACCTAAAACTATGTAAGCCGGCCATGGCTAAAAAAAAATTAGGCTGACCCACTTTGCCTCAGATGAAGCTATCTATCACTGGAGGCATTCGACGACGAAGCATCCTCCCCTTCAACTAGCCACCAAAATTGCTGGTGCTGCTGAGCAACATCCCTCATGTCGCGACTCCCTACCGACCTACTGAACCGGAGACGCTCCGCACTGCCATGTGCGACGTCTCTGTCGTAGTTGAGTCGCCTGTCCGCAGCTGTTCGAGCAACGTGGAAGATTAGCGGCACCGCCAATCTGTCCTGGATCAAACCTTTGCTATCTAGATAGAGGAACGCCTCTGGAGGAATAAAGCCGTCAAAGCGAACTCTCTCGTGATACATATAATTGGGGTAGTAAGCCCCGGAGATCAGGTTGTTCGATGAGGTCATTGCTCTTGCAACGTGCCTTCGAGTCAACTTAATGACGAAATTGTCCACTCTTATTAGGTTCGCCCTATTGTATAAGACCTCATTAGGATAGAATTTTATGTACTGAGACTCTGGTGTTCTGTATAGGCGAAGACAAGTCCTAAGACAAGCCCTCTCAAACACCCGAATCTTTTCCAATAAACTTGCTCTCACGTTGAACCACACGGGACATCCAAATACAAGCATGGGCCTGATAAGGGCCATGTAGCAGATCACCTTCACCCTCGCATCGAGTTGGCTGTTATAAAACAGTCTCTTTGTAAGGGCAAAAGCACCTCTGGCTCTGGCCAGAGCAACATCTATATGTTTGTTAAAATACAGATATTGATCTAGCCAGATCCCAAGGTATCTGACCACATTTCGACAAGCGAGTGGCTGTCCATGTTGTCCGAGGATAGAAAACTTTCGCCAATTCTTTCTGGTATCCCTAGAGGCCCCAGACAAAGGCGTCCTAAACAGAATGGTTTCCGACTTCTGAAAGTTGATTTTCAACTTCCAGTCATCGCAATATCGCTTAATTTTGTCGAAGTCATGCTGCAAAAGTGTATTAATGACCTCAATCTTTGGACCCGATCTGTACGCGATTATGTCGTCTGCGTACGCTATGGCATGGTGAAGTGAACCTATGAGATCACTCGTGTAAATGTTGAATAGGATCGGCGAATTTACCGCACCTTGTTGCAGACCGTTTTTAATGTCAAATGTTCCAGCAGAAGTCACATCGCCATTCTTCACGATGAACTGTCTACTGGAGAGCATATCAAAAAGAATATACAGCAGTGGTTTACTAATTCCCAACCTGTCCAGCTTGAAAAAGAGTCCCTCTAACCATACGGTATCGAAGGCCTTCTCCAAGTCAATCAGGCAGGCACCAGTGCACTGTTTCTTGCCTTTGTTCCATTGGATATCAGAAACTAGTTTCGACGCAGCATGAATGATATCATGCCCCGCCTTGAAACCGAACTGATTATCCGGAACTATATGTTTGTCCTCAACCCACTTAGTCAGGACTCTATTGATCACCCTTTCGAAAACCTTACTGATGTTAGGAAGAAGACTAATCGAGCGGAGATTCGCCGGATTGGAAGTGTCTTTATCCCTTTTGGGGATGGGATGTACCATAGCAGTTTTCCAATGCGCTGGATAATGTGCATTATTCATTGCATTATTAAACAGGGTGGTATAAATGTTCACCGCTTCTAGAGGGAGATGTCGAAGCACAATGTTCGGTATTTCATCGGTTCCCACTGATTTCTTACTTCTAAGTGATTCGAAGATCGTTTGGAGCTCTTCCTTCGAAATGAACGGGGGTAGTACCCTATCGTTGGTGATGACATTATTTGCCATATTCTCGTCACTGAACTGGGTGAAACCCGAGCTCTCGAATCGCCAATTCATAATTTCATTTCGAAGGCAGAAATTGTGTACAAGGACTCGATTCTCCAGATCGTGGTTTGGGCCAATGATAACATTCGCCTTGTACACTTCCTGGAAAGTCGCTCCTATAGCCTCTACCTGCTCCTGCGGATCCTCGATCACAAAGAAGCTGTCATCATCAACAGCCTCATTTGGATCTATGCCCGCTGCTGCCAGTATTTGTTCGTTGTTCGTCGTTCGGTCGATTTTAAGACATGGAATGTCGTTCTGATTATTTCTCCGAAATATTTTATTTATTTGCGGGAACATATTCGGGTTGCTGGTGTTTACAGCCCGAATTTTATTGTTCCAATACAAACTTACAGATGTTCTGTAATTTTCCTTTATTAATGTTTGGAGGTTTTTAATCGACGACTTCAGTGTCATGATCTCCGGGTTATGTCTGTCAGTGAACTGTCTGTACAAGGTTTTTAGTCTTGACAGCAGTCCACTTTTATGTCGGTGCAGTGCGTCAATAGTTGCGTTGCGGAATAAGTCTTCTTCGTCAGTGTGTTGGTACCGAGGTATCGTTTTGTCCATTGTTTGTTTGATTGTCTCGTCCATTCGTCCTAGATACCTGTCAATCTCCTCGTTTGACAGATTTCTGTTGGACGGTGGGTAGAGCGAATTCGAGGAGAGTGCTTTAGTCAGTGTTCTGGTGAAGTGTGTCCAACGCACCCTACTATAATTGTAGGAATGCCTTTGGACAAACTCATCCAATTCCGCGATTTCATTGGGAACAGTTATTTCGGTGCTGAGACCGCAATGGTCACTGTCATACACGAAAGTGCGTAGACAGTTTGTAGTTTGTTGGTTAGTGCATGTCAGTTGTATTCGTGAGTCGAACAGTAGAAGATCCAAATAGGACCCGTGTCTGGGAAACGACGGACTATCCGTCGCCTTAAGCCCGAGTCGATACATTACACTGTGCTGACCCCACCAATTGAATAGTAGGTTCCCTCTAGTATTTGGTGTATTATTTCCCCAATCACTATGTTTGGCGTTGAAATCTCCGCCGATAATAAAATAGTTGTCTTCCAATTCCAGCCTCAGAAATCGAAAAAGTGTCTCGAGCTCTGAGATAAATAAGGTGGATTGAGTAGCCTTAGGTGCATAGACAGACACCATGTACAACCGCTTTCCACTACGGAGAGGGATATACACGATGCATACTTCCAGCACCTGGAACCTACGTACTACACGACTGTATACTCTTTTAAAAGGTATACCTTTTCGTACGAAAATTGCAACGCCGCCTCCTTGAATGGAGTTGGGTCGGTTTCTCCGTACTATTTTGTATCTTCTGTGCCTCATTTTGTGTCTCTTGGTAAGCTTAGTTTCGCTAACCAAGAGTACATCAGGGGCTTGGTCTTCAAGCAACTTAAATAGTGCGGCTCGTCGTTCGAGCCTAATCAGTGAATTCACATTCACAGCAAGGACCTTCAGGGTTTGCTCCGCCACGTACGTACCCATTACGGCAAAAGGTGCGTTAGGCCAGGCAGCAGTGAGTATACTTGATCCACCCGCGCGGTCTGTTCAGTTAAATGACGTTGTAGCTGAGCGATCTGCCCCTGGATAGAGAGCAAGATAGCTAGCATGTCAGGTACTGGTTCAGGTGCTCTGGGCGCTGGGGCCTGAGAAGCAACCTTCGCTTGCTGTACCGTATTTCCCCCACCTGCCGCCATTTGGGCGTAGGTAACATGGGGAGTAACGGCTGGTGTTTGCAAATGCACGGGTGGACGTTTCACTTCCACTTTCTGCTGCCGGGCCAGGTTTATTCTTTTGATGTACTGGAATTTGGGACAACCCCGATAATTTGCGGTGTGTCCCGTGTTCCTACATAAAGCACAAGAGAGTTGGCTTTTTTCAGACGCTCCGTCCTTACCCAGAGCGCATTCCTCGGACTTGTGGTTCTTTCCGCACTTCACGCATCGAGGCTGCATTTCGCAGTTCGACGCGGCGTGCCCGAACCTTTGGCAGCGAACACATTGTAAAATGTTTTCACTCCTCTTTAATTTTTCCCAATGGACTACCTGGTAGTCTAGGACTTTAATACTCCTTAGACCATCCAGATTGCTGGTGGGACTTAGTTGGACCAGGAAAATCGGCAGTTGCCGCTTCTCCCTTTTGGCTCTGGCTGTGGTGAAAGGCTTGACCCCCACGAATTGGAGCCCTTCGCACTTCTTCTCTTTCAGCAGTGCAAGGAGCTCCTCCGGATCAGTCGACGGTTCCAATCCCCTCAGCAGCATTGTTTGCAGCTTGTCCCCCTTCGGGGTGTAGGAGAAGAACTCCGTCGTCGAATCCTTCAGTAAATTTTTGATTTTATAATAGCGCTCCACTGAATTGCAGTGGATCGCGTGTCTATCTAAAGATAACCTTTTTACAAAAAAATTGTTGCCTATGGCCGACTTACATAATTCGATAGTTTCCTTGAGTTCCATCTTGTATGTATTTATGGGTGGAACTCTTTGCTTTGCAATCTTGTCTTGTTTCTGCTGCTGTTGTTGATGCGTTTGAATATGTTGTTGTTGCTGGTGTTGCTTTTGCTGTTGGTGTTGCTGTGTTTGCTGCAGCTGCTGTTGTTTCTGGGGCTTGTGTAGTTGTTGTTGCTGCGGTTCTGATTTTTGTTTTTGTTTCTGTACTTGTTTTCTCGTTTGCACATGTGTGGTTTTTTGTTGTGGTAGCGGCTGTTTAGCCTCGCTATTTATGAGCTGTTGCTTAGAGCTCTGGAGTTGTTGCTCCTTTTGCCTTCTCGCCACTTGTTTCTTTTTAATAGCCAGTACTTTTTGTTCCAGCTCTTTAATGCAGCTCCTAAGTGCATGCACCTCTTCCTCTTCATCCTCTGACTCAGTAGCCATTAGAGATTGGAAGGTATTCTCACCATCAGACACGTATGGGTCTTCGTTTTGGTCAGCTGCGGCCTTTGTTGACGTTGTTGGCGCCCCTTCCCTTGCTCTACCTGTCAGCTTTTCAGTAGAAGTTGTTAGGGAGGGGCGCTTTTCAAGAATTGGAGTTAGATTGAGCCTCCTCTTCCTTTTCTTCGCAATATTTTCCGATGACATTATGTCATCTGCTGGTTCCGCTATTGGAGTAGCGGACCGCTTGCTATCACTCATCGTATGGTCGTATATATATTCCGTATATTTTTTTTTCCACTATATTTTAAACTTAAAAAAAAAAAAAAAAGTCAACGTAATTCCTTCTGGAATCGAACCCACGACCCCTGTTTTAACGGGTGGACACCACTACCACTAGGTCACCGATGCACGTTCGCAAAATGTTTCTCATTCACTTTTATATATATATTTATTTTTCCACTTTAAAAGCCGAAACACGTTTATTCCTCACGGAGGTCTATGAACGACTCTATGTTTGAGTGTCTGCGCTCTCATCTGCCAACATTTACTCGAGCAAGCTATTTTATCAGTGAATTTCGTCGTGTGAAATACAAATTCCAAATACTGATGTTTGGAAAGAATTTTTCGAGTGTTTTCACACCCTACCATCTATGTGGACACATGTGTTCTATTATGTTGGAGTGAATTGGTCTCAGCTTCTGCGGGTTTTAGTTGTACCATGTTTACCAGTACCAGGTTTTAGCGTCTACAGGGCGCTTAAGTCCTTGAGAAAGATAACTGATATGGTACACTGCTCCAAAACAATAGTGAAAAATGCTCTTAAACCTCAGAAAAACAAACAAAGAACAGGATCTAAGAGAAAAACCAGCGATCAGACGTTTGCAAGAAGCTAATGTCTTTGAAAGATCAGCAGCAAAAGTTCCGTTGCTGAGCAAGAAAAATGTAATTGATCGTTTAAAATTTGCTAACTAAAATCCATTGGAATAGAAGGAATTAAAAAAATGGAATAATATACTATTTATGAAGCCACGAATCGAAATTTAATTTATTTGGATCAGATGGTCGGCGCTATGTCAAAAACCAATGAGCTTGATCCGAAATACACTATTAAAACCGTTAAACATGATGGCGGTAATATTAAAGTGTTGGCTTGTTTTTCTTGGTATGGAGTGGGCCCGAATTAAAACAATGACTGCCGAATTTTATGTGGAAAACATAATGGAGAGTGTCATGATGCCGTGTGCTGAAGAGAACATGTCTCTTCGGTGGATCTTCCAACAGAATAATGATCCAAAGCATACGGCAAACATTTCAAAAGACGTTCAACTCAAATAATATAACCATTATGTTTTGGCCAGCACAGTCACCGGACTTAAATCCGATCGAGAATCTATGGAAGTATGTTAAGGATCGTATTGGGAAAGAAAAATTTAAAAATCAAGATAGTTTATGTGAAAGAATCAAGAAAATATGGGATGCAATACCGGTCGAAACCTGTCGCAAACTTGTTGAGTCCATGCCTCGCAGATGTCAAGCTGTTTTCGAAAGCGTGGCCATGCAACAAAGTATTAAGTCCACATAGGGAGTTATAAAAAATAATAATTTAAAAGTGGTGTTAATTTCAATAATTTGTCGGAGAAATAAAATGATGTCTTTATAAATATGACCAGGCCAAAATGGGTATTATCTTGACAATTTAGTTTATATAGAAAGCTGTGAACTATAATTAAGTTTTTTTTTATTTGTTTGAAACGTTCTAACATATTTTATTTAAATAAACTAATAGTTTAAGAAATGTTGGTGTAATTTATTTGGTGATATGTGACGATACTGGAAAGTGTAAATGAGCGATCGGAAAGATTGAGAACTTGTCAATCTCACTATCGAAATTTGGGCAATTTTGAAATCAGAATTTAGTTGCTGCAGGCATAACTTACGAAACGATCAGAGGAAGGTACAAATTCTTTATTGACTCAACATGTTTTCACTACGATTAGGTACTGCGACCACCACTAATGATAGTAGCCGAACTCATTAAATGCTGTGATTCAAGGATGATGAGATTTATCATATTGTAGAATGTTTGTGTGGGTACAAATAATAGAACTTATTATTTTCAATACAAATCCCTTTATTCAGTACAGTTACAATTCACTATTTAATTCTTTCTCTCAGTACAATTCAATTTCTCAACCACTTATACTTTTCTTATCTTTTACTTAAACCACTTAATCACTTCTTCTAATTAACACTTCAAATTCAACTTTGGAACTGATTTGCATACCTTTGGGATGCTGGTATTTATACTCGAATGACATACTTCGAGAACAATCCACGTCATCCAGCGTTCCATACAAGTTCCAATTTGCTAGAAACTTCGATTCTACTCTCCTCGACTGTCTTTGCTAATCCAGTATCGAAACCTTCTAGTCTTCGAGTTTCGACATTTTCTGCTAGATGTCGCTGCTCACATTTGAGTGGTTATCACATTGCTCCCTCCCTACAGTTGTTCGTCCCGAACAACTTCGTCATTCAGCATCCCGTTGAAATGACACATTCTATCCAAATGGACCACTTTAAATTTTCCTCGATCCCCACGCTGGATCCGGTAGACAACGTCATTAATGCGGGTTATCACCTTGTATGGACCTTCCCAGTCCTGTTGCAATTTTGGTGATTTGCCTTTCTTACGCTGAGGATTATACAGCCAAACCAGATCTCCTTCGTTGAAACCGGAAGATTTCGCCTTGATATCGTACCTAGTTTTCATGCGGCTGCTTGCTAGCTTCATCTTTTCTCTGGTGTCTTCATGCAATTTACGAATCCTGCTGCGTAAGTCATTCACGTACTCGTTCACCTCTTTGGGCTCCGTCGGTGGGGATCCGAATTTTGCTTCACTTGGCAACCGAATTGTTTGACCAAATAAGATCTCGGATGGTGTGTGCCCTGTTGAGCTATGGACCGCGTTTCGGTAGGCCATTAAGAAGAGGGGTATGTGTCGATCCCAATCCCGCTGGCAGTTGCTGACAACCTTAGATAGATGCTCATTCAAGGTCCGATTGAATCGCTCGACCATTCCATCAGATTGAGGGTGTAGTGGCGTTGTCCTTGTCTTTCTTATTCCCAAATATTGGCATATTTCCTGGAAGACTTTTGATTCAAAGTTTCGCCCTTGATCAGAGTGCAGCTCCATTGGGACCCCAAATCTGCTCACCCAGTTGTTGACTATATGTTCGGCTACGGTCTTAGCCTCTTGATTTGGGATGGCAAACACTTCCGGCCACTTACTGAAGTAATCCATGACTACGAGAGTATATCGGTTTCCATTAAAGGTTTCGGGAAACGGCCCAGCGATGTCGATGGCTATTCGTTCGAAAGGTGCTCCGACATTGTATTGTTGCATTTGTCCATGTGGCTTTACTTTTGGACCCTTGGTAGCCGCACACCTTATGCACTTTTTGCACCAATTCTCGACATCTTGTTTAGCGCTTAGCCAATAGAAACGTTCCCTTACCTTTTCCAACGTCTTGTTTATTCCCAAATGGCCTCCTGAGATTCCGTCATGTATTTCATGGAGCACTTGGTTGACTCTGGATCGTGGCACAATTAGCTGCATACGAGATGTTGTCCCATCTGCACTTTCCCATTTTCTCTTCAGCAATCCATCTTGCACAAAAAGCGAGTCCCACTGTGCCCAGTATGCCTTCAGAGTTTGGCTCCGATCTGATATCTGCTGCCAGCTTGGTCTTTCCTCGTGTTCCTTCCAGGCCAATATTGGTTCGATGTCATTGTCTGCCTGTTGGGAGGAACGGACTTCGTCTATACTCCAACCCTCTATTGGCTCAGTCCTGATCATTTGGATAGTTGCCTGTTCTTTCGCTTCTTTACGGTTGCAGTGTTCGCATTTTACCCCGCACGGTCGACGAGAGAGAGCATCAGCATTTGAGTGGAGTGTTCCCTTGCGGTGTTGCACTTCAAAGTCGTAGCCCTGCAATTGCTCGATCCATCTTGCAATTTGGCCTTCAGGGTTCTTAAATTGGAGTAGCCATTTCAGAGCTGCGTGGTCTGTCCGGAGAATGAACTTTTGTCCGTAGAGGTACTTATGGAAATGCTTCGTAGCCAGAATTAAAGCCAGAAGCTCGCGCCGGGTTACACAGTAGTTCCGTTCAGGTCTGGAGAGTACTTTGTTGTAATATGCGACCACTTTCTCTTGACCGTCATGAACTTGGGAGATCACAGCTCCGACCCCAACATTGCTAGCGTCTGCGTCCACGATGAACATTTTTCCGGGCGTCGGGTAACCCAAGATGGGGGCATTGCACAGCTGTCGCTTCAGTTCTTGAAATGCTTTTTCGCATTCTCCAGACCACCTGAACTGTCGGCCTTTTTCCGTAAGTTGATGCAGGCTCTTTGCAATGCCAGCAAAATCCTTTACGAACCTTCTGTAATACGTGGCGAGGCCCAAGAAGCTTCTCAGTTGGTGTTTATCTTTTGGAGAAGGCCAACTTTTCACGGCTTCGATTTTGTCAGGATCCGTTCTTACTCCTTCCGCTGATATAATGTGACCCAGATATTTTACTTCCGGACGAAACAAGGCGCACTTTTCCGGGTTGAGCTTTAAATGAGCACTTCGTAGCCTCTCAAACACTTCTTTTAGATTTTCGCGGTGCTCCTCGTACGTCTTACCTATGACGATAACGTCGTTCAAATATACTAGGCAGGTTTTCCAGGTGAGTCCTTGCAATGTTCGTTCCATTAGTCGCTCGAAGGTGGCCGGAGCGTTGAACAGTCCAAACGGCATCACTGCAAACTGCCAAAGACCGCTTCCTGTAGTGAAGGCAGTTTTCTCACGGTCCGTACGATTTATCTCTACCTGCCAGTAACCGCTCTTCAAGTCAAGTGTTGAAAACCATTTCGCTCCAGAAAGCATATCCAAAGTGTCATCGATTCTCGGAAGTGGGTAGTTGTCCTTTTTAGTGACATCATTGAGACGTCGGTAGTCTACACAAAATCTCGTCCTGCCATCTTTCTTCTTCACGAGGACCACTGGAGATGCCCACGGACTTTGCGATTCTTCAATCACTCCCTCAGCTTTCATCTTCGACATCATTTCGGCAACTTCTGTTTGCTTTGCCAATGGAAGACGCCTTGCAGGTTGACGGATTGGTCGAGCGTCTCCGGTGTCAATGTGGTGTTGAACAATATGCGTACGTCCATATTCTCCGTCTTGTGTAGCAAATACTCACCGATTAGTTTTTCTGCCAGGATTCGCTGATCTTCGTCCAGATTACAGAGGCTGAGAATTTTGTTCTTGATTTTTATGCTCTGAACTGTAGTGACCGGTTTTGCACCCTGTTTTTCCGTTGTGGTCGATATAGCCTCAAAAGGTACGCATTTTCCCACTATCTCCCCCTTCTTCACCTTTACACTGAATGTCTTTGGATTTAGAATCCTTACAGGGACCATGTTGTTCCTTGGCTCCACTAAGGTCTTTCCCACCATGAAGTCTCTTTTCTTTTCTGGCTCCATCAAATAGAATCGGTGGCTACCAGGACCACCTTCCACTTTTGCCCACAAAATTGCTTCTGACGAAGGCTCTAGACTCTGATTGCTGCAGATGACGACATTTGAGACTGTGGTATTGGCGTTTCCGTATATCATTGGTATCTCCATGTTTCCGTATTTCAGGGTTTGTACCCCCAAGTCGACTACAAGTCCATGTTCTCTCATGAAGTCTGTACCAATGATGCACTCGTCACATATGTCAGCTACCAGAAACGCGTGAGTGAATGTTATTCCGGCCAGTTGGATTTTTATGCGGACTTCACCATATACCTTAATCGTTGCTCCTGTAGCTGTTCGCAAGCTGCAGCCAAGACTTCTGCACAAGATTCCTCCTGATGATTGAGGCCGTGGCACCGGTGTCTATTGTTGCCATCCATTTTTCTTTTCCACTGACTACTTCTACTAGAAGGCTTTCGCTGCGTCGTTTTGCCAGCGAGACTTGGATGATGGTCCTGGGGCCGTCGACTCCTGCTACCAACTTCTGCCCCGCGAAGTTGGTGCTTAAGCATTTCCCGACTGATGGCTTCGGGAAGGTTGACCGGCTTCTTGATAGCTGTTTCTGCGGGTTTCTTCCTCTATTTGCTTGTCACCACAGTGAGGGCAGTCTTTTCGTCGCAACGGTTCTTTACACTGCCTTTGAAGGTGTCCTATTTTATTGCAATTCCAGCAGCGCATTATTCGTCTATCCCGTCGAGTATCTCGTTCCTCGGCACTAATTCTTGTGCAGGAACATTCGACAGATGCTACTTCCCTGACGAAATGTGTTCCCCTGGAAGCCTGATTGGCTGCTTCCATCGCCAGAGCGAAGGCAAGTGCTTCAGCAAGGGTTCTTTTCCCGGCCATCCTTACTGCTGACTGTAGCTTCGAATCTGCAATTCCCCTGATAAATGCATCTTTTGCCATTTCGTCGATAATTTCTTGGCCTGCGGTGGGATATGACAAATGTGCCAGTCTACTCACGTCTGCTTGGAGCTGTTGCAATGTTTCTCCTCGTTGCTGCATACGGCCTTGCAATTGAACCTTGTAAACTTCCCGCATGTGGCTATCCCCAAAACGTTTCTCGATAGCCTGCACTAAAGCCGTATAGTCTCTAGTCTTTTAGATATCGATTGTTTGTAACAATTCTGCCCCAGAACCGCATAAGGCCATTGTTAGGGCAAAGCACTTTTCCTCATTGTCCCAGTCGTTTGCACAGGCAGCCATTTCAAACTGCTTCTTATAGGTAGACCATGAGGTCTGGCCATCGAATGAGGGAGGTTTCAACTCTTTTCTCCTTGGACCGCTTAAAGAACATTCTCGCAGTTTCTGTTTACGCACTGTGTCGAGCTCTTTTGCCAGTTGCTGAACTTTGCTGTCCATTTCTTCGAATTTTTCGCCAACATTCTTCTCTATTGTATCAAATTTGTCATCAACGTTCTTCTCTATTCTATCAAATTTGTCATCAACGTTCTTCTCTATTCTTTCAAATTTGTCATCGATTTCTTCGAATTTTTGCTGGAGAATGTTCTTTTGTTCTTCCAGATTATTCTTTTGTTCATCCATTTTCTGTTGAAGATCGTGCAGATTGTTGGTTTGTTCGTTGAATTTTTGTTCAATGCTGCTCTTCTGCTCGTCCATTCTTTGTTCCAGACTGTTCTTCTGTTCGTCCATTTTTTTGTTTTGTTCGTCCATTTTTTTGTTTTGTTCGTCCATTTTTAATAAGAGGAGTTGCATCATTGCAGCCATGTCATTGCCGGTACTTGTCTGTTCATCCTCGTCAACATCAAAGGAATATGCATCAGGATCATATCCCTCGTTGTTCAAAGCCTCCTGAAGACGGAGCACCAGGTCACTTTTTCCTCCACTGGCGCTGAGGCTTCTCTTGTTCAACTCGGATTTGAGTTGGACGAGGGTCAACTGCAATAGTTTTCGACCCATTCTAGCTTTTTCAAATAGTCAGTCACTTCTGACACCAATGTAGAATGTTTGTGTGGGTACAAATAATAGAACTTATTATTTTCAATACAAATCCCTTTATTCAGTACAGTTACAATTCACTATTTAATTCTTTCTCTCAGTACAATTCAATTTCTCAACCACTTATACTTTTCTTATCTTTTACTTAAACCACTTAATCACTTCTTCTAATTAACACTTCAAATTCAACTTTGGAACTGATTTGCATACCTTTGGGATGCTGGTATTTATACTCGAATGACATACTTCGAGAACAATCCACGTCATCCAGCGTTCCATACAAGTTCCAATTTGCTAGAAAATTCGATTCTACTCTCCAGTCATCAATGGTCGAGAATTTGTTATTCAAGTATTGAAATCTTCTCCTCTTCGAGTATCGACATCTACTGCTCTGTAAATCTAGATGTCGTTGCTCACATTTAAATGGTTATCACAGTATTTTAAGAATTTGTTCTTCATTTAGCGTTATTCTGTTGGATATTACTTTTCCTTATTTATTATTTTAGCATCAATGCCTTTTTGCCTAAGCCCTGCGGTTATCTTTCTCAATTTGCTTTTATGTTTTAAGATACTTTTTGGCAAATCAATGATCATGTAAATTTTTCGTTCACTTAAGGTTCTTAGTTTTGATTTTTATCCATAATCATTTATTTTTTCGCTAGGTTCACCGAGGCGATAAAGGAAATCAATCTTGTTTATGAATAATCTATGTATACTGAACTCACTTAGTCTCTTTTGAGTCCTAGGTTACATTTCCTGAAATTAGATCGTCGATGAGTGTATGAGTACGAGAAACTGTGTTATGATTGAGTCTGAGGGCTCCGTTCCGACATGAAGAAAAATCTACTGCCAAAATGCTTTACTTTTACTTTAACGTTACAGCAAAATATTCTGTTTTGCTCTTATTTTTACAGTTCATGCCTTAAGAATTATAAGACAAACAGCTAAATCAAGATCACGATCCGAGGAAAGTTTACAACCTGCTACTTAAAAACAGGAACGGGTCCCCTCACAGTATGTGTATATACATATTGTAAAATGTTGTGTGGGTACAAATGATGAACTTATTCTTGTCAATAATAATAATAAAGCGATTTCGCTTTATTCAGTACAGTTACAATTCACCATTTAATTGTTTCTCTCAGTACAATCCAATTTCTCAACCGCTTATACTTTTCTTATCTTTTACTTAAACCACTTAATCACTTCTCCTAATTAACACTTCAAATTTCACTTTAGAACTGATCTTGCATGCCTTGGGGATGCTGGTATTTATACTCGAATGACATACTTCGTGGACAATCCACGCCATCCAGCGTCCCATACAATTTCCAATTTGCTAGAAAATTCGATTCCACTCTCCAGTCATCAATGGTCGAGAATTTGTTATTCAAGTATTGAAATCTTCTCCTCTTCGAGTATCGACATCTTCTGCTCTGTAAATCTAGATGTCGTTGCTCACATTTAAATGGTTATCACAGTATTTTAAGAATTTGTTCTTCATTTAGCGTTATTCTGTTGGATATTACTTTTCCTTATTTATTATTTTAGCATCAATGCCTTTTTGCCTAAGCCCTGCGGTTATCTTTCTCAATTTGCTTTTATGTTTTAAGATACTTTTTGGCAAATCAATGATCATGTAAATTTTTCGTTCACTTAAGGTTCTTAGTTTTGATTTTTATCCATAATCATTTATTTTTTCGCCAGGTTCACCGAGGCGATAAAGGAAATCAATCTTGTTTATGAATAATCTATGTATACTGAACTCACTTAGTCTCTTTTGAGTCCTAGGTTACATTTCCTGAAATTAGATCGTCGATGAGTGTATGAGTACGAGAAACTGTGTTATGATTGAGTCTGAGGGCTCCGTTCCGACATGAAGAAAAATCTACTGCCAAAATGCTTTACTTTTACTTTAACGTTACAGCAAAATATTCTGTTTTGCTCTTATTTTTACAGTTCATGCCTTAAGAATTATAAGACAAACAGCTAAATCAAGATCACGATCCGAGGAAAGTTTACAACCTGCTACTTAAAAACAGGAACGGGTCCCCTCACAGTATGTGTATATACATATTGTAAAATGTTGTGTGGGTACAAATGATGAACTTATTCTTGTCAATAATAATAATAAAGCGATTTCGCTTTATTCAGTACAGTTACAATTCACCATTTAATTGTTTCTCTCAGTACAATCCAATTTCTCAACCGCTTATACTTTTCTTATCTTTTACTTAAACCACTTAATCACTTCTCCTAATTAACACTTCAAATTTCACTTTAGAACTGATCTTGCATGCCTTGGGGATGCTGGTATTTATACTCGAATGACATACTTCGTGGACAATCCACGCCATCCAGCGTCCCATACAATTTCCAATTTGCTAGAAAATTCGATTCCACTCTCCAGTCATCAATGGTCGAGAATTTGTTATTCAAGTATTGAAATCTTCTCCTCTTCGAGTATCGACATCTTCTGCTCTGTAAATCTAGATGTCGTTGCTCACATTCAAATGGTTATCACAGTATTTTAAGAATTTGTTCTTCATTTAGCGTTATTCTGTTGGATATTACTTTTCCTTATTTATTATTTTAGCATCAATGCCTTTTTGCCTAAGCCCTGCGGTTATCTTTCTCAATTTGCTTTTATGTTTTAAGATACTTTTTGGCAAATCAATGATCATGTAAATTTTTCGTTCACTTAAGGTTCTTAGTTTTGATTTTTATCCATAATCATTTATTTTTTCGCTAGGTTCACCGAGGCGATAAAGGAAATCAATCTTGTTTATGAATAATCTATCAGTAAATGTTTGTTGACTAATTTTGTTATAGCTGCATCTAATCCTTATTTATTTTCCTCTATTTCTGGAAAATTATGAATCACTATTTTTCTTTTTCTAAATCTAGATAATTAGTTCTAGTTGTCCAAACTTTTCCATCTAGTTTTTTAATCACTTCTTCAAATTTCGCATGCATATTGTTAAATGTTTGTGTGGGTACAAATGAAAGAACTTATTCTTTTCAATAGAAATCGCTTTATTCAATATAGTTACAATTCACTATTTAATTGTTGCTCTCAATACAATCCAATTTCTCAGCCGCTAATACTTTCCTTATCTTTCGCTTAACCCATTTAACCCATTTAATCACTTTTCCTAATTAACACTTCAAATTCAACTGATGAACTGCTTGCATACCTTGGGGATTCTGGTATTTATACTCGAATGACATATTTCGAGAACAATCCTCGCCATCCAGCGTTCCATACAACTTCCAATTTGATAGAAAATTCGATTCCACTCTCCAGTCATCAAAGGTCGAGACTTTGTTATTCAATTATCGAAATCTTCTGGTTTTCGAGTATCGACATCTTCTGCTCTATGAATCTAGATGTCGCTGCTCACATTTAAGTGCTATTGCTTCCTCCCTACAGTTGTTCGTCCCGAACAACTTTGTCATTCAGCATAGCATTCAGCAACTTATGGTTGTTTCGACGGTTAAATTGTGAACGTTAATGAGAAGAACATAATTCGGTTCTGGTTGTGATATGGGGTTTGGCTCGAAACAATTAGACAGGTTGCATGTTGCAGGCTGATTGTTGATGATATTTGGTACACATCTGGGGAATTTGGTTAGTCTTCCTTCTTCGGCTTTACAGAGGTATGTGCCTTCTATGAGATCTCATACTTCCTCAAGATACAGTGTGTGGGATCCATGAATAGCAAGGTAGGGGTATGTATTGTAGATATAGAAAAGGTTTTGTTTATTGGAAAAGGTATAAGCTGGAAAATTGAATATTCTATTTGGAATGTTATAGGGATTTCAATGTTGAGCACAATATTTGAATTACTATAATAAGCTTGTAGTTGTAAAATTTCGTAAATTTGTTCATCAGAAGAGAGGTCAATCGATTGTTTCTGCAGAAGATCTCTTATTTCTTAATCTCTCAGTTTTACTTATCTGTTTAGAAATAATTTGTAACTGAGCAAGAGTAACGGCTTCAGCTATATTTACTAGATGATTTTAGAGCAGGTCAATATTGAAATTAATTCTGTGTATATACTGGTGGTGTTTCAAGATCTCTTGGTCTGTTTTGAGTGCATTGTTTATGTTAACATTGTAAAGGTTTAGGAAAATTTCTATTGTGGTTTGCTGTTTATTGGTATGTTGAGTAATATTATCAAATCTCTCTATCATCTGTAAGTTCTCTTGATTTTCTAAAGCATTTTGATTCAAATTCAATTTTTTAAATTCCTCATTAATTGCTATTGCATAATTTGTGTCCATATTTCCAGTTATTGCTTTTATGACTGTACCTAATCCATTTATTATACCTCGCTTTTGTCTTTGGCTAGGTAAGAGTGCTTGAAGTTTTAGTTCTAGTTCTCTGAATTTAATGTGTGCTATGTTTATTGCGTCGATATTCGTTTGTTCATTTCCCAAAGCTTCTATTGATTTACGAATTTTCTCAGTACTTTGTACGTAACTGTTTAAGTTTACAATATGAATGAATTTTTTGTATGTTTGTATTACCTTAGTCGGTCCTAATCGAAGAGGTAGTAGTCCATAGCTGTCGGTCAAGTTATGTATTTCTATGTTCTGTCCTTGGGTTGTCGCTGACGTAATTTTCTTTTTGAAATTTTCTTTTCTTTTTTATTCTGGCTTTGTGAAGTTTTTTGGTGTCATTAGTTGTAAGTCTATTATTAGTTTTTACTATTTGTTTTTTAAATCGTGGGGTCATTTTTCATAATTCCACGTTATTTGACCCATGTATCGTTAAAAGCTGATGATGCAGAGACACTAACCTACAACCATTTTCTTCTGGGTTCGTCGGATGGAATTAAGTCTTTTGGTCTTTGTCACCACGCAAGTATTTGCCTACGCTCACTAGAAGAACAAGCTGGTTTGAATCAGCTAAGCCCATAGCCAAGGGAGATATCATTGTAATCGCGGACGAAAACCTACCAAGACGATGTCGGCCGAAAAGAGTTGTCGTGGAAATATTCAAAGCATCGGAGAGACTGGTAAAAATGATCGCACTTAAGAGTTAAAACAACTTTGGGGGTTTATGTACAAACTGCGGTCAAGTTGGCCGTGTTTGACATCAGGGAGCATTCAGAGGAGGATGAGGACGCTGAACAGGATAAGGGTCTCATCGGGGGAGAGAATGTTAATTACAAATCAACTCCTGATTTCAAGAATGCGGACACAGCTTAACAATGGTTGGAATTAATTTAAAGAGTGATCATGATTGGCTGTCAGGAAAATGGATAGAACGGGATTGCTGAGCATAAAAACTTCACTTTCATTTCAGAGGAAATGACTAATTTTTTTAATATTTTTTTCCATTTTTACCTTTTTATTAAATAACGTTCAGTAAAATAACAAGTTTTCCAATAATTAAATTCGTAGTAATACAAAAACTATTAAAAGGTATTTTGAATATTTTGCAAGTCCAAGCGTGTATAAGAATTGATACATGTTCTTTCCGAGTACTAGCAGTGTGAGGAAGGGCAGGCTGGCCCAATCCAAGTTATAGGTCAGTTAGTAGTTTCCCAACCAATCACGACCAAGAATAAAACTTTTACTGGTATTATTAATTATGCAGTTTATTAACAAACTAAAGTTTTAAACCTTTAGAGCCGATCATTGTCGCATACACCCTATGAACGACTAAAACTAGCACCATATCATCCGACCAACTGTCAAATATTCGCAACAAACAGACAAAATAGACAAAACAAAGGCTCTCGTTTGCTATCGGTTTAAGTTTTTTGATTATTTGCATTTTTATTCTGTCGGATTTAGCTCATAGTAAAAAAACAAAACACCTACGTATATATGGCATTCGCCTAGTGACGGTCAATCGACTTATCTCCGAAGAGCAATCAAAGCAAAGTGAAGTAGAAAATTATCACATTCTCTACAATGTACATCAAGTACGAATACATTTTATTTTTAATTTGTGTTATTCCTGCCTTTTCAAGGACAATTAGCCCAAAGCATCCCTTGTCTCCAGTTATATTCGTACCAGGAGATGGTGGAAGTCAGTTAGATGCTCAACTAAATAAAACTAATAGTGTCCATGTGTATTGCCAGAAAAAGGCAAGTTGGTTCAACATTTGGTTAAATCTTGAGTTGCTCGTTCCGCTGGTCATCGGATGTTGGATTGATAACGTGAAGCTGCACTACGATAACATAACCCGAACGACACATAACACAGAAGGTGTGGAAACTCGGATTCCCGGCTGGGGAGATCCAGAAGTTGTCGAATGGATTGATCCAACTCATGCTAAAGCTGGAAGCTACTTTAAGGACATTGCCAACGAACTGGTTACTGTCGGTTATGAACGGAAAAAATCTATATTCGGAGCACCGTATGATTTTCGGAAAGCACCAAATGAAAATAAGCAATGGTTCGTCAATCTAAAGCAATTGGTGGAGGATGCCTACGAACTGAATCACAAGACACCGATAACATTCATAACCCACAGCATGGGCAGTCCAATGACATTGATATTTCTGCAAGAACAGACACAAAAATGGAAAGCTAAATATGTGGCTAGAATGATAAGTCTTGCTGGCGCTTGGGCTGGCAGCGCAAAGGCTGTAAAAGTATTTGCCATCGGCGATGACCTAGATTCGTTTGCACTAAGCGGTAAAACAATGCGTGAACAACAAATTTCTACCCCATCAACGGCTTTCCTTCTACCATCGCCATTGTTTTGGAAGGCCTCAGAGGTTTTAGTGGAAACTCCATCGAGGACTTATACAATGTCACAGTTGGATGAATTTTTCGACGACATCGACTATCGAACTGGTTGGGAGATGCGCCAGGACAACATAAAGTATTCGCTGAATTTTGCAGCACCAGACGTTGAACTGCATTGCATATATGGATCAGGCATAGATACCGTAGAAAAGTTGGTATACAAAAAGGACAACATCATTTCAGAAACTCCAACTCTGATCAAAGGTGATGGTGATGGAACAGTGAATGAAAGGTCACTTAAAGCTTGCATGTATTGGAGGGGCTACCAGCGGCCAAAAGTTTCCATGTTCGAGGTGCATGGAGCCGATCATATGACGATTCTTGCAGATACCAGAGCAATCGAATATGTTCGAAATATTTTGTAAAGGAAACATATCGTGATTTTTTTTCAATCAAAAGACTAATTAATTTTTGTAGGTACTCAGCTATTGTAATATTACTCGTATCTATCAGGTATTACTGTATGATTCTCCATTTTAATTTTCATTGCATTAAGTATTTTCAATTTAAAATGACAAAATGACAACACATATTGATATTTGTTTTTTTTTTTTTTGTTAACGTTTGTTTGCCTTTCTTTTTTTTTGTCTCCACAATTAAATTGCATTTTTTTGCGTAACTGGCGTTCAGGAGAATGAAATTCGTCCCAATTATGCCACAATCATAAATCGAAATGCTACTTACTCACAACATTGAATTAGTCATAACAATGATGAATCATACATTGCGTTGCGGATTAGTGCGATTTATAAACTATTATTTGTAGATAAAATTTATTTCATGACCATTGATAACGTTTCAACAATCATATGATGTTCTTTGTTCTCAATTTTAAGTTTTTGTATTTTTTTTAGTTTTAAGCTATTTAAGGGGCGGTACGAGTTAAAATAAAAATTAAGTATTGTACAGAAATTGAACCTCGTTTTGTTTACTCTTCTGAGCTTTGTCTGATATCTACCCTTGCTTGAGAAAGTGGGTATACATTTAAGGACTATAGAGATAGCTTGCAGTTATCAAAGCAAACGTTCGCGGAGAATAATAAAAACAGATTCAATACAACGTGATGGTATGAATTTGTATATATTTTTGTTTATGGACGTGGAAAATGTTTGTTCTGGAGCACCATTAGGCAATGGAAATGTTGGTTGTTTACGTTTTGGATGATTTTGACTCCGATCGACTTTCCTTACAAAAGTTTCCAAAAATTCCCTAAGTCTGTTATATTATATAATATACATCTTTATATATTTTGTTACTTAGTCGTTACAGACCGGGGTGGGAATTGGGCTTCAACCAATAAACATTTCTAGGTTTTGGTATAACTGCCGCCAGTTGCGCACTCCTGATGGTTGGTGTCTCCATTCACTGGTACACAACTTAGGGGGAGCGTTAAAAATCATTCGCTCTACACGTCTTCGTCATCTAAATCTGGAAACCTAAGAACCGTTCTAATGGTCGCTCTATTTTGGGTCACCTCTTTAGTGAGGCCAAGTGTTTGCTTATGTTTTTGCATTTCAACGATCCAATAACTTCTCTTCCCTTTGCTGGAACTTCAGCTTCTATTGCTTGTTGGATAGTATATTACGCAGCAAAACCAGCTGATTTGCTCTGCTAACCCTATGTGTGACATTGTCTCGCTATTTACTTTGTGGTTAACGACAAAGTCTAAGTATTTACATTTGATTTTCCTTTTAACGTAATCATACTTGTCGCGTATCATACACGTCTCTGGTACATGTTGAGATCTTAGCACAATTCAAGGAAGATCTCTGAGAGATCTGTAGAACGTTTTTTCCAATTCGATGAAGAAGATATACAGATGCTTCGAGCTTTCACGATGTTTTTCTATATTATCTGTAAATTAAACAATTTATCATTTAATGTAGACTGCATACAAATATTTCTCTCTTTAATAAATTATGTGCGATATAAGCTTCATCGATCGATAGTTATTACAATTTCTTGTTTTCCCTTTATATAGTGGAACAAGAAAGCTCATGGTTTGGTATCTCGTCATTTTATTGAACAAAATCGGGAGCCAATAGGTATCTAATACGATCCACTTGTAAGCCATTCATTCTTTTAACTGCTTCGCTAACATCGACTTCCGTAAAATCTGCCGTTTCCTATGTGTGCACTGAGTAATTGATACAATTGCAAATTTTGTTTTTCCCTATTAGCAGGCATTTCTGGTCGTCTTTAATATATTTCGGCGTTTGAATGTCTTGAAATTTGTATCATTGTTATGCCGCAATCATAAAAATATCAGCTTGTCTGCCCGTACTTAGACATTGAACTTCTTTTATTGCTGTCGCCTGCTTTTTCTTTGTAAGGGTTCTTCTTTTAAACCCCAAGGCAATGTCAATGCAGTTTTCTGACTTCCATTTGCCACGTTCGTTGTCCAATTTAAGACTGACTTATCGGTGTCGCTATTTCTGTTGAAGTTGGTCCATACTTGAAAGGCTTGCTTTTTTGAAGCTTACCGCGGTTTTCAGCTCATCGTTCCATCATCACGCCGAGCAGAGCTTGTGCACTACTCTTACATTTTTTAGCGAAGTTCCATATAACATTTGCGCGTAGTTTGTCCTCTTTTAGTGTTCAGCTGCCTCATTTTCTTGACTTATGCGGGATTTCATCTGGTTTTTTCACGAAAAATTCTTTCAGCAAATGTCGGTGTTGACTTGCTGATGTTTTTAGACGATTTTAAAATCCTTTACTCTTCGTCTCACATTATTCCAGCATAAATGATAATAATCTATTTAGGCGCCCACTGCTGCAGTTTGTAATCAAGTACCGCTCTAAACCGACTGACGTTGAATATGTTTTTGGCCAGATAGATGTTGCTGCACAGCTCTTATATTATATCTCCTCCTTCAAAAAACGACTTCACTTCACGAATTTTGCGTTAAAAACGATCAAGGATGTCTTCAATCGTTTTCGCATCTTATATAGTCTTTTTAGTGTTTCTCTTTCAAAACTTGCAAGCGTATCAATATCACCTCGTTGTGTTCTGCAAACGATATAAATGTAATCAGCGTATGCAAGAAGTTGCACAGAGAAATTGCCTCTGGTGTTAGCTTTCGAGTGTCGCACAATTTTCTCAAGTATGGAATCAAGGGATTCGTGCTCTATGCATGGCCTTGTTTCGACTCGATTTTGATATCGATGGTAAGAAATCTGATGCCTCTGTAATTGGTGCAGTGTGGAGAGTCTGATAATTTTCGCTAGATTGTGTTATGGGCTTATTATTCAATAGGATATACATATGTATGTATTTTGTCTTATCATTACTTATTTGAAAACGGCTTTATTCAATCTGTTCTTCAGTTACCGAAAGGATTTAATTACGGCACATTGGAAATGAACAATGGTATCTATGTATATCGTTCGCGTGTCCTAATATCTCGACTGATTTTGAGAAAAACCGTCCCGAAGTTTTAAACTTGCCTGCTCTACAAAGATTGAAGAAGTGTCTGCTTGGTTTTTGATTTTTCATCCACATCTGGGAGATACCAGATATTTGACTTATTGAGTCTGTTCCCGCGAGATTTTTAAAAAAGATAATTTTTTGCTTAAGTTACAGGAGTAGGAATAATTCTCTCTTAAACCTAAAATCCCGTGGGAAGTCGTTTTTATAAAATGTGTTTGAAACGTCAAAAGTAAATACTAAAATAACAAGTAAAAACAAAACAAAAAAGAAATTGTAAAACAGGGGAAAGATTTTTAGATTGGTTATTATTACGACTTTATTAACGTAATATGCGTTTAATGAGTTCTATTGTATGAGGCGAACAATTCGCTTCAACACGAAGCTCTTTTTTCTCCTCTTTGTCCATGCCCAAATTGTAGCAATTCACACAAATTATAAACTTTTACGAATTTGACAGATCTTTTAAAATTTAATTGATTTGACTTTTTTACAATTCCTCAAAAAGAAAAATCTCGTTATGTAATTTGTTGGAATTGGCAGGGTGGGGAAATGAATTACTCTCTCAAATGCGTTCTTTTTTACAATTTTAACTCGTTTTCTCGCGGGAACAGGTTTTTGTAGAAATTTGCAGTCCTGGAACAGACCTTTTCTTTTGGCAGGAATTTAAAAAAAAAACGTCAAATCAATTAAAAATTAAAAGATTTGTCAAATTCGTAAAAGTTTAAATTTGTGTGAATTGCTATAATTTATTGGAAATTAACTCAAAAGAAGACTTGGACATGGACAAAGAGGAGAAAAAAGTGTTTCATATTGAAGCGAATTGTTCGCCTAATAAAATAGAACTCATTACGTTTGACAGCATAAAAGTTTAAAGTTTTGTGAATTGCAACAATTCTATGATACTCAAAGAGGAAAAAGATTTTTAGATTGAATTAAATTTTTCGCCTAGATCGTCGGATCTAAAGTGGTAAGTTACTTGATTAGAGCAAAAATATCAGTAAACAATTAATTTTATTTTCAGATGAACCATATCGTGAACAATTGTCCCAATCACTTTTGGTACAAAGTGACTTGCGTGGTGTGGTGATTTCATTCCAAATTTTTTGGTAAATGAAATATTGGATGACCCATTAGAAGTCACCCCAGAGCGATCATACAAAAAAATTAAGCTCCACAACTCCCAAACCGGACGGAACGCAATAAAATGTCCTTCACATTTGCTCAAAATACGTGTTGGGTTCCGAAGAAAATATGTCATTCACACCCAACAACGAAGAAGAGGACGAAACCGGATCATCTACGTCAGGGGTATTATATGGAAATAAATTGTAAAATGGCCTTATATCATACCAAATACTACAGGTTCGAGACCTCCATCGATTAGAACAGTGCAAAAGAAGAGGGCGTGGATGAAAGTCTTTGAAAAATTGGACAATATTTCCCAACAAAAAACAGAGTTCCAGTCAAAGGTATTGGATTACCTGCAGCAAAAACAGGACAAACTTGAGATGCCGGAAATTTTGCTGGCAGAAAAGAACAGAAAGACGATTCACTACATAGTGAAGATGACGAAGAAAATGATAATACTTGGAGACCTCAAAATTTGATTTAGGAAGAAACAGATGATTGTTAGTTAAATTTTAACTTTGTTTTTTGAGTTATTACTTCAACAGCTTTAAGTGATAATTCTTTGGGTGAGGTTGCACCACTTTCTAATGAATATACCTTAATTTCAATAGATTATGGTGATAGAGCTTCAGTTAGAATCGAAACAGTTGCTAGCATATCAACACAACAACCAACATCTTCAACATTGCACTCTGATTACGGAAATGAGATTTGGGAGGACATGAATTTTCAAAACTGTGAATTACCAGTTGTTAAGGAATGTAACAACCTTGTTACGGTTGGTGCACCCATTGAATATTTTTATAGGTATTTTTCGGAACACATTTTGACGAAACTGTTACCTTTACCAAAATGTATGCACTGTCAACATATGGACAAGAAATGAATTTATCAGCTTCCGAAATTAAAAACCTTATGGGTGCAGCATAATAATGATATGCTTGGGTTCCACAAGTTCGAATGTACTGGGCGGAAGGTTTTCGAAATGAACTCATATCAAGTTCAATGTCAAAGGATAGATTCATGAAAATGAGAAACTTAGTTAATTTTGTTGACACCAGCAAACCCAGCACAACAATCAATTTTTGGAAAATTCAGCCGGTTATTGATTTAGTTCGGAATGGATGCAACCAACTCGCAACAGAGACCAGGATTACAATTCCAACATGGGTGGTGTGGACATTGCAATCAAATGCTCGAATACTACCGCATTAAAATTAAAACTAAAAACTGGCCAGTCAAAACATTCTTCCATATCTTGAACTTGAGAATTTTTAATTCATGGATGGTGTATAAAAGGGATGCTGTACCAGCTGGCGTTAGGTTAGTTAAGAGTGGCTGTTGGAAATACCAACCCGCTTAGGCCTATTGGCCCATTGTGATGCCACGTGGATCTATGATCCTCTTACCACTGGAACCAGTTTGAGCTTATAATAAAGCGTAGGAGACTGTTAACGTCTATGTTTTCTAGATCGTTTGGGTCGTTGTAGAAGAAAGCTCCTAGATGAAACTTTCTTCTCTGAGATAGAGCTGGGCATGTGCAGAGTAGGTGGAGGATTGTCTCCTCCTCTTCCTCGTCCATGCATACCAGCTGGCGTGCAGGGGAAGGAAATTAAGGACTTCCTAAAATTTAAGCTGGAGGTAGGCACAGTTCCAGAAATGCCAACAGAAACGGATATACCTGAAGGATTTTATGGATCAAAATACGGCCCAAATGATGCCCCAGAAGATATTCGTTTCGATAGGTAAAAAATATATTTTGCTGTTATCATTTTTAATTTTTTATATTTTACATGTTTGTTCTCTAGGTACGACCATTGGCCTGAATACATAGATAGCACCGCAGAAAGGTGCAGGAACAAAAACTGTGATTGTCGTTCCCGAGCCAGATGGCAAAAATGCAAATTAATCTTGTCATAGCCAAAGACAAAGATTGTTTCAAAGTATATCACACAAAGTAGTCCCAACTTCTCTTTTTTCTATGCGATATATTTGAAAATAATTATGATTAAAAACTGTTTCTACGTTTATTTTGTTAATTTTTTGTATTTTTATATGTTGACTGAATATTTTCATTATTAAAACAGAATTTTTCAATAAAAAAAAATAATTTGAAAACAAACAAATATTTTTTTTCCTTTAGACCTAAGGTACCCAAGCGTGTTGTCCTTTTGAGGATTTGGTGAGTAATTGTTTTTTATGTAACTTTAACGTAAAAATAAGCACGTATATAAATTTTTATGCAAATCTAAGTAAATATTTTTAGCCGGTCTGAAAGGGATAAGTATTTCATCTGAGGATTCTTCGAAGGGTTCTTCCTGTTACTGCAATTGCATATTTATGCCATCTTCTTAAATTGTGAAATCTAAGTCATCTTCGTTTACTATGTTGTGCAGAACGCAGGAGGCCCTAATGAAATGACACAGTTTTTCTGCTCCTTTGCTTTAAGATTCCAAAAGAATGCTCGATAGAAACTCGGAAAGAGTTAAGTTTCACATTGAAGGTCTTTTGAATCCTTGTCAAATGACTATTGTCCCTATATGGCGTTATTATGTCATTATACATGGAGTATATAAATATATAAGATACTATTAAATTCGTACCGCCAGCGGTGGTCAATTTTTTAAAGATGTTCGAGTTTGAAATATCCAACTGTCATGAGTTGCTCCTGGATAACCCACAAAAATATCTATACGTTGTTTTATTTTTTTCATTGCATATCGCTTGCAAGCAAATAGTGACTTTCCCCTTCCGATCTATGTAATCATCCTTGCTTAAAGCTGGAGGATCGATGACTACATGGGTACCGACAATACAACCTGTATGTAAACAACAATTATCAAATAAAATGTGGAATGATTAAATAATGCACTAAATTATTACTTTACCTATAGCCTTAGATAAACCTGCATTGGTTTCGAAAAAGAGTCTGGTTTGCTGCTTTTCCTCTTCACTTGAAAATTTTATTATCTCCGGGCTTAGAACTTGATTACTCTGCCAACAATCCGGTTCATAGACGACACGAAAATTCAAATCTTCATGCTTCATGTCCCGCAAACCATAAGAACGCCGCCAGGTGTTTGTGGGCACTGATTACGTTTTGTGTACACACTTGAGATACGAAAACGCTCTTTTAGATTTGCAAAGAGACTTCCTGAGATCCGATAGTGGCAACGAAACTATTTTTACCTATAACTAGGAACTATATCCTCCAAATAGTTACTAATACATCTCATATTTTTGATACACTGACTTCAAATTGTTCTCCAAACAGCCTCCAGCTCATCTTCTTCCCCAAACAAAACGCTTTCATCGCTGGATTAGAAAATTGAGCTCTCAATAGAGGAAATGTCAAGAATCGATATTGGCCCCTCTGTATGATCAGACATTCAGGGTGTTCGATATATGTCTTGAATCAATTAGCATGTGATGAATTGATTAATATGTTCTGGATGTTTCGACCGTTTGGAAATAACACAGTTGCTCCGATGATTTTCTTATTTTAAGGAATTTGGTGCTACTTATTACATTACTCGCTGTATCTAATTGTAAAGCCTATTTTTCAGGAACGAAATCCATTTTAACATCTGCGAATCCCTGTAACACTTGTAATAGATATCGCACTCTACGATTCCATCTAGCGTATTTCCTGGATAGCAGCAATGTCTGTATTGTACAGCCTGGGAGATGCTTTCTAATATTATTTTGCGAACTCCTGTAACACTTGTAATAGATATCGCACCATACGATTCCATCGAGCGTATTTCCTGGATAGCAGCAATGTCTGTATTGTATTGCTTTCTAATTTTATATTGTACTGCCGTAGATATAGTTTCTTTAAATCTTTCTTTCATATTGAAAGTATTTTTAAGTAAAAAATAATAATTATAACACACGATATGTTATATTATTTAAAAAAAAAAAACAGCGTTCTTGTAAACAAGACTTTACCTGAGTAGTTTTTGAACAGGTTTACGCAGGTACACAGTTGGTTACATAAAATCTAGAACTTAACTTATACATACATCCCATAGATTCCATCACTCACACCAGTATAACACCAGTATAACCGCTGCAAAAAAAATATAACTATATTTATATATATATGTATCTATGCACATTTTAGTTCAACATTTTCCCCCAATTTCGGGTAAAGTTGAAGTTATTTTCCAATGCACCGTTGAAATATATTCTTATAAAATTCTTTATCTAAAGGAAATGAAAATTAGCTCATTTTTTTTAATAAACATTAATCATGTAAAGGGTCCGCCATCTAACGTTTTTTTTTTCAACTAGTGCTTATTTTGTGAATGGTAACACTTAGCTCATGTCTGATTTGACAGATAATTAGTTTTATCCTTCCGCTGAACGAATATGGTTGTGTATACGCTTGAACAACGCTGGGAAATATTGCGACATTACTTTGAAAATCATGGTAATGTTGCAGAATGTGTGCGAAAATTGCGAACGGATTTTGGAAGAAGAGAAGCACCGTCAGCTCCGTATGTTCGTTATCTTGTGAAAAAAGTGAAAGAAACTGGCATCCTCATCGATAAACCAAAGCGTGAAAAGCCAAAAACAGTGCGTACACCCGAGAATATTGCTGCTGTGGCAGAAAGTGTGCGTGAAGCGCCATCAACATCAGTTCACCTTCGTTCTCAACAATTGAACATTTTGGAGACATCATGGAGACGAATTTTGCATAATTTTGTATGACGCCACACAAAGTCCAATTGGTTCAGGAGTTGAAGCCAACTGACCATCCAATGCGTTTTCGCTTCGCTAAGTGGGCCTGCGATCGACTTTGAGAAGATGCCGATTTTGCCAAAAAAATCATCTTTTCAGATGAAGCTCATTTTGATCTTGGCGGGTATGTAAACAAGCAAAATTGTCGCATTTGGGGCACAGAAAACCCGCACGCATACATTGAAAAGCCGATACACCCAAAACGAGTCACTGTTTGGTGCGGATTATGGTCCAGAGGCATAATTGGGCCATTTTTCTTCGAAAATGAGCAAGGAGTGGCCGTTACAGTCAATGGCGATCGAAGCTACACTCGTTGTTTTACGCCCTGTTTTTGAAGATCGCATTATCAGCCGCAGAGCTGATGTCGTTTGGCCACCTCGGAGCTGCGATTTGACACCGTTGGACTATTATTTGTGGGGTGCCGTAAAAGATAAGTGTTACGCCGACAACCCAGAGACAATTGACGCTTTAAAGGACAATATTCGTGAAGCCATTGGTGAAATACAGCTGCACACAATCGATAATGTGCTTAAAAATTGGACCGATCGTGTAGGCTACTGCATGGCCAGCCGAGGCAGCCATTTGAATGAAATTATTTCCTATTATTAACCGGAAGGAGAAAACTAATTATCTGTCAAATCAGACATGAGCTAAGTGTTACCATTCACGAAATAAGCACTAGTTGAAAAAAAAAACGTTACCTACTGCTTTCCAAATTATAGTGCGTATTGGGGGAGCACTCAACAACAACCGATTGCACTTTATCAGATTGTATTTCGATTTCTTCCATTTTAAGTAAAATAACAAACAACTTTTCACTTCGAGGACAAAACAATTAATTTGCAATCACAGTTGATTTTGACGTTTCTCACAAATCTGCTCAGGGTAGAGTCGAGGTAGAGTCATTGAACAAAAAGCAAGCATGAGCTGGGCAGAAATTTTTCTCATTGAACACGAAAACCTGAAATTTTCATCCTTTGGACTGCGCAGGGCAGCTTCATTGAACAAAGCTATCATCACAAAGCCATCATACCTGTTCGTGGTAGGCCTCAGTGGTTGACTAATGGTACGATTACATTTACAGAAAATTAGTTGCTGTTAGAATGTCATCAAGCAAAGGGCTAGTGAGCACAACACAAAAGCGCTTCGGTTTTGGATCCACTTGTTCTATCCGCATCAAATAATAATACATATGTATTTCTGAAATGACATAAATAATTGTACTATTGAGATTGAAGTGCAAAAAGAATTTGTGAAAGAATGCTTTGAATTCCTATGGCATAACCTAAAACGTCAGACAAAGCCGGCTTATTGTGTTTTGCCCATGATAATCCTTTCAGGTGTTTTACAGTTCTACTTGCGGAGCATTTTCATATAAGAAAGTTAATACTTTGGAAAACTTTTAAATGGAAATCATATAATTCAAATGAATACAGAAAATCTAATATAGAAGGTAGGGCTTGTAACTTCTGTAATCAATATTTAGTTGCTGCAGTCTCAAGCAACGTTGGCTCTCAGATGACATTTGTTAGGAAAAGAAGTAAACGAATTAACCGCACGCAATGAGTACGGTATAGGGACTAAAAGCTGGAAAGTAGAACTTTGAATATAAACTCAATCTTCAGTGTAATGTCTTGATACAATGAGGTGTTTGAGAAATACTGGTTTGGACATGTTTCTGTCCCTACTACTATGATGTATGTTGGCCGACTCTCTGCTTAATGTCCTCAATGGTTTTGACATCTACGCTCCGGCATAGGCAGATATATTGTGTGAACCAGAAATTGGCTATCAATCAACCATGTCAAAACGAAAGTTGTCCTCTTCAATAGAAGAAAAAAGCTGACTTGCGTGACTCATCTAATACTAAAAGGCGTCACCATCCGTTTCACTATCTGGGTATTAATCTGGATATCGGACTTCTAAACTGGAATAAAAATGTTGCCTCGAAAACCTACAAGGCGCCGTGGACTTATAGCCAGCGATAATGGTGCTTGTTACCGAGGAGAGGCCTCTGGATCCATCCCGCTTGTTACCACCAAGTATATCTTATACATCAGTTATTTATTTGAATGAGCTTTCGCGCAAATACGTAATAACTGCTTTTACCAGACTCCAAAGAAAGGCTTATCTCGGCTGCTTACGAGTTTTTCCTAGCACGTCAGTTTCCGCTCTAGACGCACTTATGTTCGTTGTTTGTACTCGTTCAAACTCGGTGTGGAGTTTCATTTACTTTGAATGCCTTACGAAATGACACCAACGATGGACAAAAATCGATCTAGGATGCGACGCTGGCGTCTTTGTGCAGGACGACAAACTTACGCTGCAGTGCTTTGCTTACCAAGCGGTGACGTATACAATTCCAATCATAAATTCATTATTATCAACTATATTGCGAGAAACATTTTAAGGAATGTAGTAGGCATCTGTTCTGAAAAGCTGCGCGTAAGGTCTTACTATATCCCCTTACCACCTCCAAATTAGATGAGAAGGCAAGTCTTTTTTGAAAGCTAATGGAAAACCGAACTTATGGTTTGGATATCAGATCATAATGTCATCATGGGAAATGCGATTGCAGATGAATATGCTAAGTAGGGCTCAAAGAAGAACTTCTTATTATCTTTTATTAGGACTTAGGGTGCAGCTGGTTGAAAATCGATCAGATCGAAAAGCTCTAATTGGTTTTGGTCTCGGTTCACTATGGACTATAGCCACATCAAGGGGATGCAAATTAAGGCGTGGTTGATTCGAATTCGAACCAAACGTTCCAATATAGGGATGATTAAGGATTACAAAACAAAATTGATTGTTAGCATCCACTAAAAAACAAAACGTTTCTTGAACGTGTAAATTCCACAATGCTTCTTAGTGATATCATATCTTTTTCTAAAGTCACATTTAATTTCAATATTTTCTTAGTTTAAATATTTTGGAGGCGACCAAATAAATAAACCAATAAACAACAAACCATAGCCATTGAATAGTGCTAGAACCCACATCGAGCTCTATTCTGTCATACCAAAATGAGAAAATTGACAACGCTCATAAGATGAACATGCCACATAAGGTCAAAGTAAACAACGTCTGACAATAGATTTACTTACTTTTTACGTATGTCATGTATGCCCTTGTGGTCCTAAAGCTTCTACCACACCTACTCGTGGATCTGTTTCTCCTCCGTCTATTCCACGGCATCATTTGACTCGCTTTTTGTTCATCCCATCCTAGGTAAGCGTGTCCCATAACAAGGAATGGAAGTGTATATATATCAAACCCAGACTCTATTGTAATAACAATAGGACAGTGACCAATTGCCTACTGGAGTTTGGAATAGAAAATTCGGTTCGGACGCCTATTCAAACTGTTGCCATTATCACAAGGACACTGGAAAGGTTTTCCAGGTATTGCACTAGTTCAACAGCACATTAAAACGAAAGGGCTGTTTCTCCATATTTTGCACAATATGCCGATCACAGATTTTGTCTTTTTTATTCGGTTGGCTATATAATCCCACAATTTAGTCCACTTCCGCAGAGCCGAAACGTCCAAGGTATTGGAAACACTTATTCTTTCTACTGATTGTCATGCAAAGATAATTTGTGGGGTTGAGAGGGAAAGGCTGATGATGTAAGTTTTGCTTGTCCCTGTATACATTGGCGACGGGATGAAAGTCTTCACCATGAACGTCGTGTTCACATTGTCATGGGGTTGAAAGACTTTTTGACAAGTGGAACACTTGAATTGGAGCATTTTTAATTTTTAAATTTGAGCAGTTGGCCTGAAACATACCTTTTTCCCTATTCTTCACACTTAATTTCTCATCAACGAACAAAACTATAATGAAAAAATATGTCAGAAATGGAATGATATGGAAAAAAACGATGTGTTGCACCCGAGAATCCACTTTAGAAATGGATTCTCGGTGGAAGTAACCCTTCTTCTTCCCACTTCAATAAAAAGCGTTCCCTCTCTTTCGGAAAATCTTCCTGCCCACGCCAATGTGAACAGGCCCTTTGGCATTTTTCTGTACTCCGGAGAAGTAAAGTGACGTCAAACCATTTCCCCTCATTTTTACAGAAACAAAATTCGCTTCTCGTTTTCATTTAAGAATCAAAATTCCTCTCCTGGATATATAATATAATAATAAAATCAACTTACACATATAAATTTGTATAAACGTGAAATAGTATTGCGTGTCAAACTCTGTCTGTTGTCGTGCAACCGGCTGTGTTTGGCCAATTTATTATTCTGAGGGTTCAAATTGATTCGCAAGCAAATATACTTAAAAAATAAAAGTACAAAGAAGTTTTTAGTGTTCCATTGGAATCAAAATCGGAGTACCCAAAAACGGCCTTCTGGCTGCAAAAACGAAAACACCATTCCTCTCGTTACAAAAGTTGGCTGAGAGCCAACATTGTTGACAGCCAGGTCAGACGATAATATGAAATCCAGGAGATGATTACATCTCACGTTGCATTTACTACTGCCCCGAAAAGTGTTCTGAGCATTAGGATCGCAGCATATGAGAAAGTCACATCTTGCTAGAATCACGATATTCAATGAGTTCCGCTACCATCTCAGGTTGTGGCGGCAGTGACAAATCATAGGGAAAATAAGCAGACGCAACGACGAATTTATGCCATTATCTATTATCATTATTATGATCGCTCGTCATAAAGTGGAGTGAAACCCCTTAAACATCCGAAACCACAGATGCGTTTATTCCACACCCATGGTTCCTGAAGAAATATTATGTGAGGTTTTGTATTCAACACGGAAAGCTTCCTACATACAATTTAAAAAATAAAAGTTCAGATACATTTTTAGTGATTCCAATCAAAATCGGAATACACAAAAAAAAAACCCTTTTAACTGCCCAAACAAAAACGCCATTAGTATAGCAGATG
Source organism: Volucella bombylans (assembly GCA_949129095.1). Taxonomy (NCBI): domain Eukaryota; kingdom Metazoa; phylum Arthropoda; class Insecta; order Diptera; family Syrphidae; genus Volucella; species Volucella bombylans. The sequence continues at coordinate 123,523,161 of OX422140.1, read as the reverse complement.
GTTTACATCTAAAGTTAAGGTTGTTATTGTACCGAATACTTGTTTACAAAAGTGTGAATAATTTTCTTTACAATGTTTTTATTAGGGGGATAATTGATTGTAAAAATATTAGTACATTTTGTCATCTAGTTTGGTTAATTTATGTTTCAGCCCATCGAAGCTTGCTCTCTTTTCCACGACGGTAGTCAATTGGTGGAGGTCCATAAATCTATGGGATACACATAGTAAACTAATGTTATCAGAATAGTCAAGTCGTTGCAGTTTTGTATGTCAGAAGTAAAAGAATTTTTGGGTAGATTATTCCAGCTAGAATTTTATTTGGAATTCCCGTCTTGCACATTACAAGGTAGATAAATTGATTGTCTTTCCAAAATCGATAAATAGAAGGTGCCATATATATTCCAAGCAATATTGATAAAAATCCGTAAGGCGTTTATGTGATCGATACATGAGGATGCCGATACAGTTTGTTTTGCGTCAATTGTAAATAGATTTAATGTGGTACCTTATTCTTTCCTATTATATTGTTATTATTTTGGCAATTATAATCGGCACACCTGTATTTCTCCATTTTTGTTAGACTTCCTTTGTTCCCCAATTCCAATCTGCAGGAAACGACTAGGTTTCTCAGGCTTTTTCGAACAGTGAGACCAGGAGCTCTGAAAATACTGCCGGTACTGGAACACCACCAAATCCTACCACATGATTTTCTTTCAATTTGAATTGCGGTAGAGAATTGATATCTTGTCTGGGAGACGTACTAATGTTAACGGAGTATTGTTATTGAAGAAGTCCGCATGTGGCTCCGTGTCTGTTACAGTCTACAAGAGATCATTTCTAAAACGATAAGTCGTTGTCGGCAGATCGATCTGATGATCTGTACACCTCTCATATGACACCCATATGTCTTTTTAGAAGTTCTAATGCTTAAACAAGGTATCTCGATTAGCATTCCAGAAATCCAGTCGCTCTTTAAGCCTTAATATCTCCGTATGTCTGTCTTTGATATTCCGCTCCTACCGAAGCTCAGCTGATTGTAAAAGGCGTCTTTTCCTCTTCAGTTGTAAGATATTATGGGGCGCAGCACTGTATGATAGTGGCATTTTCTACTCGAAAATGTGGCAGTTAGGGTTCTATCACCGTATTGATGTCAAGAAAGTTGTAGTGTAGTGTGTGCTTTACTCGACAGCGCCGTGCTTACAGAACGCTAGTGGATAATCCACTGGAGTTTTTTTAGAGTACAGTACAGTAAATCGTTTCATTGAACGCAGTCAAAATCTTGAATTCGAAATTTTTATCTGTCAACATGACATCCTTGCGAAGCTGCTGTCAAGCGCTTATTCTCTACCAGGTTATTAAATACAGAAATTTTATTTACCCGCTTTATTAAATTTTTTCACAAAATTCGCTCTGAAAACACCAAAATTCTAGACTTAAGCCACCGATTTGTGCACCCGAATAGAGTAGAAACCCTCATTAGTTAAAAGGTATTTTATTCAGATTAGTTTTGTTATGCATTTTTTGTTAATGCTTTTTATTTTAGATTTAAACATCACCGCAACATGAATCGTAGAGACAGACTCCGGTTAGAAGAACGGAGAAGAGAGTCTATGGCATCTCATCAATACCATGATCGAGACCAAGACAATCCGAAAACATTAATGGATAGCTTTTTTCAATCACAACAAGTAATACAATCACTTTCGTCAAAGCCAACATCAGGCGAAAACGGTGTTTCTAAGTCTGCGGTTATTTCGAAATCGTTTCGAATTCCACGCAAACAAAACCAACCGGAGAAAAAAGATGAGCAGATTGATCGTAATAGAAGTATATACGAGACAGAAGAGGAATTGCTCCCTAACAACATTAACCAAAATGGCAGATGGTCACGAGTGAAGCCCGCTGCACGCGTAGAACGAAGTGTGCTTCCTTCACGTAGTGGACTTCCGCCGCAAGAAGAATCTTCCTCACGAAACGAACCATTTCCACGCAGAAAACTTCCGGGGCACAGAGATTTTTCCACGCTAAAAGGCCATCTACCGCAAGAAGAATCATTTCCACCAAAAGAACCATCTCCAAAAAGAGGGCCTCCGACACGAAGAGATTTTTCGCCCCGCAAACAGCGAACAACTTCTCCAGAAAGAGAAAGTCCATCACGAAGTTGGTCATCTCCACGAGGTGAACGTTCTCATCAAATGGAGCCCCAACCTGGAAAAGAATACGATCAATATATTTCCGAAAAAGAACCTCTACCAAAAGAAAATCTTACACGAAGACAATGTCGATCGCGGAAAAGGTTTCAAGATCATTTAGCAAAAAAATTACAAGCTCGAAAAGATCGGCTCAAAAGTATAGGGGACCCTTCGACTGGGCAAGAAGGTGAGGAAATAGGCTTTTTTGAAAGAACACAAACTAGCGACACCGAAAGAGCAGCTGCATTAAATAACATACCCATTCAAATGGTCATATATGACCGCTCCCATCCGGATGGGAAAATCGATCCAAAAAATGTCAAAACCCTGCATGACTGGTTCAACCAAATAATTAAAGAAGAACTCTTATCAGGGACTGGAATAATTCCACAATACCTCAGCCACAGTTACAAGGACGGCGTATTTGTAATCATGAGCACCAATTCACCTTCAGCTGAACTTTTGAAAGGGAAAATGGAACACATGTCTGCTCTTTGGGAAGGCGGCAAACTGGAGTGCGTCTATGAACCTTACGAAGAGCGCATTGCAGTTGTTACGGTACCTCGTTCAATAATTCATCCAACGTGCTTCTTTGATATGTGTAAGGAGAGCAATCCTGAATTGGGTACTGAGAATTGGAGGCTTATAGCTTTTGAAGTCAACGATATCGGACGAAAAACGTTTACATTAGCCATAGATGTAAACTCCTTCAAATCCCTTCTTACCACAAAGGGCTTCGTCCGTTGTGGGGACTGGAAAGTGGAATTCATTTTGGAAAGAAACTAAAATTATGTAGTTCCCGCTGATTAGTTTTTACAAGATTTCCTTTAACTTATCCTTTAAACCAACATTCGGTAGCACCGGAAATGTGTTAATCAATAAAATATTTATACAAAAACAATTGTAGACTTTTACAGCTTTGACTGTTAGGGGCTGAGGGGCACTAGATAGATGCATAACGTTCAAATTGCTTTCTTGCCCTAGACCTTCTATATTTTACTTGACTTGCTTTGGTGGTATTAAAGAGGATTTGTCTATTGAGCCCTTTTTAAGAAATCGATTCATAGAATTTTCGTTGGATAATGTGGGAAGATAGTGACATAAGCACATCGTTTCTATGCTTGAGGCTAGGTGCTTGCAAGTCAAGGAAAATAGAGTTTATATTTCGATTATATTTTATCCCACCGAGTCGCTTTTCATTAAAATTATCTGTTTACGGTGCAATATCAAGGAAGGCATTAACCACGCAAACTGGGGATGTCTATTGCTGTAATAACAATGGAAGACGTATGGGTCAACGACAACTCTCATACCCCCGAATTAAATGAAGATTTGATCCGCACATGTCCCGATCTTGAAAAGGCAACGTATGGTCTAGCGGAAGCATTAAATTACTAAAGAGTAGATACATAGAGTAGCAATCACCTTCATCCAGAAAGTGCAATTGGAAGCGTAGGACAAAATGGGTATGAGAAAGTGTGACGTTTGCTACGCTGACTGCTACAGAGAACAGAGAATCAGCATCAAATTCTTCAACATCAACTTGATACGTTCACCCGCCACTACAGAGAAAATAAGGGATCCTAAAAAAGAATGCTTGTATGAGCTCCTCGACAAAACATACGACTTACGAGCAATGTCCAAAGTATTACCTTAGAATCCATTAGCTGATTATGATTTATCCTGAATGACTCCACGTCTGTTCTGAAGATCTATGAATCAAAGTAGAAGTAGAATCACAATCGATGCAGAGAAAAAACATTTTTCCGGACTTTTAAATGGCGGTGATGACTCAATTCCTGCTGCGAAATGCAAAATGAACTGATTAGCCTGGTTCACTGCCCAAAAATTGAAGCGGACGGAATTTCACAATAGACAACAACTTTGGGGTATTAAGAGAGTATTTATACCTCCGCTCCATTATTAACTCCTCACCTCATCAGAAATCACACAAAAAGTAAAATTTATCAATTGCTGTTTCTTCAGCTAAAGAAGGCAAGACAGCAGACTTGATCTATGGCGCTGAGCATGGAAGTTGACAAAGTCGGATGACGATGATCTGTTTTGAACGTAATAATCTCATTTGCGTTGGCGGGCATTGGTCTAGGAGATACGACATCGAATTCTATGTGCTGTACATCGACATCAGAAAAGTGTGAATCAGTCGCTTGAGTGGAAGGGGCTCTTAACCAAGTGCGCAACTGGAGGTATTTAATCAAAGACTCATTGCGAGGTTTTGTTGATTGAGGCGCAAGTTCACCCAGGAATGTAGCGTAATCTTAGTATGTAAGTAAGTAAGTCACACTCACACCCTCCTGATGAAATTGACCAATGCTACTTAAAGAGAATACAACGCGACAACAATACGGGAAATGATCGTTCAGTTCAAACTCTCCGATAACCAAATCAATCATTTCTTCTGCCCTGAAAAAACGGACAATACGCGAATGAAGAGAAAAACAGGCCTATTTCACTTTTTCCCTCAGTGCCTACAATTTTTGAGAAAGCTATTACGGTTTTTTTTTTTCTAAGAACTTAACACTCAAGTGGGTATTAACACACTTAAAATGCCTGAGCTAAGTTTTTAGGAAAATGGGACAGAGAGAGAAAGAAAGATTTTTGGGCTCAGTGGTTATTTCGCTCCATGGGTGGCATCCAACATTTAATGGGGAGACTAAATTGTTAGTGTAATTGGACTTGTTATTGTATTGGAGGCAACCATTCTTCTAACGAGAATTAAGTTGCCTGAAAAAAAGAATGTCTTTCGGACGAGGCTGGGATTCGAACACCGAACCTTCCGATTTGGAAGCCAACACACTACCACGTGAGCCACGGCCACCCATAAGGTTTTTAGGTTCTTGAACAAAACGGAATTTTTAAATTCCACTCAAATTGGATTTCAAAGAGGCAAATCTACTGAAGATGTTCTCAAATATACTTGAACCTCAACATGAAAAAGAATACTGCTAGCCTTTTTGTGGATATAAATTCATTATTTGGATTTAATTTTAAGGGAGAGCTAACAGATTTTGCTGACGACATAGGATTTGTTTATGGATTTGCTAATTTTCTACTTTCCATTATTTATTTATTTTTTGACCTCTTACGAGTATGTATCCGTAATAACTTATAATATAATAACTTATTTATCCTCATTTTTCGATTTATTGAATTATGAGTATTTGCACTATTTCTTAACTAAACTTGTTTTAAAAATAATGTAATCACATTTTTCCTTCCATAGGTCACCCCACCCAAAATACTCGTATGTTAATTATTAAGTTAATATCTAATGAAGTGTCGTTCAATACATTTTTGTTTTTATATCAAATGTTACTATCTAATGTTTTCTCAATTTACTGGATTTATTTGAATTATGTTTTCCTTAAGTTTAAAGGTTTATACGGTTTTTGAGAAAATAATTAAAAAACAAAAAGGCGTAGTGCTGGAAGCCATATTTCTTCGACGCTAATTGTAAAAAAAAATTCTGGGAGAAGTTACTTTAGCTGAAACAGATCGATCTGTCGTAATTGCTAATACTTTCTACTTTTCTAAGCTGCTCTTGAAGACAGTTTCTGGTGTTCCTGTTAATGTGTTCATGTAGCTGATACTCTCATGAACGGTTAAATTCCTCTGCGAAAGGGAGATGCTGTCTACTGAATTATTATTTTTGTTTATTTATTTTCTGATCTTTTGTCTATTAGAATGGAGGTTCAAAAAAACTTTGAGACTCAAAAGGTGTCCCCTTCTTAACGCCCCGAACTCCTACGTTTTGTCAACGACAGCAGTTTAAATAACGTAGAGTGCCAACACTGGGAGAATTAGTTGCAGAGATAAACGCAGAAAATGTTTGCATCCAAGCGAAGGGCTGCGGTCTTAATAATCAGGAAAAACATCTCAGCAATCAGGGAATCTATCGTCTAAGCCAAACATATGCAGTAGAGTTAGGTATATAGCTATAGAGTCTATTGGATAATTTTTTGAGACCGAGGACCTTAACATAAACCGCATACATATCTAAATTTATTCGACGAGTTATTCAATAGTAATGGGCTTTCAGGCATAGAACATAGTGTTGCGGATTTAAAGAACCTAATTGAAATTTGTTCATTAATCCATTTTTTTGTAAGAATTCATTGTTGCGAATTTAAAGAATCTATTTGAAATTTGTTCATTAATCCATTTTTTTGTAAGAATTCATTGTTGCGAATTTAAAGAATTTAATTATTTGAAATTTGTTAGTAATTCATTTTTTGTAAGAACTCTGTGGTGAGTCACTGCACACGCACCAGTATTTGGTATTTATTTTACATAATTACATATCGAACACTATTATCAGCCGATGCATACTCTTTTCTTTTTCTTCGTTTATTGGCGATGATTTACACAAGCCGGTGCATGTACGGTTTCTCTCCAACAAGTGTTCGCAGCGGTACCACCAACCACTACTTTCACACATATATTCGGTAACCCACACTTTCGTGGGAGATGTTTGTCATCTATTCTTGATATGCAAGAGAAATACAGTTTTTTGTTTAAAGATTACATATGTACATATGTACAGATGTGGAATGCGAAAGTTGGTGGCTGCCGCTGCGAACATCTCTCGTCCATTTGGATCTTGGTCGCAGCTAGCACCACATCGGAGACTAACCACCAATTTATCATAAGTATTTATTGTACATTTAAATTCGCTGAAAAGAAAATATATATACATTTCATTTATAATAATTTATTTTACATTGCCTACATTCCCTTCAACCCCCTTATTTTTTTGTGTAAATGATATTGTGTCGTAAATCAAACAACATACTGGTCCTTCGAGCCGGATTTTAAGTGATTTTGATTAAAAAAAAAAAAAAAAAAAAAAAAAAAAAAAAAAAAAAACCGGACAATGGAATTAATTAAACTCAGGCGGTCGAATGCCAAGGGACAGATTACGCGCGCGGTCAACTTCGTCGATGCCATCGATGAGTCCACCCCTGTCGAACAATTAGAAATCCGTTTAGAGAAGTTAAATGAAGCGTGGAATAACCTTTGTGCATTGCATGTTGAGTGTTTGCGATATATTCCGAATGGTGAAACCTCCGAGGAGGCTGAACGGGAATTCGCGGACTATGAATCCAAATACTATCATGCACATTCGGGACTTTCTCGCGAGATAAAGAATCGAAAATCGACACCGCGCGTGGATGCAAATGAATCCATATTACAACAAATTGCTAGTGACCAAGTGAGTTTTCTGGAGCGGTTGAACTGCTCATCGAACACGTGTTCGAACGTTAGTCTTCCAAAGATAATGATCCCTTCGTTTTCGGGCACCTATAAGGATTGGCCATCATTTCGCGATCTTTATCTCGGATCGGTCGGTAACAAGACAACCCTGACGCCGACACAGAAATTTCAATACCTCAGATCATTTTTGCGAGATGATGCGGCCAATATTATTAAGCACATACCAGTCAGTGATGCGAACTATGTTGAAGCATGGGACCGCTTAGAGGCGCGCTACAATCGTTCACAAGTAATTGTGAAATCCTTTATCCAAACGTTCTTGTCCCTCCCTTCAATGATCACCAGCAACATCCAAACATTACGAAAAATTAGTGACGGTGCAGATGAGGTAGTGCGCGGTTTAAAAGCCTTAAAGAAAACCAGTCGCGATCCGTGGCTTATCTATTTGCTCACCAACAAACTCGATCATGAGACCAATCAGGCTTGGGCAGAGCATATCGGTTCTCGTGATGAGTGCACCATTGATGTACTCCTCAAATTTCTTCAATCTAGATGTGACGCACTCGAATCATGCCAATTAAATCTTCGTCCATCGTCTTCACGGCCAAAATCGGTATCGTCGTCAGGGTCCCTTCGCGCACACGTGGTTGAAACCGGTAAAAACATGCATTGTCCTAAATGCAAAGACTCCCACTATCTATCTCGGTGTCCTAAATTTCTATCTTTAGACACTCAATCGCGTCGTCATTTTGTTAAAACTGAATCTCTTTGTTTTAATTGCCTTCGGAATGGGCACTCGTCGGGCAATTGCCGTTCTACATTTCGGTGTCGCGTGTGTCGATCACGTCATCATTCTCTCGTCCATTCTGATGAATCGAATACCAACAAACTGACTTCGATGCAGTCCGCTACGGATTCAACTTCTTCGTTAACCTCGTCTTCGCTCCAAACAACATCGAGTTCAAATTCGCACCCACAATCATCACCAATCGTTAATAATCTATCACGCTATTCGATTCGTAGGAAGCAAACCATCTTACCAACTATACTTGCGTCAATTCGAGATTGTCTGGGCAACCTTATCGTTTGTAGAGTATTACTAGATTCTGGTTCGCAATCTTCATTCGTAGTTGAGTCACTTATTCAAAAACTCGGTTATCCACGCACTCATGCTAAAATTCCAATTCTCGGTCTCTCGTCGGTAGATGCAGGTTATACAAGGGGTCGAGTTACCCTTCACCTATCCTCGCTCGTTAACTCTGCGTCGTTACTCATTGATGCATATATTATGAACAAGCTGACTTCAAACCTTCCACCGAAATCGCTAGATGCATCTTGCTGGCCTCATCTTGAGGGTTTGACCTTAGCTGATCCAAACTTTAGTGTGTCCTCTCCCATCGAAATTATACTAGGTGCTGACAAACTTTGGGGCATAATAAAAGGCGATCGGATAAACGGACCGGAGGGTACTCCAATCGCTCACAATACTTCCTTCGGTTGGGTCGTCACTGGAGAAGTCATCGAATACTCTGATCCCCACACCACTTCACTGGCCTCTCTTCACTCAAGCATAGACATCGATTGCATGCTGCGTCGGTTTTGGGCAATCGAAGAGGTTCCAGCTCCAAATCCGGACACTCTTTCTCAGGATCCTGCAGAGAAACATTTTCGTGAAACCGTCAGTCGTGCCCCGGATGGCAAATACATCGTATCGCTTCCCTTTAAGGTAACAAATCCCTCATTTAGTGACACTCTTACATCGGCGGTCGCACAATTAAGGTCACTTGAACGTCGATTTCTTTCAAATCCCTCGTTACAACGGTTGTATTCGGACTTTATGAGCGAATATCTCCACCTCGGGCATATGGCTTTGGTTCCCCCCGAAGAAGTGAATCTGAATCGCAGTCAGCACTTCTATCTCCCCCATCACGCAGTTGTGAAATCGGACAATTCTTCCATGAAAATTCGCGTCGTCTTCAATGGTTCGGCCAAAGACTCTCTCGGTGTTTCATTAAATAGTATGTTGTTAGTCGGTCCACCAATTCAGCGTGATTTGTTCGGGGTGTGCCTTCGGTTTCGGCAGAGACCGTTTGTATTCACGGCAGACGTTGTTAAAATGTTTCGCCAAATTTGGGTCGATGAAACACAAACAGATTTTCAACGTATCGTGTGGCGTGAAAATCCGCTTCAGAATATTCAACATTATCGTTTGCGCACCATAACTTATGGTACCGCTTCTGCCCCATTTCTCTCCGTTCGTGTGTTAAAACAATTGGCAGAAGACTATCAAGCTGAGTACCCTAACGCATCTAAAGTATTATTACAGGATGTCTACGTTGACGACGTAATGACAGGCGCAGATTCCGCAGATGAGCTGATCGCGCTTAAGTCGGAGCTAGTGTCTTTACTTTCTAGGGCAAGTCTCCAGCTTCGTAAATGGAGCTCGAATTGCTGGCCTTTACTCTCTACGCTCCCAACGGTAGACTGTGAATACTCTGCGCTTGATCTCGAAGCATCAAACTCGCTTATCAAAGTTCTTGGAATGTTTTGGAACCCTTCTAGTGACGAGTTCTCCTTTCGTGCATGGAAACAAGATTCGCCTATCTCCGCAACTCGACGTACCCTACTCTCGGAGGTGTCAAGAATATTCGATCACCAAACTGCTGGCCCCATCCATAATCCTTTTTAAAATGTTGTTCCAGGAGCTTTGGTCGACAGCCTTGAATTTGGGATGGGACGATCCGCTACCTTCTCCCTTGGCCCAACGTTGGATGAATTATCGTGAGGAACTCTACCACCTTGAGTTAATTCGAGTTTCAAGACATATCTTCGCATCATCAGAGGGCTATGAGCTGCATGGATTCTCGGATGCATCATCGGGAGCGTACGCGGCTGTTATCTATAGCAGGTACAAGACTAGTAGAGGAGATTATCGTGTTAATATCATCGCGGCCAAAACCAAGGTGGCTCCGCTTAAAACCATTTCCATTCCGCGTTTGGAACTCTGTGGAGCTTTGTTATTGACTCGTCTATTCCATCTTATAACTTCGTCCCTCACCATTAAGCCCAGCCGCATATTCGCCTGGTGTGACTCGGAAATCGTCTTACATTGGTTATCGTCATCCCCTAGCCGTTGGGTGACTTTCGTCGCTAATCGGGTGTCTGCCATATTGGAGGACCTTCCACGCCATTGCTGGCAATACATTTCGTCTGAGTCAAATCCAGCAGACTGCGCTTCGAGAGGTGTCGTTCCATCTGATCTCCCGTCACATCGTCTCTGGTGGACTGGACCCTCATGGCTTTCCACAGATCGTAGTTCCTGGCCTCAATCGAAATTCCACATTGAAGAGGTCAACATCGACAAGCTTGAGGAGCGGTTGCATCCCAAACATTCGCTGATGGCATCTATTAATGAAGAAGAATCCTACCAAAAAACAGATGATGACCCTGAGATTACCGTAGATTTCGAATTGGTCGACTCTCTTTTTCGTAAGTTCTCGTCATGGTCGCGCTTGTGTCGTGTAATTGCTGCATGTCTTCGGTATCGTACGAATTGCCGCCTCAATAAACTTGGTCGTCCTCGTCTCACCAATACCTTCTCAGTCCAGGAGCTACGCGGGGCAAAATTTCGTATAATTAAACTTGCTCAAAACATTGATTTTGCAAACGACATCAGGGCTCTCAAACGGAACAAGGCCCTACCACTCAAATCTAAGCTTATGAAATATGCGCCATTCATCGATAAGGATGGTATACTTCGAGTTGGTGGACGACTTCGACATTCTCACCTATCCATTGATATGAAACATCCAATTATTCTTTGCAGTAAACACCCGATCTCCACTCTTATCGTGACGGATTTCCATCGCCGATATTTACATCCTGGAGTCTCGGAAACCTTCTCTATCGTCCGTCAACAGTTTTGGATATTGGGTAGCCGAAACCTCATCCGCAATATCATCTTCAAGTGCATGACGTGCTTTATGCAACGGAAGGAAACTAGCCATCAACTGATGGGAAACTTACCATCCTGTCGGATACAGCCTTGTCGGCCCTTCATGAACACGGGTTGTGACTACGCAGGGCCAATCACCATAAAGCTGTCGAAAACCAGAAACGCCAAAACATCAAAGGCCTACATCGCACTCTTCGTTTGTATGGCAACAAAGGCTATCCACCTGGAGTTGGTGAGCGATCTCACTACGAACGCATTTTTGGCTGCATTACGCTGCAATTTCCAGGGGGCTCGCCGCTGTCTCTCCGAAATGCAGAAGCTGGCCTTGTCGCAAGCCCACAATAATCTCATTGCGGCTGAACTCGCTGCTGACGAAATCGCATGGCATTTTTCTCCACCCTCAGCACCACATTTTGGCGGACTATGGGAAGCCGGCGTGAAGTCGGTGAAATTTCACTTACGTCGCGTTATTGGCTCTGCTGTTCTCGTGTTTGAAGACCTTTGTACCATTTTATGTCAAATCGAGGCTATATTAAACTCCCGTCCTCTATGTTCAATGTCAGATTCCGATTTAGATCCATTAACTCCCGCACATTTCATTACAGGTGAGCCATTAACCGCAGTGCCAGAGCCGAGTTATATCGATGTCCCAAGTAACCGACTAGACCACTACAGGCACTTACAAAGCTTGGTGCAGGGGTTTTGGCGACGATGGAGCGTCGAATATCTGACGTCTCTCCAGGAGCGAAGCAAGTGGCAGAAATCGACAACTAACTTGAAGGTCGGTGACCTAGTGGTCCTGAAGGAGCAAAACCTACCCCCAAATCAGTGGGCCATGGGTCGCATAGTAGATGTCAATCCAGGCCAAGACGAACGTGTGAGGGTGGTATCAGTGAAAACGGCGACGGGTACCTTCACCCGACCTATCACAAAAATTGCTGTACTGCCTGTTTCCTGAACTAGTCCAGGGGGGCCGGGATGTTGCGGATTTAAAGAACCTAATTGAAATTTGTTCATTAATCCATTTTTTTGTAAGAATTCATTGTTGCGAATTTAAAGAATCTATTTGAAATTTGTTCATTAATCCATTTTTTTGTAAGAATTCATTGTTGCGAATTTAAAGAATTTAATTATTTGAAATTTGTTAGTAATTCATTTTTTGTAAGAACTCTGTGGTGAGTCACTGCACACGCACCAGTATTTGGTATTTATTTTACATAATTACATATCGAACACTATTATCAGCCGATGCATACTCTTTTCTTTTTCTTCGTTTATTGGCGATGATTTACACAAGCCGGTGCATGTACGGTTTCTCTCCAACAAGTGTTCGCAGCGGTACCACCAACCACTACTTTCACACATATATTCGGTAACCCACACTTTCGTGGGAGATGTTTGTCATCTATTCTTGATATGCAAGAGAAATACAGTTTTTTGTTTAAAGATTACATATGTACATATGTACAGATGTGGAATGCGAAAGTTGGTGGCTGCCGCTGCGAACATCTCTCGTCCATTTGGATCTTGGTCGCAGCTAGCACCACATCGGAGACTAACCACCAATTTATCATAAGTATTTATTGCACATTTAAATTCGCTGAAAAGAAAATATATATACATTTCATTTATAATAATTTATTTTACATTGCCTACATTGCCTTCAACCCCCTTATTTTTTTGTGTAAATGATATTGTGTCGTAAATCAAACAACAATAGTCTGATTCTGAGTCCGTGGTCGCAACTTTAAGGGTGCTTACTCTAATTTTCGGTCGTAATAATCATCACACCAGACAGACTGTGAGTGCGATAGTGGATAAATTCGAGTCAAAATATTTACTATTGAACGATTCTGTGCCAGTGAGATAACGCACCGGTCGAAGTATCGAAAATATCGCAGACGTAGATAAGTGCTTGGGAATCTCTCAGTCCACATTGTGGCGAATTTTGCAAATGTGCGTAAATTGTATAAAACTCTTACAAGATCAAATTAACTCAAGAACTGAAGCCAATTGATCATTTGCAATGCCGAAACTTCCCCGATTGGGCTCTGCAAAAGTTTGAAGAAAATCCTGAATATCATCGAAAAATCATCTTCAGCGATGAGCCCATTTTTGGCTTAATGGTTTTGTCAATAAATAAAATATTAATTATTATTTTTTCGCCGATGAAAATGATTGCCATGTCAAGGTCAATGGAGCTCTCTGTCGTGTCATGTTGGCAGACTATTTTTGGGCAGAATTGGTTGGATTTAACATCAGTGATATGCGGTTCTAACAAGATGGTACCACATGCAACTAACTTATCCAACTAAAATCTCGTGAGATGAATGGTTGCCTAAAATACAACAACAAGTCAGCTTATACTAATTACAATATTTAGTCTCTTCATTAAATGTTGGATACCACCCATGGAGCGAAATAACCACTGAGCCCAAACATCTTTGTTTCTCTCTCTATCGAATTTTCCGAAAAACTGAACACGTGTTCCGGCACCCTACTTCATACTTAAACTTGACATCTGTACTACATCTGGAATAAATTTCAGCCCGATATCTCAATTATTTTGTGTATTATTTAAATATTATACAAAATTGTTATGTCCTTATTGAAATACCCGATACTTATTGAAAACCCCGATACTTATGGGTGCAATCATCCGTTTCCCTATCAAACCAAGTATTAGGGTGTTATTCTGAGAAGAAAACTGATTTTGACATAACCTAACGTAACGACATAAGGCAGGATGCTGTTGGTTCGTCAAGGTTATAAAGATTCGACACCTAACGTTATCTAGCTTTAATTATAGCGACGAGTGTTTCTGGTATACTCTTCCTGCGTAAAGTACGCAATAAAGCATCTCGATTCAAACTGTGTAAGGCATTCCAGAAGTCGATAAATAATAAGTGTGTGTTGATATGATGTGGATGCAGGAGAATCTGGCCCAAAAGCCTGACCGTTCGTGGTCGAGTGTTAAATCAAGATGCTCACTAACTCGTTCTAGAATTACTCTAACGCACTGCTTCTTTGTCTACCGAACCATCATTTCGACATTTTGTAAACCAGCATTTATTGGCCAGATAATCGTTATTTCGTCGCCATAAAAGTGCTCATAGTTAGCACGCGTTTTCCACGCCTTAATTACCCAACAGGCCTTTGATCTAAAATCCGCAAACAAAGTAAAATGTTTTTTTTTTTTTTTACAGCGCGGGCAAAGAAAATTTAGGGAGGAAGAAAAGAGAGGTACCCATGTATATTGGGTACCAGGAAATAAAGAGATCAGCATGGCATTCCATAAGCGAGTTGTACGGCTTAAGACCGAATCACGATATTTTGGAGTACGTCCGAAAACGGTCTTGGGGGTATACTGATGAGAATGCATAGCGAGACGAGTATTACGGTTGAAAGTTTGAATGGGCGGAATGTTACTGGCGATTTCGGTAAAGCACTGGTGGTGGAAATAGCGATAAAACAAAGTGGGACAGGAGACTTTACGTCGGTGTTCGAGGGTGTCAATTGATTGACTGATATTAGTATCATCTATAAGTTTTATCGTACGGTTTTGAATCCTATCTAGCAGGTGCAGAGATGTTTTAGGAGCACCTGACCAGTTGTGGGCATTGTACTCCAATTTTGGCCTTATGTATTGAGGCCAAATCAGAGCGGTTAAAATATTTCTTACATCGCTTGAGGAAACCTAGACATTTCGCAGCATTTTTGGCGACATCAAATATGTGGTCATTCCAACGTAAGTTGTCATTGACACACATACCGAGAATGGAAAGTTTTTCGGTTTCGACGATGCAAGTGTCATTCATGGAATTCATTAAATTCGACTCTGTTGATAGATCTCCAATTGGTTATACTGTTGATATCGGAATTTAATGAGCTTAGCATACGCTGCCGTTTTCGTTCTACAGCCGAAGAGCAAGGCCGTGAATCCGGGAATGAATATGAAAAGCAGAGAGTACTGTCATCAGCAAAGAAATATATTGGATTAGAAGTAGCAGACAAGAGATCATTAATGAAAATTAAAAAGAGTGTCGGAGATAGAACACTGCCCTGGGGCACACCAGCATTTATTTTGTGAATATCAGATTTGAAACGATCCAAGACAACTTGAATTGAACGAAAGGTGATTTCTAATCCATTGAAGAAGAGAGTCGTCGATCCCAAATGCACGCATTTTCGACAAAAGAGCCTGAAGCCAAACTCTGTTAAATGCCTTAGATATATCAAGTGCAACTATCTTGCTTTCGCCAGAGTGATGTACGCTTTGGTTTCACTTTTCGATGAGACATGCCATCAAATCACTAGTGGACCTGTTGCTATGAACACTATACTGCCGATCAATGGGAATTTTTCGTGTTTTGAGATATTTCATGAGCTGATGGTTTATCAGCGTTTCCATGGTCTTTGGAAGAAGGGACGTAAGTGCAATGGGTCTGTAGGTGGAGATAGAGAAGATTCGGCATTTTTAGGGGCGGGCAAATCCCATCTGCTCGGAAAGTGTCGTAAAGAGTAGGATTGATGAAAAAGCTTACGCAGTGGTTTTGCCAGCGAGGAAGAACACCTCTTTAGAAGAAGGGGAGATATACCATCTGGTCCAGCGGATTTATGTATATTAAGATCTTCAAGTACTCTTGCTATTACGAGTACACGAGTGCGAAAGTGGATTCGTCCCATTGAGGATTTGATGCACTCAAGTGTAGACGGGGACAAAGCGCAATCTGGGAGTATTGAGCTGGCCGCAAAGTGTGCAGCAAGGAGATTGGCCTTGTCCAAAGAGCTGACAGCTGGAATGTCATTGTAAATGAGCGTTAGGATGGAGAATGACGCAGAACGACCAAAAAATGTTTACTGCCTTTGGCGCATTGCAGTAGTTTTTGCCTCAGATTTTGGTCGTATTGGAATTTTACACTGTTAAGAAAGGCGTTGCAGTCATTTCTGGCTCGTTAGAACTTTTTTCGGTTTTCCTCTGTCGGGTTGGTCTTGAAGGACCGAAAAAACATTACTCTAACCCTGACAGCTCGAGTCGTACCATTTTTTTTTGTTTGATACTTTTCATCCGATGAGGAATAAAGGATCTCATTCCAAAGAGAATGGTGTCTGTAATCATATCAGCAGCGGCATCCACGTCGGTGTCGAGGAAACATATCGACCATTTAAAATTCCTAAAAAAGGTGTTAAGACTGCTCCAATTGGCTTTCTCGTATTGCCATACGGTTCTTTTAGAAATTTTTTCTCTAACTGTGTGGTCGGTGTACGAGAAATTAGGTGATATGACACAATGGTCCGACGAGCCTATAGGGGAGAGCACATCAACGGTGTACTTATCAGGGTGAGAAGTTAAAAACAAGTCCAGGGTTTTGGCGGTATGACTATCAACGTCTGGTATTCGCGTGGGCTCAGTTACAAGCTGCGTTAAGTTGTTTTCCGCAGCGATTCCGGATTGGAAAATGGATCACATTGTGGAGGAGTTTGGTAAACTACGCACGTAAATGGCGAGACCACCAATGGCGAGAGAAGAATAATGGCACTAGTTCGCAGTCAGGTAGCTTCAGATTAGAATGATCTGAGAAGTGTAGGCGGGGATCTACCTGTGCTTCACTAAGTGCCAAAACAGCTGGTCTGTACTTACAGACGTGGACGTACGCAGAAAAGTGATTACTTTTTACCCAGCGTATATTGGCTACGTCTACCCTGAATTCCCCAGTCATAATCACAGAAAAACATAGAAAAACAAACACCGACGATACTAAGCAAGGCTGCGAGGTGAAAATTCAGACTTTGGGTTACCGAAAAATTGCTGTAGGTGTTATGCCCTTACAACAATCTGAAACACTGCACCAACAAAATTTTCACTCACAACCCGCTATCCATCATATTCAACATATTCTCGGTATCGGGGTGAAGCTGTGGTTGTATATATAAATTGACTTATTTATCAGTAATACTATTATTTTAGTGCATTCATGTAAAATTTTATATAAATGTGATTATTAATTCGCGTTTTATCTCTAGTTAAACAGAATCATAATGGCAACTGAGACGATGATGGTGAAAATTGAGCATCGCGCTGTAATTAAATTTCTCACTAAGCAAGGAAAAAGTCAAAAAACTTTTCATGAAGAGATGGTGGCTGTTTACCAGGGTTCCGCACCTTCATTATCAACTGTGCAAAAGTGGTCAAGTGAGTTCAAGAGAGGCAGAGAGAGCATTGAAGACGACCCCCGCTCCGGCGCCCCGGCTACTGCTTGTACGGGAGAAAGCATCAAAGAAGTCGAAAAACTTGTTCTTGAGGATGCCCGAATAAATGTGAAAATGATGGCAGAGATCACCAAGCTTTCAATTGGTACCATTCACACCATTCTTCATGACCATCTTAACCTTTCAAAGGTCAGTGCAAGGTGGGTGCCACGAATGCTCACAGCGCCTCAGAAAAAAGTGAGAATCGCATGCTGTAGAGAGCTTTTGGAGATGTGTAGTGAGAACGCGGACGGTGTTATGGATCGAATTGTTACTGGGGACGAAACATGGGTCCACCACTATGACCCTGAAAGCAAACAAGAGTCCATGCAGTGGCATAAAAAAGGAACAGTCCTCCCGAAGAAGTTCAAAGTCACTCCGTCTGCCGGGAAGCTCATGGCCACAGTTTTTTGGGACTCAAAGGGAATCTTGCTCGTTGAGTACAAAAAAAAAGGTGAAACCATCAACGCCACATCCTACGCTTCCACTTTGCATAATTTTCCGGAGGAAATTAAAAAGAAAAGACGGGGTAAACTCGCAGCGGGTGTGTTGCTTCTTCATGAGAACGCTCCTGTTCACACGGCGCGAGTTTCCAAGGCTGCTGCGCGAGATTGTGGTTTCGAAGAAATCAAACACCCACCCTATAGTCCAGATCTTGCCCCTAGTGATTATTTCCTGTTTCCGGATTTGAAAAAAATATCTTCGTGGAAAAAGATTTTCGGATGATGAAGAACTCAAGTCGGCAATAAATGGGTATTTTGCAGAGAAAGAGGAAATTTATTTTTTTGAGGGTTTAAAAAAGCTTATCTCAAGATGTAACAAATGCATTGATGTTAGGGGAGATTATATTGAAAAATAAAAACAATTTAAATTGAATTCGCATTTTCCTGTATATCGATACCGAGAATATATTGAACGTCCCTCGTATCCTCAGTCACTGCCCGTACCATATGGTGAATACAATAACGACAGTGACAGCGGGAGAGGTGGAATACCCGCACTGTGTGATTTATTTTTTTTTTTTTTAATTTTTTTTTTGCACACGCGCGAATTACAGGATGGACATCCCGTTTACTCAAAAAAATATCAACTGGGGAGAGAACTCCCAATTAAAATACGACCTTTCAGGCTAACAAGTACTTTGTTAACTGATTGTTTTACATTTCTTTAAGTTTAATGAAACTTCTGATTGCTAAGGTGATGTGAACTTGAATTGTGCCGGAAACCATCAGACGCTGATTAAGCAAGTTTATATCACCTGT
This sequence comes from Volucella bombylans, assembly GCA_949129095.1. Classification (NCBI taxonomy): domain Eukaryota; kingdom Metazoa; phylum Arthropoda; class Insecta; order Diptera; family Syrphidae; genus Volucella; species Volucella bombylans. The sequence goes on along the minus strand of OX422140.1, from coordinate 123,504,268 downwards.
GCAAGTACATTGGTTTAAATTACAGGTTGATTTGAGGTGATTTCCCATCGATATGGCTGATAGTGCAAGCTTGCATTTCGGTTTCCTGTGTAGGTAAGGCTGAGGTGTCATCCATCATGTGTTGGGTGGGTAAATGGTCAACGTAACGCCACCCCCCTTAGTGTAGAGCGATGGCCAAAGTGACGTCACTGGGGCTTGAACGAAAGGTTCAAGGTGATCTGTTTGGGGTCTTCTCTCGAAGATAACAATGATGGCGATTATGATGAATGTGATGAATATGATGAGGATGATGCTGTCAGTTTGTTAAGCACTTCTGTCTTGGAATTTAAGTTGAGTAATTTTGATTTTGTGGCAAAGTGGTATTCTTTTAATTTCTCCAGGCTAAGGACTTCTTTTGTGGAATTGACTTTGATGCTGCTGTTTGGAGGTGGAGGGACATGGATGTCATTCCAGAAAGTGTTGGGGTTGTCTTGATATGTTATACCATTAACGTCGTCAATATCACAGTTCTTGAAATGAAGAAGTGCTGTACCCTGGATCATTGTTGCTTTTGTACGGCAAGTAGAATTAATTAATAATTCGGGGACATTTATAAATAATATGAAATTTGGCTCTGGTTGGTTTCCTGCGTCACTGAATGGGCAATTAGCCGGTTTATTGGTCATCAGGCTGCCAATGCATTGCGAGTTTCGTATTTCTTCCTGGTGTTTGGGATTTGAGCAATAAAAGTTTCCTTCTATCTTGGGGCAAGGTGCGTTGAAATGCTGTACATTATTTTCATTAATATTTATGTAGTGTATTGTTATTATCATTTTGGTGTTGTTAATCGGGAGGGGAATAATGTGATAGTAAAAATATTTTTGCGGGGACATGTTTGGAATTCGAAGGTTAAATATTATATTAGAATTTATTCATTCACACCAAAGTGTGAAAAGCGGCAATCGATGCTGCTGAAGGGGTTGGAACCGTCTACTGATCCTGAGGAGATCCTGGCACTGCTCAAAGAGAAGGAGTGCGAAGGACTCAAGTTTGTGGGGGTAAAGCCATTTACCACAGCTAGAGCCAGGCGGGAGAAACGGAGTCTGCCGTTTTTCCTGGTGCAGCTCAGTCCCGAAAGCCGTCTGGATAGTCTAAGGAGTATCAATGTCCTAGACTACCAGGTGGTTCACCGGGACAAATTAAAAAGATGTGAAGGCGTTATACAATGCGTTCGCTGCCAGAGGTTCGGGCACGCCGCGTCGAACTGCCAAATGCAGCCTCGATGCGTGAAGTGCGCTAAGAACCACAGTTCCGAGAAGTGTGCTATGGGTGTTGACGGAGCATCCGATAGGTCGCAGCTCTCGTGCGTGTTATGTGGAAACGTGGGACACACCGCAAACTATCGGGGTTGTCCTAAGTTCGCTGACATTAAGAAAGCAAAACTGGCTCGGCAGCAGAAGGTGGAGGTCAAACGTTCACCTATCAGGTTTCAAACACCAGCCGTCACGTCCCAAATTTCCTACGCCCAAATGGCGTCAGGTAGGGGGGCAATGGTACAGCAAGCGACTGTTGCTTTTCCGGCGGCAATGCCGAGAACAACGGAAGCTGCACCTAACATGCTGGCCATCTTGCTCGCAATCCAAGGGCAGATGGCTCAGCTGCAAAAGCAGGTGCAAGAACAGGCCAAGCGGGTGGACCAGATCTACTCGCTGCTGCCGGGCCTAACGCAACACTTGTCGTAATGGGTACGCACATGGTGGAGCAAACTTTGAAGGTCCTTGCGGTGAATGTTAATTCACTGATTAGGATCGAACGAAGAGCCGCAATGTTTAAATTGCTACAAGACCAAACTCCTGATGTGCTTTTCGCTAGCGAAACCAAGCTAACCGATAAGCACAAACTGGAGTACAATAATTATATTGTTAGAAGAAGCAATCGGCCCAGATCCAAACGTGGATGCGGTGTCGCGATCTTCATTAAAGAAGGTATACAATTTCACAGAGTGTAGAAGGGCGTGTTGCGCAGGTTCCGGGTGTTGGAGGCAGTCGTCGTTTACATCCCGCTCCGCAGTGGAAAGCGGCTGTACTTGGCCTCTGTTTATGCACCTGAGGCTTCACAATCCACCCTATTCATTACAGAGCTCGACACGCTTTTTCGACTTCTGAGACTGGAATCGGGGGAGAATTATTTTATAATCGGCGGGGATTGGAACCTGCTACTCGATTGGTGGGGTCAGCACGATGTCATATACAGACTCGGTCTCAAAGCGACGGATAACCCATCGTTTCCCAGAGGCGGGTTATTTGGATCTACTGTTGTACGACGAACGTATACGACTGACAGATACGAATTTACAAACATTAAACTGTCTGCGCACATTCGTGTATAACAGCGACCATTGCGGTTTTAGCACAGAAATTACAGTTCCCAACGAAATTGCGGAATTGGAGGAGTTTGTCCAAAGATATTCTTACAACTATAGTAAGACTCGATGTACACGCAACCTTGATATGAGCGCTCTCCTCAAGCACGCTCCATCCACGGTCCAATAGGAATTTGTCAAACGAGGAGATCGACAATTACCTAAAATAAATGGATGAGACAATTAAGTAAACAATGAACACTACAATACCGCGGTATCGACGTACAACTAACGAAGACCTGTTCCGCAATCCTACTATTGATGCACTGCAGCGACAGAAGAGTAGACTTCTGACAAGACTCAAAAACTTGTATAGACAGTTAACTGGCAGACAAGACCCGGAGATTAGGACACTAAGGTCGTCGATTAAAAATGTGCAAACGTTAATAAAAGAGAATTACAGAATTTCTGTAAGTTTATATTGGAACAACATGGTTCGGGCTATAAACACCAGCAACCCGAATATTTTCCCGCAAATAAATAAACTATTTCGGAGAAAAAATCAAAACGACCTTCAGTGCCTTAAAATAGCCCGGGCAACAGAAAACGAACGGTCGAGGCCATAGGGGCGACTTTCCAGGAAGTATACAAGGCCACTGACACCATTGGCCCTAATTATGACTTGGACAATCGCGTCTTGGTGCACAACTGCTACATTCGAAATGAAATAGAGAATTAGCGATCCAACGGCTCTGGTTTCACCCGGTTTAGCGACGAAAATATGGCAAATAATGTCATTGCCAGAGAGGGTGACCTACCCCCATTCATTTCGAAGGAAGGACTCCATGAGATCTTCGACACAATCAGAGTTAAGAAATCAGTGGGGTCCGATGGTATTCCGAACATCGTGCTTCGACATCTTACTCTAGAAGCGGTGGACATCTACACCACCCTGTTTAATAATGCAATGAATAATGCACATTATCCAGCGCATTGGAAAACGGCGGTGGTTCAACCTATCCCCAAAAAGGGAAAGGATATATCCAATCCGGTCGATAAGTCTCCTTCCGAATATCAGTAAGGTTTTTGAAAAGGTAATCAATAGAGCTCTGACTAGGTGGGTTGAGGATAAACATATAGTTCCGCATAATCAATTCGGTTTTAAAGCGGGACATGATATCTCACATGCCGCGTCTAAACTTATGTCCGATATCCAATGGGATAAAGGCAAAAAACAATGTACTGGTGCCTGCCTTGTTGACTTGAAGAAGGCCTTCGACACCGTATGGTTAGAGGGTCTTTTCTATAAGCTGACTATGCTGGGGATCAGTAAACCACTCTTGTACATTCTTTATAATATGCTAACCAACAGACAGTTCATCGTGAAAAATGGTGATGTGACTTCTGTTGGAATATTTCAAATTAAAAATGGTCTTCAGCAAGGCGCGGTCAATTCGCCGATCCTTTTCAACATTTTTACAAGCGACTTGATAGGTTCACTTCCCCATACTATTGCGTACGCAGACGATTTGGTAGCGTACAGAACAGGTCCAAAAATCGAGGTCATTAATACTCTCTTGCAGCATGACTTCGATAAGATAAGACGATTTTGCGATGACTGGAAGTTGAAAATCAACTTTCAGAAGTCGGAAACCATTCTCTTTAGGACGCCGTTGTCTGGAGCCTCTAGGGATATCAGAAAAAATTGGCGAAAGTTCTCGATCATTGGACAACGCGGACAGCCTCTTGCCTATCGTAATGTAGTCAGATACCTTGGAATCTGGCTAGATCAGTTTCTGTATTTTAACAAAAATGTTGACGCTGCTCTGGCCAGAGCTAAAGGCGCTTTTGCCCTTACAAAGAGACTGTTTTATAGCAACCAACACTATGCGAGGGTAAAGGAGATCTGCTACATGGCCCTTATCAGGTCCATGCTGGTATTTGGTTGTCCCGTGTGGTTCAATGTACGAGCAAGCTTAATGGAAAAGATTCGGGTGTTTGAGAGGGCTTGCCTTCGCTTGTACAGAACACTAGAGTTGGAGTACAAAAAATTGTATCCTAACGTGGTCCTTTACAACAGGGCGAACTTAATACGAGTGGACAACTTTGTAATTAAGCTAACTCGAAGGCACATTGCAAGAGCAATTACCTCGACGAATAATCTGATATCTGGGGCTTACTACCCCAATTACCTTTACCACGAGAGTGTGCGCTCTGACGGCTTCGTTCCGCCGGAAGCATTCCTCTACCTTGATCAGATTGGGCTGATCCAGGATAGATCAGCGGTCCCGTTAATCTTTCATGTCGCTCGGACAGCTGGGGACAGGCGACTCAACTACAACAGAGACGTCGCACACGGCAGTGTGGATCGTATCAGGTTCAGTAGGGCGGTGGGGAATCGCGATAAGAGGGATGTCGTTCGGCAGAACCAGCATTTCTGGATGGAGAAGATGTTTCGTCATCGTTTCAGTCAATTACGGACCAGCCTCACTAATGAGGCAGAGCTGACCAATCTATTTGCTTAGTGAATAGCAATGGCCAGCTTACATAGGTTTAGGTTAGCATTTAAGAATGTACTAGTATATATAAAGGTATATACTAATATGTGTATATTATTGTGCATAATGTGTCGGTATGTGTGTATTGCGTATATAGGTTAAGTAGACTTAGATTTTAAGTTAGATATTAAGTTTTTATAAAAAATAAAAAAATATCCATATGCTAAGTTTTTGTAAACAAATTTTTTTCTTAGTCTTAAGTATAGAAAATAAGTATTCCTAAATAAAATGTAAATAAAGTCGAAAGACATATACATAAGAATTTAGAGTAGCTTAGAGTGCCTGTGTGGGGCCAGTAAGTTAGTATAAGATTGTTAAGTAATTGTAAGCTAGCATTTCAGCATTTTTTGTTAGTATGTAAGAGTTAATGAATACATAAATAAAATGCATTTAAAACTAAAAACTAAACTATTATATTAGAATTATTATAGTATGCTTGTAATTGTAGAAATTCATAAATTTGTTCAGTTGATTGAACTTTAATTAAGTTTATCTTTTATTATTTTGAATTCATTAGTAAAAATGTTGGTATAATATTTAATCTACTAAGAATCACTGCCTCGGCGATGTCGGAGATATGGTTAGTAAGAAGGTCGATATTGAAGTTAATTTGGTTAAGATATTGTATCTCTATAAGTATTTGTTCTTCTCTTTTGACCATGTTATATGTTTTTTCGATTTTCTATTTTAGATTGTTCTTTATTAATATGTGATGTGATGTTTTTGAATCGTTCTATTGTCTGAAAGTTTAAAGTGTGTTGGGTTAGTTTCTATTTGATTGTTTATTTCGTGTGCATCTTGTGCGTCCATATTTCCGGTTATGAATTTTATAACTGATCCGAGACCGTTAATAAGTCCTCGTTTGTTTCGTTTAACTGGGTGTATTGTCAGGAATTTATTTTCGAGTTATTGTAGTTTTAATTTTGTAATGTGAACTGAGTTAGTGTGTGTAGCTTTTTCCTCGAAAACGTCAATAGTTTTAGCTATATTTTGAATGTTAGTATTGAAATGTTCTAGGTTAATAATGTGGATTAGATTGTTATAGCTGCTAATAGTTCTTGAGTATCCTAACCGAAGAGGAAGTATGCCAAGATCTTTGGGAAGGTTGAAAATTTCTATAAGTTGGGTAGACATAAAGGGAAGACTGAAAGAAGGGATTACAAATGAAGAGATAAGACTTCGTGAGGGCAGTGTTCTTGTTTAATGATACGATTAATATTACTATTATTATTACATAATACTATGGATAGCCTCTGTAACCATATGCCCTGGTTACACTAAAGGGTCCGCCATCTAACGTTTTTTTTTTCAACTAGTGCTTATTTCGTGAATGGTAACAATTATGTTATGTTGCAGAATGTGTGCGTACGGATTTTGGAAGAAGAGAAGCACCGTCAGCTCCGTATGTTCGTTATCTTGTGAAAAAAGTGAAAGAAACTGGCATCCTCATCGATAAACCAAAGCGTGAAAAGCCAAAAACAGTGCGTACACCCGAGAATATTGCTGCTGTGGCAGAAAGTGTGCGTGAAGCGCCATCAACATCAATTCAACGTCGTTCTCAACAATTGAACATTTCGGATACATCATTGAGACGAATTTTGCATAAAAACCTTGGTCTTTACGCCATACAAAGTCCAATTGGTTCAGGAGTTGAAGCCAACTGACCATCCAATGCGTTTTCGCTTCGCTAAGTGGGCCTGCGATCGACTTAGAGAAGATGCCGATTTTGCCAAAAAAATCATCTTTTCAGATGAAGCTCATTTTGATCTTGGCGGGTATGTAAACAAGCAAAATTGTCGCATTTGGGGCACAAAAAACCCGCACGCATACATTGAAAAGCCGATACACCCAAAACGAGTCACTGTTTGGTGCGGATTTTGGTCCAGAGGCATAATTGGGCCATTTTTCTTCGAAAATGAGCAAGGAGTGGCCGTTACAGTCAATGGCGATTGTTATCGGGCTATGTTGAACGAATTTTTGTTCACAAAAATTGAAGAGGAGGATATTGGCAACATTTGGTTTCAACAGGACGGCGCTACGTGCCACACGGCCGAAGCTACACTCGATGTTTTGCGCCCTGGTTTTGAAGATCGCATTATCAGCCGCAGAGCTGATGTCGTTTGGCCACCTCGGAGCTGCGATTTGACACCGTTGGACTATTATTTGTGGGGTGCCGTAAAAGATAAGTGTTACGCCGACAAGCCAGAGACAATTGACGCTGTAAAGGACAATATTCGTGAAGCCATTGGTGAAATACAACTGCACACAATCGATAATGTGCTTAAAAATTGGACCGATCGTGTAGGCTACTGCATGGCCAGCCGAGGCAGCTATTTGAATGAAATTATTTTCCATTATTAACCGGAAAGATAAAACTAATTATCTGTCAAACCAGATATGAGCTAAGTGTTACCATTCACAAAATAAGCACTAGTTGAAAAAAAAATGGCGGACCCTTTACATGTTTTGTTTCTAATATATGTGTTAGGATATTTGGTTTATTACGAAAGCACACTCATATGCCGTGAAGTGCATTCCGATTTTTAATAAACATTCATATGCCGTGAGCGTATTACATAGAATATAACATTCATATATATTTTTATTTAACCTTTTTCCTGTCTTTTCTTAGTTTGCTTTTGTGAATTTTTTTATTTAGTTTTGTTATAATTGTTATTTTATTGTCTTTTTTTGCAAAATACCTAGAAAACCTTGGTGTTAACTTGTTTCGACTGGCCTCTTTCCTGAAGACGATTTGATCCTCTTTAACTTCTTCCGGTTCTTCTCTAGTCAAGTCATGTTTTTGAGTTCCATGTTTAACTAAATTATTAACTTTTTCTTTAATTTCGGGCTAAAGTTTATCTAGAAATTCATTTAATTTAGACAGATATTCGTGCTCGTCCGAAAAATTTATATTTTTTGTGAATTTGTATGGCCTGCCAAAAAAGAGTTCGTAGGGAGTATGTCTGGTGGCTGAGTGAATTGCATTATTGTAGCTGATGAAAACTTCTGATAATATTTCCTGATGTTCAGTGGAAAGTTTTTGTTCTTTCCTGGTTGTTAGAATATGCCGATACTCGTAGATTTCTGTTAAGCTGGAATGTAGTCTCTCTACTGGAGAGTTACTACTAGTTTGTTGGAAAAATTTAAAATGGAGGTTAGATATTTGAAGATATTTGCAATGAACTCGGAGCCTTGGTCACAGACAATTTTCTTTGGTACACCATAAAAACTAATATATGTCTTAAGACATCTGAGAACAGTTATGCTGCTTCTACATGTTAAGGTGTATCCGCAGGCGAAACAGGAAAATTTGTCTATGATGGTGAGAACCTGGTTTTGGTTTATGCTGTAAATGTCGATGTGAATTATTTCTAATGGTTTAAGTGGGGTTTCGGATTCAATGTATTGGGGTTTGGGAGGGTTTCTGTCGTACTTCAACAGCTTGAATTTTTTACAATTATTCAAGGTTTTAGTTATTTTACTTTTCATGTTTGGAAAATAGTATTGTCGCTTCAAATGCAGATGGATCTCGTTTATACCTCTTTGGTTTGAATTCTCATGGTCTTATTGTCATGGTCTCGTCTTATATCAGTTAAGATTTCTGTACATCTTAGAATGCGAAAGGTCTTATTTTGGGAAAAGAATTTTGAATAAGTGGATTGAACAAGAGTGAAAATTTCATTTGGTCTATAAACAGCGACTAGCTTTTTTGGGAGAAAAAATTTCTTAAAAATATTAATCATAGCATCTTCATCGAAAGATGCTCTTCGTATAGTCCTCCTTTTTCTATTTTTAAAAATATTTTCGGTTGTCATTGGACATCCTTTAACGGAGGATTCGAGAATAATTTGAATGTTGAATTCATTTAGGGCTTTTTCGGCTATGGGTATACCATCATTTAAGTTGTCTTGTGCGCTGTGTATAGTGGTTAAGTTTTCATCGTTATTATAGACTTCCTGGGAATTTCCTTCTGGATCAGAGATTTTGATGCGGCTAAGGGCGTCTGTATTCGTGGTTGCCTTACCTTTCTTGTAGATTATATTATAATCAAGTTCTTCTAGTTTTAAACGCCATCTCACGAGCTTCGAGTTTGGTTCCTTTAGGTTCATTAGCCACAACAAGGGTTTATGGTCTGTTACAATTTGAAATTTCCTTCCGAACAAATATGGTCGTCTTTCTTTAGACAATTTGTAAGTGGTTTCGTTAACTTTGCTAGGTCATTTATAAATTTGCTGTAGTATCCTATTAGTCCTAAGAAGGCTTTAATTTCCGTCCGGGTTTTTGGGATTAAGAAATTCTTGATAGCATGCACTTTTGTGGGATTTGGTTTTATCCCTTCTGGGGTGATGATGTGTCCCAGGAAGGCTATCTCTCTCTGAAGAAATTCACATCTGTCCATTTGGATTTTGAGATTGTCTTCTCGTAACTTGTCGAAAACTTGCTTTATTCCCTCGAGATGTTCTTGGAGTGAGGTGGAGTAAATTATGATATCGTCTCAGTAGATGAGGCAGATTTTCCCACTAGGTCTTTCAATATGTTGTTCATCACCCGTTGGAACGTTGATGGTGCATTTTTAAAGCCGAAGGGCATTCTGAGGTACTCATAGTGCCCTCCTTCGATGGTAAAAGCAGTTTTTTGTATATGTTTTGGTTCCATCTTAATTTGGTGGAATCCGCTTGCCAAGTCTAGGGTGGCAAAATAAAGACACTTTCCTAATTTGTCTAGGATTTCATTACTGTTGGGAAGTGGATATCGGTCTGACACTGTTTTTTCGCTAACCTTCCTATAGTCTATGATCAATCTCCATTTTTGCCTTCCGCTGGCGTCCGGCTTCTTTGGGACGATCCAGACAGGAGAACTCCATGGGGAATAACTATGTCTTATGATGCCTTGATCAAGCATTTTGGAGATTTGTTGTTGTACCTCTTCTCGATGCACATATGGGTATCTGTAAGATTTCGTATGGATAGGTACTTCGTCAGTTGTATTGATTGGATGTTTAACCGAATGTTAGTGGCTCTCCCTCTATATAAATGATATCTCGGTATTTTGCACAGAGTTTGATAATTTGGTTCTTTTTTTCTGGGTTTAAGTGATCTGTTCGAATTAGGCTTTTTCCATCTCTTGGGGGTTCTTGTTCATTCATTACTGAATCGAAGTTGTTAATTTCGATGTAGTTGTCAGATTCGTACGGTTCTGAATATAAAGGCTCTTCTAGTATTAGGGTTTGGTCATCTTGGGAATAGTTTATGAGTTCGACGTGGCTGCAACCATTTTCAGCGTTATATAGCCCCTGTGTTATATAAAGGTTGAGCCTGATTTCTATTGAGTTAATGAATATGTACCAGTTGTCCTGTTGGACAGCGAGTTTAGCTAAAATTTTGCTATTGGCGGGAATTTTTAATTTGCCGGAGGAATAATTAGGCTTAAAATGTATGTTAATAACGGCATTATTTGTAGTGAGATTTTTGTTGCCTAGGTCAATTTTTGCATTCAGAGTCAAAAGTGTATAGAGGCCCAGGAGGCCGTCAAAGAAGTTATGAAATCGAAATATAAGGAATTTCAAGCATCCTGTTTGTTGAAATTCTATGAAGGTTGGAAGGTTTACTTGTCTTTCCAGTTGATATCTCAGACAAACGGTGGTAATATTAACAGGGTCACATTTAATTTGTTGGTCGTGGGGAATGTATTCAGGATTAATAAAGAATACCGATGCACCTGTATCAAGGAGGAACCTAAGAGGTCTGCCGAAAGGTGAAGGTAAGGTAATTGGATGTGTTTTGGGATTTAAGTAGCCGGTGTGTTCTTGGAGGCTGCATTGGAAAAATTTTCGTTTTCCAATATGTTGGTGGCATCGTTGTTTAAATATCGATCAAGCTGTTGATATGCGTTTGGGTTAAGGGTTTGTATTTTCTGTAGGTTAAATTTTGAGTTTCGTGTCCGTTGGGGCTCGTGTTACGAGTTCGCTGGCTTTGATTGTTTATCGGGGTTTGTTTTTCCGCCAGAATAAGGTTGTGAATGATATTCGAGCTTCTGATTTCTGTTCTGTCGATTGTCGTTGTTATTGTGGTTGTAATATTTTTGGGATTTGGAGTCTTGTTGTTTTGGGTTATTTGGCCTCCAGTTTTCCTGACAATTTCGCTTGGATTGATTTTGACGGGAATATTGGGTATTGTATGAGCTGGAAGGGTTATATGATTTGGGAGATTGAGCTGTATTTTGGGATGAGATACTTTGTTATTTTAAAGAACAATAGAGGGCAAGGAATTAGGTCTCACGGCTCTTACCCTTGAGCCAACAGGTTCACTAAGACTGCTTAGAAAGGCGTTTAAGCAAATTTCAGCGTATAGGTCTGTTTTGGATTTGATAATATTTTGATCTTCTTCGTAGATCAAAATATTGTTACAAAGAGTGGATTGAATTCCCATCACTTCTTTATAAAGGGATTATATTGCTTTGTTCTTTTGTCGTATTCCGTGCAGATCTCCTATAACTGTAGCTTCTGATCTTTTGTCAGAAAATGAAGGATTAGATTCTTTTTAATGTCATTCCATACAAGCGGTGTCCCATACATATTCAGGACCTCATTCGCTTGTCCCTCGACTTTATTCCTTATAGCACGTAAGAGTATTTGACCATAAGGTGTGTTATCAGTCCCACGACGTTATTGAGAAATTCGTGAAGGACTCTAGGATTTCCATCAAATTTTGGGAGGTCCTTAACCGTAAGGAATTAAATATGTCAATATTGTGATAACCACTTAAATGTGAGCAGCGACATCTAGTAGAAAATGTCGATACTCGAAGACCAGAAGATTTCGATACTGGAATAACAAAGTCTCGACTGGAGAGTGGAATCGAATTTTCTAGCAAATTGGAAATTGTATGGGACGCTGGATGGCGAGGATTGTTCTCGAAGTATGTCATTCGAGTATAAATACCAGCATCCCCAAGGTATGCAAATCAGTTCTAAAGTGAAATTTGAAGTGTTAATTAGGAGAAGTGATTAAGTGGTTTAAGTAAAAGATAAGAAAAGTGTAAGCGGTTGAGAAATTGGATTGTACTGAGAGAAACAATTAAATAGTGAATTGTAACTGTACTGAATAAAGGGATTTGTATTGAAAAGAATAAGTTCTATAAGAATAAGTACCCACACAAACATTTTACATTGGTGTCAGAAGTGGGATAGGACTTATTGTGTGTAAAAAAAAAACCCTGTGTTTTCTGACTATTTGAAAAAGCTAGAATGGGTCGAAAACTATTGCAATTGACCCTCGTCCAACTCAAATCCGAGTTGAACAAGAGAAGCCTCAGCGCCAGTGGAGGAAAAAGTGACCTGGTGCTCCGACTTCAGGAGGCTTTGAACAACGAGGGACATGATCCTGATGCATATTCCTTTGATGTTGACGAGGATGAACAGACAAGTACCGGCAATGACATGGCTGCAATGATGCAACTCCTCTTATTAAAAATGGACGAACAAAACAAAAAAATGGACGAACAGAAGAACAGTCTCGACCAACAAAAGAAAAATCTGGAAGAACAAAAGAATAGTCTCGAACAAAAGCTGGATGAACAAAAGAAAAATCTAGACGAGCAGAAGAGCAGCATTGAACAAAAATTCAACGAACAAACCAACAATCTGCACGGTCTTCAACAGAAAATGGATGAACAAAAGAATAATCTGAAAGAACAAAAGAACATTCTCCAGCAAAAATTCGAAGAAATCGATGACAAATTTGAAAGAATAGAGGAGAACGTTGATGACAAATTTGATAGAATAGAGAAGAATGTTGGCGAAAAATTCGAAGAAATGGACAGCAAAGTTCAGCAACTAACAAAAGAGCTCGACACAGTGCGAAAACAGAAACTGCGAGAATGTTCTTTAAGCGGTCCAAGGAGAAAAGAGTTGAAGCCTCCCTCATTCGATGGCCAGACCTCATGGTCTACTTATAAGAAGCAGTTTGAAATGGCTGCTTGTGCAAACGACTGGGACAATGAGGAAAAATGCTTTGCCCTAACAATGGCCTTATGCGGTTCTGGGGCAGAATTGTTACAAACAATCGATATCTAAAAGACTAGAGACTATACGGCTTTAGTGCAGGCTATCGAGAAACGTTTTGGGGATAGCCACATGCGGGAAGTTTACAAGGTTCAATTGCAAGGCCGTATGCAGCAACGAGGAGAAACATTGCAACAGCTCCAAGCAGACGTGAGTAGACTGGCACATTTGTCATATCCCACCGCAGGCCAAGAAATAATCGACGAAATGGCAAAGGACGCATTCATTGGGGGAATTGCAGATTTGAAGCTACAATCATATGTAAGGATGGCCGGGAAAAGAACCCTTGCTGAAGCCCTTGCCTTCGCTCTGGCGATGGAAGCATCCAATTAGGCTTCCAAAGGAATGCATTTCGTAAGGGAAATAGTATCTGGTGAACGCTCCTGCTCAAGACCAACTACCATGCAACGAAATATCCCGCGGGAGAGACGAAGGATGCGCTGCTGGAACTGCGATAAATTAGGACATTTGCAAGGGCATTGTAAAGAACCGGTACGACGAGAAGGCTGCCTGCACTGGGGCTAAAGGCAAATAGAAAGAAAAACCGGCAGAAACGGCTACCAAGAAACCGGTCAAATTTCCAGAAGCCATCAGTTAGGAAATGCTTACTTCGCGGGGCAGAAGTCTGTAGCAGGAGTCGACGACTCCAGGGTAATTATCCCAGTCTCACAGGTAAAACAATGCAACGAAAGCCTCCCAGCAGAAGTAGTCAGTGGTAAAGAAGCGAAACAACAGGCAACTATCCAAACGATCAGGACTGAGCCAATAGAGGGTTGGAGTATAGACGAAATCCGTTCCTCCCAACAGGCAGACAATGACATCGAACCAATATTGGCCTGGAAAGAACACGAGGAAAGACCAAGCTGGCAGCAGATATCAGATCGGAGCCAAACTCTGAAGGCATACTGGGCACAGTGGGACTCGCTTTTTGTGCAAGATGGATTGCTGAAGAGAAAATGGGAAAGTGCCGATGGGACAACATCTCGTATGCAGCTAATTGTGCCACGGTCCAGAGTCAACCAAGTACTCCATGAAATACATGACGGAATCTCAGGAGGCCATTTGGGAATAAACAAGACGTTGGAAAAGGTAAGGGAACGTTTCTATTGGCTAAGCGCTAAACAAGATGTCGAGAATTGGTGCAAAAAGTGCATAAGATGTGCGGCTACCAAGGGCCCAAAAGTAAAGCCACATGGACAAATGCAACAATACAATGTCGGAGCACCTTTCGAACGAATAGCCATCGACATCGCTAGGCCGTTTCCCGAAACCTTTAATGGAAACCGATATACTCTCGCAGTCATGGATTACTTCAGTAAGTGGCCGGAAGTGTTTGCCATCCCAAATCAAGAGGCTAAGACCGTAGCCGAACAGATAGTCAACAACTGGCTGAGCAGATTTGGGGTCCCAATGGAGCTGCACTCTGATCAAGGGCGAAACTTTGAATCAAAAGTCTTCCAGGAAATATGCCAATATTTGGGAATAAGAAAGACAAGGACAACGCCACTACACCCTCAATCTGATGGAATGGTCGAGCGATTCAATCGGACCTTGAATGAGCATCTATCTAAGGTTGTCAGCAACTGCCAGCGGGATTGGGATCGACACATACCCCTCTTCTTAATGGCCTACCGAAACGCGGTCCATAGCTCAACAGGGCACACACCATCCGAGATCTTATTTGGTCAAACAATTCGGTTGCCAAGTGAAGCAAAATTCGGATCCAGACCAACGGAGCCCAAAGAGGTGAACGAGTACGTGAATGACTTACGCAGCAGGATTCGTAAATTGCATGAAGACACCAGAGAAAAGATGAAGATAGCAAGCAGCCGCATGAAAACTAGGTACGATATCAAGGCGAAATCTTCCGGTTTCAACGAAGGAGATCTGGTTTGGCTGTATAATCCTCAGCGTAAGAAAGGCAAATCACCAAAATTGCAACAGGACTGGGAAGGTCCATACATGGTGATAACCCGCATTAATGACGTTGTCTACCGGATCCAGCGTGGGGATCGAGGAAAATTGAAAGTGGTCCATTTGGATAGAATGTGTCATTTCAACGGGATGCTGAATGACGAAGTTGTTCGGGACGAACAACTGTAGGGAGGGAGCAATGTGATAACCACTTAAATGTGAGCAGCGACATCTAGCAGAAAATGTCGATACTCGAAGACCAGAAGATTTCGATACTGGAATAACAAAGTCTCGACTGGAGAGTGGAATCGAATTTTCTAGCAAATTGGAAATTGTATGGGACGCTGGATGGCGAGGATTGTTCTCGAAGTATGTCATTCGAGTATAAATACCAACATCCCAAAGGTATGCAAATCAGTTCTAAAGTGAAATTTGAAGTGTTAATTAGGAGAAGTGATTAAGTGGTTTAAGTAAAAGATAAGAAAAGTGTAAGCGGTTGAGAAATTGGATTGTACTGAGAGAAACAATTAAATAGTGAATTGTAACTGTACTGAATAAAGGGATTTGTATTGAGAGGAATAAGTTCTATCATTTGTACCCACACAAATATTTTACAATATTATTGATCGATATGATATTAATCGAAGCTGGGGCTTTTGTTCAGTGGCCATTATACTTGAGGAAGAGGAAGAAAAAAAAAGAAGAATCATCAGGAATTGAATTAAGACTTCTTGATAGACGTCTTAAATTATATGAAAAAAGGTTAATTGGTTTTTTTCCAGGTTATTTAGGCATTTGGTTGCCGTTTTTTTTTTGTTAAGGTTATAATTTTTAATATTACAAAAGCAATTTGTATGTTCTTATTTTTTTTGAGTACAGTTATATATGTAATTCTTTTAACACGATGTTTTCTTGTAAAAATTACAAGTTTGAGTATGTATTCGTACATAATAATTATAATAATTAGGTTGTAGTGCAGGCAGTTGTATTTTTATTGTATAAAAATTGTTTAAAAGTTATAATAATTAGCTAAATTGGTTTTGCATTTGAATTATAATAATTTTTCTTTGGTTATATATAATGCTAGCACACAACTTACACGCAGATGCCCCCAATAAAATAGATAGAAGTTTGCATTCCTTTTTCTTTTTGATGATGTTGGTGAAGATATGCTCGGTTTTTGTTTTGTTTCTTTTTTTGTAACTGGTTTCGGTAATGAAGGGGATGAAACCCAACATCTGCACTTATTAAATGTTGTTTAGTTTATGCACTGAGTCTATTTCTTAACAGTTTTTATTTATTTTATGATTTATATATTCGGACGATATGTTTTAATCGAAAAAAATTTGTTCAACTAATTTGACGTTAACAATGGTTTTTTACGATTTATATGTTCACTTCACATTTGAAATAATTTTTCAGCTAATTTAACGTTAACAACCGTTCATGGAACTACTCGACTGCGCCAATAACGGGATGGACATCCCGTTTACTTAAAAAAATGTCAACTGGGCAGAGAACTCCCAATTAAAATACGACCTTTCAGGTTAACAAGTACTTTATTAACTGGTGATGTGAACTTGAATTGTACCGGAAACCCAGCAGACGCTGATTAAGCAAGTTCATATCACCTATGCAAGTACATTGGTTTAAATTACAGGTTGATTTGCGGTGGTTTCCCATCGTTATTTTCTGCAAGCTTGCACTGCATTTCAGTTTCCTGTGTGGGTAAGGCTGAGGTGTCATCTATCGTGTGTTGGGTGGGTAAGTGGTCAACGTAACTCGCGCGGTGGTTTTTTTTTCGTGTTCTGGACACAGCACAATTTATGCGAGTGCACTGGTTGACTTGTACACTCGTCGGTGGTCGACTTGTTAGGGCCCACTGCAGACTGTACAGCCATCTACAGCCGGGCAGTGCTAATGTTAAAATGAATTGTTTGATCAACGTTATTTACAATCACATGCATATTATTCTTACACCTATGTATTTGTTTCTTTTTTTTTTACATACTCGCATGATCGTATATAAGGCCACGCATGCAACCATTTGGCTGGCAGTTCTTGTTACTTATTATTATTGATTAAACCTAGTTAAGTTAAGACGGTTTGCGTTTAATTTCGGGTGTCAAATTTCAACAGGTTATGGGCCCAGTCTAAAGCCGCGCATTCGTTATTTGAAAAAAATTGTTGTCTTTACTTGCGCATTATTACTAGTCGAATTAAAAATGAATATCGGTAATAGTTCATTCATTGAAAAGCTTGATGAACAAAATTACGAATTTTGGAAATTGCACATGCGTAGTGTACTCGTGTGTAACGACTTGTGGAATTACGTAGATGGCTCGATTCCTAAGCCACTGGACAGTGAAGCTAGTGATATAACAAAGTGGGAAATTAAGAACTCCAAAGCGCTAGCCATGATATTTCTTGGAGTAAAAGAAAATCAGCTAGGATACATAAAGAAATGCGTAACCGCCAATATGTCTTATATGTCGACGAAAAGACAAGGTGGAAAAGAAGTCAAAATTCTGGAGGAAACAACAAAAATTTCAAGCCAAGACAGAAACAAACATATAGATTCGATGGTAACTGTTTTAAATGTGGCAAGCATGGACATAAAGCTAGTAAATGCAGAACTAAAAACAACAGTTGGTTAAGAAATGAAACGGCAGCAGAAACTGCAATGTCCACATATGAAGAACTGTGTATGAATAAGTTAGAAAGGTATAATTGGTGTCTAGATAGCGGTGCGAGCGCCCACATGTGTAACGACTCAACAAAATTTATTCGGTGGGATAACAGAGACAAACAAATAATTAAAACAGCAGGTCATGACACTCTTACTGCACATGGTTCTGGGACAGTAATTATACACTTAAGCAATCAAAACAAACTAACACAAGTTAAGCTTATGAATGCGTTGTATATACCACAATTGCGGCATAATCTGATATCAGTCTCAAAGGTTACCGAAAATGGATATACGGTTAATTTTGCCAAGAGCAGTGCAGTTGTATTTACGAGTAACAATAATCATCGATGTATTTTTAAAGCACATAAGAAAGACAAACTGTACATGCTGGAGACTTGTCAAAATGAGCAAGTAAATTTGTGCAACAGTCGATCAAACGTATATTCT
This sequence comes from Volucella bombylans, assembly GCA_949129095.1. NCBI lineage: Eukaryota > Metazoa > Arthropoda > Insecta > Diptera > Syrphidae > Volucella > Volucella bombylans. The sequence continues at coordinate 123,486,252 of OX422140.1, read as the reverse complement.
TTGATTCAATGGCATCAGAGACTTGGCCACTTAAATTTTACAGATGTTAAAAAATTAAAGAACATGGGTATGGTCAACGGGTTGAAAGAAAATTTTGATAAAATTGAAATTAACTGTGTGGTATGCAGTAAAGGAAAAATTGCCCAATTTCCATTTCAAAAATCCAATAAAGCAGATGACGAATTGTTGGGAACTGTACATTCTGACGTATGTGGACCATTCAGCGTGCAGTCTTGTAGTGGTGCGAAATATTTTGTGAGCTTTATCGATGATAAATCAAGATTCATGGAGGTGCAGTTTATTAAATCAAAAAGTGAAGTTTTTGAGAAATTTAGACAATTTAAAGTTCGGGCAGAGAAAGAAAGCGGTCAGAAAATCAAGCGATTACGGACAGACAATGGGACAGAATATATGTCAAAAGAGTTCTCAATTTTTTTGGAATCAAATGGAATAAAGAGACAATTAACGACAGCTTTCACACCACAACAAAATGGAATCGCTGAACGAGCGAATAGAACCCTCATCGAAATGGTTCGGTGCATGTTATTGGATACTAATTTACCAAAATGTTTGTGGGCGGAAGCAGTGAATACGGCGGTGTTCATCCGAAACCGATGTCCTACTGCAGTTTTGGGAAATCATACTCCATTCGAGGTGTGGTCTGGGAGAAAATCGAATGTGGGGTTCCTAAGGGCATTTGGAAGCAAAGCTGTTGCATTAGAGAAAGGTCCCGGAAGAAGTAAGTTGGATCCGAAAGGCAAAGAATATATTTTTGTGGGATATTCCCAAGAGTCAAAAGCCTATCGACTTTGGGACAATACGACCAGACAAATTGTGAAGCGACGTGATGTAAAATTCTTCGAAAAAGTTGATGCTGAGAATTACACAATCAAAGTAAATGCTCTAGATATTTTGCATGGAGGTGATATACAGACTTTGGGAGACCATGACCCAGAGATCGACAATGACAACAGAGTAGTTAGTGCAATAAAACAAAAGGAAGAGCACAAGGTCAGTAACGAGCCAGAGATCGATGTTTGGGGTGATGCAGCTGAAAAATTTGAAGAAACAGTAAGCGATGAAGAGGCACAATCAGATAGCTACGAAGAAGTTAAAGAAGGATCAGACAGACAGAGTTTTACATCGGTTTCAGCAAAACATGATGGCGCTGAGAAAACAAGGATCAGGCCGACGTTTCCGCGAACATGCAAGCGAAATAAATCGTCGAATGAAGAGGTAAATTTATCATGTAGCAACGTATTAAATAGTCCATTTTCTTTTAAAGATGCTATGGAAAGTGACGATAGAGCCGAGTGGGTGGATGCAATGAACACAGAACTAGCAGCACTAAAGAAGAACTGTACGTGGGACTTAGTAGATCGTCCAAAAGGGAAGAAGGTTTTGTCAAGTAAGTGGGTGTTTTGCGTAAAGAGAGCAGACGACGGCAGCATTAGACGGTACAAAGCAAGAATTGTGGCAAGGGGGTGTGAGCAGACAGCAGGTGTTGACTACGGTGAAATATTTTCCCCTGTTGCACGTTACGAAACTATCCGTATGTTATTTGCGTTATGTGCTGCAAACAACATGTACCTACACCAGATGGATGTCATAACTGCCTACGTTCAAGGTGAGCTGAACGAGGAAATTTTTATGGAGCAACCAGAGTACCCTGATGAGATCGTTCAGAGGAATAAGGTATGCAAACTAAACAAACCTTTATATGGACTCAAGCAGTCAGGCCGCCAGTGGCATTTGAAGCTAGACACATATTTAAAAGAGCTAGGTATGAAACAATCAAAGACAGATGTTTGTTTATACATTAAGATCGAAAGTGGAAAGAAAATTATTATTGTGGTTTATGTCGATGATTTGTTGTTAGCTTCAGATGATTTGTCACTTCTTAACAAAACGAAGACCTTTCTGGCAAAACAATTTGAAATGAAAGACTTGGGTGAAGTCAAAAATATTCTAGGAATCCAAGTAGAAAGAAAGAATTCAACGGGCAAAATTTTAATTCATCAAAGTCATCACATCGAGAAACTTATTGATAAGTTTGGGATGAAGGAAGCGAAATCAGCTGTAACACCAATCGATGTATCAAATCCTATGACAAAGGAAATGTGCCCAAAGACATCTGCGGAGGTGGCAGAAATGAAGAGGTATCCATATCGAGAGCTAGTTGGAAGTCTCATTTATATAGCTAACGCAACAAGGCCTGATGTAAGTTTCGCTGTAAGTATTCTAAGCAAATTTTGTAACAATCCAGGTAAAAGCCATTGGATAGCGGCAAAGAGGGTAGTAAGGTATCTCAAAGGAACACAAAACTACAAAATACTCTATAAGAAGACAAATGTGCCACTCTATGCTTACGTGGATTCAGACTGGGGCAGTGATCGGGATGATCGGAAGTCGTGTACCGGATATGCAACTGTGCTAGCAAACGGTCCTGTCAGCTGGAAATCCCGAAAACAAAAGTCAGTAGCGCTCAGCACCATGGAAGCTGAGTACATGGCGCTTTCGGAGGTGACAAAAGAAATCATTCATGAGAGACAGATGCTAAATGAGGTGGGTGCTACACATCTCACTGAAAGTCCATCAACCATTTTCTGCGATAACCAAAGCGCAATCAAACTATTCAAAGATTCAGTTCATCATGAAAGATCGAAGCATGTGGACATTAGGTACCACTATACTCGTGACATGCAGAAGGAAGGAAGAATTAAAGTGGATTTTATACCTACGAATAAAATGGCAGCAGATATTTTAACAAAAGGTTTATCTAAAATTAAGCATGATAATTGTATAAAAATTCTAGGATTCTGACATTTTTGTTAAAATCAAATTTAATTTGAGAATTGAAAATTCGTTGATAGGAAGAGTGTTAAAATGAATTGTTTGATCAACGTTATTTACAATCACATGCATATTATTCTTACACCTATGTATTTGTTTCTTTTTTTTTACATACTCGCATGATCGTATATAAGGCCACGCATGCAACCATTTGGCTGGCAGTTCTTGTTACTTATTATTATTGATTAAACCTAGTTAAGTTAAGACGGTTTGCGTTTAATTTCGGGTGTCAAATTTCAACAGCTAAAAATAAGAGCAACATCTCTCAGGACTGTTTATCGTCGATGAGGATGGAAAATTGGTGAGGAGCATACATCAATTCAACTGTAGTTTCTGGATAATTTTGTGATTCACTTTAAACCTACTTGGGAACTAGATTACTGGACTTATTTAATTATATAGCTCTGCAGGTCGGTGTGGTCTGAGCATCGAACAACAAATTCCTCCAGTACGTGCAGGTTTTGACCAGCTGTCTATATTTGCGCTTTCCAAGATGGTCGAGAGTTCAATTGCGTATGTCAGTTGGCAATGTCTTCCTCTATCTCCAAAAATTACGCAAATCATCAAAAATGCTTAACGCTTTTTATTGTGACGTTCATGCTGTGTGTCGCCTCCTAATTGCAGCATATAAGTAATCACAGCAGTCACTCTTGCTGCTTCTGTTTTAATACTCACGCCAGTGACAGCTTACTGGGTTCTGCCAATCGCATTACTGTCAGCAGAGTAAGCATTGTGTTGGCTTGCGAGTTAAACACAACAGGTCTCGATGAGATTGCTTCCAGAGAAGCGCATGTTCACTTTAGCCATTTTACACAGTCTGACGAGACATTGCTCGTTGCATCTAGTCTCTATAGATTCTGTCACACGTGACTTTCAAACCGATAAAAAGCTGACAAGTATCAATCTCGGCATTTTGGGCTTTCTTTACGATCTGCCGTAGCATAAGTATTAGGGTAATTGTCGACTTATCCGGCTTAAAACCAAACTGATGAGTTGACAGATGACAAATGACGGGATGCTAATGGGACTGATGCATTTATAGTTTGCGCAGTTTGGATTTTCTCCATTCTTGTAGATCGGCGAATGATGCTGAGTTTTCATTCGACCAAGTTTTAGAAATACGTTTATATATATTCCATACCAAGACATATACTATTGCCTTAAATAGCTCCGGTTCGACCGGACAAAGATCTCAAGTTAGAAAAAGCACTATTGTACTATGAACTGGAACCCAAGCGTTAGTAACCTATTTAGCAATGTCGAAACACTGACGAACAGTAAGAGTGGCTTTTCTATTAAAAATCGGAAAAGAGAAATATACGCTCACCAAAAGATTCAGACCTTTAAATGTGACTTTCTTCATGTTGAAGAGCATGGAAAGAATTTTCAAGATCAATGTGTGCGAAATTGTTTTGCGAATGCAAATCCAATTCTCCGTTTCTTTGCGTGTTGACTGAATATGAATATGTTGAATATGTTTAAAGCCTCTAAAGCGATATTGGCCTACTGGCTGTTCAAAGGAGCTGTCAACAAGACACGAGGTCAATTATATCCTATACGTTGGTTGCCTGGTGGGACAAGCTTCCGCGAAAATGCCTCATTGATACTTTTACTATACTCCGAAGAACGGTCTGTCTCAGCTGCATTGGGGCTTTCCCGAGCACGTCTTGCTCTGCTTTAGACGCATTGATGAATCCATTTCCCTGGGTATTCATATCATGGATTCCACTCCCAAAGCCATCTTCTATATATAGAGAAGTGGTTTTTGGTACAACACGTACTGGAGCTTTGACGACCTTGCACGCCTACTGTATTTTAACTCTTTTCTTATGTACATGCCGTCTAATGCAAAGACACCTGAACTGCCAAAAAATACGAAAATGACTTTTCCTGTGCTCGGGACTGGTTTCGGCCAGAATCTGAGACATGAAAAGAATGTATTCGGGTCTTCACGGATGGCTCCTAAACCGATTTATTATGTGGCGCTGGTGTCTTTCTGGAGAATGACAACGTTAGATTTAACTCCTTGTTCGGAAAACTTGTGGAGATTTACGCTATTATGATGGCAACGACAAATATTGTGAAAAATCGGTGGAGGTGGCGAAACATTTGCATCTGCAGCAATAACCAAGATCGTCTTACCACTTCCAAGCTTGTTCGAGAATGCAAGGTTCAACTGAACTCAGTTGGAAAATTAAACTCACTGAGTCTTGTCCATGTCCCAGGTCAAAATAGGATCACGGGAAATTAAACTGTCGCGCCCTAGGCATAGCTCAGATTTTCAGAACCCGAACACACGTTAGTGTACATGCGTCCTCAGTCAAGGCTTGGGTCTCATATGAGCAAGCCTGCAAATGGCATGACTATCCAGTTGGCTGGTTGACCAAACGAAATGCTTCCCGAGAGGTCAACGACTTTCCTGCTGTCCTTTAGTAGGAAGGAGTCTGGAATCTTGACGAGTCATCACACTTTTGCTAAAGAGTGTGCTGGGCATAAGTAGTACAACATCCTGTGACGCTTGCTCTGAAAGTGATGAAGACACCGCGAAGTACTAGCTCCCTGCAAGCTCCCTACGCTGCTGCAGGTACTCGGCGCTGATGTGGTGATAGGCACTTTATCACTGAAGCGCTTAAAAGGAAATCGTAAGGAGTAAAACGGATTAGTTCTATACCTAAGTGCTCTATTCAAGTATTTGAAGTCAACGTCTAAGATCAAAGTTAATATCATACTAATGCAATGTTCGGAATCTGTAGGCAAACATATTTTTGTGATGTGTGATAGGGCATAGAGATATTACAGGCAGCTCCAAAGCGATCAGATTGGCAAGGCAGTGGACATCAAATCGCCTCTCTCAAGTTAGAATTGATCTAATCTCCCTCCCATCGAAATTGTGACTTTATATGGTATTATCTAGCCCAAGAGAGTCTTTAATTCTCAGCAATTTAGACAAGGAAGAACGATGGAAACTTCAATCGTGGACGACGAGCAATCTAACTTAGCTGAATCAGCATAAAATTGTGAAACCAATGAATGACAGATGTACGATAGGCCAAGGCGCCTAACAAAACGGAATCTGCCATTAATATTTGCAGATAGTACATAAAGTGACATAAAGTGCAACAGGTGGATACCACATTATAAATAGAAGTTAAACAATTTTAAACAGATTGAATCATATAACACAAACATATGTATATATGTATAAAGTGTTTTAAGGATGTTCTTAAAACTTTACATCCTCAACGCAAGCACATACTTAAATTGCTTTCTCTCCAGCTCGCCATACAATGTAACAATTCCCAGAAGTCACAATGCACTTAAAATGCTTAATGCAACCATGAATCCTTTTCAGTAACCGCACATATCTGTGGATACGTTCTTGAACAATGGTGCTAGCAAATACATACACACATATATCGGGCAAGTATACTTTCCACAACGTAGCAGGTTCCCTTACAGATGACCGTACAAAGATAAAATGTTATATTTCTTGCTCCATACAGACGAGTATAGATATATATGTATTGTAAATATAGATGTATGTACGTACATATGTATCTAAAACATCCTTTGGTTTGCAAGGATAACATTGTTGTAGCCCAATGCTGGGTCAAGACAATTCATCTGTGCTATATAAACAGTGTTAAATGAGCAACAGCTTTCCTGGTACTGAGAAATCAATTTGGCATTAGAAATATATGAATGTGCCTATATACTCACATTGTATGTATGTTCATAGTTCATACGTACGTTGAAGGGTTAAGGAGCTTCTCATTTAATTTAGGTATTGTGTCAGTGGTGTGTCTGTCTTTGCCAATTGATTATAGTCTGTGTCGCATTTTGAAATAATTCAAAATAAACCTTATATGTATGTACGAGTATGCTGACAAGAGACATGTAACTAGAGTGCCTGCTTTTCTCACGAAAGACTGAACAAAGTTCAAAGGAAACTGGATAATTGAAGCTTCTAAGACACCCCGATTGAGTTGAGACCGAATTCGGTTGATTTTCACTCAAGCTTACGCGTTTCACTCCTGTTAGCTTATGCGCAATGAGATATTCTTCTAGCCACTCATTTGGAAAATATTTTCTACTCAAGTTGGTGTTATATAACTTACCAGCCTGTGGTGTTTATATTTGTAAACTGCCATTGACGGCTTTATATTTTTTTATTTTATTTTGTCAGGTCACCTTTCCGTTTTTCATCCAAGCCATCAACAATGGAGCTGGACATCTCGGAAGACAGCTGTCGCCTGATGTCTTGGAGGGATACTGTATGTAACGTGTTATTGAGTTTTCAAAATACGAGTACACAATTTCCTCTAGAGAAGGAGGTAAGGATAACAGGGCTAAATCGCTTAACATGCGTACATGTATATCGGAGTATACGTACATACATATATGTATGCATGTAGGTTGCGCACAAACAGAGGCTGAGACAACATGTCGTGACGCGATGCTTATTGAAATCGAAGAAGTCTCTAAGATTGTATTGTATCGTACTCTTAGTTGGTATCGATTTGGATTTAACAAAACTAGGTAATCCAATAAATTGGATGAGTGAAGATGAAAAGATTTGATTAGAATTATTTTTTTGTATCTATTTAAGAACTTACTTAGTATAGCCATTTAGGTACATATGTGTTAGGTTAAAACAGGGGTATGATGAATATGACAGACAACAGGCACCGAAACGGGCCGATCGCGATCCCTGTGGAACCAGTTGAATTTGTCTTGAAATGGCAAAAACCTAAGCAAACTCTCTCACAATCTCACCCAATTTTTTGAAGTTCTTGTCGTCTATTTTGTCCTGTTAGGATTCCTATTTTTGTCCTAAGCTTATCCCTATTTAATTTTATTAACTCCCTAGATCTTTTGCCATCAAAAAGTGGCCAGAGGGCCTTGGATACCCTGTGTCCTTCAAGACTTCACCACCTTAGTTTGGCAGTCTTTATGATTTTTTTTATCGATAGTGCCCCTTACCATTCAAAGGGGTGGTTTGATGTTAGAAACCTTACTATTATCGAGTAGCCCTATTCTTCTTGCAAGCTCATTCGCCTGTTCATTTCCTATTATACCGCACTGTCCTGGCACCCAGCACAGTCTCACTCGGTTCTGACTGCATAATGTATTGAGCACTGTGGGAAAGAATTGATGTTGGTCGATTCCACTGCCTTGAGTGCGGCCTGACTACCGGTCTCATCTGCATTAGCTCAACCGCCAACCAGAACTTTTGATTGGAAGACACAGATTGCGTCCGGTAGTCTTACAGGCACTCTTAGTTCTGGGTCTGTTACTTCCTCTGTTTTCGAGCCGCCTGTGAAAATTGCAATTTTATTTGACCTGATTATTGCACTTTTTTTTTGCCAGTCCTCCCTCTCCGGATTTATTACATCATACAAGTCGAAGTCGACCAAGGAAGGAATTTCATCTGTTAGAATTGGATTGCCTCGCAATAGCTCCGCTAGGACTGTGCCATGTCCGAAACTACTGCTCTTGAAGTAATCCAGATTAGTGAGTCGTATCGCACTGTTGCCAGCAAGTTTCTAGATCTGTTAATCAAGCTGTGTTAGGTGCAGAAAGGTGTTCAATGCTGCCGTAGAGCTCCTGTAATGGTTATGGAAGCCCCATAGAAGGTTTCAAGCCCCAAATATGTCCTACCGTTCTTTTGCAGATAAAAACGGCATTATATGCCTTTTTGATTCTTTCCGCTACGTTAAGATTCCAAATCAGTTTTTTGTCCAGAATTACAACCAGATACTCCGCGATGTCCGTGATGGACAATTCCACTCCGTTGAATTTTGGGAGTCTGAATTTCGGTATCATGTATTTTCTGGTAAAAAGAACCAGTTACGTTTTGCAAGGGTTGACATTGAGAAAACAGATTTTTGCCCAAGTGCTGATCGTCTTCAGGGCAGCCTCCATAATGTCGTTTAAAATATTTAAGTACTATTATGTCATCTGCGTATGCCGTGGCACCCATTGTACTAAGCTTTTTAAGGATGTCATTGATAACCAACACCCACAGGAGTGGCGATATGACTCCCCCTTGAGGGATTCCCTTGGTTATGGACATTCTACTGGGCTTTTGCCAAATGGAACAGTTTATTTTGCAAACCCAGTTTGTAATGATCTGTTCAATATTAGCGTCTACTAGAGCACTATTGAACACTCACTCTTCGCAAACTCACCAAAGTGTAGACTCTTCTCTATTTTCTCCACCAAATGGTGCAGGGCGGTTTTTCTAGATTTTCATATATGCATGCTGTGACTCAATGAAGAAGCAATTACTGCATCTGCTATTGGTATGTACCCTATCTTTAGACTGCGTCTAAGAATTTCCATAATTTTTGGATTGATTCATCCGGTGCTTTCTGTAGCATAATCGGTAGAATACCATCCGGACCGGGAGATTTGTACGGCTTAAAATTTTTTTCTATTAATAATTTTTTTTTATTAATAAGAACACCTCTCTAGAGAGAGAGAGATTATTGCTCTCAGTGTGCCGTAGCATGTGAGGGTCATCTGATGATGTGGATCCAGTAAAATGGGTTTCCACCAGCCCTACCAGAACCTCTTGGCTACTTTAAGGACAGGTACCGTCATTTTCTCTGAGGTAGCTAGCAACTCTAGCTTGTTTTGAAGGAATTTTTGCGTAACCTCGAAGCCTTCGTCTGTTACTGCGATAGATTTGCAGTACTTCTGCCATGGAGCCCTTCTTGACTTTCTAACTAGGTACTTGAATTGTTTTTTACATTCGTAAATTCGCTTTGCTCTATTATTATTATTATTATTATTATTATTATTATTATTATTATTATTATTATTATTATTATTATTATTATTATTATTATTATTATTATTATTATTATTATTATTATTATTATTATTATTATTATTATTATTATTATTATTATTATTATTATTATTATTATTATTATTATTATTATTATTATTATTATTATTATTATTATTATTATTATTATTATTATTATTATTATTAGTTTCCTAACCTCTTACGGTTTTGAACCTATCTCACTATTCCACTTTTTTGGTTGAGCCCTTTTAGGCGTTCTGTTACCCGGACAAGCTTTCTCAAACGCCATTGTTAGTGCCTTATTAAAATTTTCTACCACCCTATCTAAGTTAACAATATTACCGCAGGTAATTGATTGGGTATCCAGGTGCATATTTACCACTTCTGTATACTTGACCCAATCAGTCTTCCTAGGATTTCTTTGAAAACTACAAACCCTGTTCTAAAAGTTCACCTTGAAGCGTATCCATCGGTGATCCAATATCGACGCTTCGTCAACTACTCTCCACCCCCTTATTTCTAACCCTACTGTATTTGTAGCAAGGTGATATCTAGCACCACCTGCCTATTTTTTACCTCTATTGCAAATATTGAGGTTGGAAGATATATATAATGAAATCATACAATCACTCACCTCTTGGGTTAATATCACCGCTTCCCCATTGTGTATGATAGGCGTTTGCGTCACGGCCCAGCACCAGCATCCAGCCTTTCTGCCTTGCCAAGAACTTTAGTTTCTCCGCGATAACTGCCTCGGAGTCATAAGGTAAGTAGGCCGAGGTCAGACAAAGTGGTTTGCCACACACTTCCTTTCGCAAGTTGCCGCCGTCAGGTCTCCTGAGTTATAATTATTCAAAAGAAATGCCTGTATTTGGTTTTTGATTAGGAAGTCCTGATCTTACCTTCTGCCTTATAGAACAACGCATAATTTTTCTGCCTAAGACCCTGGATCGTATTGTTCTTATTGATCCAGGGCTCATGTATGAGTACGGCTGTGACGTCCTGTCTGGTGATGTACTCCACCAGTGATATACTCAACCATTTCGATTTTTCGGGGTATGGTAAGCAATCCCTGTTTAGGGACAGCAGAAAATGGTGCCCTGTCTTAAGGACGTTTGGCTTTTAGTTCCCGATTCTGCACATGAGTAATTCCAGGAGTTTCTCAGGGTACGTGTAGGGACACGGAACTCATACCCTTGCCGTCGGCAGTTTGATCCCAGGCATTGCATACCTCCAAAACGAAGAGTGTTAGGAAGTCCACAGGAGGCTTATTTCCACAAGCTTTTCTACAAACTTGCGTCCGCTTTCCCAACCAGCGCCATCGAATTGAAGTTCTCCGTTTCCTGTGGTGGATAATTGCTTTCATAGGACGTCTTGGAACTTCTCCTCGACGTTTTTCCACAGGTCGGTTGTCAGACGACCGCAAGCTTCCAGCTGGTTTATCACAGCAACGAGAAGCTCATCTTTCGGGCCGCTTTGCTAACGACGCTTTGCGGATGAAGTACCAGCCTTAACCTATTTCGCATCGTTCGGCTCCACGACGTCGTCGGATCTGCCTCTCTTACTGCTAAAACTTCTTTCCAGAGACGCTAGTCCTCTCTTTCAATTTTTTAAGGAGGTAAAGGGCGCCTGATCTGCTTTCACTCCCGCCTTTGCAGCAGAACTTTCGCTCTCTCTAAGGCGGCTTTTTTCTACTCGCTAAAGTTGCTGGGATCACAATCCTCATATTTTGCTACCATACGCCTAGCGTTACGGAGCAAAACCCTTGCCCTTTGGTGTGCGTTCTTCACACTCTTAGCAGCGGTAATGGCGACGGCAGGCACAGCCGCTGAGACAACTGTTCCCACTTTTTCCATCACCGCATCCTTGCCCTGGTTTTTTTGATACTTGGAGGTAGCTTTGGCAGCGGATGTTGCAGCCATATGTATCACCGGGGTGAGTGCCAGACTGCTCACTGGTGAAATCGCACTCATTAGTGAGTGTTCTTTCGAACTCCTCACTCTCGCTAGCCAGAAGCTCCGCTTCTTCCAATGCCCCTACCAGGAGGGAGATGTATGGAGCCGAGAATCCGCCTTCATTGGCCTCTGACTCTTCCTGCACAGGGATTGCCTGTTTGTGTAGTACTTTTTTTATATTTGTTTTTGGTTTTCCATTTAATTTAAATTTGATACAAAGCATACTGTGACTATTGTAGATTGTGACTAATCCATTGCAACCTTCTTTTTAATTTTATGCAAAGCTATTCGCTATTAGGCTTCTAAATTTTTAACAGTTTTTCTGTTTTGTTTGCTTACTGAAGACAGTTATGATGGATGTTGTTCTGGGAGTGCCGAACAAATAATATCCTTACCTACACTACAATGTTCTTAAATTCAGAGCTGGTGTTCATACCATATATTATCCACATTGAAGATTCTGTAGATAGTCATGTGTTTTGGCTTCTTCAACTCTCGCAAAAACTGCCCTTACGAATGCGAAAATAGGTACATATGGCTTACTACGCCTCTAGCAGAATTTTTGCTTAAAGGTAGGAACCGCAATGAGTGACTGGTCTGTAGATGTATATTCAGACCTGCTCTTATTCTCTTTTATATATCACTGGTATGGTGGTCCGCCTTAATTAATGCATACAACATCATAAAACTAACCAAACAACAAAGAACGGGTGAACCGGATGTTACCGGACATTACACTTAACTTGGCCCTCCATCTTCTGTTCCTGGTAATATAACTCAAGTACATAGTTTCGTGTCATGCGGTGAGCCTTAAAGAATCTCGTCACTGGATGGAAATCTTTACGGTCGCACTAAAATTTTCGCAACCACAACCAAATACATTACACTCAACCTTCAGTAAAACATTTGAGATATTTTTTTTCTCAAGTACAAAACAGAGGACATAGCCTTATATGGGTGCAGTGAGCAGTTGAAATAGAGGGAGCTCGTTATGACCCCATTTCCATGAATTCATAGCAATTAACCTGGACAGCTAAGCTTAAATTATAGGCCTTGTTCAACTACCTTATACTATAAATTGGTAAGCTAGTGCAAAAAATAAATAGCCTGGTATGACATTTTTCCCCTCGGTCCAGCAACATAGAGGACAATGAGGTAGTTAACCAACTAGGAAAACCAGGATCAGCTTTTCACATTTTTTGTTCTGAAGAAGTCAGCTTTTCGCTAGATCTCTTCATGAGCTAAGTCAAGGTAAAATAACCTTTATGCCTTCATTATATCGAGATATGTATCCCATATATCAATACATTTCTTATTGAGACTGCTAGATGCTTGAATAGTTCCAACATGCTGAGTATTCCATCTAACGACAACTGTGTAATTTTAAAATCATGAAAGAAAAGGTAACTTGGTTTCGATTTGCTTGTGACTGTATAGTCCTTACCAAGGTTAAAAATTAACACCAGCCGAGCCTTCTTCTTTAACAATTTTCCGAAATTTCAGACATAAAGTTAAGCAGTCTAATACCATTAAAGAACTCCTCCAAGTAAATCTCAATAGATTAACCCACTGGGCAGATCGCTGTGGATTGGGAATAAACCCCCATAAAACTGATCTTGTCCTCTTTTCCAGGAAATATAAAATTCCAATCATAGACCCGATACAGCAAAATATCTGGGTCTCATTTTTGATAGGAAACTAAACTGGAAACCTAACATTCAAGAAAGAGTCAATAAAGCTACAATAGCTTTATTCTCTTGCAAAAAAGCCATTGGGAACAAATAGGGCCTTCAACCTCGCATAACCCACTGGCTATACATCTCGGTCATAAGACCGATACTTACTTACGGGGTGGGGTGATTGTCTGGTGGACGGCCTTGGAAAATGCAGTCAACCGCATTAAACTAAGCAGAGTCCAAAGAACAGCATGTCTATGCACAAGCGGAGCCTTGCGGTCTACCCCCTCTGCGGCATTAGATATTCTGCTTCACTTGACACCCCTCGTCGCGGCAAGTAGCTGCAACTGCAGCTATTCGCCTTAAAGCGACTAAATAGTGGACAAATAATTCATTTGGCCACGCCAACATTCTTAATACATTAGGAATCCTCATAGAGAACATCGACTACACCATACCTGAACTTTGTTTTGACAAAAACTTCCATGTAAGCTTCCCCTCTATATCATTCGGACGAGTCAATCCATCTCTACATAGATGGATCTAATACCGATAACGGAGTTGGTGGCGGTGGATAAGCTAGATCTAAGCCTCACTTTCCAGCGTGTTCCAGGCGGAAATTTTGGCGATTAAAGAAGCTCTGTCCTGGCTGAAGAAAAACGTTATATCTGCAAAGGATATCCGCATATTTTCGGATAATCCCTCATGGAGATGGCAGAGCAGTTCAACATTCACGTTTGTTCGGTGCCGGGCCACAGAGACATTCCAGGGAACTGCAGTGCCGATGAACTCGCCAAAATTGGAACCACTCTACCTATCCTACCGGACAAAGCTGCATGGACGAGGAAGAGGAGGAGACAATCCTCCACCTACTACTAGAAAACTTAGACGTTAACAGTCTCCTACGCTTTATTATAAGCTCAAACTGGTTCCAGTAGTAAGAGGATCATAGATCCACGTGGCATCACAATGGGCCAATAGGCCTAAGTGGGTTGGTATTTCCAACAGCCACTCTTACCTAACCCTAACCTAAGCGGTCTAATTATCATTCCTAATTTCACAGATTGGGTGCGAAAATATCATACTTGTGCTCCTTAGTACAAAATTTGTCATCAAAACAACGAGAACTGGTTAGTTGATGATAACATACTTGCCGCTTCCAGTCCAGCGTTTGCTTCAAGCTTCTTAGAGGCCAAAAATATTTTGATGTAGTTGAATATTAATGACTGCAGATGCAATTGAACACAATACAATACTCGTACTTAATCGATGTGTTGCCATTGTCCGACTTGCCATTAGAGTCTTTCTAACTTAGTCCAAATCGGCCCATTACATCTACGCACTGCCTACGCAGTGCGGATTTGTCATTGGAAGCAGACTAAAGGACAAGTACATGTATTTCAGATGTATGTTAGGTATCATAGAAGCGAACTAAAAGTCACACTCCATATCAGGATCAAAGATGACAAAAATAGCTTCTTACCTACCAAGGAAGTCTTCTACATTGATGACCATAATGCCAGATCGAGGTAGGGCCCTGGGAATGCACAGCCTGGACACCATCACATCGTGAAACGGATACAGACTGACTGATTTCGCAAGTGGATTGCTGTCGATCGTCGTAAACATACTCGTAAGTATGCGTTTCCCGCATCTAAGGAACCGTATGGTTAGATGGTGATTTCCTAATCAAAGTACGAAAAGCCGGATTGATCACATTGTTATAGACAGAAGACACGCATCCACCAATTTAGATGTTTGCACATTCCGAGGGGTCAACATTGATTCAGAATACTCCCAAGTATTAACCAAGTTACGAATGAAGTACGAGCAGGTAAATCGCCTGAAAAATACTGCGAGCAGTAACTGCCAGAAGCAAGTACTCGACCGCGCTTAACCATCTCCAATGGGATATAAGAAGCACCACTTCTGTTGTGCAATCAAGAAAAACATGGTTCGATGATAAATACCAGGCAGGAGGCATATCGTGCAATGCTTCATACGAATGAGAGGGTTGCTGGTTAAAAAGTACTAGCAGATGGAAACAGTTGAAAACTAAATTCTCTGAAAGCAAAGGAGGTGGTTCAAAAAACGTTATTTCGTTATTTCAAGGCGAGCGAAAAATGCCACTGTAGGAATAAGGATTGAACATTTTACCGGTATGTAAAAGGACACGTCAGAGAAAAAAGACACTACAGAAGCATAGATTGCTCAGAACTAGCTGGATGAAATGATCTTCTATGGAAATTATGCCTGCTCAACTGTATAATTTGATCGGAGGAGCGTTTGACTGTTGAATACAGCACCGTCTCAATACCGCGCCCTCCAGGTGTATGAGATTACAAAATATCGCATAAAAGACCCTTCACGCGGTATTATCACTCAAACTGGTCGTCAGCCACCCGATAGATCCATATCAGAACGGTTTTAAAACTGATAAATGCATAATCGACTAATTCTATGGCAGATATTGGAGAAACTCAAGAGCATTAAATTGATATCAATCGCCTGTTTATCGATTTTAAGACTGCACAGATTCATGTGTGTTTTTGGCATCCTTGCCCAATACGTTGTGTAGTGCAGAATAAGGATGTGCTGTCCGACGGATAACCAACACCGACGACTTTAACAAAATATAAAAATGGATAACTAAATATGTGAATTCTGAGCTGGTAAAGGAGTTTATCTACATATACGAGTACTATACAGTGAATTCCAACAACGACCCCACAGAGAAAATCAACCGACGAATTCCTTTTGCCAAATCGCTGTGTATATGAGCTACTCGTAAGAGCGTAATTGAGTAGCCAAGCCTCTTCATCATCATACCTGTTTTCTTATATAATTTAAATGTACGGACACTCTCCAGAATGGATCCAAACTTTGAACAAAAGAGTCTCCATATGATCTTCGGTCCTTAATGTGTCAGCATAGTGTGGAGAAGGAATATGGCGCAAATTTTTTGTTTATTATGATCTGGTTTCACTCTACCTTAATTTTTGGCGGGTTGAACGACGCGAAACTTTTCCTCACATTTTAAGTAATCATGAGCCAACACGTATACCTAAAGTTGGTGTCCAAGGATAGAGCAAGAAAAGATACGGGGAAACCTCATCCGAGTTCACTTAGGGTGTCATTGGTTAAAGTTGTTGTTTACTCTGATGTAGGCAAGCTCCTGAACCACTTCGCAGTTATCGTCGTCGCTCTCCATCAATTCCTTTGATACCAAAGCAGAACTGTGTTGAGGTCACAGCTCCACCCTTGGGATGAGTCGGGGCCTACCCATTAACCTCTTGCTGTTCTTAGGGTCGCAACAGCCAGCACATTTTGCAGCTCTGCATCAGGTCGAAGACCCTTCCTGCGTTTTAGGTTTTAAATCACAGCCACCGTGACGCTCCCACAAGGGGCCTATCCTACCATGGTACACTGTCACCTGGTATGGAATGCCGGTAATCCTGCCACTCAACAGGATCTATGACCAGCAGCTTGTAACTGGTCAAATCGTTATAACTTTCAGTGGCGTTATGTTCTGAAAACCGTTACGATAAGACTAGTAGTTGCCCTACCCTCACTTTCTATTAAACAATTTAATTAACGGAAGAAGGCGAGAGCCAAATCTTGTTTTGTACTAGGAGGTGGTTAGATGCTTCTTTGTTTGTTGACATGATGTGCTTGGTTTCATTTTACTCATTTACTTCAAGGCCAACTCGTTTCACCTGTTCTTCGATTGCCGTAAAGGCCTCTATGACGGTGAACTGGGAGCGACCGATGATGTCGATATCGTCTACGTACCCCAGCAGCGGGACAGATTTTTTGAAGATAGAGCCTTCAGTGCTAACATCTGCCCTGCGCATTATCTGTTCCAGCACTAAATTGAAGAAATCATATTACAGTGCATTTCCATTAGGAAATGACCATTAGGTATCTGTTGGAAGTGTTGCTTAAACACATCTAGTATTTCCTGCGCATCGGTGATTAGGTTTCCTTTACTGTTTCGGAGAGCCTGGGTTCCGGGCTTGAAACCTGCTGCCAGTCGCTTAACTTTGCTGAAAAACATCCGGTTGTTGTTTCTACCGCAGGACTCTGCGATATCAATGAGCTGGGAGACTGCGTAGGCTCTGTTCGTTTTACGCAAGATCTTCTTCTCCTCCCTTCTTCTTCTAGCTCGTTACATTTTTGTTACCTTATTCCGGCGTACGCAGTCATCATCATACCAAGGGCTCCCTTTTAGTGGTAGTTGACAGCCTACGGTGGTCTCGGCTAACTCTTTGGTGATGTCGCGATATTGGTTCCACAGATTTTTGGCGTTTGTGGATTGTAAATGCACAGCGGAGAATAGCTCGCTCTTTGTAGGCTCTGGATACTATAGTCGTGCAATGGCTTCCAATGTTGAATTTCTCATTCTGGGCGGTTCGCATCTTCTTCTCGTTGCATGGTAGAATTCTGATCTTGGCTGCAACAAGGAGTGCGCCAGGATGCTGTATGGACTCACTGTCCTTGAAATCTATTTCTATTTATCCACTATATTATGATCTGCTGCAAAGTTGATTAGCCGAAAGCCTTTGTCTGTTGTCTGTTGTTGTGTAGTGGAGACTGTGCTTACCAACTAATCCGACGCAGATGTCTTCCTTACCGATTTTGGCAATGACATCATTCTCCGGACAGGCTCCGTAGGTTCCGGTCAGGAGGTCATAGAACTCCTCCTTGATAGAGTCCTCAGCTTCATCGGTAAGGGTGTGTGGACATATTAGGCTGATGTTTTGGAATGTTGCGGATCACAGTCAGGGGATTGCTTATCGGTTTAAAGTCAACTACCATTGACCACAGCTGATCTCCCACGACGAATCAGTATCCTAATATGTGCAGTCATTTGTGCTAGTTGTAATTAATCTCGGAATTTTCCCGTGTTTGTATACTTGACCTGATCCGTCGTATCTCCGATTGCGGTAATATCTGCCTTGTACCGCGTGAGGACAGATTCAAGGTTTTGGACAGCACCAATTGTGTGTAGTACACTCGTACGTATGTACCAGGTGCATACTCTTAATTCGTAGTTAATAAACCTTCTGGGTCGTCTTAACTGAGGGCGTCTTTTGGTATCCGAGGTTGGTGTTTTTCTCATAACTAGCTGATTTTTACGTGGTAGGGAAGTTACCTCAAAAACACAACCCCCAACCTGGAGGGCCACATATCAATTGACACTATTTTAATTTGTAGCGCAGTTCGCTCACTATTGGGTTTTTCTAGAACTCTGTTGTTCTCAAAGAAAATTTTAAGAGGCGTAAAAAAAAGGACTGAAATGAAGTAGGCTAATACAGTGGTTCTAGTCCATTTGAGAGCCTACTAAACGTGATTATCTTCTTACGGAATTTAGATTGGAATCATACTATTAACCAATCATATGGAAGATTTTGTGTACATGGGCTCCATTGTTGACATGCTTCTATTTGTTATACAATTCCAATATAACTTGTCGTTTGGGTTCATGATCGTCTCAAGTGGCAAATTTTTATTATAATTTCTCGGCATGATTTCTTGAAAAAATTTGGTTAATGGCAGAGTTTCCCTTTCTCTTAAACAAACAAGTAGAGATTTATGCAATCCCTACGGCATCTAGGGATTTCATTTAATTCAATTTCAATTTCATTCAATAATCTTTCTAAAAATATTATATTACAATTTCAGAATGAAAGATTCACGTCCTGAAGGTAGAGACCTTGCTTTGATAGTCATGTATCCTGTTACCATTTTGGCAATGTGCTTCAAGTTTAGCAAATGTTTCTCCTAATGTTGTGACTCCTATTCGACCTCTCCATTTGCTATCGGTGATGCGTGATTAATGGCATCCAGATTTTTATAACCTCATCAGAGTCCTAAAATTTGTTGAGACATAATATTGTATTACCATATTGGAATTCGTTTCAGAGGATTATTTCGCAATGTTGCTGTGCAAAAGGGGTGTTCCAAATAAATGTTGTTTAGTTGCAGTAAAAGGAATAGTAGCGACTTAACTACCTACTCATCTAAAAATGTTCTCTGCGAAATATCGTCTGATATATGTAAATCCTTCTACCACATAAAAGTTAAATTTCGATGTAATTCCAGTGCAAAACTGAATTGACACAATTCTATAAACTTAAAGCTAAACCAACAATAGCACGAATCGCTTACCAAGAGATCAACGAACGGAGTGACCAACAATCCGTGAAGTTAGATGAGCTGAGTGATTCAATAAAAAGTTCAAGAAAACACATGTTGCCCCCATATAAATAAAAGCAACCGCAAATAGATTAAGGAAATAGTTTTCCACAAAAATTTGCCACACCCTCTCCAGCGTACCCCTTTGACGAATGCTCGGCTGCGCCCCATCAATTAGTCAGTAATACATAACTCTGTTGCTACGTAAGTTAGGTCTTGTCAATAGCTTCGCTATCAAAATGTAGCCAAAACTAATTAATACCACCAACCTAGAGGGTAAATATGGAAAAAGGGTCAAATATTAGCAAAAAAAAAAAAAAATAATAATAATAATATTGCGCGCATTAGATAAGTATCCCTATCCGACCAACAGACATGTGAATGTCGCTCTTCCATCGGAGACTGCTCCAAAGTTTCTGTACATCAGTGAAATACTACTCGTATGTAAGTGGCTGCAGCATTAAAAAAATGTGTTTCCCTCTATATAGACCGTTTCTACGTAATCCGCAAGGGGTGTAAACTATGTATAGGGCTTTAAGAGAACATCTTACATATCTTACACATCTTATTTTGCTGGAGAACTTGTGAATACATACGACTTCACTCGAAAATTTGCCTGTTTTTGAGTTGAAACTCCGAAATTGAGTTGAGTTGTTTGGAGTCATCGCAGACGTGTAACAACGTCAGTTTTCATTTAATGTTGGCCCAACTTTGGGGCGCTGCAAAATTCAGTTTGTGCTGAACGTTTAGACGTGTTGGTAGTTTCCTCTTCTTTGAAATTCGGTACATGCTCATGTTTGGAGCACCTGTAGTGTGTGTAAATTTCTCTCTCTTCTCATTCTCACATTCCACAGTGTTTCCCTTTCTATAAATAAAAAAATCTAAACTTTTGCGAATCAAATCGGTTTCTAACACTATCGTGCTAACGCGTCTCGCATCGGTTTTCCAAGGATTTCTCGTACCTAAACGGGACAAGTTATTTATCCTCACAAAAAAAAAATAATAATCAGGACAAAAGGTTGCAAGTTAAGGGAGTAGAAAAAAATCAATAAAAAGTCCTGCCAGAAGCTATCGGAGTTGATTTTTCGGTGTCAGTGTTTGATTTTAGCTGAAATCATTTTGCTTTAAGGTATGTACTTAGGTTAATTCCTGTAGGATGTTACTCCTGCACGAAATGTTGTTTTAGGATCGTCTCCTTTCTTACGCATAAAAAAATGCCATCACTCTAGACGTTTCTATAAGAGTAATCATTTATTTTCGGTTTTTTTTCAGATTACTCGTATCTATTCAAGGGCTCATTTCAGTATCCTCGTTGTTTTCGCAATTCTGTTCTATAAAGTCCTTTGAGAATATTTTCTTGGAATTTGATTTAATTTTTGTTTGTCTGCGTTTTATTGACATGATGACGGCAGGGACAAAGGGCTTAATTGATATAATTGCTGGCATGTGTACGGTTAAATTTCTGTTTGGTTCTTTAAGACCTTCAAATCGGCAATTGTTCTGGTGTAATTATTGTCAGAGCACATAATACAACTGTTCGATAATTTAAAAAAAGGAATAAATTCAAATAAAAGCCAATTAAGATAGAAATTGGTGGAAACCGAAATAAGACGGATTTTGTTTGTAAAATTACAGTGACATAAGTAACGAGAGAATATGGAATAATGGAATTTGAATCCAATTAATACCAGCTAAGCGTCGAAGCTTTTAATAAAGTTTGTTGATGGGATTAAGGGATTAGAGATATTCGGCTTGCATGTTTGCATAAAGAGGAACATACAGAGGTTCCTGTGAAGGACTTTAATAAATAGATTTAAATTCTTATAGAAACGATAGGATGGGATCATGAATGTCGGCTGTAAATTAGATCTCTAGGTCAATATAATCCCAAGCGCCATAAAATATGAGTTTTTTGAACTAAAAATTAGCCTAACTAAATTGTTCTTTTAATCAGTTTTTAGTTTTATTTTTCTTTGATTATAAATAAGCTACGTTAATATCTATACATACATGCGAAAATAGACTAAATAAATACTAAATACTTTTATTTCTCCGGGACGCAGGTCGTAAGAAGTCCTCCTCTGAGAGATTTGACCAATTCATCAGCGATATAATTTTTAGAATTTTTCCCGATTTCATTGATTCCGAGAAGACTGAGTACAGCCAGCTATAAAACTTCGTTTAACACAGGTTGCATTCTCACCCTACCTTTTCGTCAAAATATAGGTCATCATGATTGTCATCAGGAATCGCACATCTCACGTCTCTGGTTGGAAGACGACAACTCTAGCCAGATGTCATTGAGTGATCAGAGTCAAAAGATGTGCGCACCATGATCAGCAAAAATATAGTGCCAGTTGTACCAAACACTATTTGTTTTTAAATGGAAATTGGCTTTGAGGGTGCAGGGGATGCATCAGTGCATTTAAAACAAACCCTAGCGTGCTATGCTACGTGTTGTTTGGAGTCTGGTAAAACCAGTGAAAATATATTGAAATTAAAAGTTGCTGAAGGCGCCTTTTATTTCGATGGAAATGCGCAACGCGTACTCCATCTTGTCAAGTGCACATTCAATCCTGCTCACTAAATTGTGAAGCGTAGCCCGGAGGATTTTCTGCTTCCTTAGGCATGTTGCATCTTGGATAGAGGATGCATTCGGAAAGCATCCTTTCTCTTCTTGCTCTTTAGCTATAAGGAAATCAGACTGATAGGTTTAATGTTCTTAGCAAGTGAGTAGATATCTTTTTCGATTTTATGTACTACTCTCAATGTTCGCCAGGGGTTCGATATGTTGGCAAGTGAGGGCCCTGTTCAGAGTCTGACCTGCTTTCTCTAGCTGCTGCCTCGTTCTGAGCTCAGACGATGTATGTCAATATGTCAATGAAAATTAAAACAAATGACATTGCCACCTCAAATCCAAAATTTTGCATCTTCCAAAAGGACGTACCCAAATATTCAGAAAGATTTGTCTAATAGTTTTGTTGTGACAGTCATTTGCAACAGACGCCTACGAGAATTTTCCTAAAAATGGAGAAAAAAGTAAATTTCGTGTGTTCATTAAGCACAATTTTTTGCGCGAAAAAACCACCACGCAAACCAAACAAAAACTTAAAAAGTATTATTGTGAATCATCGATTGGAACCATCCACCATTAGTTTACACAATTTCGGTGTGGTCGTACCAGCGCAACTGGCGCCGAACGTTCTGGTCGTCCAACTGAGATCACCACACCATAAACTGTCGATAAAATCAACGCTATGATATTGGACGATCGGTGAGTGAAGATACGCGAACTTGAGGAGGCTACAGGTTTATCACATGAAACAATGATTTCAGTTTCGCAAAAAATACCATATTTGGATATGAAAACGCTATCCGCCGGATGGGTGTGCGTTTGTTCTTAATTGATAACAAACGCAATCGTTTGCCAACTTCAATGGAGTGTTTGGCGATGTTCAATCACATTCCGAACGAGTTTTTGAGTAACCGAAACGTGGATTCATCACAACACACTAGAGAGCAACAAGGAACAGCCGAGACAGTGGACTTCTCCTGGTGTATCGGAACCGATACGTATGTCGGCCAACTAGGTCACGGCGACAGTTTTGTGGGATGCTCGCGGTGGCACTCACATCGATTACCTTGAAAAGGATAAAACGATCACCGGGTACAGGGTAAAACGATTTACAGCTGTTAGATAGATTTAGCGAGGAAAAAGTTCTGTTCAAACAAGACAACGCACCGACGTACAAGTCCGCAGTAGCAATGGCAAAATTGCATGAATTAGGTCCCTCATCCAGCATATTGTCCAGATTTAGCACCCTGTGATTATTTTCTGTTTTCAAACATGGAGAAATGGCTCAGCATCACAAAATTGGAGAAACGTTGAACGAAGTGGATAGAGATAAAAGGAGATCATGTTGAGAAATAAAACGTGTTTTTGCCGCGAAGAGTTTACATTTCCAGGGACTTATTTATTGACTCGAATTTCACCTCTTTAGCAAGGTCCAGGCCTTGAATCTTATTAAAAATTCGATGTACTTATGCACGTGGAAAACTCCGTTGCGCAGCTGGTAATATCTTAAGTGTTAAGTCAAATAATTGTTATGATGTTCACATTCCAAATCCGCATTTTTGTCGGTATCAATATCCGATATGTCTTTTGCCCTACTGTTCCTATATATTACTTGGATTATTGTTATGTCTGGTTAACAGTAGCCTAGTGCATCTACTAACTATTTGGATGTCCTTATCTTAGAATTTTATGTGATTCGCAAAACAATCGTGTACCCCCAAACTGGAGCGCTCTGACTGCGAAGGAGCCAGATTTTACGAAGTCAGTAACAACCTTCGAAGATTTAAAGCTGGCATAAAACTATTCAGGGTTCATCCGACGTCATCTCCACTTCACCACCTTAACCTGTTTTGAAAATTTTTATTGATCGACTCAAATAGATTAAATAGGTAGTGAAAGGTACGTATTTCTCATACTAACTTTTGACACCATTTAATTGCATGAATTCATCCGCCGTATGTCCTTTTTAACGATTCATATCTGTCAGGCTATTATAATGTTGCCATTTTGTTCTTTCTTAACAGTTGCCCTTAAAGCCGGTCGTAAATAGTTAGTCATCTCAAAATAAAGGATCCAGACCCAAGATAAATATTGCTTAAGGCCAATTAAAGGGCCACTAAACTGAAAGAAAGAAATCCAGTTCTGTTGATCCCGGGACTAGGAACCTCATAAATATTGTATATACTCAAAGGTCTTTTTATGATCGATTTAGGAAAAGATATTATTTTGACTGAAGCCTCTGAAATGCAATCTATAGCTATGTTTATAGTTCTGTAGAGGACATTTGCTCGTCTTTGAGAACTATTGTATAAGCCGCAATGAAAGACGTTGTTGCGATTGTAACAAATCAGCCTTGAGTACTTAGAAAATCGTCCAAGGATAGAGTTCCTTAGAAGCGAGAATGAATTGTCATACATGAACAAGGACAGCAGTCATTGAGAACTCCACTTACCGTTCCAGTAAGGAACATGAGTTAAACCTTTAAGCACCAAAGTCGCACACTAATAACTCTTTTTTTTTCTTTAATAAAAGAAACCATCTTTGAAAATTATTAAGGAAATTTTTGGGTAGTTTTTTTTTCTAATAACTTTTTTTATAACCTAATAACTTCGACACAGTATATAAACTCGATAATTACCAAATATTACACGACCGATGACACGTGCTAGGGATACTTTACATCATAGCTGATTGTTAATTGTTATCTTAAAATAACTTAGAATAATACCTAGAATAATAGAAAACATTATACCTACACAATGAAGCGTTAATAGTTAGCTAACAATCATCTTGTTTTGCTTACATTGCTAATGCTGCTATTCCCAAACTAGGTCAATCGATGTCGTTGGAGCAAATCTGTTGCTGGGCTGTTCCATGCTGCTTATGTTCTTCGCGTTGACCAACAAAAGACAAGGCAAGCCAAGCCAAATTTTGTTGTTAAGCTGAAGTTTTCCGTTACATGTTGATGACGCTTTTGGTGTTGTTACCAAGTATTCCGTCTGGGTCAGTGCTACACCACGCGCATTAAACCCCCTCCCTATTTGTTCCCCAGTCCGAGTCCGCGCTACCTCCTCCCGTTTCGTTCCTCTTTGTCGTCTCATCGGAGTTTGGAAAATTGCTGCCCAACGGTCCTTAGTAAGTTTCACTTCATGTCGTTTTTTCGTTTCATCGGAGTTAGGAATCACTTCATGTCCTGTTTTTTGTTTCATCAGAGTCCGGATTTACTGTCCAATGAGCCATAAGAATTTCATCGTAGTTCGGAATCACTTCATTTCACTTTTTCGTTTCATCGGAGTTCGGAATCATTTTATGTCGCTTTTTATATTATCGCAGTTCAGAATTACTGCTCAACGAGACAGAAGAAGTTTCACTTGTCTAGATCATCAAATAAAATCTGTTTTTTACTTTAAAATGCGTAATAGTTAAAACGACAACTGACATTTTGGAGATCTTGCAGGGCTATATTTAACCCAAAATTTGCTGAAACGAAGACGACTACGATTCTACAAAACAAAAAAAAAAAAAGAATTTCATTAACAACCTCGAATAGATTTCCGTAAAGAATACTATTCAGTTTTATACGTGTCTTGCTGTCTGAATATTTTAAGTCAAAATTTCAAAACTTGGGGAGCAACAGTAGGTTAAAAATACAATGAACGAGGAGTTACTTTTGAAAGGGGTGCAGTTTTTCTGTACCAAGTATCTCCGATGGTTTTTAAGCTAAAAACCGCTAAATAAATATAAGTTTGAAAAGACTTAGTGATCAATTTGTTTTTATTACATTTTCGGAAGATCAATGAAGCAATGAACAGATTCTATTTCTATTGTGCCTATAATAATGAAATGTAAACATAAATATTTGGTTTGTATATTCACCCTAAGCATCTTTTGACCATATGTATGTACGATATAGTGACTATGCATTCATTACTACGAGTTCATATATGACATGATTGATGGCCCTCAAAAAATTCTCTATACATATCTCTTGTGCGATTTTTTACGTTTTTTTTTTAAATCGATTTTCAATCGTGTGTTAAAGCAAGAGATTTTGCAAACATGTTGAATTTTTGAAAATATGTTATTAATGATTCTTGTTTGCTTTTTAGGAGGCAAGAAAGGATGCCTCTTATGTCCAGCACATTAAGGTGCTTACAAACGACGAAATTCTCCGACAAGATAATAATAAGGAATCTGCAGTATTTTCTGGTGGAAAAGGCATTTTTGACTAAATCGTCTCTATGTCTGAACAAAATATCCGTTGTCATGCTAGGCTCTCTTTTACTAAGTTTAGCAATTTTCCTAATTTTCTTGAGGTTAAATTTCGACCATGGAGCCATCTAAAGGGTTTTCCAATAGGGACTTGACAACTTTGAATTTAATCTGTGAACGCACTCTTTCACTAATCATCAAACTGTCACTGTCAATTTATTCAGTAAACTCAACATTAAGTACACGAACGAGCAACGTCTGCAATTATAAAAATTTTCTACCGAAATTCGGAGTCGGTGATTGCAACTTTAAGAGCGTTAACTCCAATTTTCGGTCATAATTCTCGCCCTAGTAGACAGGCAATAACAAGTTCAGTGCAAAAATTTGAGTCTACATATTCGTTGTGTGATGTTGCCGTGTCAGTGAGACAACGGGTTGGTCGAAGTGTCGAAAATATCGCTGCCGTTCAGGCGTCCATAGCAAACGATCCAAATCAGTCAATTCCACGACGTTCTCAAGAATTCGGCATCGCTCAGACCACATTATGGCGTATTTTGCGTAAGGATCTTGGTTTACACCCATACAAGATCAAGCTGACTCAAAAATTGAAGCCGATGGACCATTTGAAGCGACGTACGTTCTCCGATTGGGTTCTGGAGAAGATGCGCCAAGATGATGAATTTCATCGCAAAATCATTTTCAGTGATGAAGCTCATTTTTGGCTCAATGGGTTCGTCAATAAGCAAAATATGCGTTATTGGTCGGGTGAAAATCCACATGTGCTTCATGAATCACCACTTCATCCACACAAAATAACTGTTTGATGCGGTTTGCATGCCGGCGGCGTTATTGGGCCATATTTTTTCGTCGACGATAACTATCGTCACGTTACTGTGAATGGTCAGCGTTATCGCGCCATGATCACCAATTATTTATGCCCCGAATTGGAAGATATGGACTTGGACGACATGTGGTTTCAACAGGATGACGCCACAAGCCACAAAGCACACGCTGCAATCGATTTATCGAAGAGTAAGTATGGTGAGCGTGTTACGTATCTCAAGAAATGGGACGTTAAGTCATTGGTTTATTCCAACACGCCGACGACGTTGGAAGAGCTCAGAGCCAACATTGAACGCGAAATAGCGTCCGTTTCGCCGAAATGTGTGACCGAGTCGTTGAAAATTGGGTCCAACGAATCGACCGCTGCAAACGTGCCCGCGGTGGCCATATGAACGAAGTCGAGTTCCATTCATAAATGATTGTACTTCAAGCCGATAATAAAGTTTTTGAAATATCTCAAATGGTTTGCGTTTTATTTAAAATAAAGTTGTCAAGTCCTTATTGGAAAACCCTATATATTTAAACATCAAAAGTCTCCTTGTCCCATTACAATACACAAGATGGGATGCGAGACAGTGAAGGACAATGCCTTATTTGATAATCCTCCACCAACTTTAAAGGCCAACGCAGTACCCCATCGTGTCAACGTTTTATTTTTTTAACAATCGATGCGACCGCTTACTTAGTATCGCTAGATGTTGTACCCATATAGTCTAAGCGTCGATTAGCATATCAGTATTCCAAAAATGAAGAAGCCCTTGGAGGTTTTGGAGGCATGGAACTGAAAAATAAACATAATCTAAAGGGACTGTACTTTGTCAATTTCAGGCATTTAACACACTTGAGCTGGGCGCTGACTTCTGGTTCCCAGAAGTAACAATCAGTATACTTTTCATACAAAATATAGATACTTCGCCACACTAGTTAACAGTCAAGCAGCTGGAAGAGCGCTAATCGTTGACTATAGCAACGAGAAGCTCATCATGTGGATAGCTGAGCTAGTGACCAGTGCTCCACTGAAATCGCCAGTAGCATTCCGCCCATTCAAACTTTCAACCGTAACACCCGTCTCGCTATGAATGCTCATCAGTATACCCTCAAGCCCATTTTCGGACGTACTCTAAAATATCGTGATTCGTTCCTAAGCCGTACAACTCGCTTATGGAATGCCCTGCCGATCTCTGTATTTCCTGGTCGTTATAACATGCAAACATTTAAAAACAATGTACATCGGTACCTCTCTTTTCTTCCTCCCTAAATTTCCTTTGCCCGCGCTGTGTACAATCACCTTAAGGGTACTCAAACCCCTTGAGCGCGCGCTCATTATAAAAAAAAAAAAAAAAAAAAAAAAAAAAATGAAGTACAAGCCTTCACCTTATTTGCGTCTCTTGACCCATCGACATTGTCCGATTGGCAACTCTTACTCTGGAAACTCTAGCTTTTTGTGCTCCAGGCTTCGCATTACTTGTTGATTTGCTAATCAAGGCCATCTCTTCATTCTCAGTGAGCACCCCTTTTTACTACTTCGCGTTTAGCATTTTTCTTTCGTTTTTCAATATGTGTACAAGTATAAAATTCTGCTCTACGGATGAGTCTGGGTGCTATCGTGTTACGCCTTTCCTTAAAGACACATGAGTCCTTCCTATATTTCTATGGTTTACATTTGATGTTCACCATGAGAATTTGTCATATATTTTTCGCCACTCTTCTTCATTTTCGTATAAAATATAGGAGCGGCTCATAACGGGCATCCCACCCTCCTCATCTCCTTCCTAGTGTACTTCAATTATAGGAGAATAATATCTGGCTCCTTCCTCACTGTCGCTCGATAACAGCACACTCCCCTCTTTTCCCGAATTCCTTCACCAGATTAAGAATGGAAGACCGTGGTGATGATAAAAATTTGTCATCATTCAGTTTCGTCCTTCGGTTTGGTGCTTCGTCCGTGCCTTCTTCTTGCTTATATTGTTTTGTTTTTGATATGTATGTATGAGGATTAATAGAGAAATGAAAGGCAGTGATCTCCGCTTAAGACTAAACATTTATTACAATAAATTCTTCTTACGTACTAAACTAACTGATTAACAGTATACATACATAACATATATAGATGCACTTTCACTGGAATGAGCTGCATACAGTGTAGTGTACAAGTGTTGGTGCATATCAATTTTGTTTGATTTAAATATGGATTCACAGCGTAGGACTACAATTAACGCAAGGGCCAACTATTTATATTGTGAACCTTGCCAGGAATGCATAGGAGCTCATTCCAATTGGTTTAACCCCAAATTTAGACAGCTCAGCATGTTTCTCATGGTCACATCACCAGGATCTGTTTTTATCTTATTGATTGAGCAAATTCCTGTGGGTCTTGGCTGACACTAACAGACCTGTCATTTCCCCCAGCAGTATCAAATGTGAGGAGCGGCCGGGGTGCAACCGTAATTAGTATCAATACAAAAATATTGGTTTACCAGAACTATTTAGTGTACAATGAAAGTAGTTTCTCTACCACGAGTTGTCTTGGTGAGTCACACATTATGTCAAAAGTTGAATCTGTGGATAGTGAATAACTAGATTTTCATGAACACCGTTCATATTGTATTTTAAATAGACCATTCTCTCCAGCAAGACAGAAGATCAGATTGTTAGGTCAGAGTACCTTGGGGAAATACTACTAATCCAAGCCATCGGTACCAGCCGATTTGAAGTTGTTGAAGGAAGTGTATTCAATAGCTGCCTCAGTTATAACAACGAATCACAGATATCAGATACGGGGTTCATTTGTTGGTCTATTAAAAGGAGTAAGGTGTGAGCTGGTTTTGATTTCGATGCCTGGATAGTGAGTTTAAGGCTGAGATTGCAAAATTTGCTTAGACATGGAGGTAGACCGACAAATGTCTTGTGAGAGGATGTGAACGCACATTTAAACCAGAAGAAAATCAGTTGTACCCAAACGATGGTAGAATTGCTTCTGAGAAAAATGACTGTCAGAATGGAACCACCGGGGGTTTCCGAGCCTAATATTACAAACATAATTACATTTTGAACCCCGTGGCATTTCAGTTACAAAGATCAATATCCAGCTCAGCCCTTTGCAAGCTATGTATTATAGACCATGTTTTGATCGTAAGAAATGCAATTGATTTATTCTTATTTGTCTTAAGTAGCTCCATCCTTAAATCAAGATTGACTCTCAGCATTGACAAGACGGCATCCATTACCTTCTCAGAGTCCTTTTTTGTCATAGGGCATCCCGTGAACTTCGGTAGATAGTCGTAAGTGTAGAATCTTTAATATTCTATATGTGATGTCACTTCGAAAAGTTGCTGCACATACTTTGAACTATGTTAGCTTAATCGCCCAAGATGATGATAACTAACATCACTTCAATGTTGGCCATTCCCAAAGTTAGAATTACAAAAAACTGCATTGGTGTTTCCATATAATCTCAATTTGTTGAGAGTTAATTCCTTCTTTAAATTCTGAAATTGACATAACTAGTGCCTGAAGGAGAAATTATACAAAGCTTTTTTTTTAGCCCACTTATTGCATGGAAATTACATGAACTACAAAGTCGATATATGTAGCTCTGGTTACCAACCACCACTAGAAAAAAATATATGGCACAGAAAGACCATATAGTCCAGCCACGGGAATTAAGGCCACCACAGACGAAGGCCAGAAGGGACAACACTGTGCACACAACAATATACGAATACGTGAAATTTTTCAGCTTATAACATATAAGAGTCATTCAATTGAAATTTTTTTAGAGCAGCAAAGGTTGCTCAATTTTAATACGAAATCAAGGCTTTCAGGTTAATTCATTTTAAATAAACCAATAATCGACGCAGTTTAATCCAATTATTTCAGCTATCTGGCAATTTTCCACAATTGAAAAAGTATGCTATTAACAGTTATAGTCGATTTTAGATTTACATGTATTAACAACGCCATTGCTAAGACTAAACACAAATTAAATTTAAAAAAAAGCGAATTCTCACATGGCTTGACATTTGAGCTACTGATTCCAGCTGAAATGATAGGTTAAGCCCCACACATAAACTCATTTAGAAAAACTGAGAAAAACTCTAAACTAGTGTTTAGAGCTTAAAATTAAAGGCTCCGAGTATATGTAACAAGTGTCAGCACTGATTGTCTGGATGCCCCTATGGCAACACCAGAAGAAGAAGGAGAAGAAGAAGAAGGAGAGGACGAAGAAGAAGATTGACTACAAAAGTGCAGACAGTGGCAACAGTAATTGTGAAATATCCGTTGTCAGGATCGGTAGTGATCATCTTAACAGTCCAGTTGAAACTTTTTATTATAACCATTATTACATTTATCCTATCTAGTGTTACTTTCATTTAAATCAATAAAGACTATATTATAACCATTACTACATTTGGGGGCTCTACCGCTAAAACGTTCGATATTGTGAAACTTAATTTTCTGTGCAATTACAATTACAAAGGATTCATGAAGAGATATGCGAAAAGTAGCGTCAGTGTTAGAAAAAAAAAGTGTGTAGAGACCAGCCAATTGCCCTTCGTTCAAATGCAGTACAAAAAAGGACAATGGAGCAAAACAAACAGGAAAAGACAATGGAAATTTCCCACGACGCGCATAGTAACCAAGTTGATGTGACAAAAATGGAACAGACAATTAAAAAGAAGCAAATTAACTTACAACAAATAATACAGTTGCTTAACCTAAAAATAGAAGCTGACGAAATTGATAAACAAAAGGAGGCAGGGGTGTCAGTTGAAAGTTTTTCTAAAGTTGTGTCAGATTTTGATGGTAAAACACTGCCTGTTGGAAGTTGGATTATTAATTTTGAATTAAATGCAGACGCTTACGGTTTTAGTGAAAAACAGAAATATGTCTACGCGCTCTCGAAAATGACGAAAACGGCTCAATTATTTCTGGAATAGGAGTTTGTCAGTACCTATGACGAATTGAAAACTGCTCTCATCAAAGAATTTAAACGTAAACTCGGAAGTGTAGAAGTACATGTAAAACTAACTGAGAGGAAAAAAACACACGGACGAAAGTTTCCAGGAATACGTGTTACAAATGCGAAAAATTGCGGCTTTGGATGATGTTGAGACAAAATCGGTAATACGATATATAGTTAAGGGCTTATCCATCAAAAGCGAAAATAAATACGCCATGCACGGCTGCAAGTCTTTCACCGAGCTGAAGGAAAGATACGACTATTATGAGCAAATGAGGATCTGCTCAAAAATCAGCAATCCAGCATTGGTAAAAAGAACGCTGCTTCTGGTGAAAGAAGAAATGACAACAGTGGAAGACCTTCTCGCTGCTTCAACTGTGGTTCTCCGAACCATTTAAGAAAAAACTGTAATGAGGACGCCAAGTGCTTTAAATGCAATGGAGCTGAACACATTTCGAAGAGCTGCCCACAACCTATAAAAAAATGCTATTCTGTGCTGCGCGGCATGGGCAGGACCACTACGATCCCGTTAGGTGTTTTTGAAGGCACCATTTGTGTTGATAACATCGAAACGCTTCAAAAAATCATCGTAGTGCCAGATGACAAAATTGAATTTGACGGCTTACTCGGAGATGATTTTTTTATCAAAGTTCCGGGTTATACGAGAGGAAAATGGCTACATGTTTTCGCTGCTAAGATTTCAGATATTGCTGAAATAAACCAAATAAGTATATATAACATCTCCGAAACTGAAAATGAAATTGATGCTCATCCACAGTTCAGAAATCTCGTTAAACAGCTAATTGATGAATACCAGCCGAATCCAGGGTGTGCAGAATTTCATGTTGAGCTTCAAATTATACCAGATGGACAGATCACGCCGTTTCGTCATCAAACAAGTCGTCATTCTCCAGTGGAATGCAATGTCGTTGAAAAGCAAGTTGAGGATTTTTTGGCCAATGGCATCATTCGACCATCTACATCCAATTTCACCAGCAGAGTATTTGTTGTTAAGAAGAAAGATTCTTCATTTAGAATCTGCGTCGATTTTCGTCAACTCAATAGTATGGTACTGAAAGATTGCTTCCCTGTACCATTAATAAATGACGTTCTGGAAAAGCTGCAAGCTGCAAAGGTGTTCGTAGTTATGGACTTGGAAAACAGTTTTTTTCATGTGCCTATAAAAGAGTCTAGTCGTAAACACACAGCGTTCATAACCAAAGATGGTCTCTACGAATTTAACAGAGCTCCGTTCGGATTTTGCAACTCGCCTGCTGCATTTATACGATTTATTAACAGCGTCTTCCAACACTTAATGGCTCAAGATATTCTGCAGCTTTATATGGACGATATTATAATATACGCACAGACCAACGCATACATTGAAAAGCTCCGAGGTGGCCAAACGACATCAGCTCCGCGGCTGATAATGCGATCTTCAAAAACAGGGCGCAAAACATCGAGTGTAGCTTCGGCTGTGTGGCACATAGCGCCGTCCTATTGAAACCAAATGTTGCCAATATCCTCCTCTTAAATTTTTGTGAACAAAAATTCGTTCAACATGGCCCGATAACGATCGCCACTGACTGTAACGGCCACTCCTTGCTCATTTTCGAAGAAAAATGGCCCAATTATGCCTCTGGACTAAAATCCGCACCAAACAGTGACTCGTTTTGGGTGTATCGGCTTTTCAATGTAACGAGGAATGTTTGTCTAAGCTGCAATTGGTCCTTAACGAGGCAGCAAAATTTTGTTTGCGTGTAAAATGGAAAAAGTGTCATTTCCTAAAAAACAAAATTCATTTCTTGCGTCATAAAATTGAGAATGGTAATATATGGCTTGGAGAGGAGAAGACAGCAGCTGTTAAACAATTTGGTATACCGAAGAACGTGAAGGCAGTACAGTCGTTTTTGGGTCTTACGGGTTTCTTTCGGAAATTCATTAAAGATTATGCTGTTATCGCTCGCCCTTTGACAAATTTACTTAAAAAGGATGCGTTATTTAAAATGGAAAACTCAGAAATTACTCCAATTAATAAACTTAAGAATGTTTTGTGCCAGGCGCCTGTTCTGAGTATTTATTGTCACAACGCACCTGCAGAATTACACACAGACGCTTCTAAAAATGGTTTTGGTGCAACACTGCTCCAGAATTTTGACGGACAACTGCATTCTGTATTTTATTGGAGCAAAAAACAAGTGACAGTGAATCGACACGTCACAGCTATATTTTGGAAGTAAAAAATTTCATTACCTGCTTGGTATTCAGTTTAATCTAGTGACAGACAATATTGCGTTCTCACAAACTATTAAAAAGAAGGATATTCCGCGTGAGGTGGCGGAATGGATTCTGTACATGGCGGATTTCGACTTTAAACCGGAGCATCGAATTGGAGAAAAAATTAAGCATATGGATTGTCTCAGTCGGTATGCCTACAGAGTCTACACAATTTGTTCGGAAATTTCTGCACGTCTAAAAGTGGCTCAAGAAAGGGATTCGTACATCCAAGCTATACGGGAAATATTAAAGACTCGACCTTATAATGAATTTAAACTGAAAGGAGGTATGCTGTATCAGACTTGTACCGGAAATGACCTGCTTATTGTTCCTAAGTTAATGGAGCGTGAGCTTATAGTTGGAGCCCATGCTGTTGGTCATTTTGGAGTTCAGAAGACAATGCACGAATTACAACAACAGTTTTGGATACCTCATCTCGAGAGTAAGGTCGCTCAAGTTGTTAACACTTTTGTTCCATGTATTATCACGAACAAAAAACTTGGTAAGCAGGAGGGCTTTCTACACTACATACAAAAAGGTGACAAACCATTGCACACGCTATGGATTCTATGGATTCAATGGATTCTACAAGTAGGCAATACAATACGCCTTTTCAAAATTCGTATGGCTGTTCACTACAAAGTCCAGTACCTGTCGACTCAAAAAATTGGAAGAATGGTCAAATGTGTTTGGCAATTCCAATCGAATTGTAACTGACAGGGGAGTGGCTTTCACCTCAAACGCATTCGAAAATTATGCTAGATCGAACGGAATTGAACACATTTTATCAACAACCGTGTCGCAAGAGGTAACGGATAAGTAGAACGTGTGAACAGGTCGATACTATCTATCATCTAAAAGTTGTCGGCCAAGCGTCCGACGAAGTGGTATAAATTTGTCCCTCAAGTCCAAAGAGCCATAAACGCCCACATTAACTGTTAAGCAAAAAAAACGCCTTTTCAGTTAATGTTCGTGGTAAAGATGCAGAACAAAGCGAGTGATAAACTGCTTTTATTACTGGAAGTCGAACTGATTGAAAATTTCGATGCAGAGAGGCAAAAATTAAGACAAGCAGCTAAGGACCAGATACAGCAAGCACAAAGCACATACAAAAAAACCTTTAATAACAAATTCTCCTTTACGTGAATTTGTCTATAAACAAGGCGATTTGGTCGCAATTAAGCGTACTCAATTTGTTGCTGGGCGAAAGCTGGCCAGTGCTTATCTCGGACCATACGAAGTTACAAAAGTGAAACGTAAAGGCCGTTACGATGTTCGCAAAGCTGCACAAACAGAAGGTCCAGGTATAATATGCACAAGCTCTGACCATATGAACCTTTGGAAGTACATAAGGAATAATGAGGATGCTCTATCGTCTGGGACAGACGTGAATTATCAGGATGACCGAATGTAACAAGTGTCAGCACTGATTGTCTGGATGCCCCTATGGCAACACCAGAGGAAGAAGAAGAAGGAGAGGACGAAGAAGAAGATTGACTACAAAAGTGCAGACAGTGGCAACAGTAGTTGTGAAATATCCGTTGTCGGGATCGGTCGTGATCATCAACAGTCCAGTTGAAACTTTGTATTATAACCATTATTACATTTATCCTATCTAGTGTTACTTTCATTTAAATGAATAAAGACTATATTATAACCATTACTACATATATAAATAGTTTCGATATTCAACCGATATTCGATGACTAGATGTTCAGAAATAATATTTCAGTTGATATTCTCAATACTAAAATTGTTTTCTTCAAGAGGAAACTACCCACAGTGCATCAATTAGTATTAAAAATTATTATGACCCGACTACCAAATGAATACTGACGTCCAGGAGTCATTTTCGGTCTGGTCAAAACACGTCGATTCGAAAGTTCGGTCAATGCAGAAGGTGCTTTCGGCAATTAATTCAAAATAAGCTCAGCAAACATAAGACATTTTTTCGGGTGTGTGTCACTCTTGGATTCATTTTTTGAGTAATGGTGATCAAAACTAAACTAAAAATATTGTCAGCCAAGGCTTCAACTGTTTCTTGATTATCAGCAAAATACAGTTACTGGAAGTAAGTAATAGCCAAATTGTAATTTGAAAAGTAAATGGTTTCAGTGGTATCTGGTTTTTATATCGTGTTTGGTACGGGTCTTATCTTACAGAAACCAAATAGGATGGAGCCCGAACCAAATGGCGTATTTTTGAGGATGCAATAGTGTCTGTCTTGTCTCTTGTACATTGGTCAAACTTAAAATGAATATTAAGCCAAAAACAGGCATCTTCGTCAAATACAATTCTGCTGTGAAACAGCGACTAATTTTGTGACTATTATTCAAGTTTCAAGTTTATTTCAAATTAGCGGATTGTACATTTAAAAACAAGGCTATTTTACAAGTACATATTTCATGATAAATTGAGAGTATTTTACTTACTTGCTTAGGCGGCGCTACAAGAGAACCTGGGCCTCAACTAACAAGCCTTTCCAGTTAGCTCGGTATTTAGTTAAGTTAAGTTGCGCATTCCAAGTCGGTTGAGGCCCCCTTCTACTTGTGCCCGCCACTTAAGGTGAGGTCTTCCTCTACTACGTTGTTCTTCCGGGTTAGATTCGCAGCATTGTTTTACATGTCCTAGCCATCTCAGGTGAATGATGCGTAGTTTTTTTATTAGGTGGATGTCGCTGTACAGCTCATACAGTTCGTCGTTGAATCCTCTCCTTCGAAGTCCGTCAACCTTTTTCTCTCGGAACAACTGAGGATATTCGTTTTTAAAGAGTTCATGCTTCAGCGTCATAAAGTAGGGCTGGGATACTTAAGGTCTTATATAGAAGCTCTTTAGTTCCTCCGCATGAGGCCTTAGTACTCTATTGCCCTTTTAGCTAAAAGAAACAGCGATTGGCAAGAGTGACTCTTCGTTTTATTTCTGCTGAGGTTTTGTTGGCGGAATTTACAGCAGAGCCAAGTTGGGCCGATGATTCCACCAGCCCATAAAGTGAGTTTTAATGGTTGTAAGGACATCTCGACAAAGGCTTCTGGGTTTTCTTCACTCCAAATTCGGCAATTTTGCTTGTTTACATATCCATTTGACTAAAAATGGGCTTCATCGGAAAACAAAATTTTGCGTTGCAAATGAGGATCAAGCTGAATCATGTTTTCGGCCCATTCATCGAACCTACGACACGTATAATGGTCACGCGGTTTCAACTCTTGCACAAGCTGGATCTTATAAGGTTTTAAGCCAAGATCTTTTCGTAAAATCTTCCACAAAGTGGATGGGCATAGCTCTAATCGCTGTGTACGATGTGTACCGAATCGACTCATTCGGTTTCTCCTAAACATTGCGCCCCACAACGGCAATAACTTCTTCTGTTCGCACTGTTTGTCATCTTTGGGGATGCGTATTATCCACTAGAGTGTACGTGGTGCGAAAACGATTTATCGTGTTCCGAAGAGGTTAGGTTAGGTTAGGTTAAACAGTGGTGTGATGGATATGTCATCACACAGACACTAGGCACCAAAACGGGCCCACTGCGGTCCCTGTGGAACGAATTGAATTTGTCTTCAAATGGCAAACACCTAAACAATCGCCTTGGTAAAACACCCTATTTTCTGGCAAAAGCCAAGAAGGCCTTTGCAGTTCATGTCGTCTACTTGTTCTAGGTTTTCGAAAAAGTATTTCTCTAAAAATTTTTTTCGACTCCGCGATATTGGCTCGCATTCACGCGATATGTGTGTTATGTCCTCAACAGCTTGCAGATCACCACAGAATCCGCAGATATCCGTATCTGATTATTATGAATCTCTTTGCGTGCTGACGCTGAGAGTCAGGATTCCTATTACTGTCCTAAGCTTATCCCTGTTTAGTTTTATTAACTTCCTAGATCTTTTGCCGTCAAAAAGTGGCCAAAGAGCCTTGGATACCCTGTGTCCTTCAAGGCTTGACCACCTTAGATTGGCAGTCTTTGTGAGTTTTTCCAGGATAGTGCCGCTCTCTATGCAAAGGGGTGGTTTGATATTGGCAACCTCACTATTGTCGAGTAGCTCTCCTTTTCTTGCAAACTCGTCCGCTTGTACATTTCCTTTAATACCGTAGTGTCCTGCCAGCCAGCACAGTCTTACCCGGTTCTGACTGCATAGTGCCTTGAGCATTGTGGGCCAGCTCCTGACTGTATCAAAGTTGGCGTTGGTTGATTCCATTGCCTTGAGTGCGGCCTGGCTATCGATGTAAATAGCCATATCTGTTTTGGATACCGATCTCATCTGCATTAGCTCAGTCGCTCTGAGGACAGCCAGAACCTTTGATTGGAAGACGCTGCTTACGTCCGGTAGTCTTAAAGACACTGTTAGTTCTGGGTCTTCTGAAAAGATACCAGAATCTGTTCCTTCCTCTGTTTTCGAGCCGCCTATGAAAATTGCAATTTCATTTGACCTGATTATTGCATTCTTTTCCCAGTCCTCCCTCTCTGGATAAATTATATCATACCGGATGTCGAAGTCGATCAGGGAAAGAATTTCATCCGTTAGAATTGGATTGCCTAGCAGTAGCTCCGTTAGTACCGTGCCATTTCCGAAACTACTGCTCTTGAAGTAATCTAGATTAGTGAGTCGTATCGCACTTTTGCCAGCCACTTTTTTTTATCTGTAAATCAAGCGGTGTTGGGTGCAAAAAGCTGTTTAAAGCTGCTGAAGAGGTGGTACGGAGCGCACCTGTAATGGCTATGGAAGCCGTTCTTTGTACCGCCGCTAATTTTCCGTAAATCGTTTTATTGTTTGTTGCTTTCCACGTTACTAGTGCGCCGTATATAAGTATGTGTCTTACCACCATCGTATACAGCCAATACACCATAGCAGGTTTTAAGCTCCAAATTTTTCCTACTGTTGCAGCTAAAAAAGATCATTATATGCCTTTTTGATTCTTTCCGCTACGTTTAGATTCCAGTTCAGTTTTTTGTACGGAATCACACCCAGACATTTCGCGCTATTCGGAAGGGACAGTTTGACTCCGTTGAGTTTTGGGAATTTGAATTGCGGTATCTTGTACTTTCTGGCGAAAAGAACCAGTTCCGTTTTGTATGGGTTGGCATTGAGACCACAGCTTTTTGCCCAAGTGCTGATCGTCTTCAGGGCCACCTACATAATTTCGATTAAAATATTTGGAATAATGGAACAGTTTATTTTCCTGCTTACAAGCATGTTCGTAATGCCGTGTTCAATGTTAGCGTTAATAGCGGTGCACTCCACCTTATTGAAGGCTCCTCAAGTGTAGACTCTTCTCTATTTTCCCCACCACCTAGTGCAAGGCGGTTTCTACAGATTTTCCTTTCATGTTTGCATGGTGTGACTCAGTCAAAAAGCCATTACTGCATTTGTTCCTAATGTGAATTTCCAATGGTCGCTGTAGGGTTTTAAGTATAAATGATGACAGAGATATTGGTTTGAAATCTTTTGCTGTTATGTTATATGCTCTTTTGCCAGCTTTAGGTATAAAAACCACCTTAACTGCCCTCCAAGCTATTGGTATGTACCCTATTTTTAGACTTGTCTAAAAATTTCCATAATTTGTTCGATTACTACCTCCGGTGCTTTCTGTAGCATAATCGGTAGAATACCATCCGTACCGGGAGATTTGTACGGCTTAAAGGATTGAATTGCCCACCGTAATTTTTTGCTATTAATAAGAACACCTATTTCCTTTTCGGAGAAAGAGAGAGAGAAGTGTTCTCAGTGTGCTGTAGTACACTGAGGTAGCTAGGAACGCTCGCTTCCTTTGAAAGCACTTTGCGTAACATCGAAACCTCGTCTGTTACCGCGATAGATTCGCAGTACTTCTGCCAAGAATAACTTCTGAATAACTTCCTCAGATGGACGATTATGTCGACCGTAAAATAGACGTAGCGCACGATAAGTTTGGGGAACCGAACCATGGTTTTTAAAATAACTTTGAACAATTTGCATGCGTTGTTCTGGCTTTAATCTATTTATCGTAAAATGGCAAAACGTACTAACCACAAATTAACTTTCAACTGTCAAATTGTTGCAGTGTTGACAGTTTAATAATCAAACCTCTAAAAAACACCCTTTATTTAGTTTGATGATGCTATGATGAATGATGAATGTTGAATGATGAATGATGAATGATGATGAAGGATGCTACAATTGTTGATTTTGGAATAACTCTCGCGTTCGTTCTGTAAACGTCAGCGATGTCGTTGTAATTTATGTTGCAGTTAAAAGTGGGTAAGCTTTAACAATTTCAACGAGATTGTCGTTGGCCGTTGGTGGAATGTTTTTAATTTCTATGTTATATTGGTTTTAAGTACATAATTGTTGTTCTAAAGTATTGATTCGTATTGTATAGTATGCATTCTTTCAATTTGGTCATCTTTCTTTTTGTTGGTTTGTTTTAGTTCTTCTATTTCCTTAAATAAAGACTCCATCAGTTTGTTGTTTTTTATTATGTATACATTTAAATCGTCATATTTAGCAGCAGTGAAATCACAGCTAGCGGCTATCTCTTTTATTTCATCTCTTAATAATTTGAGTTCAGCTAAGAGACTTGAGTTGTTGTTGGTTTCTAGCATCAATGTTGAAGTTTGTGTATTAACCGGGCTATTGTTGGTTGCAGCTCGAGTTCTCTTTGAAGCTTGCGCTTCTGGTGTTGTAGTCAGCTTTGTTCATATAAGCTATTTTGGGAATATCCCCTACGTTCCTGCAGAATTGGCAGTTCTTTTCTTGCTACGCGCATTGTTCTCCATGATCTTTTCGTAAGCGTAGTGCATTCAAAATGCATTTCGTACAAACCGTATAGTCGCCTTCAAGAGGAAGCTTTTTGCGACAGTAAATGGTACTCATATATATTTAGGTTATACAAAGGGGAAGTAATGGACAAAGAGTAACAATGTAACAAAGCTAAAAACGAAAGGAAAAATTTCACTTTATATATATACGAGGGCGGGTCAATAAGTCCGTGACTTTTGGAATAAAACACAGATTTTTTGATAAAAAACTAATTTTATTTTTCAACGTAGTCTCCCTTGAGCTCTATACACTTTGTCCAACGCTTCTCCAATTTTTTTATCCCTTCCAAAAAAAATGATTTGTCGAGGTCCTCAAAATAGGCCTTTGTTTGCGAGATGACTTCATCATTGGAGTCAAATCTTTTTCCACCAAGCCATTTCTTCAGGTTTGGGAACAAGAAGTAGTCGCTCGGAGCCAAATCTGGAGAATAGGGTGGATGAGGGAGCAATTCATAGCCCAATTCATGGATTTTTGCCATGGCAACTGCACATGTGTGCACCCTTGCATTGTCTTGGTGGAAAAGAACTTTTTTCTTGGCCAAATGAGGTCGGTTTTTTTTCAAATCGTCATTGAATCGGTCCAATAAGTTGGCATAATATTCCCCATTGATTGTTCTTCCCTTTTGAAGGTAGTCAATGTGGATTATCCCGCGTGCATCCCAAAAAACAGTCGCCATAACTTTATTGGCTGACAAACCCACCTTGGCCTTCTTTGGCGCCGATTCACCCTTAGAAACCCACTGTTTTGACTGTTGTTTGTTCTCTGGTGTGTTGTGATGGATCCATGTTTCGTCCACGGTTACAAAACGGCGCAAAAACTCCTCCATATTGCGATTAAACAACGCCAAACCTTCCTGTGAAGTGAAGC
This sequence comes from Volucella bombylans, assembly GCA_949129095.1. Lineage (NCBI taxonomy): Eukaryota > Metazoa > Arthropoda > Insecta > Diptera > Syrphidae > Volucella > Volucella bombylans. Next base: position 123,444,222 of record OX422140.1, on the reverse strand, counting down.
ACACGAAATTCACTTTTTTCCATTTTCTCCTCAAATTAGTGAGTAGTCTGATAAAAATAGCTGTCAAACACAAACTAACTGACGCAGCAAGTTTAAATTTTGACAGAAGTCAACTGACAGATGCCTGTTGACAGGAGCAGTGTTGCTGTTTCAGTAAAGAGGTCAGAAATTCAAAAAGTCACGGACTTATTGACCCGCCCTCGTATGTATATTATCTTGGGCTATGGTTTTGGTAAAGTCACTGCCTTGTAGTTGTTTAAATAAAACTATTGTACGTTCTGTAATGTTGTCCAAGGTGCATGTACCTTGATAACTACTGATAATACTGATGCTTGAACCAGAATACCAGACTACAAATGTACGTTACAAAAAGAGAGTGCGGGCCAACGATGAGATTAGCCTGATCGTGTCGCGAGAGCAAAATAACGGCTTATGTGTCTGGTGAGTTTGCAACAAGAACTGTGTCGCTTTATTTTTGGGTTTCTCTTAAATTACAATAATTGATTTTGCCTGGTAAGCATACCGCACGAGCAATGGAAATTTGATATCTCGATTATTCGAGTGGATATCTACCAGGCATATGCAGTGCTTACTCAACAAATAATCATCCGCTCGTGCAGAAAAACAACAAAACAAAGAAAATAAAAAAAAAACTATTTTTGCCCGCTTGCATTTTGTATGAAGCCAGCAGTGCAAAGGGCAATGAATTGTTGCTGCTTAAACATTCTCCCCGCCTTAAACTACTGTTTAAGATGAACCGTGAAATTTTCTCCGGGATCATATTATCCCTTGGCGGCGATGGTGTTGTATGCTTCTCCAGAATTTGTAGCCAATGATGATGATGCAAGAGAAGACAGCGAGATAGCCAATGGCAAATTGGTGGACGTCGTCAGAGATGAGGTGCGCCTTCCCCAGGTTTTCGAAGTGTATTCCTGAAGTGGATTCGAAGCGTGATATTTTTACTTCCTGGCATAGGAATGTTGGCATCAGAAGGATGATTAATAGAAGGGTCGCCAATTTAGTGAAAGGATTATGTTGCGTTGTTGGTGGTGGTTCTGCTTGAGGTACCCTTTCATGCTTCTTGGCGCCATCGAGGGTAGATTCAGATTTTTATTGTTCACTGGGGATGGGTCGTTATTTATTGCGTCGGGAAAGCGGAAGCTTCCATATTCTGGATATCAATAGGAAGAGGTGACAGCCTGTGTATTGGTCTGCGAAAAACGCTGGATGATGTCTGAACTTATGCTACGCGTACTATACCATCTGGGCCTGGAAAAGTCTGAATTACTCTTCCAAGTGGCTATTTCACTACTGGACAGTTGTCTTCCTTGATAATAACTATCGTACCTGGGAGTATGTTGTCGCATTTGTACTGTCATTTGTGCCGTTACTGAAGCTCATTTAGGTATTCCTTCTGCCACCTTTTCCAGAAGTCTTCTTTAATGGTTGATATTACCCTCCATCTTGTGGCAAGATTGGTCCGAAGTGGTTCAGCCTCTAGATTAGTGGGATTTATCAGTGGTTCTCCTATGAGGAAATGTCCTGCTGTTAGAGCTGTAAGATCGTTCGGATCAATTAACATCGGAGTGAGCGGTTTTGAGTTCATAATGGCTTCAATTTCGATTACTAGTGTCTCGACGTCTTCATATGCCAGTGTCGCGGGCTCCATCCAGCGTTGTAAAAAATGTTTCGCTGTCCTAACCGCTGCCTTCCAAAGTCCACCGAAGTGGGGTGCTCTAGGAGGAATAAAATGGAATTCTATTCCTCTTACTGTGAACGTGTTGTATATTTTTGTATGGAGAATGTCGGCTAATTCTTGTAGTTGATTGTTATCGCCTTCCAATGAATCGTTTTATAGTTCCGATAAACCCATTGGTCGAAAGGTCCGTAACTAATTCGTAACTTCGTTGCGAGCAGCAAAAAACAGCGATGTATGTTTTCTGAGGATGCTTTCCTCTCACCTTGAAATGGGTCTTAAATGGTCCTCAGAAATCGACTCCTGAGTTGATAAACGGTCGTGCTGGTTGTACCCTGTGCGCCGGTAGGTTTCCCATAGTTTGCGTGAGCAACCTTGGTCTTGCTCTTGCACATCTCACACACCGCTGAATTATTGACGGTGCTAGCGTTTCGCCCTTGACCTATATTTTTGCTTTGTGGTAGCTGGTAAAGCTTGCGGACCGCAATGTAAGTTCTCATGATGGATGGCTGTCATCAGTAACTTCGTAAACGGATGAGAGTATGGGAGTAAGAGTGGATGTTTTGCTTCATATGGTAATAATGAGGCTTCTAGCCGACCTCCTACTCGCATAGTGCCTTCTTCATCGATGAACGTGGCTAGACTTGCGATTGGGCTATCTCTTGAAGTTTCTGAAGTTTGCTTTAGGCTGCTTAGGTCCTTTTCGAATTCTTCTTTCTGCATGATCTTGGTGATATATGTTAAGGCCTTATGTAGTTCTATTGGTTTTAAGCTGCCCGATTTTCTTATTAATTCCTTGTTTGCCGCACCTTTCAAGTTATGAGTGACTCGAAGTGTGTAAGCGACGATACGTTGTAGTCTTCTGAAGTTGTTTTGATGATTAATGTCGTAGATAATGTTGGAAGATTCTTCCATAACTGATAGTACGTGTTTTGTAGTCCTTTTTTCGATGTCGCACTCACCTTTAGGCGAGTGTGGAAGGGGCCATGATGATTCCGTACCATTCAGAAATAGTGGTCCATAGAACCACAGATTGCATGCCGCTAACTTGTCTGCTGGGATTCTACGGAATAACATGTCTGCAGGACTGTCCCTCGACCGTACGTGTCGCCATTGTTGAACTGATGTACATTGCTGGATTGTTGACACACCGATTAGCGACGAATACATGAAAGGATGATGATGCCGAGTTAATCTAGGCCAATACTATTTCAGAGGCTGTCCACATAAATGTTGTGCAGGTTGTTAGGCGTAAATCCTTGAGAACGCGATCGGTGACTTTAGCGGCGAGTGTTGCAGCGCATAATTCGAGTCGTGGTATCGATATCTTCTTTATAGGAACAACCTTAGACTTGGCACATAGCAATCGGACAGTGATGATGTTGTCCTTGTTAGTAGATCGTCTTTACGTGGTTTGTATCTTCCATGTCCAGATCCAGTTGAAGTGCGACGTCGCTTACCGGAGCATTCTCCAGCAGGCCTTGATGATTAGCACACCATTTTCGTAGCGTGAATCCAGCTGTGTGCAGTAGACGGCTTATATTGTGGTGAGGAAGGAAGAAGTGTGGCCCTTTAATCCGCTTGGGTCGATTTTTTCCACATGCCCAAGATTTTTGTATTTGTTTATGAACGCAACATATTGCTGCGTGGTGTCTTCATGTCTCGTCAATTTTCTTTCCAGGGACAAATATCGCTGTAAGGCAATATACCCTTCGATTCTCCTAGTCCACATGGATCGCCCTTAAATGGAAGCCTAACTACGAATCGGCCATTCGGAGTCCTCTTATTGTTTTCAGCAAAATGTTTTTCAATCCTCCTTTCTTCAGCTGTGTGATTGTTGTCTTGTCTTTCTTGGGCTTTTTGCAACTTCCAAAAGCTTTCCATATCTTCCTTCAGTTGATCTTCACTGCAGATTCCACATAATTCCCAGGATTGAGGAAGGCTTTCAGCTCTCCCTGCTACTATTCAACCAAGGATGTGTATTCTGAATTATTGGCAGGTCCATTTCCAGGCTAATCTGTCCGGCTTCGATTAGATCATGAATATTGAACTGTCGTATCGGTTGAGGGGGGGTTGTTTTTGGCAGGACGAAGGCTTCGAGTATCACCGACAATCCTGTTGTTCGAGATTTCAAATGAATATTCATTCTTTTGCGTGAAAGGCTTGTGCCTTCTCCGATTCCCAGAATACCCATTGTTTTCACCATTTCCGGGAGCTTGAGTTTTCTTGCCAGCTTCTGAGTGATGAAACTAAGTTGAGACCCATAATTCAATAGTGCTCTGCATTCGTTGTCTTCAAGGTCGACAATAGCTGTACCAAGAAAAACATAGACCTTGTCGTTCCTTGATACTGCAGTTGCAGACACAATCGCACCTTCTTGTAATGAGAGTTCCCTTAGATGAGTTTCTTCGTTTTGGCTCCCATTCGGTGTATTAGTTGCTGATGCTTTGTCCAAATGTAACAGCGTGTTATGCTTCCTTGAGCATTTTGCGCAACTACGTGAAGGACAGTTTGGAACGATATGGCCGAATTTTAGACAATTTGTGCAACGATTTGCTCTTTTTACGACGTCTAAGCGGTTGGCTAGGGTTAGGTGTAAGAACATCTGGCAGGCATACAGTTTGTGATCAGTACCGGGGAATAGTGGACAATTTCCATTATCTGCTGAGATTGACATCAACGAACCTGCCGTAAGTTATCTGGAAGGTTCTTCAGGGGTTCTGCGCTTATTTCCTACAGCCTCTATAGATTGGAAACGAACTTCGGGGAAGCACAGGAACCCTAATAATGGTGGCAGAGCTCTGGGTTATTTCAGCGACTGTTCGTACAACGAGTGAGTGTTGCGGTCGAGCTCCTTGATAAGTAGATGAACCAGCAAAGGATCCCAGTTCTGCGTGTCTACTCCGAGATTGTTGAGTTCATGTAGGCATTCTTGTGTGGTGTCATGCATTGTCTTTAATCCTGTGGTGGATTCCGTTGACAACGAGACTTGTTGTAGTAGCCGATTTATGAAAGCCGTCGAAAGGAGCCAACAATTATTGTATCGATCTTGTAGCATTTTCCAGGCTGAAGAATAGTTCTCGTCTGAGATGCTTAGATGTCGAATAAGTCTTTCTGCTACCCCCGACAAGTTGGTTAGTAGGTACCACATCTTTTGGCACCCTGACATTGCTTGCTGATCCACCATTTGGGTGAATAGGTTGTGGAATTGGTTCCATTGGAGGTGGTCGCCGTCGAATTTTGGAAGTACCGGGGAAGATCCAATTTTGTTTTATCAATTGGTGTGGATTGTTGCGGTACAGAATGTCTGTCGGATTTCACCGCGATTCGTACTAAAGTTTCCTGAACCGCCGCTTCCATTTTGATGTAGCCGGCCGTGTCGTGGCCAGCCGCTGATGGGTTATCCGTTGACTCCCATATGTTGTTCTCTATGCCTTCAATTAGAGACCAAAGGTTTTTAATGCTCTCTGCCTTATATTCCCAAAAGTGTTTCGACGTTGATTGAGGTTGTTGAGTGCGCTCAAGTGTGCGCTGTAGCGCATTCACCAGACCTAGCTGCCGCCTTACCATCCTTGCAACTTCATTGGTTACTTCCTGATGTGAAGTGCATCGTATGAGTGAGGTTTCACGGATGGTTTTGTTGATTCACTTTCTCTCGCTCGCTGATGTATCTGCATGTTCTCCTGAAACTCTTGCTTTTAGCTATCGTAGATCGACTTTATGGCATCATAATAGCCTTTGTCGAAGTACGGATGACTGAGCTCGCTTGCATGAGCGGCCCTGATGGCGCTGTCCGTAGCGTCAAATGGTTCCCAGTGCTCTTCGAGTTTTTGGAAGCGCACCTTGGAGTAGATTCAAGTATTTTGATCTTCGGAGTCCTGTAATTCACGATGATCCGTTCGATTTCCTAGCCAGGTGCACGTTCGGCCTCTGCCTTTTGATCCATGATGACTTGAGAAAAATGCTTCTTTGTCAAATTTCACAGATCAAGCTAGATACGTTGCCACCAATCACGTCGGGGTCACCAAAAAGTTTACGTTTTGTAATGTTTCCCAAGGTGCATGTACCTTGACAACTACTGATAATACTGGTGCTTGAACCAGAATACCAGACTACAAATGTACATCACAAAAAGAGAGTGCTGGCCAACGATGAGATTAGCTTGATCGTGTCGCGAGAACAAAATAACGGTTTCTGTGTTTGTTTGAGTTTCCAACAAGAACTGTGTCGCTTTATTTTTGGGTTTCTCTCAAATACTAATTACAATAATTGATTTTGCCTGGTAAGCATACCGCAGGACCATATGTCATATCCGCTCGTGCGGATGTTTACAGTCAGCGTATTCTTGCCCGCTTGCATTTTGTATGAAGCCAGCAGTGCAAAGGGCAATGAATTGTTGCTGACTAAATACGGTAGGCAGCACAAACTAATTTTCTGTAGCATAACTAGTCTATATTCTCTTCTTCCATTTGGCAGTAATCATTTGACCCATATAATTAATTGCTGCATTACAACCTCAACATTTGCACAATCCTGGAGAATTGCTAAAGTTATCCCTATCCTTAGTAAGACTTATGCTTCAACTTTAAATGACTTTAGACCAATAAGCATATTACCATGCCTGTCGAAGGTTTTTGAGAGGCTTAATTCTAAGCAAATACAAAACCACTTATTTGGCAATTCCGTACTCAGCTCTTTTCAGTCAGGCTTTAGAGCTAATCACAGCTGCTCCACAGCAGTTGTACATATTCTTGATGACATTCGATGGGATTTTAATTAGGGTTTTTAACAAATATTTGCCTGTTGGAATTCTCAAAAGCTTTCTAAAAAGTAAACCATGGCACTCTTTGTTGGAAGTTGAAACATCTTTTTGATTTTAGTGAGAGGAGTACACACCTGATAAGAAGCTTGTCAGGTAGAATTTCCAAACGTAATTTTTCCAGCTGAACCATTAGAACATGGTGTTCCTCAATGATCTATTTTAGGACCTCATCTGTTTTGCATGTTCATAAATGATTTGCCAAAGAAATCTGAATATGCTTCAAGTCATCTAACCTCCACCTCCAACTCTACTTATCGTGAGCTGGCTCACGTGATCAATAAAAATCTACACAATATTCATCACTGATCATTAAAGAATGGTTTAGTCATCTTCTTCTTTAAGTGGCGCTACAGTCCGGGGTGGACCTGGGCCTCAGTCAACAAGCGTCTGTAGCCAGCTCGATCCCTAGCTAGCTGTCTCCAGTTTCACGCGTTAAGTTGGCTGAGGTCCCCTTCCACTTGCGTGCGCCACCTGAGTCTTGGCCTTCCTCTACTGCGCTGTTCCTCGGGAGCGGATTCGAAGACTTTTCGGACCGAAACATTAGTGTCTTTGGATATTCACTCTTCTGGTTAGGTCGACGTCGCCGTACAGTCCGTAGAGTTCATTGTTGTATCTCCTCCTCCATTCACCGTCAATGCAGACGGGACCGAAGATCGCCCGAAGAATTTTTTTCTCGAAGCAACCAAGAACACCCTCATCCATTTTTGATAATGCCCATGCCTCTGCGCCATAGAGCAAGACCGGGATTATTAAGGTCTTATAAAGGGTGACTTTTGTTGTCCGAGAAAGGGCTTTGCTATTCAATTGCCTTCTTAGCCCAAACAAACAGCGGTTGGCAAGAGTTATTCTTCGTTTGATCTCAGCGCTGGTGTCGTCGTCTGTATTTATAGCGGAGCCTAGGTAGACAAAATCCTTAACTACCTCAAAGTTATACCTGTCGAGGGTGACGTTCTGCCCGAGACGTCGGTGTTGGTTGACCTTTTTGCTTGACAGCATATACTTGGCCTTGGCATATACTCGCGAAAGCACCACTGTCATCACGCTGCTTTCTCCCGATTATGTCAATATTGTCGGCGTATGCGAGTAGTTGGACGGACTTTTGAAAGATAGTGCCTCTTGTGTTTGCTTGCGAGTTTTGCACTATTCTTTCAAGTACGATGTTGAAAAAATCGCATGACAGTGCATCGCCTTGTCTAAATCCTTTCTGGACATCAAAGATCTCAGTGAGTTCTTTACCGGCCTTGCAGCGTGCATTCTTCATCGTCATCCTGCACAGACGAATGAGTTTGGCAGGGATGCCGAAACTAGACATTGCTCTGTATAACTCGTCTATATAGATGCTGTCATACGCGACCTTAAAGTCGATGAATAGATGGTGTGTATCGATCTTAATATTTGGTCGATGGTGGACTTTTCTGGCCTGAATCCACACTGATATGGACCTATCAGATTGTTGACTAACGGCTTCAGGCGTTCACACAATACAGCAGACAAGATCTTGTATGCGATGTTAAGGAGACTGATGCCTCTGTAATTGGCGCAATTCAAAGGGTCTCCTTTCTTGAGAATCGGGCAAACAATGCTGAGGTTGGTTTAGTCATCAACCCTGCGAAATCTCAAACGATCCAAATATGTAAAAAAAAACCGATGTAAAAAATCAAACCAAAAGTGAATGACTACATCCCGCTCTGAAATGTGTAGGCACAGAATTATGAATAATATTCATGCCAAAGTTGAAAGCGAAGTCTTTTACAGAAGTTGGTCGTGGGCCATTATTTCATAAGTTTTTAGTGAAATTAATATTAATAATATTAAATTTTGAAAAGACAAAATAAGTAGGAACAAACTCACTGTGTGGAGCATAAGCACAACCAATGAGACATTGCTGATAGTGAACAAAAAAAAAAAAAAAAAATCCTATGCCAGCGGACATCAACCCTTTCAACCCTAGTATGCATTTTATAACCCCGAAGTTCAATTCACATATCGTCACCTCGCAATCAGCGAAAATAAATGATGGTTGTATGTTTATAGCTGTAATCGGCAAAGCTTCAGCGCTGGCCAATATCATTGAGTTAAACATATTGCCGTTGATGACGAGTCGATAAATTTGGATATTCTTCCATACCTTTATTTACAGCGGCTATATTTTGTTTGTATATTTGTTATATACTATGTACAACACTGTGCCCGTTTTTCGGTATAGGTCTTGTCATACCTCGGAGGACCATAGGGCGTCAACAATACCATCTCACTATTATTCGGAGTTATATTTGTCTTTAAATACGGCGTCTCCTGCCCACATCAAGTTCGGCACAAATATCGGCCTAGACCAAATTTCCCAAAGAAAAGAAATTGTCCACCATCTCAACCGATTTCCTAGCAAAATTAAATTGAGTGCACGAATTTGAAAGTATCATTGCCTTCAAGCCCAATTCTGTGTGTTCAGTTTCCACTTTGAGGTGTTTGTCTATAATCCTTATCTGCAGGATCACCAGTGCAGTTAAGAAGTTCTAGTTGAATTATTCGTGTTCCTCCCGCCAATGTTGCGCGTATAATATCACTGATGAGCACAAGGAATAGCAGTGATAAAAGTGTGCAACGCTGTCTTATTCCGTTATACATTTCAAACTCGTCCATTACCTAAATATGTTACGTCTGAAGCGCTTATTGATCATCTTCTTACGAGTATTTCACTTATTAGAGAAACGTTTATTTGTACATCCTTATGATTGGATAGAATATCTTGTTGATTAGCTGAATACGGCTAGAAATAGGTCAGTAGGCATCCATTAGAATTATAGAGCATCGGGTTGGTGTTCACATATAATATTTTAGCAACGTTATGAAGTACTCGCTCCATCTTCGGAGTTGATTCTTATCCAAATTATTAATTGCGCCATCTATAGGTAAATTCTTTGTTTGTTCTCAGCTTTCGACAAATACGAGTAAGTACAATAGTTGTGCTTCACAAAGCCAGGTTTTACAGCTTTGTAGTGCTCCTTGATATAGCTTGATCAGTAGGACTGATTGTTTTCGATCAAAAAACAAAATGTATGGAAAATTATTGGGGACGACTAGATTCTAAAACCTGTTTGCATTGTATATGGGTGCTATTAGCAACTAAAGATACAATTTTGAATCTTATCTTTTATTTTAGGTATACAAAATTCTTGGTTTAGTAAATATAGCGTCTTGATGACACCAAAATGACCCTCTTCATGTTTAGCTTTATTACCTCTTTTTCCACACTGTGCGGGAATCCCAGAAGTTCAAAACCCTCAACATCTTTAAAAAGGAAGTCACCCTTCATTCTGAAGTTTTCATATGTCCTTTGCTTAAGTACTTCTTTGATTAATGAAATGAAATCGTCTTCTTCTTGCGACTTTTTTAGGCGTTCTAAAAATCCTAGTTCAAACTGATAAATAAAGTACCTGCTCAATGTATCCACATGCTTCATTCTTGTTGCTATCCAGTGCTCAACCGTGTAATCAAAGTCCTGAAGATAAATTATCCATCTTCTCTTGGAATTCGGCAGTACCTTTATCATCATCGTTTGTCAGAAGGCTATATAATCGGTAGTCACTATGAATTCCGTTCCCATTGGATTGAAAGAATTAATTTTTTTTTGCATAAATTGATTCCATAACATGTGTAGAATATGCTGGTAAAGTGATTTTTTAAAATTTGAAGTCGCTATACAGATATAGCAGTTAGAAGAAGCAGATGTTCGGAGCGCTGAGTTGAGTAGTAGGAGGCCGGGCCTGAGGCCCTTCTATACAAATGTGCACTTATACAAGTATAGACAAGCATAAAAGGACATTTTTATGGTCACTTGTTTTGTTGTGTCCTTTTTAAGGAGGGTGTCTTCGGAGTGGTACAACGTACGTTCTAATGAAGATTTTTGCTTGAAATTTGTTTTAAATACTCTTGAAATAGTAATAAATAAATGATAAAAAAATCAAAGTTCTATCTTTTTAAAGGGTCCGCCATCTAACGTTTTTTTTTTTCAACTAGTACTTATTTCGTGAATGGTAACACTTAGCTCATATCTAATTTGACAGATAATTAGTTTTATCCTTCCGGTTATTAATGGAAAATAACTTCATTCAAAGGGCTGCCTCCGCTGGCCATGCAGTAGCATACACGATCGGTCCAATTTTTAAGCACATTATCGATTGTGTGCAGCTGTATTTCACCAATGGCTTCACGAATATTGTCCTTTAAAACGTCAATTGTCTCTGGCTTGTCGGCGTAACACTTATCTTTTACGGCACCCCACAAATAATAGTCCAACGGTGTCAAATCGCAGCTCCGAGGTGGCCAAACGACATCAGCTCTGCGGCTGATAATGCGATCTTCAAAAACAGGGCGCAAAACATCGAGTGTAGCTTCGGCTGTGTGGCACGTAGCGCCGTTCTGTTGAAACCAAATGTTGCCAATATCCTCCTCTTCAATTTTTGTGAACAAAAATTCGTTCAACATGGCCCGATAACGATCGCCATTGACTGTAACGGCCAGTCATGCTCATTTTCGAAGAAAAATGGCCCAATTATGCCTCTGGACCAAAATCTGCACCAAACAGTGACTCGTTTTGGGTGAATCGGCTTTTCAATGTATGCGTGCGGGTTTTCTGTGCCCCAAATGCGACGATTTTGCTTGTTTACATACCCGCCAAGATCAAAATGAGCTTCATCTGAAAAGATGATTTTTTTTGGCAAAATCGGCATCTTCTCTAAGACGATCGCAGGCAATATTTCCCAGCGTTGTTCAAGAGTATAGACAACCATATTCGTTCAGCGGAAGGATAAAACTAATTATCTGTCAAATCAGACCCTTTATTAGACGCCAAAAAAATGCTTAAAAATCAGGCCGTCATACGAGGGAACAACCTCAATATCCCTCCCTTCACATTCATCAGTGTGCAGCGCAGTGTACGTAGGTATACTGCTTGTAAATAGCTAGAACGGGGTTCTTGATTTCAGTTATTTTATTTTTACATTATTTTTAATTTAGTCTGATAGTGGTTTTGTCACCAACCCTCTCATAAATTTCCTACAAAAATCCACTTAGACTGAGGAATGGCTGAACATTTTTTTATAGTTTTAGGTTCAGGAGAATGATCTACTACATTCATCTTATCGGGTGATAAACTTACTCGGCCACTTTCTACCACGTGTCCTAAGAATTCTACTATTTTTTGCAGGAACTTTTCGCCAATTGATCTTTAAGTTGTAAATAATAGGCTGTTGTATCCAAGAAAAATTTCAACTTCTCTAGGTTTTCCACCTCTGTCTCTGCTGCTATGAACTGATCGTCTTGAACTGATAATAGCTGCAGGTGCGTTCGATAAGCCAAATGGAACAAAATTGAATTCAAAGTGACTATTTGTCAGTCACAAACGCAGTGTATTTTTTGCTTGCATCTGCAACTGGAACATGGAAATATCCGTCTTTCAAAAGTTGTATACACTTTTCTACGTTCCAGACCGTTCAAACACTCTTCTATTGCATTCAGTCAGCGGTAGATAATTCAAACTCTTGGGTTTCCATCTTTTTTTTTCTCTCACTACCACAACTCCACTGGCGTATGGGAAAGTTGGTGGGCTTATCCCTTCTGAAACCCAATTTTTCACTTGTCACTTAACTATAAATTTTTCATTAATTGGAAGTCAGCGAGGATGGCAAAAAATGGGGATGTCATCTTTCAGGGCCAACGTAAGTTCTATGGGACATTTTTTCCACTTGATTGGCGTGTAATTTTCGACTATACATAACCTCTGCATTGAATGGAAAAGGCGTGTTAATTTCGTTGGCTGTTCGTTAACCGTCTTTGTATGGAGAATCGTCCTGTTTATAAAATTTCACCCCTTCATTAACAAAAATATAATAACTCCAAAGTCAATGGCTGATCTTGGCACAATCAACAGTGGTGACTCGATGCTGATGTTGTCAATTACAATACTGCTTATTATTGTCATATTGTTCTGATCTGAGCGGATGCTAATCCGACCAAACTTACTTAAGGACCATTGAGAGAGGTGTTGTGCATCTTGCGGAATGCATCTTTCTAGGAACACTTGAGCTCCAGTATCAATATGAACCTGAAATGACACACTGTTAATTGAGATGTCCTTCCGCACGTGTTGTGTTGATTCATGGTTAAAACAATGATTTGCTCCACGGTCCTTGATGTTTTTTTTTTATAGCGAGGGAATTACTGCCTTCAGAATTTTCACTGCTGCTGACGCTGTTGCTCTTCCTGCTACTGCCCCCTTCGAAACCACTGCTGTTGTTACTGCCTTTCATGACTTTTTCAAAGATTTCGTACTTTCATTTTAGTTCCAAAATAGTTTTGGCATTTTATTTTCCGCAATACCCGCCATGCCATTGACAATATATTGTACTATAGTATATCAGCGAGTTGTCATCAACATATGCCATCTGACCCAAATCCTACATCTTGTAGACATACTCGTGAAACTATTCCCCTTTAAATATTTTTCTATTTTGTAGTTTATTTTCAGCTTTACATATCGGCCTATTAAACTCATCACACAGTTTTGCCTTTAGATTTGTATAGGAGAAGCATACACATGTTCTAATAAAACTCCGAGCTGAACCCGTCAACTGTTTTTTAGCAAATATAAATTTCTTAATTGTTGACCATTTTAACAATGAAGCAAACTCCTGAAATGCCGCACCGTGATTTGGATATTACCATCATCACTAAATTTAGAAAGGAAATTTTCAATGTCCTTGACTGCGGCCTGGTCGACCCATGAGGACGATCTGCACACGGATTGACCATGTTTTCGTCGTTTCTCATCCTTTTCCATTAGATTCTGCGTGCTTTAAAACCCCGCTTTACTCTGCTCACCAAGAGTTTATTGAACACTTTTTCTAAATAAATTCCTAGATTGCATCATGGAGAGGTATGGCGTAGAACTTGGAAGCAGAATTGCAAAATGTTCAGCTGCAAAGTTCTCTAACTCGGTGTTTATTTAACCTATCATATTATATACATACACATATGTATGTATATCGGCAAACGCTGATAGGTCTAAAGGTCTGACACAAGCCCTTGGCACTCATAGGTATTCTTGCGTATAAAATATCTCACGACCCAATGATACTAAAATTTCAGTTTGGACATAACAATAATAACGTACACTTTTATCATCTTAAGCTAACTTTTGAGTTGTCCTAGATCACACTGGAAACATCAAAAATCAGCTAACCGCTCAATTTGCTATACCAGGTTTAGAGGAAATCTTTTCACAAACATGACCGACTTTGAAATTATCTGTAGCAGTGTTTGGACTTTCTGCACACAATTCAAGTTTGCAGAGACGTGATTATTACATGGTAGCTGTTGACAAACTCAAAGTACGCCTCTGGACATCTATAGAAATTAGTGGGGCTTCTTTCTACTATTGTAGTTGCTTTTTCTCTTATTGTATCGAACAAAAATATGGAGCTCATCGAATCATTGTTCATCATGATGTTTAGAAAGGTGTTTGTCTAATAGTAAACGTAGAACCAAATTAGATCTGAATCACCCAACAGATAAGATGGTCGCAACCTGATTAATACTAGGAATGTCTGTTCCGCATATAATTCGAGCATCGACATCAGCATATAATTTAAATGCAAGGCACTGTAGAGCAATGTCCAACCTGTCGCATAAATCCTAGTTGAAAGGCAACCACAACAAGATACAGTATGCAAAGTTCATATTAGTGCAAGAAAATTTCCAGAGAAAAAAAGCTATTTTCGGTACAAAACGAAAAGAAATGAAACGAAACATTAGTATTTTTAATAAAGAGCATCAAAAAGCATTTTCTGCTTAGAGCGAGTGCATACGAATATGGGTTTTGCATACTGTATATGATATTATCCACGTTTAGGCTGTTCTTTGTTTTTAAAATTTTTAAATAAATTGCCTTTCTATTTGTTGGAAACTTCTACGTAAATAAGAAACTCTGCCCTCTCTATAAAATCTCCTGGTATATTGTATTAATTTGTAACCTAATCCTGGAAACCATTCTATCCAAATATGTATTACTAGTGGTGACAAAAGAAATAACCATAAAAGCCGTAAGCTGGGAAGACAAGGCGTCTGAACATATACGAATACGAGTATGTATTCAGTTTGAGTTCACTGTCTACCTTTTCTTTGAATTCTGCTTCCATTTTTCCTCTACTTCCGGCACAAATTTTGGAGAAATTTCTACTAAAGTTAAACAAATGTAGAGCTTCCGAAAATTAAATTTGGGAACTTTGTTAGAGTACCGTAGCACTCGTGGACAAAATACGAAGAAGTTAGAATACAATTAAACTTGTCAACGGGCGGAAACAATGTGTACAAATTTTTCGATGTACATAGATACTTTGGTACCTTGTCCTTGTGTCATAGATACAAAAAGTTTAAAAAGTTTTAGGTTTAAAAGAAAGGTTGAACGTACAAATACGAGTTTTTTGTTTTTCTCTGACAAAGTTGCTGGTCTAACCTAAGCGGTCAAAATGTAGTTTGTAATTAACCTGTGAAGGAAAAAGTCCGGCTGACACAGAAAATGGCACTATAATGTTTTTACATACATACATACTTATGTATCATATGCAGATACACCGAGTATGTGTTACAATTCAGAAGCGAATTGTGGTCAAAATAATCTAACTTTTATAACTTTTTTGGTAGATTATGGTTTTGTTTTTGTATACCCATGTGAATTGGCGTGAAGCAAATTAATAACAACCTTTTATCACCTGATTTCATTTTATTCGTGTATCTAAATGTGCTTCACTGTATTGTGACTTCACTTACTAATGCTCTTCAATTTTGTGTGCGAATTGCAGGTGAAGGTCATTAAAGTCATGAGTCATTAAAATATGTTTTGAGCTGGATTCGTAAATAAATGCTTTCACCCGTTACTTGAGTAAGCGCTTCAGTTGTACTGTCTACAGTACTAACAATTAGAAATAGAGCGCTTAGTAACAATCATACAATTGGATATATGGTAGGTGGATGCTCGCAAAAAATCCAAAAGACAGTCAGTCCCAACGTATGTTCAGATACTGGGAAATCCCCCCCAACAGGCGTTACTATTGCCCGAAAACAAGAAAAACGTTTTAAAACAAATACTCCTAATTCACTAAGACAATTAATTATTTAAAATAAAGAAATAACGATAGGGTAAAAATTATGGTAGAGACGTGTTGTTCCTCGTTCAACTGCTTTACTCGAAGTGTTCATTTTACCATATCGTCCTCTTCATCGTCGCAAAGCTGTGACCCTAACAGACACCAAGGCTTAATTTCATCACTGGTTGTTATGGTTGACAATTTTCTTCTTCCCTGACTCATTTCCATCTCGCCGAGGGTTCTTGTACCTAGACTCTAACTTGTGAGATTTAGCAGTTGGTAGCGATATCCTCTCATCGGAATGGTGATTCCGCTTTTTCGTTTCTTGAAACAGATCACCAGACCCAAAAATCTTCTTAATTAAGTGATGATGGTGAGTCGTGGAAAGTCGTCTATAACTGATGTCTTCTCGGGCCTAGGTTTGATTCCTTCTTCGGCAAGTCGAAGTCCCAAAAATGTGATTTCCATAGCTAGGAACATACATTTACTCATTCGAAGCAATAGACCAGCTTCTTTCAATAGCTGCAAAAACGCTTCCAGATTTCCTCCACCGTCGGCATCGGGTACGGCTTCTTCAGAGCGATGAAAATCGATCTTCCCCCAATGACTTCTTTACCAGCATAACAAGCGACGAATATGAAGATATGTTAGGGCGAATGACATCATATTCTGTAATAATTACTCTTCGAGACGTTCTCCAGGTGTCTGAAATTGAAAAAAAATTCTCATAAATTTATGCGCATTATCTACCGAAATGGGTCGCAGCCTATAGATGCAGAAGGAATTTCAAAAAGAACAAGGAATGGTGGGAAGATTGTCTCCGTATCGGTACTGAAAGATCGGAAATAACATGTGATTTACCAAGTACACCAAAGTCATCAAGAGGAAGGTCAAGGAAATCAATAAATGCTACCGAAAACATAACCACTGAAGATCTTTCTAATGCCTTAGCAATAAAGTGCAATAAGGATCATGAAAAGATGAAAGCTGATGCAACCAAGGCAGTATCTGCCCCAAGTCCACTGCCAGTCAAAAGAATAAAAGAAATCATTTCTACTCCACAATATGATCCTATCAAATATAATAGTGATAATTCATTGGTTTATTTAGGGATTTGGGTCTGTCAAAGGAAAATATATAATACTAGCCTACTCGGCAACGCCTTGTTGTTGCAAGATTTGACCGTGCATAAGACTTCAAATTCAAATTCAAATTGTTTCGGTGCTTGCAAAAAATATAAATCAAACTAATAAGGAATCTGGCAGCGATAGAAGATGTAAACTAAGGAAATTTTTCTTTCTTTCTTTTTTAATTTTACATTTTACTCATCTCATATTCAAGTACAGTTGGTTATAAATGAGTAATTTACAAAGTTCTTAATTGATAACATATAAAAATTTAATTTTCTTTATAAATGAGGTAGATATAATGGTAATACGTATATGTACATAGGTTGAATTATAACTGTTTATAATTCGAATTTAATTAAGCGCTAATCGGTGCACAATATTTTTAGTTAACTTGTTTTTTGGCTAACACAAATAAATTTGATGGTTTTCCCACACGTGAGCATGCAACATATAGTTGCCCATAGGAGAAACATGGATTTTCCAAGTCCAATCCGCAAATGGACATTGTTTGGGCTTCAAACTTGTTTATAGTCATTGCAAAAGCCAAACGAGTAGGGAAATGAAGCCTTTTGAATGATATTGGAGATTCTGAGAGTATCATTGGAATACGTGGCAACAGGATGATTTCTCCTTTAAACTTTCCAGCCAAAATGGTTGCTTCAATGACATTTCCGGTGATCCTTTTGATCAAAAAACGTGTACCGTTGCATAATCTAGGTGGATTCAAATTACGCAGAAGAATAATCGGTGAAGCAATCTTCAACCGAAGATTGTGTGGTGTCATTCCTGGTATATCCAGAGAATTTAAAAATTCAGTTGGATAATTTACGGCCTCGTTTTCATCAACAATGGTGTCGATTGATTTAAAATATATCCGATCACCTGGCAGCAACTGTTGTATCTGGAAATTAAATTCGTCAACATCGACATTTTTTGATGCCAAAATAGTACGATATCAATTATGATCCAAATAACTATTTAGTATATCCGGGAAGACACTCTCAATTAGTTCATTTTTTGTCTGAACTATAGTGCAGAAATCGTCTGGCAATTTGATGCATTGCGTACTCGCATTTCTATTTCACCGTTTTCAATAGCCAGTAATTGTTCATAAAATATTTGTGCCGATAAATCATTTTGCAATTATACTCGCATGTTTATGATCAATCGAAGTGTTTCGACATTTCGCCATATAAAAGATTGTTTTAAGCATGTGTTAATCTCATCGGAAAAAGTAGAGCGAGGAATGACCAAAAAGTT
This sequence comes from Volucella bombylans, assembly GCA_949129095.1. NCBI lineage: Eukaryota > Metazoa > Arthropoda > Insecta > Diptera > Syrphidae > Volucella > Volucella bombylans. The sequence goes on along the minus strand of OX422140.1, from coordinate 123,426,171 downwards.
TATCGCTGCCGTTCAAATTTTGCATAGTTCTATGTAATGCTTCGAGTGAATGTTTATGAGCCATAGTGCACTCATCCGATATTATGATGGAACTCCTTTGCAACACTGCAGGCATTCCGCTTTTTTTTTAATGTTACATATTGCGTTTGGTTTGTTATGAATCTGTATAGTAATGACAGCTTGAATGCTGAATGGGCCGTTCGTCCACCGTCTAACAAAGTGGCAGCAATGCCTGGCGAGCAATATCCAATGCAATTTTTTGTTGCGACCGTATCTTTGCAAGGATCAACGATATTAAAATTTTTTTACCGGTTCCACATGGTGCGTCCAAGAAAAGAGAATCCGCCTTGTTCAGCAGCAACAGTGAGCATAATCCGATTATAAATATTTTTTTGTTCAGCTGTCAGTAATCGCTCATTATTCGTAATAACGGTAGCTAAGTCAGCGGAAGAAATCAGGTAAAACATGGCAGCCACGCAAACAAGGAGGACCACATCTTTCAATCGCAAGTATATTTAAAGCCAATAAATTGGGACGACTTTACGCAGTACATCCAAAACAACTTGAATGCTTTTTTTTGCGTTTGTTGTTGATTAATGTTCCCGGACCAACGTCTTTGTTCAATACATGTCGCGGGTTGCAATTGGTCGAAGACGACAATCAATGGGGCCTATAACTTCCTGATGCAACGTTGACATCCATGACGAATAACATTCATCAACTATTTGCAAAAATCAATGTCAAGCCGGAAACGGGTGATAGGTCAAGTGGTGTCGGTTATCACAAAATTATAAAAAAAATCTAAGTCATGTACTTTTAAAATTATTGACATTAAAAAAAAATCGAGAAATCTGACACCCTGTGACGATCTTTCAAGTACTGTGACCGCAAATCTTTACTTTTCTTCGATTTTCTTTTGTCACGTAACCCTGAGTAATTCTTCTGTAAATTACGGTCCAAAATTGAAACATAACTATCTCGATTTTAACTAAGATATTCCTTTTTTGTCCATCCATGTATCTGAAAATCATTAATCACCCAACTTGAATTGATTGTAATGACAAAAAAATGTATATGGCGTATTTAGTCCAAAATGGTATGATACTTGCTAGACTAACGCTTAATTGAGGACAAAAAAAATATTTTGATAAAGAAACCCGATTCATTTAATTTTTTTTTTAGTAAGTTAAAATGAGTACCAAGTGTGAGCGAGTCAGACAATGACGCCGTGATTGAGACGGATAAAAACGCCATTTCGACTAGTGTGTGTGAAACAGATAGAGATGCCAGCCTTGTCATTTCATTTAATTTTTTTCCCATCACAGAGCACACAGAACACTACGTTCTCTTGGTGTATACTCTCATGATCGCTTTACACAACTGTTGTTTGTGGCGCGGCTAACCGCCATCTACTCGTACCGATCTTGTATCTTACAACAAATGTTTAAACTGTTTGCTTTCAGCGGCAATGCAAGCTCTACATGTTCTTACAAATGGTCTGGTAATAAGACGGGCTTATTTTCTGGAGTTGATGTCTTCAACGGCTTCTGCAATTTTTTGGCGCAGGTCGTTTAAATTTTCTATCGGCTTAGAATAAACTTTTTCTTTTACTGCTCCCAGTAAAAAAATCGGATGGATTTAAATCAGGTGAACGGGCTGGCCACGAAATTGTACCAGTCCGCCCTATCCACCTGTTGGAGTATTCCCGATCGGGGAACTCTCGTACTGTGTGAGCATAATGCACATTTGATATCAAATTTGGTAAGTGGTTCTCCAAAAAAATCTAAATAAACGCCCGCATTTAAATTCTGCGGCAGCGCGAATGGGACAATAATTCTACCATTCAAAATTCCCGTCCACTTTAAAGCGGTACTGTGATCTATCTATCTTCCCGCATCAAATGTGGATTTTCCACGTGCCACTCGTGCAAATTGATTCCTTACAATTCGGTGCTGTACTTTTGGTTACTCCTATGCTTTCTTCAATTGCACGTACTGAGGTACTAGGGTCTTGTGTGACTGCTTGTAAGACTTCGTCCTCGTAGGGCATGTAGGGTCTTCCCTTAGTAACCATTAGATTTGGAAAGAGACCCTCTGATAATGACCTGTGTACATTTACAAACACTCAATGATCCGGATGACGCTGAGCATTTGGGTATCTCTCATGATAAAGTCTGGCTGCAGCACTAGCATTACAGCTGCATTTCTTGTAAATGAGATGCATGATGGCATTCGCACTAAACAATCACGGGATCAACGATCAACACTAGTCCAGAATAAATCGAGGTTCGACAGAAACGGTCAGATAGCAAATCAAAGACGCAATGCAATGAAATCCAATAAAGAAAACCAAAGTTTTAAGCACGAAATCAACACGAATACAGAATAATACGCTGTAAGCGAAGGAGCGTAACGTACGGCAGTATTGCACGTCGCTGCTTGACAAGGGTGGTATCTCTATCTGTTTCACTCAGACTATTCGAAATGGCGTTTTTATCCATCTCAATCATGGCGTCATTGTCTGTCTCGCTTACGCTTGGTACTCATTTTAACTTATTAAAAAGAATTAACTATGAATCGGGTTTCCTTAACAAAATATTTTTTTTGTCCTCAATTAAGCGTTAGTCTAGCAAGTGTCATACCATTTTGGAATCCAGACTAAATACGCCATCTTTTAAAGTTACTTGCCAAAATGGCATAGTACATTTTTTGTCAGTTCAAGTTGGTTGATTACTGATTTTCAGATACATGGATGGACAAAAAAGGAATATTTTAGTTAAAATCGATATAGTTATGTTTCAATTTTGGACTGTAATTTACAGAAGAGTTACTTAGGGTTACGTGACAAAAAAAAATCGAAAGATCGTCACAGGGTGTCAGATTTCTCGATTTTTTTTTGAGTGTCAATAATTTTAAAAGTACAATACTTAGATTTTTTTTATAATTTTGTGATAACCGACACCACTTGACCTATCATCCGTTTCCGGCTTGACGTTGAGTTTTGGACACCCTGGATATAGATTGTGAGAACTTCCCTGAGAAAACATCACGTAGATGTCATTCAATTCTACAGAATTATAACAGTTGCCAGGAAAGAGGCAGTTCCAGGAAATTACGAAATACGGAAATATCAGCTAGAGTGAAATTTCAAGACATGATGGATCATACTGAAAGACGGCTTTTAGAAAGCAAAAGTGAGGGGAAATTAATTCTTACATTACAAAGTAAGTAGGTAAGGTGCCTACAAACAAAAAATAAATACACAAGATGGTGAAACAAATGCAAACATGTTTATGGCCTCAGTTGTTCCACTGAATGCTCGTGCATGATCAGTTCATTTTTGCCGACATATTATGTTTCAATATGCAAGGGAACTGGAGAGCTCATAACAAGTACAGTCAACGATATCAAAAGTAAAATTGCTAATCTTCAGCCAACTGTATATAAAGTTAATGAGGAAATAGGGATAGTTGTCAATCACGAATTTTTTTAACTATGATTGACGGAAAAGTCCTCAATGAAATAGATACAAAGTCAACGCGATCATACCCCATATGAAAGAGAACGCTAAAAAACTTCAACAATGAAGATGAATCAAATGAGTTACGAGTATGTAACTGCGAATATGAAATCTCTCCTTACATGCAAGAATCAGGTGAATGGAATTTATTTTGAAACTTGCATATATACTTGGACAAGAGGGAAAGGATATTGACGAATCTATAGGAAGTAAGAAAGCAGAAAAAAGAAGAAAACAAGTGCTCCAAAAGCATTTTCGCGACGAGATTGAGCTCGATGTGGATAGACCAAAATACCAATGATGCAAATACTTTGAAGAGATTTTTTCAAGAATCAGTGGCAATAGTTCGTATAACTGCTATCAGTAGAGAGGTAATAACGAGGCTTGAAGTAATACTCAGTATTTTGAATTACAGGAAAAATGTTAACACTATCAAATTCGGCGAGTATGCCAAGAAAAGAGCTGATTTTTTAAAGCAGGGATCCCGAATAAAACTTACACCGATTCTTCATACAATTTTGGCTCATAGTCAAAATATATTTGATTATCAATCGTTACCACTTGGAGAATTGTCAGAGCTCAGGAATCCAAAAATAAAGACAGCATAAAATATAGATATCAAAATACGTGCAGCAGAATGAAGACATTTTCAACATACTTGCAGCCTCATCAGATTCTTCGTTAAGGCATGTAAAAACCGAAATGATAAGTTTCCAAGAAATCTGATTTTTTTTTTATTTAAATTTTTGCTCCGTTTACTTTTTTCTCCACTATTTGACTTGAAATGATTCGCGGAAATATTTTATTATATACTCTGATGTGCTCACCTCAAAAAAATATTTAAAAAATGGTTCGTTTACTTTAATTCACCCCTGTTTTGCTCGGATTAGATTTTATACACTCTGTTACTAGTTCGATCATTGACTTTTGAATATTTTTAAAGTAAAATATTATGTTTATTCCCTATGGTGAGCTGAAATAGGAATCAGCTCAGACTATCAGAATATTTTTCTCAAAATTCACTACTTTAATAGCTCTGGGAATTTCCTTTAAAGAGAAAACAAACTGTTACGATACCTTTATTCATTTAAGCGTTATAATTTATAATTTTTTCAAGCAGAAAAGTCAAAATGAGGCGCTGTGCGCCGCCTTGTAGGCAAGTTGTTTTGCTTCATGTGCTTGCCTATGCTATTCAAAACTCTGAAACCAGTCGCTTTGAGAATTTGGTAGAGTAAAATGGAACACTATTGTCACTATCGTCGTCCTAAATAAAATGCGTGTGAGCATTTACAGAAAGAAATGCCGTCGTTATGAAGGAAGGTATTGTACATTCGGTGCGTCCTAATGAGTATCTTAAATTGGTCGAAGTAATCGGTGTTGACATTACCCTAGTAGATAACTCCAAATTAAGTGTTTATTCCGCCTATTTCCCTGAAAGAAAAAGAAGCGTTGAGAAAATAGCTCACTTTAAAAGAGATCTAAAAAAAATATTAAGATTAAAAAATAAAATTATAAACTGCTGGGGTAATGTCTTTAATTTTATAAAAATCCTCCACTCACGTTTTGTTCCTTACCAATATTCCAAACTTTTGCAACCAGCCAAGAACACGTTCTGATCACCTTCCAGTATATATTACCACAAACAGTATACGTCCGGTAACTCACACTAACCAGATTTACAGATGCTCTCCTGCCAACTGGAATTTATTTAAATATTTCAATAACAGTAATCTATGATATTAAGATAAACTCTGTCCGAACAACGGTGGATATGTTGTGCAACAAATTCGTGTCTACTATCACCAGTGCTGCTGACTTTGCAAGACCTAAATATCCTGTTTGCAGCTTAAAGACTTCACGTCCGGAAAATATTCTTTATCAGATACGCTTAAGAAATTCCGAAAGCAGAAAATGGCTACGGTATGGAATAGATTCCTTTCTCAAAAGCACGAAGTTTCTAGACAAAACTATTAGAGACGAAATCTCAGCCCATAAAAACCTTTGCTAAAAAAACCTTCTTTCCTCATTTGAAAAATCAAGTACAAATATTCCACCACTTAAGGTACAGAACGATCTATACCTCACCCCTGACGAAAAGGCTAACCTCATGGCTACAACCATCTACAAGCATCTTATAGATGCTAACACCGTTGCGGGTGTATCAAATACTCAACCTGAATTTTAGCACTCACCAGTGCTCACCAGAAGAAACTTATCCAGTGAATGCCACCAAAGTAAAGGAGTTCATTAAAACATCTAAACCCGAAAAATCTGCAGGACTAGATAAAATCAACAACATGGAAGACGGCGATGATTATTCCTATTGCGAAGCCTGGTAAGCCCTGAAAATCCTGAAAGCTATAGACCGATTAGCTTGCTTAGTTGTATAAGCAAGTTATTAGAAAAAATAATCAAAGAAAAAATAGACAAGACACTAATCGAGAGAAATATACTACCAAACTTTCAATTAGGTTTTAGAAGTGGACACAGCAGAAACCATCAGATAATCCGAATCAAAAATCATATGCCCTAAAAATTTGTATTAAAAGAATCTACAGGACTCGTACTACTAGATATTGAAAAGCTTTTGATACAGTTTGGCACGATGGACTGCTTCATAAGCTCTTTAAATTTTGTTTTCCAATAATAATCATCAAAATAATTCAAAATTTTCTCAGTGATAGGAAGTTTGTGGTCAATATTCAAAATTGAAATCATATCGGTTAGAAATATTCAACATGGCGTACCTGAAGGATCCATTATTGGCCCTACTTTGTTCAACGTTTAAGTATCTGACCTACCTCGTCGAGGTAGTAGCGTAAGGTTAGCCATGTTCGCAGATGATACTGCTCTATTCACATTTGGTACTTTATTTCTGGACGTTTATCATGTACTGCAAACTGCTCTCACTTAACTTGAAGAATACTCTTTCAGATGGAAAATCAAGGATAATGCTCAAAAAACTCAATGAAAACCAAATTTCATTGCGTAGGAAACCATGTTTTTTTCGAAATAATACTAAACTTAGTTTATGTTCTGTGGACATAAACTGGTAAAATTCACTTTATTTGAATAAATGTTTGAAAATTCGAAAAAGAACCAAAACATTTACTTAAGCCAACAGACTGAGCAAACCGTTATACGATGATTTGTCAGACAGTTCAGACAACAAACTTAAAAACATCATACAATTGCTCAATTACATAGTGGTGCTCTTAAGAATGAAAAGGGTGCTCTAGTGCTAATTCTGTTTTTTTTTTTGGTAGTTTTACAGGACTGTTAGCACTTTTAGACCCGTCTAAAGGAAGATAATTTCGGGAAGAAAATCAATTATCTACTTTGGACAAAAATGTTCCAATAATTTCAGATCAAAAAGGTAAAACCCGAATTAACCGCATTTGCTTGAGAACAATCACAGAAAAGAGACCAAGCAGAGGCTAATGACTTTTGTTAGTAGCACAACTTAATGAGAGCCAGGTTTTTTCTGGACGGGAGTATCACACTTCTAAATTAGTAAATGTCAATTGGGCTGGACATTTTATAAAGTATCTTCCTTTATTTGGGATAAAAGCTTATTCTACAATAAAAGCAACAAATCGAATGATATAAACACAATCTAAAACAAGCAAAGAAACCATGTGTCAATCCTTTTGTCATTTCAAAGTACCCGGTCTCATTGGAGGCTTCTTCATATCTCATGTTCCCTAAACACTGATCTCGATTTTCTTCTCAAATCGCTTATCATGAAAACACACCCATAAAAGCAAGGAAATGGCAAAACAAAAAAAATTCCTCGAAATTTCTCTACTCAGTTCTTATGCATAAGACTCTATACCACGAGAAGATGTATTTATATTTATGCTATGTATATTGGTATTTGTACGTCTTTATCCTCTGGAGGAAAACAAAAGCAAAAATCGCAATCCCCTTTCAATGTGAAAATATTTTTCGCAATTCCCGTATTTCTTTCATTCTTCGCATTCTTTATGTATTTACGTGCGCCTGCCATAAGATGAAAATTAATTTATCACCCCACACCCACTCAAGGACGTTTATCTTACAAAACTTGAAGTAAGCTCCAGTTGGGTAGTCCTCACAATACATACGAATATGTATACTCGTACGAGCAGTTGAGTAGTCCTCACAATATACATATACGAATATGTATACTCGTACGAGCACGAGTATGTCCTGAATAAGAAATTGCTTTCTACTCGCTTTTGCCCGTCATCCTTAGAACACAAATGATGCTAGAAGGGTTTTTCCTATCTTGTATCTTAAGTAAAGTAAGCTCACGTGGCTTGCATCAAAATGTAATTCATCAAAATTCAAAATTATTGTTTTAAATTCATATTTCCTTACAGTGGAAAGAAATTACGAAAATTTAGTTCTTACTAAAAATAAATCCATCAAGCGCGAGCGCTTCCATTTCGAAAACATCCAAAACTCAAATTTATTGTGTTTTATCTGAAAGAAAAAAATCGATGAAATGGAAACTCGGATAAATAAAGTTATTCGTCTCATTAACAGCTTAATTCTCCTAACTAATGAGCTAAATTACTAAATGTAACTTTCAGCAAGCACATACATCTGTACATCAAATCCTTGTGTGCTAAAATCCAAAGGAAAACCATCTAAGCAAATCAATTTTATTTCGCACCCAAGTTCAGGCGAAAGAAAAAGGAAATTTGTGGCAAAGTTGCTCATTTGTTCGTGGCGCTTTGGCCACTTTGGTAAAGTTTATAAATGCTTGAATGCTCTGCAAATATTCTTAAGTGAATATATTTTTTAGGACTGAAGATATTTGATAGAACACGCTCAAAATCTAATGCCCTTTTGAGAGCAATTATTAAAAGCGGTCCGGAAGCATATTTGGACAAATGAGATTCGTGCCGTTTTTTTGTTATCAAAATCAGATTATTTTTGCTTTACATGACTGCGTACATTTTGGGGGATACCTTAATTAGAAATTAGATAAACTCAATTTTTTGTTTAGAGCAGCAAATTAAGTTCCGTTCCTATACGTAATAGGTAATACGAGTGAATTTCTTAAATTATTTGCAGACAGCAGACTTCATAGGATTATTTTTAGCCGCAAATTATTTTTAGAGCGTGTTTAGGACGGTGTTAATGGATGTGTGAATAAAATATTTATGTTCGCTCATTATTGTTTAATTAAAGATCTATGAGGACTACGATTAATCTTGAATTTTTAAGTAGAATTACAGCATTTGGAGCATCCTATGTATACTGTAATTAACTAAAGACGTTAGATTACTCAATTTCAGCAACTGTCGCCCAACACTGCATCTATGATATCAGTAAACTACAGTGTGGTACTAGACGAAATATGGTGAAAGGATTCAAGCTACTAATGTTGCTTAAATAGTGTCAGAATGTTAGGCAGGGTCGCTAGACATGAAACTAGAATATTCTCTGCGATTCACTTGATTCAGGGCACTTTTTTTGCAACCCAGCCGCATCCGGTATTTCCATGCTTAGCGGCTAATTATATTTTATTGCGTCGAGGTTTAGTTTAGCACATCTGGGAATACTCGTACATCGGAATTCATCCCGGCTAATGATTACAGTGCGAGCAGTTTTTTATCTTAAAGCGAAAAGTTGATATCACGATATCGAAAAGAGTACAATTGAGTAGTGAAAATAAGGCTGTTATCCCCTCTTTGTGAAACAGCGCGGCAAATTGGATGTAATGAGAGTTCTGTAAGATGATTCTTTAACAAATATCGTCAGAATCATGCTCTGACGAGAACTGTAGAGATGTACCACTGGGAACTGATTAATCTTAGCTTAAGAAACAGGTTATAAACCACATCGGAGCTAATCTCCGTAAAGCTACTGGTGCTAGAGTTAACGTGAAAACTACACAGAATCACCATAAAGAAATGGGTTCGCTAGCAAAGTGAAGAAAATGCTCCTTAGGTAGGCTAATGAAAGGCGAAACTGGAGTGCTTAAAATTGGTCAAACATTCTGTTCTCGGATGAGTCCAAATTTAACCTAATCTTAACATACCAGATGGGAAGCAGAGAGTTCGTCGTAGAAAAGGGGAATGCTACAGAGATGAATGCATAACTCATACTGTATATATTGGTATGATGCATCACTGCAATTCGTAGAATCCCTATTTATGCTTGAGAGCACTGTCAACGCAATGCGATGTAAAGATATCGTATTGGATGGTGTTGTACCAATTATGGAAATGCTCAAAGCGTAAGCACCGCAACTAATTTTTCAGCACCTTGAAATTGAGCAATTTGATGTTTTCTTTTCATATTTTTGGATGTGTTAAAAGTCTTATGAATTTACATTTCAGATTTCCTCCACAGATTAAAACTTTGAAAGAAGAATTAGAGATAGAATCCCTAATATGGCGGGGAAACAGTCCAGACCTAAGCCCCATCGAAAACGACTGCCTCTTATGGCAAAGAAGATCCAAGCCAAAAGGCCAAACATCGTTAGGATTCTCTAGGGTATTATTGAAGAAGTATGGTTCAATAAAATTGTGACCATTACCTCAGTAATCTGCATGCCTTCAAGCCAAATAGGCTTGCCTGTTCGGTAGCAACCAATGTTTTGGTTATAATGCTATAACCCACGTATTCGTTATAATGCTAAATACAATACATGATGGTGGCTGAATAGTGATTCGCTTGTTTTTTCTCTACTGGAACAGAGCTGTCGGGTGTAATCTCACCGTTATTACATTTCGTTTTCGTAAAGCGTTAACATCACACTTTTTCCGATCGCGTTTCCCTAAACATCTCGAAGTATCCGATGCAGCCAATATCGAATGTAGAAGACCGGCGGTATTACTAACAATGAGAAATCAGAGACATCGCCTCTGAAGGATTGGGTTTCAACTCGCCATAACAAAGCGACCCCTGATAAGATGACGAATGCAAATAGGCAAATCAACAATTTGTAGAAAGACAGCGAATCTATAGAGCTTTTCTGTACAGAAAAGAAAGATCAGAAAAAAGGGAAGAACATAGGCTTCTCAGGAGCATGAGGAGCACTCGATCGAGGCCTTATAGAGGTGCTGCCAGAAGAATGAAATTCTGAAGTTTAGTCAAAAAATTAAAACAAACATGCCAAAGCTGTAAAGATCAAGGACGGAGCAAGGACGGAGAAGGAAGCCTCATATTAGAACGACAAGCGGTGCTGACAAACAGAAAGATTATTTCTGCAAACTGTTAAACTGTTAAACCGTTAAACCGTTAAACGAATAACATTCCATCGTCAGGCAGAATGAGCCATTTCACCGGTACGAAGACAGAAAACACTACCATCCACCCGACTAAGATGAAGTCAGGACAGGAATTTCCAAGCTTAAGTGTAACAAAGTTGCTGGTGGCTTAAAGCAGCATTAACTTAAAGCAGCATTAACTCATCACTAAAATCCGATCTCCTGAACTGCGCCAACTACAGGGGAAAAAGTCTCCTCATCATCGAATATGAAATCCTGTCTGCTGTATTATGTGAACATCTAAAACCCTTCGTCAACATTCTGTGGTTTTAGGCCAAGAAAGTCCACTACAGATGATGTGATGCCTAGTTTTGGCAACCCTACTAAGATCATTTAACTACAATATGAAGGATGACGATGGAGAACGCTACTCCGTTAAGGTCGGTAATGACAAAACCGAGACTTTCAATGTCAGAGAAGGTCTTAAACAAGGCGATGCAATATCATGTGATTTTTTCAATATCGTTCTTGAAGGAATTAAGAAACTCACAAGTCAAAGTCCAAAAGTCCGTTTAGTTATTCCCATATGACAACGACATCGACATAATGGGAAGAACAGCGAGGGCGACTGTTGAAGCAGAAGCGGCAAAAATGGGTTTTAGTGATCAATGAAAGAAAAATAAAGTGTGTATAGTATCTCGTATGCTATCAACATAACTACAAAACATCGGCGCCTAGAATAAACGTACCGATAGACAGCTACAACTTTTAGATGATAAGTGACTTTATCTACCACGGAAATTATAAGCAAAATCGCGCTGCTTCTTTAGAGGGCAAGCAACCAAAACGACATTGTACAACACAGTGATCATACCAGTCGTGCTTTACGGGGCAGAAGTTTGGATACTGAAGAAAGCGGATGAAAACACAAATCTGGTCTTGTGATGGTGACCATGATATACCATAAAATAAATGCGGCTATTTTGGCGAGAAACGTATTCTCTTTTAAATCTATCCATTGGGTGTATTGTACTACAAGTTATCCTGCCGCTGGGTGCCGCGCATGCTCACTCCTGACCAAAAACACGAACGCGAGATCACATCGAAAGAGTGTTTGGACTTGCTGATGCGGAATCGGGCGGACTTTTGGCATCGATTAGTAATTGTTGATGAAACTTGGATCCACTATTACACACCAGAGAACAGACTGAGTGCCCGGCAATGGACTGAAGCCGGCACGAGTGCTCCGAAGCGGCCGAGGGAGGCTCGATGGCTCGGAAAGGTTATGGCGTCGGTTTTCTGGGATTCGTGAACTACCTCGAAAAAGGAAAAACCATTAACAGTGAGTGTTACTGTGCATTATTGGAACGATTGAAGGCCGAAATCGCTGCAAAACGGCCTCACATGAAGCGAACAAAATTTTGTTTTTGCAAGACAATGCACCGGCTCACAAGAGCATCGCAACCACGGCTAAAATCAATGACTTACGGCTCCAATTGCTGCCGCACCCACAGTATTCATCAATAAAAAATTCAGCTCACGCGAGGAAATCATCGACGCCACGGAGGAGTATTTTGCAGACCTTCCGGAAAATTACTTTTCGGACGGGATCAAGAAGTTGAAAGATCGCTGGAATAAGTGATCAAGCTAAAAGGGGACTATACTTAATAAAATAGAAAAACATTAAAAAAAAAACATTTTTTCATTCCCAACCGGGAGGTTACTTTTCACCCCACCTAGTACATGAACAATCCGAAATTTTTTTTTCAAAATGCAATCATGAAATATAATCAGAGACGAATATTTTTGGAGCTAGCGTCCTTTTACATTCGATTGTAGCAACTCAACAATAATATATCAAATCCTTTCGAAATAAACATTTTCATGTAAAACTTGCAAAATAATTCTAATCAGCCCACATGGATCTCTTCAATGGTCTAAAAACTAACTTTCAGAAAGTTTAGGTCAAGTTGTCTTGGTCGGCTTCAAGTTTGATGTCCACAAAATAAATGCTGGTGTGCCCCACCCCACTGTCACCTTCATTCTTTTTAGTTTTTATTCTATAGTTTGCCACCTCTAATCCAGTAGATGTATTTCTATTCTGACTTCAATATTCTACAGTACAGCTTTTCATGTTCATTTCTGGCCACACGTCCCTGCTTTTCGGGTGTAAAACGGAAACGTTAGCGTATGTTAAGATCACAAAATGGCACCTTCTGTCGTACTCTGAAATATTGTGATTCTTACCTAAATCCATACAATGCGCTTATGGAATACCATCGTGGCATCTTTTTTTTTATCTTTTATCCGTAATTTTCCTTCGCCCTTTAATTAATTCCCTTGAGCACGGGCGCTACGTTAATAAATAAATATAAATACGAGTACATAAACATGCTGTCATCAAAAAAAGTTATCTAAAACGGATGCCGTCGGAAGAATATAACAATGAACAACGTGTGGTGGTAAAGGAATTTGTGTTACCAGGCTCTGCATTGAACTCCTGAAACGACATCGCCAGGGAGAAGAGCAAACCTTATTAATTACTGTTTTAATGGGTTGGTATGGCAATTGTGTAGTAAGTTTATATCGGACGACGAAAACGATATAAAGGATGTCTCAAAATTCACGCAGGATTTGAATTTTGCGTCATTTGTGCTTTTAGGTGTTGCCAAAGAAAAAAAAAGACAGCGTGACACCTGACAGCTCAGGGTTATTAAAAATGTTGCTCTGCATGAAAAAACAACATCTTTTCATTGCTGAGCAATATTTTAAAAATTCTGAAGGTTTGGCAGCTACAGTTCATAATTTTCGTACAAGATATAGTCGGAATAGTGATTTAACTTCATCAACTGTGAAGAGATTAATTCGATTTGCATCTTCATGCATAAAAAGTGCAATTGACTCAATAACTTAAGTCTACAGACCTCGCACAGCGAAGAGAACTCGTTGAATATATTGTATTATGGAACAAAAACAAGTGGATGCTGATTTTTCAAACAAAATCATCTTCACGGTCATTTTCATCTTGATGGCTTTGTTAATCGTCAGAATTTTCGAATTTGGGATTCAGAAAACCTACAAGGGATTGCTAAGAAACAAATGCGTCCGCAACGAGTCATTGTTTGGTGCGGATTTTGGACTGGAGGAATCATTGGACCATTTTTTTTGAATATGCGGCTGTTCAGGCCGGTGCTCGCAATCCAATTTCTTGGTCAACAAGACGATGAAACGTGCCATATAGCCCAATAAACAATTCAGTTACTGCATAAGTTATTTCCTGGTCGTGTAATGTCGCAAACCTGTGCTTTCTATTAAAAATACTTCTTGCGTGAATTTTGGGATACCCTTTACAACACCTTTATCATGCATATCATGTATTTATGAGGCATAAATATTGCATTGAGTAAAGAATTCTACTTTCGATCTTTGGTCCGTCTAAGTTGACCGAGTTTGAAGAAGACGTACCAAAGAATCGTACAATGACATTGATCTAGTTAGAATTCTGGGCTTACAGTTACCAGGGTGGATAGGTAATGCAGGGCAGTGGAACAAAACAGTAAAGGAAGGCCTTTCTTAAAATGGCGCCAAGAGATGGAAGGCGACTTTAAAGGGGGAAGGTCCCGAAACAAGGTAAATTTTTAAGAATTTTTTAGTTAGTGAAAAATTGATATTTTATTAAAGATAGAAACATCTGTTACCTATAAGAAAATTTTTATTTGTTTTTCTCAAGAAGGCGGCGCCAAAGGCGTCAAAGTCGAGTACTTTTGAAAATGGCATGCGAGCTGGAGACTTTATTTTTCATCTTTAACAAAAAATCAAATAGGTTTTGTTAAAAGCTTTGTATCTCCTACTCCAAGCATTTAAAACCCAAAAAAAAATTCATTTTGAAAAAATTATAGAGATCAGAAAAAAAATCACTTTTTTACCAATTTGTTTAAACAATTTATTTAATTTGCATTGCAAATCATATTTCCAAGGTTTAGAGTATAGCTAAAAGTGTCAAGAAGATCTCCTCGGACAATTGTTTTTTAAGTTATGTTGCATGCCGTTATGAAAAATGCAGTTTCGAGAAAAAGCCATTTGAAGTTTTCAGAGCAAAAAAAACGACAAAAACGATAGGGGCATACAAAATTCCTTCTGATTCTTCGTAAAACTCATCTTGAGCTGCTCTTCCTTGTTTACAAAATGTACCGGCTTCTTTTTAGGCCACAGATGCCTCTTTGTTCTGTTAAGAAAAGGAGCAGGCAGAGCGTCCCCTGTTCATGTGGTCGGAACCGCCTGCTGTGCGCTCTAAAATCGAGCGTGCACCTGCGGCTGAAAATTCGCTGCCATTTCGAAACGAATAAAGATTTTGCTTTGAAATTTCAAGCAGACATTCTTGAAATCTTGTAGAATAAGAATACAAATTTTCAATAAATAATAATAAAAAAAAAAATTCGGGACCTTCCCCCCTTAATTAATTCGGCATGGGTAACCGGAGGTAAGGATCCAACTAGCTGGAGAGACATGTTGTTCGAGTTTCAGGCTTATGTCTTACCCGTTATGTAAACTGTCGTTCAAAGTAAAGTAAGAGAGCAAACATTTGTTTATTACTTCATATTCTACCAAAAAAAAAAAACACATGAGACTGGACTACGTGTGGACTTCCGTGGGCACAATTTTGAGGGTATAATAGAGTCCAAGGCGTCTGAAATAGATGAGAGAATCGTGCACGTTTCTCTTAATTTGTCACTTTGTATCATTCAAATATGCAAATTGTTAATAATTGCCAAATCAACTGCATCAAACGGAAACCTTGACTTTTACAGCGATTTAGTATTCTTAATTGGCAGTATGTATATACGTATTCGTATATCTTCAATTACACTTTTTATACAGTTCCATGATAAATTTATATCCATCGTACTTTATACTTTTTTCACCACAACATTTTAATATGAAAATTATTGATTTTCTATTTTTAGATATCAGTTGAATAAAATGTATTCAGAAAGTATGGCACATAAAAATGGTCACCCATTATCGGAGGATGAGATTGATGAGTGAGTATAACATATATGTACATATTAGAGAATCCTTAATGACACACTTACGTATGTAAGTTATATATGGGTTATGAAGAAGTACTTGGTGTGGATATATCTGCAATTAGACAGACAACATAAATCTATAATTCGGACAGTGTATATGTGCATACAAAAGAAAATGTGTAGTGTTACTGTCAGCGTTTCATACACAGGCTTCTGTGTAGTGTTTCAATGAGGATGAAACACTTTTATGAATATGACATGAAAACAATTCCGAAAACCCACAACACTCGTATATTGAAGATGTCAGTTGAATAGCTGGACACGACACTTGACTCTGTTCATGAGAGTTGTCAGTGCTATAATAATATCGACGTGGGTTATTGGAACTATTATACTTTATATCCCCATTCCAATATGGTACTAGTAATTGTGTGCGTTGTTCTGACGTTTGTGTGATAAATTCATTTTGTGGTTTTCTTTAATCATCGTATCAAAACAGCTTGTGTCTGCAGGGATTAAAGTTTGAAAATTTTATCAGTAAAGAAGCAGACATTTTGAATTGTATTTTGTCAGAGATACGACACGATACGAGTATCCATAGATCCACAGAGCTATGGAGAAGGAAAACTTTTACGGTGTATTGGAAATACGTTAGCACAAGTCTACTGAAATTCGTTGGAATAACTTTCGGTACTATGTAGGTATCACACATCAAATATTTATCCAAATATAATATGTACATACTTGCACACTTCCGTCTTATGGACGATGCATTTGAATTCTTTTAAATTTAATATACACATTTGCAATTCAAAAGATATGAACTAAATATTTTTGTGTAGAATATACGAGTATGATATATTGCATCTTGATGGAGAATATAACGAAAAATTATTTGTATTTGCACCGTAATGATTTAAAACGAATTTTGCTTATGCATTAAATACAAAATGGATAATTATTTGTACAAGATTTCAAATTATTATAAATATTTGATACTTATCGTGTGGTGTGCTGCGATCAAAATCAAAGTGACCAAAAGAATCGCGTAGTGAGTAAATTACGAAAATTTTAATAAAAAGAGAAAATTAAATCTTAAAGAAACAAATTTAAAGTGAAAGAGTTATTTGAGTCTCAAACATCCAGCCCTCCTGAACGAGTTTCAGGTCATCGGTAGTGCCGTTAGCTTCGTTATTGATCGAATGAATGTTCCACTGGAGCACAATGGTCGACTTACGGTCATTAGCTGGACTTAATTTGGATTTAATTGTTTTATTTTGTTTGATTGTAAATGTGTTTTATAAATCATTTCCATGACTTCAGGGGTGTTCTCGGGTCGGTAGATGTCGCAATTCCCTTATCTTTGGATCAGAAAATACCAATGTGGTATGGGTATTTGTTGGGATTCGGAACATCTTTCTTGAAAACAAGCTTTTGACGGGATTCTAAGACATCTTCCGGATGCTGTCCGATAGGTATTGGAAAACTTTCAATGATGTCAGCACCATCCAACAGGATTTTGTTGACACTTACAGGTATTTTGTACCATGTATATTTGGAAATAAATAATTTAGCTGTTTCTAAACCGTAAGTACGGAATTTATTGGTATCAATTTTCAAACCTGAAGTTAATGTCTTTAAATTTAAAAGAATTGAAAAACGTTTGACCAGTTTCGGACCTAACTGGAAAATCTACTAACATTCCCAATTCATTCCTAGTTCATTTTGTAATAATTCTTTTCTATTTTTAATTGCTAGTTTCTATTCAGCTCCTCTTGGCTGCCAGCTTTCATTTTCAATTTTGTAAGATACATGTAGCAGTGCTTCCATAAATCTAATGTGTGCATGAAAACTTTGTATGCCGTATGAATAGGCAGTGGTATCAGAGGGTTTTTGTAAGCAAAGTTCAATATTGTTCATGTCCTTAGGAGATGCCTTGCATATACATATAGCAAACTGAGCTAGCCCTGTTCTCCATAACAGCATTACATGTTTTGCCATCTACTATTGTTTTGAACAAAGTATGATTAACTAAAACAGTTTTGTCGTTAAAGGTTACCCTTGTGGCTTCTAGGCAATTTATTTCGGCTTCCATACGGTTGAACTCGCTATTGTCTCAATATTTTATTTTGCGAATTCGAAACGTACTGGACGGAAATATTTTGGAGAAGATGTTTTTGAATTTATCCAAATACTTTCAGTCGCAGAACCAACTTTACTTATTTCTAAAGGTATATATATCAGTATCACTTGCCTCAGGATTTACTAAAAAGTTTTGCGTATAACGAGAGTGCCCTCCACTACCACCAGAGCCCCATTTCCACGAACATACTAAAGTATCACCGTGTTCTAATTGGTTCTCAAAAATTTCAAAGTGTGCAGCAGACAAACGTTGTGGTGTCAAGTCCAACAATGGTTCTAGTTTAACTTCACTTAAGGTTTCGGTTGTAGTCAAAAATTTACTTGTTGGATAACACTCTTTTTGAAATTGCTTATATTGATGTTTTGTCAGTTTCAAATCTGTTATAAGGGCTACGGATTCTTTAGGTGTATATGGCTTGATCGTATTCGGAGTTTCGGGTTTCTTAAGCTTTTTAAGGGTTTTAGAAGAACAACTCGACAATCTTTTTTACGACTTCGGCTTTAGAACGGCTTCTATTCTAAGCTTAGACTCAACAGCAAATGATAATTCTTCGGCCGATCTTTTCATAATGTTTCGAATTTTTGGTTTTTTAGCTCTGTTTCCACGTTCCTGGAAAGGAAACGTTGTCGGCACATGCATTTCAGGCAATGGAATTAGGAACTATTTTTGAAGTTGAAACTCTTCAGCTTTTAAAAATCGTTCTGGTGACATTTTTTTTTTTATACTTTTTGAAAAGGTGTGATACAAAAGTTTTACTGTATTCGAGGCATTTTTTATGAGCAGCTTCATCAACAACGATTATTGACATTGCACTTGCCGTTGCTGATGACTTAGAAAGATTTTCACTCTGAATGAACAAAAAAACTTCTTGACGTAAAGTGAATGGTCACCCTGAAATGGCGTATTGATATGTACCTGTAGGAAAAGAAAAAACAATGTTGCGCTGAGTTTCGGCATTATTTTAAAGGTAATAATACAATCTTCAAAGGAAAAAAGTTTCATTCTTCCTGTATCGCCCTTGTTTGTTATGGACCAATAGACCAAGAAATAAAAAAAAGTTAGCTCGTCACTACAACAAAATGTACCACCACATTTAGTTCATATTGTAGTGACAGAGCCTTACTTATTTTTTAATAAAAATACTCTGAATTTAAAAATATTTACCAACAAAATATTCTGACATACGAGTACATATTTGCTACAAACAATTATCTAACTTTCATTTCATTATAACACTTGTTAACGGGCGAAAGGAAAAATCGAGAGTGAGAAAAGCTTAATGCATTGCATTGAGATGCTTCCCATTGATAAAATAACGGAATTAAAGAATTTTTTTTTGTTTCTCGTTATTTGGGTGGTTGACTTTAAGCCTACCAGTATTTTTTCTAATAGTAACACATTTTTTTTCACTTATGACCAGCTAGTGTTGTACTAAATCGGCCAGTGTGCGAATTCTTACGACTCGTACACGTCGATCTGGACCATAGTTGACAGCTTGGTTGCTGTTGAATTCTTTAATTACGACTAAATTGCCAGGCTTGAGATTAATTGTGGATTGCTGCCATTTGGGTAGCTCCTGTAGAGTTGTCAAATACACCATGTGTCACCTCTTCCAAAAGCCTTGGATCATGTTTTGAATATGGTTCCAGTAACTTAGCCGATTTGTTGGTGTTTCCTGGTAATTGCACTCAGGAACAGCTGTTAATGGTTCACCTACGAGAAATCACGTGGGGTTAGAGGGTTGAAGTCAGTGGAATAAATTTAGCAGAGCTTCTACTTGGCACAAAAATGTATAAAATTCTTCAAACGTTAAGATCGAATTTCCTAAAACGCGGCGTAGGTGCAGCTTTACTGACTTAACGCCAGGCTCCCAAAGGCCACCGAAATGTGGTACCATTCTATACCAATGAAAATTCTTGTCGACTGAAAGCAAAGGTCTCGGATACTCCTGCATGCAAATACCGTTAATGGATATCTGGAACGACCAAAGAACAATTAGGACTATTTTTTTAAAAAAAAGGAAAGGATGCTTTATGCTGAAAGATACTTATGCATGTTTGATGCGCCCACCAACACATAGGAGTCCATGCTCATCTAAAAATGGTGATTACCTTAATAGCTTTAATTGTGGCGATAATTGGTGTCTGTATGCAGATATTAAATGTCGTTTTTGAAGGCTCAAAGTTGAATCATCTTCAAAATTAAAATTTTCGCAGAACGAATCTTGGAATAGGTCAAACCATGGGTGTTTCGATTTGAACTATGAGTTTTGCAATTGTTCACAAATAGAATGCAGGATGTAACATTGCGTTTCAGTTTATACCACGAAAAAACACTCTTAGCAATCCCTCGAAAACAGAACTATTTAAAAGCGTTACCAGCATCTGCTTTGGGGTTAGCTTTTTCTCTTGTATAACCAATTTAGAGTTTGAAATATCGAAATTAATCTTAGAATCGGACTATTGTTCCTTGGGTAACGATAGCCAGGATGGATTCGACCACCATAGACCACAGAGAAGACGGCAAAACGCCACGCGACGCACAGTCTGCTGGATTTGATGCTGGGTTAACACCACCAGTATCTTGCGATTTTCTCCAAGATGGATACAGAATGGTTAGCAGCAAAAGTCGTCCATCGCCGGGGGTTCGAACAAAGCCAATGTAGCACGTTTTCGCAATCGCACCATGCGAATGTTCTTCGGAAATTGAAGATGAGACAGCATCAAAGCACCACACAGTTCGAGACGAGGAACGGATATGGGTCTTAAAGGGGCCACGTTTTGCTGCAACGGTAGTGATGGTAATATCTCATTGGGATGTCATCCAAGAAACTGTGAAGGTCTATGTTCTTTATTTTTTCAAAACATGGAGGTTGTTGTCCCAACCTAATTTTAATTTGAACGACCTGAGCTCCAGAACAAGACTTTAAAGAGGACAACAGGAGAAGCGATAAGGTCTAATGGATCGAAAATACTGGCGATTTCAGAAATTGTTCGTTGGGTTACAGATGCACACGATTTCAGCTGATTTTGATTTAAACGATATGAAAACACTTCACTAACGTGATCTAATACATGCCGAGTACTTTGACAAGTGATTGTGAATGTTCCGGATCGCGAAAGGAGTACTTACAGTTTTCGGGCTGTCGGTTTACGAGAAGAGCACAGCAATTCGAGCTCCATTTACGAAGTTGGAGTTTAGCAAGCGACAACAACGTGACTAGGTCCGATTCTAAGTCTATAAGTGACCAAACTTGCTCCCGTAATAATGTCATCGACGTACACATTATATAGCAATTTTGTAGCAACCTTCCGATTCTTTGCTTCATAGTTCTCTGCGATTTGCTGAAATACGCGGACCGAAAAAAAGAGTGCCGATGCTGTATGATACGTTACTGTTTTTAACCGATAGTGTTGAATTCTGACTTTTGCACTTTTACGCAATTACGCAATACTATGAGTGCAGATCGCGTTGAATTGGTGGCCCGATTAAAAGTTGGCTATTTAACGAGATTCCATTTGAATCTTTGTTCAATTCATCAAACACGACACGTAGTTTTGTAGACGAACTGTTGGGTTTAAGAACTGTGTGATGAGGCAGATAAAATTGTTGCGAAGGGTCTCGGTGTATTTCATGGCAAGGTCAAGATATTTCTTCAAAAACTTAGAATATTGTTGTTGCAATTCTTGATTGTTTTAAATCTGAGATGTCATTTCCCTTGATCCTATTGTGACCTGGGATCTAAACACGTTTAGCATTCTGACTGCGTTCAGTGTAGTTTTGCATTTTCGAACTAGTTTGGAAATCGTGAGAGGGTTCGGCAAGGCTTTAAGGGCAGCTAAGATGTCGCTACAGATATAAATGAAAAGACTCTCTTCTGTGACAATCCCCATATTTTTTCCGAAAGCATCTTTCAATTCCAGAAGCCAACAGCGCCTTGGAGATATTTTTTATTCAAAAGAAGTCTGTTATCCAGGATGACACCTAAATATTTAGGTCACCAGTCACCTTTCTCCATCTTGTACTGAGAACACCCTTAGTCCTGGGAGAATTGACTGAATGGCCATTTTTAATCAACTAATTGTCGATCATACCAACAGATAGTACAGCTACATCATCTGTATATGCTTGAGCAACGACGTCAGAACTGTAGAGAGCGTTAAGCAGTGAGAATACCAAAATGCATCATAGCAATGGAGACAGGGCGCCACTTGGCGAACAAACGAGGTTTACACTCGCCAACACATATTGGCCACAGTCATCATCCGCAATCAGGATTCTATTTGACAGCATTGATGTTATTCACAAAAATGTGGCCTACGCCAGTTGTCTGTATGCACAGAATAAACAACTCACCCTTTGGATCTTAAAAAACCATTCAACAGTAGGGAGGAATGTCTTGTAAATTAAATACTTTTCAACTAGTAAGTAGTCCCTATATATGCCATAGGGTTCAGAATAAATGCTGGTGACTTCGCACCAAACCACCACAGAAGCTGGGTGGTCGATACGCTGAACCCTCGAAACGAGTTCAGTCGCATGTCGAGATGATAGAGCACACACTCTTTCGTTCTGTTTATTGAACGATTCTTCAACCGTGAAAATTTTCTCGTCAATAATATGAATTTGTCTGTGACTGTTCTTCGCGTACTGGCGAAGTAAAGCTTTCGATGTTGAATTTCTGCTTCAATGCTTCTGTGAGTAAGTGGTCTCTATGCGCTGAGTCCCGAGTCACGTTTTAAGATACGCGACATGTTGTTCTTTCAGATATCCATGTAACGAGACATGATTTTCTACTTCCGCTGCGGATTTTGACGAATGATGATGATGATGACTTGTGGCGCTCGCACAGTGCGCGGACGGCCACATTTGGGACCGTAAGCTATTATACCAGTATCCTCACATAACTTCACGGTACGATAGACAATGTTTCGTGTGATTTTCAGCGGCTGGAATATCTCAAAGTTTTCGCCTTTTTCGAAGTCGCATTTTTGCAGGCCAATTACGACAACAGCTGTTTTGGCGGAGATGAAACTCATGCGAAATGAAATATAAGAAATTATTGCGAGCTGCGATTTTCTAGCTTCGAAATATGATGAACTGATTACAAATATGATAAAAAACAATAATCTTATGGAAAGCATCAATAAAGAAATGACGGAGTTAAAGGTGCACAACAGAAAGAAAGGTGAAATAATAGAAAGCATGCAATCACAAATCAACGCGCTCGAACAACAAATGATTATAAACAATGTCGATATTAAAAATATTCCACACTCAACACATGAAAATTTTGTCGAAATAATAAAAGGAATTGGTAAAACTATTAATCACGAGATAAAAGCCACAGATATCACTGACATACATATATTGAACAAAAAGTAAAAATCCTGCAAATTTATGAAGCAAGCGAGAGCAACACGACCGATAAAACTGCAATCAGTAATGCGAAATTCTTATAACAGCAATGTCAACTCGAGCGCAGCGATGCCAGTTGCCACTGTATACATCAATAATCAGCTGACAAGACACAACAAACACCTGCTGTGGATGTCAAAGCAAAAAGCAAAAGACGAAAACTGGAAATTCCTGGGAGAGTACAGGGAAAATATTGGCAGGATGAGTTGAGAGCACCCAACCTATTACGATAAGCACTGTTAACGATGTAAGTAGAATAACACGCATACAATAACAGTTATTGTATTGTCTGTAAATAAAAAAGAAAAAATGGATAACACAAACGGAAACGATAACTTAACAGTTAATTTAGATTGTAGGGTGATACAAGGTTTTAGCGGCATCAATTTAAATGAAATAAAAAATAATAATTGTTACTGCTTATGTTTTAATATAAGATCGTTGCGTTTACATTGGGATATTTTTTGTCTTAATATTAATCAGTTTATGAGTGCTTTAAAGATAATTGTTCTCGTAGAAACAAATATAGAAGATGAAGACTAGGTAAACTAGGTAGTTTCGAACCAGAGTTCTTAAATAGAAACAAACAAAGAGGTGGAAAGATTTTAATGTCTATACGAAACGATATAGACTACGAACGCAGACCTGCGGAAAGCATTTCATATGAAAACATAAAAATTCATTTAACCCAAGAAAATAAATACGTATTTTGAATATGGTATATAGACCACCAGGATTTAGTCAAAGAGGGTTTTTTGTAGAATTGGGAAATAACCTAGGCCAAATAAGAAAAAAGGATGGAATAATTGTGATGGGTGATATGAATATCAATATCCGTGACTTGAACTCAAACTATTGCAAGGATTATTTAGAGATTTTAGTGTCGTTGGGACTGATGAATGTTATCAAAGAATATTCAAGGATAGATCTCAAAAGAGGGACTATTCCTTTGTAATTGAAAGCGATATAACCGATCATTACCCAATCATGTATTCCACAAATGGACTGACAGTTGACAGAGATGAGTACGTCCTACATCTGTAAAGCAACATTAAATGAACTCATCTGTGAAGTAGATTGGGCTGATGTATTAAATGAATGCGATGCAGTTACCCTGTATGAAAATTTAGCTTGTAAGTTAAAAGCTGTATATCAAAAATCAACGAATACTAGAACACTACAGAGTAAATACATAAAAAATCCCTGGATGCCCCCAAATCTAGCTGCAAAATGTAAAAGAAGAGACGAGCTTTACAGGAGGTGGAAGAATAATAGGCTTAGCAGAACGTAAGAAAATAAATATAAAGATTTCCGAAACAAGATCAATAGAGAAATTAAAGCACAGAAATCAAATTTTTATAGAAACAAGTTTAACGCAATTAAAGCTGTCTCTCTTAAAACCTGGAGCTTAATCAATGAGATAATTTGAAGAAAAAAGTTAAGTTTGTTGAAGTGCTTATTAAGAACTTTTCATTGGAAAAAAGTATGGTCAGCCTTTCTAATGAATGTGCTAAGCTTTTCTCGGAACAGACTCTCCAAATAATGTATCAGTGTAACGCAATCACATCGTATCATGCGAATACCTTCGTAGCCAACTCAATTTTTGCTAGGTACGCAGCATAATTAATTTTTTCGGCGAAAATAAATCCCCCAGAATCGATGGCATACGGCCGGTAGATATTAAAAAACACGCAGATATTTTTGCTCCCCTCTGGTGTAAATTTATTAACCTCAGTCTTATGCAGGGCAAAATTCCGAAAAAACTGAAAACTGCTCTGGTTAGAAGTTAAATTGGAGATTCATAAGAATGTCATATAAATATGATGATATCATTTTGTTTTTCTCTCCATTGTAAACCAATTCACCTCAAAGCAATTCCTAGAAGCGCAAAGAAACAATTCTAAGAAGTGCATTTCAATATTCCCATACACAAGAGACACCTGACGTTGCAATAGTCAAAAATCATTGCATTATTCCAGGAACGTGCAGCAAACACAGACAATATGTCAGCAATTTAATAAAGCATAAATACAGGTGAATTGGATCACAACGGTTGGTTCATATTTTGGTTGTTAGTGAGTTCGGTGAGTCGTTCATACACCTCCACGGAGAGCAGAAGTGTTTTGTGTTTCGGCTTAAAAAGGCAGAAAAATAAGTAGCATACTTTTAGCCAGTGAAATTTTAAGTGTTCGGTAGCCGAGGTGGTAAAGACTCTGACGATATTATACCTAGTGTAACGACCCCGAGGCCTGGGTTCGATTCCCATCGTCGGACAACAGTTTTTATTTCCAATTTTTATTGAAATATTAACAAAGAAGTGTACAAAAAAATAAAATAAAAAAAAAACAAAAAAAGTCCCGTAATGGATAGTGGAGAGCGGTCCGCTATGTCAATAGCGGGACCTGCTGAATTATTATCAGGCGAGGCTTCAAGCGGGTCAAGCCAAATACCCACGGCTAAGAGAAGGAGGAAGCTTAGGCCATCCTCCAACATAGTTCACCGTCCCGCCCAACCAACTTCCACTGTAAAACTGCTTGGTGGAGTGAGGGAAGGGAACAGTTTCGCTACATTGGCACAGAGCGAAACGGAAGATGAAGAAGAAGAAATGATGGCCATAAGTAGCAGCATCCAAATGCTGCAACAAAGGATACTGGCCATGAAAGAAAGGCAAATGGTCAGAAGGAAGAGAGAAGAGGAAGAATTCTCCCAGCAACAACAGCAGACGCTACTTGCTCCAAAGCAGAGCCAACAACAACACCAACAAAAGCGGAAAAAACACCAGCAACAACAACAAGAGCAGCCACAACAACGGCATCAACAAAAACAACAGCAACCACAAAAACAGCAGCAGCAGCAGCAACAACAACAACAACAACAAAAACAACAACAACAGCAGCAGCAGCAACAACAACAGCAGCAGCAGAAGAAGAAGGAGAAGGTGCCTCCTATAAACACCTATAAACTAGAGGTAAATGAAACCAAGGACCTGTGTAAGTTGGTCATTGGTAATAATTTTAAAATTATGAGATTGGGGAACGATCGCCATGCCATCCACTGTAATACAGTGGAGGGCTACGCGAAAGTGAAAGAGCTCCTAAAGGAAACGACGACGGAGCACTACTCATTTACACCAAAATGTGAAAAGCGGCAATCGATGCTGCTAAAGGGGTTGGAACCGTCTTCTGATCCTGAGGGGATCTTGGCACTGCTCAAAGAGAAGGAGTGCGAAGGACTCAAGTTTGTGGGGGTAAAGCCTTTTACCACAGCTAGAGCCAGGCGGGAGAAACGGAGTCTGCCGTTCTTCCTGGTGCAACTCAGTCCCGAAAGCCGTCTGGATAGTCTAAGGAGTATCAATGTCCTAGACTACCAGGTGGTTCACTGGGAAAAACTAAAAAGGAGCGAAGGCGTTATACAATGCGTTCGCTGCCAGAGGTTCGGGCACTCCGCGTCGAACTGCCAAATGCAGCCTCGATGCGTGAAGTGCGCAAAGAACCAGAGTTCCGAGGAGTGTGCTCTGGGTGTTGACGGAGCATCCGATAGGTCGCAGCTCTCGTGCGTATTATGTGGGAACGTAGGACACACCGCAAACTATCGGGGTTGTCCTAAGTTCACCGAAATTAAAAAAGCAAAATTGGCTCGGCAGCAGAAGGTGGAGATCAAACGTTCACCTGTGAGGTTTCAAACACCAGCCGTCACGCCCCAAATTTCCTACGCCCAAATGGCGTCAGGTAGGGGGGCTACGGTACAGCAAGCGACTGTTGCTTCTCCGGCTCCGATGACGAGAACAACGGAAGCTGCACCCAACATGCTAGCCATCTTGCTCGCAATCCAAGGGCAGATGGCTCAGCTGCAAAAGCAGGTTCAAGAACAGGCCAAGCGGGTGGACCAGATCTACGCGTTGCTGCCGGGCCTAACGCA
Source organism: Volucella bombylans (assembly GCA_949129095.1). Taxonomy (NCBI): domain Eukaryota; kingdom Metazoa; phylum Arthropoda; class Insecta; order Diptera; family Syrphidae; genus Volucella; species Volucella bombylans. The sequence goes on along the minus strand of OX422140.1, from coordinate 123,398,935 downwards.
ACACATGTCGTAATGGGTACGCACATGGTGGAGCAAACTGTGAAGGTCCTTGCGGTGAATGTGAATTCATTGATTAGGATCGAACGAAGAGCCGCGATGTTTAAATTGCTACAAGACCAAACTCCTGATGTGCTTTTCGCTAGCGAAACAAAGCTAACCGATAAGCACAAACTGGAGTACAATAATTATATTGTTAGAAGAAGAAATCGGCCCAGATCCAAACGTGGAGGCGGTGTCGCGATCTTCATTAAAGAAGGTATAAAATTTCACAGAGTGTACAAGGGCGTGTTGCGCAGGTTCCGGGTGTTGGAGGCAGTCGTCGTTTACATCCCGCTCCGCAGTGGAAAGCGGCTGTACTTGGCCTCTGTTTATGCACCTGAGGCTTCACAATCCACCCTATTCATTACAGAGCTCGACACGCTTTTTTGACTTCTGAGACTGGAATCGGGGGAGAATTATTTTATAATCGGCGGGGATTTCAACGCTAGACATAGAGATTGGGGAAATAATTTGCCAAATACTAGAGGGAACCTACTACTCGATTGGTGGGGTCAGCACAATGTCATGTACAGACTCGGTCTTAAAGCGACAGATAACCCGTCGTTTCCCAGAGGCGGGTCTTATTTGGATCTACTGCTGTACGACGAACGTATACGACTGACAGGTACGAATTTACAAACATTAAACTGTCTGCGCACATTCGTGTATGACAGCGACCATTGCGGTTTTAGCACCGAAATTACAGTTCCCAACGAAATTGCGGAATTGGAGGAGTTTGTCCAAAGATATTCTTACAACTACAGTAAGACTCGATGGACACGCTTCTCCGCAACCTTGACTAGAGCGCTCTCCTCGAACACGATCCACCCACCGTCCAATAGGAATTTGTCAAACGAGGAGATCGACAATTACCTAAAACAAATGGACGAGACAATTAAACAAACTATGGACACTACAATACCGCGGTATCGACGTACGACTAACGAAGACCTGTTCCGCAATCCTACTATTGACGCACTGCACCGACAGAAAAGTAGACTTCTGACCAGACTTAAAAACTTGTACAGACAGTTAACTGACCGACAAGACCCGGAGATTAGGACACTGAAGTCGTCGATTAAAAATATTCAAACGCTAATAAAAGAAAATTACAGAATTTCTGTAAGTTTGTATTGGAACAACAAGGTTCGGACTGTAAACACCAGCAACCCGAATATGTTTCCGCAAATAAATAAACTATTTCGGAGAAAAAATCAAAACGACCTTCAGTGTCTTAAAATAGCCCGGACAACTGACAACGAACGGTTACTGACAATAGCAGGCATTGATCCAAATGAGGCCGCTGATGATGACGACTTTTTTGTGATCGAGGATCCACAGGAGAAGGTTGAGGCCATAGGGGCCACTTTCCAGGAAGTATATAAGGCCATTGATAACATTGGCCCTAATTACGACCTGGACAATCGCGTCTTGGTGCACGACTTCTGCATTCGAAATGAAATAGGGAACTGGCGATCCGAGGGCTCTGGTTTCACCCGGTTTAGCGACGAAAATATGGCAAATAACGTCATTGCCAGAGAGGTTGGCCTACCCCCGTTCATTTCGAAGGCAGGACTCCATGAGATCTTCGACACAATCAGGGCTAAGAAATCGGTGGGGACCGATGGTATTCCGAACATCGTGCTTCGACATCTTCCTCTAGAAGCGGTGGACATTTACACAACCCTGTTTAATAATGCAATGAATAATGCACATTATCCAGCGCATTGGAAAACGGCGGTGGTTCAACCTATCCCCAAAAAGGGAAAGGATATATCCAATCCGGCGAATCTCCGGTCGATAAGTCTCCTTCCGAATATCAGTAAGGTTTTTGAAAAGGTAATCAATAGAGCTCTGTCTAGGTGGGTTGAGGACAAACATATAGTTCCGGATAATCAATTCGGTTTTAAGGCGGGACATGATATCTCACATGCCGCGTCTAAACTGGTGTCCGATATCCAATGGAACAAAGGCAAAAAACAATGCACTGGTGCCTGCCTTGTTGACTTGGAGAAGGCCTTCGACACCGTATGGTTAGAGGGTCTTTTCTATAAACTAACTAGGCTGGGGATCAGTAAACCACTCTTGTACATTCTTTATAATATGCTAACTAACAGACAGTTCATCGTGAAAAATGGTGATGTGACTTCTGTTGGAATATTTCAAATTAAAAATGGTCTTCAGCAAGGTGCGGTCAATTCGCCGATCCTATTCAACATTTATACAAGCGACTTGATAAGTTCACTTCCTCATACTATTGCGTACGCAGACGATTTGATAGCGTACAGAACAGGTCCAAAAATCGAGGTCATTAATACTCTCTTGCAGCGTGACTTCGATAAGATAAGACGATTTTGCGATGACTGGAAGTTGAAAATCAACTTTCAGAAGTCGGAAACCATTCTCTTTAGGACGCCGTTGTCTAGAGCCTCAAGGGATACCAGAAAAAATTGGAGAAAGTTCTCGATTATTGGACAACACGGACAGCCTCTTGCCTGTCGAAATGTAGTCAGATACCTTGGAATCTGGCTAGATCAGTTTCTATATTTTGGCAAAAATGTAGATGCTGCTCTGGCCAGAGCTAAAGGTGCTTTTGCCCTTACAAAGAGACTGTTTTATAGCAGCCAACTCGATGCGAGGGTAAAGGTAATCTGCTACATGGCCCTTATCAGGCCCATGCTGGTATTTGGTTGTCCCGTGTGGTTCAATGTACGAGCAAGCTTAATGGAAAAGATTCGGGTGTTTGAGAGGGCTTGCCTTAGGGCCTGTCTTCGCTTGTACAGAACACCAGAGTCGGAGTACAAACAATTTTATCCTAATGAGGTCCTTTACAACAGGGCGAACCTAATACGAGTGGACAACTTCGTAATTAAGCTGACTCGAAGGCACATTGCAAGAGCAATGACCTCGATGAATAACCTGATATCTGGGGCTTACTACCCCAATTACCTTTACCACGAGAGTGTGCGATCTGACGGCTTCGTTCCACCGGAAGCATTCCTCTACCTAGATCAGAAAGGGTTGATCCAGGATAGATCAGCGGTGCCGTTAATCTTCCATGTCGCTCGGACAGCTGGGGACAGGCTGTTTTTTTTTATTCTCACAAATCTCAATTCCATTTCTGTTAGACCCATTTACAAAGGAGGTGTTAAAAGTCAAATCGGCAATTATAGATCGATATCCATACTGCCAGTCATGGAAAAGTGTCTAGAAGAATTAGTTAGAAGCAGACTAATTAGCTTTATTAAGAACCACTCCCTTATCCACCAAAGTCAGTACGGTTTCCAGAAGCAAAAAAGCACTGGGCAATTGCTTGGAGAGCTTGCGAATTGCGTCAATGAATCTTTAAATAAAAGTCATCATATTTTGGTCATGTTTATGGATTTTATTACGATTTGATACGAGTACACTAAACCACGCAAAGTTACTGGAAGCGCTTGAGCGAATTGGTATACGAGAAGTGATGGCGGGCTGGCTAAGGGATTACCTACTCGCCAGGGCCTTTTGTGTAAAAATCAAGAACGTTTACAGTGAAAAGAAGCATGTACAATATGGAGTTGCACAAGGGTCGAAACTAGGTCCAATTCTTTTCATTTTGTACACAAATGAACTTCTTCGCACTTTTAAAAATAGCATTCCATTTGCTTACGCAGAACACCGCATGACACCGCGAAAGTTGTGTGCCACAGGTCTCTGGAGACGGCAACAAGACTAATGCAGGCAGAGTTTAATAATGCAGTTAAATGTTGTCAAGACAATGGCTTAGTAATCAACGCAGCTAAAACAAAGATGATGCACATCCGAAGTCCACATCATAAGGCTACACAGGAGCGAGTATTTTTTCAAAAGGATGCCTGCCTTAAATCAAGAAAACACTTAATTGACGTCGTAGAAAGCTTTAAATACCTAGGATTGATATCCAATTCATCGAGGACAAGCAAATTAACAAGATACGCTTGCTTTCTTTAAGGAAGGCTTCATTTGCATTGGCGCATCTAAGAAATCATGCAACACCACAAATTTTGGAGCTGGTATACTACGCCTTGATTGAATCCAAATTAAGGTATGGAATACTGGCATGGGATAACGCCTCCAAAACGCATATCGAGAAGCTACAAAAAATTCTGCGTTGAGGCTAATAAACTGCGGAAATGTTCCTGACGAAAGAAGATTTAAGGTACTTGAGGTGCAAAATATCTTCAAGATGACTTTGGTACTGGAATGCTATGGTAAAATACACTTTCAAAGGCCAATCGAACATGAAATCAACACCAGAAGACGTGCTACGGGTATGTTACAAGTGCCCTGTAACTACAATAACTATGGTAAAAGGCAGCTCAAATATAGCGTTTCCACAGTATTAAATGAATTACCTGCTGATCTTAAAAATATTGTAAATTTTAAAAACAGAAAAAAAATTATTGATAATTTTGCTTTAAATTCACAAAATTAAATTTAAAATAAATGAATCATTTTAGTTTAAACGTTTGAAAAACAACCTTCTGCAGAAAAGCCATTAAGGCTTCGCAGAAAAGCAGAAAATTATACAAATTGTTAAGAAACTTTCATGCTTGAATAAAAAAAAAAAAAAAAAAATATATATATATATGTGAACCAGGAAAAGAAGCAGGTTTCCTTTCATGAAATCGATTCTGCAAATGTATTTAGCGTAGTTTGAAATAGCTATTGGTTTTACTTAAGGGAATCGACGTCTGTAATTCTAACCAATCTAATTGGTTAAGGACTGAAAAGAACTGTCCTTTCCATCTGGTGAGCTTATCCTTATCTGAACACTTTAGTGGGTGTTAGTTGGTATACCAAGCACCAATGAACTACTTGATGTTGCACTGATTGCTGCTTAATCGGGCTTTAAGGAAAGTGAATTGGCGATATCGCGTCCTACTTTACGCTCCACTTCTTTGTTTAATTTGCACTTCTTGCTTTGTAGGCAGTAGGCAGAGCTTATAGTATGGATCTCATTGCTGTTATTCAAGCCTACGCACATCGATATGTCTCCAGGTATCTGCCAAAAATTATGTGCTGTAAAGTTTCTCATTTTTACTTACGTAGATTTGTGCCAAAACAATTTACACAGCATTTCAGTGCTCATGCACATTTAAAACGGCATGGTGCTGGTGATTGGTGATCTGCTTCGAAGGAAAGATGGTATTTGAAGTGTTGCCGCATTTGTAGTTCCCTGAAACTATCTGTATTGCATCTTGTAACGTTGAATAGATTCGATCGATTGTTGTTGTTGGATGTTGGCCTAGTAGAGAAGATAAAGAGAGTGTTTTTAGAATTTGGATTCTAACCCCTCGATACCCTTCGTGGAGTGAATCGAGGAGCGTCTTGACGTCTTTGTGGCCAGCTTGACGCTAGACCAACAGACACTTATTCTGTTTTGTGGTGCAGGGTTATTTATATTCGTAATTTTCTGTTCGCAATTTTTGAAGAAATCCCTGCTGGTACGATGGGGAGTTGGGAATAGGGCTCACTGACAGAGCTGCTAGGTTTTCGGCTGCCGGCTCTTTTTCGTCATTAACCGGAGCAACACCTGTTAGAAGATGCTGCTCCCAAGTTTCTTAATTGCTTAGCTAAGTACTTCCCGGTTGCTTCCTTTCCTATAGATCTCTCGATTTTATATCTATTGTATTAAGCAACTCTAAGCAGCTTTTTTAGTTCATCTTTCGTATACATACTGATATTCATGCTATGGTCCTTTCCTTGACCCCTGTGGGTTTTGTTTCTTTCCTAGGTTAGAAATTCTGTGTTCTAATTTTCGGCTGCAGTGCCTTTTTATGTAATTCATTGGTGGATATTTACTTGGATTGCTTCAACGCCAGCGTAACTTTTTATTTTAATGATGCAACGGAGATTTGTTGCAAGTTAATCGAGTATTAAAATGAAACCAGGGCCGACATTTTCACTTTTGATAGTGTGTTTACCAGGAATATTGAGGTCACGTGTTTCATAGGTAAGATAAGTGGACACCATCTGGATTAGTACTTTCAAACTAGTCCACCAAAAATGTCTTTCCTACTAGTTTTAGCATTGATGACCATAATTGCGATTTTGATTTCAGATTAAGTACCTACTCTGTCCAGGGTCCTTAAGCTCTGCGCAAAAGGTGGTAAAAATCCCGCTTGATAGGGTGATCATCTTCTTCGGTCGTATATTACGTATTCGACATATGTTATGTTAAAGAATTTGGGTCTTATAATTATTAATACAAGTGTATCCCTAACCTTCGACTTTTAAGTTAAGTTATCACGACGACTTCGGATCCTCACATCTGCAGTTGGAGTAAATATTACACGATTGATCTTTTAAGAATACATGTACCTTTCAGCGTACCTTCCGATACCATGTGACAGTACCCTCTTTTGGTTTTAGGTAAGTATTCCAGCATCCCAAGAGCATGCTTTCAAAGTGATGCATGTGTAGTGATCGTTATTCGAAGGCTTACATCCGCACTATTACATATACATTTTTCCATTGTAGTGTATAATTTACACTCACTAAATGGAAAGCCAGGCCCTATTTTTTCGTCACCTAGACCGGTAAAACCGGTGTTAGTATAAGATAATGTGAACAGTGCGACTGATTATAAAGATTCAGCTACAAACATATCTCCTCTTAGATCCTGGTGAAATCTTGGAAAATCTTAGATAACTTATCTCTGAGCCCCCGCCCAGTTATTAAGGCTTCGCCCATCAATGACGTTGTTTAATAAAAAACGGGGGCAGAGCAAAGTACTGGTCTTAAGGGCTGACCAGAATGTGTATCTGAAGCTTGAATCTTGAATCGCTGTCAAACGCAGATACACGTCAATCTCGAATCTGTATCTCGAAGTTGGGTGCTTTTCGAGATACAGATTCGAGATACAGATTCACACAGATACGCATTAAGTTGGCGCTTACGGCTATACATGCATTCAACCTTTGACAGTTCGATATCAGATACAAATTCAAGCTTCAGATTCACATTCTGGTCAGCCCTTTATCGTAATGGTTTTCAGATGACGCCACCGAAGGTTGCTACGATTTGACCAGTTACAAGCGGCCGGTCATAGGTCTTGTCGGTGGCAGGACCACCTAGACTTAAATCACGGTACCATGGAAGTCAGGAGCCCACCGGATCTCGGTCCGGGCCTGACTTGTTGAGGTAGGCCCCCTTGTGAGTGCGTCATGGTGGCTGTGGTTTAAAATCAAATTACGTGAAAGGTCCTAGACCTGTAGAGTGGCAAATAAGTACAGTGGCAAATAAGTAGAGTGGCAAATAAGTGCTGGGTGCTGTGACCCTAAGATCAGCAAGAGGTTTTAGATCAGCCTCGACCCATATCAAGGTTGGAACCTGTGCATCCAACACAGTTCCGAATTGGCAGGCGGCAGGCAATGGTAATGGCTAGGCGTATCCCTGCTACCATGGTTGTAAGGGCATCCCGAGAAATTAAGTCTTCCCGACAGTTGTTCACGTTAAACCCATGACTCGTTGTAGAACTTATCTCCAAATACATTGAAGTAGCTCTATAGGTGTGCACTGTCCTAACTATGGACTTTAACGTGGATTCGGTCAAGAGAATTCTTTGGCACAGCGTCCACTTTCTGATTAATTCATATTTAGTATTCCAGAGGAGTCCTTTAGGCAGTCAGATCAATGAGGAGTACGGGTATGTTATCTGGGCTGAAATTCACTCGAAAACGTTTTCGCAGATGAAATCTTAGTCAATATGCTCGATACCTATCATATACTCATATCTAATCTACTCCTCAGTTCTATTATCTAAGTTCTATTCTATTACCTATAAGTTCTATTATCCAAACTTATCGAACAAGTTTACCCAACATCTCATCTTCTTCCATTCGATTGTGATCTGGGATCCATCAGGAGTTGGTATAAGATAAGCTCATTGAATGGAATTGATTCTTACATTTTCGAACCACGAGTATTTTGTTGAAAATCGATAAAACTTTAAATGAAGCTTGACAGTTATTAGGGATAGCGTATAACGTAGAACATCTTACGCAACATTGGATGAGCAAGGATAAATATCAGGCTGAGACAAATTTTACTGTGGCAGATCCCGATGAAATAGATAGATAAGATAGAAACTCGCGATATAGATCTTCTTGAGACAGATCTTCTATAGACTGATTCTCCTGAAACAGATCTTCCTCAAATAAATCCTCTTGAGACAGATCTTCCTGAGACAGTTCCTCCCGAGGCGATTTTCCTGAAATAGATTTTTCTGAGACAGATGCCGATGAAATAGATAGATAAGACAGAACCTTCAGAGACAGATTTTTCCTAAAATAGATCTTCCTGAGACAGATCTTACTGAGATAGATCTTCTTGAGACGGGCCTTGGTGAAAGAAATCTCCGTGTGTTAGATCTTCCCTGATATCCATTGTACTGAGACAGATCTTCTATAGACTGATCCTCCTGAAAGAGATATTCCTGAAATAAATCCTCCTGAAACTGATTTTCCTGAGACATATGAGATCTGACACAGATCTTTCTGAGCCAGATTTTCCTCTGGAGTTTGCTATAAGTATTCTTCTGATAAGTCACATGCGTTTTTGAAATCAGGTTTCTATTGCCAGCAGTCCGAAAGTGCTTCGCCATCGAATCGAATCAGTAAAACTAAACACTGGGAATTTCAAATATTGACTTTATCAGTCTGTTCAACTTGCTAATGGGGAATAAATCTCTTGTTTTGAGAGGAGCGAAAGAAAGCCATTCTTTTCTTTACTAGTTGCCAACAAATTTAACGACAAGGTCCATTGATATACGGCTACACATCCTGTGCACGCTCGGTCGCATTGAAACAGGTCATCGGATCTGCTTCAAGGCGATTATTGCAGAAATATTACAGAATCATTTTGATTTGTAGCTATGATGTATCTGGGTCAAAAAACACGACCAAAACGCAACTTTTCTAACACATAGCATCACCATTTACTCACGACTTATGAGCAGGAAGGTTCTTAGACCGATATATGTATGTGCAGCTCTTGATGCGTACGTTTAAACTAGAGCCAGGTTACCAATAAAGTTTTTCTACGGATATAACAGACGGTTAAATTAATCCCATCAGTATTAAGTGATTTCAATCGTCCACCTCTACCTTTTTTAACTTTTGAAAAAATACATTTTTCAAAGGACTTATTTTCTTTTGAAAAAGTCATATTTCAAAGTAGATCCGAACAGATTTTTTGTAATTTACTGCATATTGAAGGATTACTCCTTCAACTTGTTTTAAGTTTAATAAATTTATTTAAAATGTCGATTCCCCTACAGATTTGGGTACCATCACGTAATCGCTTTCCAGATTGGTCGGTTGAATTTATAAATTAAAATAAATCGGTTACCACTTATCTTTTGCGTATTTTCACGAGACAGAAAGATTATAGACATTCGTAAATAAACCTCTCCCATCTCACTTTCAAACTTTGTTGTACTTTCAGCGGTTAAAGTGAACCCAAATTCTCATTTAGGTAATTATAAAACCCGAAACTTTTGAATTCCTTCTCTTTCCTGAGCTGGCAAAATGAAATATGGCAAAGGTTTTCGGAAACTTCGAATTATTAAATTTCTAATTAATTCTTTAAGCTGCAAAATATTGAAGAGCTGTGTTGCTTGTGGAGAGATTTTGAGTGATGTTTCACCCCCAAAGGCAATCAATAATGTACACATCCAGAAGGTGCCAGCCAGGTGGTGAGTTTAATTTTTTCTCACTTGTCCACAAAGTCCACTTTCACTGAATTATTCAGAGAGTAGTTTTAACAATTCACTAGGTTCATGACGCAACCTGGCTGCCTGATGGGAAAAACAGGAAAAGGATATACGTTCATTGAACTTTTTCAGGTTAAGGATTTATGTTTTTAGTTTCCGAACAAAAGAACTATAGAGAGGGCTGAAATCTCCCACTGGGAAGCTATCTAAAAGATCTGCAAATGTCTTTTAACCGCCGCCGCCACCGCATTCATCGTTTAACAGGAAATTTATGATTTCTGGTTGTTAACGGAAGATATGGTTATTCAGTGCATTGCACTCCATAAATCTAGAATCCACTTTCAAGAAAGAAATGCATTAAGAAAGAAAATAGATGGAATGTACATACGAGTATACGTACTGTAGAAGCACGAATTCATGTGTATATGTACGAATATATATTTGTTTAAAAGGAAGGACTATTTGCCTTTTATTCCAGTCATGTCAACGGCACATGCATTCAATTATTTCCATTCGTTGAACAAATATTTGTTCTCCTGATGGACGTTAAAAAATGGTGCTCAAGTGATTGAGAAAAATGTCTTGGGAGGGATATATCTTGAGGATTGGTATTTCAAGTTAGTACGTTTATATTATTTTCATAAAAAAATTGAATTTCAAGCCCATATATTGGAACTTTGGAACAGTATGGTATCATATATTGTTCTATTGTTCTTTAGGTTTAATAAATAAATCGATTTCTTGGCTTCAATGAGAAATCTTAACTTATTGTCATTACCTGATAGATTTATGGCAGCTCTGGCAGAAGAGTAGCACAAGGTCAAATCTCCAAGTAATGTGTCCGTTTTCCTTTGCCTTTTAATCTTGGTCTCAACGAACTGCTCTTGCAAATAGAACACATATGCTGAGATTCTCCCAAAAGCAACATTGAACACAGACCATGTCTACGTGCTTGGAATGCAGTGATATTTTCTCAGGATTGTCGAAATTGCCTACGCATTTTATACACGATGCTGTAGATACGAGTACTAGAATGGCCGCAATACGATATTCTTTTCATTGTAATTGGGGATGGCATTTTCTTAGGAGACTAGAGTGTACATATTTCTTTCGTCCCTTGAACTATTGTAGAGTCTTTCAGCCAGGTATCATCGCTATTCGACTAGCAGCTTACTGACTTGTGGTAAATTCTGTGTCAGAAGTTGATATCGTCATATATTGTACTTGAATATCAGCATTAAGGCAGATACGTACAATTTTCAAAATGTTATTGCCATGTTCCAAAGAATTTCGAAGCTGATGAATTCGTTATTCGGGACTTTTCTGGTTCAAATGACGCAAAATGACACTGTCGGCACTCGTGCATTATCCACGTCAGTGGAGAACAGTTTAGTCAATAAAGTATCCCTAATCCCATATGGCCAAATATGGATCTTTCAATCATCATAAAACATAAAAGAATAATCTCCTACTCTGAGCAATAGGAAGGATGCAATAGCAATGATTGAGCACTTCTTACAATGAATTTCGGAGAAGATATAGAGAAGGGAAAAAAAGGGGGCAACATTGCATTTCGCACGAATCTTGCACTAACCAGCATCAGAAAGGCGATTACCTTTTCCATGATCTAAATATGATATCAGCGGTATCTGATAGGGTCTAGCAGTGAGAGTGGAGAGTGCGATCCAGCGCTAAGTACTTTCTATCGGGCTATGCGTTTTCCGTCGTGCGTAATACCTCATCAACACGACGGTACTAGTTAGACGACGGTTCGAGTCGTTAAAGTAAGTAGGCTCTAGTAGGCTTGCCTAAAAAATCCATCTGCACTCCAATTTCCAGTGATTATGACATATGCCAAAGCATGATACATAAATTGCAATTCTGTTGGATGGAACTTGGGCGTCGCTGAAAAACCAAACTCCGAAACGCCAAAGAGGACGACACCGGCGCACATATAAGGATGCCGCTATCTTCTCTCTGACGCTTCGAATTGTGAGGGCTTTCAATGACAATACGAGGGGCGTTCAATAGTTCAATATATTCTCGGTATCGATATGAAGGAAAATGCGAATTCAATTTAAATTGTTTTTATTGTTCAATATAATCTCCCCTAACATCAATGCATTTGTTACATCTTGAGATAAGCTTTTTTAAACCCTCAAAAAAATAAATTTCCTCTTTCTCTGCAAGATACCCATTTATTGCCGACTTGAGTTCTTCATCATCCGAAAATCTTTTTCCACGAAGACATTTTTTCAAATCCGGAAACAGGAAATAATCACCAGGGGAAAGGTCTGGACTATAGGGTGGGTGTTGGATTTCTTCGAAACCACAATCTCGCGCAGCAGCCTTGGAAACTCGCGCCGTGTGAACAGGAGCGTTGTCATGAAGAAGCAACACACCCGCTGCGAGTTTACTCCGTCTTTTCTTTTTAATTTCCTCCCGCAAATTATGCAAAGTGGAAGCGTAGGATGTGGCGTTGATGGTTTCACCTTTTTTTTGTACTCAATGAGCAAGATTCCCTTTGAGTCCCAAAAAACTGTGGTCATGAGCTTCCCGGCAGACGGAGTGACTTTGAACTTCTTCGGGGGGTCTGTTCCTTTTTTATGCCACTGCATGGACTCTTGTTTGCTTTCAGGGCCATAGTGGTGGACCCATGTTTCGTCCCCAGTAACAATTCGATCCATAACACCGTCCGCGTTCTCACTACACATCTCCAAAAGCTCTCTACAGCATGCGATTCTCACTTTTTTATGAGGCGCTGTGAGCATTCGTGGCACCCACCTTGCACTGACCTTTGAAAGGTTAAGATGGTCATGAAGAATGGTGTGAATGGTACCAATTGAGAGCTTGGTGATCTCTGCCATCATTTTCACGTTTATTCAGGCATCCTCAAGAACAAGTTTTTCGACTTCTTTGATGCTTTCTCCCGTACAAGCCCCGTAGCCGGGGCGCCGGAGCGGGGGTCGTCTTCAATGCTCTCTCTGCCTCTCTTGAACTCACTTGACCACTTTTGCACAGTTGATAATGAAGGTGCGGAACCCTGGTAAATAGCCACCATCTCTTCATGAATAGTTTTTTGACTTTTTCCTTGCTTAGTGAGAAATTTAAAAATACTCAATTTTCACTATCATCGTCTCAGTTGCCATTATGATTCTGTTTAACTAGAGATAAAACGCGAATTAATAATCACATTTATATGAAATTTTACATGAATGCACTAAAATAATAGTATTACTCGATAAATAAGTCAATTTATATATACAACCACAGCTTCACCCGATACCGAGAATATGTTGAACGCCCCTCGTAGTATGAACGACGCTGAGTGCAAACACTGTGTCGATAAATTGTGGGAGCTAGTAAAAACAGAATGTTTGCATTCAAGCAAAGGGCTACGATATAGCAAACGCAACTCTTAGAGTAAAGTGCTCCACGCAGCTAGCTTTTGAATGGTTGAACAAGTCTCTGCCGTAAATTCCACACGTGAATCAATTTTAGATCATATTTGGACAATATGTAAGTATTGTCTGAGGTCCTTTAGGACAACAAGAGAGCATTTTCTGTCTTTGGGAATGAATACTACATTAGCTTCTCTTCATAAATGGAATCTTGGAATCTCTGCCTATTAAAGAAGCTTATCCGCAGTAAAATGCGGTGGTCAACATGTCTATCTTAGACCTAAAGACACTAATTGAAGGTTCCATGGCTTCACTGCTAGATGACAGGCTGAAAACTTTACCAACCAAGTCTGAATTGGGTGAAATATCACAGAAGATGCAGGAAAACAGATAATAAAGTACTCCTAGAACGCAAAGTCGAATTCCTGGAAAAAAGAGCGATTGAGAAAAATATTGTAGTGCATATCCCAACGCAAACTGGAATTGTGCCTGAGTCTAGGGCTAAAGAATTATGTCTGGAACCCTTGAACACAATGGACAGCTCAGTAGTTGCAGATACGCGGACGTTACGACCAAAAAGCAACCATGAACGTATGCAACTAATCTTCGCGTCACTGGTATTTCGATGCATAAAGAGAAATGAGGAGACAATTGTTCAAAATAAAAACCAAAGTCATAAGCAAAAACAGCAACATACAAACTGAATTACGTGGCAAACACTCAGAGCAGGTGAGGATGTTTTTTATTTTACAAAAACAATAGTATTAAGTGTGACTGCGCGAACGGAAAGGCAATACTCCAACAGATGTGCAATGACAGAACGAAAGCGACAGTGACAGAATGTGGAGACCAGAATGCTTATGGTGCAAACACAAGCGGGAATCTCAACACTGATTCCCAAACTAGAGAAACCAGGCTCCAAAATCCTTTTTAATTGTAATGCCGTCTGCCATTCTATAATTAATGCTAAAATAAACAAAAATAGTCAAAAGTTTAAAGAATTTAAAATATTGTCTTATAATATAACAGGTTTAGGTAATAAGTCTCTATTTACAGAATTTTGTAACTTTGTTAATAAATTTGAATTTGTTCCTATTCACATACAACAGGAAATAATTACAAGCTTTTTGGAAATAAATTCCTCAACTACGAGTACAGTGAGCGTATTTTGCTTAGCCGAGTACATACTTTTGAACATTCTATTCAATTTCCGCATAAAAAATAAATGAAGCATTTTTGAGAAAATAACGGGCTTTATTATAACAATTCATTGATTTGCAGTGCATTTCGTATAGGCGAATGAACTAATTTTGGTGGGGGCGAATGCCCCCATTTATTCGGCTTAATACAAGCTATAACTTAAATTAAAACTTAAAACTAAGGTTGGTTGGAGTAGTGAAGGAGAACGGATATGAGGTAGGAAGTGGTTCCGTGGAAGTCAAAGACGGTAGGGTTTGAGTTGATTTTACGTAGCATACGGGAGATTAGTTCGTTCGCGCCTTAGGAGGTGTGGTGGGTTGGTAGATAGAAGAGTCGAGGGGTACGTACATTACGAGGGTTAGTGTTGAGGAAAATGGAGTTGTGAAGGGACGCGCATTCAACGTGACCTGAAAGGAGTCGATGAATGAAGAGAAAGTCTGCTGCATCTCTGCGATCTTGAAGGGTGTTTAAGTTGATAAGGTTGAGACGGTTTTGATAGGGGGGCAGTTTAAAAGGATCACCCCAGGGCATACCTCGAAGGGCAAATCCTAAGAAAACCACGCTGGATGCTTTCAATTCTCGAGATATGAACACGATGATGTGGGGACCATACTAGACTGGCGTACTCTAGCAGGGGGCGTACAAAGGTAATATAGAGGGACCTGGTTACGTATGGGTTGGTGAGTTCTTTGGACCACCGTTTTACAAAACTTAGTGCAGAGTTGGCTTTGAGGATTATCTCATCCATATGTAAACGGAAGTTGAGCTCCTTATCACACAAAATGCCGAGGTCGCGAAGAGATTGTACGGAGGAGATGGGTTGGTTATGGAGAAGATAGAATCGGGGAGGAGATTGGTTCCGCTTATGTGAGAAGGTGGTGGATTTGCATTTGGAGATATTAAGATCCAAAGAATTTTTGAGGCACCGAAAAACTATCAAGATCTTGTTGAAGGAGGAAAGAGTCATGGTGAGAGAAAATAGTTTTGAAAAATTTGGTATCATCAGCCTAAAGGGAGACAGACGAGTGTTTGATGATCCTATCGAGATCATTTATGGTTAATATAAAAAGAAGGGGACCGAGATGGCTGCCTTGTGGCACTCCAGAGGTGGCCAAAAATGGAGTCGAGTGGGCTGACCTAAAACGAACACTGTAAAAACGGTTTTGGAGTTAAGAGGATATCCATTTTAACAGTATGGGTTCCAAGCCGAGTGCAGACAATTTGAAGAGTATTAACCGATGAGAGATTTTATCGAAGACTTTACTAAAATCGGTTGCAACTACATCGACTTCATTGCCATTTTCTGGGGCAGAGAGGCCAAAGGATGCGAATTCAACGAGATTTATGGTGGTTGACCTACCCTTCAGGGAGCCATGTTGTCTAGGGGAAATAAGTGATTTGCATTGGAAGCTTAGAGCTTCATACAAAATACTTTCGAAGAGTTTGGTTATTTCATTCTTTTATCCTTTCTTGTGGATCGGGGTTATGAAGGAGGTTTTCCAAGCCATCCTTGTGAAAGAGAAAGACGAAAGAGATTAGAAAGGGCAAGGGAAAGAGAGGAAGAACATTTTTTAAGAAATATGACAGGGAGGCCATCTGGGCCGGATGTGAATTCGTCATTGAGTTGGTGTAATTTATATTCGATATAAGACGGGTCCAAAATATGAGAGATAAGTGGGCCATTGGAGAAGTTCAGTGGGTAACTAAAATAGGACGGATATGGTACAAAGGAGTCGTTGGTGAAGGATTGTTTAAAAAATGTGGCAAATAGGTTGGCAATGGTGAGTGGATCGGTTGATGATCTGTTGTTGAAAGAGAGGGAAGGAGGGTAACCATTGGACTTTCTTTTGTAGTTAACAAATTGGACTTAGGGTCGTTTATAAGGTTTGGTAGCGTTGGTAAAGGGAATCGTAAAGTTTGGTGAAAAGAAGATAAGCACCTAGGTAGTTGGAATAGTCGGAAAAGGATCTGCTACGCAGGAAAACAGTCCATAACTTGTTTCTCTTATTTCGTAAGGAACGAATCTTACGATTATACCAGGGAGGACTAGTAGATGATGTTTTAAGGCGGAAAAACGGAACGTAAAGGGAAAAAGAATTAAATATTTCTTTATAAAAAATGGATAAGGCATCATTTATACTTAGGTTGTGAAAGTTAAAGAAGAATCTGCTGAGATATTCACTGATTTTGTGAAAGTTTGCTTTATGAAAGTTGTGGGGGGAGTGGACTGGAATGAAGAGTTATGCAAAAATGAAAGAAGAAGGGGAGGGAGGGGGGTAGTTATCGATTGGAGAGATAGATAGGGGAAGAGGTGAGATAGAAATGAAGAATTTATTGGATCTATTGTGAAAATAAGGTCTAATTGCCTGCTCATATAATTGCATATACCACTGACTTGGCATGGACTTGAGTCTGTTAAGCGATCTAAGAAGAGACATTCCTTAGCTGAGTTGGCATTTGAAGCTATGAAAAACGATTGATCATCTGATGGAGTCCACTGTAGCTAAGGAAGATTAAAGTCGCCGAAAATAAGGATATCATCAATAGAGTCTGACAGGTCAATTAAATGGTTGATCGCATCAATAACAAATTGGTAAGATTCGATAGGTTGAGCTGGTAGGATGTAGCAACATATAACGTAAAGGGACTTGAGAGGGAGTGATATTTTTATTGCGACAAAGTCGGCTTTAGAGGATGGAGAAATTGCAATGGGGGTAGAGTTAAGGCTGTTGTCGATCGCCAGTAGGACGCCTCGACAGGGGGAATCATCATTTTTGCGGGTAGGATCGTCGTCGCGAAAAACATTAAAAGTAGGGGGAACAATTCCTGGTTCTTTATGTCGGGAATCAAATTGGTTTTGGTCAAGGCGTAAATATCAAAGGAAAGAGCATGTGATTGACGTACGACAGCATTGGTTTTAGAGCGAAGACCTCTTACATTCTGGTAGTAAAATGTAAGAGGGATGTTGTGGGGTGGAGGTGTGAGGCAGGATGGTTTAAGATCTGGCAAGGGAGGCACGTTATGGACGAAAAAATTTGTCGTGGTCGGTTCGGCTTCGCTGTAGGTGTGAGACTTGTTTAGAGTGAACGTAGTTGCCGAATGCAGCAAGGTCGTCTGGTATTTTCCGAGGGGACATGTTAAAAATCTCGTGGTAAGTGACATAAAGGTTCCTGAGACTGATAGGGTCTTGATTTTATAAACAATATGCTTTACTTACCGATGTACAAGTGTTAAAATTATATATTTCAGAATTAATTGTCAATTCGTCTAAGCGAAGGATAAACTATAAACATATAAATCAGAACGCTCGTGCAAACCAACTGATTTTGCAAATAGACAATGCAAATCTTCAAACAAATCGTTCACAGTGCTAATTGGTCACGTTTGAACTTGCATAAATGCAATTGTCAATATTTAACGGTTTATGAGATAAACACAAGTAAAAAAGCATGTAATAAGTTCGGTTAAACGAAATGCGCTCACTGTATAAGTGGATACCCGCTACAAGAAGATATACAAGAAGAAGAGCCAGCAGTGAGCGGAGGATGTTATTTTGGTTGTAGGAGAGATATCGATGTTTGTTGTGAGTTTAGAATGTTCGTATAACTCACATATGTGTGTCTGCGATTGGACAGCAAGGAGTTTTATATAATCCCAGCATATCTAAACTAAAATTATTGGGAACGCGATTTTGGGAATCTTGAAGAAGCAATGATATGCTGTGATGAACAGAACGTGATTATAATTGGAGATTTGAATGCGCGAGTAGGAGAGAACTGTGGTGTGGAAAATTATGAAGCCGGCGTAGAACGACGGTCCAAGGATCCATTGTGCAACGAGAGAGGAAGGAAGCTTATATATAGTCCTATATTACCGTAAACTCAAACTCTCGCAAACAGAGTAAAGAGCCGTGGTTCGATAAAAATTGTCAGAAAGCAAGACGGGTGTCGTTGGCGTGGCTTAAATTATTTCGTGCCTTCAAGACTGATATTCTCAAAAAGGCTTACCTAAGAGCCTGCTAACTATCGTTCTTAAATGCGTCCTACAAAAGCTTTGCAGCAATATTGCAGAGGCGGCTAGCCACATAGATTCCCACATAGAGGCCAATAATCTGCTAAAGAAATTGCAGACGGGTTTTAGGTCTGGCTACTCAACCGTCGACCACATTTTCGTATTAAAAAGCTTATATAAATAAAAAAAAAGCTTTATAAACCGAAATAAAAAACTCTACGCCTTCTTTGTGGAATTCAAAGTAGCCTTGGATTCTGTGAACCGAAACGCCATATTTTGTAAATTATATAGTATGGGAATGTCATCAAAATTCGGAAGGGTTTTACAAAACCTTTATGAAGATACCAAGGCAGCTGTTTGGAATGGCGAAACGCTTTCAGAATGGTTTCAGACGGAGTGAAGAGTAAAACAGGGATGTTCGCTGAACCCTAATCTATTCGCTCTCTTTATAGATTATAGAGTGGACTTTCTCGTAGGAGGAATAAAAATTGCAGGAATTCTCATTAAAGTCCTCCTGTTCGCAGACGACATTGTACTGTTGGTAAGCTCTCTGGAATCCTTCCAATTGATGATTAATAAATTGTATGAGTACTGCAGTCTATGGATCCTAGTCGTGAATTTGGATAAATTCAAGATAATGATATTTAAAAAGAGAGGCAACGAAAAATGGCACTTTAACTGAGAGAATATCTTGAAATCCTTTAAACAAGTAGCCTTAGTATGAAAAGACATCTGAAGGAGCAACTCAAGAAATCTAAAACCGTCATCAATGTAGAGTGGAAAAACTGTTTCAGCAACCCACAGATTAGGCACAGCAGTAAATTCAAAGTATTTGAAGCTGCATCGGAGGCAGTAATGCTCTACGTGGCGCAAGTATGGGGATATAAGCCTTATGAGGAAGTTGAAAAACTACGTTTTTTCATTAAGAAATACTTCCACCTCCCTGCAAAGACTCCGAACTATATGCTCATGCTGGAAACAGGCCTATCTCCGCTATTCCTTAAAACACTGAAATTGCAGGTAAACTTCATAAGGGTTATAAACATGTCAGATGACCGACTTCCAAAGATATGGGGCCTTACACGCTATTCGGAACAAAATAGCATGGCTCGAAGAATGGTTAGAGTTAGCTCGCGGGTGTGGTGTAGAGCTGAATGCGGAAGTCATGAACAGGGAGATCTTACTATACCAGCTCATAACGAGAGTTGATGAACGGGCCAGAATGAAGTTTGTAGAAGAACCGACGTGATCACTACATCGTAGTACGTATAGCCGACTAAATGAGAATCTTGAATATAAAAACTACTTCAAAGACATCCATACTATTCCCGAAATATCAACAATGCTTAAACTTCACGGAGAACTCCTAAAACTCAATTATATCCCCCATAGAGAAGATCTTCCTATATACTGTAGGAGGATTTTCTAGGCAAGTGTCCAATTTTAAGGGAAACGAGAAGAAGTTTCTTTGGAAAATACTTCTTATCGGAACAAGAAATGATATCCCTTCTCAAGGAAGTAAACGTTACTAAACTATATGGATACTGCAAAATTGCATTAAAATATACTAGCAGGGATCTTCTAAAATGTTCGTAAATGTATCTAAGTAAATATAAATAAATGCAAAACTGATTAATAGTTCTATTGTCAATTTGGCAGCCGGCAATGCCATGCTAACTGATTTTATATTATTATTATATTATAATATGTTTATTTTTAAATAAATCAAACTATCTGTATATCTATCTAACATATCTCTTCATAACTGTGGATTAGTTCTGCGCAGCTGCTTATGATATCCTCTAGCATAGATAGGATAATATCTGAGAACATTTGTACCTATTATACCGTGCGGAAGAGTAGACTTGTATGGTTTGAAGCTGTGCAGCGCCCGGAGCAGCTTATCTCTTGTAATCTGACTGTGAATTTTAGTCACCGCTACAGTAGTCCTGCTAGGGTTGTTGTCCAGTAGCATGTTGAGTGATTCATTGCTTGAGGTCATAAAACATTGTTTTTTTGTTCAATCAACTAGGTATCATAGGGTTTGTAGGGAGGATTTTTCTTAGCCGCGATGCATCAGAGGCTACTGCTATTTTGTTACAGAATCCAGGATTGTCGCTTTGCCTTCTTCAGTTCTTTTTTTCATATATTTTAAGCGATTGTATGCGTTCCATACTAGTCACTTTTTTTGTGCTTTTTGCTTGGTTGAAAAGGGGCATCATTCAGACTGAATTGGATATATCTGTGCTCTGAAAAAGAGTGTACAGGCAATACCATCTAGTTCGTTAGCATTTCATTGATGTTGTCGAAGACAAGAGAGCTACTCGTACATAAGACTTCATGTCGTTTTTTGTTTATGAAAGTGGGTTCATTGCCAATGTTGCAGACAATGAGGTTAGTACTTCTAATGTAATCAAAAAGTGATTCACCTCAATCATTGGTGTCGGTACTGCCCCATACCGTGCGATGTGCATTTGCGTCGCACCCAATGATGAGGTCAGTCTTTATCCTTCCAGCTTCCAGTACCACCCTTTCTAGGTTGACACCACAGAGAGGGCCCCCATGATCTTGGCCAATATATGCCGATACCAGCCAGTAGGTGCCTTTGGCATTCTCCAGTCTGGCAACGGATATGCTGAGATCGCTGAGGTTAGGAAGTAAGGATACATTATGGCTACGTTTCAGTAATATGCAAGTTCTAAATTACCTTTGTTTCTTGAATAGAGCGGAAGAGTTCAGGTGTTCCAAGTCCACGAAACATGTCTTCTACAATTCATTGTTCCTGGATTAGGATGGTGGTGTTTTTGGAAAGACGCCGAATGAGTGCGGCCGAGGCCTTTTTAGAAAGACGGAGGAGATTAATCTGAAGGAATCGTAGCATCATTGCTACAATCTACCAGAAAAGTCTCCAACACGGTATTGTTCGAGTCCTCCCAATCTGAACATGTGCCTAAGAGCACATCTTCATCATCTGATCGTAAAGTATCGCCCCTATTGCGAGAGTCAAAAAATAAACGAAAAACGATACTTATCAAAAAATTTGACTCGTTGGTATTGCGATTGTCAATTGTCAATGAACGATTGATCGTTGTCAATTTGTCCATTATGAAGGAAGTGGAATGGTATTGTAAGTGTCAATTGAAATCAATTTTCGAGGACGATAGAGCAAGCTGCTATGAAGGAAAATATAAGTATTTGTAATATTTTAATGTGTTTATAACAAAAAACATTTTTGGTTCTAGGGCAAAAGTAGTTAGCA
Source organism: Volucella bombylans (assembly GCA_949129095.1). Taxonomy (NCBI): domain Eukaryota; kingdom Metazoa; phylum Arthropoda; class Insecta; order Diptera; family Syrphidae; genus Volucella; species Volucella bombylans. The sequence continues at coordinate 123,377,289 of OX422140.1, read as the reverse complement.
ACAAAAAGCAATTAGAACGATTGGTTCAACTGATGGTGGAAAATGAAAACATCGCAAAAGGAGATTGCCCAAAAAGCATGTTGCAGCAATAGTGGGAAAGTTTTTCATTGGAGCTGAACAGTTTAGGTCCTCCAGGGGTCCCAAGGGTATAAAATGTAAACAAAATATCCTTTCTCAATACTAATCCCAATTATCTAGGTATGGACCGATTTGAAATGGGACATTAAAGTCTACACAAATATTGTGTAAAGCTGCATAAACATTTGCAGTTTGAGTAGCCTTTTTAGGCCTTTAATGCAACTCACGTGCTCTTAGCAGACACCTAAACCTGTTTTTGAGACCGCCTATTGTCCATTCAACAATGTTTCTTGCTTTGGCGTGTTTTTTATTAAACGAACATTCCTGTGAAGCTGGGTCAGGGTTGCGGAATGGTGTCATCAAATATGGCTTCAAAGCATATCCGCCATCACCTAATAGATAGTGCATGAAAATAAGTACATATGTATTAAGTTAATTACATGATTGTGTACCTAATAACCAAGTATTCCTTTCTCCAGTTTGGTACTCTTATTCTAACTTCATTTTGAGGGAAGACATGCTGAAAACATTGGTATCATGTGCCGAACAGGGATATTTTGCCCTAAAAAAACGGATTTTCATCTCATCATCACATACCTGAGAACATAAGTTAATATTAAACAACTGAAAGTTTATATTTTAAGAGATACTCTCATAGCATTTATACTATAAAATCCCTTTCTATTGTTGTACGCTTGTTGCAGTTGTTTTTTAGGTGATGCAATTTTTGTATGCGTCCCATCCACACAGCCTATTACGCCCGGTATTCCACTTCTTTCGAAAAAATATGTTTTTGCCCGTATTTTCTCAGTATTGGAGTAAATAAACTTGATCCACTTCGGACAAATATGTTCTTCGAGTACATTAAAAACATCTTTTAAAACTAGAGACACAGTTGACTGGGCCAGACCATTCCCGACGCTGATTTTAATATGACCCATTGGCACATAACCGTAATGCTGTGGGAAGCTTTATGACGTTTGGTATCGATGTAGTTCTAATTGCTGGCTTTAACTTTTCCTCTATTTCACGCAACAAATAGACAAACGCTGGTTTTGATAAACGAAAATGTTTAACAAAACTGTTCTTCTTCTAATAGTTTCCAAAAAACTGAAGACTGTTCATCATCGTCAAACCACAATTCCACTGAACTCATTTCTATTTTATTCTTTTAATTAAATATTAAAACACAAAGACCAAAAAACACAAAACAAATTGTCAAATATCATGTCTCATTCACAGCAGACAATTTATTCACAATTGTCAGAAATTTTATCAAATGAGTTACACAATAGATTCCATAAATCAGACGTTGAGTTGGAATATTTTTGTTTAGTCTGATCTCTCAACTGGGATCTGGGCACAGCTTGAGAATTGCTCTGATTTCTATGTCCAGTATTTAAGCTAGAAGATACAATGTTCAGTTCGTTTGTTGCTCTCTCTCACAAACGTGAGTGTGTAATAATGTCAACATAGATAATAGCTTCTTTTGGTACTTCGGCAAAATCAAGGTTGCTACAAGTAAGTTCACTTGCCAATATGACGATCATGTGTTCCGCATGGAAATATTATATAACTTTAATCTTCTTATACGAATATTAATTTTTTTTTTAAACACAAACAGATTCCGCCGCTATTGCCACTTTAAATGATGGGAAATTCAGCAAAGTTCACGGTTCAAAAGTGATAAGCTCTGCCGTAATATACTTACATAAATCAGAAATAATTACAAACTTTTTGTTACTTAAATCGCCTAATCATAAGAAAACAAAATTGTTTATTGTCCAATGATTTAGAAAATACAAAAATATTTAACCGTTGGCATACTCGTATTCGTATCAAATGCGTCACATCCTTTCGAATTCGGCCCCTTTATTGGATTGCTTCTGCGACGAGTCCTTTTTTTTTTTTTTTTTGGTTACGTTTTGGAAGTAATACGAACTGTCGTAAAAGCCATTCATGTGAGCTCAACAATTAGCGATAAGATAATGAATTTCTTTGAAATGGGGGTGCGGTACGAAATGGTAAAAAAGCCACAAAAATCGTGTACAGTCTGCGTCACGTTAGCCGGTATGTATGAGCGCAAATAAAAATGTAACTTTTGTATTATTTTGTCTTAATTATCTAATCAGCTGTAAAGTAAGTATCGATTTTTGATTTACATAGAGCACTTGGACCGGAGATACGTGACCTTTACTTTGTCCAGGAGGTACTTTCGCTGTTAGGCGTCATTCGGAAAGTTTCTTGGGGTAGGGATTTGAAGTGGCTTATGGAAAGTTTTGACATTGCTTAATGAATCGCAGATTTTTCATAAAAATAAAAACATAATATTCCAATTTAAATATGTATGTATAGATAAAGTTGTAGGCATGTTAAAATTAACGGTATTTATTTAAAACGAACGAGAGATGTCTGTTGTCGGTTCGTAGGATATAAATGGAATCGTAAATTTTATTGTCGAGCAGCAAAGTTTGTTGTGCACTCTTTTCTCTTCTTTCCCCTAAGAAGGATAGGGAAATCATAAAAAATGGAATAAGGAGTTGTAAACTTTGTCTTTGAACTATCTTGTTCCTAACGTGCGGTAGATCGTTTAAAAATGTCTATGCTATCCATGTCTATGCAAATTCTAGTTACATGACATACATGTGTCAAGTTTTCATTAAAGGGTTTCATGGAGTCTTAGTTGGCATGAATAGTTGTATTCAACATTTTGCGAAATAAAATTTCCGGGAGTGTTGCACATCAATACATACATACATACATCGTATGTACGTTTATACATATATTCTTTTAATCAAGTCGGTTAAATCTGTACGAATGTGATAGAGGTTTGGAGGTTATGGAGATGATACGTTTTTATAGCTTTTGTATTTTTTAGTACGAAAATGTCGCCTCTCTATAGTTGCTAAGGTTATGATGCGTTGGATATCTGTATGAGAACACATACACAGTCATACCAAAAGAAATTCATTATTGCGCATGGAAGGTAGGCAATCAGAGAAAATATGAACTGGGGATGGGCAGCCGAATTTCCGAAGAATGGGACTTTTCGATTTGAATGGCTCCCGATTTTATTCAACAAAATGCTGAGAAGCGATCGGATGCCTTACGAGTGTAGGGAGAGTTTTTTCCTTCCACTCTATAAAAGTAAAGATCAGTGAAACAATCATTACATACTGTGAAAATAAACAAGGAAGTTATAGACAGTTACTTATTTATTTAATTCCGTGTCTGGCAATGTGGTTTTGTTGCAAGATTTTCTATTGTAGCAACATACTAAAGTTTCTGAGACGACTGCTCTTTCTTCCGCCGACTTCATAAGCAACGACAAGGGCGCTATAAGATGACGCGTTACGAACCAGTCAACCGTTTTTGCGAACCTGCAAACCCAACTCCTGACACCTATTTAGAAGGAGTCATTGTGGCGATTAACGGTGACAGCAACGAAAATTGAGAAACTACGAATATAGTCATAATATGTGAATTAATTAGGAAGCCTCCACATCAAGAATGTGATTGAAAATCAGGCTGAGCCTATCAGATAGTTTCGTCATACTTTACGAAGGTTGACAGAAAATTCGTCCTGAAGGAAAATGCGCTCAAGCTCCAGCCAAGTGGCTATAAGAAAAGTAATAAGAGCATTCAAATGGAAAAATATCAACAAACTCTTGGCCTAAGTATCATCCAGGTGATCTGAAATAGGGCGGCTTGGACATTGCGTGAGATATGTCCTTAAGACCAGAGTCAAAAGACATTCGGCATGCAAGGTCGTTTAAACTTCATGTCATGTTGTATCAAAAACCACTTCTCTTTAAACAGAAGATGGCTTTGACAGTGCAGACCATAAAATGGATATCAAAGGAAGGAAGATCCATCAGTGCATCTAGAGCAGAACCGGGTTTGTTAGGGAAAACCCCCTGCATCCGAGATAGACCGTTCCTAGGAGTCTGGTAAAAGCAGCAATTACATTTTTTCGCGAGGGCTTATTCCAAAAGACATCCGACGCGTAGTTGACACCGAAATACTTAGCTGCTCTGGAGAATTAGATGGTGATACCTTCAAGTACTGGATGAGTTATACCAGTCAGCTTTCTCCTTCTCGTAAAGAGAATAACCTCAGTTTTGAGAGGATTGACTGAAAGCCACCAATGATTTTCTAATTTATGGGCCCTTCTCTTGGTTGAATAGCTGTTTCCAGGCCAATGAACGATATTGTTTGAAGATTTTTTCCAAGTGATTTTGAGTCCTTTGTATACTATACTATACTGTCCTCAGTTGTACAGTATACTCTTAAGGCTCGGTAAGAAAAGCTGGTAAAATGCTGGGTAAACAAATTCGTGTTCTTTTAAGCATCGGAATTGCTGAAATTATACGGCTTTTGGGATTTTTCTCAGATCAGGCTGCATAGACAAAGTAAATATGCCTTTGTTGAGAAATTGAAAAATCAAAAAATTTATTCATTCTTGGTGATATAAATTTAGATATTTTATCCAATTCTCCTAATGTTTTAAATTATATATCTATTTTATCGGCCAATGGCTTGGAATTGTGCTTTCGAGAACCCACAAGAGTAATTCAATCAACACAAACCTGTATTGATCGTATTTTCGGTAGACTTGGTCGCAGTGCTAAGCTCACCATCACTAGCTCTATAGCAGATTTTAAAATCACTGATCATTGTATGGTTGGTTTAGTTTTTCAAGGCACTAATGTGAAAGACACTGAAAAGTCTGTATAGTTTGAGAAAGCTTCAGCATGGAATCATGTTCTACTGCATGAATAGATGTGTACCTTGAAATTAATTCCACGTTAGTTCATGTCTTATTGAAGCCAAAGACAGTGTAAAGTTAAAAGACTTAAACCATGGATGTCTACTATTTTAGTAAAAAAGATTGAAAAGAAGAATAAATTGCGTACTAAATGTAAAAAGAAACCGAATAATATCAGTTTTCGACATCTCTATAATAGATTGTGGGTACCCCTGTCAAATAAACTCAACTGTGTATCTTTTCAGGAAAAAATATTTAACCATAAAATTTGGGATTAATTTCCCAATGAAATGTCTACTATTTTACAAGTGCAAGTGTTGCTTCCAAGACTCTTTCTAATGGAAGGTTTCTCAGGATCTTCTAATCACTGTGTGGAAGATTGTTTTAACAGTGAATGGAGTTAAGCCAATAGCTTTTATTATGACCCGATTTCCTCTTTTGAATTATTTCGGATCAAACTCTCTAAAAAAATCTTACTCGTCAACAAGAGATGGATGGTCTAATAATTTTATTAAGAAAATCTCATTAAATATCGGTTATGTCTTAACGCAGATTTTTAATAAAGGGTCCGCCATCTAACGTTTTTTTTTTTTTCAACTAGCTCATGTCTGATTTGACAGATAATTAGTTTTATCCTTCCGCTGAACGAATATGGTTGTGTATACGCTTGAACAACGCTGGGAAATATTGCGACATTACTTTGAAAATCATGGTAATGTTGCAGAATGTGTGCGAAAATTGCGTACGGATTTTGGAAGAAGAGAAGCACCGTCAGCTCCGTATGTTCGTTATCTTGTGAAAAAAGTGAAAGAAACTGGCATCCTCATCGATAAACCAAAGCGTGAAAAGCCAAAAACAGTGCGTATACCCGAGAATATTGCTGCTGTGACAGAAAGTGTGCGTGAAGCGCCATCAACATCAATTCAACGTCGTTCTCAACAATTGAACATTTCGGATACATCATTGAGACGAATTTTGCATAAAGACCTTGGTATGACGCCATACAAAGTCCAATTGGTTCAGCAGTTGAAGCCAACTGACCATCCAATGCGTTTTCGCTTCGCTAAGTGGGCCTGCGATCGACTTAGAGAAGATGTCGATTTTGCCAAAAAAATCATCTTTTCTGATGAAGCTCATTTTGATTTGGGGCACAGAAAACCCGCACGCATACATTGAAAAGCCGATACACCCAAAACGAGTCACTGTTTGGTGCGGATTTTGGACCAGAGGCATAATTGGGCCATTTTTCTTCGAAAATGAGCAAGGAGTGGCCGTTACAGTCAATGGCGATCGTTATCGGGCCATGTTGAACGAATTTTTGTTCACAAACATTGAAGAGGAGGATATTGGCAACATTTGGTTTCAACAGGACGGTGCTACGTGCCACACAGCCGAAGCTACACTCGATGTTTTGCGCCCTGTTTTGAAGATCGCATTATCAGCCGCAGAGCTGATGTCGTTTGGCCACCTCGGAGCTGCGATTTGACACCGTTGGACTATTATTTGTGGGGTGCCGTAAAAGACAAGTGTTACGCCGACAAGCCAGAGACAATTGACGCTTTAAAGGACAATATTCGTGAAGCCATTGGTGAAATACAGCTGCACACAATCGATAATGTGCTTAAAAATTGGACCGATAGTGTAGGCTACTGCATGGCCAGTCGAGACAGCTTTTTGAATGAAATTATTTTCCATTATTAACCGGAAGGATAAAACTAATTATTTGTCAAATTAGAGATGAGTTCATTGTTACCATTCACGAAATAAGCACTAGTTGAAAAAAAAACGTTAGATGGCGGACCCTTTATAATTATCCTTATGCTGATACGAGTATTAAAGAAAGGTGATAGTAAAAATACCACTAAATAACTATAAGCTTTATGCTTAAATGGTTTTTTCCTACCTTAATATCCGTAAGTAATTTGGAAATATTACCACAAATCTCAATACTTGGTCCGATTCTTTTCTTGATGTCCATTAATTCAATATATATACTCGTATACAAGGTGGCGCAAAATTAATCATCCAATGTTATTGTTGAATTATTTGTACCTTCACAATTGTTTCTGTTAAGTGGAAAAGATGATATCCGCCAAGTGGCTGACGCCAGTGTTGACACACTTCTGTGCCAGTTATATAGCATTTTCCATGACTTACCAAAATTTCCGGTGATAACTGTTCACATTCCAGTTGAATGTTCTACTTAAGGGTTTGCGATTGTCTGAGGCTTGTTCCGCCAAAACGCGACCAGGAAACGATTCCTTTACAATACCTATTGTGGTTCGTGCTGTGTGTGCGGTTGCACCGCTCCATCTTGTTGCACCCACATGTTCACCAAGCCCCACTCACCCAATTCCGGCAGTAAGAAGTCGTTTCTCATGGCCCTGTAGTGTTCGCCAGTAACAGTGACCGTATTGCCGATGGCGTCCATAAAAAAATACGGCCCAATCACTCTTCCCGCGTGAACGCGGCACCACATAGTGGCTTTGAGTGGACGCAATAGCTCTTCGTACATCACACGTGGATTTTCAGTACCCCAGAAACGAAAATTGAGGATGGCTTTACAGTAATTCACACGCGACTGACGGTCAAGAGGCATTAACATTGCACTTTGTAGGGGAACATGACGTGTAAGTCTTTCACTAAAATTCGGTGGACGGTCCGTCTGGTGATGCCCAATTGCGTGGCCGTCGTCTGGTTGATGTTTCTTCGTTCGTTCTCATCGACATCGGCAGCCACAGCCGCGATATTCTCGGTCGAACGACCAGTCCGGTGGCGGCCACGCCCTGCATGGTCTCCTGTAGTTCCACTCTGTTCGAGTCGAGTAGCTAAGCGCCGGAATGTTTGCCCAATTTTATTTATATTTATTTATTAAAACAATTCATTATTGGTCAAAAACATCGACACAATTATTGCACGCTCTTGCGGAATATAGCGCTTCATTGCTTATCTGTTTGTATACTGCAGCTGTCTAGTTCACAAATGTCAAATATTATTGACGTACGACGCCATTTGCAAAAATTATACCATCAACCGACAGAGTGATTAATTTTGCATCACCTTGTATAAACGAATAGTTTTTGCTGATGATACAGCTTGCTGTTATTCTAATAGCTCTGCGTTAGATTTAATTGCTGACATAAACCATGACTTAGAGCAGCTAAGGCATTGGTTCTGTTTGCATAAATTATAAATTTACACTGAGTGTAAAAACCAAAATAATGTACAATACTTCAATTTGTCTTCTTCCCCCCTATGATTTTTCATAGCACAAGTTGCAAACATTTTTTATTTAGCCATGCTACATACAAAACAACATCATCGCGGATGACATTTGTTCATCTCAGGGTTTTTATATAGAACGAACTGCAGTTTCTAAATATCTTGGTCTTGAAATTGACAGCAAATTGAATTGGAGTATTCATACTGCCAGTCTGAGATCTTATTTATTAAAAACTACGAAGATTATATACTACCTGTGGCAATTTTGTTCAAAAAGACTTACGGAAACAATATGGGCGTTCGACATATTCTCGGTATCGGGATGAAGTTGTGGTTGTATATATAAATTGACGTATTTATCAAGTAATACTATTATTTTAGTGCATTCATGTAAAATTTCATATAAATGTGGTTATTAATTCGCGTTTTATCTCTAGTTAAACAGAATCATAATGGCAACTGAGACGATGATGGTGAAAATTGAGCATCGCGCTGTAATTAAATTTCTCACTAAGCAAGGAAAAAGTCAAAAAACTATTCATGAAGAGATGGTGGCTGTTTACCAGGGTTCCGCACCTTCATTATCAACTGTGCAAAAGTAGTCAAGTGAGTTCAAGAGAGGCAGAGAGAGCATTGAAGACGACCCCCGCTCCGGCGCCCCGGCTACTGCTTGTACGGGAGAAAGCATCAAAGAAGTCGAAAAGCTTGTTCTTGAGGATGCCCGAATAAAGGTGAAAATGATGGCAGAGATCACCAAGCTTTCAATTGGTACCATTCACACCATTCTTCATGACCATCTTAACCTTTCAAAGCTCAGTGCAAGGTGGGTGCCACGAGTGCTCACAGCGCCTCAGAAAAAAGTGAGAATCTCATGCTGTAGAGAGCTTTTGGAGATGTGTAGTGAGAACGCGGACGGTGTTATGGATCGAATTGTTACTGGGGACGAAACATGGGTCCACCACTATGACCCTGAAAGCAAACAAGAGTCCATGCAGTGGCATAAAAAAGGAACAGTCCTCCCGAAGAAGTTCAAAGTCACTCCGTCTGCCGGGAAGCTCATGGCCACAGTTTTTTGGGACTCAAAGGGAATCTTGCTCATTGAGTACAAAAAAAAGGTGAAAACATCAACGCCACATCCTACGCTTCCACTTTGCATAATTTGCGGGAGGAAATTAAAAAGAAAAGACAGGGTAAACTCGCGCGGGTGTGTTGCTTCTTCATGACAACGCTCCTGTTCACACGGCGCGAGTTTCCAAGGCTGCTGCCCGAGATTGTGGTTTCGAAGAAATCCAACACCCACCCTATAGTCCAGACCTTGCCCCTAGTGATTATTTCCTGTTTCCAGATTTGAAAAAATGTCTTCGTGGAAAAAGATTTTCGGATGATGAAGAACTCAAGTCGGCAATAAACGGGTATTTTGCAGAGAAAGAGGAAATTTATTTTGTTGAGGGTTTAAAAAAGCTTATCTCAAGATGTAACAAATGCATTGATTTTAGGGGAGATTATATTGAAAAATAAAAACAATTTAAATTGAAATTGCATTTTCCTTCATATCGATACCGAGAATATATTGAACGCCCTTATACTATTGACTAGCGCACTCTAAGTTGCAGTATGATTTGGCCAATTGAGGACGTACTCATAGTAATATAGTCCATCCGTTACTTATTGCGCAAAAACACATAGTTAGAATAATCTGGAGAATGAATCGACTAGAAAGTAGTAATTTGCTTTTTATCAACTCAAAAACCCTCCCACTCAAGCATCTTTACTTTTACAAAGTCTTGAGAATATTTTTCGTAAGGAGTGGTTACCTCATTGACAGAAATTCAACCTATCAGTCGCTGCGTAGTAGCAATAACCATTTTGCTTTGATTCCATCTTTCAATACACAATACTACGTATTTGAACTTTTAGTCTTCTTTTGGTCCAAGATTATGCAATGCATTGCCTCTTGAGATAAGACGAAGCAGAATGTTGTCTTTTATGAGTACAATAGTAAAATTAAGGGATGGCTTTTTCACTTTAATTTAAATGAAATAAATTTGCTAATTAGTCGGATGATCTAACTTTATAGAAAGGTTATATCACGTAATTTATTCGATGAACTTTAACATTTGTTTTCTTCACCATTTTAATGCCATTTTATTTGAAGGGTTGATTTAATTAAAGTTTTATAACCGATGCATTCGACACCAGTTTAAGTCAAACTACAAAATGTATCTCTCATTTTTCAATCTATAATGAATCACTTCCTAATCTCTCTTTATTTCTAGTATACTACATAACTGCTCTTTTTTCAGAATTTTTTTTGATTAAGATCTTAAATTCAATAGTTTTTTGTTAATTGAAAAATGAATTGTAAATAAATGAATGTATGAAATTCCAACTAAACTTGCTTATGTGTAGTTGTAAATGGAACCCAAAAGAACAAAAGCGTTGGCATTCTTTCTAAGCTCAAACATACATACTCGCACATACTCGTGTATTAGAATGGTTAAGTCAAAATCCATGCTGAAATACCTGGTTGCAAATTTGGCTTGAATTGGAGTCAACTGAATTTTCATAAAAGAAGACCCGCAAAAATGTCTTTCAAAATTAGTGTTGGTGAAAGTGGGTCTGTAAAAAAAAAAAACATCAAGTGCGTGTGGAATTCTTTATTTTTTGGGTAAATAAGTAGCTCACTCATGTTTTAAAGAATATTATAGAAGCTATTCATCTACACCTAACACAATTTACTCTGATGTTCGTACATGACACAGACGTGACTGAGAAGATAAATTTGACATGTTGCAAACAGATGAAGTGCTAGTAACAATAAAAAACTTAAGTTTTATTGTTCGTTAATAAAGCTAAGTGTGTCTACCTAACCTTTAATTTTTAATGAGAATAAAAGACAGATGCTTGTGCAGTTGTAATGCACCTGTCGTAGATTTTGTGAATAATATAATTGCCGGAAATATACTTACCACTTGATCAAAATGTTCCCGGAATTTATTCAGAAAATTAAAAATAGAAGTTTATTTATCTAAGTCTAAATTGTCCCCTTTATAGTAATCCCCATCGACTGCAACACACTTATGCCAGAGATCTGTTCGCGTAACTTATAGCGCACTTCGTGAAATTTACGGTAGACAGCATCGGTCATATGAAAGTGAAATTTACAAGATCCAATTGGCGCAAGAGCTTAAGCCGCATGACCATTTATTGCGTCGGGTGTTCAGTGATTGGGCTTTTAGCCGACTCGAGGTTGATGCAGTTTTTTTACCGTACAAATTTGTTCATTTATTAGGCTCATTTCTGGTTAAACGGCTACGTAAACAAGCAGAATTGTCGTATTTAGACTGAGGGCAATCCTCAAGAAGTTCACCGGGGGGCCCTGACTCCCACGGTGTCATATTCAAAGTCCTGGTATGTATCACCGGTGGTTCTGCCCTCAACAGGATCTATTACCGGCAGCTTGTAACTGGTCAAATCGTAGCAACCTTCAGCGGCGTTAAGTACTGAACACCGTTACCATAAGAACAGTATTTGCTCCATCCTTAACGGAAGAAGCCTCGATAATTATACAAGGGCCAGTAGAGCCGACAATTCGCAATACTAGCAGCACTCATGGCCTAAAGGAACCAAGTTCGAGATAATGTTAAATGTGACCTAATTGCCGAGCCTAAACAAATATTTATATATAAAATTATATATACATATAAAATTAGGTCTTATGAAGCAATTCGTAAAAGTACTACGTCAAGATTCTGAAATATTCAATATCTAACAGAATTGTTTCCTAAGTCAGCTGAAGCCAAAGTAAAAATTAGTATTTTCGTCGGACGACAAGTAAAGAAAATAGTAGCCAGCATCGAATTTTTACATTTACTCAATACAGGCATGGGACAGCCTTAAAGTAGTGGTTTTCTTGGAAACATAAGAGCTGAGAACTACAAAGAACTCATTTCAAGTATGGTTTAGACTTTAAACTCATGGGTTGCTGAATGTCCCCAACCATTTTTTTTGTATTTGTTATTGTTGCTATAGTTATGATATTTATTTTAAGTTAGTACAGAAAATTCCAATTCCATTCAAAGGTTTATTTTTATTTCTTAGTATTGTATGACTCTGCTTCAGAATGTCAGTTGTGGGTCGTGCATTATGCGCCGTTACTCCGTCCGGCTGGAACTGCATATATTCGAGTGCCAATTCATCCAATCGAGGGATGACTGTTGCGCTCACCATCTTGGTCCGCGTATTCGTAGTTCTAAAAAAAAAATCGGATTTTCAGTGCCCCATAACTGCAAATTTTGTTTGTTCACATAGGTGAAAATTGGTTTCGTCACTCATGACTTCTGCGTAAGAGTAGGTTAGATGCGATTCACGTCCAACACCCATCAGCTGAAGGACCACTGCACCATCTTCAAGTTTTACCAAAATGTGCGGCAGAGACGTGCGTAGAGTTGCAAATCTTCTGCCACGGCAGCGAAATTCTTGGTAGGGTGTGAGAAATAAGAATCAGATGAGCAAAACCCAGACTCACAAATTTGTTGTAACCGGTGTTTTTTGTTCCTAAATTTGCGTGACATCATTACGCCATTCAATTGGATGATGCTTCACCCTATACTACCAACGAAAACTTCAATTTATTCAAAACACTATTGGTCAACAGAGTTTTTTCAAGAACTGGACGAATTTGCCACCAAGCTCTTACGATTTGAGGCTATTGGATTATTTTGCGTGGGGCTGCGTCAAGTCATTAGCTTATGCCAATAAACCAGCCACAATTGACATTTTGGGGCAAAACATTGTTCGAGTAATACGCGACATACGTCCCAAAGTGTTCGAAAATTGGGCTTTTAAAAAGCGCTTTGTACGAAGCAGCCCGAAATTATTTTCAAGTAGTAGTTGTAGTAGGTAGATGTGACTTTTATTGCCATGGTAAAATTGTTTAACAAACGTTAATAAATTCACAAATTTTGCATTGGCCTTTGCAGTCAGCCAGAAAAGGGAGAGTTAACAATCAATAGCGGAGCAAATCTCGATCGATTTATTCTATAGATTATTGAATTTAAGCATACAGTTTAATTTAAAAAGGGGTTGTGTTTGTTTTAAATAAAACTAGACCTTTTACTTTAATAAACAATTCAATTAGTGAACAAATTAATTTAACGAGATACAAAGAAAGGTTATAAGCGTGTGCTTATATGTTACAGGGAGGAAGAATGAGAAAGTGACATATATTATATTGATTATACTTTTTCTGGGTTGCATCAAGTGTTTTGGAAGTAAACGCGATGGGACTTTCAGTTGAATCAGGGTAAACGTGAGAGGTTACAGCTTCAAAAAAAACAATTTGAACTGCTGGAATGCGTTTTTTTGCTTCTCCCAGTGCGCTCTTCTTATTTTCTTTAGGACGCGGAATATTAAAATTGAAATGGTGAACGTCTTCTCTAACTCGTAGATTGCATAAAGAGCTTTCCTCATTACGTTAGGCTCTATGTGGTGCATACTTTAAGTGCAGAAATTCGCACCTAGCCTTAAAAATTGTGGAAATTGCGTACTATACGTGTGCCGGAATTGACTTTGCTGTGCTTTAGTTTTGAAAACGTCACTGATTGCCTATTTTAATGAACAACTCTTGTAGGCTTTCGCTCTAACATTCCTCATTATCTTGCAACAGCGAAAACTCATGTTGACTGCATAATCTAGACCATTCCCAGTATGGTTGAGGTTCTATTCCACTTGTGTATGCCACTTAAAGATAAGTTTTTCTCTAATATCGTATGATCTTCGGGCCAGAGGATTAATACTCAATCGTTTTTAGTTAGTTTAGTTATTTATTAGTATTTTTTATTTCATTATATATAATACATGTGTAAAATTTACGTGATTTGAACACAATAATTCATTAAGTATATTAAAAAAATATATATAATAGAAATAATATAGTGACATTTTATATTTTATATACATAAAGTATTAAAATAGTGCCAAATGCCACTTCAATGGGTTTTAATATTATTAATATGTGGGTGGGGTGACCCGTTTATTTACATTCAAAGAACTAGTTAATTTAATATACAATTATATTTACAAAGAAAAGTGAAGGATGCAAATAAAATATCTACATAAAAATAAAGAAAAGTTAAGAGGAAGTTAGAAAAAAAAAACATTATTTACACCAGAATATCAGAGAGAAGGTATTCCACGTTCTGTGAATCATAATTAAAAAGCCAAGACCTTATGGACCTTTCAAATATTCCAGAAATTCTTATCATTTTAATATTTAAAGGGAGCTTGTTAAATAGTCGACATGAAGAGATATTATAAAAATTCCGAAATGCAGTTGTACGAAAAACGGGTACAGTCACAACATAGGAAAAGTTTCTCCGTAGATTGTAATCAGATATAAGTCTGTAATTTAAATTTCCTGATCTCTGAAAGAACGTTTTCAACACTTTAAAACAATACAAATGACGAACTGGAAGAATTTTCATATCACAAAACAATGGGAAACTTGGATGACGCCGATTCTTGTTACAGATTTTCCTTACTACACTTTTTTGTAAGACTAGTAAGGGCTTGATTTTATTCAGATACACGCCTCCCCAACAAACAATTCCATACTGGAGTTTAGCGTGAAAGACACCATAATAAATGATTTTTAATAATTGCTTTGAACAAACATTTTTTAGATAAAAAAAGTGTAGCAGGGTATTTCGAAAATATTTCCTTAGGGACTCTGTGTGGCTTGCAAATGACATCCTAGAATCAATTGTGAGCCCAAGATACTTAAACTCGTCTACTTCCTCAATTAAAAAGCAATTATCACTACATTTAAGACTGCTACAAAATGTTGGAAGTGTTTGACTAGAATCACAATTACAGCCTGCTAATCCATACTTTTGGCATTCTGGTGCGTGGAAGTAAACGTCCGCATTCATACACATTGGGGAAACTAGGTTAAAAAACATTATTTTTGTCTTTGAGCTAATGTTCAAATTGTGTTCTGCGAACCAAATTCTTAATAGACTAAGATCCCAATTAATGTCAGAGATTAAATCCAAGACACTTTCAGAGCCATATGAGCAGCCAACATCGTCTGCAAACGCCGTAATTCTACTTCTGAAGTTTAGTGAAAACAGTGAGTTTATATAAATTAGAAATAAAATGGGTCCCAACACAGAACCTTGAGGAACTCCCAAACTGAAGAAACGAATCTCGCTTCTCATACCATCAATCTTCACTCTTTGAGATCTGTTTGCTAGGTATGATCTAAGCCACTCTAGTATGAACCCACGAAAACCCGCTTTTTCCATTTTATCCAACAGTATAGTATGGTTGACCATGTCAAAGGCTTTTGTGATGTCAACAAATAAACCAGCCGTGAATTTTTTACCATCAAGGTTAGACAAAATGTTTGAGGAAAAATTTAGAAGAGCGTCTTCGGTAGATTTACCCTGCTGAAAACCAAATTGCATTGGATTGAAAAACTCAATTTTTTTCAAGTAAGACATTATTCTCTCTTTAATAACTTTTTCGAATAATTTGCTAAAAGTGGGCAGAAGTGAAATTGGCCTATAGTTTTTCATATCGTCTGCAGAGCCTTTTTTAAACAGCGGAATTACGTCGGCGCATTTGAGTGCCACGGGAAATGTTCCTGCAAATATACTGCGATTAAAAATGACTGCCAGGACGTCAATCACATAGCATGCTATTTGTTTAACAAGTATATTTGAAATATTATCAAAGCCAGAAGAGTTGGATTTTTTTAGAGATCCAATTGCTTTTAGGAGCTCTAAAGCAGTGATAGGTTCGAAGGCAAAGCTCGTATATTGCGACATGTCACCACCCCCACTTATTGAATTGTAACAACGAGTGCAATTTCTCACAACTGTTTGTGTTGGTATGCTGTTTGTTATTGAGGTGAAATACTCATTGAAAGCATTAGCAATGTCAAGTTTGTCAAACATTTCGCAATTGCTCACACAAATTGAATGGGGTTTTGTTGTAGAATGAGACTTGTTCAGAATATCATTTACTACTTGCCATTCTGATTTAAGGTTACCTTTAGCAGAAATGAATTTAGTTCGATAATAATTATCGCGGCAAAAAGCAATCTCTTTTTTTAAATCCAAACATAGCTTTTTAAACTTATTTTTCAGCCTAAGGTTCATGGGATTCTTGGAGCATTTTATTCTAAGCTTGTGTTTCACGTTAACTTTTTCAATGAGTTGACTAGATATCCACGGTTTTAGTCTTTTTTTAGATTTTTTCAATGGTTCCGTAGAGGAGCAATTTGATATAAATTTATTAAGGCGAGTTATGAACACATCATAAGAAGCAGAAGCATCACTTTCCATGTAAACATCGCCCCAGGACTCATAAAGTAGAAGATTTGTCAGCTTTATAAAATCAATTCTTGTTTTTTGCTTTTGGCTATTAACTTCGGTACGACTCTTCTTTTTGCTTTGAAAAGTATTCACCAATAAACCTATCATTGAGTGATCAGTGATTTGCAAGTCATATGTGCACCTCTCGCAGGCATTCAATGGAAAGTCTGCAAATCGTCCATAAATATGATCCAAACACGTACCTGAAGACAACCGAGTGGGTTCATTTATAAAACTAGCTAAACCGTGGAAGGCCAAGAGGGCCAAGTAATTTGACACAGTTTCGCTACTATCTAATATATTAATATTGAAATCTCCCAAAATAATTAGGTTTTTTGCTCTTACTGTGTTCAGCAGACAAGAAAATTCTCCTATGAACGCCAAAACATTGAACATATGTAGACGATAAACAGACAACAGAACAAAATCTATCTGATTAAACCTAACAGAAACCTTTAGAATGTCTGCGCTCTGAAAGTCGACACACTTAGCTTCATGAACTATTAGTTTCTCTTTAATAAAACAGCCGATACCGCCCGCAGCATAATTTTCATTTGGATTAGCAAAGAAAAGGAAACCCGGTAGATGATAATCGTTAATTTCAAACCCATAAATCCAAATTTCGGAAACGATAATAATATCCGGAATGCAATGAAAAGAATCAAGGTGGGTAGTAAGAGATGCAAAGTTTTCTCTCAAACTTCTAATATTCTGGTGTACGACAAACAGTTTGTTTATGGAGTATGAACTATTTTTAAAAACATTATCACAATTTGAAAAACTTAGATCGAGGATAGAAAAGTCATCATTTGTGTCATTAAATTCAGAATTCATTATTCAAACAAGTTCAAGATCAGTAAAAGATTTAATCGAGATGACTTTTCCACCTTCCTCCTTCCTCATAAGTATTTGGTTGTTCTTAAACCACACAAATTTATATTGTTTCCGCTTTCTTACTTCTTTCGCTTGCATGAAGAGAGCCCTTGTGTATGACGTAAGAGCATCGTTGATGTAAATCCCGCTTTGCATTTTGTTGTTGCTGTTGCTGCTGTGGGCGCTCTCGTTAATAGTGGCGTTTGAAATTAGGTTTCCCTTCTTCTTCTTCTTCACACTCATGATCCGCTGCTTCAACGACAAGTCAGTGAACTTAACACTGATGATTGATTTGTTTGGAGGTCCGTTGTTTTTGTTTCGCACATTCTTTACATAGCATCTCTCTATGTCAGTATCGGGAACATCAATTGACAAAGCATTCTGGAGTATTGTCTGGGCTTTGTTCATAGCATTGCTGTAGGTTACATTTGAAACACCAACAATTTCGATGCAGTTGGAGAGCAGATGTTGCTGCTGCCAATTTAGTTTACTCTCCAGTGAATTTACCTTCGCTTTCAGCTCTGCATTTTCGGTTCGTAGCTCGTTGAGTGAAGCCAGGAAGCGGTTGTTTGTTTCTTCCAGCTTGGTTAGCTTAAGGTAAATCATTTGGAGAGTAAATTCTGATTCAGCTTCAGTGTGTGCAGGTGTATCTAGATGTGCTTCAGTAGTTTGACCTCTGTTGTTAGTTCCTTGGTTTCGGCTAGCAGTGGAGGACGGTGCATTTTCTTTTCTTTCTCCGCATTGATTGTTGTTGTTGCTGATAATTGTATCAGGCATCCGCATAGATCTACGCCTGAGCACTTCGCACTTGTCACAACGGAAAGTCTTTCCGGAAGAGCACATAAAATCAGCATCTTGTTCACTTATATTTACACAGGATAGATGAAAGAATGCAAAGCAATCACTACATGATATTTTAGTGGAACAATTCCTTTCAATTTTTTCGGTACAAATAGAGCACTTCATAGTGAAGGTATAAAACTTTTACTTATTGTTCTACTGAGATGCGCACCCCACGACACTCACGAGAGCAATGTTTTACATATTCTAGGCAGCACAGGCGACTGATGACCTTTTTGATGATAATATAACTCGTAGAGTCCGCTGACATCTCTCCTTGTTCAAAGTTCCTAGACGCAAACCGAACCAAAAGTCATATGAATAATCTTGTGTTCAAGACGGTAAAGGATATATTCACCTGTCTTCATCAACTTGCAGGTTTCTATCTCATTGAGCAGAAATAAAGCATCTTAATCGAGGGGATCTTTATATTTGGTTCCCTGAGTAAGAGGCAAATGCTTGAGCAATGACTGTGGTAAAGTCCGTGGCTTTAAGATTTAGAATAAGCGTGCGCCATGGCTATACATTGGTAAACACGAAACAGTTGATCCTAGTCGGAGTATCGTGAAATAGAGCAAAGCAAAACCATGGATATCAACCAGCTGACCAATTAAAATATTCTTAACATCGGTGAGCTCTATCGCCACATTGAGAATAACAAATAGGATTCCGCGGCCAGAAACACCCAGGAAGGTTACAAAGTTACCGGGACATCAGTGATGGATATCAAGATCAGGGCATTACCGTAACTGCCCCATGACCATTGGTACTTCGCTCAAGGTTTGTGCAATAAGGTCCGCGAAAACTACAGCCTTCATTTCGAAAAAAAATGGAGTCACAACCCAATCTAAACCGAGCCAAAAATATCCCCAAATATAATGCAGTATAATACGGTTGCAAGTTCCGTCAAGGCTTCTGAAAAATTTATCAGAATCTTGCCTCAATGCGTAATCTTCTACCTGATACAACCGACGCAACTAGGCAGAGATATAGCAATTCGGTACTGGGTGTACAAGATGAAGCCTTTGAGCAAAGTGGGTTCCAATATAACACATATCGATGTCTATTAACTGAGTGCCACACGAGTCACAAACGGATGCAACGAAAATCAATTATTTGGATTGGAATGATCGATTGATAAAATGTCCACATTACAAGATCATCATGAGGGCCACAGATCACTACCTAAGATAGTTTGGCCAAAGTTCAATGGCGATAACCTGAAATGACAAATATTATTTATTTCACGATGTCTTGTTACAAATGGTGCAAGAGCAACCTGTAGCGGACAGGGATCACCTGAAAATCTATTGTAATAGGAAACTTTCCTACGTCAGGCGCAAATTACTTGACAGCTTGACATATGTTATGCTCATGGAACGGTATGAAAAGACAGGACTACTGGTGATAGGATTAATCAAGAATGGTCCAATAGATCCATCTTTGTAAGAGCATAACACCTACAACAATGTGATTCGGTAAACCAACGTCAGAGTTTTCACTTCACAGTATCGTCGGTGTTTTTGTTTTCTGTCTTTGTTTGTGATTATGACTACGGAATTAAGGGTGTACGTAGCCAATATACTCGGGTTAAGAAGTAATCCATCCTCTGCGTACGTCCGCGTCTGTAAATACAGGCCAGCTGTTTTGGCACTTAGTGAAACACAGGTAGATCCCTGCCCACATCTTTCAGATCGTTCTGAACTAGTGCCCATACTCGTATTTCTTTTCTCATTAGCTTACCAAACTCCACTGCAATGTAATCCCTGTTCCAATCTGGAATTTAATTTCATATGAAATCGTCATTGCGAACATACTGAATTCAGGGTAGTTTCGACATTTTGGACAGACAATACCCGAAGGACGGTGTTTTGAGATCTTCGCTACAGAAAACAACTTAATCCAGATTTTAAACGAATCCACGCGAGTACCAAACGTTTATAGTCATACCGCCAACATCCTGGACTTCTTTTTAATTTCTCACTCTAATAAGTACAATGTTAATGTGCTTTCCCCTCAAGACTCGTCGGATCATTGTGTGATATCAGCTAGTTTCTCGTACATCGAACACACAGCAAAAAAATAAAAAATAAATAATAAAAAAAAACACGTATGGCAGTACGGGAAAGCCAATTGCGTCGGAATTAACACCTTCTGTAGTAATTTTAGCTATGTTTCCTCGATAACGACATGGATGTAGCTGCTGATATGATCAAAGACACTATTACCTCTGGATTGAGATCCTTCATCCCTTACAGAATGAAGATTATCAAACCAAAAGAAAAAGCTTGGTTCGGCACGAGCTGTAAAGAGGCTGTCAGGGTTTGAAAAATATTTTTTCGGTCCTACAAGATCAATCCGACGTAGGAAAACCGAAAAAGTTCAAACGAGCCTGGAATGACTGCAACGCCTTTCTTAAGGCAAAAAATTCTTCAATGTCCCAAAGTTAGTAAAGATTTTTGGTTGTTCGTCAAAAAGCTCTTTGGGCAAGGCCAATCGGCTTGCCAATCGCCTACACTTGAGTGCGTCGAATCTTCAATAGGACGATACCACTTTCGCACTCGTGTAGTAGCAAGGGCACTTAAAGATCTTAACATCCACAAATCCTGGTCCAGATGGCATATCTCCCCTTCTTCTGAAGAGATGCTCTTCCTCACTAGCAAAACCACTGCATTAGCTTTTTCATCAATCCTACCCTTTAGGGCTCTTTCCGAGCAGATGGAAAACAGCGTTTTTCCAGCCTGTCCCTAAAAAAGGCGAATCTTATTCTCTTTCCTCCTACAGACCCATTATGTCCCTTCTTTCTAAGAAATATCTCGAACTCGAAAACTTCGGCATGTCTCACCGAAAAGTGGAACCAAAGCGTACATCAATCTGGCGAAAGCAAGATAGTTGCACTTGATATTTCCAAGACATTTGACAGAGTTTGGCATCAAGCTCTTTTGTCGAAAATGCGGCTTCGTTTTGTCTCCGACACTCCTATTAATTTTCATCAATGATCTGTTCTCTGCTACATCTAGTCCAATCTCCAAAAACCAGTACTCTCTGGTTTTCATATTCGTTCCCGGATTCACGTACCTGCTTCCTCGTCCATGCAGCTACTACAGAAAACGTTTGTAAAACCGCCAAGCCTTCTTGCGTGCTTGCCTATGAGTCAGTGTCTAGTGATGACACCTATGATGGCGCTGAGATGTTTCCTATTTACAAGGATCAGACTCTTAAAGCGATTCGGATCTAGCTTTGTCCAGATTTGTTTAGTCCACAGCGCATGTTAAGCTCATTAAATTCCGATATCAATAGCATAACCAATTGGTGAACTATTAACAGAGTGGAATTTAATGCTTCCAAAACACAATGTTGTCTGCTGTCGAGCGAAATTTAAATACACAGCCATTATCCATGAATGGTACTTGGATCGTCGAAACCGAAAAACTTCGATGTCGTCAAAATCTCTGCGAAATGTCTAGGTTTCCTCCAACGATGTAAGAAATATTTCACCACACCTGATCTGGCCTCTATATACTCGTATATAAGACATTCATCTCCCCAAAATTGGAGTACAATGTTCACATTATTCATGACGCATCACTGCGTATATTGTGGCTCTAGTGTTAGCTTAGAGTTTTGCACAATTTTTCCAAGAATGAATAAATATTTTTTGACATTATACGTCTCGTAAAGATTGCGTTTGTCCTTTACGGAGATGCGTTCATAATAGAGACAAAATATTTGTAAACAATCTGAAGGAGATTGGCTCCTCTAGAGTTGGTAAAGTTTGGTGGGATTCCTTTAATGTGGATCGGCAAACGATACTGAAGTTCCATTCATAAAGTATTCTTTTCTGCTCTCAACCAAGTCATTTCCTTTCCTTATACGAGTACTATATAACAGGTAGATATTGCTATCTTTATTATATTTTGGTTGGGTGGATGCAAATATTGACTTTCATCTTGGTTTGTTTTGCCTGGTACAAGACACTTTTATACCCCTATGTGATTCAAAGTATCTCATAAAAAAGATTGATTGACATTTGAGTACATGTTCTACCGAATTATGTCCCATTATTCATCACTTCTATTGATGAAATATGCTTAGCTTCCCCAGACAGTGGCAATCAATCAGTGATACGAGTATTTATGTATGTTTTTGAGTGAAGATATATAGTATTAAAACC
This sequence comes from Volucella bombylans, assembly GCA_949129095.1. Classification (NCBI taxonomy): domain Eukaryota; kingdom Metazoa; phylum Arthropoda; class Insecta; order Diptera; family Syrphidae; genus Volucella; species Volucella bombylans. The sequence goes on along the minus strand of OX422140.1, from coordinate 123,354,953 downwards.
TACTCTAATCAACTTATAAAGAATGTTTGTCTACAATACACACGAGTAGGCATACAGATAAATTGTTTTACCCAATGCAAATGATTACGTATTTACATACGCATGAATGTATGTATCCAGGCCTGGTTACTATTCACCTGCATTTGCTGTAACAATTTTGAGCATATTAAGCCATTAATCTCCTCACAGAACGCATATTCCATTTAACCCCTTAATGATTTTACCTTCCCTCTAATTAAGTTTTCCTAAGGTCGAGATGATAAGGAAGTAAGCTTCCGTTTAAAGCAGAAAATTAAATAAGTACTCGTACACTATCATGCACATGAATGCTTATCCTTGAATACGAGTATACGCATGTTTGTTTATAGAAACTTTTCAATTAAGTTTGTATGATTAGAAGTATGAAGCAGAGTAGCACATAATTTACATCATCTAAAGTTCGCTTGAAATACAAGCCTTCCTGGAAATTGAGTTTCATATATAATACAATACAAGAAATTTACGTTAATTTACAACAACTTGATTGAATCTTTACACCACTCTGTATCTAGGGAATTCTTAAGGGGAAAATCATCGTGTAGTTCAGAGTTAGAGTTGTCTTCAGACTGCCTCTAAGTGACGTTTATTCTGCTTGACCAAGCTACAGAAGTTTCGTCAGTTTCTTTGAAAAATACTCAATAATCTTGATATTTTTTGATCTCTTAGTCAGTGTTATTCTACCTAATCTATAAACAAATTCCATTTCTAGAGCTGCATTAGTAATATTGTTCTTTCGCTTACTACCCAAATGTCCACATCACAGGCAAGAGTTAAAATAAACATCGAGTGGGTCTGCATCCACATCACAAAGTTTAATCTACGCTACTTTCTTACTTACTTACTTAGGTGGCGTTACAGTCCGAGATGGACTTGGACCTCAATCCACAAGCTTCTTCAGCTATCATGATTGATAGTGCCGCATTCCCAGTAGTTGACGTTCTCTTCCACTTGCGTGTGACACCTTAAATGCGGTCGTCCTTTCCGTCACTCGGGGTTTAGAATCGTAGACTCTTTGGACTGTAGTTCAGATGACCATTCGCTCATCATTATTCGTCAATGCAAACGAGACCGAAAGTCAGGCGCCAAGTGCTTCTTCTTGCGCTTTCGACAAGGTTCAAGCCTCTGCGCAATTGAGCAGTACCGGAATGATAAGAATCTTGTAAAGGGTTTTCCAATAAGGACTTGACAACTTTGAATTTAATTTGTGAACGCACTCTTTCACTAATCATCAAACTGTCACTGCCAATTTATTCAGTAAACTCAATATTTTCATCATGGTAAAGTAAACGAACGAGCAACGTCTGCAAATTATAAAAATTTTCTACCGAAATTCGGAGTCGGTGACTGCAACTTTAAGAGCGTTAACTCCAATTTTCGGTCGAAATTCTCGCCCTAGTAGACAGGCAATAACAAGTTTAGTGCAAAAATTTGAGTCTACATATTCGTTGTGTGATGTTGCCGTGTCAGTGAGACAACGGATTGGTCGAAGTGTCGAAAATATCGCTGCCGTTCAGGCGTCCGTAGCAAACGATCCAAATCAGTCAATTCCACGGCGTTCTCAAGAATTGGGCATCGCGCAGACCACATTATGACGTATTTTGCTTAAGGATCTTGGTTTACACCCATATAAGATCAAGCTGACTCAAGAATTGAAGCCGATGGACTATTTGAAGCGACGTACGTTCTCCGATTGGGTTCTGGAGAAGATGCGCTAAGATGATGAATTTCATCGCAAAACCATTTTCAGTGACGAAGCTCATTTTTGGCTCAATGGGTTTGTCAATAAGCAAAATATCCGTTATTGGTCGGGTGAAAATCCACATGTGCTTCATGAATCACCACTTCATCCACAAAAAATAACTGTTTGGCGCGGTTTGCATGCCGGCGGCGTTATTGGGCCATATTTTTTCGTCGACGATATATTTTTTGTCACGTTACTGTGAATGGTCAGCGATTATTTTTGGCTCAAATTGGAAGATATGGACTTGGACAACATGTGGTTTCAACAGGATGATGCCACAAGTAAGTATGGTGAGCGTGTTATCTCAAGAAATGGGCTAGTCGATTGGCCGTCTCGTTCGTGCGATTTAACACCGCTTGACTATTTTCTGTGGGGCTACGTTAAATCATTGGTTTATGCCAACACGCCGACGACGTTGGAAGAGCTCAGAGTTAACATTGAACGCGAAATAGATTCCGTTTCGGCCGAAATGTGTGACCGAGTCGTTGAAAATTGGGTTCCATTCATAAATGTTTTCATTGTACTTCAAGCTGATAATAAAGTTTTTGAAATATCTCAAATGGTTTGCGTTTTGTTTAAAAGTTGTCAAGTCCTTATTGGAAAACCCTATATAAAGCCAGTTTGGTCTTACTCAATCGTCTGCTGAGCTCAAAGAAGCAGCGATTGGCTCTTTCACATCATACGGTTTTGACCGTATGGCAAAAAACCGTACTCAGTACTCCGGGAGCCATCAAAGCCGTGCTGGCTCAAGTCAGACTCAAACAGCTGAGTAAGAAGAATATCTTGTCGCGGGAAATGAACATTTCGCAAAAATCCATGTCTCTCATCATCAAAGAAGAATTGGGAATTAGAGCCTATAAAAGACACATTTGACACAGCTGCTAACAGTGCTAACAGCAAAAACGTAAGCAAAAAGCAAAATCTATGTTCAAGACTTCGGCGAAAGTTTACTAAAGTCGTTAAGCCACTAAGCCAAACAATGTTCGCCAACAAGCACTGAACAAGATTCTGCTCCAGCCCACAATGTGACCGCCCAAGAGTGGCTAAAAAAAATGTACCCGATTTTATATCACCGGCCAGCTGGTAGTCCGGACCTCAACCCTTTAGATTACTAGGTGGGGTGAAAAGTAACCGCCAGAATGCGCTGCTACTGCAAAAATGGTTATGGTGCCTTGAAGTCCGTTCATATTTAGGCAGACATGCTAAATTTCAGTGCGATACTGTCTTTAGTTTTTTTTCACAGCTGATTGTTGTTGACGTGTTTGGCATCATGTTGAGTATGGACAAAAATGATTTTCGTTCTCTCATAAAACGAAGGAAACAAAAGAAAAGTTGGATAAATATTATGGGGCTAATGCTCCGTCAGATTACACCGTCAAATATTGGTTTCGAAAGTTTCGTGGTGGCCGCAACTCCACTACCGATCAAGTCCGCAGCGGCAAGCCCTCCGATGCGGTTACAGAGGACAATGTCAAAAAAATACATGAAATGGTGTTGGCTGACCGGACAGTGAAGGTGCGCGAGCTAGCAGATACCACAAAGATTAGTACTGAGCGCACACGCCAGATTTTGGGCAATATTCTGCATATGAAAAAGTTATCCTGCCGCTGGGTGCCGCGCATGCTCACTCCTAACCAAAAACACGAACGCGAGAGCACTTCGAAAGAGTGCGTGAACTTGCTTATGCGGAATCGGGTGGACTTTTGGCGTCGATTGGTAACTGTTGATGAAACTTGGATCCACTATTACACACCAGAGAACAGAATGAGTGCCCGGCAATGGACTGAAGCCGGCACGAGTGCTCCGAAGCGGCCGAGGGAGGCTCGATGGGTCGGAAAGGTTATGGCGTCGGTTTTCTGGGATTGTCATGGCATACTCTTCGTGGACTACCTCGAAAAAGGAAAAACCATCAACAGCGAATATTACTGTGCATTATTGGAGCGATTGAAGGCCGAAATCGCTGCAAAACGGCCTCACACGAAGCGAAAAAAATTTTGTTTTTGCAAGACAATGCGCCGGCGCACAAGAGCATCGCAGCCACGACTAAAATCAATGAATTACAGCTCCAATTGCTGCCGTATTCGCCCGATTTGGCTCCTTCGCACTATTATCTCTTCCCAAACCTCAAAAGATGGCTTATCAATAAAAAAATTCAGCTCACGCGAAGAAATCATCGACGCCACGGGGGAATATTTTGCAGACCTTCCGGAAAATTACTTTTCGGACGGGATCAAGAAGTTTAAAAATCGCTGGAATAAGTGTATCAAGCTTAAAGGGGACTATATTGAATAAAATAAAAATATATAAAAATATCATTCCCAAGGAGGTTACTTTTCACCCCAGCTAGTACAAGGTGAGATCCGTTTTAGTGGGAATATCTTACTCTACTCATTCGTAAAATATAGAGTCTTTGAAGCGAGCCTTTATCGGCGCTGTAGACAGCTTGCCCATGAATAAGGTCCGTAATGCGATTAACGATTGGCCAGTACTCTGAGGTTGTGCTTTAAGGCAAATGGTGGCTATTTCGAATGAGGCCTTCCATAACTTGTAGCTAGAGATTTGACAAATTAAAAGTATAAATTTGTTTATAAAAATATCAGCGCGTTTTCATTTGGCATTTCATCATTTTCTTTGTATGAGTACTTATGACTAGACTAGGTATAGTGAAATCCGGAATCAATTATTTTCGAATATCTATTGCCTCGTTTGATGAAAAACCCAAGTATTCCCTTTAGCGCCAAGACACACAATTTAGGAACTGTACGAGTAAACAAACCATTGAAGTGTTGATCGTAACGCTACTGAAGGAGAATGGCCATTCTCCCCGCTTTCTGAACTCACTAAAATAAGTCGAGACTGGATTTGGTTGTTGATGACTGAAGATGTGCTGAGACTAGTTTTGGGTCTTTTGTTGAAAGATGGAGAAAATGTTGATTAAAAAATGAAGTGAATGAGGAAACATTGATTTAGTTCTTTCGTTAAAATTCCCTATTATTTTCAAAACTCCCATTTGAAAGTTAAGAAATTTCACGTCATCAAATTCTTGCGAACGAGGGCATACGATTTTGAAGAAAGCCATCTTACTGCAAGGTTTGTCTCCTTTCAATGTTTTTAAAAATTTCAAATCAACCTTATCAGGTTGCTTATGTTTCCTGGCTTTTAGTATACTTCTTGATTTTGTAACCACTAGTTAAAGCTCTTGGTTTTCTTTCTCTACATTTTCTAATTCCATCGATCTCACGATCATCCTATAATTTACCCAAGAGTTGCAATTGATCAAAATATACACATTTCTTTAATTGTATTGCTTTTGAGTCACTGTCCTTTTTATGTTGTTGAAACCAGAAGTCTTGTAGACCTTTTTCACTCATTTGTGGACACACAAAGTGTGGCAACATCCACCGATAACGATTTCCATCGACCGTCTCTCCAACTTTAAAGAAAAATGGTCCAATGATAGGTTAGGAGCAAATACTGGCCCAAACAGTCATTTTTTGATCGACCAATAAATAGTATTTCATTAATTATGTGAGGATTATCGGTTCCCCAAAAGCAATAATTTTGGTTGTTTACTCCACCAGAGATGGTGGAATGAGCCTCGTCGGTCATCAGAATTCGATCCCAAAAATCCAGCTTAGTTTCAATCGATGTGTATGAAATTTGAACAACAACACAGATCTAACTTCCATTTTGTTGTATAATTAATAATTTATGACACAGCACAAATATTGTGTGATGCATCGAAAGAAACTAATGTGAAATGTGAAAGCGTGCGTTTGTTCATGTAGGCTACTGAGTTATCGATCGCCTGCCACACGACAGGTGTCCAGTAAAAAACCGCCAACGTATAACCGCCGTACGGTCAAAACCGTATAGTGCGAAAGGCGAATAATTCTGCGTCTGATTTCTGTGCTAATGTCGTTGCAGCTTGTAGCTGCGGAATCAAGATGGGCGAAAATCTTATCTACCTTTGAGTTTTAACCTACAAATTTTGACTTTCTGGCCAAGCCGTCGGTGATGTGCTTCCATTTCTGATGGGAGCATGTACTTTATTTTGCCCTCGCTTACTGTCAGACCCATTTTGGCCGCTTCCACCTCGATACACATGAAACCTTCCTGTGTTCGTCCAATCACATCAATGTCATCCGCGTACGCACGTAGTTGTGCGAACTTAAAAAAGATCGTACCCCTTTTCTGGGCAGTGAGTTTTGAACAATTCTTTCTGAGGTGATATTATAGAGGTCACATGGCAGCGCGTTACCTTGTCTAAAACCTTTCTTGGCATTAATATTCGCAGTTTATTTATTACCTACCTTGATGGAGAAGCGAGAATTCTCCATAATCATCCTGCACAACCTGAAAAGTTTGACAAGAATCTCAAAACTACATATAGCGTTGTATAGTTTGTCCCTATGCACATTATCATATGCGACTACTACGATAGAAGATATGGGTTCAAAGTACAGGTCACCTGAACAAATATTTTTTGACGTGAGTACACTTTCGGCAGAAAGTGGAATCTCTCGCCTATGAGAAGATATCAATCCTCCCACAATAGCCGTAGGTATCTCTCTCTGGTGAGGGAAATAAAAAACTGATAAAAAGACTAGGTCCTCACCGGATTCCTACGCCATCAATTAATTTACTTTTCTTCATTGGCCTCCTTTAAGATTCGTCCTGATATGTAATCTGCAAAAATATGGTCTATTAGTAATTTACAGAGCCGGAAGCAACATTGGTGCTTGACCGCTAGGGCAAAACAAAATTGCTTAAGGAGTACACATAGTATCATACATTGAACGGGATTTTGACACACATTTATACTTGATAGATGATCTGGTGGTCGACGATTCTGTTGTTTTCAGCATTTTAAGGACCATATCCTTACAAAATCCTTTTACGATTGAATGAATTTTTTATGAACAGAATTGAGTTCTCTCCATATTACTCTTGCTATCGACCACTAAACAATTGGCTCAGTGTGTTTTGTTACTTAGGTATACCTAAAGCACATCCTTGTGATTTCGTAACTCGATTCCTTTTTAGTTTCTATGTTTTTTCTGAGATGAATTGATGCGATAATAGCGTTAAATAGCCGTTTTAGATTTCCAATTCGTCTGCTTTTGTTATTCCAAAAGCTACCATATGAATTTTTCTCATAAATGAATTTGGTTTAACTTAAAAGTCGGCCATCACAATCTTATTCAGAACAAGCTCTGAAGGCTCTATCCAAGAAGTTATGAACACTGCCCTCAATAGGATCTTCCTTCCATAAATTAAATTTGGCTTTGACTGATGATCATTCATCGGTTTGAAGTCATACTGCAGACAACTCCCATTAAAAATTCACATCCTTACATGTGTGGCATACTGTAGCAACTATATCTTTATAAACAACAAAATGTGTATATCCTCCAAACAATTATAAGCAAACAAAAAAATTCTGAATTATCTTGTAACCACTTGGCATCACTGAAAAGTTTAGTTCTAAACTATTCTAAACAAAAGCACTGCTGTTTGAAAAACGGCAATAAAAGCTTTAAAGTGCTACGATCAGTGATATAAAACACCCCACTTGATCGGTCAGCACTAAGTTTTGATATATAATTTGCTAAAGTTGCGAAGTTTTACGAGCGTCCAACAGCGCAAAAATACCACGCTTGGGCCTACTAGTTGCATAGTTGTGTTTGGTGTTTCGCCTCACGAAGAAGGTCTGTGGAAAGACAACACACCCAACTAATATACACAATTTTTTCACATTTATTTTTTTCTCTTTTATCGAGTTTCGGTTTTACCAGATCGATTGATTAACTTTGTATCGATCCTAATAAAGTACCATTGAAGGTATAAATCCCGATTTTTTTAAATTTTTTGGAGAAGAATCTTCAGTTTATCCTTCCGCCGAATTCGATCAAACCTTTGCTGTTTCGCCTATTCAGCGTGTACTGTAGTCCCTGGACAGCATACGTGCGGTAGAGGGAAAAGCAAAGCGACAACTACGACCAGCTCAGACAGTAGAACATGACAGAGGTTTCTTCTGAGGAGTGTGAACGCTACCACAACGAGCACGACGAAACGCGTGTTAGAATACATAAATAATGTTAAATGTCACAACTAGATGATTTCATTATGTCAGACGTTGCCTACCATGTCTTCCTAATTCCATTAAAATTTCCTTAATGCTGATGTGAAAAGCTGGATTCCACTTTTAAAGTTGTTTCCACTTTTTGTTCTTAGACTTGACTAGACTCTTGCTTTCTACCACCATTCGCATTTGAGATATCAATTTCGCGGTACGAACTTGCTGTCATCACGACACTCGAAATTTACCGCATAGACGATTGACAAGGATTTTGTAGATCTCTTGCCTTTGCAGTTGCTAACTGAAGTAGTTTTTCAAGGCTGCCTCATTCGGAATAATGGCATCATTACCAAAATTAAAATCTGGCTCGAGTGTGATTGAGAGGAATATACGAGGGGCGTTCAATATATTCTCGGTATCGATATGAAGGAAAATGCGAATTCAATTTAAATTGTTTTTATTTTTCAATATAATCTCCCCTAACATCAATGCATTTGTTACATCTTGAGATAAGCTTTTTAAACCCTCAAAAAAATAAATTTCCTCTTTCTCTGCAAAATACCCATTTATTGCCGACTTGAGTTCTTCATCATCCGAAAATCTTTTTCCACGAAGACATTTTTTCAAATCCGGAAACAGGAAATAATCACTAGGGGCAAGGTCTGGACTATAGGGTGGGTGTTGGATTTCTTCGAAACCACAATCTCGCGCAGCAGTCTTGGAAACTCGCGCCGTGTGAACAGGAGCGTTGTCATGAAGAAGCAACACACCCGCTGCGAGTTTACCCCGTCTTTTCTTTTTAATTTCCTCCCGCAAATTATGCAAAGTGGAAGCGTAGGATGTGGCGTTGATGGTTTCACCTTTTTTTTTGTACTCAATGAGCAAGATTCCCTTTGAGTCCCAAAAAACTGTGGCCATGAGCTTCCCGGCAGACGGAGTGACTTTGAACTTCTTCGGGGGGTCTGTTCCTTTTTTATGCCACTGCATGGACTCTTGTTTGCTTTCAGGGTCATAGTGGTGGACCCATATTTCGTCCCCAGTAACAATTCGATCCATAACACAGTCCGCGTTCTCACTACACATCTCCAAAAGCTCTCTACAGCATGCGATTCTCACTTTTTTCTGAGGCGCTGTGAGCATTCGTGGCACCCACCTTGCACTGACCATTGAAAGGTTAAGATGGTCATGAAGAATGGTGTGAATGGTACCAATTGAAAGCTTGGTGATCTCTGCCATCATTTTCACCTTTATTCGGGCATCCTCAAGAACAAGTTTTTCGACTTCTTTGATGCTTTCTCCCGTACAAGCAGTAGCCGGGGCGCCGGAGCGGGGGTCGTCTTCAATGCTCTCTCTGCCTCTCTTGAACACACTTGACCACTTTTGCACAGTTGATAATGAAGGTGCGGAACTCTGGTAAACAGCCACCATCTCTTCATGAATAGTTTTTTTTACTTTTTCCTTGCTTAGTGAGAAATTTAATTACAGCGCGATGCTCAATTTTCACCATCATCGTCTCAGTTTCCATTATGATTCTGTTTAACTAGAGATAAAACGCGAATTAATAATCACATTTATATGAAATTTTACATGAATCCACTAAAATAATAGTATTACTTGATAAATAAGTCAATTTATATATACAACCACAGCTTCACCCCGATACCGAGAATATGTTGAACGCCCCTCGTACTTATACAAACATCAAACACGAATGAACGATTCAAAGCCGACGTTTATTCCTATGAATATTAAGACGAAGAAACATTTGTGTGATACAGTAATATTTCACCTTAAAGTCAAGTCTCTGATAGGATGCCTTTGGCCTTCACCATATTCATTCATATCAACATTTTCATATCTATTCTATCCCGCTTAGGTAAGTGTGGCTGTTGGAAAGACCAACCCACTTAGGCCTATTGACCTATTTGTGATGCCACGTATTTGTGTGATTCTCTTACTCTTGGAACCACTTTGAGTTTCTAAGGAAGCGTAGATCGCTCAAGCCATGGTAGAAGAAATCTCCTAAGTGGAGTTCCCATCTTTGAGAGGGAGCTGGACATGTACACAGTACGAGTAGAGAATTGCCTCCTCCTCTTCGTTCATGCAACTTCTGAAGAAATCATTTGTAAAGAGCCAAGCCTACTTGCATGCTTTCCTATAAGACAGTGTCCAATGATGACACAAATGATAGCGCTGAGATGTTTGCTATATTGAAAGATCAAACTCTTAGAGCAATTCAAATCCAATTCTGGTCAGATTTGTTTGGCCGCTAGACAGTTTGATCCAACAATCCATCTAAGATTTGTTCTTCTGTTAGTATTTAGCATTAGTAATAGTTTGAACGTAGCGATTGGTATATCGCTGCTACCCTTTTTCGGTAAAATAGGTAGAATGGTTCCAAATTTTTCGAGTTCGTCGGCCCTACAACTCCATGTGTTTGTGTCCCGGCACCCAACATAGATGAAGGTTGAAATGCTCTGCTATATCCCTAAGAGTTGGTCGACAGTCAAGGGCTGTTATAGAATTTTATGAGACTAAGTTCAGAGATTTGATAGTAGCCTGACTATCCGAATAGATTCGGATATTCCTAGCAGATATCACGTTTTTCATCAGCCAGGACAGGACTTCTTTAATTGCCAAAATTTCTGCCTGGAACATCCTACAGGACCACCAAAAATCTGGATCCATCCGTATAGAAGTGTATCTATGAAAACATCTTCCACATAGAAGGATCTAGCGGGGATGCTTACATGAAAGACTTTGTCAAACCAATATTGGGGCATGGTGTAATCGATGTTTTCTGGAAGGATTCCTAGTATATTAAGAATATTAGCGTGGCCGAATAATTTATTTGTCTACAGTGTAGTCGCTATAAGTCGAATAGTTACGATAGCACCCACTTGCTTGCTGAAAATGTCGTGGAGTGTTAAGTGAAACAGAATAACCTGCACGGTGGAGGGGGTAATACGTAAAGCTCCCTCTAGTTAGTTTGCTGCAGTTGACTGTATTGCGAAAGGCCATCCACCAGACAACCACACCGTATGTGAGTATCGGTTTTATAACCGAGCCATATAGCCAGTGGATAATGTCAGGTTGAAGACTCCATTTGTTCCCCATGGCTTTTTTACAAGAGAATAGAGCTACTGTAGCTTTTTTTACACTTTCTTGAATATTAGGTTTCCAGTTTAGTTTCCTATCAAAAATAATACCCAGATATTCCTCTGTATCGAGGGAGACTAAACTGGTACCACTGATTGAAGGAAGGTCAGTTTTATGCGAAGTTTACTCCCAATCCACATCGATCCGCCCAGCGGGTTAATCTGTTAAGATTTAGCTGTAGGAGTTCTCTAATGGTATTTAGATGCTTACCAGAGATGATTATACCAACGACACCCGCATAGGCAATCACCCTGCTAGCACCCACTTCCAGGTACAATATTTAGCAGTTCACTAACCACTGAGGTAAAGCGAAATATAACTCCTATCATTCGCTTTTCACTTGGCCTAAAAAACATATATTAACTTTTGTCAAGAATGTATGAGGAAAAATACACAAATGTCGGGTGAACCTTAGTCTCGTTGGATAGACGGTAATCAGAAGGGAAAATACAACTATGAAATATTTGAACTGTACAGTCACATTGACTTAGTCAAAAGTCCGAATACATTAGCCACGATGGCTGCGACATATAAGGTGAGTAGTCTCGCTTCGACTTGGAGAATTTTCGAATACACCACAGAGCAACAGTGAGGTAGAAAGACCACCGCATAAGTTATGCGCGCAAGTACAAAAGACATGCATTATTGGAGATAGCTAGCTCATGATTAACCCTGAAATAATGAAACAAAAATGTATTTGGGCTCACAACTCTCTTTTTTCTTTTCCATTAATCACTTTTTTTTTTCAAAGTAGACAGTTCTACAAACTATCTATCCTTTAATTATATCTGTTGCGCTATAATAGCATCTAATACCCCTAATTACTGAATTTGTCTTTCATTATCCTCTCGGTAGATAAACTTCATCGGGGGACATCTGATAGCAATGAGCAAAAAATATAGCAATCAAAAGCTCCTTGCTATTATATGATAATTAACAATCAGCACTCCCAAGTCGAACGTCCTCTTCATTATCTAAATTGAATAATTGTACTAAAAATAGACATCCAGTCATCTTTTGCCAAAGATAGCGCCAAAAAGACAATTGTTTTGAAAACCGCCGAGAAGTCAGTAGGAAGTATGTAAACACAGACACTGCTCATCAGGGAAACATTTTTAGATAAACTTGAGTTCAACATAATTTCTGTCTTAAAGTTCAGAGATATACATTCTATGCAAATCTGGGCACTGTATAATAAAAAAAAAAAATACATATGTACGAGTATGTAGAAGTGTATGTACGAACACATTTGATTAGTAAATTATTCATATGAATCTATTATCTACAATAGTAGTAAATTCCTTTAAACATTTTACATATTTTAAACGAGCAATGCGCCACATCAAGTGTTGCCGTGGGGTTTCTATCTAGTGTTGTCGCTTCCATTTTGCGTATTTAGTAATCAAATTAAGGACTTAGGTACCATCTTTGGGGGTTCTCATTAATTCGATGAAAACTGAAATCTTTAAGGGAACGATATTGTCTAACTTATGTAAGTCGATGTTAGCATGGCCGTAATTTCATTATTAAAGGTCTTTTTTGGAGTGAGAAGGATCTTAACGTTTACGAGTATATCTTATTCATACTTCTAATAATGACTTACTTGAGGACAAAGGCTATGTTTTTAAGCTCTTTTAACCCGACCAGACTCCCACTGAGGGATTTTTACTGAAGAAAACGGGGGAAAACTGTAACATACATCGGTTAGCACTGGTCACAGCTCTAAATTATTACACAAGATCCAACGGGCATTTATCCTATAGATACTCAATCTGAATGAGAGTGAGTGATACGAGAAGGTATCTAAAACAACGCAAAACAATGTTCATGCCGACACTTTAATTAGAATGCATTCTGCATCAATTAACTTCGAGTATCACACGGAGCGTTGGGCGGAATTCAAATTTAAGTACAGAATTAGTTTGAAGCAATATCAGGTCGATCCCTGTATTTATATATGCAATAGTGCAGATATGGCGCAGTTGCAATATGATAATGCCGCTGACATAATATCTTTTGACTCAGAGGTGATTGCATTCATACTACTTGTATCTAAGTTATTGAACTTGACATCGTTGACGCAATTAGTAGTAGACACGTGCCTATCTGGTTGCTATTGTACAAGGCCATCTAAGGTGAAGTTATCATTCCAAAAATTTATCGCCAATTGGTAGTGTGTCTTGCATTCGTTGACATTTTTGATACCATTTGACGACACATGTCAGTAAATGTGTGGCGCGATTTATTTTTATCAGATAAAGGTCAAAGGATCTGTTTACTTTATTTTTAAATGACGTGTGGGCGTTGTAGATTCATTTATGTTTTTTTTTTAAGCTAATCCTTATAATATTGCGATAAGCGTGACCTTTGTGAGCCTCGTTTTACACTTGGTCTCATTATGACTTTATATTCGGTGGCTTATGGCGGGCAACTTATCAATAACAGGGTGGCGATCTGAGGGAATTGTGATTCTCTTTCTGTAATACCCTCTGCTGAGGTAGATTTGGGTACCACTCGTTGCAAAACATAATGAGGTGTTCTTAGGCACTTCGTTTTCTCCCAGTTTTAAGAGGTGACGGACAGACAGTATGACTACATCTTCTGCATGTGATTGAGCGTAGTCGATGTACTCGTTGAGAATGTTGAGCAGACAACCGACCGACATAATCAGCATCCGCATCTAGAGTCCACTCTTTAATATTCGGTGTTATAGCAACAAGCTGACGTAGCGTATCAGTCATGTCTTGGTTACAGAATTGTCCAAATTGTTGAGAATGATTTTAGCATATTTCATACTGGTTAATAATTTTTTTTTGTTTTATAATCAGCGCGCGCTCAAGGGGTTTGTGTACCCTTAACGTGATTGTACACAGCGCGGGATTACGTTGTGGCTAAGGTGGGACCTGGCCGTCAATTAAGATGACAATATCTTTGCCCGATAGTCGTATTACGATACCCTGGGTGTCCGGGAGATAAAAACATATTTTTACGTTGAATTCGGATGGGAATCCACGGTATTTGATCTGCTTATGAAGACTTTAACGACCTTCTCGTGTAATACCGTATTATTGAGCTATTCCCTCATATTAGATATTAGAAGGAGTGTAATTTATTCTTGTGAAATAACTGATATCGAGTTCAGTCAGAATGGAACAGCGCGCTATTTAAGTGATTGTGTGCCCTAGCCCTCTTTTTAATTCTTATTAACGATTTCGTGTCTGCCACTTCTAATCCAGTACATTCCTTTGCTGATAACGCTTTTTGTTTTCGTTCTCGGACTCAGATCCCGCTTTTTAGCTGTAGAACGGGAACGGCAGCGTATTTTAAGCTCATTGAATTCTTAATAACGTAGCTAATCAGAGTGAAACTTAATGTTTCCAAGACAAAGCATTAGGCACATAGCCATTATGGAATGGGACTTGCATGGTCGAAACCGAAAACCTTTAGATTCACTTCTATTCACGGTATATGTGTCAATGATAACCTACGTTGGACCGATCACTCATGAGGTGAGTGATTGCCTAAATACAACATCAAGTCAATTTACACTAATAATTTAGTCTCCCCATTAAATGTTGGATGCCACCTATGGGAGCGAAATAACCATTGAGCCCAAATATTTTTCTCTCTCTCTATCCAATTTTCCGAAAAACTTAACATGTGCTCCGGCACAAAAAGAAAAAAAGAAGAGGCTTTTTGCAGCATAATCGGTGTAATACAATTCTGATCACAATGACACCGTTTGGGGAGCAAATGACCGAACGGTCAAACCGTGAAGGTGATTAGAGTGCTATCTGCGGTAAGACGGCTATTTAAAAAGCGGTTGTTAACTAACGTTTCTAGCACCTCCATACTACTACTTACAGACCAAGTTTCGTCCCTAGTTTCACTAAAAAAAACTTACAAAGCTCAGTGACCTTGCTGCGATTTTCAATTGATTCTTTAAATGTTTTCCAGATTTGTTGTTTTATTTATTCTTTCCTACCCCTAATTTCCTCTTTCTAGATGAACTTGCTCTTATTTTAAAGCATTCAATCTGAGACCCCAGATGCATTTTTTCCACGCGTACATACATATGTATGTAGTTCCAGTTTGAATGTTTACAATTTTTGTATGAGACACAGAAAGTCTGCCACTGCCTATTGGCAGGTCGTTGCCGTTAAACCGCGCACTCTCGTTCGTTGAGGTTATTGCTCTAGCAATGTGCTTTCCAGTCAGCTTAATGACGAAATTGTCCACTCTTATTAGGCTCGCCTTGTTGTATAAGGGATAGTTAGGATAATGTTTTATGTACTCTGACTTTTCAAATACCAGAATCTTTTCCATTAAACTGGCTCTCACGTTGAACCATACGGTGCATGCAAATATAAGCACGGGCCGAATAAGGACCACGTGGCAGATAACCTTCACCCGCGCATTGGGTTGGCTGCTATAAAATAGTCTCTTCGTAAGGCCAAAACACCTTTGTCTCTAGCCAGAGCAACATCTACAATACATACTTACATGTCTGTTAAAATATTGATATTTCGATAAGCAAGTGTTTGCCGGTGGAGTCCCGTGATTGAAACTTCCGCCAATTCCTTCTGATATTCGAAAAGGTCCAGATAAAGACGTCCTAAACATAATGTAATGGTTTGACTACACAAGATCTCTGCTTGAGTAGAGGTTGAATAGAATCGGCGGATTAACCGCAACCTTGTTGAAGACCGGTATTAATGTCAAATGTTCCACGAGAAGTCGCATCGTCATTCTTCACGATAAACTTTCTTCTAGTGAGCATATCAAAAAGAATGTACATCAGTGATTTATTTGTGACTAGCCTGGTCAGCTTGAAGAAAAGTCTCTCTAACTATTCGTTATATATACCTTCTCCAAGTCAATCACGCAGGCACCCAAACTTTTGTTCTACTGGATATCAGATACCAGTTCAGACGCGGCATGTGATGTATCCATCATACACGGGTTAAAACCGAATTGATTATCCAAAACTATATTTTTGTCTTCAACCCACTTAGTCAGGACGCGGTTGACCAACTTTTCGTGTATTGGACGTATCTTAGATGTGTCTTTATCCCTTTTGGAAATCGGTTGCCCCACCGCTGTCTTCCAATGGGAATGGATAACGGGCATTATTCAAAGCGTTATTAAATGACCACCGCTTTTAGTGGGAGACGTCATAGCACAATGTTCGGTATACCATCGGTTTCCACTGAATTCTTACTTCTAATAGATTCGAAGATAGTTTTGAGGTTTTCCTTCGAAACAAACGAGGGTAATCCCCTCTCGTCGGCGACGACATTTTTTGCCATGTTTTCGTCATTGAACGCAGTCCATGTCGGTTTGGCTGGTACTCTATACCATTTCGAAGGCACGAATGATGCAAAAGGACCTTGGTATTATTTGCCTTATATAATTTCCTGGAAAATCATCGCTCCTATGGCCTCTGCCATCTCCTGCGGATATTCGATCACAAGAAATTGTCATCACCGACAGCTTGTCCTAGATCTATGCCTACTGTTAGTAGTATTTGTTCATTGTCCGTCGTTCGGGCGATTTTTAGATCTTGATCTATTCGGGTTTCCGGTGTTTACAGCGCGAATTTTATAGGTCCAATACGCAAACTTAAAAAAGTCCTGTAATTTTCTTTTATTAATATTTGGAGGTTTTTAATCAACGACTTCATTGCCATGAGCTCCGGGTTATGTCTGTCAGTAAACTGTCTGTACAAGGTTCTTAGTCTTGACTGCAGTCTAGTTTTATGTCGGTGCAATGCGTCAATGATTGCGTTGCGGAAGATGTCTTCGTCGTCAGTGTATCGGCACCGAGGTCTTATCCATTTTTTGTAGGTCCTTGTCAATCTTTCCATTTGACAGATACCTGTTAGACGGTGAGTAGAGCGACCATCCCCAGTTCTGTTAGGGATTGATTACACATCAAAATTTGTACCTTTTGCTGATAGTAGGACCGCCATGAGGTGTATTTTTGATATTGCATAAAACCGCTTTAGCCGTCAACAGATGGAGTGTCAAAAACCGTTTTTCTATTGGCTTTGGAAATAGTAAAAAAAAGAAGCAACAACGACTATGAGACCTTCTAGTCGGAAACACTTCTACCGTCTGTTAGCCTTTTTCAGGTCAAGTCATCAGACTGAGGACTTTGACAATACACTTGTCTATTTTAATGTTGCTTAAGCGTTGCAGGCCATGGTCACTTTCTCTATATATACTGCCGCTCACTTGAATACCCGTATTTTTATTTGTGCACAAGTCGTTAAATGGAAGATGAATTTGTTAGGATTATAGGAGTATGCATTTACAATTCCTTACCACCGCCTGTCCACTATCATGTGGAAACGCCTGCAAAAAAATAAATCGAGAATACACTTGCACTCGAGTGGAAAAATATTTCTTAGCGTCAAAAGACTTGGTAATAATCGAAACGGGCATAGAATGGGAGCAACGACCGCAGAAGATTGGAGGTCAATTTTGTGGAAGCCATCCTATCCTGCACTTTTAGGCTGTATAGGCGTAAATTGTGTTTTGTCCCTACCTCAATCATCACAAATTCTTTGCGCAGAAAGTAATTATTTAACTGAAGGTTAATTTCGAGGAAAGTTTTATGATTTAAGTTTTATTCTCATATATGTATAACAACGGTAATTTCCTTCGGAGGAAACGCATTGAATTGCCATTTTTTTTGTTAATGTTTTTATAACTCTTTTGGTATGATATTGCAACTTTTATGGTTAGAGATCTATTGATCTTTTTGAAATTTCTTTGTATCATATTTGAAAGGTTTCCTGAAATATTGAAGGCGCAATTTATTGTACCATTCGATAACGGTACGTTATCTATTGACTAATAATAGTCACGATAAAAACGAGCGAAAAACCAGCAAAATATTATCGATGCTGGTAATACCATAATGTAGATAAAAAACACGTTTATAAGTATTTTCTGTGGTTAATTTTTTTAAAACTTTAATTTTATATATTGTAACAACGAAAGTTACTGTAAAGTCGCAGATTTAACTGACAGTTGTACCTTCTTGTACTGCCGTTTGCATATGATCTTCGCGTTAAATCTGCGAACCGAACACACAATCAGTGTCTACATTGTCTGTTTTGAGTACAATCGCAAAATTGTGTTAATGGATTCAACAGGCTAGCTGGAGAGTGCATCTGAGACAATGTGATAACAGCTAACGGAATATAGCAGCTCGTGCAAAGGTTACAAAAAAGGCTGTAATTGCTCCATACCAGCTTTAATACCAATAGCCACGTTGTCAAGTAAATCGATAAATTGCTTTTTGATTGGAGACACACATCTAATATTCTATGTTAGCACCCTCTCAACTGCACCAACTATAGAGGTATAAGTCTCCTCAACATTGTGTTCAAGACCTTATCTGTCATATTGTGTGAACGTCTGAAACCCTTTGTGAACAACTTGAGTTGTCGCTGTGGTTTCAGGTCAGGAAAGTCCACAATCGACCAAATTTTCACACTCTGGTAGATCGTCGAAAAAACTCAAGATGTATACATATATCGACACCCATGATCTTTCGATTTCAAATCCGAATATAACAGCATTCATAAAGACGCGCTATACAGCGCCATGTCTAGTTTTGGCATCCCTGCCAAACTCAACCGTCTGTGCTACGTCAAGGTTTATTAACGACTTAACAGAGACGTTTGATGTTAGAAAACTGTTTTGAACAAGGAGATGCGCTTTCATGTGACTTCTTTAAACTTGCGCTTGAAAGAATTGTGCGAAACTCAGAAGCGAACACCGGAGGCAAAATGTTTCAAAACTCACAGTGCAGCAACAGCGTATGTCGAAGATATCGACAAAATTGGGAGAACTCAAGAGGGCTGGCACCAGTGTGGAACGGCATCTACCAAAATAGATTTAACGGTATACTGTCAATAAGATCGAAGAACTGGACAGAACATCACAGCCGATAGCTACAACTTTGAGGTAGTAAGTCTCACCTTGACTCTGCTATCAATTCTTCCAACAGCACCTCAGCAGAAATAATATGAAGAATTACTCTTGTCAATCGCGGTTTTTTTTGGGCTATGGAGGCAATTGATTAGTAACACCGCATGTCTCCACGAGACACAAATATGTCTGACTAAATTTCAGACATTTCATCTGCAATTTTTCTTTTAACTTAGGTGGGCAATTTATTGCATACATTTCATTCTATGTGTGTAAGTTGGTTGAGTAGGTTGCATTCGGTGATTTTTTTTTTGTTCACATGAAGCAACTACATCATAGTAGAAAAATAGCGGCGCAGTTATAGATTTCTTGTTCCTTTTTACCAACAGATGGCAGTGTGATGTATGAAGTGCGCCACACTTTGTTTTTTTTTTCACATTCCAAAGTCAAACTGACAAGCTCTGCCAAAAAAAATTCAGGGTTGATGTCTACAGAGATGTCTTGAATAAAAACCAGACAATTATTTCTTGAAATATTTCTTGTCTGCAAACTACCTGTCTCCACTGGACATTTTGATTTCATGAAAATTTTCTTAACACCAACGATGTCTCGTATCTCATATCCCGAAAAGCTAAGAAGACTCTATATAAAACATTAACCATTTCAGTCTTACTTTATGGTGCAGAAGCATGGACCCTATCGAGAATGCATGAATATGTACACGTATTTGCCGCCATTCTTCATTAAACAAGACATTTCTTGGTGGTGGTCGGCTGAAACCCCGTTCATCAGTTGCGCCATCTCTGATGGGGTGTTGGCAGCGTTGTCACTGGTCTTTGGTACTATGCATAGGATTTGTTGAGAGATTTCAGGATATATGTTCGGCGAAGATTTTGACGGTCATCGTTGTTGTGGCGCTTGGGAGATCCGTATTCGCACCTTTGCTGCAAAAAGGTAGTGATACGAGTCAATATTGGCTGGCCGGAACGTTCACACGTCTAGAATACTGGGGCCATGCCTTACGTCTATGGTAAAATGATCAATTTTATTTAGCTTCTGATGATCCGGAGACCGCCATGTTCTCTTGAGGTGAGTAAACCGTGTGCTGACTATAATGATATATATATTGTCCCGCCGCAAAGTCAATAAACCTAAGACCATTGTCAGACGATTTCTTATCCTCCTTATGTCCGGCCCATTCCATCGCACTTTCTGTATGACGGTGATATCTGCGTGATAGGTTATTGTCTGTTTGTTAGGGTCGTCAACAGTGAGACCATTTTTATCAGAGGCTATTAATGGGTTTGTCACATATTTTAATTTCTTCCGTATAGGGTTTTGAGCCCTATGATGGCGTAGGCCAGTATAATGTTGCTAGCCGGCATGCCCTTGCTATTTTAGCCTGGGTGAATAAGGGCTTACTCATGCAGTTACCGGGGACCACCACTTGAAAGTAAGGCAAGCATTTGGCTTCGAGCTTGGTTGTTAGACCTGTCCAAGTTATAGGACACTCAGCAGTTTTTCGAACAATCGCCACGCAAGCCCCCTGCTCAATATATTACGGCCATTGAATCTCTTGCGAGATTTTTCTTCATTGTGCCGCAACTTTAAAAATGTTAACTCGTTTTGCTGTGCCTCGATGGTGCACTTCTTTTTATGGGTTGTTGCGTACTTTATCGATTTCATTATTTTCGCTATACTAAATCCCCGCTTCACACTACCATGTTTCTTTATCTATGTTAAAGTTGTTTTACATGCCTTGTGAGTTTACTTCTTTGTCTTGGTTTATGGCTTTTTTGAATCATACTCGAAAGTTTGGCGCTGGACACTTTCCGTATTTACGCCATTCCAGTTTATTTTTTCAGCTGATGTCGGTTTTCGTTGGTTATTCTCTGGTTTCCTTACAAACAATTTTGTCAGAAAAATTCGATGACTTAGTAGTAGTTCGTCCAAGATCACTTTTCAATCGTTTACTCGCCTTTATAAGCAATTCCAGCATAGATGGTAATTTCTTAAGGTCTGCTGTCCAGTGCTGCAATATGTAAACAAGTGCCGCTCTTAGTTATTAAGTAGGGCAGTTATTATAGTAAGACCGTGTGATTTGCATATGTTTAGTATAACTCTCCCGATGAAGTTCTCGTTCCGAGTTCATTTCGGTTTTCAGGAGTCTTCGTATTCACAGATGGATTCCCGACTTGTTCATTTCAACTGATGAAAATCATTTCCTCCCTTGATATTCTATTTAAAAGCTCATCAAAATCGAGCCAAAATATTTCTTTTTGTATAACTCAATTCCTACTTGACTACTTCATTAGCAGTTTTGTTGCCATCAGTCGGTTGGTAATTTTTGGTATGTTTACGCTTTTGTCCAGAAGTTGAGTTGTCAAGATGATAGCAACTCTGTTCTTAGAGCAGACTGCTCAAGTAGACTGCCCTGTTCATGATATTTGGCCGCTTGGGTTCCTGGACGCACATTATAAATTTACGTGGATGTATTGTAATATGTATGTTTCCTTGTTCGAAACTTTTTCACATCAATGCGCTGGAATTCCAGACTGCGATGCGTTGTTTGTTTCTAAAAAGGGAAGGGTGGCCGTGGTGTAGTGGTAGTAGCAAACGCTTCAGTCAGTCGTTCAGAAACCTCGACTGAGGAAAGACGTGTTTCGGCTTTTTTTTTCAAGTAAAAAATTAAAACAGAGTGGTAAAAGAACAATTAGAAACGTTTTAGCCAAGTGCTTCGGTGGCGTAATAAAAGTGGTGTTGGCCGAGA
This sequence comes from Volucella bombylans, assembly GCA_949129095.1. Taxonomy (NCBI): domain Eukaryota; kingdom Metazoa; phylum Arthropoda; class Insecta; order Diptera; family Syrphidae; genus Volucella; species Volucella bombylans. Next base: position 123,333,219 of record OX422140.1, on the reverse strand, counting down.
AACCGAGGGTCGTAGGTTCGATCCCCAGAAAAGGACGGACTTTTTTATTATTAAAAAGGAAAATAACTATAATTTAAATTAAAATAAGTTCAGTCGTGTAACCACAAGATGAGTGGTGGTGAACGGTCCGCTATCCAAATAGCGGGTCCGGGAGATGGCACGATGTCATCTGATGACCAGACCGTAATTTCGGCCCGTTCGGAAATTACGACTAAGAGGAGGAGGAAGCTGAAGCCAACTCCAAACCTCGTGAAGCGCCCTTCCCTATCAGCATCTACTGAGAAGCTGCCCGGTGGAGCAAGGGAAGAGGCGCCAACAACTTCAGCGAAAGCAGCAACACAACAACAACAGCGAGAGAGGCAAGAAGAATACCCATATGTTTCTGACTGTGGGGAAGGCCACTACATGGGTGGAAACAATAGTTTCTCATTCCTAGCTGCCTCTGAGTCAGATGATGAAGAGGATGAGGTCAAAGCCATTAATAGTAGCATAATGCAGCTACAGCAACAAGTGCTTGCTATAAGAGCGAAGCAAGTGGCAAGGAGGGAGTAGGAGTTACAGCAACAACTTCAGATCCCTCAGAAGCAACTAAACACCAACGTGGAGCTACCACAACAAGGAAAACATAACCAGCCACTAAAACAACAAAAACTACAAAAACCAGTACAAGAACTAACAAAGAAAGATCATAAGCAACAACCCAAAAATAAACAACAAAAACAACAACAGCAACAAAAATCGCAGCAGCAACAGCAGCAGCAGCAGCAACAGCAGCAACAACAAACCAAATCAACAAAGCAACGAGTTCCACCTATAAACACATATAAGATGGAACTAAAGGAAACCATTGAACTATGTAAGTCGGCCGTAGGAAATAATTTTTACATTAAAAGACTTAGTTTAGATAGGCATGCGATCCACTGTAACACAGTGGCAGCAGAAAGTGGAAATTAAACGTCCACTCGTGCAGACACAAACACCAGGCGTTACTATTCATGTTACCTACGCCCAAATGGCGGCAGGTAGGGGAAATACGGTACAACAACCAAATGTAGCTTCTCAGGCCCCAGCGCCTAGAGCACCGGAACCTGTACCTGACATGCTGGCTATCTTGCTCTCTATTCAGGGGCAGATGGCTCAGCTGCAGCGTCAAATACAGGAACAGGCTAAGCGGGTAGATCAAATATACGTGCTGCTGCCGGGCCTAACGCACCTCCAATCGTAATGGGTACGTACATGGCGGAGCAAACCCTGAAGGTCCTTGCAGTGAATGTTAATGCACTGATTAGGTTCGAACGTAGAGCCACACTATTTAAGTTGCTTAAAGACCAAGCACCTGATGTGCTCTTGTTTAGCGAAACCAAGCTTACCAAGAGACACAAAATGAGGCACAAAAGATATAAAATAGTACGGAGAAACCGACCCAACTCCATTCAGGGAGGAGGCGTTGCGATTTTCGTACGAAAAGGTACACGTTTTAAAAGAGTATACAGTCGTGTAGTACGTAGGTTCCAGGTGCTGGAAGCATGCATCGTGTATATCCCTCTCCATAGTGGAAAACGGTTATACGTGGTGTCTGTTTATGCACCTAAGGCTACTCAATCCACTTTATTCATCTCAGAGCTCGAGACACTTTTTCGATTCCTAAGACTGAAATTGGAGGAGAACTACTTTATTATCGGCAGAGATTTCAACGCCAAACATAGTGATTGGGGAAATAATACTACAAATACTAGAGGGAACCTACTATTCAATTGGTGGGGTCAGCACAGTATAATGTATCGACTCGGCCTTAAGGCGACGGATAGTCCGTCGTTTCCCAGACACGGGTACTATTTGGATCTCCTGCTGTTCGACACACGAATACACCTGACATGCACAAACCAACAAACCATAAACTGTCTACGCACTTTTGTGTATGACAGTGACCATTGCGGTCTCAGCACCGAAATAACCGAAAAATAATTGGACGAGTTTGTTCAAAGACATTGCTACAACTATAGTAGGGTGCGTTGGACACACTTCTCCAGAACACTCTCCTCGAATTCGCTCTACCCACCGTCCAACAGAAATCTGTCTAACGAGGAGATTGACAGGTATCTAAGACTAATGGACGAGACAATTAAACGAACAATGGACAAAACGATACCTCGGTATCAACACACTGACAAAGAAGACTTATTCCGCAACGCAACCATTGACGCACTGCACCGACATAAAAGTCGACTGCTTTCAAGGCTAGAACCCTTGTACAGACAGTTTACTGACAGACACAACCCTGAGATTATGACGTTAAAGTCGTCGATCAAAAACGTCCAAGTATTAATAAAAGAAAATTACAGGGCTTCTGTAAGTTTGTATTGGAACAACAAAATTCGAGCTGTAAACACCAGCAACCCGAATATGTTTCCGTAAATAAATAAAATATTTCTGAGAAAAGATCAAAACGACCTTTCGTGTCTTAAAATCGCCCGAATGACGAACAACGAACAAATACTGGTAGCAGCGGGCATAGATCCAAATGAGGCTGTTGATGATGACAACTTCTTTGTGATCGAGGATCCGCAGGAGCAGGTAGAGGCTATAGGAGCGACTTTCCAGGAAGTGTACAAGGCGAATGTTATCATTGGCCCGAACCACGATCTGGAAAATCGAGTCCTTGTGCACAATTTCTACCTTCGAAATGAAATAGTGAATTGGCGATTCGAGAGCTCGGGTTTCATCCAGTTCAGTGACGAGAATATGGCAAATAATGTCATCACCAATGAAATGGTACTACCACCGTTCATTTCGAAGGCAAAGCTCCAAACGATCTTCGAATCGCTTAGAAGTAAGAAATCAGTGGGAACCGATGAAATACCGAATATTATGCTTCGACATCTCCCACTAGAAGCGGTGGACATTTATACCACCCTGTTTAATAATGCAATGAATAATGCACATTATCCAGCGCATTGTAAAACAGCGGTGGTACACCCCAACCCCAAAAGGGATAAAGACACTTCCAATCCGGCGAATCTCCGGTCGATCAGTCTCCTTCCAAACGTCTAAGGTTTTCGAGAAGGTGATCAATAGAGTCCTGACCAAGTGGGTTGAGGACAAACATATAGATCCGGATAATCAATTCGGTTTCAAGGCGGGGCATGATGTTATTCATGCTGCGTCTAAACTGGTTTCTGATATCCAATGGAACAAAGGCAAGAACCAGTACACTGGTGCCTGCCTGATTGACTTGGAAAAAGCCTTCGATACCGTATGGTTAGAGGGACTCTTTTTCAAGCTGGACAGGTTAGGCATTAGTAAACCACCGCTGTATATTCTTTTTGATATGCTCTCCAGTAGACAGTTCATCGTGAAGAATGGCGATGTGACTTCTGTTGGAACATTTAACATTAAAAACGGTCTGCAACAAGGTGCGGTAAATTCGCCGATCCTATTCAATATTTACACAAGTGATCTGATAGGTTCACTTCACCATGCCATAGCGTACGCAGACGACATAATCGCGTACAGATCAGGTCCAAAGATTGAGGTCATTAATATACTCTTGCAACGTGACTTCGATAAAATTAAACGATATTGCGATGACTGGAAGTTGAAAATCAATTTTCAGAAGTCGGAAACCATTTTGTTTAGGACGCCTTTGTCTGGGGCCTCTATGGATACCAGAAAGAATTGGCGAAAGTTATCGATCGTAGGGCAGCACGGGCAGCCACTTGCTTGTCGAAATGTAGTCAGATACCTTGGGATCTGGCTAGATCAATATCTGTATTTTAATAAACATATAGATGTTGCTCTGGCCAGAGCCAAAGGTGCTTTTGCCCTTACAAAGAGACTGTTTTATAACAGCCAACTCGATGCGAGGGTAAAGGTTATCTGCTACATGGCCCTTATCAGGCCTATGCTTGTGTTTGGTTGTCCCGTGTGGTTCAACGTAAGAGCAAGTTTATTGGAAAAGATTCGGGTGTTTGAGAGGGCTTGTCTCAGGACTTGTCTTCGCTTATACAGAACACCAGAGTCCGAGTACATAAAATTCTATCCTAATGAGGTCTTGTACAATAAGGCGAACCTAATAAGAGTGGACAATTTCGTCATTAAATTGACTCGAAGGCACATTGCAAGAGTAATGACCTCATCGAACAACCTGATCTCTCGGGCTTACTATCCTAATTATATGTATCATGAGAGAGTTCGCTTTGACGGCTTTGTTCCTCCAGAAGCGTTCCTCTACCTAGATATGAAAGGTCTGGTCCAGGACAGATGGGCGGTGCCGCTAATCTTCCACGTTGCTCGAACAGCTGCGGACAGGCGACTCAAGTACGACAGAGACGTAGCACATGGCAGTGCGGAGCGTCTCCGGTTCAGTAGGCCGGTAGGGAGTCGCGACATAAGAGATGTTGCTCGGCAGCACCAACAATTCTGGTGGCTAGATGAAGGAGGGGAAGTTTCGTCGTCGAATTCCTCCAGTAATATGTAGCTTCATAGGAAGCGTATTTGGTCTTCTGCGTATTTGATTGGCCGTGGCCGGCTTACATAGTATTAGGCAGAATTAGGGTAGATATAAGAAAAAAAATATAAAAAAATAAATAAATAAAAAAATAATAAAAAATAAAAATCACAAAAAAAAAAATTAAAAAACAAAAAAAAAGTATTTTAGAACAGAAGTGGGTAACGCTCTAAAATGCGGTATAGAATTAGATAGTTTAAGTAGGATTAAGTAGGCTAAGATTTAGTTGTAAATAGTTTATGCGTTTTGTTTTAAGTTTTAAATTATAACAAAAGTCCATTTACTAAGTTTTTATACTTAAATTTTATTTTCTTAGTTTTAGTTTTAATAAATGTAAAAACAAAAATAAAAATAGTTTGTAAGAAACGTCGAAAGACATAGATTAAGTATTATGTTTAACTTAGAGTGCCCGCATGGGGCTAGTAAGATAGAATAAGATTATTTGTAAGTTATTTAAGCTAATTTTTAAGCATTTTTTTGTCTAGCTTGTAAGTGTAAATGAAGTATGAAAATAAAAATGCATATTAAATGAAAATGAAATGAGTAGCAAACGATTCTCACTGGGAGGTTCCAGGTTCGAATCCTGCCCATGGCAAGTCAGTTTTTCATTGTGTAATTGGAACTCAGACAGAAAAATTCTGCGTGTGAAGGCATAACACTGACAAGTAAATTTGGCTGTTGTAGAGTTTTAAGCACAGAAAAGAAAAATACTGTGATATACCTCGAATCACTCTGAGTGAAGAAAAAACTCTCCGTCCTATTCGGACTCCCACCCCTGGAGAGTAAACATAGAAACCAAACACACCTGAGTTTCAAACCAATACAAAAACAATTTTCCTTTCCCCTCCTTCTATCTTTCCGCCCGCGCCCTGGCAACAGTAAAAGGGTATCTAACCCCTTAGGCGCGCGTAAATTATAAAAAACAAAAAAAATCACATTGCTTGCCCTCGGGAATTGTCGAGCTCTGACACGAATATGTACGAGTAGATCACATGATCTAAGAAGTGCCCGGCCGGGAAGGGGATTATGTAGTTTCATTTCAATGATACTTTACTTAAGAGAATAGCATCCTTTCATCCATATGGCCTTTTAAATTGCCTAAATATGAAATTTCCCTATTTAGTCGCCTTTTACGGCAAGTAGGTGGAAAGAACTGCTGCAATATGCTATAACCCGTTGATACACGACTATTTTTATTGTCGTGTAGTAGTAGCCCTGCCACATCCTGAACCCTTATGAGAGTTCGCTGTTTAAATTCCTTGTTCGTTCGTACCTTACAAAACATAATTGTTCTCCTAACAATCTTTGAATTTAATTTGAAGGGAGCATCTTTCCCTTACTCCGACTGATCTCGATTACACTAAGGCAAGTATAGATTTCTGCGGCAATTTAAGATACTTTAGACAAGCCAATGAGAACAATAAAAATATCCTTCCTTCTGTAGGTAGATATGTTATACAGAATGCAAGGGAATTTTGCATTTGAAACTCACATATGGAAGAACGATTCATATGCCGAGTAGCACTTCAACCCCAGTCAATTTCACTAAGTGGTTGAAAATTATATTTAAAAAGTTTTCGTATTGAAAATATGAATACCAAATGGTGACGATAAATTTTACTTGTCTGTAAATAGCAAGACCGAGAGGTAAGGTTTATGGCTCAAAATGCATATCATTTACCTTTTTTGGAATAGGAATCACTGTATGTTCTCATTGTATTCAAATTGCCTTTTCCGTTCAATGCGTCTGATTCGGCGGAGCGGCGTCGCGCATCAAATGATATTTTGCTTTTTCATCAAAGGTGCAATCATAAACTACAAAAATAAATAAACACACATTAGTCACATCTGATGTTTTCGTCTAGTGATTACGAACACAGTTCATCCAGTTTTATTTTTCCAAAGGCACACTACTTCGACGTGATTAGTTCAAAATTGATTGCTGTTTTTAAACATTTATTTAAACGCGAGAATACTCCTCTGTGTATTTAAATGCGTAGAAAGCTTATTAAAATAAATCTCAAACTACACCGACAGCGCAAATTGAAATCTATTTACTATGTAACTGATAGCAGCGATGTATGTATAATTATGTGAGGGCTAAAAATTGATGCGAAATTAAAAAATCATGTACAAAATAAGATAGCAGAAGAATTTCAATGACTATCACTGGTTCCTCTGAAATTAGATTTTTTTTTAATTCATTTTTCATGTCAGCCCATTGTAGAGTTTTCGAACTTTCTTATCAGTGGCGTGCGCAGTTGGAAAGGGGCTTTACAAAATAATCAAGGCTGCTGGAGGTGCGCGATGATCAAATTCTAAGATCTTTAAGACTCGCTTAACACAATAACATTTTCTGACTAGGACTAGAACTAGAAAGTAGTACGGACGTAAAATATTTTTTAGTATTCATAAAAAAAAATATTTGCCCTGGAAGCTCAAATTTCACTTTCATTTAAACTGAAAAATTGCTATGGACTATCTATTCAACTCTAAATAACATGAACGCAAAGTCTCGCATCTTGCTGTTGGTATTCCATAAAGGGCTGTATTGTTATAGATTTCAGAAAACGATTCTTCAGAAATATTTATAGAAAACTTTTAAATCTAATCAAGGTATGGGCGAATGACCGGCTGGAATTCATATAAGAAAACCCTATAAGTATAAAACAAAATTATAGCCAGTTGATCATCCTGAAGACCTTTTGTGGCGAAGAAAGTAGAATCTTCCTGGCAATCAATCCTCTCAACCAATCGGGTTATGCTAAATTGATGAGAAAAAGCAATGACTCCTAAAAAACTCTTCCCGGCAAATCGCTTAATATGTTACTACTTACATAAACAGGGTTTTTCGTTATGCGGTCGCATAGCCAAGCTTTTTCGCAAAATATAGGGTGTTTTTGTTTTTTCAGAGGTATACAAATTCAATATGAAATAAAACACTTGAACCTAGTGTAATGTCTATGATATTCGCTTTATTTAATAAATAATTTTGTGCCATTAGTGCTTAAATATGATATTGGGCATATCAAGCGCAATCGTGAAGTCCAATTTTCGACAACTTTATCGAGCAATTGGGGCCGTATATCAGCAATAACACGGCAAATTGGACTTCCAAATCGTCCAACATCTCTGATTTATCGGCATAGACTAGTGACTTCACATACCCCCGAAGAAAGTAATCTAAAGCACAGGATCGTGGAGGCCAGTTCACAGGTCCATTGCGCGAAATTGTGCGCTCAGCAAATGTTTCCTGCAATAAATTGATGGTGTCGCGCGCCGTGTGCCATGTTGTGCCCCATCTTGTTGAAACCAAAGCTCTGTCACGTCAATGCTATTGAACTGAGGAACGAAGAAGTCACAAATCATGTTTCTAGAGCGCTTTCCATTCGTGGTAACATTCTGGCCGGCATCGTCCTTTAAGAAATATGGGCTGCTGATTCCTCTAGCCCATAAAGCACACCAAACAGTGAGTTTTAATGGTTGTAAGAACATCTCGACAAAGGGCTTCTGGGTTTTCTCCACTCCAAATTCGGCAATTTTGCATTTTTACATATCTATTTAACCAAAAATGAGCCTCATCGGAGAACAAAATTTTGCATTGAAAATGAGGATCAAGCTGAATCATGTTTTCGGCCCAATTCACCTTATTTACGACGCGTATAATGGTCACGCGGTTTCAACTCTTGCACAAGCTGAATTAAACCAAGATCTTTCCGTAAAATCTTTCACAATGTGGATGGGCATAGCTCCAATTGCTGTGCACGATGGCGAATCAACTCATTCCGATTCTCCTCAACACTGCGCTCCACAACGGCACTCACTTCTTCAGTTCGCACTGTTTGTCGTCTTTGGGGATGCGTATTATCTACTAGAGTGTAGGTGGTGCCAAACGATTCATCGTATTCCGAATAACTTGCTCAGATGGACGATTATGTCGACGATTATATGGATGTAGTGCACGATAATTTTGGCGAACCGAACCATGGTTATAAGTTTGCACATTTTGCACGCGTTTTTCTGGCGTTAATCTATTCATCGTAAAATGGCAAGACGTGCTAGCCACAAATTAACTTTCAACTGTCAAATTGAGAATCTATAGAAACAGCGTTCCCAGTTTAAAAACCAAGCTTATAAAAAAAAACTCTTTCCGTCAACGGTACGTCCGAGAAGTACCCGGCTTTTAAGAACCGCACGGAATTAATTAATTACGGACTTGACTTACCGACTCGCGTACAGCCGCAATATTGTTTTCCCTATTTTCCTGGCACTGAAACGTTATGGAGGGTATATGTCAATTCGAACGTTTAGGGACGATTATGTGATTAATAGATACACACTACTTTGAGCACTACATGTTGCTGCAAACTATACAAATTTACTGCCTTAGATGGTATTATACGAGTACCAAGCGAATAACAAGCAATTTCGGATATCATCTTACCATCCTTAAGATAATATTGAAGTGTTGCCAAGATCTGATCTACATTCTCTTGTTAAGGCCTGATCCGAATATCTTAGATCCATTGATTCAAAAAATCACTAATGATTCCTTCTGAAAGCGCCTGATGGATACCACCTGCCCACAAACGACGTTTATGTGCCGCAAAGCATGTTTATTGCAAATGTGAATTGGCGGAAGCGTACAAATATACGATAGAGTATGTCCTTCACTATTCCTTCATGGTCATTCTGGAAGGAAGATGCATTCCGGGAGAATAAATCTAACTACTTTTCACTGGCGAAATAAAGTCTGATAACGGGGTAGGTGGAGGAGTTCTTTCCAACAAGCTAAATCCTAGTTTGTTCTTCTGCCTTTCTAGTCACTGTAGTATATATAGAGACATGATCTTGGTCAAATGAACACGTGGTCAGGTCATCTTCTCGGACAGACAATTTCAGCTTGAAATCAGTCTATCTAAAAAAGCCTAGGGTTGCTAATAATAATAATATATATCTTAGGATACCTATTCTACTAGGAAAAAGTATCTTAAGTATACGGATCGCTGTATGCTGTGTACAGTTTCATAAAAAAATAAGTAAGCATACAATTGTTTTTATTGTAAGTGAAATTTCTTATAAGATTTGTGAAAAGCCAGTATAAAAAGATATTTGTCATCTAAAACGGCTTTATTGTATTAAAAAATACTCTCCATGAAGATTAATACACTTCTGCATGCGTTTGAGCCAATTTTCGAAGCACTTTTTCCACTCCGAACGAGATAACTTCAAAACATGCGTTTTAAACATATCAACCGCTCGCATTGTCTTGGTGGAGAATGATCCGTGTTCGGCGGTTATTTTCGTATTCCGTCAGGTTCCTTATTTCTCCAAAGACTTCTGACAAACAAATGGCGGTGTACCATTCCTAACCTACTAACCTAATGGCACGGTGGTGCCATAGCCGGTTTTTCCGAGGAAACAGATAACCATTTTGTTGGAAGTGCTTCGTGCGCGACCCTTTTTGTTGGGTTTGACTCGTCTTGAGAGTCCCATTCAGTCGAAGCTGTTTATTTTCGGTCTCCTATGCATAGATCTATGATTCATTGCCTTTCACCATTTTATATATAGACGTACCACCACGGTCGCATTTTTTCGGTGTTTCAAATTATGCGGTATCCAATGCGAATAAATCTTCTTGAGGCCCAAATGTTCATGAAATATTACATGTATGCAAGTGGAACTAATGCGCAAGCATGCCTCAATAAGTCACATGACGATCTTGCAATATCAGTTCCCGCACAGCACCGATTTTTTCTGGTACAGCAACCGATTTTGGACGACCTTCACGAAATTCGTCCTGCGGCGAACGACGAATTTGTCAAGTCTCTGTAAAAAACGTAATTAGCATTCGTATTACAAAACGTTATTAGCACGTGTACTATTAAAAATGTTAAATGTTACGATGCAGATACCAGATTTGACGCATCTACACTGATATTGCCATATCTCAAATTTTAATTAACAACCTGCGTACATATATATACGTGTTTCTTTTTATAAATGGATATTGCAGATATAAATAGTACGGGCGACATTAGTGACTCTATTAGAAGGAAATGATGCATTTACTGTATACTGGTATGTTGGCTTCAGAACCGTTTAGTGCTTCATGGCGAGAAATTCTGGAGAAAATCTTCGACAATGAGACGTAATTGAATGAATTTGCTCACAAGGAAATTGGTCGGATTTGGGCTAATGAAAATCAAATAATGGTTGTAGAATGGTTTTGCGAGTGGTGTGCTTTGTTTTGGCTAGAACCAGATATTCAGGAACAAAATACAACACAGCGTCTGCTGCGTTTATAATTTTACACCAGCTGAAAGGCATTTACTTGCAATGATCTTGATCTGAGTAGTAGTTCTATTTTTGAGGTCAATTGTACGTTTCCAGTTATGGGTAGGACATACCTTTTCAAATATGATACAACTCACTTGTATTTTCCACGTGCAATTGGCTGTTTGGAGAAGATGATTGATGATCTTGCATCTTACGATTGGATAGTGTCGCCATCTGGCCATCTCGTCGGCTTTTTCAATTCGATCTATGTTGCTCTAGAAACATCCAGTGGAGTTGTAAAAGCACGTGATCATACACAACATTCGTTTCTAAACTCTGCTAGATTTGATCACATTATATGCTCTACCACCACACTATTAAAGAATAGGACGAACTACGTCTTCATTGATCCATAGGACTATTCTAGGCTAAAGATTCAACTCTATCCGAATATTTTTGCTATAGACATAAGAAGCGACGCAGGCTTTCCGAAGCCAATGTTTTACATAAATCAATATTTTTTTAGTGCACTGTCGGTTTAAGAATGAAGCCTAGGAGGCTATCATTGGTGTTACATTGGTTACATTGGTCAAAGGCTGGTGTTACAGTCTTTATGGTTAATACCGCCAGTTTACACATACTCCAGTTAACCTCAGATCTTAAGCTTGTAGCTTTAGCGGTTAGCATAAAAAGAAATCTTTCTGTGATTTTGCTAGAAAGAACAAGCCGTTCCCATTCGCAGCTCATCTTGTTTCCTCTTCCAGATATACTAGAATATTATTTCTTACTAAACGCCTACATTAGTAAGCGAATCTTGAACATATTCAGTTTGTAAATTGTTTAAGGCTATTTCTATGTTGAGAAAGGTTACTGGGATTTACTGTTTGTAAGTTAACGATTTTTCTATCATTTGTACGATTTGGCTGTCTTGTTGGGCTGCATTTGCGGCCTTTTCTTTGAGGTACGCATGCTGAGATGTAATTGTTGGTGTTGTTAGGAGCTCGGATATGGGTATTCAGAATGTTTTCCGGTATCTTTAGCATAAAGGTGGAAAGACTTTAGGTTTGAAGTATTTCGCAGAAATGTCTCCGACTTTTCGGATACATTTTTCTCACCCGAAGTTTTCTCCACAATCCGTAAAAATAGTCGAAACATTACTGTAATCCAGGAACGTACTCCAGTACTCATAATCTAATTTATATCGTTTCGAAGCAGTTGGTCCTTAGGATTTCTAATGATTCTCTAGCAGATTCAGTCTCATACCTTTCTCATTGTTTGACAAATGAGTGGGCAGAGTGTCCCTGAAATTGTTTATCTTAATAAATTTACTCGCAAAAGAGATTTAGAGTACCCTTAAAACATAGCTCGGCCCAAATCTAACAGACTCTTTGAGATTATCAAAGTTAACATTAATTTCAACGGACAATATGATTTACAATCAGGAAAAGAGCCCAGCAATCCAAATAGCTACAGACCCATTAGCTTGCTCAATGGATGCAGCAAAATTTTAGAAAAACTTATTAAAATGAAACTGGATGCTTTTCTGAAAAACAGTAGACTTCTGCCCCAAGTGCAATTCGGCTTCCGCGAACGACATAGCACTCCTCAAGTTTTAAGAATTTGTAAGGAAATAAAAGAAAGCTTAAACGGAAAAAGGTCGACTGGTTTAGTACTACTTGACATAGAAAAAGCTTTTGACTCTGTTTGGCACAATGCCTTAATCTACAAACTTATAAAATTCGGTTGCCCGTTGAATACCTTAGTAAAATTATCCAAAATTTTCTAACCGACAGAACATTCCTTGTTTCACTTAATGGTGCAATTTCTACCGCGAAAGTTGTAACTGCTGTCGTCCCACAAGGCTCGGTTTTGGCACCAACTTTATTTAATGTATTCACCAGTGATTTTCCTGTCATTCCAAGTTATCATATAGCACTTTATGCTGACGACTCGGCATTGCAAATCACTTACAAAACGGCCTTAATAGTCTCTTTGAATATTTTAAACATTGGAAAGTTAAAATTAATGCTGAAAAGTCAATCTTTTTCACCAGAAAAAGATCATCTTGTCATTTTCCTCCAAACAATTAAACAATAAATAACTGTGACATACCGTGGGCTAATTTCGTAAAGTACCTCGGGGTGTACTTAGACCCGAAACTAACTTTCGGTATACATATAAAGAACACCTTAAATAAATTAAACATCGCCGTTAAAATATTGTATCCACTGATTAATCGAAAATCAATGCTAAGTCGTCAAAACAAGCTGATACATATTATTTAAAGTCTCCCGTGTGGGGGAATTGCGCAGAAACACACATTAAGAAACTACAGATAGCACAAAATAAAATTCTTAAAATGATGCTGAAACTTCCTTGGGACTTTTCAACAATGATTTTACATGAACAAGCTGGCATATTTCAAGTTGCCAGAAGAATTGAAATACTCAATGAGAAGTTTTTTTCGAAATGTCTAAATGTTGAAAATACACTAGTTTACTTCACTCTAATTACATAGTCCTTTATACTAATTCTTTTCTGTGCAATATTACATATTTATTTCTTCTTTATTAATTAGTTGGGTTGGTCATGAAATCTAGATGCTCAGAATCTCGAAACATGGAATCTCGAAATAATAATTTCTCGAAAGATTAAAATCTTGATTTTCAAAATCTCGATTTCGCCTCAGAATTTGACAACTTTATAAAACGCGCGTTTTTTTATTATAAAGTTGTCAAATTCCGAGGCGAAATCGAGATTTTGAAAATCAAGACTTTAATCTTTCGAGAAATTATTATTTCGAGATTCCATGTTTCGCGCGTTTTATTTATTATAAAGTTGTCAAATTCTGAGGCGAAATCACATCTCTGTAAAAATTTGAGTGCAGTCTATTGAACTGTTTAACTCGCTAACATCAAGCAACACATATGTACACGATGTTTGTTTTCAACCCATGTGCCGTAAAGAGTCGCTTCAGATTTTGATAAGAACAGTTATTGCTTTGTTTTAACTCATTGCTAATAATTACAATAGGCTTGCTGGCCATTTGAGAGTAGTTTGGTAGTTGCTGCGTGTCTCTTATTGGTGTTGCGCAATGAAAAAATTAAAGCACTGCAAAGGTAGAGTTACCACAGTGGTAACCAGTGGTAATCATGTGATAAAAACGAAACCAAGTGAACATTCCCACGATCCTGTTTCATATAATCTTGATGTGTGTAAGGCTAACCAATTGGTTCGAGAGACAGCAAAGTTTTCGGGAAACAATCCATCCCAGATAATAAGAGACAGTGTCGTGCAATGCTCTACAGAATGCAGGCCGTCCAAAATTGCTCAAACGCAAAAAATATACAGGCAAAGAAAATCCATATTAAAAGAGTCCAATTGCTTAGAGTCGATTAATATTCCTAATGACTTACAGTACTTAGAAGGTCAATTATTTCTTTTAAGCGAAAAAGATTTTAACTCGCAAAAAATAACTATTTTAGGTACGAAAACGAGTTTAAATTTACTCAAAGAAACGAAATGCTGGTTAATGGATGGAACGTTTTATGTTGCCCCATCAATGATGCGCCAACTTTTCACTATTCATGGATTAATCGAAAAAGAAATAATTCCTCTTGTTTTTTGTTTAATGTCAAGTAAGACTAAAGAAGCTTATTATGAGTTTTTTTATGAATTGATAAGAATTTGTTGTGATTGGGAAATGGTATTGACCGACTTCGAAAAGGGTATTTTGTCCGCCGGAAAGCAATTTTTCCCTTTGGCGAGTTTCAGGGGTTGCCTTTTTTACTTTGGCAAATCATTTGGCGTCGAATCCAAAAAACACATCTCGCTACTAAATACGGAAATAATGAGATATTTTCACTTAACATCCGGATGATAAAAAGTTTGGCCTTTCTTGAACCACAAGAAGTCTCAAGTTATTTTCAAGTGCTAGAAAATAGCTTTGATGACAATGATTCCCAAAAGTATTCTCTTTGGTTTAAAAAAAATTATATTGGCAATAAGAAAATGAAACCCCAGTATTACCCTGAGTTTTGGTGTGTCTATGATGCAATAAATCGCGAATTCCCTACAACACAAAACTCAGTGGAAGCTTGGCATAGGAGACTGAAGACCGTCGTTGGTAGAAGTAAAGCAGGAGTTTATAAGCTCATATCCCATTTAGGGAAAGAGCTTTTGATCGCTGAGTCTCAGGTCATGAAGGCTCGAAGGGGGGAAACTCTAAAAAAAAGAACAAAAAAAGTAATAGCTGCAATAAGATTAAAAACAATTCTCAGAAATAAAGATACTTATTCTAAGCTCAATTTTTTAAGATCCCTTGCTATGAATATCCAACTTCAGTAATTTTTTTTTTATCTTTTCATGTTTACGATATCGCTTCTTATGTTGTTATTCAAACAAAAGACTTATGTTCGTTTAACTTTTGAATATACGTACATTTGTATACATTTAATTTTCGTTCTTAAATATGAACTTTGTTGCTTTGAAAAATGTACTATTATACCTATAATAAAAAGTCATAATAATATGAGAAATAGTTTTATTTTAAATACACAACTCGCATTCCGTCCCACTTTGGATTTCACATAGCAGAACAGAAAAAAAATTGTTTTGTATTTTCGAGATTTTCGATATTTTTCGAGATTGTAAGAACAAAGATTTTGAAATGTCGGTATATTACAAAACATGATTTTAATTAACCAAGATTTAAAAAAACAAGATTTTTGATCTTTCGAAATTGTCGGCGTCGAAATTATGTGGCGTTTCCTAATTAGTTATTGTTTATTATTTATTATTTATAATTTACTATTTATTATTTATTCATTAATTATTATTTTTTGTTGTTGTTTATAATTTATTATCTGCTGTTCGTTGTTCATTATCTACTATTTATCATAAATGCATATGGTCATTTGTATCGTGCATAAATATACTATTTAATTTATATACATTTTTTTTTCATCTTTTATATAAAGGTTTCTTCTTATAATTTTCCCTTTGACATTATTATTATTATTACAATTATAAACAAACGTATAAAATAAACGATTTTTTTCAGTAGTAAGATTTATAATTTCTCATATCTCTCTGCAAGCTGTGCTCAATTATTGAAACGCTGGAAATATTATACTATATAAAATAAAGTATCTATCTATCTATTTATGATTTACAGCATGAAATCACTCTTATTGTAAAATGCATGTGAATCGAATTAAAAATCGCTGGCTGTAAAATTTTAAGTGCGACTCGCAGTCTCAAAACTGGATCCATTTATACAGATGCATTGCAAATAGGTATGCGTGGTTATAGTTTCTATATTTGTCATCACACAGAGAGCAATTACATGTTTTGTGACCTCACTCATGAATAAATCTACCGGTGTTTTATGCTTTATGTAAACAATGAGCAAACATTCATATGAGTAATACATAACCGCAAGCACTTATCCGGCCAAGTTGGTATGCGGGACGAGCCCCTTTTTCAACTCATCATATCTCTGACAAAACATCTGCGTAAGCTACCATCATCAGCTGACACAATATCTGTACGAAGTTGCGTCTTCTTCCATCTGAATTTGCAATATTTTGAAACTCGCTTTAAGTCACCACTACACTACCATTGTTTCATGTGTGTACAATATTTCCAAAATACGAGTAGCATTATTTGAGTGTTTATTCAAGACTCTCCAGGTGGGCTTGAGTTTGAGTTTGAGTACAAAAGCCGAATATTTAATGTTCGCCTAAGTATTCGCATGCTTCTACTCTATAAAAGAATACTACATACCTAAATGTTATAGGTATCGATAAACGATTCAAATATGGACAAACAAACTACTTGTAGTCATTCAGAAGTATTCGTATGTAATAGCAAAGGGAGTCGCAGCTGATTTATGTCGACTAATTTGGAAACCATAAAAGTGCCCTATTACGATGGCTTGGATTCAGTTCTATTGAAGCGTTTGCCGTGCTCGGATCGTGTATTTGATTTCATTTGTTTGTATCTCGCATCGTATTCATATTTTAACGGACAAACGTTAAATAATTTGCTTAAGTGAATTTTAGAATTTTTGTCGTTTTTGTTTCTGGATTTTTGGTTAAGATGCCACCAACTGGAATTGTTATTGAAGAGCAAAGCTCTAGGCATCACTGTGAAACTGGCAAACGCTGCATTTGCGGAGAGGAAATCGACGACGAGGCGGCCTTTTTAAATGGTGATAGCTGTATTCACAATTTGACAAGGTATGTATGTAGGTATTCCATCCACAAGACAGATCAAACTAAAAAAAAAACTTGTCAAGGTTTCATGAAATTTCTTAGCTTTCGAAAGAGTCTCTTCATAGTGTATAACTTGTTCTTGATTGTGAAATTTAACATCTCTTGAGAATCCCACTTAGTCTGATTGGAAATTGATTCGTTGTCATGTTTCAATTGAAGTAAAAAAAAAAACGACGGAGAAGTTTTACTAAGAAAAATATTCTCGACTTTGTCTTGGCCAAGAGTGTTCATGTTTTTTGTTTTCTTTACAATCAAACATTAAACACTAAAAGAAATTCGATTTTTATTATATCAGTGGTTTCCCACATTAGTCAATTCTTTATAAAAAAGAATTGTGCTCATTTAGTAAAGATACTTGTTTGCTGAATAAGTTTTTCCAATTACACTTCTCTGGGGTGGTTTTTCATCATTTCTGCATTTTCCGAATCTTTTGTGTGTTTCAAGAAAGTACGGTTTGCGATATCCAAAGGTTTGTGTTTGGTGAACAGTTTTGCATATGTTAGAGCGGCATACACTGCATTTATTTTACGTCTCTCAATCTAAGAAATCACCTTATAACCTTCAAGTGGCTGATAGAATGCGGAGAGGTGAGGCGTTTTGCGGCGGAATTTGGTCATAACGATGCGTAGTAATTTCACTTCAGTCGTCAGCACATAATATTTTATACCGCCTGCTAGAGTATTCTTTAGATGCAGGCTTCGTTGCTATAATTATATGTATATTCAGTATTTTTTTAAATGTACATATAATATGTGTATCTTCTTTTATCCAAAAACGTAACATAAAGCATAAAGCAAATGGCCATGAGTTAGACCCTTTGTTTACGAAATTTCTTGAAGTTGCTTAAAACCTTCATATCCAATGCCATTCGGTGAGAGTCCTCCGCGTTGTCATTTAGACTTTTATCGATGGTTAGATTTTTCAGAAAGTCTAGACTCTGCGAATTGTTAGATTAGGAGTATAAGAAGAACCAACTACAAACAAGTCGCAAATTTCTTTGCAAGCCATTAGGCAAGCAAAACAAAAATGTGGTAAGTGATACCAGTATTTGATCCTTCTATGGAGTGGAATAGAAAATTTTATCTGAGATCCTGCTGGTGAGCTCCGATCATCTACGTTTTTCTTTGCAGAGTGAAGAAAATACATATCAGAAAGGCATCTTAATAATAATCTCATTGCAATGAGGCAACTCGAGAAAAACTATAATTGAACATTGAATAAATTTACTTTGTAAAAATTGCTTATGATTATAGAGAACAGTCTAGTGTTAGCGATGCCTAATTATTTAAAGAAACACTAAGGAAGCTCAGATAAACTTGATTGTTTCCAACCCAAGATTTTTGGGCTGATTTTTGATCCAGCTTTCGTTGATTGGCTTTGGAGAAGGAGATATAACAGCGAACTCGCTAGTTGAACAGCGACATTGACCTAGTCAGCAAACTGCGCACCAGTTGCTTGAGATGGCCAGAACAAATAGCCTGCAAAGTTTGGGCTTAGGTGGGGACCTAGGGGACTGAAATGCAAAAGATTCAGCTAACTGGAGAGGTTAAGAAAAATATTGTATACTCCTGCTTTCTAAAGTTTGTTGTAATCTAATATATTTAATTGCTTTTTATTTAATTTTAAATCAATAGTTTGATTTATGTTATGCATCTTACATAATTATTTTTTTTTATTATAAGGAATAAGTTTCAATTGAACTTGCAACATCGTCTTTCGAAAGCAATTGATTTGTAGATTCATCAAAGCAGCCTCAGTTTTTAACGGCTTCAATTGATTTTGATTTAAGTAATTACATAATAAATTCATTGCAGAGAAAAACATTTTCTCATTTAATTATCTCTCAATGACGTGAAATTTGATAATAATTTATCAAAAAAGATAAGAATAAATTTTTCAATTAAAAATTAGTGCATAGAACATGAAATCTTATTATTTGTATCAACAAATGTTGTTTTCACTTTTCTTTGTAGCCAGTTACGGAAGTGATTCATAAATAAACGAACAGTGCATGTATTTTACCCTGGCTAGATGTTCATTTACGCACATTCTGGCTATGTTCAGACGAAAGGCCTTGGGATTGTGCATTGTTATACTCCATATGGTAGGGTAAATTTGAATGTTTCTGTCCAATCGATCTTATTATTGTAGTACAATATAATTCAGATGTTACTGGAGCTGGAATTGGAAATATAAAACTGGTTCTAAATTTCTATAAATGACTTGCGTTTTTTTTACTATGCGTGACCAATCGATTAAGAAATTGTTGGAATTCATCAGGGACGAGCTCAGAAGAATCAGATATTGAAGTTTAGTTTCTGGTAGCTGCATCTTAGTGGTAGTCTACTAGCTCCACACTTTACAATCTTGACTAGTTAGTTAAGACTTCTATTTTCATAAAAAAGTAGGCTGATACATTATCATACATAGTTTAAAAGTCCACTTAGTTTCGGTCATTATTGACACTCTACCAGATTGACATTTAGGCTTCCTATATAAAATAAAATTGCGATCAGCTCACCCCTTACTTTCAATAGTAGGCTTACGAATTGTATGCTGTCCGCCGAAGATTGAAACCGTATTCAGAGGCTAAACGTTCCCAATGTCGATAAATATGACACTTCTTGAAATGATATGGTTTAGGTTTCCTACCTTGCTAAAAATCTCACATCTGGGCTCCGCATAAAAGAATCGATTTTGCTATTGCAAAAAATATTTTCTGCAAATACCTACCTTCCGCCTCTGAATATCATCATCTTCGACTTTTTTGTGATTAGCACTCAGGTTCTAGAGCTTGCAGTACTCAGCTAGTCTGTTTATAATCAACTGCATCGCGTTAATTGTAAATATCAGAGAGGAAGACGATGTCGTCTGCATACATAAGCGCACAGATCTTTACTAGGTTCAATTCAATTACTTCTCTCACGTCATTGACAACTAGGGTAAATAGAAGCGCGCTTAGTATGCAACCTTGCTTCACCCCCATTGTTGCATGCACTTTTGAAATTACTAGGAACGTGTGCTGTTTCGAAAATGTTGAATATAGTAGTAAGTGGTAAAAAGAATTCATTCGTGCAGTTATTCGAGCTCTCGAATCATTGATCATTTGTAAAACCTCAGAAAGAGAAAACGGTGCGTCCAGAGAGACATCATTAACCAGCAGGGCACATAATGAAAAGCTGGCGAAATTCGGACGGGATTTAGGAGTCTGCTGAAATGCTCCCTCAACTGTGGTGCTCGTAATTTGGATCCAATGATATTAGCTTTCCCTTTGATATACTGTACAGTCTTCCAAAATTCTGCTGAGGATCTCGTTCTGTTACCTCAATGGTTTGTTCTTCGAAGGACAATTATTTCGCTTGAAGTCGTTACTCGCTTCAACATGTTTCGCAGAACTCCAAGAGCTGCAAAAAACCTTTTTCTTGCTCCCAGGCATTGAAAATCAAACAATTTTTTTCCTTGTTGACTCATTCCGTATAGCTTATTTGATTATTTCTGTGAGGTTGACAATGTTAATTAGCGTGTTTGATACTTTCGGATTTCTTTAGATTTCTTTGGAAAAGTGTAATTAGGCTGACTTTCCGGATCAGTTTTGGCAAGAAAGTAAGTGATTATGCGTTTCCTTCAACGGATGTTGTACTTGATGCCTGCACTTTACAAGTAACTTGAAGAGGCATTTGAACTGAAAATGTCATTATTGCGATCCTGAAGTCAGATATTAGATGATTCCAATCACCAGAAACAAGACAATAATCTATTACGCAGCAAGTTGTTCCCCGAATAAGCGTTTATTCTCCTATTACCATTTGCATCATAAATAGTATTCTTGGAGAAACATGTTACATTTAACAGTGGAGCTTTTAAACCGCCTATCAGGTTGTTTTGTGAGAGTCCAATTCTTGCAATAAAATCTTCAGTCAGCATAATGTCAGATGAACCGAGTTTAAACAAAACAAGTATAATATAAAGCTCTCTAACTCTATGTACCAGTGTTATCGCGCAAATAAAACTACTCAAAGGAGTGCAGGAGTTGCAATTATGATCAAAAAACAATTCAGCATAAAACCTTGCCGGTCATTCGTACTAGTTTAATAGAAAATGTTGCCGTAGAAATTAAATTAAGCAATCTAAAAAACCATCAGTGTCTATTGTGTATACTTTCCTGGTAAAAATTCGTCCTTCCTAATAAAATTAGCTTTGAAAAATGACTTAAGGAAGTTTTTTTTTCGAGAAATGAGGGCTGCATTTTTAGTGGTGTTTTTAACTTTAGGCACAGGACTTGAGGATGAAACAGAGCGAATGTCTGGGGTAACATTCTTTCAAATTTATCAGACTTTTTTCCGCGTCGTTTTTTCGTCAAGTTCCTGTTGTAGTCCATCCGTAATCCAGATGCGTTAGCAGAACTTAGCTCAGATCATAATCCTGTTTGCTGTGAAATCTGCTCTCTTGTAAAAGAAAAGATGTGCTTGTTTCTGATTTTGGTGTCGTTTCAAATCAGAGTTAAATAAGAAACTAAGCAGTATTTCATGTAATCTAGGAAGTACAACATCTGTTGAAGATATTGATGACAGTATAGAAAAGTTTACTGAAGATATACTAAATTCAGTTATGCAAATTTCGGACTATAGTCTCAATTACATCCGCATAAGGAACTTGCGCAGACCACAGTAGCAGCGTCACCGCCAACCCTTACAACGTACTCTTACGCAATATTTTAATAAATAACAAATCCATTGTCATCGTAACAGAAAGTAGAATAAAACATTAAATGCATTAGATAGAAATGTGAAACTTCTTTGAAATATTGTCAGATTCGTAAAAGATAAATGTCGACAATTTCCAAGCCTTCGTATTTCTGACGAGATTTTTCACACTGACAATGAAAAAGCAAACGCATTTGCCTTGTCATTTGCTAAACACTACGAAGTTTCTCAAAACTTGGGCTACGTAACTACTAATTGCTTAGTGAGTCATTCAAATGCAAGACTTATACATGAAGAGTCTATGATGCCAATGGCTGAATATGAGTCTCAACAGGAGGTAGAAGAAACTATAAAACGCTTGAAGGCTCAGATGGTATCAAAAATCTGTACTTGAAAAACTTACCAACATCGGGAAAGCAGTTCATAACATTTGCAGTTAATTTCTGTCTAAAACTCCAATACTTTTCTGATCATTGGAAGTTTGCCAAGGTGATACCGATTCCTAGGCCGTCAATTAGCTCTAATTGCTACCGATTGATAAGTAGCAGTAGCAGTAGCAGTCTCTGCAAGATTTTTTTAACGGATTTTGAGAAAAAAAAAACAGAGGAAAGGAAGGCCTTATGTTGCTATTCATTAAGTACATAGAATTCTCAAATATGTTATAAATAAGTGATTACAAGTTAAGTCAAATGGTTTAGTATTCCTCGACATTGAAAAAGCCTTTCATTCTGTGTGGCATGATATTTGATATTTATTGAATGTATATTTATAAATTCACATTAAGATTACAATCTTATATTTTGTGATTGGCTTGAAAATACAAATATGATACATTCACGAGTAAATAATTACATAAAAGTTACATTTAAGGAGTTAAGTTAAACAATGTTATATGTTTCCGGCCAAGAATTTAAAAAGATCAGTTTTAAAGGTTTTTGCGTTTGGCGGGTGACATGGACGAAAAATGTACACTCGGACTGCAGACAATTAAATCTAGGTTGGATTAGGACAGTCATTCTTTCGGAATAGGGAAAATTAAGTCTATTGTACTGACTGCTTGTATTTGTACTGGCTGTTGAGATTGCATGATGCCATGGAGCAGAATAAGTGATCTATATATAATTAGATCATCGAATCTCAAGCTTGTTATTTTCTTGGAAAGGGGTGATATATGGTCGAAAGGTCGTTTATTAAACACATATAGAGCTAGGTTGTTATATGTACGTTATGTTTAATTTACGTTTTGTGTTGTAATCGACATTGCAAAACACTTCACAGCAGTATGTTAGGATTTGCAAGAGTAAAGCTTTTACAAGTAGCATTTCAATAGCAGTTGGAATAGATATTTGCGAACACCAAAGTAGTCGAAGTCCATTATAGACTTTTCCAACCATTATTGCAATATGATCACTCCAGGTAAGGCTTTCATTAAAAACAAGGGCCAAGTTTTTAGCAGTACGGAGGTATTCTATAACTGATACTCCTAGTCTTATCGGAGGAAAGCTGGATGTATTTATACGCTGCTTATATATACATACAATTTTTGACTTCTCTGGATTTAAGGACAGGTTGTGCTTTAGTGCCCACTGCTGTATAATATCTAAATCTAAATTAATTTTCCCTACTGCATTTGAGATGTTCTTTAACGGGCAGTTCAGATATAGTTGAACATCGTCAGCAAACATATGAACTGAGTAATGTTTCACCATTTCAGGGAGTTTGTTAACATACATTGAGAATAACAGTGGGCTAAGGAAAAAATTTTGAAGAACTCCAGCTGTTATCTGAAGGAGTGAGATAATCGGTTGCCCACTGCCACACGTTGTTGATGGCCGGTTATGTAGGAGTGCAATAGTTTTACTGCAAATGGGGAGAGTCTAAAGTTATTCAACATTTTATTACACAGTAAAAGGTGGTTTACACTCTCAAATAAAAATCACTTTCACTATCACTGATTTTCAAATAGGAAATAATTAGTCCGACTAGCAAACAAAGGCATGTTCTAGTCACTAAATGTCAATAAATTCTACAAAGGCACTGTAAGTAAAACAATGCAACCGCACAACAATTACTGAGTAACTTGAAAGCAAATAAAAACGCAATTGATGTTCCGTTAATACGGTATGATAAATTTTGACCCGAGGTCCGCGAACGTAAAAAAGTGTATAAGTCGTAAAATAAAAGATATTTTAAAAAATGTATGCACTAAATATATTAAGTTAAAAAATTTTGATAAAGTTGTGAAACATCAAGTCCCTAAAAATATAATTTTAGAGAAAACCTTTCCTGTCAAACTCTTAGCTACGGCGGCGAGTTTGAGTTCTCATGTCACTAACCTATCCGATACGTTCAAATCTACTGATTAAGTTCACCAAAAGTAGTACGAACTTTACGAAACATTTCCGCGATATTTTCACCGTTTCTGTAAGGAATTTCACTATTTTAACACCTTGTGTGAGTACATATCGGTCTATTTTTAATAACCCAGGTTTTGTTTATCAAAAGTCATCGCAATGATAGTTGAATATTGGCCAAATTTAAAAACCTCTTCTTGGATGATTTTGATGTTCCACTATCTGTTATTTATTACTAATTATTAATTATTAATTATTTAGTATTTATTATTTATATACAAATGCTGATATACTTCTAGCATTTGTAGGTTTATTTATTAAACTAGTGTACAATAAACATATACAATTATTTTGTTGTTGATATACATATATAGGGTGACCAGATAAGAACAATAGGAAAAAAGATTTAAAAAAAACAATAACGGTGTAAGATATAAAATTGAATGAATATTTTGAAGCTACGTTCATGTCATTATGTATGGAATAGTACATCATTCAAATGGCTGCCTCGGCTTCGCTGGTATCTCCTTCCTCATTTCGAAAGAAATAAGGTCCGATGATGCTGCCATGCCATAAACAGCACCAATCTTTGTAGATGCATTGATGCCTGGCCGAACACCTGTGGATTGTGTTTGCTCCAAAAACGGTAATTTTACTTGTTGACATAGCCGCTGAGCCAAAAATGAACCTCATCCGAGAAGATGATTTTTTGGCCAAAATCCGGATCTCCGGCCAACATTTCAAGCGACCAATTATCAAACTCACGGCGTTGTCTGTGGTGGTCCGGCTTCAATTCTTGCGTCAGCACAATCTTATACGGATGTAGGCCCAAATCCAACCGCAAAAGAAGCCGGGTTGACTCTATGGCGATGCCGAATTCAGCGGAGCGGCGTCGAATCGACATTTCTGGGTCTTCTTCGATACTGGCCGCTGCGGCGGCTATGTTTTCTTCATTTCGCACCAATCTTTGTCTGATTGGTGGTTTAAGATCCAAAAGAGTGTACTCACGCTCATACTTTTCCACAGTGCGACAATTTGCCTGCACACTGAAGCCATGATGACGACCGACCTCACGACGAAATTCACGTTGCACATTTACAAATGAACCGAAATTTCGATAATATTTTTTAATAATTTTCGCGTGATGAAATGCAAACCTTACTGAATATTTTGATAGCCGGATGTCATTGGTAGCTTCGACCTCTGCTAAAATATAATAATTGGAAAAATTATCATTGCTATCTGGTCACCTTATATAATAAGAAAAAAGAAATAATAAGAGACAATTACCCAGTTTATCCGACAGCTCAATGTGCGTTGAAGCAATTCGCATTGGTACAATACGCTCGAATAAACACCACTTCAAACCTCTTTGAAATATTCAACACGCATACGTTCATGCTTTGAAATATCATATAAACATTTTCAAATCGCATAGAAACATTTTATTCTCTCGTGCTCTCATCATTCTTTCATCATCGGGCAGGTATTGTATCTATTTATTGCATCAGTAAGGCCTAAGGGAAAGTTGATCTTATAGAGCATGTCAGGCTACAAAACAGTGAAAGATTTTTATCTTGATCAGAATTGCCAAGGAAAATCGACCGATGAATGAAAGGGTCTTATAGCTTGAGTTGCTTGAGTTATCGTATTGACTAAGAACGAGTGAAATGAGGTTTAACATTAAACGTGATAAGCAAAACTTCGTCAGCTTGCTTTCATATTTTTTAGCTGTTAACAAAATGTGAGACAGCACTTGTCTACAGAATTGTTGTAAATTGTAATGTTCTAGACAATATCTGGTGAAAATCTTTAACCGGTCTCTGCTCATCTCGATCTGGTTGTATTGGCGATATCAATAGCCTGCGGATCACTATTGAAAAGATATTTGCTAGGCCTGCTTTGCGTAGGAGGGTATAAATTGTTATTTTCTAGTTTTCGTTAAAAATTTATCAACGTTTTCCTTACCTCGTTTTAAGTATGAGCTAGCTAAAACAGCCGAAGTCAATAGATAAAGTACTCGTATGTGCAATGTTGTTGTCGCACTTTTGATACCAGCTCTTGGACAGGTCGGCTTGTTTCAAAACTCAAACAACAGTTTCTGATTACGAAAATAATGTTCAATGACCCTTGCATTTTATTTACAAAGCTTGAGTAACAAAAAGTTCGGCCGCTATTATTGTTCTTTTATACTTCTCCTACATCGTTCAGCATTGCGATGTGTATGTTAAAGCTAGACGAACGACTATCTTATATATTATACAACAAACTTTTAAGCTTAAGTGGCAGTTTCCTATGGCAACATACTGTGTAGTTTTCGCGACAATTAAGCCACTTCACACTGACTCTACGAGTATGTGCGACATCGTCGTTGCAATATTCTATATGTTTAACGACAGATGAGTCAGAAGCTGAGTTTGCAGTTTCAGATATGTAGATACAAATGAACTAGGAAATAAAAAATTTCAGGGCAGGGAAGTTTTAGCAGCACTTGAACAGATGCGAGCATTGTAAATAAATGCCTTATATATTTTGTGACCAGATCAGAGGGGGGAAAGTAGTTTTTACAGTGCTTGAGGAAACCAAAATATTTCGCAGCTTTTTGGCGACATCAATTATGTGACCGTTTCAACTTATGTTGCCATTGACGCACATACAATGAATGGAAAGAACGTTCTACAACCGAAGAACAAGACCGTGTGTCCGGGAATACAAACAGCAAAGAGTATCTACTGTCGTTAACAAAGGAATACACTGGCTTAAAAGTGGCAGCCACGTCTACATTAACAAAAATAAAAGAAATGAAAGGGAGTTTCGGTCACAGAATCAGCATTTATTTTGTTTACATCAGACTTGACCGTCAAAGACAACTTTATTTTAACGTCCCAGATGGTGGTTTTTAATCCATTCACAAAGAAATTCATCGATCCCAAATGCACGCATTTTCGATGTCATCAAATCACTAGTGGACCTGTTGCTACGAAAACCGTACTGCCGATCATTGAGAAGTTTCCGTGTTTCGTGATGTTTTATGAGCTGACGTCTTATTACTTCTTCAGAAGATGGGGCGATATATCAACTGGACCAGCGAAATGGTATATCTTAAGATACTTGAGTATTCCTGCTACAACACGAGTGAAAAGTGGATTCGTCCCATAGAATCTTCGACGTGCTCAGGTAGAGATATGGTCCAATTTAGAAGCATTGAGCTGTCTGTGAAGTAGGAAGTAAACAGATTTACCATTTGCAAATGGTTTACAGCTGGAATGCCATTATAAATGACCGTGTATCACTCCTTCATTATACAGGTAGTTTTTTCATATACAATATATTACGTTGGCTTTCATGATGCCATATTTTCAGAATATTCTCCTCTCGTTCGTGTGGAGCTGGTAGTCGTGAATGTATGAATGTGATACACATATATCAGACTTTTTTTTGCCCCATAATTAGTTTTTTCAATGAGTAACCTCATTGAATGTTAATGCGCCTCAAGCTCATCTTAGGTGTTAAAGTGCCTGCACATCAATTCTCCCTAATTGGTGACCTTCTAGGACAAGCAACGGAATGAAATGTGGTAATTTGCTATAAGCAGTTGCTGCACAGCCATTTTAAGTGCCGGGTTGAATGCATAAATACATAAAAAATTTTGGTAAAGAAAATAAGAAAAACGATCTATGAAGCTCACTTTGAATTACCACCATACGAATTTTTATGGTTTTATTGTATTATGCAAACTCGTATAGAAATAAATAAATAATATACATGTATACACTCACTATAACAAAAACACTAAAATCAAAATTCGTTTTTGTGGTCAACGGATTCTATCTACAAGTTTCACGAATGTTTATCTTGCGATATCCATGTTGAAAAAAAAACT
Organism: Volucella bombylans; assembly: GCA_949129095.1. Classification (NCBI taxonomy): domain Eukaryota; kingdom Metazoa; phylum Arthropoda; class Insecta; order Diptera; family Syrphidae; genus Volucella; species Volucella bombylans. The sequence continues at coordinate 123,305,215 of OX422140.1, read as the reverse complement.
AACTAAATTACCATGAATTGCTTTGCTGACGTTTTATGTTGATTTTTTGCGTCATTTGCAAAAAGAGTCCAACAAAATGGGTTGTTGTTCATTGAGGTAGAAAGCATGAGTCTTTGACTAAAATTTTAGGAAACTTAATCTGGTTTGAATGTCTTTCATTTTCCTCGTCAATTTGTTGGTATATTGCGAACGAATGGTTAGATTCATTTCAAGTCCGATTGAAATACTTAATGTAGAAAAAAAAACCCTTTTTTTTTCTTTTATTGTATTCTGTTTTATACATTTTTTTTGTGCTGAAAGTATAGTTAAAGATGTGGAAGCATGAGCAATTAACTGCGGACGACTTTCTCAGCTAAAAACATAATACTTCGTGAAATTGCAGTTACAAACAACATGCTCGTATGAACGTAATCATGATAAAAAAAGATTGAAACCGATGAGTTTTTGTTTTGTTAAATTTTCTCAGCGATTCTTAATTAATCGTCGTATAGACTGCCGTCTATGTGCTAATTTATTCAAGTCAGCGTTTAATACAGATATTCATTGTGGTTGAGGCATTGCAGCGATTTGTCTTATTTTCAGATAGTTTTGAACACTCTTCTGAGCAAATGAGTTTATTCTTGCATTTTTTGCTCCTGTTAACACAAGGTTAGGTTTAATAATTTCTTACTCTGCCAGCTTATAAATGTTCTGCTTGTATATGGCATAAGAAACTTAAACTATGTCCAACTGATGTCCAAGTTGCTAATGACACAGCTTAATGAAGCCAACAGCGGACGTGGGATACTGCCGCCTTCAGCAAGGTGTATCTGAGTAACTGCAGTTTTAGTTAGTTTTTGCACAATACTTGTTGTATCTCAACATTTAGCGCTAATAAATTCTAGAAAAAATTACTGATAAATGCGTATTGAAAGGAGCTGCGCCTAGACTTAACGACTTTCAATGATTTTTTCATAATCTCTGAAGATTAGTTGAAGTTAGAGTATGGGCAACCGTAAGATTAAGAATTCATAGCTGGTGTACTAGTCCAAGAAATGGTTTTTCCACAATTCCACAAATTTTTGATGCTGCATAGAAATCGGTTAAGCCAGAGACAAAAACCAAAAATTGAGCAACTACCATATTCTTTAGTCTTCAAGATTATGGAAAACGTTTGCGAATAACTTACAAGAATGGTAAATGAAGAACCAAGGCAGTTTGAAGACAAGCAAATATTCAGAATGCAAAAAGAATGCAGAATTGAGCAAAATATGTCCCAGCTATCAAAAATTAATTTTTGTTAAAAATCATTCAGATTTCCAAACTTCTAATGGCACATAGAGCATGTAAGCGCCATGAGAATTAAATAAGACATCATTGGATAATCCCAGAAAGTATTTCGCTTTTTTTCTATTCAAAAATCGGTATGCTATCACTTGGTATGTTTAGGTCTATTTAAAAGATTGATATCACCGATTTCAAACTTATACGTATTTAGAAACAAAGAATCGAACGAAACACAATGGTGGCAGAATATTTCTTAAAAAACTTGGTATTTACTATACAGTCCTCAGAAGCCAAAACCGCTCGAATTTATATTTTCTCGTTCAGAATTATCATTCTTAAGGGGTTGAATGTCTTTACTTTACTTTTACTTTCAATCGCATCGCACGGGCTGTCGTGGGCCCTAACCAACATGGCTCTCAAATCAATTCAATTCCTGCCTACATAGCTGGCTACAATTACGCCCACCAAATTGGTTGAGGTCAAGTTCCAATTGCACATGCTGCCTTAGGTAACGTCATCCTATACTGGGCTGTGATAGAGGTTCCCTTGGGTTGGAGTACTGGTATCCATGCGCTCTATATGACCTTGCCATCGTAATTGCCGTAAATGAAGTCTTCTGTACAGATTCACATCTCTAATGGCTTAGTGGCAACTTTGTGTCTGGGTTTAAGAACAAGATGCTGTCAGCGTAAGACGTCGACCGACATTAAAGGGCAAATCTTTCTTTCTCTCTCTGTCCCTTTTTCCTATAAACTTAACACGTGCTCAGGCATTTTAAGTGTATTAATACCCACTTGAGTGTTAAGTTCTTTAAAAAAAAAAAAAAAAAAAATTTGCTTAGAAAAGATCCTGAAAGTTTTCTGCAATTGCTGCCGCCCGACGTCAAATTTTTACGGTATTTCCTTTTCTTAGCGGTGTTAGGGATATCTGCATCCGTACCTTGGCCACAACAAGGTAATGTTCCTAGTCAATGTTGGCCTCTCGCGAAGTTTGGGAATTCATAATACTGGAGGTGAGCTTTCCGTCAATTAGAAGTGTAGGTGTGGGAAGATTGTTATGATGATGAAGCGAGGGTGAATTCGTTGTCGGAGGTGATGTCGTGAGGGCTATGTTTACCAACTGTACTATCAAAAATATCCTCTTATCAAACTTGTACGTTCAAATCGCTGAGGATCATTTAAACACCATTCATAAGGTTGGTGGAATCATTTGTCCTTACTTATTCAAAAAATGCTGACAGCCAAAAAGTTGCTATTTTGATTCCTGACTTTCTCATTTCTTAATTTAAAGGCATTATTGTGTCATAAATGTGGTTGCAACAACATCATAATCTTGCGTAATGGACCTGCCAATTGGTGTCGTGTAATTTTACACCTCTGGAATTTTTTCTCTGAGGATATGTAGTAGTGATATGTAAGCGCTAGGCGTATACTAAACCAAAGAGAAATGATGTATTGGAATCCAAGAATGACACGTATTTCCAGTATACACCTCCAAATGTTTAAGGAGTGGTAGAAAATTTGACTTACAGATCGGGATTTATTCGAGTTAGCCGCCCTAAATCATGTTTAAGAACAAATAGCACTTTTCAATAAAGCCAATAGCATGGCCATCATACGATTTTTTTTGCGTTTTTTTTTTTATTTGCATTGGTACGCGACCTTTTTAGAGTTGTCTATATTTGTGGTCCAAAGCGCCAATCTAACTATACAGGTCGCTCTATTTTGGATAGCTTCGTCAGCAAGAACAATAGTTTGATCTACCTAATTATTTTGCGTCTATTGCTCCTTGGACCAGATTTTCCAAAGTTTGTAATTTTTGGTGGTACATTGTACAATATCGAGCCGATGTAATGCATAGCGAATCTTTAAGTTTCACGACTGCAAAGGTTTCGTACTATTTAAGCCACCCCACACTATTTCACTGAAGGCTTACGACTGAGCACAGGTATTTACACTTCTCGTACTTCGCCCTGATCCAGGTTCAGATTCCGGATCAGAAAACGGAAATTTTTTTGAGTTTCTAGTACTAAAATCTAATTATAAGGAGTTGCCCGAAGGGCTGTTGAGTCGTTGCTTATGCTTATGCTATCATCGGTGAATAGAAGATAAATCTTTGCCCATTCGTCGATCCCACAACAATAAAAAGCAACGGACTCTGACACTGCTTTGGTGTACTTGAAATTAAATTTAGAATTTCTCAGTTAGACCTGCTGCGCTCTTCACATTTGTCTTAGACGTCATCGTAGACATCGTGTGACATTCTGAAGTTTTATGTACTTTTTGAGATTGCCGTCCGTATAAGATCTTGAGAACTTTATCGATAATATGTAAATCATTTGTAGTTCGTGATGTTTCTCATCGTTATTAGCTCTTGCTATTGCTTTCTTTGCCTCTTTTTTACACAGTTTATATTCTAAATCAGGACGCATTGATTCGTTACTTCTGTTGTACTCAGCCTATGCTTGAAAATCTTCTCGTAGCGTCGTTTCACAACCAAGTTTCTTCATTTATGTGGAGTCATTCTAATAAAAGATTGATTTTCTTGGATTTTTCATTTAGATTTCAGCCTTGTCTCGTAAATATAGTACCCAGAGTTGGCCTCTTGTCAGTTTTTCTTGAGTGATATCGACTTCAGTTGGTTTTTCTCTACCGATTCTGATTACCGAGAGATTGACCAAAATCAATTTAGACTTTCTTCTATTGCTCACTTTCTACTTACCTGTTATTCTGCCGACATTCTATTTTCTGAAAGCATCGTCTTGCACATATTCGAAAACCATCGAGCTCTGTCATGAATATTTGTATTCACCCTGACATAATTCCTACGCTAGGTGGTCGGACGGGTAGAATACGTATATTCATTCGCTGCTATGCTGTCGTGTCGTACTTTCGTAAAATTCTATTCCACCTGCATAGTACTGAAATGTTTAAATATGTATATACCCAAATGTATACGACGACTTTTTTTCCCTCAACCAGCAGCGCATATGTTAATTAATGACATAATTGTTGTCCCATAGATATGATCTTTCTTGACGTGACCTCAGTGGTAGGTTTCATTGATCCGTAAAAGTTTCTCCCTTTCCCTTCGCAAATTTGATATCTTTTTTTGAAGAGTTTGACACTCTAGATTGTCTTTTCCATGGCCTCCTTCTGAGGAGGGTTCCAGTATTATAGATGCCCGAACCGGCCAATATTACTAGTCGGAGCCAAAGTCAAATATTCCAGACACCACAAAGACGGAGAAACACTGTGAGGAGATTTAATTAATATTAGACAGCTGCAATTCCAGCCGGCAGAATCTTTGGCTATGGCATCTGCATCATCACCGCCTTTACTGTTCACAAAAATGACTGGCAATATTGCTATCGTACGTTATACCAGAGCCATGCCTTGGCATGTCTACAGTTGGCTGCAGTCAATTTTTAATGTTCCTTTGTATGCTTTGTTTATTACGTTCAAAAATGTCCTTACGTGTTTTGGAAGTAACTCTCCGGACTCTTATTTTGAGGCATGTACATAATATGGATAAACCATATTGGTACAATGATTCGCTACTCTGCCGCTCATAGATTATGTCTAAATTATTCATTGCTTTAGGTGTTGCTTTGCAGATTGCACATGTTTTCACAGATGTATTGCTAACAACGCCAACAGTTTTCCCATCTATCATTATTAAATTCATATCATGGCTTATATAAATATATGTTTTTGTCTCCCGCTTTAACAACTGAGGGCGGCAGAGAAGCAATTTGCTCTTAGATTTTTGATATGTCAGCTTTGATAAAGCCTCAAAACAAAGCTTTATGCGGCGAAAAAAACCAGTAGAAGATGGTACATTATTATTCTAAACAATAAGGTTACCATTGTTTGGTTTCAGTTGTAGTGGTACAATGCAAATACCGTACAAACTGCTGTCACTTAGATCTTGATTGCCGTCTTCAAATCTTTGATTATAATTAGAATGGTCAGAAGTTCCATAACAACCCCATATAACAGAAAGAGTTAGACAGCTTTCAAAGTTGCCAATGATATCTAGCTGTCAAAATATTCTGTATGGGTTGCCATTTCATCATGCATCGTTTTATCGAAATTCTGGCAAAATGAAGAAAGCATAGCCGATTCGGCGCGGATGAGCTGAATTGGGCATTGCCGGCTTATTTTGCGGTTAAAATTAAGGCCTACATCCATATAAGATTGTGCTGATGAAAGAATTGAAGCCGGACGACCATAGACAGCGCCGGGGGTTTGCACCCATGCACCCACAAAGATTGACTGATTGGTGCTGTTTATGGCATGGCGGCATCAGCGAACCTTATTTCTTTCGAAATGAAGAAGCAGGCACCGTTTTCGACACTGGTCTCAGGTATAGAGCGATGTTAAACGACTTTATGTGGTTAGAGCAATATATCCGAACTGTATCATGCCATACAAGCGACGCAACGCTCGAAGTTGTGAATGAGAAATTTGGCGACTGGGTCATCCCACCGCGAGCGTTCATCAATTGGCCGCTGCGATCATGCGATTTGACACCACTCGATTGTATTTTCTGGGGCTATATCACATTGGACGAGCTCGAGGCCAACATCCGACACGCTATTGCCGCACAAATTGGACCGAGTCATTAAAAATTGGACCAACCGCTTGAAGCAGTGCCAGCATAGTCCAGGCGGCCATTTGAATGATGTGATATTCCAAACATAATAACATGAACTTGGCTTCAAAATAAAGCCAATTACTAGGTGCGGTGGAAAGTAACCTCCTTGGGAATGAAATTTTTTTTTTTTTAAATGTTTTTTTATTTTATTCAATATAGCTGGATACACTTATACCAGCGATTTTCCAACTTCTTGATCCCGTCCGAAAAGTAATTTTCCGGAAGGTCTGCAAAATACTTCTCCGTGGCGTCGAAGATTTCCTCGCGTGAGCTGAATTTTTTATTGATGAGCCATCTTTTGAGGTTTGGGAAGAGATAATAGTCCGAGGGAGCCAAATCGGGCGAATACGGTGGCTGCGACAGCAATTGGAGCCGTAAGTCATTAGCCGTGGTTTCGATGCTCTTGTGCGCCGGCGCATTATCTTGCAAAAACAAAATTTTTTTTCGCTTCATGTGAGGCTGTTTTGCAGCGATTTCGGCCTTCAATCGCTCCAATAATGCACCGTAATACTCGTTGTGGATGGTTTTTCCTTTTTCGAGGTAGTCCACGAAAAGTAGCCATGACAATCCCAGAAAACCGACGCCATAACCTTTCCGACCCATCGAGCCTCCCTCAGCCGCTTCGGAGCACTCGTGCCGGCTTCAGTCCATTGCCGGGCACTCATTCTGTTCTCTGGTGTGTAATAGTGGATCCAAGTTTCATCAACAGTTACCAATCGACGCCAAAAATCCGCCCGATGCCGCATCATCAAGTCCAAACACTCTTTCGAAGTGCTCTCGCGTTCGTGTTTTTGGTCTTTTTCATATGCAGAATATTGCCCAAAATATGGCGTGTGCCCTCAGTACTAATCTTTGTGGTATCTGCTAGCTTGCGCACCTTCACTTTCCGGTCAGCCAACACCATTTCATGTATTTTTTTGACATTGCCCTCTGTAACCGCATCGGAGGGCCTGCCGCTGCGGACTTGATCGGTAGTGGAGTTGCGGCCACCACGAAACTCTCGAAACCAATATTTGACGGTGTAATCTGACGGAGCATTAGCCCCATAATATTTATCCAACTTTTCTTTTGTTTCCTTCGCCGTTTTGCGTCTCAAAAAATAATGTTTTATGAGAGAAAATCGTTTTTGTCCATACTCAACATGATGCCAAACACGTCAACAACAATCAGCTGTCAAAACAAAACTAAAGACAGTATCGCACTGAAATTTAGCATGTCTGCCTAAAGGAACGGATGGATTTTGCAATAGCAGCGCATTCTGACGGTCAAGGAGGTTACTTTTCACCCCACCTAGTATCTCACACTGTCGTTTTATTTAAATTTTCTTTTCTATTGTTCTTATCTGGTCACCCTTCTTTGGCTTCCTTCACGACTGTTTTCAAGGCTTCTTGGTGTTCAGCCAATCCATCCATCTTAATTTGGGTCTGCCTCTTTTTCTTTTTCCATTTTAGTATACCATATATTATAAGTCCGGTAAACATTTGCATTCTTTTCTATTGCGCCTTGTTACACTAGTGTGTTGGAAAGCTTAGATAAATGCACATTAATATGCAAATACGAGTATACTATAAAGCTTCCTCTGGTGTGTATCGATCGAAATTAAAGAAAAGTGTGAATTTGTTTCTTTATTTCATGCATACTCAGTTACTTCGTTTAACACATTTGCTACATCTCGAAGTCCACAAGAATGTAAGCGTATGCTAGTTCGGTGTAATTGTATTTGTCCACTAAATACGCTACCCTCTTTCGTTTTGATGAATCACGGCGTTCACTAAATCTTTTTTCAAGTCTGCTTGGATCTTGTAAGAGTCAGCTCTGGGAAATCTATAATTCTTTCAATCCACGATACAACTCCCTTCTTGGTATAGTCATCAATTCGGAGAGAGACAGCTAGGGGCAGAAAAATCCTTGTGGTATACATATGTCTGTAATACTCGTATATTGTCTAGATTGTATAAAAGTGGCACGTGTGAGGTGTCACTCCACTGAGCAGAAAATAGAACCCAGGTCCGAAAAGTTTTTCAATTCCACCCTAAGGATCAGTGCATTAACAATGCCACGGCTAATCACTTTTGGCTCTTTTAACAACCCTCACGCCAATTTTGTTTTCATTTTTATAAAATGAAACACTTGGTAGTCTTCAAAAAAAAAAAGATTCGGCGGTCCGGATCACGAAAGTTTAACTCAGTGCGATGCTTCTGACCGTCAAACCAACGATACGACTTTTGGAACTTGACGAAGTTTAGTGGTAGCTGAGTTCACCGGTAAGTTCATTGCACCCAATGTGCTAAACGCCTTAAATGCTGGTCAAAAGTGATAGGCAATTGGTTAAACACCACATCAGATTACAGCGCCATCTATTGTAAGTCAGTTTATGAATTAGTACATTTGCCAGATACAATGAATTATACTTTAAGTGGTTACATATGTTTCTCCGCTCAAAAAAATCGATTTTTTTTGCATGAAAAAATTCTATATTTTTTTGCAATTCAAATGCCGCAAGAATTTTTCGAAAATTCCAATAATTAAGAAAGTTATGACCGTTAGACGTCGGACCCGGCAGAGCGCTCATTAGGGACACGAGCAGCTGCATGCCTGCTCTGCCTTCCTACCTTCTCTAATGACGGGTCAGTGCCCTCGCAAATATTTATACCTGCTTAGCAATAGATTTAAACCTTGTATAAGAATATTAGAATTCAGAATATTCCAGAAGGCACTACTCGAGCACATTTTCATTTTTGCTTTCGAACCCACGCAGGCAAGAAACACTGCTGATTTTGCATTTCGTTTGCGTTTTTCTCGAAACAGTGTTTTCCAAGTCGGTATCAGAAAATGCCATTTTGCATGGGTATTCTTAATACCATTATCTAGTCTCCTACGTAGGATTTTTTTGATATCTTAATTTTTCAATTTGTTATAAATAAAAATGTGACTCGTTTTTTAGTCAAAAATAGCCTCGTACATTCAAAAAGCTGCCACTTTGTTAAAAATGAAAATTTTTGAAAACGGCTATGATAGAGACTAGTTTTATCCATCTTTTTTTTTTTTGTTTCAAATGAAACCTACCAGAGATATTCCTGGTACCGCCCAGCACGTTTTTGAAGAGAGGTTTCCGGAGATGGGCGAAATGTATACTTTATAATTGTTTTTCTTCAATTGTCAATAAAGTTTTGTATTCGTCAAGGAATACTTTACACAATGTATATTTTACTTTTTTTATATTAATTTAATATCGTTTAATACCGTTTTTGAGCGGAGAAACGTATATAACCCCTTAAGAATCATTTGAAACATTTTACTGGCAATATGCAAATTATGTAATGCTAAAGTTACCATAAAAGAAAGTTTTAAAACTATAATATTTTAAATTGACAATATTTTGCATATTGCATTACAAGTCATCCCAGTATACGAGTATATACATACGTGTTCCCTTAGCATGACGGGTATACTTCTACTTCGAAAATATTCAAACAAAATAATGAAGAATGAAAGAACAAAGTTGTCGAAGGAAGAAAACCTTTTTCTTATGTTCCCACCCGTAGGTCTTACTTAATATGGGAGCCATTTGGGTGTCCCTTCATCGTCAGAGACGAGGAGCGCCTTTGAATGTTTTGCTTGCTAGAATGAAACCAGAATAATGTATTTGTATGTAAGTACCTATATTGTGACGCTAAGAAATAATTTTCATTCAGCGTCCTACATATATCATACTCAACAAAAACTTTTTTGTTTTTTTTTTTTTCCCCTGTTGTTGCTGCTGTCTTTTGTTAGCACTGACATTTAGTTAAATGAGTTCAAAGAAGTGTAAGGTTCTGGTTGTACCTAGATTTCTTCTCAGGCCTCTGTGTAGAAGATCAGAACGGTTTTTTTTTATTCGAGCTTCTTGTAATTAAAGGGAAACCTTACAACCTCGCTTCAATAAAATTGTCTAGACAAATCTTTTAAGGGAGCTTTGACATAAAGACAGCTTGCGTACAAAACGTTGGAAATTATAATCTGTTTAACCAGCGATAATTAACATATCTCTCATCAACGACGCTTTGTTCGACGATGATTATTGCTGCTTTCGAAATTAATTTCAAGTGACAGAAATAACTCGTTTAGCAGATGTGAAAAATTGTATCATAAAGATAACGGCGATGCAGACAATACTCGTAATCGTAAATCGATATTTATTACAGTAAAGGCCATTTCAACTCAGTTTATGCACGAGTAGGTACCCATGTCATGTTAAAAGTGTTATGGTATTTGCAAGATAGCGTTTTTATTTTTAATAGGATTAAATGAGCTCTGGAGAGCAGGAGTTCTTCCATAAATCTTTTGGAAATTGTGTTGCGGTATTTGTAGTCAGCACTTATGTAAGTCATAACCTGCGAGTATGACACAGCCATTACTCCTTTTCGCAGTGGAATGTTTTTCACCTTACTTGACATAAAATAAATGTAGCAGTAATCTTATTAATAAAAAATATAGAGTTTGTTGAAATTATAAGAAAAAAAAATGTTTTCCTACATTTTCTTTTTTTTTTTCGCATTTTTTGCAGATACTCTGATGGATGCGTCAAGTTGCGTAATTCAAATATTGAGCTGATGGACCAGGATATCTTATATCACTTGGCATTAGGAAGTGAGAGTCATGACTTGTACGAAATGTTTCATGATGTAAAGGTAAGCATTGGCTTTAAAACAATTTCAGGATATTTTCTTTCATTTCGTCCATTTCCGACGTACGAGTTCTTCCAGCACACTAAGAAGAATCCATTTTAAAGATCCTCTAGACAATACAACCCTTTGCAAAAGAAAAGTTACTTACCGTTCCATCTTGTACCTTTTGTCGAAAAGGCAAGTCATTGGAAGTGCCGCTATATAACTGTTGATGCAAGCCAATAGAGGGCGCGGTGGTATTGACTTGAGATTTCGACTCAGTGAGTTCAGACGTCTCATTGTTTGCATTCTCGAACTAGCTAGTGCTTTAATCTAAGGTTGGCCATAGTGACGGGCAGAGCTACTCTTACCTCGGCCTTTTTTCAAGTCTTCACAACATAGTTCATGATTATTGGTATTGCGTATGTCTGCGCAGCTGTGTTATGACGATGAGTAAAGTTTCTAAAATAAATGCCATGCTTTATGTTCTTTACTTACTTACTTAGTGGGCTCCCGAGCCGATAAGAGTCTGCGCCTTCCATTATTTTCGAATCTAAGCGCGCTGTTTTCAGTTCTCTTTAAGAAGAGCTCTGTCATCCTTGACAGTAATCTGGAGGCTTGCAATCAAAAGTCTTCTTGGGTGTATCATTGTTGTCCATTCGCTCGATGTGGCCGAGCCAGTGCAGTGCACATCTTGATGCAGCTCAAAGTGTTCGCGGTTATATCTCCATTTCCATTTGCCCTTGTATAAGGAACCAAATATACGACGTATTGCAGAATTTTTCTCACAAAAGTGGCAGAATTAGTAGTTTGTACTGCATTTTTTGTCTTCGGAGTAGGAAGTAGCTGGGGATTCCTAAGGTACGTTTAGGTGTCCACTAAAGTACCATTCATCCGATATAGGTAACCTCCTTAACTTCTTCGAAGTTTTTAACGTCAACAGTAAAATAGGGCGCTTATGCAGCAGGAGCTGAAATGTGTAGGTAGGGTTGCAGGAGGGCTGGTTCAGGAGTCCTGTACGTCCAATGGATCTATAAGGAATTAACCCGCAAAAATTCGAGTCTTTCCTGATACCAGAGAGCGCCGTAATTAATTACATCCCTGACGTAAATTTAGTTTGGTTAAACATAAACTCCACTCAATATGGTGATTGTATGTAAGTATAGAAGGGACGTTCAGCAGGATCTTTCTTGCCAAGGTCCACTGCAATCTATTAGGGAGTCTTCTGGTAGCCGAAACCAATAGCAGGGAGAGGTGCTTAGTGAGTGGGTTAACGTCTATGGAGTCCCCGTCATCAACGAACCAAGTGATTTGTATACCTTTGACGTGGCAGATACTGATATTGATATCACTTTTGCTAATGAGGCTGCAGTTAGGGCGTTTAGCTTTAGGTGGTGCGTTAGAATAGGCGTGAGTGGTCACAACTGGATTCAAGTTGAGATCACTCACGAGTCAGAGGTTAAAATTCCGAAAGGAGGTGGATGTGCGCGAAACGTCGACTGGAATTTGTATGGCGCCCGTATACTTTCGGAGGTAACTTCATTATCTCTTGAGGAGTATGGAAGCTAGCACATTAATGATTGTGAAGCCGAAAGGCTAATCAACAAGAAGCGAAATGGTGTTGACTCTTATGTAAGTGGAGGGAAGTGCGAAAACTGAAACGTGCTCGTCTCAGCTGAGCTCTGCCTATTGGCGGTGCCTCGCACAGTATAAGGTAATGATAGTCAGTGTAAAGGAATCCGAATGGAGGAATTCTACTTTAGACAATAGGGGCGATCCCTGGGCAAATTGTATAAAATTTGCAGGAATACTAGAAAGACTGCTGATATTCAGGGCATACGTGTGAATGACACGAGATTGCCTGAGTGACTTGCTTAGTGAGTTGTTTCGCAGAGAGGAACGTTTTGAGGCTTCCTTTTTTGAGAAGCCTCTGGTTCCTCCTAAGCTAAGGGTTGTCGAAGTTGAGTACGGAGATCTCCTGGAGCAGATGGAATGAACAGAATAGATGGTGAAATCCATCTGCAAGGCCATTTACGAGTACCTGCTTAGCATATACAACAAGTGTGTTGCAAGGAGATATTTCCCAGCAAGTTGGAAGGAGGCCAGGGGAATTGTACTACTGAAGTCTCCCGATAAGAATAGGTCTGATCTCAGATCTTACCGTGGAATTAGCCTACTCTCTGTGCTTGGAAAAGTACTGGAAAGGGCGCAAAGGTTTTCGGAGAGGACAACTGAAGCAATGTCCCCTTTCCAATTTGGCTTCAAGAAGGGCAAAATGTTGAGAACGCATGGTCTTTTGTTAAAGACTGTATCTAGAATAGCAGTGCCGAGATTTTTTAAGCGTCTTAATTGATTTAACGGTGCCTTTGACAATTTAAATTGGCGGAGTGCTCTGACCAGTTTGCGCTAACTGGACTGACGGAAAATTGGCTTGTGAGAAAGCAATTTCTCTGGCAGGCGCGCTTTGTAGAATCTTTATATAATAGAGTTAGCCTAGACGTAGAGCGGGGTTGCCCTCAAGGGTCCATTTATATGCAACCTCATGATGGATTCACTTCTGAGGCAATTTTCAGATCACTGCAGATATTGCGTTTACGCGGATGATTTATTGCTGCTAATTGTCGTCGGATGGGGCGATAGACTATGACAATGTAGCCCCATGGTATATTGAATGCAGTGCGTTAGCTCCCTCAATACCACTGAGTGATGTGAACCTTAAATATATGACTAAAGTCAAGTGTCTTGGCATAACGATAGGTGAGCCTATGAACAACTGCTGAATATTGTGGGCCAGGTAAGGCGCATTCTACAAACTGACTGTAGACACAATTTGCAACACAATTTTTTCCTGTAAAGTTGAAGTGTAGTTGTCAGCAGATTTTGGCTTGCCAGAGAGTGGTCTTGCTTGGCTGCATACCGGTTGATAGGACCGTATCCACGGATGCATTACAAATGCTGTTGATGGCGCCTCCCCTTCACTTAGAAGTGATACTTCGAGGTATCGCCCACAAGATTAGGAAGGGACTCCCGCTGACAAATGTTGATTGGGTCTCATCTACGTAGGTGTAAGATTTTTTTCGTAGGGGGTGTAAGCTCCTGCTTTCCGAATGTGTCCGCTCTATATGGGAATCTTGATGCGACATAAGCGGTAAAGGCAAGGTTACTTAACTTATAACTTCCTTCAGGATGTGTGGACCATGAGCGGGCTACCAGAGCTGAGTTTCAATCTCAGTTTGGGTTTTCAGTTAACCGGGCATGGCTCCTTGAATGCGTTTCTGCATAAGAGAGGCCTTAGCGAGGTAGAAGTTTGCTCATGCGGAGCTCCCCTTGAGGATAGGATGCAGCTCTGTGCCTACGAAGATGTCAGCTGTGTTGTCGTTGGCAGGGCGAAAGTCGAAAGAATTCGTAGCTTCGCTCCGTCGTAGACGGTATAGGTAGTTAGCGGCATTCATAGATTAGTTTCAGGTTGGACTAAAGACCGAAAGTCACTGGAAGTGACCGTAAGGTTGCGAAGCTCGATCGGAAGCTGTATTCTGGTACCACGGAAGATCAGTGACGCCTGTTCCAGCCTGTTTCAGAGTTAGCTGACGTGTGGGAGTACTGTGGTGGCTGTAGGTTATACCCAAAATTGCGGAGAGGGTAGACCATCTTTAGTTTGGACAGCTCATGGTTCAACATATGTTGTAGCATGCTACGGCTTGTGTTCAATTATTTGATGGCTGTGGAACTCATCGGTCTGCTCGATGTTGCACTGTAATCGGGTGCCATTACCCATAGTTATCATATATGACTTTAAAGTTAATGACTTGCTGAAGAGTTTCGAATTGAAATTCATTTGCCGGGAGCCACACTCTTACTCAAGGCGTTCATATGTCACTTACTCTGTACTTCTTTCAACGCATTTTATGTATATAGAGGTATGGAGTTGATTATCCAACAACCAGGCATGCTTTCTGTAAATCAGTTGGTCCATGCACGCTGCCACTAGGTAAAGCTTTGCTGGTAAACCATTTGCAGTTCTAAATCTGAAGGAGAGACTATTACTGTGCTCATCCACTCATAGATGTACGGAACAGTTTCAAAAAAACAGTTTTGTGTTCAATCCCTTTACTCCTCTTGAGGTATTTAAAGCTATTGGAACTCTAAAAAAATCTAATTCGTGTTGGGTTGATGGTATTTCGAGTTTCATTCTTAAAAGAATTGCATGCTTCATTTTGAACGTATTGGTACATATCTTTAATTGTTGCGTATTTGCAGGTGTATTCCCGGAAGCACTTAAATGTGCAGATGTTGTACCAATACATAAAAAAGGTTCTGCTGCTGAAATCTCTAACTATAGGCTCATATATCTTCTTCCAGTTCTCAGTAAAATTTTTGAGAAACTTGTAAAAAATAGGCTAGTGAGTTTTTTAAATGCAACTAAGTTTTTCAATCCAACCCAATTTGGTTTTTCAAAAGGGGAAGTCAACTGAAGACGCACTACTACAGTTTTGCTCTCGATAGTAAAAAGTACACGGCTGGTTTGTTTACTGACATCACCAAAGCCTTCGATATGGTCAATCATAATCTTTTATTGAGAAAACTGGAGAAAGGCGGTCTTCGTGGTTTCATGCTTGATTGGTTCAGGTCGTCGTAGAAATAGGTCGCAAAGAGTAGTGAAGTTAAGTTCTTGAACTTCAACAAGGCTCTGTCTAGGACCAATTTTGTTCTTATATACATAAATTCTCTTTTTTCACTTAATTTTAAAGGTACACCAACTGTTTTTGCTGATGATGTTGGCTGTTCCTATGGTTGTAACAGTCCCTTGGATCTGGTTTCGGACATTAATTGGGATCTTAACTTACTGAGAAACTAGTTTGCTGAACATATCTTGGCTATAAGCTCTAAAACGAAAATAATGTTTTTTAGTTTATCATCCTTACATAACACCCGAGTGCCAAAGATACAAACTGTCCGTTTGTTATTGCGCGTCTGGTATTTCTTCTCAATCTTTTTGTAGCAGATTGAACTGCAGTGATAAATGTTTTTTAATTGAGAAAGTTAAGGAATTTAAATACTTGCGGCTCACTATTGATTCTAGAATGAGCTTTTTGAATCACGCTGAAACATTGAGAAAGTATTTCCGATGGACTCTCAGACACTTCTTTTATTTGCGTAATATATGTTCGAATATATTCCTAAAAACAATCTATTATGGAATATTTCATTCTAAGTTGCAATATGGAATCGCTTGTTGGGGAGATGCATATTTAATTAAAATTCAACCCTTGTTAACCTTGCAAAAATATGTAGTAAAAATAATATTCCGTAAGCCTGGCAGACATCCTAGTTATCCTTTGTTCTGTGACCTGAACATTCTTTCAGTTCGTCATTTACATTGTTTTAAGGTTTTAAAAGCTTTCTTTATGAGGTTTGGTAGTCGTAACTTTCGTTTAATTTCATCTCATAATCTACGTGGAAACTTGTCTAATATGTTATCTGTACCTACTTTTCGTACCACTGCTTATCGTAACTTTTACTCTATTTTATCGTTTCGCTTATTTAACAAATTTCGTCACTTAATTAGGGCAATTTCAACATCTAGTTTGTTTATAATCCTCAAATTTAACCATGCTAGTCTAGAATCATTTATTCACCGATGCTCGACTACTGATATTCTGGTTAAATTTTAGCTCATTATTGTATTCATCCTTTATAATTGCATGTCCATTTAGCTACATATTTAACTAATGTATTTTTTCTTAAAACAAAAATGTTTCTGTTGCACTATACAATGCTTATTTGAAATTTTTCTTAGATATTTTTAAATTCTTTAAAATATTTTAATCTTATATTTTTTCCTGGCAATTTGCTTCCTGTAACCTGTAACCCCACCTAAAAAATTTAATTTTATATTGTTAAAGTCCTTTGCAGGTGACGTTCAACACTATTTTCATTACTTCTGTAATCTAAAATACAGAATGTCACCAATCTCCTTATTCTCATATAATAGGTATATCATTGTTCTACATTTAAGGTTTTTATTTACTTATTTTAATTTATAAGAACAAATAAATTATATCAATATCAGAGTTACATAAAAGTGCCTTATCTTGCTGAAATCTGACACATTTTTAAAAAAGATATTTTCATTTGTAACCTGCTACTTATACTTGTCGGTGACACTGGTAGAAAAGGATCATTATGTTGTACATTGGCAGAAGGAAGCGACTTTAATGCCACCAGAAAAATGATGATTCTCGTCTTAAAATTAGTTCTTTGAAAGGTTTGCCTAAGTGTGAAGATTTGATAAATTTTCGCTCAGCTGTTCTGTGAGTTAATTCTAGGAAGAGCGGACTAGCGTGTCAGAAATGAAATTAACTTGTTCACACAATATTTAGGGCAGTGTCGTCCGACTTTATGAAGCTGAACTGGTGTTGGATAAACTTTCACATTTAAATTGCAATACCTACATTACCCTGATGGCGTATTCCTACTGTCACATAATATAATGAACCCCGTTTCTATTACATACGTAACATCAGATATTTCACAACAATTTTGAAATCAATTTTATAATTGAGTACTCTTGAAGTGTTCTACCACTTCTTATTAGGTTGAATGTAATAAACACCAGAACATGTCACTGAACTTGTCTTTTATGAATAAGTGCTCACACTCCATATCGAACAGATGTGCAAAAAGAACCAACAACTCAAAAGAGTGTAAATGTACAATACTTTGAACATAACTTAAGAAGGCGACGATATTACCCGGGTTATAACTCAATTCAAGGTTATTTTATGACACTCCAATCACACTTCATTCACAGGTTCGAAGAAACTAAACACGCAAATACAAATTGTTGTGAGCAAAAAATTGTAAGTCTATTAAAAGTTCAAGTTTGAGGTGAACTCCACTACCCATTTCAGCTATAAATCCAAAAATAACATACGAGTATGCTGACGTTAATCCGATTGTTATTTTATAAATGGAAATACGTCATAAATTATAACGCACTCCAAATATGTACTTGTGATACGTTATTCAAATTCGTTTTGCAATGTCAACCTTATCTATCTTATCAGTATCTCATTTAAACCCTGACGGCACCGTTTCCCGTACAGCCATCATATAAACTGATAACGTTAGCTATTTGTTTAATAACAAATTAAATCACTTACTCGTATTATACATTAGTGTACTACTGGACTGGACGAATTGATTTGTTTTTATAATTTCCTATGCAATACATAAAATTATACCAGTAATTGTATAATTTATAGAATTTCGAGAGACTTACTCGTACTTGTTTGTGGGATTTTTTTGTGACTGTATGTGAAAATAAATAAATCGTTGCGCAATCTGTGGCATGCTTATTAAATTGTATTGATGCCAGTTAGGCTGGGAGGCGGCCAAGCAGGTCGGCATTATAAATGTTTTATTTTAATGCAAACGATTAAGCCGTCTCCACTTTTACCAGCACCATCTAGTTGTGATTACGTCGAAAAAATTCCAGTTTGTGGCATTAGCATTTCGGCCCTGGAATGTGTTTTTAAAACAAATACGGAGACAAATATGGATCAATTAAAATTTATTTAAAATCTGTCAGATTAACGGATTTCGTTTGAAAATTAATTAAACTATATATCCTAGAGAACATGTTTTGTTAAAAAAATCTATACGAGTTCCAATATTTTAAGTAACGTTTAAATATTAATTCATTGGCATTTCCAATGAATAGTTACGAAAACATGACTTTCAAGCCGAGGCGTGGATTATCATTTATCAGAAAGGATTTAGGATTAATTCAGGTCCAATAAAATATTCCACTAGTAGGGTTATTTTGCTAAAGATCAAGCCATCAATACCAGTAGGTATACAATTTAAGAATTTTGTATAAAGGAAGGATAGGAGAAATCTTAAAAGTTTGATTCATTTGAGCCACATGCATTGCTTGGCCGAACCCGAACAGGCTAGGATCTAGATCTAGATCTCTAGAGCCCCTAGTTTTTGCTACAGATGCAGATACTCTGTCGTCTTCACCAGTTTCTCGGAATATAGGTCATTGTTGAGAGGTGTCAACCTGGTGACATCCAGTGCTGAAACTGTTTCTACAGATTTTACCTCCAAGTGGTAACCATGGAGATATCCTTGCTTGCAAAACTTTTAAGCACGGGTGCTGAGCAGTAGACAAATATAGCAGCACTATAAATGAGACAGCGGATGAATTCCCCAAATGAAATCATCGGTGAAATAAAATCCTGGAATAAAGCAAATAAGACCTTATCCGGGCTTCTCCGACATATTTTGCTATCAGTCGGTAAGGATCTTCGAGACTTAGTCAGGGTCTTAGAAAAAAGATGTAGGCGGATGAGTCCTCAAGGGACCAACGGCAGCGCTCGCATCCCCGAAAAGGTTACTGGCTTCGGTCTAATCGACCCCTCGACCAATAATAGAACTGGTTCTCCAGGTTAGGGACTGTGCCGCCGGAGTAACTGCAACGACCACAAAAATTTTACGAAGCAACTACTGTTGACGACCTCAGCAAACGAAACAAGTCGACGAACTTTGGACCTTTGCACAGCCGAGCAACTATCGGATGCCCTGGTCTGCTGCAAAGTAGACATGTATTACCGCGATCCAAAAAATGCGATGGGATGGACCAGACAAAGAGAGGATGAAAAACTGCGACATCTACTACGGCCATTACTATCGACGACAAAAGCAGAGCCTATTTGGATGCGGAATTGTTGTTAGAGGCAGACTTAGGCAATAAATCTTGCGTTTCCGGAATAAGAAAGAGCGCCTTGTAAAAATCTATATTAAGGCTAAATTTGCCAATATTAGCTTACATATGTGTGCGCATGATCCCACAGGGGAAAAGACCTACGACCAGCAAAATTGTCGTCGGTGATTTTAGTGCAAAGCTGGGAAGAAAGTGCACATTTTACATTTACATTTATTTGTATTCTTATTCATATAAGATATATAATATACATCTTTTAACTTATTGCACAAGCTTAGGATAATTGCAATTATAATGATTTACACAATCTGTACATAATTTGAAGATAGGAGAAAAAAAAATAGAAATAAGAGAAAGAAGAAAAGATGAAGAAATAGAGCGTTATTAAATTAATTAATATACTGGAAAACTTTCCTGCTAAAAGTTTTTGTGTCGTTCGTACGCTTAATTTCCAGGGGTAAAAGATTCCAAAGCTGAATCGCATGCACGAAAAATTGACAAGATGTATTAAGATACTTACACCTGGGAGTAATTAATTGCATGGCTCTATGATTTCTTGCAAAGCGTATTTTCTCAAAAAGATAATCCGGTTTTTTGTTTGTAATAATATTGTGTAATGATAGTATGGTTCTGTATTTCATGAACGCCATTAAATTGCAGCTGGTTATTTGTTTACTGTAGTCAGAAATGTGTCCATGTCTGTTGGTACAAAATATGTATCTTGCGTAGCTACTCGTATTATAGGCTACTGTGAGTTTTGTTCTAGACTCATGGTCCATATTGGAAAATATTTCGCAACCATAAAGGATGACAGGCAATAGAAAGGAGATAACAAGTTTTAACTTAACGTAAGTTGGCAGGTAATTTGACGGGGGACTTATTCCACGAAGTGCTCCATAAATTTTTGATACAGTTTTACTTATATGAATATTCCAGTTCAGGTGTTGACCGAGATGAATACCAAGATTTTTAATTGTTTCTACATACTCAGCAGGAGAGTGGTTTAAGAGAAGAGGGGGAAAAACCTCCGTACTTCTAGAACCATTTATCACCATAGCTTTTGTCTTTGCCGGGTTGAGAATTAGCCTGTTTTCGATTGACCATTTACTAATTTTGTCTAGCTCACAATTCTTGCTGTTTATCGCCTGGATTTTGTTCGATTTCGGAAACAGGGAGTATATTTGGAGGTCATCGGCGTATATATGATGTCCACAGGTGTTAAGTAGTTGAGAAATATCATTTATGAAACATGCAAACAGTAGAGGCCCTAACACGGAACCTTGTGGGGCACCTGAGGGAACAAGAAGACAAGACGAATGTTTGTTTTTGTTTTAGACGAATTGGGAACGATTACATAAATACGATGACATAAGACTGCATAAAGAGCTTTCAAATGAAAATTGCCTTTCGAGTTTCTTTAATAATATAGTATGATTAACAGAATCAAATTCTTTTGAGAAGTCAAGAAATATAATTATACCCAACATATTCTTATCCAAACCCGTTGCGTATATCCTCTGTGTTTTACTAAAGTAAAGCAGTGGTGCAGTTGTGCTTAGTGTGAAACCCCGAGTGGTACTTTGCTATTAATTTGTTATCATTGAGATAGGTCTTCATTTGATGACTTAAAATGGTTTCAAACACTTTACTTAGAAACGGTAGTATTGCAATGGGTCGGTATTATGGAATAATTGATGGTGAGTATTTTCTTACCACTCCAGTCGCACTTTTGCAATTTTCCACTCATCAGGATAAACTGAGGTTGTGATTATAGTGTTCACAATGTGCGTGGTTTGATGAAGAATAGTAGGTAGGAGAATTTAAAAAAAACTTTGGTTGGATATTATCTGAATCATCTTGCCCACCTCATTTTCGTCAACGTAAGAAAGCGAGAACCTTCTTTCAAGATTGTTTTCTTGAATAAAAAAAGTCGACATAACCGGCCCGTTTGATTTTTCACTATTGGAGACGAATTTTGAATTAAGGTCTTCTAAGTATGTAGTGCTAGGAGTTGATGTCTTATCTGTTCTTAGTCCAATATGACGAACTTTTTTCCAAAACTTGGAGCTTGAGCTAACAGAGCCGAATTTGTGTTTGAAGAAGTTTCTTTCTTTTTTTTCTCCGAATAAGGGTTGTTACTGCGTTACGAGCAGCCATGTAGGGATAAGCACTTGTATCGTCTCCACCTGAAGTACACAAGGTTACGTGCTTTTATAAGGTCACGAATATCTTGAGTAAACCATGGAATGTAAGTTTTTGTAATCCTATTTATTTTAAGCGGGACATATTTATTAAACAAATATAGGATAATTCTATTCAAATATTCAACCTGAAAACTGGTATTGTTCGTGCTATAAATAGGCCACCAATTCAAACGACGACATTCAGCAAAAAGCTCTTCCAAGTTGATATGAGAATACTGATATGATGTAAAGGTTGTATCATTTATAAAAGAAGGAATTGCATCTATTGCTATGAAAATCATGCCATGATGGGAAAAAGAAAGAACAAGAAGTTGGTTATAGTGTAGTTATGCACTACTGGGATGAGAAACCAAACCAAAGTCTAATAGAAAAGGCATACAATTGGGTGCAAAATGAGTTGGTTGATTGGAATTTACAAAGGTTAAATTGAGTGCTTCTATCATTTCTCGAGTTTGTTCGATTTCCCTAAGATGCACCTCTGGTAGTACTGTGAGAAAGTATAGCATGCACGAAACCACCTCCAATAACGGATTTAGACTAATCAACTTTGGGCGTAGCAAAACATTGTTGTAGCTAGCACGCGGTTTCCACATCTCGATATTCACTAGAGGATTTGGATAGCTCCAGACCAATCAACCGTCATCTAAATTGACCACATTGTGATCTACGCAAGGCACTCCTCCAGTATTGTGGGTGGCCGTGGTTTAAGTGGTAGTGTTCGGGGTTCAATACCAGCCGTAACCGGAAAACTTTTTTTCAGGCAACTCAAATCTTGCGAGACGAATGTTTGTCTAAATACAACATTAAGTCCAATTTATACGAATAATTTAGTCTCCTCATTAAATGATAGATGCCACCCATGGAGCGAAATAGCCACTGAGCCCAAATATCTTACTTTCTCTCACTTTCCGAAAAACACATGCTTTGGCATCATAAGTGTAGTCATATCCACTTGAGTGTTAAGTTCTGTTTAATGAAAAAAAAAATGTATTATGGACGTCCAACGTTTCAAGGGGCTCGGAACATTACCTTGTTGGAGCCAACGTATGGTTGCAGATATCCCGAACATCGCAAAGGCGAGCGAATACTGTGAGAAAGTTCGACGTTCGCAAGAGATCGCCAAATTCTTTTCCGATCGAGTCTCCCTTAATCTCTTAAGAGGTCTTGTGCCGCCAACATTAAGTATCGAAGATCAGGGGCACATTGTCAAAAAGCCATCAGAGATGCTGCATCGGATGTGCTGGGTTCCACTCGCCAACCACAACGAAACCCCTTGCTTAACGAAGAGTGCCGACAAACACATGCAACTAAGCAAGAGACATACAAAGCGGCGCTGTATAGAAAGACTAGGGCTGCTCACGAGTTTTACGAACAGAAGAGGAGAGAAGAACACCAGCTATTCAGGAAGAAAAAGAAGCATGAGAAGCGCCCGTCGAGGAAATTGAGAGATTCTACTGTAGTAATAAGATTCAGAAGTTTTATCGCGAAGTTTTACTTTTATTGATGTGCTGTTGGCTGAATTGATCGCAGAGCCAATGTAAACAGGGTCCCTTACTACCTCAAAGTTATATTACTGTCGACCGTGATGTTATGTCCAAGTCGTCGATGTTGTGAGACGATGACAGCATATACTTGGTTTTGCAATAATTTACCGCTAAAGCCATTCTGGCAGCTTCCATTTCAATTTTGGCAATATTATCGACGTAGGCTAGTATGTTAGTTGCATAGACTTTTGGAAGATTGCGCCTCCGGTGTTTGCTTGTGAGTCCCACACAATTCTTTCAATGTAACCTAACAGCGTGTTGCCTTATCTAAAAGGTTTTTGTCATCGAAGGTCTGGCTTAAGTCGATACCAACCTTAATAGAGCAGCGGGCGTTCTCCATTATCATTCTGCACAAACAGAACAGTATAGCAAGGATGCTCTATATAGCTCGTCGCTATAAATTCAGTCATAAGCCTCCTTATGGGAAACACAATTTACATAAAACAAACTGCTCTTTAACTTTAAATGTTTATTTTAAAAATAAGAGAAAACAATAAATCTAAATTAAATGACGTGCTTTTATAACTTTCAAAGGCTAATTCACAATCTGTCATAATTAGTTGATATGGGAAACATTTGGAACATTGATTTTACTGAAGGGTCTGTGACAAGCTCGCGTATACTATGCATGGCATAGCGGTCATAAAATCTATTGAAAAATGGTGGAAATCAAGTTGGACTTCGTGAGAAGTCCACATTGATATCCGTTCATACAATATGGAAGACAAGATCTTGTACGTAATGTTGAACAGACTTGTACCTCTATAGTTGGCGCAGTATGGATCATTCAAACGATGCTGATATTTCATTCATCGGCCATACATTTTCAGCAGCAGTATCCTGTTATTTTTTTTTTTTTGTAGTGCATTGCCCTGATCTGCCGATTTAGGGGCTTTAAAACTTCTAGGGGATGTCGGTGCGAACCTTAAATATTCTTGTGTTGAACAATTTCTATATGATAAATAAATGTCCTCGTAAGTAGTCCTCTCTGCCTGCTCTAGCTGTTTCTTGCAGCGAGTTTTGTGTAACTATGTGGACCTTTTTTGGGCCCAATACATCACAAATTTTTCTAGCCGATCATGTCACCTCAGCATTGGATTCGCTATTTGTTTGTGGAGGGTAGTGGTGCAACATGCTCATTGAAGGCATACACATCTAGGATAGTGGAGGTAAACTTTCCATCGATCAGCAGCGATGGGAGTAGGGTCCTCTTTATAGGAATTATATCCTACTTACTACCGTGTTTCGCATTGCTGTGAATTGACTAGACGCAAGCCATATTCTATTAATTGCATGGTGGACAATAGAAATTTTCGATAATTCTGACAGTTCCGTAGACTTCCGCAATTTAGTTTGCATACGCGGCTGGTTGCTATGACCCATAGAAGGGGCATTATAATACTGCTGCTGGATTCTATGATTTGATTCCAATGCTGTTACCTATTTGAAACTGGATGTTCTCTATTTGGCAGCAGAATCCTCATACGTTCCACGCCTTATTGAAAGCCCATTCTCTGTTAATCTAAAATATGTCTAAAGCGCGCTGTTTGTGGGGGAAATTAATTTTTCAATGATCTACTGCTTGATCTACTTGCTGAAAGGCGTTCACCGTTCATACCCTCATTTCGAAATTCCCGTGAATGTAAAATTTTAAAACGCGTTATTCAAAACAAATAGGATCAATCTAATTGATTGAAGCACCTACGTAAATAGAAGGATTCGTGATACTCGTATCTTCTTCTTATTTTTGGACTGAATACTTCTCGAACTTTTCAGAACATCATCACCAGTCAGGATGGTAGAAATTGTTTCAGAGGCTTCTGAATAACAATGGAACGGATACCACCAAGGAATAGTAGTTTATAAGGAAAGAGAGTAGTGGTGGTCGAGAAACAGCTTTCGTTACTTCAGTTCGTAAAAATTTTCGATGATGAGATGAGATGCCTCAAGTCATTCTTATTAGAATGGATTTCTACAGGGCCGGACCTTGCATTGGAGCAAGTGGAGAAGTCGCACCGGGCGCAAGATTATATAGATTCGTTAAATAGTGCTTTGCAAATATTGTTTTTAAATACATTTCAAAATTAACAGAAAATATTTTTCCCAGTAACCCAATCGCAACGCGGCAACACTTCATAGTTTACATCCTCATAATAATAATACACACACCAAATGTACACTGATACCTAACATCAGCTTACAGTCTTTTCCAGTGCCTGTTTTTGTACTCTGTACGCAACTTCAACAGCACAGTAAAGTAACGCAGTTTCATTTCATCAAACCTATAACTTAATATTTACGACTTTTTCGTTGTATGTGCTTCTGGAGCAATTGTATCATGCTGCTCCATACGTCACAGTTTCTACGTCATAGTTTTTCAAATTAAACTTCCTGTGGAGCAGAGCTTCGAATCTGCGCCAAATGCAAGTTATTTACAACAACAACAAAATTGGTTCCAAAAAACTAAGGCAGATGTGTTCGATGTAAAAGGTAGAAGAGGGCGTGTTGTTACTTGTTAGCTTTGATCGCATTGAGTTGTATATTATACGAGTATGTATGTATATTTCACAGTAGGTATGCGCGTTTGTATGTTAAGATTGGATTGTGTATGCTACTCATATGTATGTCAGAGCATGTTTTTTTTTGCACAGATTTGTTTTTGGTTAATTTTAGAATTGTGCTTTAATTTTGAGAACTTAGAAAACCCAGTCAGTGTTAAAATAATATGTAAATACTAGGTGGAGTGTGAAAAGTAACCTCCTTGACCGCCAGAATGCGATGCTACTGCAAAAAAGGTTATGGTGCCTTGAAGTCGAAAAACGGCGAAATAAAACAAAAGAAAAGTTGTATAAATATTATGGGGCTAATGCTCCGTCAGATTACACCGTCAAATATTGGTTTCGAGAGTTTCGTGGTGGCCGCTACTCCTCTACCGATCAAGTCCGCAGCGGCAGGCGCTCCGATGCGGTTACAGAGGACAATGTCAAAAAAATACATGAAATGGTATTGGCTGACCGGAAAGTGAAGGTGCGCAACCTAGCAGATACCACAAAGATTAGTACTGAGCGCACACCCCATATTTTGGGCAATATTCTGCATATGAAAAAGTTATCCTGCCGCTGGGTGCCGCGCATGCTCACTCCTGACCAAAAACACGAACGCGAGAGCACTTCGAAAGAGTGTTTGGACTTGCTTA
Source organism: Volucella bombylans (assembly GCA_949129095.1). Taxonomy (NCBI): domain Eukaryota; kingdom Metazoa; phylum Arthropoda; class Insecta; order Diptera; family Syrphidae; genus Volucella; species Volucella bombylans. The sequence goes on along the minus strand of OX422140.1, from coordinate 123,278,972 downwards.
TGCGGACTCGGGTGGACTTTTGGCGTCGATTGGTAACTGTTGATGAAACTTGGATCCACTATTACACACCAGAACAGAACGAGTGCCCGGCAATGGACTGAAGCCGGCACGAGTGCTCCGAAGCGGCCGAGGGAGGCTCGAAAGGTTATGGCGTCGGTTTTCTGGGATTGTCATGGCCTACTCTTCGTGGACTACCTCGAAAAAGGAAAAACCATCAACAGCGAGTGTTACTATGCATTATTGGCCGAAATCGCTGCAAAACGGCCTCACATGAAGCAACAAAAAATGTTGCTTTTGCAAGACAATGCACCTGCGCACAAGAGAATCGCAACCACGGTTAAAATGAATGACTTACGGTTCCAATTGCTGTCGCGGTTCCAATTGCTTCGCCCGATTTGGCTCCTTCGGACTATTATCTCTTCCCAAACCTCAAAAGATGGCTCTTCAATATAAAAATTCAGCTCACGCGAGGAAATCATTGACGCCACGGAGGAGTATTTTGCAGACCTTCCGGAAAATTACTTTTCGGACGGGATCAAGAAGTTGAAAAATCGCTGGAATAAGTGTATTAAAATAAAATAAAAAAAACATTTAAAAAAAAAATATTCATTCCCATGGAGGTTACTTTTCACCCCACCTAGTAGATTGTCTCTTTTTTGTAATTATTTATTTCTGTATGCAACTGAGTCAAGTCGGTTAAAAAATAATTTCAAAATAAGTGTTGACTTGTTGTCGGGACTCAGAAATGTATTTAGGAAAGAAAAAACTATCAGGTAGTGAGTGTAGGAGCAAACGGAAGGCGATTCAGGCAGACAATACAAAACAGGCGCTGCAGTTCAGGAAATACCTTGCTGTGTGTCCTTCAACATCGGTAAGTCTAAGTTGCAATAACTTATTGCCTACAGAAAATATTGCAGTTCAGGCAGATTCAGCCTTACATGTGTTAGATGATGTTGAAGAATGTAGTGCAATCAAGGTTTTACCAGCATTTGAAGATCCTAAATTATGCCCAAATTTAAGGAATAAAGTTATTCAATTATTATTGGATCGGGGTCCTGTTCAAGTAGGAAATTTTGATTTCTCTGTAACTAAAACAGTAACTAAACAGTTTTTACCAAAGAGATTTAAAAATTGGTGATAAAACATTAAGGGCATGATTAGTTTACTCGAAATCTCCGGACTCTGTCTTTTGGTGTGAAAAGGAGTGTCGCTTTGTCCAGTACAGGCTATAGTGACTGGAGTCACTTGTCAAGGGCTATTCAAGAGCATGAGACAAGTCCCTTGCATATGACAGCTTTTCGGGCTTGGAGAGATTTAGATGTAGGTTAGCAAAACGGCAAAACAATAGACTCTGGAAAACAAAACCAGATGTCCAAGGAAACTGAGCATTGGAGAAATATCCTAAAACGGCTTATAATTCTCGTGCAATTCCTTGCTACACAGTCTTTAGCATTTAGAGGAAGCTCCGTTGTTTTATTCGAACAAGGCAACGGCAATTTTCTGCAACTCGTGCAAACTGTAAGCTTTATTCGTCCCATGCTGCTCGCATTCGCTGAATCTAGTCATCCTTGATGCTGTCCAATGTTCTTTTGACGCAGTGGCATCTGTAATCAGATGGTCGGTTCTGAAAAAAACATCTTATAAGTTTGAAACTAAGACCCCTATTTATGACCAGGTGGGAGAGCAGAATAGATGCGATCAGCCCATTATACGTATACTGAGGAAAAGTTTATGAAGCCCTTGCTGAACTATCACACACTGACGACCCTAAATCCAACAATATGGTCCAGTCCCTTGGCGATAATTTGGCACACAATTTCAGATAGAATTAATATTGCTAGCAACTTCCTTCAACAACGGAATATGTGCCTCAAGCTGGCAGTTGAGATTTTATGTTCAAGAAAACAATTTATATAAGTGGCTCAGAATTTTATCGAGAAATCATCACGTTGTCAACTTTGATTAATGAAAATTATTCCGCGATGGAAATTTTTAATTTTATTCATAACAGAAATATGAAGACTCTTTTTCCAAATACTGTTATAGCCTTAAGAATAGTTTTAACTTTACAAGTTATTATAGCATCAGGAGAACGCTCATTTTACAAACTTTAGATTATAAAAAGTTTCTTACGTTTTTCAATATCCCAGGAACGATTGGTATCTTTGGCAACCATATCAATTGAAAAAGAAATTATGTCCGAGTTTGATAGTAATTTTCTGGTGGAAGGTTTTGCCAAAATAAAGGCCCGTAAGATGATTTTCAAGGCACCATAAGGCAACACTCTTTTTAATTTTAAACTTTCTTGCCTATGGAAATACCTAACTTTAGTTCTTTAGTTTATGTTTTTTTGTGACTTCTTTAAAGAAACCTTATTCTTGTAAAATATACGTAATTTAATTCTAGCTTTAAACTGTTTCATCTTTTTTCTTTTACTGGGCAAGAACTTTTTACAAAAAAAAAAACACGTAAGTGCAATAATATGTGTGTATGGTTCATTATTTATTCAATAGTTGCGTGAACGTATTTCATTTATATTTATTAGTTCCTGAAATTTTTTTTCGCTGTTGAGTTTTTTGGTTTATTTTAATGCATCAAATGTTTAACAAGTAAACCTTATATAGGAATAGGCCTACTGAGGAAAACACAAAAAAAAACGCATTGGTATTCTACTTCCTTGGCGGATGTGGATATGTATAAATACATAATTAAATGTTTTCGATTTTCCGATCGTTTTAAAATTTACTCATATTGTTTAAATCTACATTTTTAAGGAGCGCTATTATTATTCAGGCGCCAAAATTCATCGAACCGGCCCTGGATTGCTACTCCATTTACCTCGCACACAACTTCTTTTGGTTTATACAGCACCTGAAGTAGCATTTGCTGTGACAGCAAACCTCTATCCAAACATTCTGACGCTGCGAAATCTGCTACGTTAAAAAGTTTCAGTCTCAGTTTCTGGGTAACAATGTGTATGTTAATTTGCATATTCATGATGCTATAACAAAAATTACTTTGCTCTAGAACTGGTGAAGTGGAGTTTCCACTTTCTTGTTCAGAAGTGTTCTATGGCGCCTTCAGCCCTCAATTGCTAGGAAGAACTTTTTTGATCTCTGTTCTCATTAAAGTATTTCTCCTTAATTTGAATCAGACAATGGAAAAGGTCAATTATCTGTGACCTCGTCCTCGTTTTGAACTTTTATTCGAACGTACAATAGTTTCAATTACGAAGTTATCAATTCAAGGAGAATAATCGAACTGGCTTCCTTTGGGTATCAGTCTTTTATCTTGAAGTAAAAAAAAGTATTATACTTAATATACAATTGATAAATGTCTATAAGTCGTGACCAAGATTTTAACTGCAGTGAGAATAAGTTTCTGTGCGCACTTCAATGCACTTCCAAAGTATTGACCCGAGATTCAACCCTATCCTGTTAAAATCATGAAAACTAATACACTCGTATAGCATACAAGAATCTAGGTAAATAATATACCTTCACATATTTACATTGACGTTATAAGGTACGAGTATATCAGGCCACAAACTTTTTTAGAAAAATCTTTTCTAGATGCAGTGCATCACTGCGGATGTAAGTTAAACTGAGGAATAAGTGCACTCGTACTTCAGATGTCGAGAGTTATCAGTTTGTTTATTTCAATGAAACGATTACTCCCAAAACAATTCAATTGTAATTATTCCTCTTCTGCCGCTTTGACGCTTTTGTTTTGCATCGCCCTATTATTTACTGCAACTACTTCTTACAAACGACAGGGCAGTTCTTCATCGCAGAGGCGCGGATAAAATATGCACTTCGAAAGTTTTATAGGGTTTACTCAGAACAAGGAAAATCAACCTTGTTCTGGGTTACTGCTTCTTCTCCCCCTTAAAGGGGGATTTCATGTTTCAAACTAATCCTGCTGTGAGAGTTTTTCAAGAAACTAGAATGCCACTAGTTCTGATTTGTTTTTTGGGACAAGGATAATTGAAAAAAACTTGCCTGAAAAAGAGTAAAAGGCCACAAAGTTATTACCACGAAACAACTTGTCTAACTTTGTGATATTTATCTTGTCTTGGGACTTCATTAAATAATTAAGTGTCCTATCTCGAGTTTTTAAATCGACAAACATTTCAGTTACCATCGTCTACTGTGTAGTCCTAGAGGCATACTACAGGAGTTGATTTCCCAAATGCCACAGTAACAAAGAGGTAGTGATAAAAATAATAATTTTGAAGAACTGCAACAGTCTATCTGTTAAAACTTCTGCCCTTCCGCCCACCTATTTGTTTTTTTGGAACATGTTTGAGTTCTGTTCAACACATACACAGAGGGTGTGAGCCCTCTTCGACAGTTCTATTTGTCATATGCTTACGCCGCTGGTTCATAACCCTGTCAGCTAGGTAATGGAGATATCTTCTCATGGTAGATTTTTGACTTTGCATCCTGTTCAGTTTTGGCTTTTTCCTATCAAAGCCGCACGGAGAATGTGCCTGATGACGACTAGGAATATCAGAGATGTCTGTTGGGGTGCTGCCACACTTCGCCTTAGACTCCAATTTTTTCTGATAATATACCACTGTGTTGAACGTGAAATTTCTTTGATGCCTCTACAGCATGCTATCTCAATGAAGTCACGGTCTTCATAAAGGGAATGGAGAACTTTACTCAGTATATTGATCTATAATGACTGCAGGATATTAATAAGATCGACGCAGGAGATTCTATGTCGTAAGGAGGCTATTTGTTCCTGGTTGATTGTAGCATCTAAATGTCCTCTGACCACTAACAGATCTAGTACTTCAGGAGATCCAATTTCAGTACTTCAAGAGATCCGTAGGAGGTGATCTCTGTAGGAGCCGTTTTATTTCTTTGAAGTGCTGTGATACGTAAACGGGTATTGGTTGCCCGGAAAATCAGTACAGAGGCAGTACATTCACTTGAGTTGTATCGGCCTTTATGCGCGTTTTTACCATTTATAAGACTTCTTTTGCTGTCTGGTCTAGTGCTTAAGGAAAGTTTGCTTGGTCACGTCTCACAAGTTTTTTATTATTTTTCGGTACTTTGATTAAAGCTTGCCTGCATTAATGTAGATTCGGCTGTGAACTGAGCAATAAGAAGCATTTCTTCGGACAAAGACTTGTTGTCGTTGTGTTGAATTATTGTATTTCACTGAACAGATTAAAGTGCAATAAACTTGCACTTATGGTAGTTCTTATGGTAGACGGGAATTACCTGCCTCCAAACATTTTATTCCGTTTATTTGCAAGATATCAATTTTGTATATCAGTTGAATATTTCGGGAGCCTAATAAATAATCGATTATCTAAACAATTTGTTGGAAAATCGATTTTGTCACCCCAAACCTTCCGTGTCCTCCTTAAACATAGTACGAGTATGTTTCGGCGCTTGAAATAATGAAAGAGGTCGTAGGGAAATGAGAGACACGTTTACTTCTTTTGAGTTGCTGAAGACTGCACGCTAATGGTCAAAGTGTATCTACAGCCCTTACAGTCCTGTCATCAATAATCGTGTCGTTACTAGTCGCAATCTTAGTTTTAAATAGTTCCGAAGCCAATTCGGATCTAACAAATTTTTCTTCTGACCTTGTCAAGCCAAATTTCGTTTAGTTCAAACCATCGCATCGTAACGTTGTTATTAAATTTCTAGTGTGATGGTAGCAAGTTCGGCTTTGAGATGGTCAACTGACAGCCCTTCTCAAGTTTGATGATAGCCTGATAAACTACTTTATTAAACAGTGCAACATATCAAAGTTTAGGGCATTCATTGGCTTATTTATAGAGAGTATGGCAGAGCATGTGAATATTTCCATATGATAAGCTTTGTTCTCAAGTTCAGTTATATGTTATAAATTGTTTATTCATATTTTATTTTTAAAATCATTGTCTGAATTGTGCAACTGTTTTTTATAAGAATTACGAGTCTAATGAATTTAAAAACAACCGGTTGCTCTTGCTGAAATTTATTTTTAATTTAAATTTCAAATCCATTTGTTTTGCATTGCAAAGAAAACAGGTAACGGCTCAAACTGTGTATACTCGTACATACTATATATGTATAAATATAAAGCTGCGAAATCTGGTCAAAATTAGAAGGCTTTTATTAGCAGAAATTGAAAGGCATTTTGTATGTCACGAATGTGACTAGAAATGGTCTTTTTTTTTTTTAATTATTTGACTGACCACTCCAAGGTTTTATGTTGATTCAGAATTAACATACATACGAGTATGTATGTGCACTTGAATAATAAAATTTTTACTGCGTCTTAAAAATAAAAACTAAGCTTGCCTCTAAATTAAATAGGTGAGCCACGAATGAATCCAATCAAAAGTTTTATGCATCAACTCATATAGGAAAAACAATCCAAATGAGAAACCAAGTAATTCAGTTCAGTCAGTTTTAATAATCCAATTAACACACAAAAATTACAAGTTTCGAGGAAATACAAAGAACAAAAGAAATACGAAGAACAAAAAAAAGGACACTTTATTGTGTTCTGCTCGCCGATCTATTCACCCTTATCGTCTTTCGTCGAATGTAATTAGTCCCGACGCCGTTTATTACTCTCTGCTTCTCTTATCAGTGGAAATATCCTTAAGGAGGAAATTCCCTTATGGCGCGATCACATCCTACAATCGGCCATCCTCTTAAGCATCGTCCTCGATGCCTTCTACCAAAGAATTATCAATCCCGTCTTCATCCGGTTCGACGTATTAGAATTGAAAATACAGCTTCATGTTATCGGCACAGGTACTCGTATTATTAGGTCCTTGATGTTCACCCATCTTGTTCACCAGATAACGATCATTTCTCAGCTTAGAAACTACCTCATATGGGCCTAAAAACTTACCACTAAGCTTCAAATCAGGTCCTAATTGCGTGCGACGACATCTCCAACTTGGTACTGGGTTAACTCATTTCGGTTTTTGTTGAACGTTTTTTGATTTTCTTTCTGAAGTTTCTGAATTTGTTTGGCTGCTTTCGATCTTAATTCCGTTCGTGCTTGAGTGTAGCGTTGCAAGATTTGCTTATCAATAATTTCCTTTAAGTGAAAATCTTCTTTAAAATGCATCTTTCGTTCAATCATTAGTTCGAAAATGTCGTGTCAATACTTCGTGAATAAGAAGCGTTGATAAACTGTTCTACGCGCGGAACAAATTTATAGCAGTTATCGATCTTGTCCGCAGTCAACTTAGTTAAAACCGGAATAATTGTGCGGTTCACTCGTTCAGTTTGCCCATTACCACTAGAAACTCCAGTTACGATCATACAATGCTCGATACTTTCTTCACGGCAGTATTCTTCAAAAACTTTTGATCGGAATGCTGACAGTCGATCGGAAATTATACCAAAAATATCTAATTGACTTCTTAAGCGTACAATAACCTATCCACTTGTAGTTGATTTAGTCGGATACAGCCAAGTAAATTTCGAAAACGAATCGATGACGATGGTTGTAACATTTTTTTGTCGACATCATCGGCCCTAAATGATCCACATGATGCGTTGTTCAAATGAAAGTCTTCTGAAACGTTGAAAAACAGATCGTCTTTTAATATGATACGCACTTGACGCCAGTGTCTTCTGTCTTATGTGCACTGTAATTAGATATCATATTGGTGAGTTGTATTCGATGAATGTGGTTTCGAACGCGCTCGAAAGATGCGCTCTCTGGATTATCCGAACACACATTGATGTTGAATATTTTAGGCACATGATCAGTTTCATCTTTTAATTGTACAGAATCCTTTTCTGAAGGCTGTATTAATACGCATTCTACTTTGCCTTGCTTAAGACGCACTTCGACAACATAAGTCAGACCACTACCGAAAACGAGTTGATAAGGTATAATACCTTCAGGAGCGACATGAATTTCCAGCTCAATCGGAATGCCATCAACGTTGACTTCTATTTTGAAACTTCCAAGTGTCTGCATTTGTTCGGAACCAATTTCTTGGAATGTTGTCAACTTCGTTGTGAGTTTTGGCGAACCCAATTGAATGTACATAGTTGGAGTTGTGAGGTGGACATCACTTCCCGAATCGATTAATGCGTTGTATACTTTACCATGTACTCGTATTTTTCACTTCTTTAAAAATTTTATGGCTTCCTGACGATATCGCTGAAAATTTTTTCTTTGCTACTTGACATTCTTTAGAGCGATGCCCGAAGTTGTTACACACAAAACATTTTGTTCCCTTATCTTTGTTTCAACAGTCTTTGGACAGATGAGCTACGGTACCGCAATTGAAACATCTCTTAACAGTTGACGATCGGTATGTTATCTGTTGAATGCTTGTTTGCTTTACTGGACGATGTTTTTCTATGGATTTTTATTTAGTCGTACTTTTAAATGCTTCATACAATTTGCATTTCTTTCGCAGTTCTTTAATTGTTTCCGCCCCAAACAAAATTGCTTTACTTGCGTCATCGTCTTGAATGCCATCTACAATGCATTGGATTTTTGATTCTAGCTCCACGTTATCGACTTCTAATACACGATAAATGTATTCCTGGTACGTCTCTTAACTTCCTTTACGCACGCTGGATAATAGTTGGTGGACTTCTTTGCTGTTCATGTTTTCTGAAAATTCTGCAGTAAGAAGTAAGCTATTCCACGAACTTACCTCCTCGTTTTCATATTTTTTTTTTTTTTTTTTTTTTCTTTCTTTATTTCTTGATAAATTATATATTATAAAAAATATGAATTTAAAATGATGATACTTCAATTACTTATTTAACAAGAAATAGCTATGTACAATCTGTTGCCTATGACAAGTGGCGAAAGTACTTATAAATTCAAAAAATTTAGATTAAACAATAATAATAATAAAAAACTATTGATGGGGATAATACAATGCGAAAATATAGTTTAAAGAAAAAAAACGGTAAAACAATAATAATTTATATCACTGGATTAAAAATTGTATCTATTTCATTATGGTCAAAAGTGAAGAGCCATTTTTTAACACTATTTAAAAATACAGTTTTCTTCCTCTCACATCTAAGGTCTTCTGGTAAAGAATTATAAAGTCGAGGAGCGGTAGTAAAATAGAAACGTGAAAAGTGTGTTTTGAAAATAATTGGAATAGTTACGAAGTTTCTTGTGTTGACGCGCAAATTATGACTTTCATGAAATCTAACATCGTAAAAACCGGAATTTTCGAAAAATATTCTTAAAACTTTATAACAGTACAAATGTCTTAACGGAAGAATTGCTAAACATTTGAACAACTCGAAACTAGGTGTCCTACGATTGACTTTAGCCATTATTCTAATAACATGTTTTTGTTTAGATAATAAAGGCTCTATTTTATTAAAATAAGCGCCACCCCAGCAAGAGATACCATACTGCAACTTTGATTTAAATAAACCATTGTATACCATTTTTAAAACATTAAGATTGCAGTAGAGATTGAGATGGTACATTTGTCTGACAACCCTATAAAGATAATGATTTAGATAAAGAGTGTGGTCATTCCAATTAAGCTTATTATCCAATATGATGCCCAGATATTTAAAGCTGTCGACACATTCAATTCTAAAGCAATCGTCGCTACAATTTATATTTTTATCAAAAGGCATAATACCAGGGGTAGTTGGGTTATTTAGACGAAAACGTAGGCAATTTGGTGAGTGATAATAAAGTGGTAAGTCATCACAAATTATACCCTTGATATTGAATTCCATAAACTTAGTCTTACTATTAATTACCAGCTTATGCTCCTTGAACCATCGTCGTAGTATATCTAGGTCGTTATTAACATCCGAAAATAAATTAAGATAATTGTTGCTAGAATACGATAATGCAGTATCGTCAGCAAAAGCTGTGATTCTGCCCTTAAATGGTTGGATAAATAAGGAATTAATATAAATTAGAAATAAAGTCGGACCCAAGACTGAACCTTGCGGAACTCCGATATTTAAAATTTTTTCAGAGCTCAATGCATTTTTAACTCTTACAATTTGCTTACGATTTGAGAGATAGGAAGAAAACCAGTCGTGAATAAAACCTCTGAAACCCGCATTTAACAGTTTATTTAAAAGAAAAGTATGATTCACCATATCAAATGCCTTAGTTATATCGATGAATAGGCAAGAAGAAATTTGGGAGGCAATCAGACTAAGGAGTCGGGAAAAATACCTTTATATACACAACTATTAAAAATGAAACATAGAACATCGGAGATTTGAAAAGATATATTTTTTAGTACCATGCTTGAGATGTTATCAAACGAAGTTGAGTTTGATCTTTTGATTGAAGCTATTATTTTTTGTATTTCAAGTGGAGTAAACTCTTCGAAGAAAAAACTCTCAGGCTGAAAACTGGTTTCTACTATACTATGGTCACAATAAGAAGTTGAACTAGCATTATATATACTAGGACAAGAACCCACTTTGCTACGTATATTTTGATGTATAATAGAGAAACCAGAAGAAATATCATTGACTTGATGGTCAACACAGAAACATTTCAGATTATCATTAATTGAAAAACTACTATTACTACTAGAAGGAGAATTCAAAGTGAAATTATTATTAGGCATAGCTTAAATTAAATACTCAAATTTTCAAGTTTATGAAAATCATCAAAAGAATTAATTCTTATTACTCTATCTCCTTCCTTTTTCCTGATAAGTATATAAGAATTCCTAACCCAAACAAATTGACATATATTTTTATCTTTAAGTTCTCTTGCCTTTTTCAATAACGATCTTGAATAGCTCGTGAGACAGTCGTTGATATATATCTTGTAGCTGTTGATGCTGTTGCTGCTGCCGTCACCATTAACGTTGTTGTTGTGATGAGAACCAGACAAAGGGACTTTATTTCTTCTCTCCCGCATTTTCTTCATTACAGCTTGCTTACGTGTAACATTTGAGAACTTTAAGTACACGATGTTAGGTGTTCTCTTCTTATCAGTATTAGGTCTAATTCTCTTAACGTAGCACGATTCAATTTCGGTCTCACTGATCTCTTCTCCGATGACATTAGTTAATAGCTCGTGTACTCTTTCTTTAACATTCTCACTGGTAACATTTGGAATGTAATGAAAAGCTCAGCCGATCCACGGAGAAGTCTTTTGGCATAAACTACTTTTTGTGCATCAGATCAAGCGCAAAATTCTGCTGCCTCTTCAAAGTTTGTAATCCAACGGTGTACATTCTGTGACCCTTCAGCGGAGAATATTTCCACAGCTTCTTCTACGTCCTTAAATGTGAGCGGCGATGTATGGACATATTGTTTTTGTCGAACAGAGTTAGTTGAAACTGACACATTTTTATCATTGTCATCGTAGTTTATTTCACTAGCAATTGATGCTCCTCTTTCCACGTTGTTTTGAGTTAGAGCTGCACGTAATCTGAACTGAAGTTCAGCTTTCTTACCTGTCTTCTTTAAATTTAAATCTTGCAGATTCTTCTTGAGTTTGGCTACCGTCATGTAATCAATTTCATCTTCCTCTTCATGGTCGTCGTCGTCATTGTCCACTTCGTCGGTTGTTTTTCCTCACAGAAAATTTATGATAAATTGTATTTTCTCAGCGTTTCTGTAATCTGTTGCATCGTGAACTCATCAACATCTACAGATAAATTTTCGCACCTGCAATTTGTTATCTCCATTTTATTATTTTATTACGTCGTCGCCTGGGATTTTTTCATTGTTTTCCTTTCGTCTTTTTCGTCCTAAAACTTCTCGTTATCCCACTTCTGACACCAATTTATAGGAAAAACAATCCAAGTGAGAAACCAAGTAATTCAGTTCAGTCAGTTTTAATAATCCAATTACGAGTAACACACAAAAATTACAAGTTTATAAGAAATCCAAAGAATAAAAGAAATACGAAGAACAAAAAAAGGACACGTTATTGCGTTCTGCTCGCCGATCTATTCACCCCTATCGTCTTTCGTCGAATGTAATTATAGTTTATCCAAGAATAAATGTCAGTACAGGGAAGATAGGACATTTGCCTCTTAGTCTGGTTGCAATAACGTGCATAAATGTGTCCCTCTTTAAAGCTCTCATAGGGTTGCCATGGTGTATATGATGAATCACCACAAAGAGAAAGAGCATTTCGCTTAGGGTTACCATCTCCCCATTTAAAATAAACAAATAAAAATATTGCTGAACGATATAAATTTCATTTATCTTTTTCCTCACCATCCAGCGTCCCATATAATTTCCATTTTGCTGGAAAATTCGATTCCACTCTCCAGTCATCAATGGTTGAGACTTTGCTATTCAAGTATCGAAATCTTCTGCTCTGTAAATCTAGATGTCGCTGCTCACATTTACGAGTAAGTGGTTATCACATGATCGCTAACTGCACAGTCAATGAATTTTAGTTTCGAAACACCGCGAAAATAATCCTTTTTTTTCTTAAACACAACATTAACACCGACACAACAGAGTAATTCGAACCACTATTATTTAACACAATATCACTAAAACGCACATAGTCCAACAATAATATGGTCACTTATTGCACTGCTTTGTTGCAATGCATTAAAATAGAGCGCGAATAAAATTTAAAATACAAAGTCGAAAAAAATGGTTTGACTACACTTTAACGGTTTCTTAAAAAGAGGAGAAAAAAAACGCAAATGACAACACCACCACACATATTATTACACACAAATTCATTTTTGTGTTCTCAAAAGCTTCAAATCAGTAACAATTGCACTGAAAAATCAGTAACGGTGTGCTAACATTTGAGAATGGTAACACTGCTTTGATGAGATTATTTTCAATGCACAGCCAGCAGTAATGCCGAATGGTGATTTTATAAACATTCTGCCCACGGGCCACGGCTATCGGGCAAGCAAGTCATAGGGTGGCTGTGGTTAAATCTGAAAATAATTACAACAACAATTGTACACAAAGTTCAGTGGCTTCCTTTGTGTTTCAGTGGGAATGTGCCATTGAGTCCACCTACAGGCACCACTGTTAGAAAATAAGCTTTCCTATAAGCCCTGTACTGACATGTTTTGTTGGATAAGGTATAGTCCCGACGCCGTTTATTACTTTCTCCTTCTCTTATCGGTGGATATTCCTTTATGGCGCGATCACATCCTACACTCATTATTTTGATATACATGTACTCATATGAGGGTGGATCAATAAGTTTGTTATTTCTTAAATAAAAGATAGGTTTATCGGGAAAAAAAAACGTTTCATTTCTCAACATATAGTAGTTTCCTTTGTGCTTAATACACCTCGTGTAATGTTTCTTGTCTCAATGTTGATCCCTTCGAATTATTGTACGATGACAAGATTTGCCGAGGTTCTCAAAATAGGAGTTTGTTTCGTCGCTATACAGGAAATACGTACGATACAGGAAATAGTCACAGGGGGCTAAATCGGGATAATATGGCGAATTCGGGGCACCCGTTTATTATTGGCTTGGTGAAAGGGCAATTTTTTTTCGTTTTTCCTTAAAATCTTCATTTAACCGGTTTAATTAATTGACATAATATTCACCGTTGATTGTTTTTCCCTTTTGAAGGCAATCGATCCGTATTATAGTATACTGCGTGCATCCCAGAAAACCACTAGAAACCCACTGTTTTTACATCAGCTTGCACTCCTGTGGTATGTTGTGGAGAATCTATGCTTCGTCCCCATAATATTTATCGAGTTTATCCTTGGTTAGAGTAATGGTTTTTTCCTCAAAAAATAATGCTTGATGAGTACACGATGTCTGCCCCACACAAACTTAATGACGTAAATTTGGCAGTGAGCTGTTGACAGATGACAATTAATTGATTGATTCGTTTACTAATTAAATGTTACAATAGGGATTCTGTCGAAAATTACAATCTAACTTATATAATATTTTATTTTATGAACACAGTTGAAAGTTTCTTGAAAATATGAAAGATAGTCTCCTCTTTGATGTTTGACGGCAGAGAGTTGAATAATTTTAGTTGTTCGTACAATATTGAATTTTATGTGACACTTTTGTGAAATGTTTGTAATCTAAAATTTGTGCTATTCTGCGCGCTCTAGGGGTTAAGGTACCCTTAACTTATTTACACACTGTGCAGGCGAAGGAAAATTAGGGAGGAAAGTAAAATAGGTACCGATGTACGTTGATTTTAAATGTCTGAATGTTATAATGACTAGGAAATAAAGAGCTTGGCAGGGCATTCCACAAGCGAGTTGTTCGGCTTAGGAACGAATCACGATATTTCAGAGTATGTTGTCATCTTGAAGATAACAAGGAAAGTTATTATATTTTACATTAAAAACAAATATCAGGACTTTTAACGCTATTTTACATTTACTCACATTAATATTTTTAAAATACAGGAAGTAAGAGTGTACCTATTGCACTTTAATATTTCATGCAATGCCTTGTTTTGTAAAATGTTTAGTCTATTTTTTGCTTGATTATTGCACAGTAGTCAAAATGTGGTAAAACAATAGAGTTGAAAATCATTATTACATTTACGAAGCTAATCCATTTTTTTTTAACACTCGTAAGTGTTTTTTTGGCTGAAAACTGTCAAAAACTATTTTTCAATGTGACCGGGTAAACCTGGTTAAAAATAATTCCACATTTTCCCATATTAACGTGAACAAACAGACGGGCAGACATGAATATGTACGGTACGGACAGATAGACAACCGTTGCATTTTTTTAAATATAGAGAAAATTTATGTAACTTTGTGGTATGGCAATTAAAATACAATGCATGCATCCCCTGAAAGAAAATCTTTATTGCACATGCTACACAACGGTAATTTGTACTAGAAATAAATTCAGTAGCAATTTTCATACATTCTGGTAAACGTATTTATCAGGAAACCTTAATGCAAATTTGCAGCAATTTCCACTCGCACAATGCGGAGCACAATGTCACACACGGACGAGGGTACATTGTGGGCATGCCATAAATAAAAAATTGTCCTTTCTGTGAGAATTGCAATGGAAAGCGCACAGTTTTCCACAATTTACTCATCAGAATAGAGAGATGTATCCACTAAAGGATGGATAATGCTAAAAAAGATGTGCAATACTTACCATATGCATCGCTTAATTGAGTTGTATACAAATTCTGCATTTTCTGTTACAGTTCGTGTGCATGGGAGGCACCCCTAGACGTATGGAACAGTTTGCACATTTTATCATGAAGGAAATCGATTATACACTGCCAGTTGGCACCCAATTGCAGGATATCAGTGAGTTCTCCTACAGATACTCCATGTTCAAGGTAAGCGTAATGAGAATTCCTACAATGTACGAGTACACACATGCTAATATGGGGGTGGGGTATTTGTGAATATCATTCAGGTTGGTCCAGTATTGGCAGTCAGTCATGGAATGGGTGTACCCTCGGTCAGCATTCTAATGCATGAACTCATTAAATTGATGTACCACGCCAAGTGCCAGGACCCGATATTTATTCGTATTGGTACATGTGGTGGAATCGGAGTTGAAGGCGGAACTGTGATCATCACTGAGGACGCATTGGATGGACAGTTGAGAAACTCACAGGAATTTGTAAGTCTTTGAAAAATTCTTTTGAAATCGTTGAAGTTTTAAAGTGATTTCTGCTGTGTTTTTTTTTTTTAGACAATTCTTGGTAAGACTGTTCATCGTCCTGCCAAATTGGATCGAAAGTTGGCTCGCGAATTAAAAGCCTTAGCCAGTGCTGATGATCCATATGATACAATAATTGGCAAGACTTTGTGTACAAATGATTTCTATGAAGGTAAGCTATTGTATTTGATCATACGAGTAGTTTAGATTGGAATTTTCTAAGATGTCGCATCTTTCAGGTCAAGGAAGGTTGGATGGAGCATTCTGTGATTATACGGAGGGTGATAAATTGGAGTATTTGCAACTTCTGCGGACTAACGGTGTTGTAAATATTGAAATGGAGAGTACAATTTTCGCAGCATTAACACATCATGCGGGCATTAAAGCTGCTGTTATTTGTGTTGCATTGCTAAATCGCTTAAATGGTGATCAGGTATGTCTAATTGAGTTATCTTAACTATTGTAGTCTCTGCTAAATAGATTCTAATTTCTAATGAGAACAAATTAAGGTTCTGCTATTGTACTTGATAAATATGACTTGAGATATACACTCAGACGGCGCTACATTCTGAGATGAACCTGGGAATTAACCAATAAACTCTTCCAGCTTCAGCAGTACTATATTTGGATAAAGGTTTCCATCTGCACACTTCTGGTTGGTTGAAGTCTTCTAATTGTGTGACCTACTTAAGGCGAAGCTTTTTATACAAATTTGTCCCTTCGGTTTAGAAGTGCCCTTCGAGCCAGAGCATTGGTATTCATTTGCTTTAAATGTTCAAACTCTCTTGTGCAGATATGGTCGATCTATACAATGAGATAGGGAATTTTGTTATTAAATCTCCTTCCCCAAAGCCTGTCAACGCAAATGAATAATCTTTACTACCAAGAATATATATAATATATCTTCGTCTGCTTTTGTTAATATCCATGCTTTTCCGCCTTAGTGTTCCTTGACGTGGCCTTATTACTAAATTGCATTATTAGGCTAAAGAAACAGCAGTTAGCAACTGAAACTTTTCGTTTGATCTCCGATGATTCGAATAATTTTTTTTTTTTGGAGTCAAGACCGTTTTTAGAGTTAATATAAATAACATATGTACATGATTATGAATAGCAATCTGTTGTGAAGATTTGTCTGATCTGCCGATATTGTGCATCTCTTCTCATTGACAGTATATCTTTGTCGAATATACAAAACAAAAACCCTTTATCCTGAGTGAGTGTGAACTGATGAGCATTCATACCGAGACGGGTGTTACGGTTAAAAAGCATACAAGTATTGGTGGTGAAAATAGCGGCACAACAAGGTGAGACAGGAGACATTACGCCGGTTTTAGGGGGTGTCGAATGACTGTGTAATGCTGGCATCACCTATGAGTTTTATCTCACAATTTTGGATATTATTTAACAAATGCAATGAGGTCTTAGAGGCACCTGACCAGATGAGGCGTTGTACTCCAGTTTTGGGCTGATAAACGCCTTATACATTGAAGCCAGGTCAGAGGGGGTGAAATATTTCTTACATCACTTCAGGAAACCTAGACATTTCGCAGCATTTTTGGCGACATTGAATGTGTGGTCATTCCAACGTAAGTTATCCACGTACCGAGAATGGAAAGTTTTTCGGTTTCGACGATGCAAGTGCCATTTATGGATAACGGCTATGTGATTAAATTTCGCTTTAACGACAGCAGACAGCAGACAGCATTGTGTTTTGGAAGCATTAAATTCTACTCTGTTGATAGTTCTCCAGTTGGTTACGCGGTTAATATCGGAATTTAGTAAGCTTAACATACGCTGCCGTTCCCGTTCTACAGCCAGAGAGCATGGATATGAGTTCGGAAACGAATATGAAAGGCAAGGAGTACTGTCGTCAGCAAAGGAATGTATTGGATTAGAACTGTCAGACAAGAGATCATTGATAAAAATTGAAAAGAGTGTCGGAGACAGAACGGAGCCCTGGGACACACCAGCATTTATTTCATTTATTTTGTGAATATCAGACTTGAAACCTTCAAAGACAAATTGAATTGAACGTTCCGAAAGGTAGTTTCTAATCCACTGAAGGAGAGAATCGTCGATCCCAAATGCACGCATTTTCGACAAAAGAGCCTGAAGCCAAACTTTGTTAAATGCCTTAAAAATATCAAGTGCAACTATCCTGCTTTCGCCAGATTGATGTACGCTTTGGCTCCACTTTTCGGTGAGACATGCCATCAAATCACCAGTGGACCTGTTGCTATGAATACTATACTGCCGATCATTGGGAATTTTTCATGTTTCGAGATATTTCATGAGCTGAGGGTTTATCAGCGTTTCCATGCCCTTAGGAAGAAGGGACGTAAGTGCAATCGGTCTGTAGGTGGAGAGAGAAGAAGATTCGGCGTTTTCAGGGACGGGCTAGACAAATGCTATTTTCCATCTGCTCGGAAAGAGTCCTGAAGAATAGGGTTGATGAAAAAGTTTACGTAGTCGTTTTGCCAGCGTGGAAGAACACCTCTTCAGAAGAAGGGGAGATATGCCATCTGGACCAGCGGATTTGTGTATGTTGAGATCTTTAAGTATTCTTGCTACACTCAACTGTAGGCGGAGACAAAGCACAATCTGGAAGGTTGAGCTGGCCGCAAAGTGTGCAGTTAGCAGAGTGGCTTTTTCTGAAGAGCTGATAGCTCGAATGTCATTGTAATTGAGCGTTGGGATGGAGGATGAGGCAGAATTTCTAATATTTTTGACGAACGATCAACAATTTTTACTACCTTTTATTTATTTTATTTATACTACCTTGTAGTATATTTTGTTTAAATTGTTGGTCGTATTGCAATTTCACGTACTTGAGGAAGATGTTGCAGTCATTCCTGGCTCTTTTGAACTTCTTTCAGTTTTCCTCTGTCGGTTTGGTCTTCTAGGACCGAAAAAAACATTTCTCTAACTCTGAAAGCCTCTTTACAGCTCGAGTCGTACCATGACATTTCTTTTGGTTTTATACTCTTAATACGATAAGGGATAAAGGATTTTATTCCAAGGAATAGGAGCAGCGGCATACACGTCGTTATCGAGGAAACATAACGACCAGTTAAATTTCCTAAAGAAGCTGTTAAGCCCGCCCCAATTGGCTTTCTCGTATTGCCATACGGTTCTTTTAGGAATTGTTTCTCTAACTGTGTGGTCAGCATACGAGAAATTAGCTGATATGACACAATGGCCCGTCGAACCTAGAGGGGAGAGCACATCAACGGTGTACTTATCAGGGTGAGAGATTAAAAACAAGTCCAGGGTGTTGGCGGTATGACTATCAACGTCTGGTATTCAACACACCATCCTTCGCGTGTTGTTTGTCCAGAATGTCAAAGTCCCCCTCAATGGTTGATGATCGGTGTAGTGTCTGCAGTAAACAATATCTCGACGCTGCCATCTATGTTACGATGACGCAACTATCAAGAGCGACTCTCACGCCACCTGACGTGTATTGCTGTTTGTATTGCTCTTTGAGTCATTAGTGAGTTGATCGTGACGGCGAGCGGACGTGTCGTGATCACCATCTATGAGGTAATATAGGACCGCACCCATTCCACAAACACTTGCATCGCAAGTGATAACAATTGGTTTGGAAGGATTGTAGTGAACAAGTATACTCGTAGTAACTTGTCTTTTTTCAGCGAATTTTTACTTTCATTTTGTCACGTTCTGCCGACCACACAAAATTGTTTTCCTTCCGAAGCAAAGAATACATTTTGTGTCGCAGGGTGCGGCAGAACCAGTTGAGCAGTTTTGAAGAGTTATAAAAAAAAACCAGGGTATACATGAAACAAATGTTTTCATTTTTGGAATCCGTAGAACTTACCATTTTATACGCATTCATTTTTAAAAATAATGTCTTTAAGATGGCGGCCGTTAGCTGCAATACATTGCTGGAGCCGATTTCTAAAGTTTTGAACAGCGCGTTGACACATTTCGAGGGGTATCGCGTTCACTTCTTCAACAATTCTCTTAAACACTTTTTCCTTAAGATATCCCCAAAGAAAGAAGTCGCATATGCTTAAATCCGACGATCACACAGGCCACCCCACGTCACCTCTCAAAGACACCAGACGTCCGCGAAATATTTTTCTTAAAGCATTTAGAGAATTTCAGGCTGTGTGGGCTGTAGCCTCATCCTGGTAGAACCAAACGTCCCTAATCCCTCTTCTTCAACAACCACTTTCAGCCGGGGCTGCAGAAAATTTTGAAAACATAATGCCCGGAATTCACGGTCATGGTCTCGCCTCCCTCTTCAAAGAAGTACGGGCCAATTATGCCAAAGTGTGATACGGCGCACCACACCGTTAGATTAGGAGAATGTAGCGGTCTTTCGGGAACAGTAGCGAAAATTTTGTTTATTCAGAATACCGCTTACGTGAAAATGTGCCTCGTCGCTGCTGAAGAAAGCTGCCTCAGGAGGGATCGCTGCAAGCATTTCCTCACACAGATTTTGGCGATTGGCGTAGTCTGCTGGGTTCAATTCTTGAAATCATTATTTTGAAGGGATAGAAATTCAAATCTAAATGCAGAATTTTCCTCAAACTGCGGTCTGAAACCCCCAATGGAATAGCGTGCTTTTGAGCAGAACGTCTTGGCGATTGCTTGAGTGCAGTTCTAACTAGCTCCACATTTTCTGTTGTTCTGATGAATCTTCGACGGCCATGTGTATCTATTCTTAGTGTGCTACCACACTAACTGCTCTAACTGCCGAATCCAGGACCAAATTGTGTTCGCAGTAGGAACAGCATTATTGCGCGGAATGTTAAAGCGTCGCCGAAAAGCTCTTTGCGTCGCAATCACAGATCGGTTGTTTTCATAAAACGCACGCACGGCAAGGTCACGATGTACTCCGATCCAAATCCATAGATAAACTAAACTAGATGTCAAACTCTACTAATACTTTTGCAAACCCTTAACTTTCGCACAGACACACTGTAAGTGAATTCCAACACTTTTGCATCTCTATAACTTTTTCAAAATTTGCTAGAATGAGAGCAATTTACAAGTAAAATTGCGAGAACGAGAGCGATTTGCACGAGTGTGTGCAATGTGGATGACGTTTTTTGGTTCAAATGGGCGTGGTTTGTATAAAAAAGGAGATAAATTGCCATTGATCACAATTCACACGTATTCACAGACAGAGTCTCACGGATAGTGACGATCAGTAGAAAACCGGTTTTGATTTTCCAATATCTGGAAAGTTTGATATCTAGGTATAGTTAGTCTATGGAGACGTTTAGAAAGAAGTGAAGCAAAGAAACAGAATGAGAAAAGGATAATATAAGAACATGCACGTTGAATAAGTGATGCCACTTTATTTTTTCAACAGTTTGTTTAGCCCGTATCTAAATAGACGAATACATTTCTCTCCCCTACTACAGACCCTTCATACCCTTATCTCCATGGAAACGTCAATAAGCCTTCAGTTCATGAAATATCTCGAAACATGTAGACTTTTAGCCGTTTAACGACATGTTTAAATTACACTTTACATTTCAAAGGCATTTGAAAAAGTTTTGGCAACACGTGATTTGCGTACATTTAAGATCGATGAATCAATCTGTTCCTCATGGATTGGAAATTACCTTCCAGAACGTTAAATTCAAGTTGTCTTGGAAGGTTTCAATTCTGATATCCACAAAATGTAGTAAGTTGGTGTGCCCCAAGGCAGTATTCGGCCACCGATTCTCTTTTTAGTTGCTATTAACGATATATTCATTGCAGGTTTTAGTCTAGTATATTCCTTTGCAGACGATGGTTCTGATTTTCATATTCATTCCAAGGACTCACGTCACCGTTCTTTGATGGTAGAATGTGAATGGCAGCGTATGTTAAGCTCATAAAATTCAGATATTAACACCATAGCTAATAATTTTGAAACCATCAATCGGGATGATGTGCTTCTGTATTTGTTTTAATGACTATTTACGTGGGAATAAACATATATTCAATGTTGCTGAAAATGCTGCGAGATGTCTAGGTTTCTTGAAGCGATGCATGAAATACTTTTCTCTCGATGATCTGGCTTCAATATGGTATATAAGGCATATGCGCCAACAATTAGAGTACAATGCCTATATCTGCTCAAGTGTATCTAAGACCTTTCTGCATCTACTTGATAGAATCCAAAGCCATAAGAAAAAACTCATAGGTGTTCCATTGCTATTTTTACCACAAATGCTCCGATGAAGTTGTTAGTAGCATTCTAAACCCTCAAACCTTCAATCGTAACACCCCTCTCTCTATGAATGCTTCTGATGTACTCAGAAATATCGTGATTCCTTCCCTTATAGAACTTTCGGAAGAATTTCTTATTTTCTAGTCATTGTAACCTGCCAACGTTATAATTCGCAATGTGCAAACATTTATTTGAGGTTCATAATCTCTTGTGTACGTTTTAAGTATAAACACAAACACAAAATTAATTTTTTTATTTTTTATTACAGGTCAACTCACCTAAGGAGGTCATGTTGGAATGGCAAGAGCGACCACAAATTCTAGCTTCACGGTATATTCGTAAGATTCTTTCGCAGAAAAAATTACGATTGGGTTCCGATCATCCAGAAGCGATCAAGTCTCCACGACGTTTGAAACTGGTGCAGCAAGAGTCCCAAGCACATGAATAAATTCTCCAAAAATTTGCATACATATATAAAAAAAACTAACCTCAAAATAAGTTTAAAACATAAATAAGAAAAAAAAAAATTCATCGAAGGCGTTTGCCAAACTTGTGATGTTGTAGTGACAAAATTTAAAAAAAATGTTAGTCACATATGGCAACACGTACTTCAATCGCTTAAAATAATTACATTAGATGTGTAATGATTTTTTGTTATGTATACATATACATATGTATATATACATTAATGCACACACATATATTTGTGTAATTGTTTATTGGTGCACGCACATTATGATCCATAGCAGAACATACATAACATATGTACGCATTTGTATTTTTTTTTTAATTATATTATTATTTTAATATTTTAGAATAATTCATAAAGATTGTTTATAAAGCAATTTCACCCTAATTTAATTATTTTTTGCTTAGATTTTAATTTTTATATTTCATAAATAAATTGTAACACGTTTTTTGTGTTTTGATTAGTATTTGTATTTTTCTTTTAACAAAAACAAATGGTTATCAAAAAACAAAGAAACAAAATTAAATATAGAGTACATTTTAAATAAAAAAAAAACATATACATACATATATAAATAAATAATACAATGCCCAAAGTTGAAGTCTTCCGAGAGAGAAAGATACAAAAAAAAGCAAATTAAATAGCATTCAAGCCTTAAACCATGAACGAAGATCAATTTGATCATATCCAACTTGCCTAGGCCGAAATTTATTTCAAGGCTTCTAGTCAAGTTTTGTTGATAAATTTAGTTTTCATTGAAATACACAAAAAAAAAAACAAAAATCTTTAAGAAGAAATTTAAAACAATTTTGTTGACAAGAAGTAGAGAAAAGTAGTATTTTATTCGTTCCATGAATCGTCATCTCTCGTCTTCTGATGAACTGTGTCTAATAGACAAATGTACTGATCAAGCCAATTTTGTATGTTCAGCTGAATACTGACTTTAAAGCTCACTTTTGCTTATACTGAGTAGTAACTTACATTTTACTATATACGAGTACATATCCGTAAATACTCATTCTACTGTCTTTTATTATATTCTTAAATTGAAACTCCCTTTACACGGGTTTTTGAGAAAAATAATATTCTAATAAAAATAGAATAACCGAAAGCCTTTTTCAGAATGTATCTTCTTCATTGTAAAACTTGTTAAAACAAGATAACTCAATTAAATGTGGGAAGGTCACTTTAACCCTTTAATTACCATAGTTGAACTACTATTCCAGCTCATATGCACTGTATAGAGTTGAGTGCAATGCGCACTTTATTGTACTCGTAATATTCTTCGAAATAAGACCTTACTTGCCCGCCTACCTCTCTTGTATGACAAATTACTCCACCTAAGACAATTTTCTCGAAAAGTGCTTAATGTTATCTGCTAGGAAGCGAGGCATTGTTTACTATTATGAGCTGTTCGAAACCGTTTCCTTTTGAAATTGGCGAAGTAAATATCTAGTGTTCCTTTTACATTTTAATTGATCATGTTGATTATCTACAAATATTACTGATAGAGACTTTCAAATCTAACATATTTAATAGCAAATGTGATCCATCGGCATTTTCTTCGTAGTATGGGAATCCTATACAGAGAAATTGATCCAATTCGCTTACACCGCATTTTCCTCTTTTCCTTCTTTTCGTTGCAAACACTGTTCTTTTCTCATCGAACGAAAAGAATATTATCCATAGCACACGAAAATCTTTTAGTGGTTACTGGGCGGTGGAAAAATTCTCGAAATGCTTAGATCATAGCAAAAATATACTCGTACTTAACTACCCTTGAAATTGACGACTCTTTTGCACGTTTCATCCGATCACTTTGACACAATAAATGCCAAAGTTTTAGCAGTGGAATTTGTTACTGTCCAATTCTTGTATCCGAAGGGTACATGTTTATCAATTTTGGATTGCTTAGATGGGTAGTGTCCTAAGCATTCCAACATTTTTTGGTAAGAAAATCTGGTACGAGGCTAACTCTCAAGATTTTGTGCCTGGAAGAATTTGCTTTATCGTTGGCTGCAATATGAATGTTTATTTTTATTTCGGTGACTGAATTTCGGGATACTACACAAGTGGAGATCTCACCTCCCGACCAATACAATCCCCTGAGTGACAAGACTGCGATATGCAGTCAGCGGAAGTATTTCAATGAAACCTTTCAATTGAGATACATTCATAACGAATGACTAAAATTAAGCTTTATATTCGAGATAATTTCTTCATCCAACAGCTTTTCAAACATTTGTAAGGGACTAAAATTTTAAAAATTTTGCCAATTGATCCCATTTTGACTTGGCTGCTTCTGAAAAGCCAGGTGCGCTTGATAGGGGAAACTTCTTCTATTTTATATAGCTTTGACTACTTCCCGCTATCCTTTTTTAAATAGAGTGCCTCTTTCACTGCTTTCCTCATCACTTTCTGTGTAGGTTCGCGTACGTGTGATTACTTGGTTCTCGTGGGATGAGTACTA
Source organism: Volucella bombylans (assembly GCA_949129095.1). Taxonomy (NCBI): domain Eukaryota; kingdom Metazoa; phylum Arthropoda; class Insecta; order Diptera; family Syrphidae; genus Volucella; species Volucella bombylans. The sequence continues at coordinate 123,254,273 of OX422140.1, read as the reverse complement.
TTATATATACCTTCCTGCCTTTTCTTCGTTAATGAGTTAAATTCAAATAAAATGAACACATCTATGAAAATGTTTGAGTTAAAGCTGCAAACCTTCGGAACACAAAACCAATTCACCATTCTAATAACGCTGCCAACTAAGTGTCAAAGCGGTACTTCTATCTCACAATGAGTCTATAGGTGAATATTTCTTACATTGAAAGGGCAAAATAAGTTCGGATTGAACCTGGGCTTCAACAAGCCTCTTAATTAATCAATCCATTAGTAATGTCCTCAAGTTTACGGCTTGAAATGGGTTGAATAAAGATCTGACAAATTTTGCAAAATTATGAACTCGTTACCCGTGTGAGTGTTCTTTATTTATCCGTTAATTCGATAGCCCAATTGTGCCGCTTTTTTCCAGCGACAGCCACATCAACCTAACCTTTCCTGGCATAACTTGACAGGTGACAACTTGCTTAAATCATTTCCATTCTATAGTCCTACTATGATCTTACCAATACTACTTGTCAAATTCAAGTAATCTCAACTGAATCGGTCAGTTTATCTGGTTTTCACCTTACGGTTCAGTCCTATTTTAAGCATCTATTCAAGCTTATCCATTTCCTTGATGCATATGAACTTTAAAAGGTAAAATCAGCTTCAGGGCCAGAATTTTATAGGTATCCTTCAAGGAATTAAACATCCATATTCCTTGCAAGAACGGTCTTCAATATACATCGATGCTATTCGTTGGTTAAATACACGCGGCTCTATCGCCAAGTGTTTTATCGCCATACATATTTTAGGCCATAGTCAACGTTGCAGCAGTTGAGTTAGAAAGTGAAAGGAAGGCTAAGAGCTCCTTAAATATTATTTTCGAGGCGGCAATCAAGAGTTAAAAATGGAAAATTTCTATTCACGCCCTTTTCAAGCACATCTTCGGTTCTTCCCAGTTTATATTAGCCTCGTTGCTCTTAGCCCATGAAACGTTGACATTGAGAGAAAGAGATACATAATATTGTATTGCCTAAGTGAGTTTTGTGATATTTACGTTTTGGGTTTTGGGGCCTCAAGTTTTCTTGTGGCCTTTTCCGTTGCAGAAGCGTAGGCGCAGAAGTGAGGACTTTGCTTATAGCTGCCAAAATAATGTTGTTCTGCACTTGATTAAAATAGCTGCATAGATGATCATCTTAATATCATCAGATTTTGATCCTGGTTAATTGTTGCCACATATCGCTTTGGAGCTAGGCCGAGAAATCAGATTTAATGAAACAGTCCCAGCAGTCGCAGAATGTGTGTAGACGAATCTGACTTTTACTAAGTTACGAGTATAAGTTTTGTTTCGTAGTTGGCATGCAACTTTAAACTGTTTGTTTTCAGTATTGTTGCGCTTCCATTTTAAGGCAATATTTTATACTGATTTTCAGAGTGGTTATGGTGATCACAGAATGGTATTGGCATCACATAATGTAGATCATTTTCTAGCTTTTTGTTGTCATCGAAACCGCACTTGTAATGTGCATTGTTTGAGTAGGCTAGTTTTGTGTGAATATTTATGCTAGTATCTAAACATATCTGTATGGCCTTAAAATATGATACTACAGTATCGGTTTCCTCGTTCCCTCTCGATCAATAGCTAAACTAAACACGGGAATCATGGCAAATAAGTGATTCACGTGGCCTGGGAACTGAATGCCTGGGAAGGCAAAAGTTTTATTTGAAGAAGAATATTTTAAGAGAAGAGCAATGGAAATTACTAAAAGGATTTTTCTTAATCTTTAGCTCACTAGCTAGTTCGTAATATATTTTTTCTGAATAGCTTCTACTAACGATGTAGAATACACTGTCACTATGGATATCGTAATATTAAGAAAAGCGTTTATTTGCGTTTTGATATCATAATTCCATATGGCATAAATCGCGGCTTCTGTTTACGAATTACTTTTCTGATACTTATATAAAGTTTTAAAACATCAGAACAAACTATATTCTAAACAAGCAAAAAGGCAACTACGTATCTTTAAAATTTTTAAGGCATTCCTATTTAAATTTCTTACGGTTTCTATAACTTACTATACTACACTGTATGACTAAGAAATTCAGCATTTATTCTGACTATTTTCGCTTTATTTAGCGAATCGCATGATTGAAATGTGATTTATTTAAAAAAAAAATAAAATCATGAACAATACGTCATTCATTGTACAACAAAGCGCATTTCCGTATTTCATTTCGGCACGTTATCTAAAACTTTCGAAAAACGTGAGTTAAATTCGGAATACCACATTTTTTATTTATTAAACTATCGTTTACAAAAAATTAACTACTTCAATCTGAAGGTTAACTTATTAAGCTAAAGGCATTGAACAATGGCACTGCCAAGTTTTTTTTTATTTTTCTATTTCTTTATATTTTTTTCTGAAATGTTTAGACTACAACAACTTTGTATGGCTATTTTGCAAATTAAATCTTATATATTGGACATTTCTTGATAATATACATAGATATATAAATAGAACAAAATATTTGAAAACGCTTGCGTATTTCAAGATTTTCCATAATTACATATCCAAAGTTCTTGAAAAAAAAATTTAATTCTGAACAGTTAATGTTTAAATAGAGCAAATACCAATTTTTTTCACACATAAATAGGTACAATATATAAAGTAAAAATTGCTTAAGCAGCAAAAAGAAAAACTAAAAAAAAATGTAATAAGAAAAATAGAAATAAAATACTGAAAAAATGTTGTTGTTGAAGCTTGCACCTGCAAATTGTTAAGTTTAAATAAATCGTTGTTTTTGTTTGTGAATTGTGGTAGCTTTTTCTTGTGATTCTCTTTGTAATGTTCAGTTTGCATTCAACTTTTCAACGCACTTATAACTTGTTGTTGTGATTTGTATATAATGTTAACAAAATACATGCATTATATTGAATATTTTAAATAAAGTAACTTACAAAAAGTGTTCACTGTGTTTTTCTGCACTTGTTCCCAATGTTCTAGTGGACATATTAAAAACAGGTCATTAAGCGTCAATTTAGGTGAAAACTCGTCGGTCACTAGTTCTATTTCTACATTCTAGCTAGATCTCTTAAAACCTTAGTTTCCTAATGTAGCAGTATGTATAAGGTAGAACAGAATCAAAACTGCAAAGTGCGAATATCGTGACCGACCACCATCTTCTAGAATAAAAAGGAGAAAGTGATCTGTGCTGCGGTTCTGCACAAACCGTTGAGTGTTAGCTAGCGATCACTCAGGAATTTTCTTAGCTATTAAGTTTGAAGACAAATGCCCCAGGAATGCTAGTTGGTTTTTTCATCTTGACTTTTCAGTTCTGTTCTGGCAAAAGCCGTGTTAACACGTATCGCGGAAAGAATTTTGTTTGGTTAGTTGGTGTAGCTCTCTTAAACCATTGCTCGGTACTTATTTACTTACTCTCGGTGGTGCGGCTATATTAACCTTCGATTCAATTCGACGACCAAACGAGGTTAAAATTGGGTGGGTAAACTGCAAGGTAGACGAGTACATACCAAACCCTATGCGGTGTATATCTTGCCAGAAACTTGGTCACACAAAAAATCGATGCACTGGTACTCCTTTGTGCAAAAACTGCTGTCTTCCTCCCCCACATAATGATTGCACGCGTGTTTACTGTATTAATTGCAATACCGAGGGCCACACATCAAACGATTCCGCTTGCCCTGCCTTCCTCCGATACAAATCGGTCAACAAGATAAAAATTGATCGTAGGTGTACTGTTAGGGATGCTTGGCAGATATTTAATGACAACCCCTCTCTACACCAGCTCCCGGCTCCAAGAAAACAAAATATCAGAGGTTCAACCATAGCAGAAATCATAAAAGCCCGAGTAGAAAAACCAATTGCACTGCACGCCCATCTAAACAAATCTAAGAAGAACACGAACACAGAACACAACAATGAACATGAGAAATCACAGCAATCCAATCAGTTTATTTCCAAACCACAAAAAACATACAACTCGAATAATTCAAAACAAAATATTGAAACTGAAACTAAATCATGCACAACACATAATCAAAACAACACCCAAGTAACAAAAAACAGCTTGACAAAAGAACAAACATTTGAATCGTCCTCCACACCATCTTACTCAAGCATCGACAACAATGTAACCAAAGGCAAATCAGATCTATCAATGATCACTAAGAATAGAAACATGGAAGCTGGCTCTGAGTACTCTGCTCAGGCTCTGCGTCATTCACTCAAGTCCGTTACCAACACAAAACCTGCTCTCTTAAATACTACTTTAAACTCAACTCTCCCATGCCAACTTAATAATAATATTTTAAATACATCACTCACTTCCACAAACCAAAACCCACTACAATGACTCGGTTAACCATGGAGTTACTCATTCTCCAATGGAACATACAAGGTTATTGCAACAACAAACACGCTCTTGAGCGTCTAATCGCGAGATATAAACCAGACATAATTGCGCTTCAAGAAACTCATATAATATCAAAAAACATAAAACTATTCACAATGAAAAACTATGAGCCATTTCATTTTAATAAGAACTACGACTACTGTAAGGCTGGTATAGGGTTTCTTGTAAGGAACAATATTCCAATAGCCTCACACATTACGTCCTCTTCAAATTTGCTTCACCACACGATCCAAATCCCAGGCCCAATACCAATCAAAATAACTAACATCTATAAAGAGCGTGATGTACAAATTAGTTCAGATATCTTAGATAGAATTCCTACAAGTAATGATAATTGTCATCATTTTATACTAGGTGATCTGAATGCCCATAGCACTTTATGGGGTTCGGATGTGACGAATAAAATAGGCACATTATTTGAAAACTTCGCTAACGACCGTAATTTAGTAGTTATGAATGATGGCTCCCCTACCTTCTTTAGCACGAGGAACACTTTTTTGGCAATTGATGTTACCATGGCAACCCAAAATTTAGTACCTTACTTTCGTTGGGAGGTTCTTCCCCAGGGAGAAAGCAGGGATCATATCCCTATTATAATCCGTACCCCAGAGCGTAAGTCTACGTCGAAATTTACACCCCGCTTTAAAGAAGAATTTGCCGACTGGAATTTATTTGAAAAGACCACTAAAACTTTATCACTGACTACACCCGCGACGAATAACGCAAACCAGGAAGCATCAAAGATTAAAAAAATAATAAGAACCGCTGCAGCAAAATCGATTCCAGTTACCAAACAAAATACTTCTAGAAAAACCCCAATTTGGTTTACACCTACAATTGCAAAGTTGGTAAAAGACAAAAAATGTGCCTGGGAGAAGGCTCGGAGGCTTCCGACAACAGAAAACTGCGTCGCATATAGAAGGACTTGTGCAAAACTTAAGAGAGAATCAATCCAATCCAAAAGGTCTTCTTGGGAAAACTTTGTCAACATAATGAACCCATCATTAGATACGAAAACTTTATGGAATAGAATACGTTCACTCCAATCATCCAGGTCACACCAAGACTTTCCATACATCCATCTAAATAATAAAATTGAGAACGATCCCGAAGTTTTAGGTTGTGCATTTGGCTGCAAGTGGAAAGAATATAGCGAAGACACCACCTACCCTGAATCTATTATTAAGAAAAAATTAATTTTTAATCTAAGTTACCTTAAACCAAGTCACCTTCCAGCACACCAAAATCAAAGTAAACTTCTAATTGAAGACATCACACGAGTGGAACTGGACATGACTCTGAAAATGGCAAAAGGCACAACCCCAGGTGAAGATAAAATAACATACCGCATGGTTAAACAATGTTCAAATACTCTCAAAGATAGAATCGTTTGCTTGTATAATACCATCCTGTTATCTGGCGTTTTCCCACATGACTGGAAGAGGGCACAGCTCAAACCGATACCTAAAAAACGTCGAAACTGCCACAATCTCGAGGACTATCGCCCAATCGCACTGCTCCCAATTCTCTCAAAAATTTTTGAAAAAATTATTGCTAGACGAATAAGCTGGTTGGCAGAAAAAAAATGCAGCTCGAGGCAACACGCCTTTAGACAGAACAGAGGCGTTCACACACTTTTACATCTGCTTGAAAATAGACTGACAGAAAATTTGTCAAAAACAAAGCACAGTATAGTCATGTCATCCGATTTAGAAAAAGCCTTTGACCGCGTGACAATGATTCCAGTTCTCAAACAAATGGCTGATTGGGGAGTTCCCCACCAAATCGTAAAACTCATAAAATCCTTCATGACTGGAAGAACATTTCGGGTTAATATTGCAGGGTATAACTCTTCATTGTTCAAACTTGATAACGGAACACCACAGGGATCTCCTCTCTCTGTGGTGATCTATAACACATACATAGAATCACTCATAGTTAAAATAACGCAACCATCACTTAATCTGGACTTCGTTGGAGTATTTGCCGATAATGTATACGTAGTAGCCTCTGGGGAACCAACAAAGGTTAAATCTATTTTGGAAGCGGCAGATAGAGTTATCTATTCATGGTGCCAAGAGACAGGTGCTATTATTCCCCCCTCCAAAGTAGAATTACTCCATCTTTGCAGGAAAAGAAATTGTAATCCTACCCCTTTGAACCTCCGAGGTACAACAGTCACGATTTCAAAAGAACTGAAAATTTTAGGCATCACCTTCAGTGGAAATATGAAATGGAATATTCAGGTCAAAACAGTGGTTAATCAATTAAAACAACGGAATAACGCACTTAAAGTAATTTGTTCCAAGAAAAAAGGGCCACATCTTGAAACAGCTCTGAGAATAGCAAAAACTTTAGTCGAAGGCACCTTGCAACATGGTGTTACAAGCTATATGTGGACCACAGTTAAAAACAGCAACATTATTGATGCCGCTATTAACAACTGGTTTCGAACAGCTTCAGGGGCACTAAAATGCACAAGAATTGAAGCCTTACGACTAGAAACTGGATATCAATCGTTTCAGAACTTTTGGAAAAGAAGAGCCGTGAATCTGATCAGCAAGGCTTTAACAGTCTCAACACATCCCCTCCACAACACTGCCATTGAATCTATTTCTTCACAAAACAAAAGAAAGAACTCTATATCTGCAGTAAATAGAATGGTAGCTCTAGTTTCCTCGCAGAGAACCTTTACGTCGGGTCAAGTCTCAACAGCATACAGTCCTCCTCCCTGGAAACGGAACTCCTTGCAGATTAACACAAGTCTGGCCAAATTTAAAAAGGAGAATACCTCGAATGCAATGTTTCAAATGTTACACAGGGAGATGATAAATGAAAGCAAAGCCGATTATTTACTTTACACTGATGGATCCCATAAAGATAGCTGCTCATCATATGCAGTGATTAGACTGGACCAAAATGCAAATCCATCAACGATCTGGCAAGGACTTTTGCCGCTGGAGTCAGGCAGTTACATCGCAGAGTTAACAGCAATTAACAAGGCTATATCTCTCGCTCAAAATTACAATGGGGGCAGCCTTATTCTAACAGATAATCTGGGAATCCTAATAGGTCTAAAGGAAGAAACAAATAAATGCCCTACACTTGAACTCATCAGAAGTAAGATCAATGAGAGCATCATGCTAGCATGGGTACCGGGACATACTGGTATCAAAGGGAACGAAGCAGCAGACCTTGCGGCGAAAGAGGCTAACAATTACCCCTTAATCATTGAAACACCTAACTTCTATCAGCTGACACGGAGAATTTTTCTCACCAATCAGGCACTCGAGCTTACTGATATGTGGAAAAATTGCCAAACCTTCCTACAGGCCCATAATCCCCAATACTCCCGGATTCCGTACAATGACTTGTTTACAAGAGAAGATTGTATAAAATTACTGAGGATCAGACTGGGAAAAACAATTTTTACTACTCGACACCTATACAATAACGAGCCCCCGGATATATGTGGACATTGCCACACTACTTTAACAGTAAGACACATCTTTGTGGAATGTCCTTTATCAACCCAAATTGACGTACGCAGCGATAGAACAGCCCCAACAAGCCAACTAGCAAGTATATTGAATCCAGCAGACATTAGATCAATTAATCGAATAAAAGATGCTACATCAATACATAATAAATTTAAGGAAATATGATTTTAACTTTTCTTACTCTTTAAATACCTCTTCTTAAATCAAATGTATTATTTCCACTAAACTCATCAATTATCTATAATAAGTCTTATTTATAATTATATATAACTTTTATAAGTTTTTGTTTCTCTAAAATACGGCATCCTTTATGGCCTTGATGCCCAGATGCCTTTTATAAATATTTTTGTAAATTTATTTTGCAAATTATTTGATCAAATAAATAAATAAATAAATCTTGACTTTCGACGTCGATTTCCTAATCGTGTCGCGCCGACTAGGCAAACATTCCGCCGCTTAGCTACTCGACTTGAACAGAGCGGAATAACATGAGACCATGCAGGGCGTGGCCGCCACCGGACTGGTCGTTCGGCCGAGAATATCGCGGCTGTGGCTGTCGATGTTGCTGAAAACGAAGAAACATCAACTAGACGGCGGGCAACGCAATTGGGCATCACCAGACGGACCCTACTCCGAATTTTAGTGAAAGACTTACACATGTTCCCCTACAAAGAGCAAACAGTGCATCAGTTAATGCCTCCTGACCGTCAGTTGAATTACTGTGAATTACTGTAAAGCCATCCTCAATCTCAACAACGAAGAGGACGATTTTGTGTCTAAAATCATCATAACGACGAGGAGCATTTGCACTAAAGTGGTTACGTCAATAAGCAAAATCTTAATTTCTGGGGCACTGAAAATCCGCGTGTAATGCCACTGTGTGGTGCGGCGTTCACGAGGGAGGAGTGATTGGGCCGTATTTTTTTGAGGACTCCATCGGTCCAATACGGTCACTGTTACTGGCGAACGCTACAGGGCCATGATAAACGATTTCTTACTGCCGGAATTAGATGAGCGGGGCTTGGTGAACATACGATTTCAACAAGACGGTGCAACCGCACACACAATACGAGCCACAAATTAGGCGATTTGGCACGGCCGGCAAGATCGTCCAATTTCTTTTTTTGGAACACTTGAAGTCGCGGGTTTATGCCAATAAGCCTCAGACAATCGCAGTCCTTAAGGAGAATATTCGACAGAAATGCGAACAGTTATCACCGGTAACCTTGCGGAAAGTCATGGAAAATGCGATAAAACTGGCACAAATGTGTATCAACACTGGTTCCAGCCAGTTGGCGGATATCATCTTTTCTAATTAACAGAAATAATTATAAGGGTCCAAATAAAGATTTAAAGATCTTTTTTTTTTATTCTGTAGAAAAGTAATTCAAAAAGAAAATTTGATGATTTATTTTGCAGCACCTTGTACTTGCAGGGCCGACATATAAAATGAAATGGTTGAATTTCCAGGCATTTGACAAAATGATGTTCTGCTCGCATTCAGTCCGTTCGTTTTCCACACTGAATTCATATTTTTACGACCTGAGTTTGTTTTTTATTCTTCCCCATGCATCGCACTACGAGATCCTGGTTCATCATAAGTTTCCGTTGAGCAAAAGCTAGTAATGCTGTTTTAGGAAAGCGGAAAAGCAATCATTAGCGATGACCTAAATTTAATTTGGATCCAGGGAGTTCTTGTGCTAGAAGACGACAAAAGGGGCGCAGAGGTTTTCAAAACAGTGATATGAGAACTTATTGCCTTGCACTTTACACGTTAAGCTTGTGATGAAACTCAAAAACAGCCAAAGTTAAATACATACGTACATCACCGCCCAGATTATTTTGAGAAAGTATAAAACAGATATAGATATTTGCTTAAGCTACTCAAATTAAGAAAATAAGTATTGCCTTTCAACAGCGAGTAGAATTGGTGAAGACTTTCTTACCATAATGGCAGACATTATAGGAACTGAATTTTGCTTAAACCTGTAGGGTCCGAAGAAAACAATGGACATTGTATGCACAGTATGTGGCTCCAATAACATTTAGATGTGAAGAAGTTTCTCAAGAATTCTTTCATTTCACATTCTTATCATGAGCTGCATTCTTAAAGCGGTCGATATTTAAAATAGCACTCGAGTTTCGATGACTTACAACTTTGGTCTTACGGACAGTCACTGTACTTTAGGTCAAAATTTGATCCGAAAAAGCAATGTGGTTGAACCTGCACAGGTGGATCCAAAACAAATCTTTCATATGACACTGTGGTCTTCGTAGATGACAGCTTCTTTCACTACTTGTTAGATGAATTTTTGTCTATCTTCCTGTATCTGTGTATGTAGCTGCACATAAAAAGTTGGTTTCCTAGCTAGATCAAAAATCTGAGACGTCTCTGAATGCAATCAGGAGGCTGAATTTACTGAAACTTGTTTGCATTCCAGGTTATAACAGGATCATGAAAAATGGGATCACCGAAGAACTTGCAAGTCAAGAGGAGTTCTCATTAACAGTTCTCATAACGCAACAATCAAGTTCGTAGTGAAGTGATTGCCTTACCTCCCAGATTGGTGTTCTCCTTTACTCATGTAGACTAAAATACCAAGGTCATATCCCACTAGTAGCATTATACTGGCCTACGCCATCATAGAGCACACAATCCTATACGGAAGAGATTAAAAAGATGTGACGAACCACTTGATGGCTTCGGAAAAAAATGGACTCACTTTTGATGACCCTAGCAAAAGGTTTAAAGGTCAGCGACATTCGGATTTGCACAAGGAGTCTTCGGACCCTTAACAGGCCACCTACAGCCGAACAATTAGAAGGGGCCCTTGACTGCTGTCACGCAGATATCACCGCCATCCAAGATTTGCGATGGGATGGGCCGGACATAAGAAGGATGAAAAACTGTGATATCACATAATATAGTGATTGCTATAGGAAAAACAAACAGCGCTTATTCGGATGATACTTAAGTAAGAAGTCTTGAGCTTTCGACACGCATACCTCTACGGACGACAAGGACGACGCCACGAAAAAATGTTTCTACGAGCTCCTCGACAAGATATATGAGCATTTTCTGAAGTATGACGGATAGGAAAGGAAGACATCTTTGGTAGGATAGCACTATAGCAAGCACACATTTCAATATAGATCATCAAACGCTAAATCAAATTTATCATTTTGTGATAGACGTAAGGTATGTCTCAAGCATTCCGGCCAGCCAACATTGACTCCGATCACCACCTTGTTGCAGCCAAGGTGCGACTGCGGATTTCCCAAGCGCCACAACAAAAAAGAACTACAGTGAGAAAATGTAACGTAGAAAAACTGCAATCGCAAGAGACCGCCAGAATCTTCACCGAACCCGTATCCCGAAATCTCTCAACAACTCCTCTGCCGCCAGCATCAAGTACCATGGCAGTGTGCCATCAGAGATGGGAGAGATGTGCTGCGTTTTACTCGACCACCACTGGTTTGATGAAGAATGAAGGTAAGCACACGCAGCAAAACAAGAAGCCTACAAAGCGCCGAAGGATGAGAGTTGCTCGTGATGCCTACGACCAAAAGAGACGGGAAGAACATTGGCTTCCCCAGAAGAAGAAAAAATAACATGAGAACATGAGCTCAAAAATATTGAGAGATTGTGCTGCAGAAGCAACGAACGGAAATTTTACCAACGGATAAAAAGAACGTGCCAAGGCAAGAAGATCAGTACAGAAGCCTGAAGAGATGAAGACGGAAACCTGGTAGCGGAGTCACAGTCGGTGCTAAGAATATAGATAAACTCTTTCTGCAGACTGTATAACTTAGACGGCCCAACATGTCATCGTCAGGAGAGCCTCTCAACTACGCCAACTATAGGGGTATAAGTCTCCTAAAAATCGGATACAAGATCTTATCTGCCTTATTCTGTAACGTCTAAAACCCTTCGCCAACAGCCTGATTGGCTCTATCAGTGTGGTTTCAGACCAGGAAATCTCTACACTCCGGTAGAGCCTGGAGAAAACTCAAGAAATTCAAATCGATACTCACTATCTTTTCATCGATTTCAAGGCCACAGATGAGAGTATTTATAGAGCCGGGCTGTATAAAGCCATATCTAGTTTTGGCATACCTGCCAAACTCGTCCATCTGTGCAGAATGACGATTGAAAACCGTCAAGCTCGGTAACGACTTAACGGAGAACTTTGGTGCAAAAAAAGGTTTCAGACAAGTGATGCGCTGTCATGAGACTCCTTTAAGTTCATACTTGATGGAATTGAGCAGAACTTACCAGTGAACATTGGGTGCACAATCTTTCAAAAGTCTGTGCAACTACATTGACATAATTGAGAGAACTCGGCGGGCTGTCACCGGTGTGTCCGCTAGTGCTGAAACGAAAGGGACACACAAAACCGACGAATTGGACAGAATGTCATAATCGAAACCTGTAATTGCGAGGTAGTTACGGACTTTACCTAGCTTGGCTCTGGTATGAATTCTGCCAACATCATCTCAGTAGAAATGAAATGAAGAATCACTCTTACCAGCCACTATTGCTTTGGGCTAAGAAGGTAATTGATTGCTAATGCCCTAAAACTAAGGAGATTCTATCTAAGACCTTGATCATCCCTGGCCTACTTTATAGCGCAGAAGCATGGACTTCATCGAGAGCGGATGAATCCTCAGCCGTTTCGAGAGAAAAATCCTGCGAAAAACATTCGGTTCCATTTGTTTTGACAAGCTTTGGAGGAGAATATTCAAAGACGAACTCTACAAGCTGTACAGCGACCTAGTCAAACAACCGCCGCTCAATCGCCTGAGATAGCTAGGACATGTGGAGCAATACTCCGGCCCGCAGAGTTTTCGAATATAACACGAATGGACAGCGCAGTAGAGGAAGACCTCACCTTAGGCGGTCCGCACAAGTAGAAAGGGTCCTCAACCGATTTGGAGTACGCAACTGAAGGTAGTTACCTAAACACCGGTGTCTTGTAATAATTGAGCAATGATTAAATTTGCTTGAAAGGACCAGCACTTGCTGAGCGGAGGGAAGGAATACGATGGATAGATAGCTAATGTAAAATAAATGAAAATGCTACTTATCTTTCCGCTGTTCTATATCCAAGTGGGCGAGACAATTTTATTTCAGATCTTTCATAGTAAAGTGTTATACAATTTAGTGATATGAATAATATTGAGTATAACAGTTGAGCAAATTAAAGTGAGTCGTGATAAATAAGTGTAAAGCATAAATGTGCAAATTAGAATAGTGTACGTTAACCGGGTTTCAAATTTCAAATAGTCATATAATAAACTAAAATTGCATTACTTTACAGATTATTACTACATTAGTCAAGACAATGATAGACTAGCAAATAGATGAAATAAAGTTAGGAGCAATTAACAATTTAAGAAAGTTAAAATGATGTAAATTCACAAGTATTCCCAAACAACCGGTCTAACTGGAGAGGCTTATTAATTAAGGGCAATGGTCACCCCGATGTGTAGCGCCACCTAAGTAAGTAAACAAAAGAATTATCTGGGCAAATGTGCAACTCTACAAACTCTTGGTGAATGCGCTAAAAACGTCCTGAAATCGACTTCATAAAGATATGAATCATCACACTCTTTTGCTTCGTTGATAATCATTTTATTTTTCAAGTGTACGTCTTATAATTATTAATTTTAGCATTTTCGAATCAATATAAAAAAACTGTCAAACTTTGTTGTTCTATGCATTCAATATTTTTTTAATAAATCGCCCAATTATGGTCAAACATCTCTTCTCCAAATCGGCATGAGGAAGTGATGACTGGTTTACCTGAAAATAAAATTAAGACGCATCCATTTGTTAACCATTTTGTTAGCAAGTAACATACATACTCGTATAAGTATTTCAGGCAAACTTACCTGATCTCCTTTAAGGCGATCAACCATAGTCACGCATACCTCGCCAGCCCTGATTCCAATGTGATATGTAAAGGATGAGAACATAGTTGCCTCCATTTCAATATTAAGCACACCATGATCGTGTAATTTTTGTAAGTACTCAATTTTATCCTTTTCATCATGCGTACATATGGCACCATCTAATCGACCTTGACCTGTTATTTAAAATTTAGATCATAGAGTTTAGTTGACGAATTGGTTAGAGTCGGTAGTCTCTATACATAAAAACGGAATCATTCATATCTATGAAGTAGTAATTCCCAAGGGATTGCAGTCTGAGAGTTGATGACAATTTCACAGGAAGTGCGCAACAGATTCCTCTTTATCTCCACCCGCTGCAGTTCCAGCTGAAATCGTTGCGAGGAATCCTATTATGTTTGTGAGTTTGCAGATATCTCTTCCCCACAGGTTGATCTGTTGCTTTAACAATAGTTTGGACAGCCTCCTGTGGTTTAGGCCTCACTCAATGTGAAGATCGAGAATACATAGGAGGATCTTCAGGAAGAAGCATGGCAGACCAATAGGCTTGAGATGCTTCAGGAGAGCATGACCTTAAACCTACTATTGATACCTTAGTCCAGCAAATAGGAAGTGTACCAAGAGCTAAACTAACTTAAAAATTGCATAGCAGGATATCTTTGATTTTCCTGAAAGCATCCATAGCAGGGCAGAGAGAATACCATCGAGTCCCAGTGCCGTAAACGAGTACATATGATTCGAAATTATAAACTGCCCATTTGAGCTTTCAGTTGCAGATGAGGTTTGGTTAATCTGCAGATGGGAAGATTTCCTCAAATTAAATGTAAAATGGATTGTTTGAATGCGGCCAAGGAAATATGTAAGTGTTCACAAGCAGATTCAAGGTTTTTCCTCAAAGTCAACCCAGGTTCCAACCTGATGCTTATGCATGCTCGACATACGTGATCTTTTAGACAGACCTTGACTCGAAGTATCGAAGATCCACTTGTGCAGAAACTACGCCATGACCTCAGCTCAACATCTCCACGTCTATGAACATAGTATGGTTTTTTATCTTAAGTAGATCACAAAACTCTTTGTGTTTGGTGGAGTAAGAGGATAACAATCCGACTGTTGTTCCGCGAAATCCTAAGCTTTTTTTTTCATTAGAGCTGGGCATTTTCAAATTTCGCCGCTTCTTGGAATCGGACATCGCATTGCACTCAGAAGTCCTGACAATAAGGAATGTGCGTTTGTTGTTCACAAATAACTCGGCAATTAGACAAAGTACAACTACCTTGAAATTAAGTATTGCGAAGCAAAATAGTGGTCATTTCTCTATCACTCTTCTCTGAATTAAGAAGAATTTGATCTAAAAGGTATGCGCAATGTAATCAAAAACTTCCAGGAGACGGCTTCAATACAAAATGTGAAGACGCCTAAACGTGTTCGGACGTTCAATGGCAAATATCGTCACCGTCACCTAGGAACTTGGCTTCTTCACATACTACATTAGCTTCTTCACACCAGCAGTGTCGTACGTTCTCGGATTGGGTCCGGGAAAACATCCGTGATGACATTGATTTATGCAAGAAAATCATGTTTTCGGATGAAGTTCGTTTCCACATTCATAAGTATAATTACCGAAAATCCATAAGTAATTCGGGAGATTCCAATGCACCCAGAACGAGTAACTGTTTGGTGCGGGTATATATATAGATATCGTATTGTGTAAATAATCCCCACATGTTTGCTTAATGAAGCAATACAGGTTTCAGAAATATCTTAACAGTTGCTCGTTTTATTCAAAAAACAAATCCTCCACCTCTTGTTGAAATACGCTTTGGTAAAGGGTTTTCCAATAGGGACTTGACAACTTTGAATTTAATTTGTGAACGCACTCTTTCACTAATCATCAAACTGTCACTGTCAATTTATTCAGTGAACTCAACATTTTCATCATGATATAGTACACGAACGAGCAACGTCTGCAAATTATAAAAAATTTCTACCGAAATTCGGAGTCGGTGACTGCAACTTTAAGAGCGTTAACTCCATTTTCGGTCGTAATTCTCGCCATAGTAGACAGCCAATAACAAGTTTAGTGCAAAAATTTCAGTCTACATATTCGTTGTGTGATGTTGCCGTGTCAGTGAGACAACGGGTTGGTCGAAGTGTCGAAAATATCGCTGTCGTTCAGGCGTCCGTAGCAAACGATCCAAATCAATCAATTCCACGGCGTTCTCAAGAATTGGACATCGCTCAGACCAGATTATGGCGTATTTTGCGTAAGGATCTTGGTTTACACCCATACAAGATCAAGATCAAGCTGATCAAGATCAAGAGAAGATGCGCCAAGATGATGAATTTCATCGCAAAACCATCTTCAGTGACGAAGCTCATTTTTGGCTCAATACGTTCGTCAATAAGCAAAATATGCGTTATTAGTCGGGTCAAAATCCCCATGTGCTTCATGAATCACCACTTCATCCACAAAATATAACGGTTTGGTGCGGTTTGCATGCCGGCGGCGTTATTGGGCCATATTTGTTCGTCGACGATAACGATCGTCACGTTACTGTGAATGGTCAGCGTTATCGCGACATGATCACCGATTATTTTTGGCCCGAATTGGAAGATATGGATTTGGACGACATGTGGTTTCAACAGGATGATGCCACAAGCCACACAGCACACGCTACAATCGATTTATTGAAGAGTAAGTATGGTGAGCGTGTTATCTCAAGAAATGGGCCAGTCGACTGGTCACCTCGTTCGTGCGATTTAACGCCGCTTGAATATTTTCTGTGGGGCTACGTTAAGTCATTGTTTTATGCCAACACGCCGATGACGTTGGAAGAGCTCAGAGTCAACATTGAAGGTGAAATAGCGGCCGTTTCGGCCGAAATGTGTGGCCGAGTCGTTGAAAATTGGGTCCAATGAATCGACCGCTGCAAACGTGCCCGCGGTTGTGAATGTCGAGTCGAGTTCCATTCATAAATGTCGATAAAAGCCGATAATAAAGTTTTTGAAATATCTCAAATGGTTTGCGTTTTATTTAAAAAAAAAGTTGTCAAGTCCTTATTGGAACACCCTATATATTTAACTAAACAGAACTTTATTAAGCAAATCACTAGCCGGCGAAGATGTGGATTTGAAGTTAAACTGCTAAGCCATAACGTTTAGTAGTTAGTCAACTCCTAGTGGTGATTGCATAAACTTTTAGAAAATAACCAAAAATGAAGGAATAAAAGACTTTGCTCATTTCAGTTTTTAAACCCTACTCGGCTGGTGGAATCAATCAGAAAGTCCAAGGGAAGAAAACCAAAATTGAGAGATGGGCTTCCCCATTAATTTGAGGATCAGGTAGTGAAAACGCATATAATTTAGGGTATTAAATGATACGGTGAACCTTTACAACTCAACAATGTTTACATTGTTCCAACCGCTTGAATCGTTTTTGGATGGTCCGCGTAATATCCATTTTTAAGTGCACCGCACACAAAATTGTCTAACGGGGTCAAATCGCAGCTCTGAGGCAGCCAATTGCCTTTGACAAGGTGGCTGACAACACAATTACCGAACTTAGCGCGCAAAAGATCGATTGTTTTCTGGGCTGTGTTGCAATGCGCGCCATCGTGCTGAAACCAAAGTTTGTTCAAGTCCATGTCTTCAAATGTAGCCCACAAAAATTCGGTAATCATGGTTCGTTAGCGTCCATTGTTGACCATGGCGTTTTCGGCACCATTTTCGAAATAAAATAGGCCAATGGTGCCACCACTCCATAATATTCACCAAGCTGTCACTGTCTGCGGACGCAGAGAAATTACAACATTACAGCAAAATTGCAAAAGTGTTTATAATTTTTATTTGAGTTGATAAATCAATCCATGCCATTTACCTTTTAAAGATTATTTTATGTAAATGTTGACTACGATTACGTTTTAGGTGGTCCATACGGAGAGTCCAATTTTGAATCACCTTTTCGAGCATATTGGCTGGTATTTCGCTAATAAGACATGTAATATTGTCTTCGAAAGCTTCAATTGACGCTGGTATATCGACATATACGAGTGATTTGACGTATCCCCATAAAAAATATTCTAAAGTTGTCGCATCGCCATATATAGTTGTCACATGTAGCCGGCCAAATCACCGGTCCAAATCGAGAGATAAATTGATCACTGAACTCATTTCTCAATAGGTCCATCGATTCACGTTCTGCGTGACATGTAGTGCCGTCTTGCTGGTTCAGCAGGTTCAGAGTTATAGCAAAGAACATCATATAGGACACATCGACATATCAACAATGTAGAACAATAACCGGCAATAAACCAGACATTGTCAGGTTAAAACTAAAATAACAATTAACAAACAAACATAAACAAATCACAAAATATCGAATGTAGAACAATGTCCGATGCTCCAAATAGTACAGACATAACACTCAGCATAAAGTATCGATCGATCATTACAACACCCAGCATAACTCATAAACAAATCACAATGTACCGAATGTAGGCCAATGTCTGATGCTCCACTCTCACATTGACTACATAAAATAACAATTAATAAACAAACAGAAGACACAACACTTATCATAAATATCGATCAGGCATGGCATAACACGTACAACAAAGTTCAACCACATCAACTGTAAATAGGAAGACAAAACTCCAATCAGTGTGTAGTTACTCCGCTGACTTTCAAACGTGAAACTTTCAATCTTAATATTATTGTACCATTTTTGTAAGGTAAAGAACAAAAGCGCATATTAAATATATGTCTTTTACTGTTCAGCTCGTGCATTTTAGGTACAAGAAAGTTCGAATTCATTGAACGATAGCGGCCGCTATTAATGGTAACGTTATTCTCACGGTGATCTTTGAAAAAATATGGGCCGGACCATAAACCGCACCAAATAGTGCAGCTCTTGTATTGCCTGATGTTGCTCATCGGACCAAATACGGCAGTTTTTTTTATTACGTAACATACCCTTTAAACCAGAAATGAGTTTCGCCGCTGAAGACAATTTTTCGATAAAAAGGTGGATCTTCCTCCAGCTTTTCTAAGGCCCATACACCGAAAATTCGATGCTGTGACAGGTCGTTCGGCTTCAGTTCTCGCACGAGCTGTATTTTGTAAAGTTTTGGACTAAGATCCTTTCGTAAAATATTCCACGTAGTCGAGTAACACAATCCCAATTGCTGCGTTGTGAAATTGGTTTGAAATTTGGTCACTATGACTTTAATTGCTTGCTCAGTAGGTCGATTATGACGACAGTAAAATGGTCGAAGTGCGCGAAAAACATTTTTCACAGAGCACAAATTTTGATGATAGGATTCAATACTTTGCAAGCGTTGTTCGTGTGTAAATCTTTCCATGATGTGCATGTTTGGCTTTGTCACGAATCACTCGTGAACTGTCAAAGATAGAACACTGAAAAACCAAACAGCAAAAAAATCACCCTTTATTTACGTACACGCAACTGGACAATACCCATCCAATACTACTTCGTAGCATGCGCGTTGAAGAAAATATAGCTGGTGTACCTGCTACTGACATCAATGGTACTTATTTTTTCCTAAAACGGGTCCAAAGCTCATAAAACGATCAATGGGGATCCTTTCTGTACTATGCTGAACGAAAATTTCTTTCAATCTCTTTCATATGGATGACATTAATTCGAACAAGATGCGGTTTCAATAGAATGATGTTTCGTGCCATGGAGTAAGTCAAACCATCAACTTGGATCAACCACAAGGATATGTTAATTGCCCTCCGATCAGCATACAAATTCGTGAGTGAAAAGCCACAAGACCTACATGAGCTATCCACTTGAGACATCACATTAATAAAAATTTTATTGAATGAGGGTGAGCTACTCGTACTTATTGTTCCAAAATTTTGCGAAGCCCAAAATAACGCATGTTACTAGTAGTTGAGCTGGTATTTCCATTTCTAACATTCCTAGTTACCTCGTGTTATTCACTTCTTGAAAAGATAGTCTTGAGATCATAAGGTAAGTAAGATATATGTACCACCTTGATCAAGTTCCCGGAATAACCACTGTGTGGCGCTCCCATTGTTCCGACTTGAGTTCTGTTTTTTTTTGTTCAGTTGGTAAATCTGTTGTTGACATTCCCTCTAGATCTTAGCGTCATAGCTTGACATTTGCAAAAGTTATGTATCCAAGAGTACATATATCTCTCTGTGTGTTGGCGACTTTTTTACAATTTTAGAAATGGATTTAAGTTTGCAACAACGAACTTGTGTTCAATTTTGCGTAAAAAACGGATTTAATGGTGCTGCGCACGTTGGAAATGTTGGAAACGTGTTTCGGAAACGATTCTCTAAAGAAAACTGTCATTTACCAGTGGCACGAGCGGTTCAAAAGTGGTCGTGACTCAATCGCAGATGATGAACGTAGTGTCAGACCATCGATATCGAAAATTGACGAAAACATTGATGGAATAAAAGAAGTGTTGCTTAATAACCGCAAATTAACCATCAGATAGATAGCGCAGGACTTGAATATTGCCTATGGATCCGTCCAAGACATTTTGGTTAATGATTTGGGTTTCCGTCGTGTAGCAGCAAAGTTGGTGCCAAAAGACCTCCATTTCATGCAAAAAAGAGACCGTGTGGACGTCGCAAAAAAGATCAAAAGGATCATTACTGGAGACGAGACGTGGGTTTATGAGTACGATACGCAATCCAGACATCAGGCAAGTGAATGGCGTTCACCAAATGAGCCAAGACCAAAAAAAACACGTCGTTTTCAGTCAAAAAAGAAGGCAAGCTCACGGTTTTCATGGATTACAACGGTGTAGTGCATCATGAATTTTTGCCAGAAGGCCAGACAGTAAACAAAGAGTATTCTTTGGGCGTTATGAGACGTTTGCGTGAAGCAATTCGACGAAAGAGACCATAATTGTGGGCAGAAAACTCGTGGATTTTTCACCATGATAACGCACAGTCGCACAGTGCCATCATTATTCGTAATTTCTTGACGAAAAATGCAACAAATACCATCCAACAGCAACTGAATTCACCTGATTTGGCTCCCCATGAGTTCTTTCTGTTCAATCGAGTTAAAAAACCACTACGGGAAACACGTTTCAGAGGCCGAGAGGAAGTAATGGAAAAATCCCAGGAAGCTCTGTTGGAATACCAAAAACCGAATATATAAATGTTTCGAGGATTGCAGCCGATGGGGATTACTTTGAAGGGGACAATATAGATTTAGATGAATAAACTTGTATTTTTAATTTTCTGAATAAATTCCGAACATTTTGATCTAGGTGGTATATTCAAAAATTCCGTACAGATTTGAATTGGACAATATTGTATTTAAAGTTCGTATAGTGGACAAGAATTTAGCTGAAAAGACATGAAACTCGAAGAAGCGAAGATCTTTCCGAGTGAATTCAAATATTTATGATTACGTTATCCTGCTAAAGTCGCTCTGTAGATAAGCGCCAAAAGGCCCGAGTCAAAAGAGAAAAGCTTGCAACAATATCTGGTTGAAATTATGGTCACTGTTATAAGGCACTCTATTCACCATCCCCATGAAGGACGGAATCGAAACCGTCATGAATTACTGGAATTACACGATGGCAAGGTAATATGTTAGAATAGCGTGAAAGAAAGTGTGATTGAGTTGACAAAGTTCTAAAGGACCAGCAGTTAGTAGTAGTGGAAAAAGATGCGAAGCATTAATATGGTCATCCATGGAGAAGACTTAATCTGGTGGGCGTATAGGTTCACCCCATTATGGTGCAATAAAAGAGTTTTAAAAATAATTGCGGATGCAAGGTAAATCAAATTTTCAACCAAAAGTAGACTTTAACCTTCATAGAAATCATCAGCAGCCATAGTGTTGCCCAGGATAGTTTTAAAATCATCTGATGGTTCTGAGCAGGACAAGAGCATTTCATAAATTTCCTTATTAAATTTTGCGGGTCGACAAACTCGTTGTCCAAGGATTACCTATCCAAATTAGACATTACGTTAAATAGTTTCTCTCGTCGTTGATTTTGTGTTTCTTTATAACTTACAAGTTCATGTTCATTCCTAATGTAACCGTTGTATGCATCCCTCGTTACCACGATAGTACCAGGTTCTAGTCCCAATCCACCGGAGGTTCCGACTCTCAGAAATACGGGATCCTTGCACTTGGCATATTTTACAAGTTTTGTCATCTCATGCAACAGAATGCTCATTGATGGCATACCAATGCCATGGCTAGCACAAAGTACTGGACCAACCTTTTGAATAAATTGGTTTAATTTTGATGAAATGGAAATGGAAATTGATGGCAAATCTTTTTACCTTAAAAACAGCATAACGGTGTGCTTCCTCGCAAAGATTAATCAAATCTCCAGTGAGACCTAGAGTGCTTTGGATATAGCTGGCTAATGCGCGCATACGACCTTCAGTTCCGCCCATGCAGACGATCTAAAATTGTTCCTATGTTAAACGATGAAAAGAAAAATTTTCTTAATGACTCACCTTAACATCTCCGAAAATACTCTCTAGGTTTGTGGTTTTATTGTTGTAACCAAGATGGTAAAGGAAGTCCGATTCAATGACATCTAAATGCTTGTTTGGTAAACAAATCGGTCTACAACGGAAGTTGGCATATTAGAATCGACATTTTAGATTTGAAATATTGGACTTACTGTACGGCTGCCATTATATTATACTTGTATGTATATAAAGAAGCTTATATGAAATGGATCTTTGTTTAACCTAGTAAAAAGAAAAAAAACAAAACAAAACAAAGTTATGTACCGGTTAGAAGATACCACAGCATAATAAAATGTTACTATCTGAATGCCATAATCTTTGCATTTTTTTTATAGTATAGTGTATGAACTTATGGTAAATTTTTGAAAAATGTTCAATACATTCTTATGTCTGAAAAATACAGGTCGAGACTTTCACTATAGTCCTGATCTTAGTAGTATTGTCCTTACACAATCTGTTTTACTGTCTCGAATGAAACATCGATGCTTGCATAACTCTTACGGTTCCTCATTTTTAATCTATTCAAAAAATACTGAATTATTAACGCTGATCATAATTTAACCTTTTTGCATAAAAATTTTTCTATTTCTGCTTAAATAAAACATACGGTATGAAAGCCTATTACTGTCGGTGAACGTGAAATAATTAAATCTAGGCACGATAATAAAACCTCAACTAACAAAAACTATGCTCGAATTTTTCGAGCTATTTTTTGCGGTGCAGTTTGTATGTATAATAGCAGAGTTTAAGGTTTCGTGATAAATTTCAATATTATGATCTTCAGGGTAAAAAGAAACAACAAAGATGTTCGTTCCGATACCAGTGGAATAAGATGAAAACAACAAAGATATAAAAACTTATAGTTTCGGGAAATTTAAATTTGTGCAACTGTGTACCTACAAAAAAGATTTCTAGGTATCTGCCTCCTCATCAATAAAAAAGGGTAGAATATAGCGCCTTAGGCTATAAATTAAGAGTTCGAAAAGGCCTTGGAAGATCTTAAAATGTTGGATTTGAGAAAACTATTTACGGAACAAACCGATGAATCCGGTACGACTTCCCTTCTTTGGAAGCAGCAAGTGCAGTCAATCTAACCATCACCTGGTTACAAAAGTAAGATAAAAAATACAATAATCAACTTAGCACTATCCAATAGATATGCTTAGTCGATTATCAGCTGGAAAATCCACGGGAGGTCATACGTCAGACCATATGCACATTGAATTCCGAATGCAAGCCCCTTACCTTGCTTATAGGGAGAAATTGTAGAAAATCAATTGGACAGGCTTTAACATGTAAATGCTGAAATTACGTGTCTTATCGAAAACAACTCCTCCCCATTCAAGAGCTGAAGGTAGATCTGCAGCGACTAGGATCCTCATGATACACCTAAACAAGTAACTTAAAATTAATGTAACATAAAGGATAGCACACTCATTCGAATTTATAAGAGTGCCTTGTAAATGGACTTTTGCGAAACCAGCAAGTTAGTCAATGGCCAAATCAGCCAGATTGGAAACGCTCAAAAATAATATCTAAAGAAAAGACGTTATGACATACTCAAAAATCACTTACCAGATAATCAGATTGCAAGTCTGAATCAGCTCATTTTACTGGAACTGTTAGTAAGCTGAAAAATATTGTACCACCCGAAAGGAAATACGCTACTGCGTCCTTTGATAGCTTCAAATCATTTAATACCAATGCCATTTATCCAGCTATGTTGGAAAAAGGTATTGATATTGTGATAACCACTTAAATGTGAGCAGCGACATCTAGATTCACAGAGCAGAAAATGTCGATACTGGAATAACAAAGTCTCGACTGGAGAGTGGAATCGAATTTTCTAGCAAATTGGAAATTGTATGGGACGCTGGATGGCGAGGATTGTTCTCGAAGTATGTCATTCGAATATAAATACCAGCATCCCAAAGGTATGCAAATCAGTTCTAAAGTGTAATTTGAAGTGTTAATTAGGAGAAGTGATTAAGTGGTTTAAGTAAAAGATAAGAAAAGTATAAGTGGTTGAGAAATTGAATTGTACTGAGAGAAAGAATTAAATAGTGAATTGTAACTGTACTGAATAAATGGATTTGTTTTGAAAAGAATAAGTTCTATTATTTGTACCCACACAAACATTTTACAATATGTACAAGGTGTCGCAAAATTAATCACCCTATCGGAAGATGGTATAATTTTTGCAAATGGCGTCGTATGTCAATCATATTTGACATTTGTGAACTAGACAGCTGCAATATACAAACAGACAAACAATGGAAGAATTGTGTCGATGTTTTTGACCAATAATCGGTCGGTGGTGTTAGCGCAGTGTGAATTTCGACGTCGATTTCCTACTCGTGTCGCGCCGACGGGACCATGCAGGGCGTGGCCGCCACCGGACTAGTCGTTCGGCCGAGAATATCGCGGCTGTGGCTGCCGATGTTGCTGAGAACGAAGAAACATCAACCAGACGGGCCACGCAATTGGGCATCACCAGACGGACCCTACAGCGAATTTAAGTGAAAGACTTACACATGTTCCCGTAAAAAGAGCAAACAGTGCATCAGTCAATGCCTTCTGACCGTCAGTCGGATTACTGTGAATTACTGTAAAGCCATCCTCAATCTCAACAACGAAGAGGACGATTTTGTGTCTAAAATCATCATGAACGACGAGTCGCATTTGCACTTAAGCGGTTACGTCAATAAGCAAAATCTTAATTTCTGGGGCACTGAAAATCTGCGTGTAATGCCACTGTGTGGTGCGGCGTTCACGCGGTGATTGGGCCGTATTTTTTTGTGAACTCCATAGCCAATACGGTCACCGTTACTAGCGAACGCTACAGGGCCATAATAAACGATTTCTTACTGCCGGAATTAGAAGAGCAGGGCTTGGTGAACATACGGTTTCAACAAGACGGTGCAACCGCACACATAATACGAGCCACAAATTAGGCGATTTGGCATGGCCGGCAAGATCGTCCAATTTAACCATCAGAGGCTTCTTTCTTTGGGGCTACTTGAAGTCGCAAGTTTACGCCAACAAGCCTCAGACAATCGCAGCCCTTAAGGAGAATATTCGACAGAAAAACAGTCATCATCGGAAATCTTGCGGAAAGTCATGGAAAATGCGATAAAACTGGCACAAATGTGTATCAACAATGGTGGCAGCCACTTGGCGGATATCATCTTTTCCAAATAACAGAAACAATTATGATTATTATTTATGGGAAGATTTCTAGTTGACAAAACACTTTCATCGGCATTAGCGGCATGTATAGATATATGAACATAAAATGTGCCATAAAATAAGCGAGATCTCTGCTGTTCGGAAAATATCGTCAATCAAATTGATCATGTTGCTATAAGCCGCTGTCGTAAAAATCAACAGTGGACGAAAAGCTAAGGTCAGTACCGAAAGGCTAAAGGATACTGCAGTATGCCCGGAACTAAAAGAACGTATTGTTCAAGGGATAGAAAACTGTTCCCGATCCCTGAGTGAAAGAAGAAGCCATACATGAAAGTGTAGATACTGCAATAACCACTGAAGAGAGTAGAAGACAATGGCCTGCATGAAC
Source organism: Volucella bombylans (assembly GCA_949129095.1). Lineage (NCBI taxonomy): Eukaryota > Metazoa > Arthropoda > Insecta > Diptera > Syrphidae > Volucella > Volucella bombylans. Next base: position 123,228,360 of record OX422140.1, on the reverse strand, counting down.
AACCCGAAGAAGACGGCAGTATGCAGATGTGATAGCTCCAAGACGGTAACAGCCAATGCCAATACTCGGTGAAGAGTTTGAACATGGCTTTCTCTGATTTCTGATTAGGAACAGTAGAGGCGTAGAGGAAGCACTGTTCGCTGCAAGCCAAACTAGGCCTGATGACTTGACCGTTTTTCCGCTTGACTGAACAATGTTTCCGGGACTTTCTTTGGATAGCAGAAAAAAAATATTGTCAAGCATCCACAGATGCCAACTTATCCTCAACTAATTAAAAAAAACGTCTTAAAAATATACCAGTATATCTCCACTCTGAAATCTCTTGCTCTGTACTCATTCCACATTATGGATCAAACTTTCTGCGATATACCTGATATTTATTTATTTCGAAAGAGTGCGGTTAAAGTTAATTATAAAGGTGTGATGTGCCATGTGCCGGTTTTCATAACTAACATACTACATTTCCTTACCGTTTTTGCTTAGTGCTCACTGATTGATGTTATTTTGCTGGGCGCTTTGTCAACAGGAAGTGAAGCAATCCAATACAATCTCATAACCTACGACAGCTACAAGGTTGCGAACCTTAACACACACCACAGAGTCGGAACCAATAATTTTCTAAAAGTAACTTAAACCAAAAATGTACTCTAACCTAATGAACAATTCTGATTAGAATAAACTCGTTGGTGAGTAATGCAACATTGGTTGCAATAATATTATTTTTTTAATTCTCCGTTGACAAAAAAACGTTAACTCGACCTGCATCATATGATCACCAGTTTGTCACTTTTGTAAATCGTTGTTCTAAATACTCTGCGAGCATGCTGGCCCATATAATGAGCATTTGTATATAAATTAGGCCTGGAACATATATTGTAGATGGGATTGTACAAATGTGAAAATTCATTCTACGCAAGAACAATTCATGAAATAAAATTCACTAACTTAACAAGGATTACGACGTGGAGTAGGGATCTCGACATATATTGCCATGAATCAAAACATGCCACGTAGGCATAGTTGACACCCTAATACCCATAAGGGCACATAAAATATTAACAGATAAGCAAATTCTTTGATTCCCAGACCTTTTTTCATCAGATTTTTAGACATCCTGATTATACGAGTACGTGATGATTTTTGTACTTTTTTTAGTTCCAATCGTAAAAAGATGCTCATGAATGATAGTTTTGATATAATACGAGTATGATTATAACACTTACGGTCCTTCTCAACTGATTCACACCCACTTAAACTCGAACACAAAGGAAGCCTTATTATACAGCTGACTGCCACTTGTCAATAAAATTACAACTCAAACAGTTCCACTTGCGGTGATACAATTTCTTGGTTTTAATTTGCACAGATGGTCAACCAATTCTTCCAATAATAAAAATTAAGTCAAACTATCATGAATTATGTTATGCTCTTCATTCCAATTTGCACTCATACAAGTGGTGTGATGGTATCACCACAGGACATCTGTGATCAGTATCTATCAGGAAATGTTGTTGTTACTACAACGGTTTATTTATTGGGAAATAAAATCAAATTAACATTATGATCTTTGAAGTGAGAGTGAATTAAGCCAATTACGTCGTTGTTTTGATACTCAATGACAATGACAGAAAGGAGAAACAATAGCATTTTTATTTATGATTTCATGCCTCTTTGTTAAGTGAAAACTGAGGAAAAATATCTGTCTGATGTCCGTAGCCAGAGAAAGTCTTTCAATTGAATATTTAAAAGGCGACCTGATTGCTTTGGGTCAGCAAGCGATCAACCGAGTTGATTATGTTGCGTTCAATGCAGGGTACCTTTGTAGTATTTCGAATTCCCAAAGCTTTGGCAAAGCTCGAACAATCTTATGACAGATAAAATGTGAATATTGCTATCCAGAGTTACTGATTGGGTATCACTAAATATATCTTCGAGTGCTATAGGAGATACTGTTGTTTCTATTTCGTACTCATAAATACACAACACAGAAAATAGGTGAGTGCGGATGAAAGATGAACTCGTACATTTATAGAATGTAATAACTTGAAAATAAAGAGCTTGGTATCTCAGAGTATGTCCGAAACATATGTATGAAGTTTTAAGCTGAGACAGTATACATTACGTCGGTGGTGTAGTCTGTCGATTGATTGAAATATTGGTGTCAGGCAGTGGCGGACCTAGGGGAGGGTTTTAGGGTTCAATTTCCCCCGAAATTCAAATTATTTACTTTTTCTTAGGATTTTCCACGTATAGATGTCATTTGTCACAATTATTTTTCCCGGAGAATATTTTATTACCGTATTTAGTTTCTCAAGAAAAAAAGCCAAGCATTTGTAAGGCAAGTCAGTCAGCTCCGATTAATTTTTCCGCAATAATAAAAAGTATTTTTGAACTAGATTGATTTCGAATGGCGCTGGAAATAATGCTAGTTCAGTGAATTTGTTAATTTATTTCAAAGTGTTTCGAATGAAACACAACCTTTTCATGGCGATATAAATAGGTAACCGACAAAGAAATGTGAAATAGATTGTCTAAGGTTCTCTTACATACAGAGCGTCGAATGGTTGCGATGCTAGCTGACAGATGAATATTGAACAATTGTGCTCTTTTCCTTGGTACATGCCAGTCCGTTCCCTGTATAAAAACCGCGTCGATCATTTAAATCTACTTAAGAGGGCTGATTAATATAACTAATCGACGATGTTAACTAAACTGTCTATATATATGAAAATGTCTTTAAAACTAAATCTTTGATTTTTTCAAACCGACAAGACATTCTATCGATATAGATTCTGCCGAAAGTCCACCCGAAAAAAAACATAAATACGAGTCAGTAGCTGAAGCTTCGATTATTTATGTAAGTGTCATTGAAAAAAAAAACTTACGAAATTATCGAAGGAAACAATCCGTGAATTTATAAATGAAAAATTCGAAGCGTCTGGGTGCGTCTGGGTGCCTGATATAAATTTTAAATTTCCAAGTTCGGGTGATAGGAATTTAAAGTTTTAATTGTTTTGGTTGCGCCAATTTCCGTGGTTAGCGTATTCGGCTGAAGAAGACGGGTCTTACTGTAGATTTTGCATGTTATTTGGTGTAAAAGAAGTGAAAAAAGGGAGTCACCAGATCTTGCAAACCTTTGTTCAGTCTACGTTTCAAAATTGGAAAAAAGCTCTGCAAGTAAAAATTCAGAGAGCATAAAAAAAAAGAGTACCATAAAAATATGTAGGGAATTACAAACTGATTTATGAGAATAAGAAAAATAATGTCATTTGTGATATCGATTCCTGCCGCAAAGTACAACAGTACCTACGAAAACAGAAAAAAGTTGGTTCCAATTATTCGAAGTGTTTTGCAATAAGATAATGACGGGAATTTTAGGGCACTTCTACGTTTCGCAGTCGAAAGTGGTGATCAGATTCTGGACCAACACCTGAAAATGCTATATATTTAAGCTATGGCGTTCAAAATGAAATCATAGAAGCAGCGGGGCAGATAATCACTTCAAACATCGTGCAACGAATCAAAAAATCACAATGTGTGGCATGTATTACAGATCAAACCACGGACGTAAGTGGCATCGAAAAATTTTCAGTATGCGTTCGATACGTGGATAAGATTGAAGGAGAATATAAGATTTTTTATGCTTTGTTCCCGTAAAGGAGGTAACCGGGAAAGAGCTTACAAAAACATTACTGGAAACTTATAAGGAAATCGTAGTTGATTTGAATTTTATCAAATCTCAAGGTACGCTTAGTTACATTTGTAATTCTTTTTAATGAAATGGAATTCTTTTGATCACAAACGATGAATACAATTTTACATTTCCACATGTTACGATGGTGCGCGGTCTATGAGCAGGAAATACAATGGTCTTCTTCTTCCGAAATTCTAAGGCTGAATTGGTTCTAAAAGATCTGATCATTGCCTCGTGTCCGGAAGCGAAGCAAACCTGTCTCCCAAAGTTCTGCGAGTCTCGTTGGGTGGAGCATTTAGATTTGCTCAGGCTTTTTCAAAGTGTATTTCCATATATTTGTTCAGCGCTGGAAGAATTAGACAACAGCAATTCAAAATCCAATGGAAGACGGCCTAACGTACTGCTCGCCACGATCCGCACACCTATATTCATCGTTGCATTAACAACATTGACCCCAATTTTCAATTTGACGGAAAATCTCAGCCTGTTGCTGCAGAAAAAAGATTGCGATTTGAGCCTTTGCGTCGAATACTCAAACGATTTGTACGCAGAGGTAAATTAAATGCGCCAAAACTCTGATAACACGATATCTTTGTCACAGCCACGGAAATAGCTAAAATGGTCGAGGTGAAACTAGAAGCCCCAAAGCAACGAAACCGCGACATTCACGAAGGCGATCCAGAATTGTATTTTCGTTAATCGGTGTTCATCCCATTTTTGGACCATAAATCAAGATTTCAGAATATCTTGCCAACGAAATGCACAGAACTTGATGCAGAGGAAATAACGGGTCGTGTTTTTCAAATGGGGGTGTTCGCAGCTGATTTAGCAATGTGAAAAAGTTAATTAATTCTTTTTTCATTATTTTTCATGAATTGTATTCCTCAAGCTTTTAAATTTCATTTCTTCAGACGTTGTTCAAAAATGCCGAAAGAAAAACGATCAAGATCATTCATTGATGCTCTCAACAACTGCAAAAAGGAATTGTACCCATAAATTCATCGATTTTTACAACTTAGCGCAACTCTTCCTGTTTCGGCGGCTTCAAGCGAACGCTCATTTTCAACATTGCGAAGATTGAAAACGTATCTGCGAAACAGAACAAGTGAAAAGAGATTGTATCGGTTGGTGTTGTTGAACGTGCACCGAGATGTGGTAGTATTATGTCAAAAACGCCAAGAAGGATGAATATAATGTTATAATCCCAATAATGAATGTTTAATGAATATTTAATTTTACCTAAGATGCTAATTGCTTGTAAATTTTTTTTTTTAATGTAAATATTACGTTAAAATAAATATTGAAAAAAAAACCTTCGAACATTTTTTATGGATCCGCCCCTGGTGTCAGGTACTCGTATATGTTTTATCGCAACGGTTTTGAATCCTTATTAGCAGGATAGTATTTTAGGAACATATGATTAGATATGGCCAGTTTTGCGCAGACAAAAGCGTTTAATACGTTTAATCAGATCAAAGCAATTGAAGTATTTTTTGATAGATAAATCTAGAATTTTTGTAGCATTTCTGAGACTATATCCAAACGTGAGTTAAGCTGCAGTTCATGGACGTGACCATGGGAACAAATATACGAGTATAAAGCAGACTGATGTCGTAAGCAAAAGAATGCCTTAAAATGAATGTCGGCGACAAAATGTTCCGCTCGGGTATATAAATGCTGATATTTTAAGAATATTGCTCTCATTCAAAACAGCTTGTATTTACTGTTCTGTAAGGTAATTCAAATGCACGCATTTTTGACAAAAGTTTCATTCTCTACCTAATGGTTTTGAAGAACGAAAGTGGATTGATAAGTAAAATAAAAAAACTCTATGAGGGCTGTTACGAATTTTATTTTTGGACATGGTTTGATTAAAGCTCAACCCATTTCTACCTACCCCAATGTTTTTCCAGGTTGAGAGGCAAAACGTTCCACAGAATCCGCTCAATAGAACCTGAGATCACGGAAACAGGACCACTACCCATAGAACTCAGAGATATTGATCAATTTATAATATAATGTTCACTGCTTGTTGCAAGTATATCAGCCACATTCCTAGCAGCTTAAACCTCAGGCTGTTCACTTAACTCCTCCTACGGTCACTCGTCAACAATGACAGAATATCATGAATACAATAAACCTCTTCTACAAAGCAATCAGCTTTACGGATGACTGAGTCACTATAGTAGAATAATATCATGCAACGATCACCTGCAAGTGTTGGATCCCACAACCCATTCCTCTCTTGCAAACAAAAGTTTTTTTTGCTATTGCATAATCTCAATCATTGTGCTCGTAAATTATAAAAAAGAAAACTAAAACCTGATCCGTAGCAGAAAATCTCTTAATCAACCTCAGCAATGCAGTTTAAATTCCTTTCACTCCTAAAATAAATCTTAGTCTTGATCAGATATCTCTAAACGATAAAGTTAGGTATAAAGATCTGCAATGAGGTCTAATATTTAGAAACTGGAGCTTGTATATGATGCAAAATTGCTAAAGCTACTAAAGCCATATAGCCCAGTGGACTTATGTTGGGCTAGACTTGATGTATTATCCCAAGTGTCACCTGCTGGGTATGCACAATGATGAAAAGATTATTAGATTGCACGATACCACCTGCAATAAAGAATTCGGAATAAAAGATTTTGTAGTGGGACGAAACATTGTCGTAACTAGTACGCATCTCTCTCATTTTAATAACAACATCAGGAGAGCTTTAACATCATCTTGTGGAGAGAGCTTGGGAGACAAAAATTTCCCCGACGAATAGGAATGGAAGAAGAGAATGCCTGTCAAGCTCACTAAGAAAGATAGTCTATGCCTCCCACAGTTACCACAGCCAAAATTGTTTTTGAGCGAATAAATTAACATCTGAAAGATACACCCGATGCCGAACAAGCAGATTTCCGCTCTGGAGATCCTCCTGTGTCGACCACATCAACATCCTATGGATCATTATTGGACAGTGCGTTGAATACCGGTCACCACTTTACCTGCTGCCAATTAATTTTGAGAAGGCGTTCGACACTATCAACAGACAGTATGTCTGGCTTGCCTTGCGTAGGACAAGTATACCTGGTCTAAATGTCATGTTCTGCATTGAGGAAAGTTGTCAGAGGAATTCGAAATCCAAACTGGGGTCCGACAAGGTTGCATTCTACCGCCGATGTTGTTTTTTTATTGGTGATTAGCGATGTGCAACCTTGATTACTGGAGACGGAGGAATTCGATAGAATCTCAACTCAAACATCTACGATAACTACACTGACGACGTTTGTTTAATCTCTGACAGGATTATGGATCTGAACCAAATGACAGTAAGAGTTGAGATGGAGGCAAATTTCGTGGGTTGGAAGGTTAACACTGCCAAATCCAAAATCATCAACTTTGGTACTAACTCATCAAGCTGGACCGGTAGAGAGAGAACAGAGTTTCCAATATCTTGGAAGTATTGTCTCTACCGAAAGTGGAACCGTATCAGAAAAGCAAATTCTGCATTTGGAATGTTCATGATATGGCGAAGCAATGCTACAAGCTACGACTGTTTCGTTTAAATGTTGAATCCGTCCTTTTGTATGCGTGCAAGACTTGGAAAGTGATCGCTACTATCAAAAAAAAACTAAAAAAGTTCATTAATATGTGCATACGGAACATCTATACCAGAGAATAGGTCAAGAACCAATACCTAGACACAACCATCCAACGGCGGAAGTGGCAGTGGATTGGTCATACACTTCGAAAAGGTGATAGTTCCATTATTAGATGGCGGAGGCGGTAGAAGGAAGGCTCGGCCGAGAAATACATGGCGCAGTACAGTTGAGGAGGAGTCACATCATTTGGGGAAAAGTTGGAAAGAGCTGAAGCTCACCGTACACGATGACGCCTAGGACCCAGGGGGAACAGGACATAAGTAAAGGAAAGTATAGATACAGATAGATTAAAAGGGCGTTAAAAAAACTTCTATAGCTCTTAAATAGATACATTAAAAAAGTGGTAATACCTACTTGCACACGAATCGCAAGGTTAATGAAAACAGTCTCTGCAGGCTGTTCCCATGCCATCCAATAATGTGCCAGAAACGTTTTTCAGGCTGAAATGGAAGGTCCTTATCAATACCGCTTAGAATTATCTAAAAAAAAATAACCCAAAACCTCTATATGCAATTTGTATCTCAGCAATATGTTATATCCAACAATCAAAAGTTGGAAGAATATGGTGTGTCAATATTGGGAGAGTGTCCAACCTCCAACAGGGTAAAAGGGTCATCAAACACTAACTAACTCCTGTAATACTCGTATTAGCAGTCTGGTGAGTTCTGTTTTTTAAGAACCAAGTTCATTTTGTTAACGTTAATTCAAAGGAAGACGAGGACAGAAGAAGAGAAACAGCAGTGACTGATGAACAAACAAAATTTTCCACCAGAGAGATGCTTAGTTTTATTAAGGAAATCGGGCATCTTAAACTAACTTGACATACAATAGATTTTTGAAATCGCAGTGGCCACCGCAAATTTATGCAAATTGGGAAGTACCCCTAAAGAAGTACAAAAATCTTACCCTCTAGAAACTTCAACTTAACAAACTATTATATAAATTTTCAGAGGATTGTGTTGAAAGTAATACAAATTATATACAAGCGAAAATTTTTCCAAAAAGAATAACACAAACACCGACAGTTCGTTTCAGGAAGCTCAGTAGCTACCATTAGTAGTCTAGTGTTATCAATGACCATGAATACATATACCGATTCACGACCGGTTATGTTATCTCCAAAAAATGTCTCCAACTGTTAATACGTCATCATTCACACATCCATCTAATCCACTTGCAATGTTAATAAGTCATTAGGTCAGCTCTCCTTGAATTTATTCTACTGAAGCGTATGCACATATACGAAGAAACGTGGTCCGACTATATCATAACAAAAAAATCTATCTGAAGATAGCGAGAGAAATCTGGAAAATTTCCTCTCTAACGTTTGAATAAAAAAAATAAATCACAGACCACCACACTAATGACTAACTCATCACTTTGATAAGGGAAAAACGACGACAAAGGCGATCTACCGCATCGTATCTAGATATTATGAGTCTGTACGTGTAGAGATATCTCCAATCCTGCGTGAGCAATAATTATTTTTCAATAAAGATGTCGTCCACAAATTTGTTTTTATTATGTCATACGAGTATATCTACATCTTGGCTCAATTATTCATGCTATCCGCAGCTGTTATTCTCCTATGTTCAATCAAGACAAAGTGCACAAGATATGTCCCGCCAATTTAATTACAAGAAAAATTAAATTTCTATTTACGGATTTTTTTTTTTTTCTAAAAAAACCTAGTTGCTGTCTTATTTGATTTTTTTTTTAAATATTACACCACGTGTTGTCAACCGACGTTCGTTTTCACTTTCAACTTGCCCGACACTAAACGAAACTGGCACGATTAATGCTATGAATTTTCTGACCATGACCTTCAGATTGTAATCGTTTCGCGGATGTAGACAAATAGATATCAAACCGACCGGAGGAAATTTTATTTTAAGATAAACCTCACTACTAACAATTCGACGACGAGCCCCTGGCTATCGCAAAAGCCAACTAAAAGTTATCCGGCGCGATCGCCAGCATGAGATATGTAAATACGCTCCCTTATCGTAGTTTTTAGTTCTCACACTCCCCACTAGTTTTTTTTGAAAATCGAATTTTATTTTTAGTGCATCGATGAGAAAACTACGAAAGGCGGAGCATCTTGTAGTATTCATTAGTACACTTCAGTCGACATAGTTGTGCAGTTCAAAAATTATCTACTTACCGAGTTGTTATCGTCGTATCCGTACACTTTACTAGCACCGCTATTAACATGCAACTAATTATTGCTAACTCTTTGTTATTGATTTTGAATCGCACTGATATAATATTCCAATTAAGATAAGGTTCTGGTTTTTGTTTTTTTTTTTAATTAAAAATTCAGAGCAGACGACGAAACACACTTGTACTCTCTAGCTACGTTAGAGTGGAACTACAATACAAATTGTTTAACCAATGTTTATGAATTATATACGAGACGGCTACCCAGGCACACGTATACTACTCCAATGCAATTTTTATTTATCAACAAACTTATGCAATTTTTTTGTCATTGGGAGTTGGCCAGTTAGGCGATAAATTCACTGCAGTGAATCGGTTCAGAAGTCTACAGTGTCTTTGTGCTCTTAATAATGAAAAACCCCAATTGTTCCGAGACAGAAATTGGTGTCAGGATATGGACTACCTAAGCCCCGTGTTTTAATGAGCGTAACTTCAAATAACTAACTGCCGATTGAAGCTTCGATTCAGATCTCTGTAGTATACGAAAGTATCATGGAAGTGAATGTATTTTAATACACTATCCCCGTGGTAATGTATTTTTCAGCAAAAACAAATATTCGGGTCATAGCTCGACAGTTTCCGAATAGAGCAGTATGATGTTTTTAAGAAATAAACTACAAATTGTAAACTGGAGCATAGACGCAATGCCGGGCAAAAGTTTCGAATTAGAAAACGTGTAAAATCTATCTAATTCAAGAAACTCTGTTAAGTGGCGTGATGTCGGAAACAGCGCCTGCTACTTCAACGGCTAGTAAAAGATTCTGAAGTGATCAGTGACAGACCACTATTAAAACAGTACCAACTTTGCTGAAGAAACCGAAGAAAAACTTACGAAAACCAACTATAGTCGAAAATAATAAACTGGAACAACTTAAACAATGAAAGACGCCCCAAATGCTCCAAATGACGCCAAAATGCCATAAACCAACATTAAAAACTAAACACGGAAGGTATGTGGAACAACTTCGAAGCATAATGTAAAATTAGTACAAAACTCTTTTCACTGGTTTAGAAAGCCAGCGCCATATAAATAAAGAAACATGGTGGTGGAAAGATGGTTTGGTGCTACAAAAACAGCGTAGGCTCTGAGAGTTGTTAATATGGTGATATTCTGTGGTGTTACTATTCCTACACATCAATTGTGTTTATTTTACCCCCAAAGTGGTAACCATCGGGTACTGGGCGATGTCCATCCGTTCTGACCCACAAACAAAAATAGCAGCGGTATAAACGGTGGTGTAAAATCCGGGAATAAAACAAATGAGACATTATCCGGTCTACGCCGACATATTTTTAGGTCAGACCCGTAAGGATTTCCGAAACTAAGTCAGTGTCTTAGAAGGAGATGGTGGTGGATGAGCCCTTAATGAACCAGTGCCAGCGCTCAAATCTCCGAGCGGGTTACTGGCTTTGGTCTAACCGACCCCTCGTTCTAGGGGTACCTATAATATAAGTGGCTCTCCAAGTTGTGGGTTGTGCCGCTGGGGTAACTGCCCGGCCATGGAAAAAAGTTTAAGTTAAACAACAACGAGCCTCGGATACGCCTCGTAATAATCCGCATTATGGCTAAATTTTCCAACATTAGACTTATATGACCATGCCTCCGCAGAAGAGAAAGATGACGACGCCAAACATAGCTTCTATGAGCTCTTGCTCAAAACCTAAGAACAGTGCCCTAGGTATGACATTAAAATTGTCCTCGGCAATTTTAGTGCAAAGCTAGGAATTGCTGTCGGAAGTATAGCCTGCACAACACCACCTCCAATAACGGATTCAGTCTAATGAAATTTCTGGCGGGGCGAAACAATTTCGTAGCTACGACACAATCCACACTTCTTGATATGAGGACTTGGAGAACTCATGATTAATCACCCGTCAATCAGATTAACCACATTCCCATCGAGGCAAGGCTCTCCTCCAGTATTATGGATATAAGAACGTTCGCAAGAGATCGCCAAATCCTTTTCTAATCGGGTCTCCCTTAATCTCTTAAGAGATCCTGTGCCGTCAGCATCACGCATCGAAGACCAGTGGCAACAATACCAAGTCAGAGATGCTGACAAATCAAATAACCCTGCCGGGCAGAATGCACCTTTCAACCTGAACAATGTAGACCAACAATTCCGTCCACCCGACCTGGACGAAGTGAAGGTAGCCATATCTAAGCTTAAGTCGAACGAAGCTGCTGGAGCGGACAGCCTGACTGCCGAGCTCTTCAGAGCGGCAGGCCATGACACCAACTCATCTGTAAAATATGTTCGAATGGAAGTGTGCCCGATGAATTGAACCTCAGCATTGCTTATCCGATCCTCAGGCAAGGATTCATTGATTTTAAGGCCGCGCATGACAGCATCTGTAGAGACGAACTATACAGAGCAATGTTTAGCTTTGGCTTCCCCGCCAAACCCATCGTGCAGGATGGCGATGGAAAATGCACGCAACAAGGTCGGTAAACAACTCACCGAGACATTTGATGTCATGCGATTTCTTGAAAGAGTAATGCAAACCTCACACGCCAACACAAGAGGCACAATCTTTCAAAAGTCCGTCTAATTACTGGCATACGCCGATGGTATTTACATAATCGGAAGAAGTCAGCGTGACGTCAGAGGCGCTTTCACGAGTATTAAGGTGGAAGCGGCGAATATGAGTTTAACGGTCAATGTGTGCAAGACCAAGTATACGCTGTCAACAAGAAAGGACACCCAACACCGACGTCTCCGACAGATATAATTTTGAAGTAGTTAAGGATCTTGTCGACGTAATCTCCGCTATTAATTCAGACAACGACAACAGCGCTCAGATCAAACGAAGGATAACTCTTGCCAATCGATGCTGCTTTAGCAGCTCTCTCTCTCGAATAACAACAGTGACCCTATATAAGACCTTAATACTACCAGTTCTGCTCTATGGGGCAGAGGCATGGACTTTATCAAAAATGAATGTGAGGTTGTTGGAAGCTTTGAGAGGAAAATTTTTCAGATAATTTTCGGTCCCGCCTGCATAAACAGTGAGTGGAGGAGGAAATACAACGACGAATTGTATGGGCTGTACAACGACATCGACTTAGCCAGAAGAGTGAAGGTCCAACGACTGAGGTAGTTAGGTCATGTAAAGCGGATGAACACCAATACTCCGGTCCGAAAAATATTTCGAATCCTCCCCCAAGGAACAGCGCACTAGAGGAAAACCCCGTCTCAGGTGGCGCACGCAAGTGGAAGGGGACCTCAACCAACTTGCGAAGTTGGTGACAGCTGGGTAAAAATCGAGCTGGCTGGAGAGGCTTGTTGGTTGAGGCCCGGGTCCATCACGGACTGTAGCGCCACTTTAAGTAAATATTTTTAGTACGGTGGTAGAAAGATGATACCAAAATGGTGGTAAGGCAGAAGACGCAAGTCTTTTAAGCGTTTATGAAGGACACGGAAATAGGGAAACCGATAAAATTCGTCTTGGGTTAGACTATGGACGTTATAAAAAGGGGTAGATCTAATATGTGCGATAGTAGAAGAGTTCTTAAGTTAAGTGTTGTGGAGTACAGACGTAATGAGAATTGTTTAAGTTATAAAGCAAAAACTCGTAAATAAAACTAAACACACGATCGCTGAAAATATTTCATTGTATTCATCTTAAAATCGCGCATCTTCCAAGTTTGCTAAAAATCAACCATACAGTGTTTTGTGTGTACGAAAAAATTTGATCGAAGTGATGCAGAAATAGAATGCCATGACTGAAAAAATCTTTTCCATGGTGGCTGGTTACAATTTTACCGTTGATCTTGATTTTATGAGAAAAAAACCAAAAAAATCGGAGATGCTCTCCGTGCACAGCTTTGCGATGAAACTCTCTAGCTGCAGAAAGTGTCTCCATTTCTGTTACTTCCAAGGTCACAAGTAGAACAGAGAATGAAAACAATATCACGAAAAACAAATACAAGAAATTGAAACTGATACACAAAGAATTAAAAAACATTAACAATGATTTTTTATCTCGCGCTATGAAAATTGAAACTGAAAACTCCAAACTGAAAAATCTAAGCTCAGTGTTTTGCAAAAAAAAAAAATTGATTTCTTGGAGCAGTCCAATCCTTCCAATGTTATGGAGGTTGTGAATGTACCGTGTGTTGATAATTCGAATGCAGTGCAAGTTGCTGTAGTAATCATTGGCGATGGAGTGGGAGTGGAATTTTGCGAAAAACAAATAGACTATTGTTATGTTAAAAAAATAAGAAAACGTGAGCATATCAGCAGTACCAGTGCGAAAGGCGATACTTCATCCGAAGACGACACCAATATTCTTGTTATTAAGTTGACTCGCCTGCAGACGAAAGAAACCATCATGAGAGCGAAAAGAAACGTTAAACTCACAGCGGAATTTTTTGATCCGAGGTTTGATAACTCAAACATCTTTATTAATGACAGTTTGAATCCTCATATACATGAGTAATGCAACCAAGAAGATAAAGCTGACGAAAAAAGTACAAATTTATGTGGATTAGGAAAAATGTAATATTTTTGCGTAAAAAAGAAGGGTTAAGTTCTTCGAAGATATTGTAAATTTATAAGTTAAATCCTTATGTTTTAAATGAATCTTAACTCTTCTAGTAGCGTAAAAATAAATCAAAATCCTAATCCTAATCCTACTTTAATACATCAAAATATTTGAGCTATGCGAAAAAATTTCAACTCTTTCGTCGCTCTGACTTTATTATTTTGCCTGAAATCTAGGTGTATGACTACGAACTATCCAATTATACTATTGCGGGTTATGAATTATTTGGTTGTAATAATTCGTATAGTGCAGGTGGTGTATCAGTATTCATAAGGGATTCCGTCAACAAATTAGTGAATGCCCTTAAGTTTGAATTTTGGGAGCTGGTTTATTTAGAAAGTGATCCTTCATTAGCTTATGATGTTTTTTTGAAAATACTAAAATGTCACATTGTAAATTCCACCATTAGCAAGTTATGTAGCAATACTAAGCTCAAACGATTGAAGCCTTGGATTAATCAGAAAAGAATTGTCTTCGTCAAAAATGCAAAAAAAAACATCGAAATAATATCCTAAAACGGCATTACAATAAATTGAGCCAAAAGGTGTGAAGAAAAATAGCTATTGGTCGAGATAATTTTTATTCGTTTAAATTCGACAACTGCAGGGGAAATATTAAGGAGGAATGGAGAGTTGTCAATAGCATTTCAAATAATGGAGAGAAACGAGACAACATTAGTGAGATTCAAGTAGAAGACACGTTAGTGCATAATGCCATGAATATTGCAAATACCTTCAACTGCTATTTTGCAAATATTGCAACGAATTCCAAACCCAACCATACTCAGACGAATTGCAGTTTGTGAATTATATACGGATCTTATTGATGTGACTAATTGTCTGGTTAAACGAATTGCCTTCTTCATTGTTGATATATAGTACTGTGCTATATATTTAATCTGAGTGTCAATTGTGGTATCTTCCCATCTGCGTTAAAAACTGCCGGAAATGAGTCAGCCAATGTAGACCAATATCAGTACTTCCAACATTCTCTAAGCTATTTGAAAAAAAAAACAATGAAAGACAGGATTTTATCATTCCTAAACAAAAATAACTACTTGTGTCGTCAACAGTTTGGCTTTCGTGGGGGTAAATCGACAGACGATGCCATATTAGAGTTTTGTAGTGAGATATGCAATGGTTTTAATAGTAATACTTGTCCAATAGCATTATTTATCGACATGACAAAGGCCTTTGATATGGTTAGCCACACGATTATTTTGGACAAGCTCTACAGGCTCTCTAGCTCTAGATAAAGGGACTCAGTGTTCACTTGGTTTAAGTCTTATCTGACGGAAAGAACTCAAAGAGTAAAGATAAACGGACTTTTTAGTACTAAGCGGGTTGGTGTACCTCAAGGTTTTAGGCACCATCCTGTTTCTAATTTATGTAAACTCTATATTCAAGCAAAATCTGGGTAGTACTGTAACTGCTTTTGCTGACGATATGGCCTTTACATATGTAAGCAATTTGCAAAACATGAATTAATTGGAAGCGTAAAAACCAAACTCATGTTTTGTGATTTAAAAAAATCAATTCACTTCGGTGCATGTCCAAAACTTTCAATGTCTGCTCATAAATGTGGTAAGGCCAATTTCCGTGCTACTGTCACATGTTGTTCTAATTGTTTTAAAATAGAATCTGTTGAATGTTTTAAGTATTTGGGAGTAACAATAGACAGACACTTGAGTTTGAAAAGCCATGTAGCTGACTTAAAAACGTATATGATGTGTGCGACGCGTAAAATGTTTCTGCTACAACCTCATGGTTACAGAAAGCTTCTTACAGTCATTTATTATGGTCTTGTTAACTCAAAGCTGCATTATGGTTTAACAATTTGGGGAAGGGCTTATAATATTACAATTGAACCACTGCAAATTGCACAGGAGCACATAGTCAGAATTATACGTAAAAAAAAGTAGATTAACAAATAGCTGGCCTTTATTTTCCATCCTTCAGATTTTACAAATATAACATTTATTTATTTACAAAATCCTCAAAGTGCTTTTCATGCGTCGCGGATACACATACTTATATATAGGTTAAAAGTGAACTTTCGGCAAGTAATAAAGGCACCGATGGCAAACAACACTAATTTTTCCAATTTCATATTCCTGAACAAAAAAGGCGGAAGTGAGATATGAAGTCTGAGAGAGGTGTTTTTCTGGGATATGTGGAAGGGACTAAAGGCTACAGAATATGGATTCCTGGAACCAACAAAGTAAAGGTAATTTTACGTAATTTTTAAACCATTTCCAGATTCCATTGGTGTTGGAGCTGAGGGACATCCCGAATTATTTGACGGGCGACGCAAGTGACGATGCAGGTAATAATGTAGGTGAAAATGCAGGCTGTGACTCAGCTGAGGAACAAGAAGGCAATAATATCTGCGAAGTTCCGCTTAAGTATCGTCTGAGAAATACAGCAAAGGCTAGCACCAGTTTTGCTTCAGCTATGCTTGCAGGTTGTGCCTTTATAGCTGAATATGTGGAGCCCAGAACTTTTGAAGAAGCAGTGCAGTCCGAGGATTCGGCCAAGTGGGAGCAAGCGATGAAAGCGGAAATGGGTGCTTTTAAAGACAACAAGACCTGGGAACTAGTAGAGCCGCCTACTGATCGAAAGATTATTGATAATAGATGGGTGTTTAAAATTAAAAGTGCCAGTTCAAATGATCCTGCTCATTACAAGGCGAGACTCGTGATTAGGGATTTTTCTTACGGATTTAGCCAGATTTTCATCAATTCGAACAGTTCTTCGGTTGGCAGCCTTAAAAGGGTACAAGATTAAACAATTTGACATAACAACAGCTTTCTTGAATGGCCACCTCAAGGAAGATATTTTTATGAAGCAGCCAAAAGGTTTCGACGATGGAACAGGACGCGTTTGCAAACTCCTCAAGAGCTTGTATGGGCTTAAGCAGGCGTCACGGGTATGGAATGAACAATTTTAATCATTTCTTCGATCCTTTCGACTAGAAATGTCAAGAGCTGATCCGTGTGTTTTTGTTGGAGAAGGCATTGTTTTGGACATTTACATTGACGACGGCGTTATCGCGGCAATTGACGAAGACAGAATCTCGAAAGTTATCAACTTCCTGAAGAAACAATTTGCAGTCAAGGTTTTTGAGGCCAGATATTTCCTCGGATTGGAGATTAGCCAGAGATCAGACGGTACCATAACCATCAATCAGGCGAGCTTGCTGGAAGAATAATTTCTAAATTTGGTATGGCAAACGCAAATTCTGTTTCAACACCTGCGGATACCTGGAGCTTCCAAAATGTTGACGGCGAAGGCTCTGGTGATGAAAACTTTCCATATAGAGAGGCAATTGGCAGCCTCATGTATCTCGCTATTGGCACCAGACCCGACATATCTTTTGCGTTGGGTGTAGTGAGCCGGTACAAGGAAAATCCTGCGGAAGTTCATGTTAAGGCGTTAAAGCGTATCTTGAGATATGTAAAAGGAACACAAAACTTGTTTTTAATTCCATTTCTAAATTTTGCTTTGACTCTTACAGTGACGCTGATTACGCTGGCGATCGGAAAACCAGACGATCTACCAGTGGTTTTATATGTTTTTTTGGTGACGGTCCTATCTCCTGGAGTCAGAGTACATCGCGGCGAAGCGGTAAAAGAGATCTCTTGGCTAAAGCTTCTTCTAGAAGATCTCAATGTTCGTTATCAGAAGTCAACGCTCTATCCCGACGATGAAAGCGCTATCAGGCTGGTAAAGAATCCCAGTTGCAAAAAGCTGACATTTTTACCAAAGCTCTCCCTAGAGAACGTTTCCAAACTTTGAGGGATATGATTGGTGTATTGCCGATAACATAAGTTTTTGTAAATGAATTATTTATTGATTTTTTTTAAAAAAGGGAATTATTTGTTTTGTTTTCTCAGTTTTTGGAAATTATTTAATAGAACATAATACAATATTAAACCTATATTAACAATTTTAAATATCGAAAGTAACGTAACAGTCTAATATTAATGAAAGTGGGAGTGTTAAAATGAATTCATGAATATTTGTTTTTCCTTTTGTTACACACGTATGTGTTAGTTTTTACTTATACTTATACTTACATATATATTGTACGCACTTACATTATGTACCTTTTTACTCAGTCCAATTAAAGACCTAAAACCGATCGGTCGAGTTTTTCTTTTTCGAACCTCAACAGTTTCCTTACCAGAATTATGGGTGAACTCCATGGACTGTAACTCTCTTCAATCACTCCCAAAGAAAGCATGCGGTCCATTCAGCATAAATCAGTTCTTGAATCGCAGGCGACACTGGAAAATGTCTCTGCTTGACGGGCTCAGCGTTACCAGTATCAATTACGTGTGTTTCGACTAATGTTTTCGAGGTAGTTGCCGTCGATCCATTATTTGTTTAATTATTTCGAAATCATTTTCAAGATTCCGAAACTGCCTAAGAAGAGCAATTCGCAAATTCTTCCAATCACCTCGAGGGTTACTTCGAAGAAATTGCCAATACCAATCCTGCGCGACTCCAGTCAATAAATGATGGAAATCCATCAGTACATCACTCCATGAACAGTTGTAGTTGTTTTTCAACATGTCCACTCTGCAGATAAAATCTTCTACTGACATGGTTTTTGTGGAACCATCGTATTTGAGACCCCAACGATCTAGGCGAAATTTTGAAGCATCGAACAATCTTTGGTGACTATTTCTATCGTTCGGCAAATGTCCGTTTGCTCTAAAACTAATGTAAGAATCAGCATTTCAAAATTCATCCTGTGTTGAAGGAATATCTTGTGGGAAATAATTTTGGGTTTGATGCGTAGCATGAGCGTTTATAGGTGGAATTTGGATAGACTCATTCACATTCGATTGAACGGGTAAAAATTGTTTCACCGCTCTTTCAAAGTTTTCCTTGATCAACGATGGTATTAAGTTGCCTAATGTGCCATTTACAACTTGTCTTATGTGTTCATCTAGATTTTTCATTTTGGACACATTGTTTGGGATAAACTGTTGTGAGAAAGGATCAGCTGTTGGAATATTACTATCGGAGGTCGGCATGTTTGTATGCGTAGCATACAGAAAATTATTCACCTACTGAGTGTCAAATGGTATATTTTGGACATTTCCTCTGTATGGCTCTCCGAATAATGTAGAAACAATTGGATTTAATACACTTGTTACAGTGGCGGTGGTTGAAGTATTAGTTACAGTTTGTGTTGTCGCAACAACAATAGGGTCATGTCTGATATGGGATGTCTCATTAAGGCTATGATCCAACGGGGGATTTGAAGCATTTAGAGAAGGATCAGGGGTCAGTGGCCTTGATCTAATGGGTGTATGTGTCACAGGTTTGAAATTATTTGCAACATTTAAAAGAGTGGTGTCTGCACTGCGATGCGATTGTGACCGAGTGGAAATATTCCTATTCTTAGAAAAAGTTCCACTATTCCGACGGTTTTGATTCATATTTTGGATTGATTAGGTTCTATTTTTTTTATTTTTTTATTTGTGTTTCACAGGGAAAGGTAAAATTTAATGTGATCTTTTGATTAATACAAATTTCATAAAAAAATATGTTGAGGTATCTATACGTCTGATAATAGTTAAGTGCTCGAAAAGTACATAAGTATTTTATTGGTTGACAAACTGTTTATGATCAAAGAAAGAAAAGTCGTAGAGATAGAAAGGAAATAAAGTGATATGCGTTAGTTGAAGAAAACATATATATTCCATTCTGGAATGAAGGAAATTTCTGGACTCTGGACTATTGAGTGAAATCATCAACGACTCAGGAATCCGAAAATCACTTATACATAGAAAGTGTATTTGGCAACATAAGTTCATAGTTCACTTAGACTCAAATACATGATTTCGACACTTTATTATTATTGTTTCTTCACTGTTATTTGATTTGCAAATACGTTATTAGTATCTTAAAATTTGTGTGGTTAGGTACTGAGATATATCCTATATTTCCGGATATCAAGAGCGAAAGCGCTTCGAGACTTGACATCTCTGGAACCACTGCATAGGGCGATTCTGTAAGGACATTAGTAATGTGTCTCTTTACTGGTTCGAGCCCCACGTTGGGCGCCATTTTTTTGTAGTATAATAATAAGTAAATAGGTGTGAGAGGGAGGTGGTGTGTCAAATAAAATTCTCACATTGAAGCAGCGGTTGGCATGCTTGCGGATGCGCGGCAATTAGCTCGACGGTGGGGGGTACTTGCTGCTTTTCTTCTGGTCTACAAAAAAAAATATGTTTACAGATATTCTCACTTTTAAGAGGTGAGACGAGGGAAGCTAGAAAAAGGGGCTTAGTTCCTGCGTTTTGAATACGCATAATAAGGCTATTGAAAATATGGTTCGAAATTTGGGTAAGAAATATAAAAGAGGTATATAAATCAGCTTGTCCTTATTGGTTTAAGGAGAAATCCTACAATTGTATCCGGCTCATAATATTAAACTATAATTGCATAAATTACAAAGATTCTGGATTGTAGTAAGATTAACTCTAACGATCATCCTTCACGAACACTAATCAGATCACATATCTCAACAGACGAAATATTTATTAACTCATGATTACATGAAAACTATTTTGTATTTAAAATAAAATTCTTTACATTCGATTTCTGGTTACCTAAGTCTAAGTATATGTATATGTAGGTATATGATTCACTTCATTTGTAGATATAAGATACGAGTAATATATTAAGTAAGTTAAAATTATGTATATTATTATGTAGTTATTAAAGTAAGTATAAGTATATGAATATAATGTATATGTGTTTATGACATCAAGGTAAAAAAAATAAGTATGAAATTATTGTCTATATCAAAAGCCAATGAATTAAGTTTTATAAGCAAAGTTGTACTCACTGTTTTGCATGTTCATGATGTTCCTGCAGCGTCGAAATTTCTGCACAAATCCATCCTGCTTTGATTTGTTTGACAAAAAGGTTATAGGTTAGGCTTTTAGAATTTGTTACAGTAGGGTAAGTAGTAGGTAAGGTGGTTTTATCAAATTCACAAATGTAGGTTAATTTAGCTTTTTTATAGATTAAGTATTGTAATTAGAAGAATAATTATGAATAGGTATATACATACATACGACTGGCGTTCAATATATTCTCGGTATCGATATGAAGGAAAATGCGAATTCAATTTAAATTGCTTTTATTTTTCAATATAATCTCCCCTAACATCAATGCATTTGTTACATCTTGAGATAAGCTTTTTTAAACCCTCAAAAAAATAAATTTCCTCTTTCTCTGCAAAATACCCGTTTATTGCCGACTTGAGTTCTTCATCATCCGAAAATCTTTTTCTACGAAGACATTTTTTCAAATCCGGAAACAGGAAATAATCACTAGGGGCAAGGTCTGGACTATAGGGTGGGTGTTGGATTTCTTCGAAACCACAATCTCGCGCAGCAGCCTTGGAAACTCGCGCCGTGTGAACAGGAGCGTTATCATGAAGAAGCAACACACCCGCTGCGAGTTTACCCCGTCTTTTCTTTTTAATTTCCTCTCGCAAATTATGCAAAGTGGAAGCGTAGGATGTGGCGTTGATGGTTTCACCTTTTTTTTTGTACTCAGTGAGCAAGATTCCCTTTGAGTCCCAAAAAACTGTGGCCATGAGCTTCCCGGCAGACGGAGTGACTTTGAACTTCTTCGGGGGGTCTGTTCCTTTTTTATGCCACTGCATGGACTCTTGTTTGCTTTCAGGGTCATAGTGGTGGACCCATGTTTCGTCCCCAGTAACAATTCGATCCATAACACCGTCCACGTTCTCACTACACATCTCCAAAAGCTCTCTACAGCATGCGATTCTCACTTTTTTCTGATGTGCTGTGAGCATTCGTGGCACCCACCTTGCACTGACCTTTGAAAGGTTAAGATGGTCATGAAGAATGGTGTGAATGGTACCAATTGAAAGCTTGGTGATCTCTGCCATCATTTTCACCTTTATTCGGGCATCCTCAAGAACAAGTTTTTCGACTTCTTTGATGCTTTCTCCCGTACAAGCAGTAGCCGGGGCACCGGAGCGGGGGTCGTCTTCAATGCTCTCTCTGCCTCTCTTGAACTCACTTGACCACTTTTGCACAGTTGATAATGAAGGTGCGGAACCCTGGTAAACAGCCACCATCTCTTCATGAATAGTTTTTTGACTTTTTCCTTGCTTAGTGATTTAATTACAGCGCGATGCTCAATTTTCACCATCATCGTCTCAGTTGCCATTATGATTCTGTTTAACTAGAGATAAAACGCGAATTAATAATCACATTTATATGAAATTTTACATGAATGCACTAAAATAATAGTATTACTTGATAAATAAGTCAATTTATATATACAACCACAGCTTCACCCCGATACCGAGAATATGTTGAACGCCCCTCGTATGTATTCAATTAAAGAAAAGTGAACAGGTAATTTTAAAGAAAATCATCTTTAACATTGAACAGTAACAAACTGAATGCTTGATAACGGAAACTTTACATGAATCAAATGAAATGAATAATTGAATTGATTTATATGTCGCTTTGATTGCTAATATTTTATCAAACTAACTGTTTCACTTGCTGTAGATCGCAGCACCAAGCATTCGCCTTTGTATGTATAGGTTAATTTTTCTAGCGTTTTGTTGCAGGCTAATTTTTGATGTTTGTAATATTTGTTGAATTTTTGATATACTCGTATGTATGTATGTCGTTCGATGTGTGATATGCGTGCTCGAGTGCGTTTTCCTGTTTTTTTATGTTGTGTTTTTGTTATTTAACAAAAGAAAGATTTCCATACAAGCTTTGCTTTAAGTACTTGACACTGTGTACTAAATTTTAGATAATTGGTATAAACAAAGCTATATTCAGGGATTAATTAAACTACTGATTCTTAGCAGCATGTTGCTAGTGAGATGGTGAGTTCACACAAAAGTTGAAGTTTTCTTAGGTTTGCTTTATTATTATTTAAAAATAAGAAAAATCACATTTCAATGTACGCCACAACATTATCCGGTCTACTCCGACATCTTTTTATCTCAGGCCCGTAAGGATTTCCGAGATTAAGTCAGTGTCTTAGAAGGAGATGGTGGTGGATGAGCCCTTAATGAACCAGTGCCAGCGCTCAAATCTCCGAGCGGGTTACTGGCTTTGGTCTAACCGACCCCTCGTTCTAGGGGTACCTATAATATAAGTGGCTCTCCAAGTTGTGGGTTGTGCCGCTGGGGTAACTGCCCGGCCATGGAAAAAAGTTTAAGTTAAACAACAACGAGCCTCGGATACGCCTCGTAATAATCCGCATTATGGCTAAATTTTCCAACATTAGACTTATATGACCATGCCTCCGCAGAAGAGAAAGATGACGACGCCAAACATAGCTTCTATGAGCTCTTGCTACAAAACCTAGGAATTGCTGTCGGAAGTATAGCCTGCACAACACCACCCCCAATAACGGATTCAGGCTAATGAAATTTCCGAAGGAGCGAAACGTTGTCGTAGCTACGACGCAATCCACACTTCTTGATATGAGGACTTGGAGAACTCATGATTAATCAACCCTCAATCAGATTAACCACATTGCCATAGAGGCAAGGTTCTCCTACAATATTATGGATATACGAACGTTCCGAGGGGCTTTGCCGAAATCGCAAGAGATCGTCAAATCCTTTTCTAATCGGGTCTCCCTTAATCTCTTAAGAGATCCTATGCCATCAGCATCACGCATCGAAGACCAGTGGCAACAATGCCAAATCAGAGGTGCTGCCTCTGATGTGCTGGGTTTCACTCGGCCACAGCGTCGGAACCCCTGGCTTGATGACAAGCCCCGGCAAGTATATGCAGCTAAGCAAGAGTCATAAAAAGCGGCGTGAAAGGTGAAAAAACATCCCACGGATGCACATAAACCCCGAACCCAAGAGACGAACAAAGGAACATCTTAATAGAGTCGCAGTCGATGTTGAAAATCTGGAAAGGGCATGTCTGTAGACTAAATAACGACGATGAAAAATCAAATAACCCTGCCGGGCAGAATGGACCTTTCAACCTGAACAATGTAGACCAATAATTCCGTCCACCCGACTTGGATGAAGTGAAGGTAGCCATATCTAAGCTTAAGTTGAACGAAGCTACCCCACAACTATTGTATGTTATGTATTTTAACGGGCCATTCGTCTCTAGTCTTTAAGGCTATAGAGTGCAACCCTATCATTTAATTTTGCATAGAATTTGTATTATAATATTTATAAAATGATAAAAAAAAGTTATTGTATCGGGAACTAGCAGGGGTATCCTTACAACTCCTAAATGGACGAAAACTAGTAGATGAAGTGCAATGACGATGCACCCAAAACGGGCATCAGTGAAGAGATTCAATCGCAGAAATGGCTGATTTCACGGTAGCCGAAGTTAGCGAGCCAGTGCAAAGCAGAGCATGGATCACATACCCTCTCAAGTTCGAAGCGGTGATTTTGTTTCAATAAAATGATTGAAGATGATCAACTGTCTATCCAGTGGATGGTGAGCTTATTCCACTGCACAAAGTCAAAGGCGACACACAAGGCAATGTTATTAAATTTCAGTTAGTCAATGTGGTTTTGTGGGGGCATATATTGTATATAACGCGTTTCAAAATTTACGGATAATGATAAAGAATCATCCTGACGATTTGAAAGATCAGCATGTCATACTTCGGTCTTCTAAGGATGACCCGTCCTTCGTCGTAGCCTTGGTTGATTTATTAGGGAACGGAGACTACCTTGGCAGACTTCGATAGAATAGTCTAAAGAGAAATGGGTCAGTCTAATTCTTTTAGAATTCTCCTATTTCTTTAACAGCCTTTTTATAACATTTTTGACTCCAAGGTTGGTGGAAAAATGCATTGCTCCAAGTGAAGAAATGGATTCGGATTTCAAGGAGAAGGCAATGAACCAAGTAACAACCACCTTCTCTCTGTCAGCAGGCATATAGGTATGGGGTAAGTTGACAGAATCTTAAAAAAATATTGAATAAGAGTTAACTTATCCTCAGGTCAATGAAGGATCTCTGCAACATAGCACTTGGTTAAACATCAGTAAGATCGCCTATGATAATGATAATGAAGTCTACCGAGTTCTGATCTCGACAGGTCACTGGTTCCACGAACCTCTCCTGTCAATCAGCATCTTTAAAGATTGAGGGTGAGTGGTACGAAGTTTAGTAAACAGGACTTACATGTCGAGGAATACAACTACGAAATTATCATTTACTGCTTTAGAAAAGGTTTTGAAGAAGGTTTTTACTGCCCTCATGTTTTTTTTTTGGGATTTTGGTCAACTCATCGGTGGATCTATGCCGCTTTGCGATGCAGTCAGTTATACTAATAATACTCCCACACGTATTGTATTGTATTGTATTGTATTATTTATTTCCATTTCAAATTAACAATTTCAATTCAATTCAATTCAATTAAATTTCGTAATACATAAAAGATGCTTACATATTAAGTTAATTCAAGCAATACTTGAGATGGATTTCTGGGTAATTTAACAGGAAATAGTGCATTTTGTAGTACGAGTAAAATGTTACCAGTAGCAAGTGCATAACATTGCAATATCTAAACAAAAGACTACATTTAAGGCCGGAAAGGGGAAGCAGAACGTTGAAAAAAGAGAAAATATCTTAACAACAAGTATGAACAGATTAGTTTATGATGACAGTAACAGTATGCGAGAATGAAAGTAATGGAGCATTCTAATGTGAGAAGTAATGAAATTAACATACCACTTGTAGAAGAGATTCAACTTCAGTTTGTGAAAGTAGCCAAGCTTTGAGATTTTTCAAAAATAGACTTCTGTTTATTATTAGTTTGGATATATCGAACGGCATTTTGTTAAATATATAAGGTGCAATGTTTGTCAGAAAACGTTGACAGTGCTCTTTATTAACCCTTGGGATGTCTACTACAAGGCCGGTTCTTAAGAAATATGTTTCATTTCTTCTGAAGTGAAAGTTGCCGCTTCTAAAAAATAATATTTTAAGTGCCTTAAAAATGTAAAAATATCGGAGTGGAAGTATTTTCGCTCTTTGGAATAGTGGAAGTGAGGGCTGTAGCCTATTTTTAAAGAACAATAGACGAATAATTTTTTTCTGAGCTATTATTATACTGCTCTGGTTCCTAAAGTAAGCACTTCCCCAGCATACAAGACCATACTCAATCCACGATTGGACCACTGCATAGTATATTGCTAAAAGTAAGTTGCGTGGTACTAATTTACGCAAGTGATATATTTTAGTAAGTGATAAATATAATAACTTTTTTATGGACATTATATGAGGTTTCCAACTCAATTTGTTATCTATTATAACACCTAGATACTTGTATTCTTTTCCGAATTCGAAATTTAAGCAATTGTCCCTGCAATTTATCTTGTCACATCTGGGATGGTGAGAAATAATGTTTTCAATATAGATATTTGGCTTGGACAAGGAGAAGCACATTACTTTTGATTTATTGCTAAGAATAAGTTGATGGTAGTTTAACCAGGTGGTAAGTATCTCTAAGTCTGTATATATTTGGTCACGAACCACAGCTGCGGAATTACATGAATATGCTAATGCAATATCGTCTGCGTAACCGATTATATGACCATTGACAGGCAGACTGAATATAGAATTTATATAAATGAGAAAAAGGATCGGGCTTAAGACAGATCCTTGAGGGACGCCGGTATTAGCGCAAATCATTAACTCTTACCCGTTGTTTTCTGTTGGTTAGGTATGATTTAAACCATTCGAGTATATTTCCTCTGAAACCAGCATTATAAAGTTTTTGAAGTAGGATCAAGAAATAGGCCAAATGTGCTTAGACTATTGTCTAGTCCTTTATATATGATACTTAAAAATGCCACTATTGCATCTTCAGTACACTTAGCTTTTGTAAAACCAAATTTCAGAAACGCTAAGGAAACTTGATTTATTCCAAAAAATCAGCATCATTTCAACAATGATTCTTTCAAATATTTTTGAAAAAACTGATAGCAAGGATATGGGTCCTTAATTTTTCGGATCACTTGGATCACCTTTTTTAAAAACAGGAATAATCAATGAGGTCTTAAGATGTTCTTGGAATACTCCTACTTGGAAGCTTTGATTAACAATATATGTTAAAGGCGCAACTATATATTTTCCTATCTTTTTAATAACAAAATTACTTATACCATCAGGTCCAGATGAATTTTTGTTTTTAAGTGAGTTAATAATAGCCAGAAGATCTGAATTATTTACTGATGTAAAGAAGAAAGAAAAAGGGTATATTTTATCAACCAAATATTTTTTGTTTGTTTCAGTGATTTGAGTGCATACATCCGGTTGTGAGATGTTAGCAACATTTTTAAAGAAATCATTCATCCCGTTGCTTAACTCCTCATTACAGTTTTATTGCCTAGTTTAAGAAGCAGGGTTTTCATTTTTATCTTTGCCTAAAATAGTGTTTATAATTCGCCACTGTTCTTTAAGATTAAGCCTATGTTCCTCAAAT
This sequence comes from Volucella bombylans, assembly GCA_949129095.1. Classification (NCBI taxonomy): domain Eukaryota; kingdom Metazoa; phylum Arthropoda; class Insecta; order Diptera; family Syrphidae; genus Volucella; species Volucella bombylans. Next base: position 123,200,743 of record OX422140.1, on the reverse strand, counting down.
TTTCTTCGGTAGTATTCAGTTTTACGTTCCTCTACTAAATTGTGCACATTAGTTTGCAGCATTTTATATGTGTGTTTAATTAAAGGCTTTTATTTTTTTTTCCCGAACCTTTTCACAAATTTCAAGAGTCATCCGTGGTTTAATTTTCTTGACCCTATTTATTTTCTTATTTTTCACACATAATCTAATATAACCCTTAAGGATTTTTAAAAGAGCTAATAAGCCATTTGAAGGACAAGCTGAACCGTATACTGGGTCCCAAGTTTCTAAAGACAAACATTGAAACAGTTTTGAGAAATTAATCATAGTTCCTTCTTTTCTACAAGTTGGTTTAGAATTCATGTCAACAGAAGTTCTTACGAGGTTTTTTAAAGTAATACCAATTAAATGGTGATCAGATATGCCTATCTAGAATAAACGGTATTTTTAGGACGCTCGGCCCATATATCATATTATACGAGTAATGATAGGTTTCACTCAACGTGCTTTTGTGGAAACTCGTGTGGTCTTTTGAACAGGGGTGGTGCTCCATAGTTTGTCGGTGGCCCAAGAAAAAAAAACACTCTCTGCTGGAACCCAATGCTTTTCCGTCTGCTTTTCCAAGATTTTCTAGGATGCATGAGCAGGGCTTAATCGCCTTAGGTTGCCTTGCCAATTCAATCTTTGGTATTAGAGATTGTGTCTTATTTATAGGAGCTGACCCGCGTGATAGGATCAACCATATGCTGGTAGCGTAAGGCAAGTTTATCTGCTTAACATCTTTAACTTTATAGGTCTTATTAGTGCCCGTGCTAAAGGCACATAAGGATTTTGTCGTTTTGGTTTGAAATTTCTTCCGACGAGTTATAAGTGGTCGATCTGTACGTAGCTCCGCATCGTACAGATAAGGGTTGGTATCCTAAAATTGCGCTGCTAACTAGACACATTGTACGTTACTAAGACATTTTTTAGCTCGGCCCTCTGCCGGACTGATCCTTGCCACTCTTCTGATAACACCTTGATCCAGCCAAGAAGATGATAGTACATAGGGAATAAAGGATGCGAGAGAAGATGGAGAGCTTACCTCCTAGTTTTGGGTGATCAGAGTTGAACGTCCGGTCCTACTTAAGCCTTTTAGCCACGAAATGGCTGGCAATTGTCTTAAGGTTATCTTCTTAGTTTCATGGTCAGTTAGAAACAGTTTATCAGAAGCCCTCTGTTGCTTATTAAAAATGTAACTACTAGTCTTCTGTGCTTAGCACTAGAAGCAAATCATTTTTTTATGGGTTTTTGGAGCACTAAATCAGAAAAGGCTCTAGCAGCAGATGCAACTGTTTGGCACCTAATTTTCTAGCTGTATTCATCCGGACTTTTTGCGTTAATAATACCCGAATTTTCTTGGCCGGACCGAGAATTATGTGGTTTCAAGTGTAATGTTTAAAAAAAATGTATCCTTTATGCTTTATTAAACATATTACAATTAATTTAAATATTACAGGGTGATTGAAAACTTACTTCTGAAGAATTATGTGGGTATATTAATTTGTTTTATTTTGATGACACTTCATTAAGCCATTTTTTTTCTGGGAATGAAATGCAGGTCTCAAATGGTTAAAGTTTTTCTGCGCGTGGTAGCGGGGAAATGCTGTATTTACAAAAATATTGTACATGCAAAAAATGCGTGCGCTCAAAGTTGAAAATGTAGGATTGTCTTATTGCGGGAGGGGTTAACTTTACTAAAGGGTAGTTCCGCGTGCGACATAACTCGAATCAATGTTGGCTCCTCAGAAAACTGAGAGTTTCAGAATAGTGGTACTGTATCTTTCATCTAGGCATTTTTGGAATTTTTGCATAAGGCAGACATGTTTTTGCTTAGCGTTGGCACCTTCCAAGTGCAATAGTACTTGGAGGTTCCATAATCAAAATCAAAAAAAAAAAAATCGAGTTTGTAAGAAAATTTTATTGCAGTAATAGAATCCATCCAGCTATGAAACTTTTACACAATTCTAATGCAATCATCACCTGCCTACTTGTGTTCAAGTGTTTGCAAATTGTTCTGTATTCACTTCATCTGAGATTTTCAAAACAACCTTAGAAACTCATTTCAAAAGTGAATAAAAACAAAAACCGAAAACTATTCTCCTCTTATATATCTATTTTTTCTCTTTAAAAATATTCGTGTACGAGTAAATCGAAGCTTTAATTTCTAATTGAATTTTTTATACGAAAAAATTGGTTACTACTAATGTGGTCTAAAATGTCTTGCTGTGCATCACGTGCTGTCTTAAAAACACCTCAAATATACCATAAGCTTCAAGCATATTCGTTAAAAAAAATGCTGTACCGATTTTCTTCAACTGATATTGAGCATAAATTTTCGGTAATTTTTTTAGATTAATCGGAATAATGATTTAATAGCATCTTTTATAGAAAGGTCTAGTGGTAGGACTTTATCAAAAAGAGGGTGATAAGCCAGCAAAACTAACAGCGAGTGGTGAAATATTTGATGTCAAGCTGCAGGGTCAACTTTCGAAATTGATTAAGGAGTATGATGGTCCAGCGTTGAGAGTGTATCTTGTAGATATTTGTTCTTTTTTATAATTTGTAGATGTAACCTAAAAGGCGAACTTGGAAGCGGAAATGTTTTTAACAATCTTGACAATGAATATAGGTCAGTGGCAGTAGTCGGGCTAGGACGTGAGGGTGCAGGTTTTAATGAGCTCGAAATGCTTGACGAGGGAATGGTACGATGCAACTTTTGTTCCCAAAGCGTCATTTTATGATACAAAACTTTTATAGGAAAATGTTCGAATAGCTGCCGGTGTTGGTGCTAGGAAACTCCAAATGGAAGGATGTGTTGAAATATTTGTAGATTCTATGGATTATCCCGAACAAGTGGCCGAAGGAAGTGCTTTAGCTATTTATCGATACCAAGACAATAAGAAAAAGGACCAACGAATAAATGTTCCTAAACTTGAGCTTTACGATTCATCTGAGACAGATGCTTGGACCCGAGGTATTTTCAAAGCTGATGCGCAAAACCTAGCTAGACGCCTAACTGATGCTCCCAGCAATCAAATGACTCCTACTTTATTTGCTCAGGTACAACAATCGCTGAAAAGTTTATGAATAATTTTAGTGTTTTTTTTTTTTTTGTTGTTTACAGGCCACTGTCGATGCTCTATGTCCTTGTGGTATGGCAGTGGAAATCCGTGCCATGGACTGGATCCAACAGAATCATTTAAATTCGTTTCTGTATATTGCAAAAGGCTCATGTGAACCTCCAGTTTTACTTGAAATTAACTACTGCGGAACTGCTCCAGAAGATAAGCCGATTCTTTTGGTTGGAAAGGGCATTACTTTCAATAGGTAATTGACTTGAATCTTTTATTGATTTCAGATTCTTACTCGTAATAAATGTGCTCGAATATTTTGAATGGAGAAAGTAGGCATAATTTGGATTAAGCGTTAAAGAATTTAATAACTCTTTTAGCCAGTTAAAAAGACCATGTGTTTGTCCACTACGTAGTTGAATTAATTATTGAATACGAGGTGCTACTAAAAGGCACTGGCCCAGCGATTGAATCAATGGAAATTTTTCTCTCCAGTTAATCGGCTATTACATTTCAACCAACGCCCTTCTATTCCTTTTTCCATCAGAGTGTGAAACTGCTTTATTGAATACAACTTTAGAGGTATTCAAGTATATACAAACTGAAGCAAGGTCCTTTAAAACAGTCGAAGTCGATATGACTTCAAGTATCATATCGAATCCAGATTTTGCCTCTCCAACACCATTGACGCAACAAGGCAAGACGATGCCGCATAAATAAGTCAATAACTTTTAGGACCTCCTTCTGTTTTGTAAAGCTAATGAGTTCTGTTTTGGTCGCATTTATCTTAAACCCAACTCTGCTTGCATCGGCTTGCTTTCGATCAAATTATGCATAATCTAATGGATATCATGTCCCTAGCTAAGATCTTTTAGATCAGACAATGCTATTTATTGGATTCCTCGATGCATCGTTAATACCATTGATTTGAAGTGCTTTGGAAAATGTTGAGAGATAGCAGTTTTAAATTAAACTTTTGCCTCCAATTGCACATGGTATATTTAAAAGTTATGTCGTATGTTATTGATGGGTTGCGCCGATGGATGTGGAATCTTCATAGATGCATGTATTACTGGCATGTACAATTCACCGATTATGATTCTCCTGGACCCCTTCTTCTTTCATGTGCTAAATCACACCTCATTCCCCCTGTGTGATATATATTTATATGTCATTTATCTGCCCGAAATTGGAGTACAATTACCACATCTGGCCGGATGCACCCAAAACTCTCTGTACCTGCTAGATAGGACTCCAAACCGTGGGGTAAAACTCATAGGTGATACTAATATCATAAAGACGAGATACAATGTTTCGTGGCTCACTCTGTTTTACCGCGTTTCATTTCCTAGTCATTATAACTTTCAAACATTTAAAACCAGCCTTCATCTATACCTCTCTCTCTTTCCTCCTTGATTTTCCTTTGCCTGCTCTGTGTGCAAGCATTTGAAGGGTACTTAAATCCCTTGAGCACGCGCAAATTGTAAAAGAATTCGAAAGCCAATCTGGTGAACTCTACTAGGTCGCCTCTTAGGCATTTCTCAAGATTTTAGCTCTTCAGAGCTCGTTCTGCACACGCGTCATGTGACCTACGAGGTCCTCTGGACTTGGTAGGATTGTCCTGTCTTCTGCAAAGCATGCTCCATATCCTCCTGATAGTTTCGGTAATTCGGACATAGAGACGATTTTTCGTGCTTCAATTCATGGAGATACTTTCGATAGCCGTCGAGGCGAACAGGGACTGTAAGGTGGTAGTTTCAGTCTTGCCTTCATTGCTAGTTACTTCACCAGCCTCTTGTAGACCTATCCAAATTGACTTGCCCCTTTTTCCTCCATTTTGGAGACCTAGCGGTTCGAGGGTTGCCTACGGTACACCATACACCTCATTTGTGTGGATGTCGAGGTGGGTCATTCCGGCTGCATCTTTTCGAAAGCCGCTAATGATCCTGATTGCTCAGAGCATATATATATATATACCGCTACTGCATTCCCTCTTGTCGAAGTAGGGTCGAGGACCGAACTGATCACTCTGGTAAGCAGGATCATACGGCCGTATCCAATCTACATCTAGATTATAGATGTGCTTGGCGTCATAAATGAACTAACATAGATCGCAACCTCTACCAATACTTTTGCAAACCCTTAAACACACTGTAAGAGGATTACCGACACATTGTACAGGCCTGTAAACTGCTAGAATTTGTAAAAATGAGAGCAATTTACAATCGTGCACGAATATATCAGAAGGTTTTCCGACACGTGAGAAAGCCATATGTGAGAAGCATAGATTTTCGAAATTTAGTCCACACACTTGTAGCGACTCTCCCTGTTCTTTGTTAATGGTTATTGCAAAGGCGAGTCGCACCGAGAACTGCAAACATTTGAACATGAATGGCATATCTGTCGGAATCATTGTCGGAATTTTTCATTTAAAATTATAGCTTCGACGACAGTCTTCATCACCTTTTTCACTGAAAACGTGGTACTATTGCAAAGGCGTGGTGGATTGATGTTTCGGAGATGGATGATAGGCACGCAGGTGCGGTGACATGTCTGGAAAATCAAGTGAATTCAAGAATTCAGTTGGATAATTAACAGCTTCATCATGATTCATTCTAATATCGGTAGACATATACGTTGTTGCTTCGCCTGGTATTTCGTTTTGAATGCTGAAATAACATATAATATAGTACGTGCATTATTGATATTGCATGTTGGTGTCTCAGTGATTTGCATATTGAATGGCAATTTCAGTGTCGGATGCGCTTTTCGGGCACCATCCAAAAGAGTTGTCGCAATTTCAGATGATGCGATTGCCAGTGCAGTATTATTTCGTGATCGTTCTGTTGCCAAAATAGATGGAATGAGAAAAGTTTTGCCTATGCCACCGGGCGCATTGAAATACAATCCGCCACTTTAGCTTGTAATTGCATGTAATTTTGTCACATACTATGCGTTGTTCTGGTACCAATTTCGGAAGATTCGTTTGAACAAGTGTACCCAATTCGTCGACACCAAAGTGTATTTCTTGTTGCAAATTACGATCGAAAAGGTTGTTTGAAGATGGATTCGATGGAAACATTCCCAATTGCACCAGTGCTGTGTTATATGTCTTCAACCGAAACCAATAAGTGTATTTTTTTATTTTTTTGACATAGATATTAGCGCTTAATTTTCAGAGCCCAAAAAAGCGGCTAATTGCATTGGGATAATTTGGCTGCACTCTATGTTTTGGCATTCCCATGCAAGTTGTCGTTATCATAGAAAAATAGGTCTGGAAGCATTGTCGCAATTCCCATCCGGATATGTCCGGATTTTGATTCGTTGTACGCAAACAATGTAAGATGTCACCACTGTAAGTGACGCTACAGTATAGGGTGAACCTAGACCTCAGCCAAGAAGCCAGCCAGTTCGATCTATAGCCAGCTGTCTTCAGTTTCGCACGCTAAGTCAGTCTAAGCCCCCTTCCACTAGCATGCGTTACCTGAGTCGCGGACTTCCTCTACTGCGCTGTCCCTCGGGGGCGGATTAGGAGATTTTTCGGAGCATTGGTGTTCATCCGCTTCACACCTGGTTAAGTCGTCTGTGCAGACGGGACCGAAAATCACCCAACAAATTTTCCTCTCAAAACAGCCAAGAGCACCCTCATCGTCTTGTCTCTATCCTTTTTTGACATCACAAATCTCGGTGTGCTCTTTACCAACCTTGATGGAGTTTGGTAGGGATACCAAAGCTAGACATTGTTCCATATAGTTCATCTCTAAAGATGCTGTCACACAAGGCCTTAAAATCGATGAATAGGTGGTGTGTTTTTTCCAAGATCAGCCGTAGTGTGGATATTTGGTTGATGGAGGACTTTCCTGGCCGGAAACCACACGGATATGGACCAATCAGGTTGTTGACGAACGGCGTTAGGCGTTCATACAATATGACAGTTAGGATCTGGTATGCAATGTTAAGAAGACTGATGCCTCTGTAGTTGCTGCAGTTCAGATGATCTCCTTTCTTGAAGATCGACTGTTGATCAATTCATCGGGCATACATTCCTCCGACCATATTTTACAGATGAGTCGGTGTTGGCTCCTTACCAAGTCATCGCCTGCTGATTTGAAGAGTTTTTCAGCCATCCGGACCAGTAGCTTTGTTGGACTTAAGGTTAGATATTGATATCTTTACATCATCAAGGTCGGGTGGACGGAATTGTTGGTCTACATTGTCCAGGCTGAAAGGTTCATTTTGCCTGACCGCGGTATTTAGTTTGTCATCGCCGTTATGCAGTCTTCAGAAATGCTTTTTCCTTATTCTCAGCATCGGCTGAAACTTCCCAGTCTCATACCTGGAGTAGCATCTCTCAATTTCCTCGACCCCGCATTTCTCATGCTCTTTCTTTCTCTTCCTGAAAAACCGTTGTTCGCCTCTCCTCTTCTGCTTGTAGGGCGCGTGATCAGCTCTAGTCCTTTTATGCAGATCCGCTTTCTATGCGTATTGCTTAGCTGCATGTGCTTACCGGCAGTTGTCATCAAAAAAGGGATTTCGTTGTGGAGAAACCACCACATCAGAGGCAGCATCTCTGATAGCATTTTTGCATTTTTGCCACTGGTCTTCGATGTGTGATGCTGACGGTATAGCAAAAGGATTTGGTGATCTCTTGCGACTGTAGCCGTCAGAGGTCAAACTTCCTCACAGTATTAGTTTGTCTTAGTTCGGAATATCCGTAACCTCACCTCAGCTACAACAACGTAGTGGTCTGAGTCAATGTTGGCCTATATTTATAATACTGTAGTGGGGCCGTTACTTCGATCGCAATGTGGAGTTCTCCAAGTTCTTGCTATGACAATGTTTCGACCGCCGCAAATTCCATTAGCCAGAATCCGATATTGGAGGCGGTGCTGTGCAGGTTATACTTCTGACAGTACTTCCTAGCTTTATACTAAAATCGCCGAGGACAATTTTTAATGTCATACCTAGCGCACTGATCGTAAGTCTTGTCAAGAACTCGTATAAGCTATATTTGGCGTCATCATCTTTCTTTTCTGTGGGGGCCTGCGCATATAAAGCTAATGTTGGCAACTTTATTCCTAATGCGGATTATTACGAAGCGCTCGTTCACATACATAGTGTCAGATTTTTAACGTAAACCACCTGTCATGGAGACTTATGTTTATGGGATGCCCATACATCCATGGGGGCAAGGATACGCCTTGCCATCGTTCTGCCGCCTTCCTGAGATACCAATTCTGAACTGTGTACCCGGCACAAGTTCTGCTCTTGGTATGAGTCGAGGCCGACCTAAAACCTCTTACTGCTCTTAGGGTCGCAGCCCCCAGTACTTATTGCAACTCTACATTGGGTCAACCAAAGGAAGACCCTTCCCGCGATTTTGGGTTTAAACCACAGCCACCATGACACTCCCACAAGGGCGTACCTCTTCAAGTCAGGCCCGGACCGAGATCCGGGGGCCTCGTGACTCCCATGGTACCGTGATTTAAGTCCTGGTAGGGACTACCGGTGGTCCAGCCGCCAACAAGACCTATGAACGGCAACTTGTGACTGATCGAATCGTAGCAACCTTCGCTAGCGTCATCTGAAGATGATTACGATAAGACCAGTACTTTGCTCTGCCCCCGTTCATTATTAGACAACGTCATTAAAGGGCGAAGCCTTGATAACTGGGCGGGGGCCCCGTTTACATACAGGAAACTTAAGACTTTTTGCCTAAGTCTGCCTCTAACAACAAATCCGCATCCAAGTAGATTCTGCTTTTGCCATCGATAACAATCGCCGGATGTTGGATGTTGTAGTTTTTCATCCTCTTTTTGTCCGCCCATCAAATGGCATTTCATGGATGGCGGTAATATCTGCTTTGCAGCAGTCCAGGGCCTCCGGCTTCACGTGGTCTATTAAGGGACCTGACATTAAACGTGCAGATTCTGAATTCGTTGTCCTTGTTTCGTTTGCAGGGGCTGTCAACAATAGATCCGTCGTATCCGAGACTTGTTGTTGCATAACTTAATTTTATTTTTTCCATGGCAGGGCAGTTACCCCGGCGGCACAACCTCCAACCTAAAGATCCAGTTCCGTTATAGGTACCTACATGTAGGACGAAAGCCAGTAACCCGTTCGGGGATGCGAGCGCTGCCGCGCCGTTGGTTCATTAAGTGCTCATCGGCTACCATCTCTTTTCTAAGACCTTGACTACGTCTCGGAAATCCTTACCGGAGGGAGCTCCAAATATGTCGGAGTAGTCCGGATAAGGTCTCATTTGTTTTATTGCCGGATTTTACACCATCGTGGATTTCATCTGGGGAACTTATCCGCTGTCCGGTTTATAGCGCTGCGACTTTTGTCTGCTGGTCAGTTGCGCGCTTATAAGTTTGGCAAGTCGAGTCCGACTGGACATGGACCAGTACCCGATGATTAGCACAATTGATATGTAGAAACAGTTACAGCACTGGATGTCGCCAGCTTGACACTTCTCAGTGTCTACTCTATTTCTACAGCACCCAACCATCATGTAGTCTTAATATTTTTTCCAAAGATTTTTTGGATCAGATGGAAAGCATTTTGTCAATATTATTATTGCAAATAACGTACGTATTTGCCCATCGTTTTCAAGGAGACTTAATTCTTGGCAAAATTCACCATAGGTGGCACATAATTGAGCGTTTACTGTTTTCAATTCATAGAAGGATGTCGGTCCATGCACTTGGAATAACAGTAACCACAAGTAAAAGCATTCTGCATTATTTGGATGAAGTGTACGTGTGTAATAAATTGGAACTTCAAAGTAAAGTAGCGTATTTGCAAACTTATTGTGATATCCGTTTGAATGGGAACAGCGGCATTTGATTAGCAGAAGATTTTCACATTGAAATAGCAGAAAACTCAACCATCGGAGAATGGAAACATCTATCGAATGTTTTTGCAAAATGGGAATTCGTATGGAACGCTGGATAGTACAGATCGTTCTCAAAAGATGTCAGTGGAGAATAAATATTAGCAACCCCCAAAATACGCAAGTCAGTTCAAAAGCAGAATTTTAAATGTGAATTACGAGTAGTAATAAAGTGGCTTAAGTATTGTAGAAGATAAAGTAAAGCAAAAGTGGTTGAGAAAAGCGATTGAATTGTAAATTGTAACTGTGTTAAATAAAGCGATTGTGTTGAAAGAAATAACTTTTATCATTTGTACCCACACAAACGTTTTACAATTTCATCGCTGCACAATGAAAAAATTGCATTAAACTTTGTTGGCGGTGGTGACAATGCTTTTGCACGTACATTTTCTGTTGTGAATCACACGTGCTGTGCATTTTCAAGGTGCACTACTAAATGAACAAATGTTTCTAGGTCGTTCATGCATTGGAAATGATAAAATACCCTATTTTTTTTATTATTACTCAGTTTCATCATTTTACGAATATTTAGGGGAAGTACATCCAAAATGATATACTATTTGTGTTTTGGTTCGCAAGATCTTACTTATAAAAGCTAAAACAATTTTTATTTCATCACTATTTCATTAGTTACATTTACACATCTCTTAAAATTATTAAAACAAAATAAAAAACTAAAAATAAATAGTTTTGTGAAATTCCCCAATAAACCATTTTGTCCATATAGTATGTATGGTAAAATGGCATATTGGATATGGACACAATGACATACATACAATCACCAGACCGGGGAAAACACCAATTTATCTGAAAAAAATACATAAATGATTAGCAATAATTTGTATTAATTTATATTAATATGATAAAGTTTACGTACAAAATTAGGTGCATAGTTCACAAATGAATCTCTTCGCGTTCTTTGGCACGTCAACACACGATGCATGAGCCCAATGATTTCATGTAAAACAACGTAGCCAAGTCTCACCAGGCTTGGATCGAGGAAAAATTCCTTTGCAATAAATGCAAGGACAGTCGTTACCGTCATCAGCAGCAAAGTCTGCATTCTCTGGGTCGTCATCAAAAAGAACCTTTGTGATCTTCCGTCTTTGTTTTCCAGGGAGGACTTTCGGTTTATTTTTTGCCTGTATTTCTTCTATGTTAAGTGTATAAGTGTGATGAGTGAATTTTCGGCATGGGCAAAACATGCCACTAATATAGGTGCCTTGTGGAGCAGGTAAAATAGCTTCAACTGGAAAAGTAGTCAGTTATTGGAAGTGCTGGGCTGTGTATATTTAGTGTCTATTAAGGGCTGATTAAGGGCTGAATAGTCATAATAGTCATAGGAATTTCAGTACTTTCACCCGTCATTCACTAGTATATTCGTCCTCTCTGACTGAGAAAGAGGCTGATTTGTCTTGGCAACCAAAGAACTTTTAGTAGTCAGTGGTATATTCCCCTTTCTTCTTCAGGCAGAGGCTGATATGTCACATGAACTTCAGTTAATGGTACATTTGTTGTCTCTGCGGGCTCAAACATGAAGTCAGGAAATACATCAGGATCTACAGGCCAAAGACCTGTATTTTTGAATCCATGGCATGCACTTTGAACTGTTGCTGTTTTACCGTATGCTAGGTTAAACAAATATCTGACTTAATTTTGTATAAGGACTCGACCTGGATGATATTTTAACCGTTTTGTCGTTTCTTGGTTAAAATAGATTTTTAAAGGTTCATAGAAGCACACGTCCAGTGGTTGCATCCGATGTGCATAGTGTGCATAAAATATCTATGGCATTCTCCTTTGCGAAATTTAAAGCTTCTAACCCCTTGTGACTTGCATGCCCGTCAAGAATAAGAAGAACTTTATCAAGAATTATTGCCTTTACATGATTTTTGAAGTGTTTTAGCCATTTTACAAACAATTCGGAGATCATCCACCCGACTCCTGCGATACTCCCAGCGTGTTACGTCCACAAATTCATTTTTCGTATTTTTTTGTGGGAAATGTCATACATGGAGGGACATGCGAGCCAGCCGCATTCATCATGATATTGGTTCCTCATTCACCACTGGTGACACAACCGACTTGCTTTCTACCGGTCGTTGCTAAAATTTTTTGAGGTCTGTGAACAGTGGAGAGACCTGACTCATCCATGTTATAAATTCTGTTTGGAGGAAATTTGTTAGCACTAGATGCGGAAGTGGCTTCAGGTTTGCACAGTAAAATGTCCTTATTTCTTCTCAGAAAACCGTCTAACTACTCTTTTCCAGCTTTTCCTTTCAGTACTATAAGTTAAATCTATGGGCAAAACACATTTTTCTCCGCTAATTCAAAGGTGAGTTGGTATGTCATTTTGTCCGTATTGTAGTTTTTGCAAAAAAATGTAAATAAAAAGTAATTAAACTCTTTTATAGAGTAAGTGTCCCAAATATGGCCCACCCTTAACTTTTTTGTAAATAAAACAGCCAGTGTTACGTAAATTCACTTCGTTTTTTTTTTTAATAGCTAAAGAAATTATTTAATTATCAGTCTTCATACACATACAACATGAAATAAAGCTTTACAAAAATAAATAACTATAAAACTAAAGGAAGGTATTTTAACACTTTTAAATAAAGTGCTGCGAATATGGACCACCTTGACCACCTTGACCAACTTACTATTGCTATCTATGCAGAGCAAAATTCGCAGATGAAATATTTTTCTTTGTTGCCTGAACAATCTTCATGTGCCCACAAGGTACAGACAACACATTGAACCCATTTTTCACCTGCCTTGTCTTCAGAAAACAGACTAGAGCAATAAATGCATTTAGCATCTTCTTTATTAGTTCGATCAGGGCTTTCATCAGATAAATCGACCGGAACAAAATCGTTTTCACTTTCTGATGAAGTAGATTCTTCTGTACGTTGGTTTTTCTTTCTGTGGGGAATGTTCCTTCGCTTTATGTCCCCAAAATGTAAGTTCTTGAGTACCTTCTGGAATAATTAACAATTCTAAAGTATTTAAATTTTAAAACTTATCTAAAATTTGTATCTAGCTTTTTTTCTACTTTGCTGATTTCTTTTCCATGTCCAGTTGTTTGCTTCTTCAATTCTCGTTCGTGTTTATTTTTTAATGATTCTTCGAGAGCCTGTTTGTATTGTGATGATGAAATAAGTTCTGCCTTTCCTGGTTTTCTTCCTCGATTTGAAATCTTTTTAACTCTGATTGGAACAGGAGAAATTTCATGAGGAAATGTATACGAAGATGATCTGATACCAGTAGAAGTAGAAGGTTCTGAGATGTGAGCTTCCGTTTCATATGAGTTTGCTTCTATTTGGTTTGTCTCAGGAATTAAATTTATATCAGGAGAAGAGCAAGGTTCTGAGAAGCGCAATTGAGGTTCAACTGGATTTGGTTGCAGTATCATAAGCTCATCAGTTGGCGCAGTAATTGCATCAAGTAAACGTGGATCACTTATTTTTGTTAGAACTTCAACAACTTCATCTGCTGCAAGGAAATCGTGGTCCTTAAAGATATGCCTATCAAAAGGAAAAATTCCAGTGGATGGAAACCCTTTAACTGCTATTTCTCCAGTCTGAGTTTTCAAATATGCTCTTCCAAATAACTCAATTATGTCAAAATGTGTCAAGGCTCTCGTATTGTTTATAACCCATCGCCTGATTTCCTCTGTCAAATATTTTTTTAAGGGTCCCATGAATGTTTTGTCGAGAGGTTGGATTTTATGACTAGAGTGCGGGGGAATGGAAAGAATACGAACATGATTATTTCTAGCCAATTCTGTGAGTTCGATGTTCCTTGTGTGGCTGGAATGTCCGTCCATTATGAGCAATACTGGAGACGACTCAGTAGGTTTCACCATTGCAAGAAAGTGATTGAACAATCTTGTAAACAAATTGGTTTGAACCCATCCAGAGGGATGATTGGCATGAATTGATCCAGGTGGTGAACCTTTCATAAGAAGAGGATTATCTCTCTTCCTAGGGAAGATATACATCGGTGGCACAAACGATCCTCCTACGCTCATACATAAAATTGAAATTATTAAAGATCCTCTTTCAGCTGAAGTGAGTGCTCCTATCTGCTTTCGACTTTTCATATCTAAGACTTTTGGCATTTTTGCTGGGACAACCGCTTCATCGACGTTATATATGTTGTTTGGAGAAAAATTGTACGTTTTCATTTCTGTTTCTAGAAGATCGAAGAAAATAGCGACAGTTTCCTTGGAAAATCCTTTTGCTCGAGCTATAGACGTTCCAGTCGGTTGATGGAATGACAGTGATGGATGGCGTTTAAGGAATAGCAGAAGGCAAACTCTACCTGCAGCTTCTTGTTGCAATGAAAAATCGTTCGGTATATTGTTTTTAACAGCTAGTCGAAATGCTAATGGTAGTTTTAGGCACCTTAAATTGTTTCGATGCCTTCAAGAACCCCATACTCTTCTCTTTAATGGCATCTAATGCTGCTTTCATATCCTCTTTGTTCCACGCCTGTAGTTTTTTTGGCGGTTGTATAGCTCTCGAAGCCATTAATTTTTTAAGAAAAATAAAACAATCATGTTATTGCTATGTATAATAGTGCGTTAAATATGGCCCACTGTGCCATAATAGAAACACATATGGTGGGTCATATTACCAACATCGGGCTTTTTCACTATTTTTTTAATTACCATACACTTCATAAACTATTAAATAATTTTGATTTCATTTAATGATATTTCAATTTGAGCACTACACAATGTTATAAAAACATTAAACTATTTTTATTTACCCAAAAATTATAATACAATAATTAAAAATCTGCCACGTGTTTTGCTTTACTGCACACATCTGTTGAGCCAGACTGAACACGTTTCAATGACTACCAACCGGTTCGAAAATGAATGAAATAAATGCATAGCGGTATGTGTATGCTTTTCCTGTTGTGAAATATTGTGATGGGCCATATTGCAAACATGGGCCATATTTGTAGCACTTACCCTAATTGCAGAAAACTAGTTAATTTCGTAAGGAATACAATAAACTATCGATATAATTATTAATATTTGAGAAATGTAGCAGAAAACTTACCAAAACACGAAAAACTGTCAATATTCAATATAAACTTGTTACTGAGGAAAACACGTTTTCATTTTTTACACCAGCGGACGACTGACAACTGAGCTGTCATTCTGACAGAACTCTACATATCACCGAAGTCACGTAGTGCGATAGCATCTAGTGCTCTAAAGATAGCAGATTACAAATTAAGGCTGCTATGTCATTTTGTCCGTATACGTTATTTTGGACGAACTTCCCCTATGTAAATACTGTAAATTTAAATTATTCTAAGAACTTTGAAAAGGAACAACTCAACGAAATATAGAAAAAAATAAATAGAAAAAAAATATATATATAAATGTAATGAAAAATCGTTACACCTCATTAAAAAAAAAAAGAACATTTCAATTTCATAGATTCATTTATTGCAATTTTTCAATACATTTACAATAGCTTTTATGAATTATAAAGCATTGGCTTAGCCGTCAGCTCGACTGGTAACTTCAAAGTATTTAATATAAATGAACTAGTAAATAGTATAAATAGTAAAATAAATGAGTTTGTATATATTATGAAAATTCCGACATTAGAAGCATTCTGTATCGGTAGCTAACTCTGACAAAAATTACAAGTTTCGCCCAATCAGATCGATTTTGCAATTGCAATCGCTTCCGGTATTGAAACGGTTGCTTTACCAAAGTATGCTCTTGTTTGCAGCTAAAAACTGGACATGCGCTTAAAAAATTAAAACAATCTTCCTTAGCTCTCGAGTTACACAATTTGCAAAATTGGTCAAAGTTTCCGTTCTATGGAGGAGCTCGCATCTTGATTTAAAGATTAGTGAGATATCTTTATATCCGAGGGAATCTTGGAAAAAGTTCCTGTCACCCAAGTTATAATCAAGCTGGCTATAGAATATTCTGCTTTCCGAATGGCAGGCCTTTTCCATCATCTGATTTCGAGAAGAGCCTTCAAATTTTTGGACGATTTCGTAGAATTTCACTTTCATCATACTGGTGTTGTTGGGGTTCATCTGAATATCTTCTCCACAGGTAGTAGCAATGTTTTCCCATATTCTCAGCCACCAATCCTTATTCGGAATTTCATAAAACAT
Organism: Volucella bombylans; assembly: GCA_949129095.1. NCBI lineage: Eukaryota > Metazoa > Arthropoda > Insecta > Diptera > Syrphidae > Volucella > Volucella bombylans. The sequence goes on along the minus strand of OX422140.1, from coordinate 123,184,600 downwards.
CATCTTTTTACATAAACAATTTTCCTGAAAACCGAACACTTTAAAATAATTAAATAGTCAGCTTGTAACTTAAGCGTGGAAGTGAAAAGTTTTGGTAAGCCTGTTTCCAAGTAAATTCAATAGTTTGGTTCGGTTAAGGGAATATCGAATATTTTCTTTATGAAATTTCTTTGAAACTTTTCAATTTCTTCGTATTCTTGCATTCCCCATATTTGTGCAGCATAACAAAGCAAAGATTTCACGACTGCATTTAAAATTATAAATTTCGTTGAGAGGTTTATGTGATCTTTAAGAAAATCTTCTTCCAGGTAAGATTAATCAGACTTTGAGAAGTTTTAGTTTTTCTGCAAGGTGTTTGCTAAAATATTTGTATTCTTTCGATATTTCTAATCGACATCCACTAATCATCCAGTTATTCCTAACTTCACTCCGAGTGGAATGCGAGAAAACCATGACTTTAGATTTTTTAATGTTGACGATTAAACCTACTACTGTTGACATTAGTCCATAAAACGATTTATCATAAGTTGTAGGGTTTCTGCTGATTCGGATAATAAGAGAAGGTCATCGGCATAGAGTAATTATGGTACCTGCAATTCGGATACCGCCTGGAATGTGCGTATCTACTCGTATATCATTTATAAAGAGAGCAAATAGAAGAGCACTGAAAAGACATCCCTGTTTTACTCCAGAAAATGATTTAAATAGTTTTGAGTATGGTTTGCCATCCCAAACTGCTGCTGCAGTATCTGTGTACACACATCCGGTTATTTGAATCAATCGTTTTGACACTCCAAGTTGGGAAAGTTTATAAAATAAAGCATTTCGATTCACCAAATCAAATACAGCTTTAAAATCGACGAACAACGTGCATAGTCTTTTATTTCTGGCTTGGAATGCTTTTACTACCGATGTTAAAGCAAATATGTGGTCAACAGTCGAATAGTTCTTTCTGAAGCCTGCTTGAAGGTTCGTAAGAACGTTGTTTATATCCAACACCACAAAATATCTTTGCAATGAGATTCATGAAGGATATGCCTCGGTAGTTTTCAACTGCATTTAAATCTCCTTTCTTATGAATTGGGAAAATTATAGATTTCTTAAATGGGGAGGGTATTTCAGCATTTTCAAAAATTTTGTTAAAAAATGTAAGTAGATGATTATAGAAAGTAGGAAATGCATTTTTACAGAACTCGTAGGGTATCCCATCTTCACCTGGGTTTTTTCCGTCTCTGGCTTTTTGGAGAACGAATTGTATTTCATTAGCTGATATTACAGAATCTAATATTTCATCACAAACGAGCGCATAAGAAAGTTGTTGTTGGATTGTTTTGAAGAAGAATTTTGAAATATTCGGAGAGATCGTCTGCAGAGACGTTTAGGCCAATAGAGTTGTGTGAACAGTTTATTTCTTTTGCCATCTTCCAAAACTGCTTTGTGTTTTTGATTTGGCTGAGTGATTGAGCTCGCATTGATTCAAAATTGATTTTCTTTGCGAAACAAATTTTCTTATATTTGTCATTAGCTTGTATGTACCACTTGCGAATTTCATCACAAGAACAATTACGAAAAGTTCTTAGTAGAGCAAATGATTTTTTTCTGGCATTTAGGCATCAAAACATTTATGAGTGAATGAACTCGTTGTATTTGAATTTGAGTTGATTGCAAAATTTCTTATGCAACTTGTCAATTGGTTTGAGAGTGCAGAAGTCTACTGGTTAGTTGGAGAGGTGTGTGAAGGTAATTGGATATCTGTTTCGGTTCAAAGTGTGATCCCCATTCAACTACCAACGGCATATGATCAGAAAAATATTTACTCAAAACTTCAAATTTATTTATAAGATTGATCCAATCGTTATTTACCGGGCAGTAATCGATCACCGAATTACCTTGGCCACCAACAGAGGTAAAGTGACTGTCTTGTAATAATCGAGCAATGAATCAAATTTACTTTACAGGACCAGCACTTGTAGAGCGGAGGGAAGAAGATAGCCAATTCCGCTGTTCGATATCCAAGTGAGACAATTTTATTTGAGATCTTTCATAGAGTAAAGTGTTATACAATTTAGTGATATGAATAATATTGAGTATAACAGTTGAACAAATTAAAGTGACTCGTGATAAATGAGTGTAAAGCATAAATGGGCAAATTAGAATAGTGTACGTTAACCAGGCTTAAAATTTCAAATAGTCATATAATAAACGAAAATTGCATTACTTGACAGATTGTTACTACATTAGTCAAGGCAATGATAGACTAGCAAATAGATGAAATAAAGTTAGGAGCAATTAACAATTTATGAAAGTTAAATTCACAAGTATTCCCAAACAGTGACCTTCGGAATCACCTTTCGTGCATCCATTCAAATCAATGCTGTCGTACATTTGTACCATTTCTAACAGCTTCATACCATTTTGGTTACAGATATTATCATTGGATGTTCTATTATAAAAATTTAATAATGCTACGTTAGATATTTCAATTAGGGTTGTTATCTGGTTAGAGCTTATTGTGGCATTGAGGTCGCCGATTAACATTACGCTTTTGCTGGATAGGTCAAACAAAGTAACACTTAGCTCATGTCTGATTTGACAGATAATTAGTTTTATCCTTCCGGTTAATAATGGAAAATAATTTCATTCAAATGGCTGCCTCGGCTGGCCATGCAGTAGCCTACACGATCGGTCCAATTTTTAAGCACATTATCGATTGTGTGCAGCTGTATTTCACCAATGGCTTCACGAATATTGTCCTTTAAAGCGTCAATTGTCTCTGGATTGTTGGCGTAACACTCATCTTTTACGGCACCCCACAAATAATAGTACAACGGTGTCAAATCGCAGCTCCGAGGTGGCCAAGCGACATCAGCTCTGCGGCTGATAATGCGATCTTCAAAAACAGGGTGCAAAACATCGAGTGTAGCTTCGGCTGTGTGGCACGTAGCGTCGTCCTGTTGAAACCAAATGTTGCCAATATCCTCCTCTTCAATTTTTGTGAACAAAAATTCGTTCAACATGGCCCGATAACGATCGCCATTGACTGTAACGGCCACTCCTTGCTCATTTTCGAAGAAAAATGACCCAATTATGCCTCTGGACCAAAATCCGCACCAAACAGTGACTCATTTTGGGTGTATCGGCTTTTCAATGCATGCGTGCGGGTTTTCTGTGCCCCAAATGCGACAATTTTGCTTGTTTACATACCCGCCAAGATCAAAATGAGATTTTCATCTGAAAACATGATTTTTTTTGGCAAAATCGGCATCTTCTCTAAGTCGATCGCAGGCCCACTTAGCGAAGCGAAAACGCATTGGATGGTCAGTTGGCTTCAACCATATTACTAATTATCTGTCAAATCAGACATGAGCTAAGTGTTACCATTCACGAAATAAGCACTAGTTGAAAAAAAAAAACGTTGGATGGCAGACCCTTTATAAAAAGGTATAATAAACATATTGGGTTTCTCTAAAAGCTTACGACGACTATATCGTTGAACTGCAGTTTCGATGTTTGTATTTCATACAGGCATCCACCGCTTGCTCGACCTCTTAAAGATGTTTTGGTTGCAGGAATCTAAAAAAAATTTAAAGTATTTGGTAAATTTACTTGAGTTTTTGGCAATAACATGGGTTTGAGAAATAAAAAATATTTCAAACGTGTTAATAAAATTGAAAAAATCTATGAATATGATCTAATTATTTTGCCCTGATACATTATATGACAATATTTTACAAACATTAATACTATAATAAATGAGCTGACGGCGACTACTCGTATATCTCAATTTCTCAATGAACTACTATTACTGCTATTACTATCGTTCACAGGCGGTACCCTTGGTTGACGATCAATTGTTGTTACTCGTAATCTAGTACGTTGGTTGTGATTCTGACGTTAATAGGCAAGTTGATTTTTTGGTAGCATCAAAGTTAATGTCACCTAGCATGTGTTGTAGTTCGAGCTCACCAACAGTGTTGTTGTGAATAAGATTATTATTATGATTTAAATAAAATAGTTTGTTTTCAATTAAAATGGCGATATTTTTTATTCGAACTATGATATTTGGTTGAAAGTTGCTTATTATTTTTCTGTAGTGAAGGAGTATTCGTTGCTTTAATTGCATTTTACTTGAAACATCGCGTTGCAGAAACACACCTGTATTTTTTAGCTTGAATGCGTTTTTGAGCATTTTTAAAGCAATTTCATTTGAACCTAAGCACCGGTTTTCATTTTAGTTGAAGTGCCATTTTCACTTATTTTAACGGACGTGTTGAGTACATTCATTGCCAAGAAAAAGCCGAGTGACCGTCTGAATTTTTTCTTTTGGATTTGTATGATGATCATATTTGCGAATTGAGATGATTATATTTTTATTTCTTATTTCACGACTTTGTAATTCTAGTTCTTCTTGCTATGAGTTACATCTCTCTTCAAATTGCTTAACAATTCATCATTTTGCTTCCACAAGGAATTTATTTCGTTGTTTAGCTTATACAGGTCTTGCTTGGTAGCTAGTTTTTTGTAAATCTGACATAGGCATGGTGGCGAGTTTAGAAATATTATATTCTACTGGTGAGGTTTCGCGAATTTTTCTTTTGTCAGTCATGTGACCCAAGATTGCAAGTTAAATACACATTTAAGTTTTTGCAGGATTACAGTAGTTTTACCTTGTCAATGGTCGATTTGTTGAATATATGTCATCTTCAATCAACTTAAGCACTTTTTATTTAAAAAAAAAGGAAAAACTCTGGGATTTATACTATACTATACTTCTAAATAAAATTATGAGAGCGAAATTGAAGTTCAACTTTTAACTTTAACAGCAGTAAATTTAAAAAAGAATATCTCATAAGTTTTTGAGCAAGACAATATAGCTTACATATTTTGCTGAAAAATACTTTGACTGCAAAACTATCCATATTGAAAGGAAATGTCTTCACTTTAATTGAAAAATGCATTGGTTTGTAAAATTGATCTTAATTCATATCTTAATTCAAACCGGTATAAAATTTCCAAAAGTGGTTCCTTAGATAAGAGAATAGTTATGAAAGCCATATAATTTACCCTTTGTCCGTGTGTTGCTATAACCGCTTCGCATAAAAAAATACTTTAAGAATCTCAGAGATACAAAGATGTTTCAATAGTAACGCTTGTAGGCTAGCGAACAAGGGCCAACTTTTGTTGATCGATTTACTTTACATACCATTCGATGCTTTTGCGCAATATACAACGTCTCTATTGTGCTATTGTAGGTCACTCCCCAACTTGCTATCCCGTACTGCAATTTACAATGTGCAAGTCCGTAATAAATATATTCAATTTATTATTACAATATCTTATTAAATGTACATTCAAATAAATATCTTTTATAGTACTTAGGGTTCATGCATCAAGCAATTGATTTAATTTCATACGAAAATAAATATTAAAAGTTAAAATTATAATAATAGTGGTAGATAACAATTTTACAAACCTTAAAATTGGAACTGCAAATATTAGTTTGGAGGGAATAGAAAAAGAAGAAGGGGGAAAAAAGGGGGAGGGGGTCTGAAAATACAGATAATAGAATATGAAGCTTAGAGTTTAGGGCAAAGGAGAGAAATGAAGAAAGACTGTACCTTTGAAGCGAGTGGCATTAGATATAGATCTGATACTTATATGCAAAGAATTCCACAGTTTTATAGCGTGAATAAAGAATAAACGGGACGAGTTGAGATAATTATAACGTGATGGGATCAAACTTAAAGTTCTAGGGGAGCGTGTAAAATTAATCTTTCATATGATATTATGTAATACAATTTCTGACATCAGTGTAATGCTTGAGGGTTGTACCCAGCTAGGGTGACCGGATCTATCCTCAAGAAAAAGAGGACACCCACAAAAACCTCAAAAACAAAACAAAAAAAAAACAAATATATTTTTTTGGTTTATTGCAATAAAAAAAAAATTCATAACGCGCGTTACTTAACAGAAGAAAGCAATAAACAAACAACAGAAATAAGAACCTCATAACATCTATCAGTTATTAACATGAAAGTTACTTTAAAATATACATAGTTGTAAAATTCAGTACAAGACATATTTGCACTGTCAGGCCGAAAGGATGCGTTCAATAAATAATAAGAACACATAGCATATGGCGTTGTGATTTAGGAATGAGTAAATTCCAAGTTCAACTTTTTGTAGTGAAAACATACAAATATTTTTTCAAAAAGATACCGGACAAAAGTTTTTTAGGTCCAAAAGAGGACGCCTGGTCAGCCTATACCCAGCAAGCTTTTAGTATATTGTGAAATATGTTCATATTTGCGTAATCCATGAACATATCTTACGGAATAATTTAATGCTACTTGCGACTTGCTTTGGGACAAGGAGTCGATACTTCAGTATACAACTTCAGCATATGTAATTAAGGGCAAAATAAGACTAATTACAAGTTTTCGTCTGGTTCTGACCGGAGTAAAGCTCGCCGTTACAAACAACTTGCGAAAACATCCATAAATTCTTCTAATTGTATAGTTTATATGGTCATATCCTAATAAGTTTGAATTAATAATAAATCCCAAACTAGTTACAGTATGAACGACATTTAATTTATTCCCAGAAAGTAAGACATCAGAAAAGGTCTAGCTTTTTGTTTGAAATTGGAATAAAAACAAAAAAAGTGCAGTGCATTGACTGAAAAGGAAAATATCACACAGTGCGGGTATCCCACCTCACCCGCTCCTAGTCGAAGTACTGTTGCTTGCACTCAGTTACTGCCGTTACTGTATTTACCATACGGTACGGGCAGTGGCTGAGTGTATGTAACAACTGATGGATAGCGGGTTGTGAGTGAACATTTTGTTGGTGCACTGTTTCATATTGTTGTAAGGGCATAACACCTACAACAATTTGATCCGGTAAATCAATGTTAGAATTTTCACTTCGCAGCCTTGCTTAGTATCGTCGGTGTTTGTGTTTTCTGTGTTTGTCTGTGATTATGACTAGGGAATTCAGGGTAGACGTAGCCAATATACGCGGGCTAAAAAGTAATCACTTTTCTGCGTACGTCCACGTCTGTAAGTACAGACCAGCTGTTTTGGCACTTAATGAAACACAGGTAGATCCCCGCCCACACCTCTCAGATCATTCTGATCTGAAGCTACCTGGCTACGAACTAGTGCCATTATTCTTCTCTCACCGCGGTCTCGCCATTTATGTGCGTAGTGATGTAGCTTACCAAACTCCACCACAATGTGATCCATGTTCCATTCCGGAATTCAACTTCATGTGGTTAAAATTCCATCTCCGTAAGCAAATTATACACTACTGCTTTATTTATAGAAGCCCCAAACTGGACAGCAATTCAACCTTTAACGAGTTTGATGCGCTGTCTGACTCCATTCAAAGAATTGTATCCCTGTATCCTCATACTGAAATCGTTATTACGGGCGACTTCAATATACACAATTCTGGGTGGCTTCGACATTCTGGACAGACAACACCCGAAGGACGGTGTGTTGAGATTTTCGCTACGAGCCCACGCGAATACCAGACGTTGATGGTCATACCCCCAACACCCTGGACTTATTTTTAACTCACCCTGGTAGGTGCACCGTAGATATGCTCTCCCCTCTAGGCTCGTCGGACCATTGTGTCATATCAGCTAATTTCTCGTACACCGACCACACAGTTAGAGAAAAAATTCCTAAAAGAACCGTATGGCAATACGAGAAAGCCAACTGGAGCGGTCTTAACAGCTTCTTTAGGAATTTTAACTGGTCGTTATGCTTCCTCGATAACAACGTGGATGCCGCTGGTGATATGATTACAGACACCATTCTCTTTGGAATGAGATCCTTTATTCCTCATCGGATGAAGAGTATCAAACCAAAAGAAAAGGCATGGTACGACTCGAGTTGTAAAGAGGCCGTCAGGGTTAGAGAAATGTTTTTTCGGTCCTACAAGACCAACCCGACAGAGGAAAACCGAAAAAAGTTTAAACGAGCCAGAAATGACTGCAACGCCTTTCTTAAGCGTGTGAAATTCCAATACGACCAAAAACTGAGGCAAAAAATACTGCAATGTCCCAAAGGCAGTAAAAATTTTTGGTCGTTCGTCAAAAACATTAGAAATTCCGCCTCATCCTCCATCCCAACGCTCATTTACAATGACATTCCAGCTGTCAGCTCTTTGGATAAGGCCAATCTGCTTGCTGCACACTTTGCGGCCAGCTCAACACTCCCAGATTGTGCTTTGTCTCCGCCTACACTTGAGTGCGTCGAATTTTCAATGGGAAGAATCTACTTTCGCACTCGTGTAGTAGCAAGAGTACTTAAAGATCTCAACATACATAAATCCGCTGGTCCAGATGGTATATCTCCCCTTCTTCTGAAGAGATGTTCTTCCTCGCTGGCAAAACCACTGCGTAAGCTTTTTCATCAATCCTACACTTTAGGACTCTTCCCGAGCAGATGGAAAACAGCATTTGTCCAGCCCGTCCCTAAAAAAGGCGAATCATCTTCTCTCTCCTCCTACAGACCCATTGCACTTACGTCCCTTCTTTCCAAGGTCATGGAAACACTGATAAATCGTCAGCTCATGAAATATCTCGAAACACGAAAACTTCTCAATGACCGGCAGTACGTTTTCGTAGCAACAGGTCCACTGGTGATTTGATGGCATGTCTCACCGAAAAGTGGAACCAAAGCGTACATCAATCTGGCGAAAGCAAGATAGTTGCACTTGATATTTCTAAGGCATTTGACAGAGTTTGGCATCAGGCTCTTTTGTCGAAAATGCGTGCATTTGGGATCGACGACTCTCTTCTTCAATGGATTAGAAATTACCTTTCGGAACGTTCAATTCAAGTTGTCTTAGACGGTTTCAAGTCTGATATTCACAAAATAAATGCTGGTGTGCCCCAGGGCTCTGTTCTGTCACTGACACTCTTTTTAATTTTCATTAACGATCTCTTGTCTGCTACTTCTAATCCAATATATTCCTTTGCTGATGACAGTACTCTCTGCTTTTCATATTCGTTCCCGGACTCACGGCCCTGCTCTTCGGCTGTAGTACGAGCGTATGCTAAGCTCATTAAATTCCGATATCAACAGCATAACCAATTGGGGAACTATCAATAGAGTGGAATTTAATGCTTCCAAAACACAATGCTGTCTGCTGTCTTTAAAGCGAAATTTAAACACCCAGCCATTATCTATGAATGGCACTTGCATCGTCGAAACCGAAAAACTTTCCATTCTCGGTATGTGTGTCAATGACAACTTACGTTGGAATGACCACATATTTGATGTCGCCAAAAATGCTGCGAAATGTCTAGGTTTCCTCAAGCGATCTAAGAAATATTTTACCCCCTCTGATCTGGCCTCAATATATAAGGCATTCATCCGCCCAAAATTGGACTACAACTCCCACATCTGGTCAGCTGCTCCTAAAACATCTCTGCACCTGCTAGATAGGATTCAAAACCGTGCGATAAAACTTATTGACGATACTAATATCAGTCAATCAATGGACACCCTCGAACACCGACGAAATGTCACGTGTCTCACTTTGTTTTATCGCTATTTAAACCACCAGTGCTCCACTGAAATCGCCAGTAGCATTCTGCCCATTCAAACTTTCAACCGTAACACCCGTCTCGCTATGAATGCTCATCAGTATACCCTCAAGCCCATTTTCGGACGTACTCTAAAATATAGTGATTCGTTCCTAAGCCGTACAACTCGCTTATGGAATGCCCTGCCGATCTCTGTATTTCCTGGTCGTTATAACTTGCAAACATTTAAAAAAAATGTACATCTCTTTTCTTCCTTCCTAAATTTCCTTTGCCCGCACTGTGTACAAGGGTACTCAAACCCTTTGAGCTCGCGCTCATTATAAAAAAAAAAAACTTGCGACTTATTAGGTTTTAACAGTAATCCATTAACTTTAGACCAGGAATGAATACTGCAGAAGTCCTCATTTAAATGATTCACAAGTTCAGCAGTGTTTCCATTTGGCTTAGACAAATACAGCTGGTCATCATCAGCATATAGATGAACAGACAGATGGCAAGTCATTTATGAACAAAGAAAATATTAAAGGTCCAAGGATTGACCCTTGAGGTACACCCTGCTACATCGGTAGAAGAGCTGAACAAGAATTATATATTGCAACTTTTTGAAATGAATCGGAAAGAAAACTTTCAAAAAGTCGCACTGCACTATAAGCAAAACTGAAGAGATGTTTTAATTTCCAGCAGAGAATATTGTGGTTTACCTCGTCCAAAGCCTCCAAAATATTAACCATTGCAATAGAGCAACTGTGCAATATTTTCTTGAACAATGTGGTTTTAAAATATATATTTTTCGGGTTAACGGATAACATATGTTTTTTTTTAACTCATCCACTTCCAATTTGAGTTTCTATCTATCAACACCGATATATACTTATATATAACTTTCAACACACCCTACTTTAAAACAGTTTGAGCTACACCAATGTCCCAGTTGATATTGGTCGATTTCATCGAAAGATTCAATTACATTCATCACTCCAAAAACTGCCATATCGCTTCTTCTGTTGACATATTTGCAAATGTTCTTGATCGATGTCATCGAATTGCAATACTCGACTTCAACAACATTGTTTCGTACTTTTGAAGTAATGGATTTGCCGCCATCTTCAGTTGACCGTCGACGTTAGAGTGGATATCCGTCATTGCCAGTGACAATCTCGGTAAGTAAGTATCTTGGGTAGGTCTTATTAGGTCGTTATCTATTACGTCTGCCCACATATGTACCTTGAATTTGTGCTGAAAAACTCTCTGCCCAGGGCTATAACCGGACTCAACCGGTCAAAGAACTTTTCGTCTACAGAATTGAGTTGCAGAACTCAAAACGCTTCTTTGAATCGTCCCCAATTTGTAGTTCATATACTGGTGTGTAAAGCCTTGCTTGGAATAAAATGTCTTCCTTTTTGTCTAATCATGACGAAATGTTTCTTTTATCTGCTGAGCTGATCCTCATCAATATCAGCAATGTACCGTCTAGAATTTCCACTGGATGAACAATAGTTTGGATCTTGGTGCCTCGGTAAACTTCTTGGTCGAAGAATAAATTGGCCTACTTTCTCCACCGGTTTGTCGCATCTCTTAATTATTTCTGTCTAGTCCTTGTATTTACGCTTGTCGGATTTCACGCAACCTGCAGGTTTGAGGGAATGTGCTGCTACTTCCCTGCTTCTTTCTGACGTTCATTCGACCGCTAATAAAAAAGGCAAATTACTAGTCGTCCTCCACAGTTATGCGCTCAGATCTGCTAATCGTGTCTGCTCCCAAGCTGAGAATTTGAGATGAATTCGAATTTTTGATACACAACGGAGTGGTAAACATGTTGACACAAGTGCCTTTAGTGGATGAATTAAGTAGTACTCACTGCCTATTTCCGACATTTGAATGTAGTCTCTGTTAAGTCACAGGCGGCACCTAAAATTGCCTTTTACTCAGCCGATATTTCAACCAGTGAGTAACACAGTCTTTCCGTTTACCAAAGTATACTCATCAGCTTCCTAGTCTTGTTGCTTTCAACCCCTGAGTGTCAAGTTTGAGGCGCATAGAGTCTTGCTGTCAAGATGGTTTACTAAAGACCTTGTTCTCGTAAGCTGAAGCTGATTTTTACTTTCCAGAATCTGCCAAAAATCTCCAATAAAGTATAAGTCGGTATCCGGGTTGTAAATTTCCATTTCGAAGCAATTATGAATTGCTGATGAACCCATGATTCATGATTTGGAGAAGGAACAGAGCTCGATTTACTCTTTAATTTCTCCACATTGTCAAGATAATGTACTGAATCTCATCTGGGAATGAGAATTTGTCAACTCTTCTATGATATTGTGATTTGAGCTTCTTTCTCAAACCTATTACGAAATTTTGTTTTTGATCAGCTTTCATGAAAATTGATTAGCAGCGGCATCTCAACTTTGATTCGTTTACTTTCTTAAATAATTTATGAGTCCAAACTATTGTAGATAACATCGGCTCTCTTTAAACAGCGATTTGCTCGTTTCGGTATGACTTTTTTTAGAGAAATGTCAAATTCGAGTCATTGCAGGTCCCATAATTGCAATACTATACAATGGTGTTTACACGAATTAAAAATTAACTTTTCCTTCCAGCGGTGGCATATCACTGAGAAGACGAGAACGAATGGATCAATATCGTGGCTCAATGGCGGGAGCAGCTGTTGTTGTAGCTGCTATTCGTGCAGCTGCTGCACTCTCGCTCCCCATCAACATTGCAGCTGTAATACCGTTGTGTGAAAATATGCCCTCTGGCATGTCTCCAAAGCCTGGAGATGTGATCACTTGTCTGGATGGTAGCCTTATGGCAATCGAGGTAAGGCCTGAGTGTCAGGATGTGCTTGAATTTCATTTCTATCTTACAGCAAACCAATAAAGCTGGCGTAGTAGTTATGGCTGATCCAATCATCTATGCACAACATGCTTATAAGCCTCGTTTAGTTGTTGATGTTGCTACTATGGGTAATGGCATTAAAAAAGGCATTGGCGGAGGGGCAACAGGAGTGTTTTCGAATTCCCACTATCTATGGAAGCAACTGCAGAAGGCTGGATCTATCACTGGTGACAGAGTATGGCGAATGCCATTGTGGAAGTACTATGAAAAGCATGTCAAAAGTAAGTACACAATGGATGATAGATGGGTAATAAGACAACGAAAAGTTAAGGTACCTTATAAAGATGGACGCTTTGACTATGATATTTTAAGCCCAATCATCAAAAACTTCCAGATTCGCGATTCAGGCCACAGTTCTATATTTTATTTAACTCATAACTAAATATGTTTTTTTTTTGCAATTATGCATTATAATTAGATATTAATTATATCTTCTGCATCAGTTAAGTCGTGCAGAATCTGCAAATATCCGAGTATTTTTTTGTCTTCTAGGATGCTCTTTATAAGGACGATGACTCAACAACTAATCCTAAGGTGGGCCATCTAATTTAATAAATTTTCTAGTTCTGACGACCATAACAATATTTCCGAATGTTTGGCTACCTTTTGACATTCCGTTACATTTCCCTTGACCCCGTTGTGGCCAGGCTCATTCATTGAATTCATTTTTCCATTTGTGTAATTGGAACTCAGACAGAAAAATTCTGCGTGTGAAGGTATAACACTGACACGTAGATTTGGCTGTTGTACAGTTTCAAGCACAGAATAAAATACTGTGAATTATACCTCAAATCACTCTGAGTGAATAAAAATTTCTCCGTCCTATTCGGACTCCCACCCCTGGAGAGCGAATATCGAAAACAAACACACCTGAGTTTCAAACCACTACAAAACAATTTTCCTTTCTCTTCCTTCTACCTTTCCAATTTGCCAATTTTAAATGGTATCTAACCCCTTAGGCGCGCAAAAATTATAAAAAAAATTCAGTTCAAAAAAGCCTTGCATTCTTTAATTAACTTGAAAGTACTCGTAGTGAAGCAGCTGAAAGTTTTCTTAACGGGGAGTGAAAAATACGAAATCGACTTTCCCTATGCTCAGGAATGGTTTCAGACAAAATCTGATTTCTGAGACGGAATCGAATGAAATCGAGTCTTAATGGATATACCAAAAACCAGCCAACATAAACCGTACATTGGTAATCATACTCGAAGTTGTGTCTTGAAAAAAACTCCAGTACATTGTCTAAAAGTCGATGGCACAGTGGAGGCTTCCGACGTGACATGTTTAACATAAAGAAGTTTGCTCTTCAGGATGACAATCAGATACTTAACATCGTTGGAAAAACGGATGGAGTAAAGGTATCTCTATTTACTTGTCGCGTCACACCACTCAGCTTCGTCCTTTTCGAAAAGAGAACAACTTCAGTGTTGAGAGAAATGACTTCAAGTCCATTTCTAGGTCACTAGTTGTACTGTGCTTTATAGCAGACAGTGGCTAGGCATGATCCATCAGGCAGTTCAGCTTCATAATTTCCATATGCCTCAGCCTGTTAAGCAATGAATCGACCAACGTGCACCCTAGTAGTGGAGAAAGGACGCCAGTTTGCGACACCAACATGTTGTATATTGACCGCAGTCAGTATTTACAATCAGAGTCGTATTCACTGCTTTGATCTTATTATATATAAATACAAACAAAATAAAAATACTATTAGTGCGTCTGGCAAAGCTATGGCTTCGCATGAAACGTCTGGGACCTATCTCCCTATCTGAAAAATCCCCCGAACGGAACTTTCCAAGCCGCTACATCATTCATTAGAATTGGTCCTAAACGTTTATGAATCGAGTCGACAGTAATACACCGAAATGAATTTTTCGATATGGTTCCAATTCCCAAACATATTTTTGCTTCGTTTTTGAGATGTGGCATATTAGAAACAATAATAAATACATTCGTATCCGGTGAAGCGGATACATACAACATTCTTCGAGTATCTGTCTCTTCTTGGTAACAAATCAGCTCTTCCACTTCTTTACGAAAAATCTTGTCGTTTTCAACATATATTTAAGCTCTTTTTGAAAGAGTTGTTCCGTAAGGTTTTGATGAAATCCGGTGGTCGTCTCTGATTTTTTTCAGTATGCTGTACTCAAGCTCTTCTTGTGAGAAGTTTCTCTGCATCGGTCAATATCTTTTATCGAGGGTGATATTATCCTATGAAGGATAATATGAATAATTTGTGTATTCATTCATCTTTAAAATGTGCATCGCAATTTTATTAAAATTTAAAAGTGTATTAGATGGAATCCATCATATTATCTACAATATATGACTTGGGGGAAGATTGTTTGCAGTTTCTTCCAGTTGTCTAAAAAATGCTGATTCGTCAATTCTAATTATCGACGCGTCTAAATGACCAAATGACTGAGGTATCGGTGTTAATGGATATTTAAATATTTATTTTATATCTATAGAGTTTTGAGAAGCTATAAATAAAATTCGTCCATTTAGATTTCTTTCGATTTTTAGTTCAAACATTTTCATGGTGCCTTATTTTTTGGTTCCATTTGACATTCACTAATAAGTTTATCTCTTTTAAACTCTTCGTTTACCCTTACGTTTAGCAAAATACTTCCTGTTTGCTATGAAACCGATTCGCCGGTACTGAAAAGATTATTACTATTGGCATCATCTTTAAATGGATTGTAATATTTTTCATGTTCTGCTTTCAAATTTTCTGAAAATCTTTTGGCACCAGTTACATCATCTAATCGTGGCATTCCTAAAAGATTGTACAATGAAGATATATTGGCAGTTCTTTCCACATGTGTTTTGGGCTATTTTTGTCTTGCGTATCTTTTATATTTGATAAATTATTTGCCAGCTTCACAGTCCATCTCACATAATTGTAATGGTTTAAAGTAAAAAAAATGTGCAACCAATTGGTTTAAAATGTGAAAACAAAATTAAAAATCACCACTTCAAAAGCTTCCCGAAAAATATTTTTTATATTTTACATATTTTATCCAAAACTCTGCTGCCTTGCCACGATGACTCCTTAATGTTTCCATAATGTATTTGGATTATTTTGAAATTATGGATTCAAGATAATATTCAAGAAGATTGGGTACTGTCACTAGAAAAAACCATAATGCTCCTCTACACAATGGTAAATTACGGAGTGTCCAAATTTTTAACTTCCTGGGAGGGAAGTTCTTGCATTCACCTCGAAAACGGAAATTTTGTGATACTCGTATCTCTACGAGGGGTCTATATGAGTAATATTTGTAGACAGGTTTTAAAAAAATGTCTATATATCTAAGCGTGTATGATGAGTATGAGTATGTATTTCGCTATGTGTCAATTGTTTTGGCCCACGATAACTCGCTAATGAATAGCGCTATTTGAATTTTCGTCAGATTATGTTATTAAAAAAAAACAAACGCAAAATACAATTAATTCTTTCTTAAAAACAGAGGATTCTTTCGAAATTTTTGTAGCACTAATCGAAATCTATTAACATAACACACATTTGACGAAAAAAAAATCGGAGCAAAACTATCTGTGTTATTCAAGGAATAGCAACAAATTCAGTCTGAAATTTATTTTACTTCATTGGTTCAAAGCGCTTGCAAGCATTTTGGAAACTTATCCAATTAGTTGGAAAAGAAGTTCTCGCCTTTTTGGCGAGATGGTATTCCGATGGTGAAATATCAGGGATATTTTGTGGCTGGGGTCTTGTGTTGTCAGGATGAAAGAGTACGCCCTTTCAGTTGGCCAAAGATGAGCTTATGCGCTGAATTTCGTTGTTCCAAAAATCAAGCTGAGTTCAATAATGATAAGCATTTAGCATTTTATTTAGTTTAACCAGCTCATAGTGCACCAGACCCCTGTGGTTTCACCAGAAAAATGTTGATGTTAATGCGGAATTTCCCCTCTACTTCTTGGCTTTACCAAAAAATTGCAAGCTTAAACGGTCAGACTTAACCAGTTTTTTTCACCATTTTAGGATTAAATTGTCCTTAATTCTAATAGGATATGAAATATCAAAAACCATTGGAGAGTATTTGGTTTGACCCATGGGTAACACCCATTTCGGCTAGTCTTGTTTGTATGCGCCCTCTTGTTATACTATAGAGTGTGCCATTAAAACGAGCCATTATCCTTTTATCAACGTCATCAGTTTTACCATAACGTGGGTTCGGACCAACAAGAAAGCATCGACAAACATTTTCTACAACATCCGGGATTTATTTTATTTTATTTATTTTTTTATTTTATTTTTATTATTCTTCAGTTTAGTTTTGCCTTTCCAATCGAACGGACGTGCACTACATAAATTTTATTTTGAATTTCTCCCAATACTTTTTGTCACTGCTCGCGTTCGTATTCGCAATCTAAGCTAATTGCATTTTGTTTTTTACTGACCCAACATTTTGTTTTTCTTCCGTCTGGTTTGTTCGACCCATATATTTTTACCGAGCTACCTCTCACTGGCGAAGTCTAAATTCTGCAGTAAACTCAATTGCGCAATTACCAGAGAAACGACTTTTTGTGATGAGTGTAAATATATCTCGAAATCGCACATTATGTTCGCAATATTACAATAAGTAATATTAGCTCTGAAAACGTACTCTGTTTCAAAAGACCAGAAAATCAGTTCTTCAAATTCGATGATGTTATGAGAATATAGATAGATAGATATTTTTTATTTTGCATAATATAACTTACATTTTGTATTGCACATTTTACATTAGAGATTTGGTACATTTGTTACCTTACTACTAAAAAAAGGAAAAGTTTTTGATTCAAAAGGAAAAGAATAAGCATAAAGAGTACAAGCGGAGGAAACTTGCTACAAAAACCTCCATGCAAAAGAGAAAAAACAAAAAAAAAAAAAAAAATTTATATATATATTTATGTATATATATTATTATATACTAAGAAATTTTTGAAAAAGTGTGCATATATGCATAATCACAGAAACGTACATAATTATATTAATATACACATAAGAAGGTAGTTTTCAGTTTTTTTTTTCAGTTTTCAATGCATTTTATTTTCTTAATCACTAACTCTTACATACTAACAAAAAATGCTTAAATGCTAGCTTACAATTACTTAACAATCTTATACTAACTTACTGGCCCCACACAGGCACTCTAAGCTACTCTAAATTCTTATATCTATGTCTTTCGACTTCATTTACATTTTATTTGGAAATATTTATTTTATATACTTAGGGCTAAGAACATAAGAAGGTAGAGAAATAAATAAATTAACAAATAAATTAATAACAAAAAAGAACAACAAATTTTTAGGTACTCGTAAATATATACATGTATAAATGTATAAATAAATAAATAAATAAATAAAGAAAGAAAGAAAGAAACAAAAAGACATGTATATAAATAAGTAAGTAAACAAATAAATAGAACAGTTATATTACCTTTATTTTTAAGTATAAAGACTGTTTACAAGAGGATTGTCAGCAAAAGAACATCGAGTGATGAATTTTTCGTTTAACTTGTAAATACGTTCGCATATCAGTTCAACATCCGCCCTTAAGTGCAGATTTCTAGTTGAAAAACGCAAATGTAAGTTAAGAATCATTTTCAAAGTTTTGTTTTGTGACACTTGCAGCCTTTTTAGGTGACATTTAGCTGCGCCACCCCAGACAGGACAACCATAGGTCAATATCGCTTGGAAAATAACTTTAAAAATAATTATTTTATTAACGTTAGATAGCTGTGATTTCCTGTTAATAAATGGGTATAATAAGGCAGTCGCAATGTTTATCTTTCTCAAAGTCTGTGTGATGTGTTCACTAAATGTCAGTTTTGAGTCTAAGTGTATGCCAAGATATTTCACTGAAGGGTCTCCCAACTTATTTCATTTCCATAAATAAGAATCGGATGTTGTAGAAAGAAGCAAGTTCTTCTTTTTCTACTGAAAAAGATGGCTTGGGTTTTCTCACTATTAATTTTTATTTTCCATTTACTGCGAAACTTTCCTACCATCTCACTAGCATCTATAAGTGTCCTCTCGATGTTAAGAGCGAACGTATACGATGTGTAAATTGCAGTATCGTTTGCGAAGATTGCAGCTTGACAATCTGGCAGACTAGGAAAGTCAGAAATATATTATATAAGATAGGACCCAATACTGACCCTTGTGGCACGCCCATGTTGAAATTAGTGGACTTAGACAAACAGATATTAACATGGACTAGAAAACTACGACTTGACAGAAAACTTTGGACAATTTTAATTAGATACAATGTAGCTATCCATAGATACAAGTTAATCATTTTGTATATTAGGCCGTTATGCCAGACGGTGTCGAACGCCTTCTCAACATCAAGTAGGATCATACCAGTTGATTTTCCTTGTGACCGATTAGATTTAACATAGTTACATATTCTAAGACCTTGATGCGATGTATTATGAAATTAGGGAATACATAATTATCGCTACTAAACTCTATAATATGATTTTTTATTACCTTTTGCAAGATTTTGCTTAGGCTGCTGAGTAAACTTATTGGTCTATAACTGGTGACGGACTCTGCAGGCTTTCCAGCTTTTAATATAGGGACAACTTTAGCCATTTTCCATTTTTGCGGAAAATATTGCAATTTTAGACACACGTTGACTGGAAAAGTTAAATGTCTTAAACCCAAAAAGGATAAATGCTTCAGGTAATTGTTTCTTATTCCATCTAACCCACCCGTTTTATTAACTTTAAGGGATTTTATGATGTTTGTAACAGTGGCTACAGAAACAAAGGCGTTTGTTGGGGTGTTACAAATATTGTTGTTAAAAGTCATAATTTTTTGTTCAACCAAGGTGTTGGTTTCATTATCTCCTAAATTTTGAGATAAAGAATGACTTTTAGAGAAAAATTCAGAGAGAGAATCTGCTTTCTCTTTGTCAGTAAAAATATATTCCTCATTATTTCTGAGTGTTGGTATTAGTCTATTTTTATTCTTGATCACTTTGACTATATTCCAAAAAGGCTTAATTTTTGTTTAAAAATTCTAGTTTTTGATTCCATCTGTGGTTACGAAACTGTAGAATAAGTTTTTTGATCAAAATGTTTAAGTAATGGAACTGTAATTTGAGATTAGGCTAACGGTATCTTTGCCAATTGCGTCTTAAAGTATTACGAATTTTTATGTATTCAAGGATATAATTTGGAAGCTGAACTGGAGAATTACATCTTGTTATTTTTGGAACATTTTTTTCAATAGCATCATTGATAAGTTTTGTGAAGTTATCAATGATAGCATCCACATCATCTCTGCTTGAAACTGAATCCAAATTTCCTGTAATAATTCTAAGCCCCGAATTAATATTTTAACTGAATCTACTCGTACGTTTGCATTTTTAAAATCATAGGACGAGGCTTGGTTATTTTTTTTTTGAAAAATACAGCTTACGCTTAGTGATCAGAATATAGATCATTGACAGCGACGGGTTGACACAGTAAACTCACACGATTGGTAATAAAAACGTCAAGAACAGAAGGACTTTTACGCAGATCTGCAGGTACATAGGTGGGGTTTGGGGAAAAAAGAATGGAATACACTGAATAAGATAACATACTAGAAAGTATATTACCCCAAGTATTTGCGCGTATTCACCCCCATTCACGATGACGACAGTTAAAATCACCAGCAAGAATGACATCATCGCCTGTTAATAGAAGGCAACACATTGTCCCTTTAAAAGAGCCTTTTATTTTCGGCCGATGAACTTGCGCCAGGAAAATATACGCAGTAGATTTTAACTGTTCTATTATTATATTTGAGTTCTATACCCACATTTTCAATAAGACGAGTTCGAATGACTGGTAGTAGCGAATGTTGAACTGATCTACGAATAAGAATAGCAACTCCTCCTCCCCTTCTATTAATTCTGTCAATACGATAACTTATGTAGACAGATTTAGATAAATTATTACTATTTGATTTAAGGTCAGTTTCAGTAATAAGGCCGATATTAATATTATTATTAAATAAAAAGTTCAAAAATTCAATTCTTTTGCTGTTAATACCCGTAGCATTCCAATTAATAATTCTGAGATTGGTATTAGTCATATTATTTAACATTAGTAAAAAGATACTTAGTAGCTAAATGTGCAATAACCGTGAATTGATCAGTTCTCGAAGTACATTTGGATAGATTAGACAATAAGTCCATAACTAAATCGTTGATTTCCTCAAAAGAAAAAAGATTGCTGCTGGAATCATTGATGAAGTTGCTGCTTACGACCGACGCCACTGTGTGTTTCTTCAGAGGAACTGACGTAGACAAAATTTGTTCATTTTCACTCATTGCTACGTGCCGCGGCAAGGGAGGGAAACTCCGTCATGGAACTTATTGAAACGTTTTTCCCGTTAGTTTGAGCCGTGCGTGGAGTTGTTGTAAAAGCTTTGAACTTTTGAGAACTTTCCATAGATGGGATTTTCGAGAAGCTTTTACGTGTGAACAATGAAGTTTCTCGCTTAAGGGACTTTTCTCTAATTTCCATATATTTGGTTCTTGAAGAGCATCTTAGATCGGTAGATTTGTGATCTCCATTGCAGTTTGCACACTTAATGGTGAGTGAGTTTTGACATTCACTCGTTTTGTGAGAGCCGGCGCAATTAGTGCAGTAGGTCTTAACCTGACAATTTTTTTCCCCTTTGCCAAACATTTGGCAATTATAGGATTGAGTGATTTTACCTTTCATTTTCTTTGGAAACTCCAACTTATCTGTGTATAGAACAATGATCGGTAGTTTTTCTTAAGCTCCGCTAATTTAACAGAACCATTTTCTAGTGACACCAGATAGATAGTGTCAACGTAGTGATCGTATTTTTTTATAATTTTCTTTACTTCAACACATTTTAAGCCTCGAGTACAAAGTTCATTTTTAAGAGTATTAACTTCAATATTTTCTAGCCCAGATAAGACCACTTTAAATAGTTTTACACTCTTAACGTCATGCGAAAAATATTGGCAATTCCGTTGCTTTAAAGAGTTTAACACTTCTCTATATGACTCTAACGATTCACAAGCAATTTTGATACCGATAGAAAGTTTTTTTAATAGAGAAGTCACTAATGTTAGATGATTTCATCAAAATATGCACAAACTCGGGATTTTTGTGTAATAGCTTGATGGTGGAAACATGAATTTTTTTTTTAGGGTCATTATCCGGGTCGATAACAATATCACTCGAGTCAATTTCGTCCATATCACTGTCTGGATGACATTGAAGTGGACTCCAATAATTTGCTCGTGAATTCGTTTTAAATTTACCACTCCGAGAAGCCGAGTCGGCGCAGGGTTTCTTGATTGAGGACATGTTGATGTCCTCAGGGTCGAGAGATCTAACTCGTTTAATAGTTCTAAGTACGTTAAACTTTATAGGCGAAAAGATAATACACGAGACCGTCGACTGTGAAAGCTCGCAGAGAACTGATGATGTTATGAGAAGTGTTGAAGATTTTTCAAGTGTCGTAGAACAAGCAATCAACCTATTTAAAACAAAGTGTAAATCTCTCGAAAATCAGTTGACAAACACCCTTGAACTTCCAAAATCCACAGACAATATTAATATTAATACAATTGAAAACGTTATTGATAAGAGCGTGAAATCTGCCGTCTATTTCTGACAATCTTAGTGCCTTATCATCCGACCTTGATATCTATTTAAAATACCAACACCTCACTCTCCATCTATAACTCAAGTAATAGCAGTCGATCCACCGAAAACCGAGGCGACAATTTCTCGATTTGGTACTTCCTGCACATTGTCGGAATGGAAACAACGTCTTCAAAACTTCCACAACTACAACAACTCTGAGTGTGTAACATTCCTTCTCAATTATTTATCTGTAACCACAGACTCAATCTGGCTTGTGAAATTCTTTAAGCGCAGATTTAAAATTACCATAGACAACTGCCAAAAAATTATATCGCCCAACAAATCGAAGTCTTGTCGTTTCAAATTCAATATTCTCCGTAAATACGAATGGCTTTTTCGTAACTCATCCTTAGAGATCTTCCAACTTGATCATACCAAGCACAAAAGGACCCTTAAGTCTGGAGTTAACTTTGCTCATACCCCTAAATGTCCCAACCAACCCAAACCCCCTGAAAACTCCAACCCTAAAGTTAACCCTAAGAGCAACAAACAATCCAAGTCCTCCCATAGAGAACCCAACTGGAGTTTTATGGTTGGCTTATTTCCTTCGTTTACTCCACAGAATCATTTGCCGTCCCCTCCTCATGTCACCCACCCAAATGAGCATGAAGATGTCTTCCCCCCCACAAAATCTCTCCCATTCAAACGTGTCTCTGTCAATATTACACCCAGTTCATCTACTACAAAAATCCAAACCTAACATGCTAAACGTTCCTCACTTTCCGCCCTATACCTGAATTTCATCCGCTAACACACACTTAATCCTTCATCATCCACGTGGGCTGTTGACCATAATTCCTCTAATACTCTTGAAATCCCATCCTCCACAATTCTTGATCCCGTGCTTCCTCCCACAGTTAAACTAAATAAGAAGCTAGAGTATTAGGAAATGACGTCGGTATGTCCTTTCCCGAGTGAGGGACCATCGGCTATATTACCACGTGCGACTTTACCTTGATTACTTGCACAGTAAGCCTGATTCTATCTGCATGGATGGTACAACTTGTACAAATCTCATGTTTTCAATGCAACAGGAAGGACCCCCCACTGATCTTCTGCAGACGTCGATAACGATCTCTCCTCATACGCCTCTCATGTCTCTACCAAAAAATTCCAAAAAACTCGCTCTAGCTTTCAAAACTACTATCGTTCCTAATAGGCCCCATAATCCAGCAAACAATCGTTTATCACTCTACTACCAAAATGTGAGGGGGCTGCGTTTAAAAACATCTTGTATTTATCTCAAAAACCTTCCGTGTATGGTATTTTTGCTTTAACCGAAACTAATCTACTATCTAATATCAAGGATTCGGAACTACTCCACCTGAATTCGGTTTATTTCGCGACGATGGACGTGAAAACAATGATCATTCTATAGCTCGTCAAAAAGTCATCTACTACCGATTTTGAATTCATATCCTCTGTTGCTGTGTTCGCCCCTCCCAATCAATACACAGTTATCAGCTCGCGACTAACGTGGTCGATTCCCTCTTCGAAATCACAGATCCCTGTGATGAAATCATTGTTCTCGACAAGAATCCTATCTTGTTGCCACAAATGCAGCTTCTGACAAAGAAATCCTCTTCACAGCTGTTGCAAAAAAAAGTGCTAATAATCTAATTCATCCCCTCACTAATATTTTCAAACTATCTTTGTCTGAAGGGCACTTTCCTCATCTCTGGAAAAGCGCTTTTAATACGAGTACCTAATCACAAAACAGGGCCAAAGCAAGATATCACGAATTATATCCCCATTGGTAAACTATCCTGCATCCCCAAGGTTTTTGAAAGTATTGTATATAACGCACTATATTTTCAATGTAAATCAATATTTGCAAACAACCAACGTGAAACCAATTTTGTTGAGTTTGTTTCTAGTACACTGTGCACCCTAGAGCAAGGGAAAGAAATTGTTGTAATCGCCACGGATAAAAAACCTTTGATAAATCTCGCACAAGTTAAATCTATTCACACTCAAAGCTCTTGATTTCGAACCTAGACTGACCTCTTGGATTTTTCCCTTTTTCTGACCCAATTCTCGTTACTTCGTGTGTTCCACAGGGCATTCATCTTGGTCCATTAATTTTTATCTTGACTATTAACGATGTTGTTAACGTCATAAAGCACTCCCATATATTTACAATATCTATGCCGATGATATGAAAATCTATAGACAACTTGCAAGCCTCTCTCCCAAACTTTACAAGATGATCTTAATAGGTTCTCGATATGGTGCGATAAAAACTTTCTCGATCTCAACATATCTCGATCTCACAAGATCAAAGTGTAGCTGCAGTTACTTCAATATGGGACTTCGGTGTCATGTGTGATACACAGCTCAATTTTCGCATCCATTTCGCACCGCAATTGGCAAAGCTGACTCCGCTCTCGAATTTTTCAAACGATGGGTTAAAGAATTCTCCAACCCCTATTTCACCAAATCTCTGTACATAATCTTTGTTCGTCCACTTCTGGAGAATGCCAGCGAGATATGATCCCCTTATTACGATTTACATATTCTGCGCATTGAAGCTGTCCAACGGAGATTTTTACGTTTCGCATTACGCGGGCTACCATGGGCTGACCAAAATATTCTACCCCCTATGTTAATCGACTCAAACTACTCCTTTCTCCTGTCTTTGGAAAAACGTCGGAAGTCCGCCGATATTCTCTTCATCCACAAACTCTTAACCGGCATCATCGACTGTCCCAGAATACTCTCCCAAATTCCATTCAATATTAACCCGTGTCATTTAAGATCTGTCCACCTTTATCGGCCGAATAATCACAGGACAACTGCTAGTCTTAACGAACCACTGCACTGTGTTGAATGCTACGTGAAACAAATCGGATACGTCAAATGTTCTATTTCCACTGCAGTTGTCTAGCTCTTCGAAGTTCCCTAAACAACCATTTTTAGACCTTAGATTAAGTAACAATAGTAGTTATAAGTAATAGTTTTAAGTTTAGTTTGTTAAGTTATATATTAATATTAAACATTTCAATAACCTGTCCGGTGTTGACCCGGGTGTGAAATCAAATCACATCAAATTCTCTTAATTTATAAGAAATTAAATATTGTTGTTATTACCAAACTGATAACTTTGACAAGTCTAAACGTTTAAAATAATACTCGTACCTCAAAATCACTTTTAAATATACATTCCTAAGTTTGTCTGTTAGTAAAGTTTCTTGATAATGTATCCTGGTACGAGTAGTATCCGGAATAACTAATTGTTTTGTTACTTTCTTAAATTTCATTTTTGATCTGTATTTGATTTGACAAAGGCATTATTCCTCAAGAATGGAAGGTTGCAATGCAACCATAATTCCTATAGCTAAGCCAAACAAAGATCACTGCGCCATAACAGGATACCGTCCCATATCGCTTCTTCTCTGCATTTAGAAAAAATTTAGAAAAAAATTATTTCCAGCGAATTTTCTGTTTTATCGAAAGAAAACAATTAATCCATAAAAATGAACTTGCTTTTAAAAAGGGAAGGGGCACTATGGACTCGCTTTTTCACCTTGACTTCCTCATTTCTTCAGCACTTTCCGATAAAAATCACTCTTCAATATTGTCAGTTGATTTTGCCGGGGCCTTTGATAGGGTTGGCCATGGGGGCCATCCTAAAACAACTGGCTGAATGGAAAGTTGGACCCAAAATCCTAAACTATGTTAAAGCTTTCCTCACTAATCGCCAATTTCGCATAAGAACTAACAACATTTATTCCTCTACCCACTGCTTAAAAAATGGCATCCCACAAGGATCACCATTATCTGTTACTCTTTTCATAATTGCTTTTAATAAGTTAAACGAGATAGTTTTAAATTTTCCTACAATTAATCATATCGGCCGATGATCTTATTTTGGTCTCAAAATGTAAAAATCGTAGTTTATTAGCGTCAACATTTTCAGAAATACTTGTTAACATATCCAACTTGGGCAATATATCCGGTTCTAAAATATCCACCTCAAAATGTGAGCTTGTACACATATGTAAAAAATATAAATGTACAAAATGTATTGAAAATGTTAGTCTTAACAATGTAAATATTAAAAATGTGAATTACTCCAAATTACCAGGATTCTTTATAAATCTTACTTATTGAAGAAAATTAGAATAAATTTTTTGATTACATTTTCCTTTAATTTGACCGATTTACGTTTAATAAGTTGCGATGGCATGCGTTGATTTTTCGAAGTAGTCTAATTCACCGCATACGAGTACGGGAATACAAATATGAATTTGATACGACAGTTTGTACGAAAGAAGTACGAGAGTCGTGTTCGACTTGCAGAATAGGGGTGAATATTTGATTCTAAGTATCGTTTTAAGTATCATTGTATATATATTAAAAAAAAAGCCAGAGTTAACTTAGTTAAGTTTTTGAGCTCATTGCGACGTAAATACTTTAATTGCTGTCATACGATCCATCATACTTTCTATAATCGACTACGGCCTCCCAATGTATGATAAATGGATTAAATCATCATTGCAACTTATATCAACACCCTTCCATGCAGCCATAAGGATGTGCCTTGGAGCTTTTGGCATAACGCCCGTAAAAAACATCTTAGTTGAAGCTGGACTACTTAACTTAAGGGGTTACATACGTCTCTCCGCTCAATTTTTTTTTCGCTACGATATTAAATTAATATAAAAAAAGTAAAATATACACTGTGTAAAGTATTCCTTGACGAATACAAAACTTTATTGACAATTGAAGAAAACAATTATAAAGTATACATTTCGCCCATCTCCGGAAACCACTCTTCAAAAACGTGGGCCGTACCAGGAATATCTCAGGTAGGTTTCATTTGAAACAAACAAAAAAAACCTGTTAAAGTAGATGGATAAAACTAGTCTCTATCATAGCCGTTTTCAAAAATTTTCATTTTTAACAAAATGACAGCTATTTTTGACTAAAAAACTAACCACATTTTTATTTATAACAAAGACTAGATAATGGTATGAGTGGTTCAAGAGATATTTCTGGTACCGACTCGGAAAACACTGTTTCGAGAAAAACGCAAACGAAATGCAAAATCTGCAGTGTGTCTTGCCTGCGTGGTTTCGAAAGCAAAACTGAAAATGTGCTCGAATAGTGCCTTCTGGAATACTCTGAATTCTAATATTCTTATACAAGGTTTAAATCTATTGCTAAGCAGGTATAAATATTTGCGAGGACACTGACCCGTCATTAGAGAAGGTAGGAAAGCAGAGCAGGCACGCAGCTGCTCATGTCCCTAATGAGCGCTCCGCCCGGTCCGACGTCTAACGGTCATAACTTTCTTAATTATTGGAATTTTTGAAAAATTGCAGCATTTGAATTGCAAAAGAATATAGAATTTTTTTATGCAAAAAAAAATAGATTTTTTTGAGCGGAGAAGCGTATGTAACCCCTTAACTGACAGAGCCGAATATCATCATGGCAAGTATTTAATAATGTCTATTCTCCATTCCAAAGTCCAATCCAAGATGACGCTAGAAAAATACTAAAAGAAAAAAAAAACAAATACCCTTCAGCCCTGCAAACAGCAATAATAGCCGCAGCTAACGTTGACATTCCCATCATTATTGGAAAGAAGTCTGTTTGCAACCATCCACCTTGGAATCTTTCATCCGAATCCTTCATCCCAATTTTCAGACACCTCCACAAAGCCAGTGCTAATAAGGAAACATGCAAAAGTTTATTTCTAAAAGCAAAGGAAAACTTAAGAAAACATGGTTGGCAACTTTTCTTCAGTGATACATTTAAAACAAAGTATGGAAATGCCTACGCAGTTGTTGATGAGTAAATAATAAAATCATTATATTTACTGACAGCCTATCAACAATCAATGCAGTTAAAAATATCAACAACTATTCTGCTATTGCCCTTGAAATCCGCGACTAGTTAATTGCCAAGAGGAAAAACCTTAGAATTGCTTAGGTCCCGGGGCATAAAGGCATAAATGCCAATGAATATACTGATTTAAAAGCCAAACAAGCTTTCAAAGAACCTCTTTTCCAATTCTACTACTTTAACTACAAGGACTTCAAAAAAAAAATACCAATATCATCATCATGATTAATCCAGAAGCTGGCAAGGCTATCTATCCTTTGAAATTACCTACTCAAATTCTTAGGAATTTTATCAGACTCCGAATGGGTCATACTCGGTTAACTCATGCACACCTTATCACCAAACAACAGGCCGTTCCTTGCAATTTTTGTGAACAAAAACCTCCTTTCACTTATCCACACCTGCTGAAATGCGAATTCATCACCAGAACATTCAATTCTATCAGCCAATCATTACAACTTCTTTTATCAAGTATTTCAGCAAATAACATAAGATTAGTTCATATAGTGCTACTAACACGAAATTAAAATCGACCCATTTATATATTTTATTATTTCAATTAGTGCAAAACCCTGATAGGTAACGCCTTACTCTTGTTATTGTTTATATAATTTATTTATATTTTCAATAAAGTTATAATAATAATAATAATAATAATGATCTGTATTTGAGTTTGAGTTTTTGTCGTATTGCTTTTATTGAAAATGTCATTGATGAATCTTTTTCTTGTAATTTCTCTTCATATATACTCGTTCGAATAAATACTCGTACACTTCTTTTAATTTTAAAATATTTCAACGAACGCACATACACTTGAAAATGGGTAACGATGTGTCATCTACTACTCGTATCAACTCGTATCTAGCATATTTTGATGAAGTTAGTAACTTCTTGTAAGAACTTAGTTAAACAAGTCTTATGGTTTTTCACGACCCATTTGACCCAGTTACTAGATAATTTATTATATTGCATTATCGCAAAACAAAAAAAAATTATAATCGCGTCTTCGGATTTGTACTCATATCATAGGCAAGTTCAAGTTATGGGCTTCAGGTGCTATTCGGAACTCATCATCATAATAAATACTTACACACTCGTATATGTAATATACTTACGATTATTATTATTTACTTCTATCAAAGGTCTAACTTTGTTTTTCGCGACAGCGATAAACTTCCGATAGCATGCACTATGATAACCATGAATGTTGGCCACTGCATTGGGAAGTTTAACATTAAAAATCTTTAAGTTATAAGATCTACGAATTAATAATATTTTTGTGCAATTGTTTAAAATTTGCACGGCAAAAAGTTTTATCGTTCCACCGCCTTTCGGATCTTCAATTTTATGCAAAACACATTTAACGCTTCCGATATCACTCATTTTATAATTAAATATATTTATTATTATATATTTTATATTTACAATTAATGTTTTTATGAATTTTTTTATTTTAAGTGACTTTGATAACAAGTATTCGTATTCGTATGGTAATACATGATAAATTTAAAGTATTATACAGGGTCTTCCAAAAGGGACTTCCGAACTTTGACAGTTGATAGCGGCCATATTGTTGAATCTACATCTGTCAATCTACATCTGTCAATCTACATCACCATGGACGGACATAGCGTTCAACAACACGTTTAAACGATAAAATTGTTTTATCAAAATGGGTGTTCTGTTCGGGCAACATTCGTCGCCATAATCGTCTTACGGAGAGCACTATTCGCAGTGTGTTGCATAAATTTGACTCCACTGGTTCAGTAAATGATGAACCAACAACCGTACGTCAACGAAACTTAAGACCTGCGAAAACATCGCCGCTGTCCCTGACAGTGTGTAGGAGAAACTGAGGCAGTCGATTTCGCTCCCAAGAACTCGGCCTTTCGCGTGGTCTACAACTTGTCGAATTTTGCATCGTGATTTGGGCCTGCACCCGTACAAAATTCAACTGACCCAGGAGCTGACCATAGACAACGACGTGTGTTCGCTGAATGGGCTCTGTAACAGTTGGAAACTGACCCCAATTTTCATCGAAAAATCATCTTCAGCTATGAGGCCCATTTCTGTATGAATGCGTACGTTAACAAATAAAATTGTCGAATTTGGGACGATACCAATCCACATGAGATCCAAGAGCGTCCATGCATCCCGAAAAAGTCACTGTATGGTGTGGATTTTGGGCTGGCGACGTCATCTGCCTGAGTTGGATGATATAGGCACCAACGACATGTGGTTTCAACAGGACGGCGCTACGTGCCACACAGCTCACGCCACATTATGCACGAGCGATTCAAGGGCATGTTCAACTCATGCTGAGGTGATGTGAACTGGCCACCGAGACCGTGCGATTTGGCCCCGTTAGAGTTTTTCTTGTGGGGTTTTCTGAAGTCGCAGGTCTATGCGAATAAGCCACAAACCACAGTGGCCCTCAAAGCCAACATAACCAATACCATCCGTCAAATTCAGCCTGGTTTATGCGCCAGAGTCATCGAAAATTGAACATTTCGGATGCGCGCCTCCCAGAGAAGCCGCGGCGGATATTTGAACGATGTTATATTCCATACATAATGGCATTGATAGGCCTTTCAAACGAATAAAAAAATTTCGATGATATCTCACACACACTTTGTTTTATTTAAATTTAAAGATAGGAAGCGCTTAATGAAAGACCCTTGAGTTACACCAGTTTTTTGACGCCTTATTTTAGTATGCATTTTCTGCAATCTCAGTGGCTGGTGATTTAGTGACCTTGGATACTTTGGGAGCGTCTGGCAAGGACTTTTGGAGCACATCTTTAAAAAGAAAACCTATGTAGTTATAAAAGTTTTCAAAAATTGCATAATTGCATAATTTAACAGTGTCTGGCATGGCCTTAGTCGCGTTCAAAATGTCTTGGAACCTTTAATTCGCAATCATAGAGCCTTCTTCTATTTACATGCTATGACAAATTGGTCTAGGTACCTTAGTTATACAATAAGGGGCATATTTCTCTAACTTTGAGCGCGTTTGGCGAGATTTTAGCTTAGCCATAAATGTCTTGGATTTAGGAATCTGTCATAAGGACATCCAGTTCTATTGTTTGGGATAACGTTTAAGTGGTTACCCTTTTATTAATTGTTGGCATAATAATGTATTCTTAAAGTACTGGTACTTGCTTAAACCCCTCTGCCTACTACCAAACGGCCATTTTTGGTATCACAATTATGGAACTTTCATAATAATATCCCTCTTTTTTAGATAGATATAATGTCACCGCGTTATCGTGGTCTAAATGTCTTAAAACCACCTTAAGAGTCAAATGTTTCAAAAAAGCAGAGATTGTTCATAGGATCAGAGTGGTCTGCTTGCCTATATTCAGTGGCAGAATAGTTGCAATACTTCCAGCTTAAGCCATCTCTCTTGTATATTACAGCCTAGCGATTATATTGTTTTGTAAATCTGTAGTAGAACACACAAATAGCAAAGCCCGTGATAAATAGACTTTTGAAATAAGTCGTTAATATTTTTAATTCGTTATGCAATTTTAATTTAATTGTTTCCGAATAATCCATTTAATTGATTCTTTTTTACATTTTTCTTTCAGATAGTGTCAGTTATGACATCAGTAACAGAGGTAGTGGCCTGGCATCATCATGCTTAGCAGCCGCCGTTCTACACGTAAAAGACTTCTATAGTTGGCATCCTTTAGAAAGTGAACGTTTTTAAATTTTTTCTTTTTAGAAATTTGTCCCTAATGTTGACTGGGCCCATTTGGATATAAGAGGTGTTGGGATGCTTACCAGGGAATCTACTATTCCCTATCTTCAGCGCAATCGTATGACCGGTCGTCCAACAAGGACTCTCATACAATTTCTCTATCAAATGGCATGTCCGGATTCTATGTCTCAAAAGTCTAGTGACTGATTATATTCACATCTAGTCTTATATAAAATTTAGTGTTGAATTTAGTGATCGTTTTCCTGTTATGAAGTCTTTTTGTTTTGTGTGTGGAATATAATTTTCATTTTGATAAATTCTTCTGTGTTCTTACTTTTTTTTTCTAATAAAATTTCAAAACGAAGTTCGCAGGTGTTAGTGTGCACGAACTGTTTGAGTTTGAGGCTGCTTCCAGTGTTTCGAGGGAAAACAAAATCTAATATCGAAAAGCACTCTTTAGTAGAATAACGGTAATTTTTTACAAACCTAAAGGACTATATTAAAAAGAAGAAAAAATAACTTACTCGTAAACCGATTTTTGTTCGATTACTTTTTTAACAATTCTTGTCATACTAGCTATCAGTTTTTGAATCCAATCGTATATTCCAAAAAGCAGATTCTGATGATGGGCATTGATCCCGGATCCTTCTATTCAGCTCCTCACAGACCCGCTCTGTGGGGTTTAAATCTAATGATTGCGGCGACCATATGATGATTTTTAATAGCTTTCATATCCCCTCTGTTTCAGGTAGTCTTGACAAAGTCGGGGGTCACAGCGTTTTCTTCGAATATTGTTTTGTATGCCTCCTTATTCATTCCCTAATCATTCAAACCAGATCTCCCACTATACTTGAAGTGAAACATCCCCAGATCATAACAGAACTGCCTCTGTACTTGGCTGTAGGAACCACACAGTCTGGTAGCATCTTTTGTTCGGCGCTGCGTCGTGTTTTGTGCCAAATGCCTCTAATTTGGGCTCATCGCTGCATAGAACTCTTCCGTCCAGTCTTCATGCTTTTTGCGCATTCTAACGTTTTCCTCTTTTTTTATGATCGCAGTAGGGGTTTCTGAACAGCAGCTCCCCCAAATAGTCCCGCATGCCTTAATCTTCATTCGATGGTTGTCAGGGAGAGGGGTTTATTCCATATTTGGCTTATTTCAGTGCATATTTCGAGTGATGTTTTTCGTCTGTTCTTATTTAGTTGTGCTTTTAGGCCAGTCTGACTGTGATTTATCCTCATGCCAAACTCTGATGCCAAAAGTAGACATGGCTTTGAATAGCTCGTCTGTGACATTCACACAATAGGCAGATAAGATCTTGTATCGGATTTTGAGAAGACTTACACCTCTATAGTTGGCGAAGTTGAGGGGGTCTAGTTTTTGTGGATCGGGCAAATGATAGCGAGATTCCATTCATCAGGTATACACTCCTCTGACCAGATCTGAGAAATGAGGTGGTGTATGCTTTCCACAAAGTCATTTCCAGCAGCTTTGAATACCTCGGCCGATAAGTCGTCAGTTCAGATCTGATTTATTGAATTTTAGCTTAGATATTGCTATCCTTACTTCGTTCAGGTCAGGTGGGAAGTTTGGGCTTTCATTGTCTAAGTTGAACAGTCTATTCTGCCTGAGGGCGCAATGTTGGGATTCTTCATCGCTATACTCGTACAGTGTACAGAAAAAGATTTTCCATATCATCCAGTCAACGACTGTGACTCTACTACAAAGTTTCCTTCTTCATCTCCATAGGCCTCTTCTCCACATGTCTTCTTGCCATGGCACGTTCTTTTTACCTGTTGTATGTATACTTCTGTACATTATTGCTGGAGTACACGATCTCAATATCTTCGATCGCGCGGTTCTTCTATTTCTCTTCTTCTGGAGAAGCCGATGTTCTTCCCGTTACTTCTACTCATAAAGCTCTCGAGCAGCTCCCGTTCTTGGTTGCAGCGCTGCTTCGTATGCTTCTTATTTAGCTGCATGTGCTTGCGAGCATTCTTCCTAAAACCAGGGAGTTCTTGGTGGTGGATGGTTGAAAGTCAGCACATCACTTGCGGCGTATCTGATGGACATGGTCGTCGGTACACTGGTGGCACAGTTGTTGAGAGATTTCGGAATACGCGTTCTGCGAACATCCTGCTGGTCTGTTGCGATTGCAGCTTTCCTACGTCATATCTTCTCACAGTAGTTCTTCTTCATATGGGCTCTTTTCCTTCGTACCAGATCCTTTTCCGACTATTCCAACTATCTTGGTGCTTATCTTCATTTCACCGAGCTTTACGATTCCCTTTACCAGCGCTACCTTAACAATGCGCAAGTCAATTTTATAACCGACCCAAAGTTATGTTTACAATTCGTTAACTACAAAAGAAAGTCCGATGGTAACCCTCCTTCCCTCTCTTTCAACAACAAATCATTAACCGATCCAATCACCATTGCCAACTTATTTGCCACCTTTTTTAAACAATCCTTCATCAACGAATCTTCTCCAATGGCCAACTTCTCTCTCACATCTTGGACCCCATCTTATATCGAATATAAATTACACCAACTCAATGATGAATTCACGGTGTTGCTTTTCCTCTCTTTCCCTTGCCCTTTCTAATCTGTTTCACCTATCCCTTTCGCAACTTGTATTTCTTTAGGCTTGGAAAACCTCCTTCATAACCCCGATCCACAAAAAAGGATCAAAGAACGAAATAACAAACTATCGTCCAATCACTAAACTCTCCTATATACCCAAACTCTTCGAAAGTATTTTGTATGAAGCTCTAAGCTTCCAATGCAAATCACTTATTTCCCTTAGACAACATGGATTCCTAAAGAGTAGGTAAACCACCATAAATCTCGCTGAATTCGTATCCTTTGCCCTCTCTGCCTAGAGAATGGCAACGAAGTCGATGTAGTTGCAACCGATTTCAGCAAAGTCTTCGATAAAATCTCTCATCGGTTAATACTCTTCAAATTGTCTGCCCTCGGTTTGGAACTCATACTGTTAAAATGGGTATCCTCTTACCTCGAAAACCGTTTTTACAGTGTTCGTTTTAGGTCAGCCCACTCGGCTCCTTTTTTTGCCCTTTCTGGTGTTCCATAAGGCAACCATCTCGGTCCCTTCTTTTTATATTAACCATAAATGCTCTCGACAGGATCATCAAACACTTGTCTGTCTCCCTTTACGCCGACGATACCAAATTTTTCAAAACCATTTCCTCTCCCCATGCCAATCCATCACCTTTTCACACAAGTCGAGAAGATGTCTCAATAAAGCTTTCACTAGCATAAATTGTGAATTCATATGAACAGCCCTAAGAACGAGAGTAATCCGTACTAATATACTAATACAATATATGCTAATATACTTATACTAATCTGTATAACATTATAAATGCGAAAGTAGCTACATACCTATTATGCGTTATAATGGCTAAACAGCTGAACCAATTTTAATGAAACGTGAGCATAATTTAAACCGTGGGAAAGGACATAGGTTACTTAGCAACAAAATAAATTTAATATATACATACTTCAATAACAGCCGGCAGCCGGCTTTGTCGCACAAATTATTTAATTTCTGTCTTTGTCGTGGACGTATGACAATGTGGACGCACGACCATATGGACGCACGACAATGTGGACGCACGACAATATGGACGCACGACAATGTGGACGCACCTTTAATATTTGTTTTGTAAACTTCCATTACTATTTTGCTTGTCAATGTATACCGCTAAGTAATTGTTCAGTACTCTTGCGAGCAACGTTTACAACCGCTGGTTATAACCGATTCGGAATTTCGGCGATGAAGCTCATTTCTGACTTAAATGACTTTGTCAACAAGCAAAATACGAGTTATTTAACGGTTACAAACCCTCATGTGCTTCATGAGACCCCACAAAAATTGACTCTTTGTTGTGGTTTACATGCCGACGGCGTCATTGGGTCCTATTTTTCCGTTGGTGATGATGGGCGCAACGTTACAGTTAATGGAAATCGCTATCGGGACATGTTGCAACGATATTTTTGGCCTGAAAAGCAGCGACATCTACTTCGGTGGTGTCTTGAGTTTACGGCATCGTAAAGAGCGCCTCGTAACAATCCGTATTAAGGCTAAATTTGTCAACATTAGCCTTATACGGCCGCACACCCCAGCAGAGGAGAAAGATGTGAACACTAAAAAGAGCTTCTACGAGCTCTTGGGCAAGGCTTACAAGCAGTGCCCTAGTAAGAGAGAGCATCTTTGGTAATACTGTAGGAAAGCCTAGTCTGTATGACACCACCTCCGATAACGGATTCAGGCTAATTGACTTTAGACCAGGACGAAACACTGTCGTAGCAGCACTCTGTTCCCACATCTCGATATTCATATTGAGACTTCAAGAACTCCTGACCAATCAGCTGTTAACTAGATTGGCTACATTGCGGTCGATGCTAGGTCAACACCGACTCGGACCATTACTTTGTTGTATCCAAGGTACGGTTGCGGATATCCCGAATATCGCAATTGCAATCTAACACTGAGCGGAAGTTTGACGTAAGACGGCTATAATTTTCCTACCGAGTCTCTTAAGAGGTCCCATGCTGCCAGCATCAAGTATCGACGACCATGGGAAACATTGCCAAAAAGCCATCATAGGTGCTGCCTATGATGTGTTGGGTTTCACTCGGCCGCCACAATGAAATCCCTTGTATAACAACTAGTGCCTGCAAACACGTGCAGCTAAGCAAGATCCATACAAAGCCACGTAACATAGAATAACTAAAGCTGCTCACGAGCTCTACGAAAAGAAGAGGAGAGGCGAACACCAGCTTTTGATCAGGAAAAAGAAGGAGCATGAGAAGCGCGCGGTCGACGAAATTGAAAAATTGTACCCCAGGAATGTGATTCGGAGGTTTACCAAAAGGTAAAAAAAACATGCCACAGATACAAACCCCGAACCGAAGCCTGTAGAGACGAGAAGGGGAACAGTAGAGTCGAAGTCTATGCTGAGGATTTGGACAGAGTATGTATGTAGGGAAATGAAAGAATTAAAAATCTTTTTTTATAAATTATACACATTTTTTTAAAAATAATATGAGCAGGGTTTTACTCTGTTGGAGACTTTTGAGGATATTATTACGACTAACTCACAAAGGGAGAAACTGTCTGAGGTGGATCTGGTGTGTGGTGGATTTGCGTCTATTAAGTTTTTATTCAATTCTACCACGCTAGCGTTTCTACATGTATGTAGACTGTATAACGGCGATGACGAACCGCGGTCAGGCAGAATGAACCTTTCAACCTGGACGATGTAGACCTGTCCACCCGACCTACATGAAGTGAAGATAGCTACATCTAAGCTTAAGTCCATTAAAGCTGCTGAAGCTTTGGCATCCCTGTCAAGCTCCTCCGTTTGTGCAGTATGACGGGGAAGAATGCACGCTGCTCCATCAAGGTCGGTAAAGAACTCTCCAAGACCTTTGATGTCAAAAAGGGTTCCAGACAAGTCTATGCGCTGTCATGCGATTTCTTTAACATATGTAATTCTTAAAGGAATGGTGCGAACCTCACACGCCAACGCAAGAGGCACAATCTCTCAAAAGTCCGATGGTGTTGACATAACCGGAAGAAAGCAAAGTGATTTCAGTGGCACTTTCGCGAGTATTGAGGTGGAAGCGGCGAAGATGGCTTTAACGGTCAATGGGAGCAAGAGTAAGTATGCTGTCAGCTTTGAGGTAGTTAACTACTTTGTTTACCTAGACTCCGCTATTAATTCAGACTATGACACCAGCACTGAAATCAAACGAGGAATAACTCTCGCCAGTCGCTTCTTCTTTAGGCTAGGAAGGTAACTGACTGGCAAAGCACACTCTTAAACAACAAACGTGGCCCTACATAAATAATCCCAGCTCTGCTTTATGGGGCAGAGGCATGGACTTTATCAAAAATGGATGTGAGTTCTTTTGGCAGCTTTCAGAGGAAAATTTTTTGGGTGATTTTTGGTTCCCTCTACAGAGACGGTAAGTGGACGAGAAGATGCAACGACGAACGGAGCAGATGGACAAATCCGCCCCCGGGGGACAACGCAGTAGAGGAAGACCGCGACTCAGGTGGCGCACGTCCCACCTTAGATGCAGAACGTCATGCAGCCTTAACAGCTAGAGAGGCAGTAGAAGAGTACCAAGTCCGTCGCATTTTAGAGGCTGATCATTACGCATCTCTTATAGCTGTTAAGATACTTGAAAAGTCACCGCGACTGTGTCATTTAAATGCTGATCAACAAATAGAGGCGCGTCGTGCTTTTACACGTAGGACTTGAATTGAATAGAATTGAAAGTCTGGCAGGATTTTGACACAGCTGAAGCTAATAATACTGTGTTTTTTTTCATTGTTGCGATTTCTGTTATAACTGTTTGACTTTAAAAAGAAGAGAAAAGAATTGCACTCGCAGCCATACACTTTCTCTGACAACATATCCATGTTTAGATTGTTTCTTATTCTCAGTATTCCAACACCCCAGCAATCGCTCTCTGTGAATCTGATTTCTGAATCTGTGTGAATCTGGATTAATGGGCGAACGATGTAGGATATTCTTTAAGAATTCGTTTGCAGTATAATGTGTAGAATTCTACGACATGGAGTTTGGTAAGAAACAAGAATATTCTACCACGGACAGTATGCTAAATCCTTGAACCTGAGAAATGTTTTTTTTTCTCTAACCCTTTGGAAACCTCCCTTTTAATTCAATTTAATTTCACTTTCCAAAAAAAACAATGTAGCCATGGAAACTTCCTTTCTTACTTTAATTTCCGCTGTCAGGATATTATTTATGGAAAAGTTTGATCGATACATTTCGTAAGCGGAGAAATTCTTGTCTAAAAATATTTGAAGGACGCAATTCGCTCTTGAAACCCAGTTTTGTTTGATAACTTCTAAGACATAGAACACCTATAAATCTCCATGGAGAAACGTTCGCTTTTACAAAAGTACGACATACCCGTATCGCACCTGGACTTTGATTACATAAAAAACTGCAACGACGCAAAGAAGATAGAAAGAATAGTTACAATTCTTAGATCTGGAGAGGAAGGATACTATCCAGAGCTAACAAAATGTGCAGAGGACAAGCTGAGAGAGTTAAAACCAAATAGTAAGGTGTTCCGAACTGAAGAACGTATCCTTACTAAAGGTTCATTGAGTTCAGAGGAATGGAAGGAGCATGGTGCGCCCATAATTGTAAGACTAATCAAAATAATATCATTGGGTCTTCTTTTTTACTGTCTTACATGCAGGAGTGGTCAGAAGAAATCAAAAACAAGGACAAAATCTTGTCAAAAGTTCAAGAAAACTCTGAAATCGACTTACCTCCAATTAGGAAAGGCGGCAAAGTTTACGCAACTAAAGAAAAGGCTGCGGCTTCGCCAGTGACATGTAGTAGCGGTAGTAGCACCCGTATTGCTGCAACAAACTACAATGAGTGGGATAAGTATGATGCTGATGCTGAGATTCTTAAGATCGATTTAGAGGAAGAGCGTGTGAAGGAGCATGTAGAACGCATGAACAAGATAAATCAGGAAAAGTTAATCAATTCAAAAACTGTTGAGGAGGACAAGACAAACATTTATGAGAAACTAACGCCGATTGAGAGGGAAAAGCTGTCAGAGGAGTAAGTTTAGACACATTTTTCTTTTCTAATTATATCTTCTGTCGCTTAAGCAGTTCCTACTTCAATTTCTTCTCCAAAATTGTAAGCAGGTTCTTTAAAAAATGTCTTTCATTTCTTTGCTAAGCAATCTGCTTCGAGGTTCTGAATTACTTTCCTACATATCATATTTCTGCTACACAATCAAATGCAATCCTTAAAATATGGTTTTTACTTTTCAGACCTGAGGTACTAGACATAAAACCCTTATCTTACTAAGACACTTTATCCTACTCATTACTTGTTTTGTGAACTAAGTCAAGCAACTTTTGAAGAGGAAAGGAATAGATTCTATTTCTCCTTCAGCCTTACATTTTCATCTTCTAGTAATGTTCCCTAAATATCTATTTCTTACCTCACGAATTCGAAAGGTCATAGGTTTGCTGATCAATACCTCTAGTCGTTTAACCCAGATTCAATGATCTCCTAGACTTTTCAAGCTTTGTCTAGTGATGTATGGCCCTGTTTGTCGGCTAATATGACATCTATGGAAAATCCTGTCTTTGTCGACGAGAGAAAGTCTTATAAGAAGCAAATTTGTCTAACCATAGATCACCTAAGATACAGAACTCGTGGTTAAAGGTTCCAAAATCAGAGGAATATTACCACGTTTTGAACTGACAGGTGCGTGGAAAATCTTTGCAGAAAACTAGGAAACCATGTATCACGACCGGAATCAACAGCAATGATGTAATTACAATATAGTAGATATGATAATGTTCCTCTAACTTTTCAAAATAATTTTTACTGCCGACTCCAACCACTTGGTGTTGCAAATAAGATCGGTACTTGTACAAAGAACTGTGAGAGCTGGTAGATTGAGGCTAGAGCGACACAATTGCATTCACTCACTACTGTTAATATGCTGGTATCTATTCCCAGATATACTCCTATATAGGAAAGATATAGTATTCGTTTATTCTGCCGACATTCTGAAGAGACATGCCATTTGCAGTTATTCTCATATCAAACCGAACTATCAATGGAAGCTCTAACCGAGGACACAGGTAGTCTTTGCTTTGCTCTGAGCATCATAAGTTGCTAGTCAATAAATTGTATTATATAATGCAGGCTTTAGAGGACCAGTACATTTATGATTTGATGAATGATGACCCAAAGACTCAGTGAATTCAGCATTCCAACTGCAAACAGAGTAGCCTTGCGTTCTCGAAATATCTTGGAAGTGGTAAAAAAGTTAAGCAATGCCTATAGTAAACCTTGCTGTGGCTACCGACCCAAATACATCCCCTCGCCATCATCTGAAAAGATGAGTTTTGTAGCCGCTCAATAAGACCCGAATAAATTCTTTTTCCGGTTCAGATGCTGGCCGAAACCATTTTAGGGCACGGATCCAATTGAGAGTACAATTGCATAATTTGTACATGCTTGAGCGCAGACGTTACAGATAATCAGAGCGTTAAGTAGGGTGTCGACCAATATGTACCATAGCACTAGTCACATGATGGTCGCAGTCCGCAGTCCGCATCTGCAATCAAAATCCTATTCACCAACATTGCTCTTATTCACTAAACCAGTGATTCGTCTACGCCTTGTTGTCAGGTCAAATCACATATACATGATATGCATACTGCTAGTCATGATATGATACCGTCATGACCTTTGGTTGTGGTGCACCTAAAACGATGAGATTTCTCATCATCTATAGATTGAAAAAGGAATAATATCATATTTTTACGGATTATTCTTGAAAAAATCAGGTAACTGAAGCTGCCAAGAATCAT
This sequence comes from Volucella bombylans, assembly GCA_949129095.1. Classification (NCBI taxonomy): domain Eukaryota; kingdom Metazoa; phylum Arthropoda; class Insecta; order Diptera; family Syrphidae; genus Volucella; species Volucella bombylans. The sequence continues at coordinate 123,143,478 of OX422140.1, read as the reverse complement.
AACAAGACATCTAATTGTCTTTATGTCTGTCTGACGAATGTGGACATACGGAATCCTAATGAATATAATGTGAGTATTAAATGGAAGCAGCGCCGCCTAAGATACGATACTCAAAAAACATTTTTTAAAGCACTTTGACTACTTGCGATGCAGTGCATGAACTCAAGACCAGATGGTTCTGGATCTGACTGGATCTGACTGGATATACAATCTTCGATGAATATGGTATGCTGCAACAAAGACATTGAAAAACCAGTACCGCATTGATCTCGGTTTGCCAGAGAAATAAACATTTCTGTAGAGCAGAGTATTTTGAAACACAATCGTTAGCGACCTCATAGGCATTGATAAATCAAAAGTCCGCCATCGTATATGCGAGCAAATCACGGGTTTCATTTTGGTCGCTCATACGCTTTTGTCCTAACAGAACCAAAAGCTGTTGGGTGGACATCAGAGAGCAACTTTGGTATCTTTATATGCCACTGCGCTTTCATGAAGTACCTTAATGTTTTAGGCTCCACCGAAACATTCACCTGTTCTTCATGGTTTTGCACCAACAAACCTCTCTCTGATTTAGTTGACGTGTTCCTCTTATTCATAAAAAGACAATTTGTTTAGTTTCCTGATCATTTTAGAATACCTATAGAACAAACAGACCTTCACACATTTCGTTATCATTGCAAATGTCTACAATCCAAGGTGTAGCATCATCTCTCTTATCATTTCAAGCTACAAAATTCTTGGAAATGAATGCTTCAAATCTGGAGAATATTCAACCGCCTTAGAGCATTACTCGCGTTGCATCCAAGTACACTCGACACCAACTGGCTACAACAACCGAGCAATCACACGTACGTGTATTTTTGAACACCTTCGTAAACAAGTCTTGAATTTGCTTCATTTCAGATTTAAAACTGATGAGATACACAGAAGCACTATCGGATTGCGAAGAATGTTTGCGTCGGGAACCGGGAAATTTGAAAGCGCTACTCCGCAAAGCAGAATGTTATCGTTGTTTAGGAAAGAAACTTGACGCCTATCAGACCTACATGCAAGTAAAACTTATCGCACCAGATAATGCCATAGTTTGTAAGGCTATTGAAAATCTACGTAGCGAATTGGGTGATGTTGCACCGTTGCATGCTACGAGAATCGAAATTGCTGAAAGCGAACCTAATCCGAAACCGATGCGACTACAGGAGTCAAAAGAAAAACCCAAGGGTCCACCAAAACCTGACTATGATTTGGCTGAACTAATCAAACCGAATAAATTAGTGAAGAATCACTTGGCCAAGACCATGGAAAATTTGGGAAAATGCACCCCGAAAAAGGAGCAACAAAGGGCAAAGCCCGTAAAGGACTCGTCCCCTAAAATCAAACTTCAGATAGGAGACTCTGTAAATAGGGTCCCGAGTGGAAAGTGCTTGATTCAGGAACTGTAGGAAATCCCTTCTCAACTATCATACTTCATACAAATGTTTCTATGAATGTACAATATGTAATAATAATAAAAATGAAAAAAAAAAAAAAAAAAAAAAATTAACTGGAGATGCGGGGCATCGATCCCCGTACCTCTCACATGCTAAGCGAGCGCTCTACCATCTGAGCTACATCCCCCGATGAATTGTGTTTGTCTAAGAATGCAAATATTTTACAGATGATTGTCCAGCGGATTCTATAGTTTGTTTGTTAATATGGTTTATGTATTTGCTAAACCTTGACAAGCCAATATAAGTGATGATATTGAATACCATTGTACAGTTTGAAACAAAATTATTGTAATGGCCGTGGATTAAAATATGACAACCGCTCAATGATTTGTATTTACAGATTATAATTATCATTAGTTAAACACAAATGAACTATTATAATACTAAATACGTTAAATAATTATTCGATTAGAGTGTTATTTTACTGTTTCAAGAAAGTGATTGCACTGATTAGCACAAAGGACCTAGACACTGTGTCTGAAATTGGTAATTTAGATTTAAAATGTAAACTATGGAAACAAAACATTTGGTAAAAGGAATTTGTTTGCAAAGGTTATGTTTATTTCGGATTTCACGGTAAGGATTTCTGCATTTGTGGAGTGGTAGTAGGACTTGCTCTCTTAGCCTGGTGAAGATTTTTTCTAATCTTGATATGGGTGTGTTTGAAATGGTTGGTGGCGCAGATGTATATTTATTGTTCTTTTTTATAAACAGATGGCATTGTTGAGTATGAAGATCTGGCAGTACAGGCAAGACATTAATGTGGCAGCGTGAGGTTGCCAGCACAGTAGATTTGAAAGAAAGATATTTTTGCATTTAAATAGTTATCCTTTTCTCGCTTTTAACATCTTTCTACAACGCTCTTATATATCTTTGTATCTTTTTACTTGATTCATCACGCGAATACTGCGGAGAATAAAGTTGTAAGAATAAAACATCAAATACAAAATTCCACCATTTTGGAGAAAATCCTTCTCTCGGGTTCGCTTAAGTGGAAGATGCATTTGAAATTTCTCGCATTACCGCAGATTTCACCAAATATCGGTATGTCTTGGTTAATCTTGACACAACAACTTTGCCTTTCGTTTCAGACATTATAATTGCACCGCCAAGTAAATGTAAGTAAGAAGCCATCAAAGAACGTCTAATATCCTCATTCCATGAAACCAGGGTACTTTTCCTGGAGCAACTACCTGAACAGATCAGCGGAATTTTGCCCATAAAGGCACCGACTTAGGCAAGTTACATCGAAGCTAAAAGTTGCATCAAAATCAGATCTGGAAGCTCAAGTGAACGCCTTATCCAAGGATATTGAACACATACGCCGTCATATGAAAAACAACCATTCCAGAAATTACAGTCGGTCACGTCAGAACGTAGAAAAAAATAGAAAAAAAATTTTGTCAGCGTCAGTCAAGGAATATGGCAGGCATTTCTGAAGGCAAAACAACCGCACGCTTGCAAGTTAAGTTTACAATTGACTTAAGACTCCGTCGACATTTTTCTTCTACTTTCACACTAGCCGATGTCACTCAACCCATCCTAGGAGCTGACTTCATCAAACATAATGGATTCCTCATCGACCTTCGGCGCAGAAGATTGATCGATTTGGAGATGAAGCTACAATCGCCAACACGACTTATTTATTCCCCACAGTCATCAATCTATTTAGTTAATTTCGACCATCCCTATTACCATTTATTTAAGGAATTCGAGGTCGTATTGAAACAAGGTGGTTGTAAGATGACATCCCATAGTGTCCAGCATTATATCACCACACATGGACAGTAGCGGAACGCGCATGGCGCATGGGGGAGAAAAGTTGGTAGCAGCAAAAAACGAATTAGAAGTTATGATGCGACAAGGGCTTTGTGAGCCATTAAAAAGTGAGTGGGCGAGTCCGCTACATCTCGTGAAGAAAAAGAATGGCGAATGGCAAGCCTGCGGAGACTATCGGCGCCCTAACAAAGTTACAGTACCGTATCGTTATCCGTTGCTTCACCTGGGCACAAGACATTGTCACTGCGGTGCGACGCTTTATATAGGGGCTACTTTGGACCAATTCGTCGATGGGAAACGACAACCTATGGGATTCTATAGGTGCAAATTGAATAAGACCCAAGCGAATTACAGCTCGTACGAATGTGGCAATATTCCAAGGCATCCTTTTTTCTAAACACCTCCTCGACGGCTGCAAATTCACCGTTGTAAATGATCACCGCGCGCTGTCATTTGTCTTTTTTCAACGTTCCGACTAGGCCTCGCCGAGACAACAACGACAACTTCAATTCATAAGTCAATTTACCAAAGACATTGTATAAGTCCCCGGGAAATCAAATGTAGTCGCTGACGCACTTTCGCCATAAATACCATAGACATGCCATTTCAATGAAAGACATAGCTGATCATCAGGAGCACGACGAAAGCTTACAACATCTTCTGAAATCTACTTCAACCACACTACAACTTCGCAAGCTTAAACTAGATAACTCGGAATCTACCATGTTTTGCGACATATCCGGTGAAACTATTCGACCATACATTCTTCTAACCTTGAGATGCAAAATCTTCGACGACATGCATAACGTTTTGCATCCAAACAATCGCACTATGAGAAAGTTGATAAACCAACGTTTCGTTTGGTCTCACATGAATAGATGGACGCAGAACTGTCTTCCGAATCAGCGAAGTAACGTACACCGGCATGCACAAAACCTACCACAACGCATCAAGATTCCATATCCAACATATCCACATCGACATCATAGTTATGCCATCTTCACAAGGTTATCGATACTTATCACTTATCGACAGGTTCACTAGTTGGCCAGAAGCCATTCTTTTGAAGGATACTCGTATATCAGCCCACACAGTGGTAAATGCCCTCTTCGCCTGTTGGATAAGACGATAGAGGTTCGCAATTTGAATCCAGACTTTTCGACGCTCTCACCAAATTGATCGGTAGCAACAGGATACGGACAACACCATACCATCCTGCTTCAAGTGGCATGGTCGAGCGATGGCATAGATCACTATAAGCAGCTATCATGTGCCACAGCTCCAACGATTGGGTCAGTGTACTACTTGTTGTACTTTTGGGACTACGCACAAGCCTGAAAGAGGACATCAGGGTCAGCGGTGCTGAGATGTTATATGAAACTACACTCCGGCTTCCAGGGGAATTTTTCATTGAGGAAGAAGTTACAACTAATCCTCAAGGAGTCGTCGAAAATTTCCTCATATTTATGAGAGCGGTGCGCTCAGCTCATCACAAAAAAGCACTAGTATCATGCTGTCATCGCTCGTCTAGACCAGGACACATTTGTGATTGAGCATATAATTATCAAGCCTCCTGCTCAAGATAATTATAGAACCATTTTCCCATTTCTCGTGAACGACAGTTCAAAACCCTTGTTTCTGGTTTAGAACTCGATAGCAGACCTCCATCAGATTTTCTGGTAGAGATGCATCGCCTAGGTGGCAACCTTTTAGATGCCACTTACACCAGAACTCTCTGGCTCGATCACTTGCCACCGCAAGTTCAAGTCATTCTCGCCACAGCTGAATGCCTTGACAATAGCAGACTTGCCCAATTTGGCGATAAAATAATGGATTTTCAACATCATCAGAATGTCGAAACACTTATGCCTATTTCGCAGTTCACCGAACGCCGACATGTTCGTGAACAGGTTCAAAAGTTTTCCAGACAAGTCGGGACTCTATCGCAAAAATTATATCGGTTCATGGTAAGCAGTAAAAGCAACCGTTTTGGCAGTGCGACCCCTGCACGAAGCCATAGTTCGAAAAAATCTCCAGCTTCATCAATCTGCTATTACCATCACCGTCCCATTACCGCATTGATGCCATCAACCACAGATTTTTTCGAACTTTGAGAAATGCAACAAACCGATAATGAGCTGCAGCTGCAGCAATTTCTACACTACAATAGCTCATCACTTAAACTGCAGAAGATAAGATATGGACTAGATCAACAAGTAGTATACGAGTACTGTGGTGTCGCCAGTAACGACATTATACCTTTTGTACCGCAACTTTTTATGAAACATTCCACAACATGGCTTACCCCAGTGGACGAGCAACAAACAAAATAATTTCGCAACGATACATCTGGACGTCAATGAACAGAGACATCATACGGTGGGCACGTATGGTAACTGCCAACCATGCCAACGTTCTAAGGTAGAACGCCATGTACAAAATTCACCAGCTACATTCACTGCTCCTGATCAAAGATTTGATCACATACATATGGATCTAGTTTGCCCCATGCCGGAGTCCAATAGATTTAAGTACAGTATGACGATGGTTTACCGGTTTTCCAGATGGCCCGAAGCAATACCTTTAAAGTGGAGGGTAATTTGGACCACATAGTCCATATTACCCAACCTGTTTAGGAAGTACAAAATTCGCAAATGAATATAGGTTTTTCGCACCCTGCACACTGTTCATGGCTCCAAATATGGCATGAAACGCATTGAACCCAGATTTCACTTGGGCGGTCTTCTGCAATACAGGCATTCAGCAACTTCTTTTTCACCGGCGGCAATGGTCTTGACTGAATTAATTTCGTCGTCGGACTCATCATGACAGCTATAATGCTCCAAATCAGAGCTTGATGATGACGATGACGCTCTATTCTTTTTTTTTTTTTTTTTCTTCTCTTTCCCTTAATTACAAAAATAAAGTTAGATAGATAAAGATCCGAATCAGATAGAAATTAGGTAGATATATTTAAATTCGTAGATCCCTGCACATTTTTTCTTCTCCGCTAATATCTCCTGAAGCGCCTGCTTCGAAGTGCTTGGTTTATTGTTTTTATCAGCAATTTTTTCAAAGACTCTTCCAAAGAGCTCTTATATGGGGACCCGGAAAGTAATGTTGGTTTTCTAGTTTTTTCTACCACGATTGGTTTTTGCCTTGTTCTTAACAGGAATCGGAGATATGTCGGCAGGTGTCAGAATTATATTTTGGTTTTCTCACTTGCTTGTAGTTGGCAGCATATCACTTGATTCAGATTCCTCATGTACTGTGATTGAGCATAGACCAACAGGTTCATTATTTTCTGACACTTCTGGTGATAATAAATCCTCGTCTGCTCCTAAGAAATCATGATCCCGAAAGATATTCCTATCAAGCGTGTATTTTCCAGTGGTTCGGAATCCATTAACTGCTATCTCTTCAGTTTAGACTCGTAGGTAGGCCTTACCAAATAATTCTGGCATATCATAATGAGTCAATGGTCGGGGATTTATCCTCATCCAAATGCGTATCTCAGGTAAATACTTCTTTAGCGGACCCATAAATGTTTTGTCGAGCGGTTGAATCTTGTGGCTAGAATGAGGAGGAATCGATAATATGCTGACGTGATTTTCTCTTGCGTGTGGCTTGAATGTCCATCCAAAATTAAAAGGACTGGGGATTTAGCAGATGGCTTTACATGCTTAAGAAAATGTTCAAACCAAATTGTAAAAATATCGGTCTGAACCCATCCGGAAGGATGACATTCGTAAATAGATCCTGGTGGTGCTCCTTTCAAAAGTTTTCGATTGCCCTTTTTGCGGGCAAATATGAATAACGGGGGCAAAAATGTTCCAGCAGCACCCATGCAGATAATTTTTGTGATGGTGGCACCTCTTTCTGCGGTAGTAAGAGCACCAATTTGCCGCTTTCCTTTTAATGCTAAGACTTTTGGAAGTTTAGAAGGCACCACGCTTATACCGGTCTCATCGACGTTATAAATATTGTTTGCTGAATAGTTATATTTATCCATTACTCTTTCCAGAAAATCAAAAAATTCTTGGACACGTTCTTTAGTGAATCCTTTTGCTCTGGCAAGGGATGTTCCCGTCGGTGACCGGAATGACAAATTAGGATTTCTTTTTAAAAACAAGTTTAGCCAGTCTTTGCCCGCAGCTTCGTTTTCCTTTGAAAATGGATGGGGAATTCCGATTTTTTTCTGCCAGTTGGAACGCTAAGTTTTTAATATCATTTCTGGTAAGCCCAAAAAATTTTGACTCCATAGTCAACACATATTCCACTAGCACCTTTTCAAATTTATCTGGGATCGCATCATCTCAATCGCCGTTTTCATGTCTTCCGCTTCTTAGATGTATCTATGGCCTATGGTAACAAAAACTAAAAACAATAAGGTGAACTCAAGAAAAGTGAAATCGGTCCTTTAATAATATTACGGCGGATAATATGGACCTGTAGTCCATATTAGCCTACCCTATGATAGTCCATATTAGCCACAGCACTTGATGTTGAAAAAAACAATCATTTTATAAGAAACTGTAGTTCTTAATTAACTTTTTTTAATGCAAATATCATATTTCACATTAACTTTTTGTATTTGAAAAAACAACAAAATTACATTTTAATGGTAGAAAAAAGAAAATCACTTACGCGTAACGAACAATCAGCAACACCAATTTCGAGAAACTGTACAAAACTCACAAACGCGTTCTCGCCGGTGCACAGTGGGGCAGAAATGCCCTAAAATGTGATATCAACAGCTAAGTGATAGTTACAGCTAAGAACCTGAAATTGTTCAGGATAGCTTCTGAGACTAGTCCCAAAATATATTTAAACCCGCCCATCCGACACGCCCACTAAAACACCCACTTTTCTGAAAAGTGCCTATTTTTCAATATTAAAAACTTAAAGAAGATTTATTAAAGATCTAATTTTTATCAACTATACTTACTTGCCCCACCCAGTTTTACGCCCACTTTTATCGTGAAGAAAAGCAAATTAGTAAAACCATTTTTTAAATTGTTCATAGGTACTTATTGAGACTTATGAATTAAAAAAAAACAGTTAAATTAAATTTGTCTATTAAATACAAAACAAAACCAAAAATTGTTATTATATCCTTATATCACTGTCATTACTGTCATCATTATTATCATCAACCTCATCAGACTTAGGAAGAGCGTTTGATTCCTGGACACTTGGGAAAAGATTGGATTTTTTTTTATGTAATTTTTGCTTGGATGTTATAATGGGATCCGAGCTCAGTAAAAGAAATTAAATACATCTTGATTCGTTTTTTCACGGCTTGAATTTCTTGAGAAGTTCTCGCCGAAATTTTTAAAATCTTTGTTGTGCGCTTCTTGCGCTTCCTCCGAAAGTTGGCCGATCTGTATTTTTCAGCACGATTGTGGCTTACAGTTGCTTCTTTTAGGAGTTTGGAGGCTTAAATTTGTCCGGAAGCTCTTAAGCTCATTTGGGTAACATAATTGAGGACATTAACAGGTAACGAATTTCTCAAGCCTTGCGTTTTTACCCCTTTTGTTCGTTCGTAAGAAGTCTCAAAACTCACTTCCGGACGACCAGGTTTCTTTGCTGAATCTGGTGCTCTATAGAATGCAATAGAAATATTTAGCCATTTTTCATTGGCTTTAAAAAATTTTTCTTCGATTCTGCAAGCTTTGAGCCACCGTATCTTAAAATCAGTTTTGAAATGCGAGAGTATTATCTTTACAACTTCTATTTGGGTATTTTCTGTGCTTTTTGTAATTTTAACAAGTTCTTCTTTTAAGAAATTGAATTGTTCTTCAACAATTACACTCCCAGAGCATCTCATCATACCAACCAGTTCACTTCTTGACAAAAGAATGAAATTTGAAGAAAGTCTTAAACAACGAAAAAAATGTAAAGGGTCCGCCATCTAACGTTTTTTTTTCAACTAGTGCTTATTTCGTGAATGGTAACACCTAGCTCATTTCTGATTTGACAGGTAATTAGTTTTATCCTTCCGCCGAACGAATATGGTTGTGTATACGCTTGAACAACGCTGGAAAATATTGCGACGTTACTTTTAAAATCATGGTAATGTTGCAGAATGTGTGCGAAAATTGCGTACGGATTTTGGAAGAAGAGAAGTACCGTCGGCTCCGTATGTTCGTTATCTTGTGAAAAAAGTGAAAGAAACTGGCATCCTCATCGATAAACCAAAGCGTGAAAAGCCAAAAACAGTGCGTACACCCGAGAATATTGCTGCTGTGGCAGAAAGTGTGCGTGAAGCGCCATCAACATCCATTCACCGTCGTTCTCAACAATTGAACATTTCGGAGACATCATTGAGACGAATTTTGCATAAAGACCTTGGTATGACGCCATACAAAGTCCAATTGGTTCAGGAGTTGAAGCCAACTGACCATTCAATGCGTTTTCGCTTCGCTAAGTAGGCCTGCGATCGACTTAGAGAAGATGCCGATTTTGTCAAAAAAATCATCTTTTCAGATGAAGCTCATTTTGATCTTGGAGGGTATGTTAACAAGCAAAATTGTCGCATTTGGGCACAGAAAACCCGCACGCATACATTGAAAAGCCGATACACCCAAAACGAGTCTCCGTTTGGTGCGGATTTTGGTCCAGAGGCATAATTGGGCCATTTTTCTTCGAAAATGAGCATGGAGTGGCCGTTACAGTCAATGGCGATCGTTATCGGGCCATGTTGAACGAATTTTTGTTCACAAAAATTGAAGAGGAGGATATTGGCAACATTTGGTTTCAACAGGACGACGCTACGTGCCACACAGCCGAAGATACACTCGATGTTTTGCGCCCTGTTTTTGAATATCGCATTATCAGCCGCAGAGCTGATGTCGTTTGGCCACCTCGGAGCTGCGATTTGACACCGTTGGACTATTATTTGTGGGGTGCCGTAAAAGATAAGTGTTACGCCGACAAGCCAGAGACAATTGACGCTTTAAAGGACAATATTCGTGAAGCCATTGGTGAAATACAGCTGCACACAATCGATAATGTGCTTAAAAATTGGACCGATCGTTTAGGCTACTGCATGGCCAGCCGAGGCAGCCATTTGAATGAAATTATTTTCCATTATTAACCAGAAGGATAAAACTAATTATCTGTCAAATTAGACATGAGCTACGTGTGAGCTACCATTCACGAAATAAGCACTAGTTGAAAAAAAAAACGTTAGATGGCGGACCCTTTATAAACCGAAGGCACCATACAAAAATCCAAATATCACGAAAAGTGCAGAAAAGTAGCAGGATTTTTTGACGAAAATATAAAATACACATCACGCCATTTAAAAGACACAAAAATAAAAACTCGGACGAACCCGGAACCCAACTAAAAGTCTACGAGATTTAGGAGATCCTTAAAAATACACTTTTTTAAAAACTGACCACAGGACATCACCTCTATTTTACAATTTGTTTTTTTCTTTGTTTTGTGCCTTACGCATTGTTACATACCCGAGGTTGAAGACTCCATACCAAGAATTCAAAATTATTTGCAGATTAACAAAAATTCGGGTTTCATACAAAGAAGAAAAAACATAATTTTTTTTGTCTGACCCAACTGAGAAAAAATCAACCTTCAAACAAGCGCTGTGATGAATCAGATAAGTCTAAAAAGAAATCATTTGCATTTCTTCATAATGTGGATATTACTTAATCGAAAAAAAAAATATATAGATATTCTCAATTTAGTAATTTTAATTAATGCCAGCTTTTGGGCCACTTTGCCCCACTGTGCGGCGGCTGAAACGAAACTAAGGTATGTTTAAGGAGCTTGCGCATGAATGCAAACACATTCCACCTCGTTTGCATTTGTGAGTTGGGAGAAAAGCTGGTAGTCCATATTAACTGCGTAGTCCATATTACCCACTCTTACTCTATTTAAAGAAAAAAAAATTATTTGGTTTGACGTATTTAAGGATGAATTGGATGATGAACGATGATCTAAAATTGTGAGAACACTTGGACCAAGAAGAAATTTAAGAGTGCACTCTAATCCTCTAGACGTGGTTCACTGCATTTGTAATGATAGTGTTTTTTAGGTTTAAAAAGAATTTAAGGTTACAAGACAAGTTTTTCTAAATGTTTTACAAAATATAGAGTCGAAACTTAGAAGGTGTGACGGGACTTCTTCGATTTCCATTATTATTAAACTGGCTTGTCTATTGAGATTCTGTGCTCAGGGCAGATACCAAAATTGTGTTGTGAATGACTACAACCTTTGCCTTGGGCAGTCAACAGTGTCTATTACTCGTATCTTAAGTGAGCTCATCGATGTATTGTAGTTGAAGAACATATTTGTCCTAAGTGGATTAAGTTTCACTACACACGAGAAGAAGAAGAGGAAGCCAATTTGTTCTTCAATATCAACGCAAATTTTCAGGTAGAGTAAAATCGGGTATTGTGGTATAGGTGGCTAATGTGGTATAGCGTAGTATCTCGGATCACTTGCCTTTTTTGTTCATAGTCGTGCAGTCAGAAGAAAAATTCATAACATTTTCCCTCCAGTTTAAAATCCTTAAAATTTTGCACAGTTCTGTTTAAAGTGGCGAGGCAATAGGTTGACTCTTTTTGTACGGGTGGAAAAAGTTATTTTTTTTTAAATAAAATACTAATATAAGTTTAATAATAGTTTTGATTAGTATTAGTATCAATAAGATTGAAGTTTCATAAGACGATAGTGAAATTCTTAAGTTTTTAGTTTAAAAATATTTAAACAGGAAAAGAGAAAATCGGCTAATGTGGCACAGCTTAGACCGACTAATCTGATATAGTGTACCACATAGGACGATACTGATGCTTGATTTGGTTTTCAAAATTTAAACTTTTATTATTTTTAGATAACAATGCGACCCTGCTGCGTATGGCTAGAAGTGAACAAACCATTGCTTTGTTTAGCATTTCAGTTAGCATTCTCTTCTCAATTATAAAGGAGTCAGCTTTTGCCGAAGACATAAAGAAATGTTAAGTTTACGTGTCCAAAAGGTACATCATTTGATCGAGCTAAAGCGTTTAGTCGCAAGAACGTGGACATATTTAATAACTTGCTTGAACAGGAATACGACAAAATTAACTATCCAGCTTTTCGCATTTGGAACGGGGCTCAGCATTGTTCAATCCAAGCAATCAAAAGTATTGGAGCGTAAAGGAAAGCAACAGATAGGGGTTATGACATCGGCTGAGCGTGGGGCTCTTATAACAGCTGCAAACTGCATGAACGGATGTGAAAAATTATGGTGGAAACTATATATTTCCCAGAAAAAATCAACATCCTATTCTTATGAAGGAAACTCCTCCTGGCGCGAAACATTCATGTTATATATCGGGATGGATACAAGTGACCATATTCACAGATTGATTCCAACATTTTTTGTCGTATGTAAGCCCTTCAAGAGACGACCCAGTTCTACTAATTTTGGATATTGATAAAATAAAATTGATATTCTACCCGAAATATTGAAGTGTTGAACTTCGCAAGGGATAACGGAGTAGTGATCATATCATTACCACCACATTCTATCCATAAAATGCAGCCGTTAGATAAGACATTCATGGGTCCATTAAAAGTGTATTATAACGATGTTTCGATGTTTTTCACGTGAAAGTGGACGGAAAGTAATGCAGTATGATTTAGTATGACTTTTCTCGAAAGCATACTTGAAGGTACAAACGGGCCAGATTGCGATTAATGGATTTAAATGTACAGGAATTTAGGAACTTATTCGTTTGATAAAAGGCTATTTACAGATGCAGATTTTATTACTTCGGAAAGTGAAGAAGAAGAAGCGCCTTTGAAGCGATTTTGAACTGCAAGGCTTCAAATCTAGGATACAATAAAGTCCACAAGAGGCTGTTTCCGCCGCAAGGTCAGATTGTGTTACACATTAGGTAATATCCCCACCTCCACCGATAAAACAACATTTAAGTACATAATCGTAGACGAAGAAAGACGATTTCAACTATTTTGACAAGAAAATAGGGAGTGTTGAGAAGAAAGAAAAAACATCGAAACCAAAATTATCAAAACAAAGCTTTGAACAAAAAACAAAACAAAATTGTTTGGTAACTCCGAAAAAAACACCCACTTTAGTTAATCCAGAAGTTAATCTCAATCGTAGCTCCAAGGAAAGCCTTATTCTTCAAGAAACAGATGATGAGATGGAAAATTTTGATGGTGTTCCACCCACAGAAAATACCATGTGTTGTTCTTGCAATAAAAGTCCAGTTGATGACAAATCATTCTAAAACTGACTCGTACATGTCTACAATGTGACATGGATTTGGCTCATGAGGCTTGTCTGCCAGGAAGAAACGCTATATTTCTATATTTCTATAATGCGATGAGTAGTATTATTAATATTATATTACGAAAATTTAAATACGTTTACTTATTTTAAATTATGTTCAACGCCGATAAGGCAGTTTTTTTTATATTTTTTATCTTATATAATTGATTAGATGATTTAAAAATATTTATTATGCTGCGAAATACAAAGTAATTGAAGTTTTTTCATTTGTTTCATTGAAGTCGATATTTCGGGTACTTTACTATACTATACCAGAGTATACCACATTCGACTACCCATGTATACCACATTACCAACCCTTTTGCTGAATTAAAATTTTTCGAGTCCTGTCACGTTAGGAAGCATGTTTCGATTTTCAATTATTTGAGTATCATAACATGAGCAGTATAATAAAGCTAATGCTTCATTTTACATTCACAATTTCCTTAACATTGGCAGAAAACTTTGCTTGCTATAATCCGAAAAGTAACATGTATACCACAATAGCCGATCTCACTCTAAGTAATCACAAAAAAATGATAAAATACATTAATGCAAAGTACCAAGGATCATCTCATGATTCTATGGTGTGGAACATGTCAGCATTAAAGGAAGTGTTGCGGGTAAAAAAAAATATGAATGGAATGACGAATACTTTTATTTTTGGTAGTTATTAATTATGAAATACAATTCGTATCATATTCATAATTTCAACTCATTTTTAGATGATGCAGGCTACCCCTTAACTCCGTACTTAATAACACCTTTTAGGTGTACAGAGACATATTCTTCTGAAGCAAGGTTCAATAAAAAAATATACACAAGGACGGATCACTGTAGAACAAACAACTGGACTTTTAAAAAACCGTTTTAGATGTTAAATGCGAGCCCGCGAACTTCACTATAAGCCCCAAAAAAAGTAACAAAAATAATCAACGTATGCACTGCACTCCATAATATTGCATTACTCTATGGAATGGAATTGGATGGAGTACTAAGTACGGACGAAGAATTTTCATTTGAAGACGAAAACACATGCCCTGAATTCCGAAGGAAGTACATACTGTTGGAAATCAGTTCTTGAGTTCGATTTCAAATGAAAATAAAATCTCTGTATATATTTCTTAATAAGGGCGTCCCCTAATTTGGGAAATGATTCCTGGGTATATTGTATGAAAAAAACTCGTTCTACAGTTGGAGTTAGGATGGTTAGCATTTATCGAGGATGGTGTACCCTGACCCATATTAATGGAAATCGCTTTGTTAGTACTAATGTTAGAGACTTCGTGTAGGACTTTATTTTTAGAAGAAATACTAGCCCTTGTAAAGACCTTTAAATAAAGTTTATATCTTGTTTAAGTCTTTAGATCCCCAATTTCAAAGCGTGTTCCATTTTCATTAGCCATGCTAATTTTTAACTTTGAGGTCACTTTTCTCCAGAAAATGCCTAATTAACATAACGTCATAACAATTTTTTTCTTATGAAGGTTACAATAATAAAAAAAAATCATCATCAAGTTTGCAAAAAAAAAACCATAGATTTTATGATACTTGGGAAAACATGCAGGAGGTAAAAAAGGGAATTTATGATTTTCTACCTACGTTTCTAAAAAAAGTTGACAATAAGCGTGGTTTTCCAAGAATTACTAATTTTCCAATATCTTTTTTAAAATTGCATAGCTTTTCAAGAGTTTGAAAGCGTGCTCTTTTATTTGACTACCCGTCAAAACCCTCATTTCCTTAGCTTGTTCCCTAAAAGTTTTCAGAAAGGGCTAGGTTTCGGGTATGAAGGCGTGTTTGGAAAAGTTACCAAGCAAAAATGGTATAAAAGATTAGAAAAAAAAAAAATAATTCATCAGTTAAATTTTTTACGCTAAGCTTACAGTTGCTTAAAAATGCTGCATTTACAAAACCAGATTTTACAAACCAAGAGTACGCAGACATTATTTACGTTTGTGGGCTGTGCAATGGAAGTTCAAATAGGCTCGACAAAGATACCATGAACTTTATTCTGACCGACGACTAGTGAAGGAGTATTTGGAAATACGTATGGAAGTCTTCAAGAAATGGGATCATTTTCAAATACATGACCTAACGCGGGAGCTCCTAAGTGCGAAGAATTTCCGCTGATGAACGAATACTGGAAGCTGTTACAACTCATCCATCAATCTGCATCAGACGCTTAGCTTTGCAATTCAATGTTTACAGACATAAAATTTCTAATGTACTGCATGGAGAAAATTTTTATCCATACCACCCTACAAGAACCTGTACAAGAACTGCTTCCCAATTATTTAGAAAAGAGAGTTGATTTTTATAACTGGTTGCTGGAGCGGAGCTTGGATGACAACGAGTTTATTAGCAGAATTCTTTGGACGGACGAATCTCAATTTACAAGAGATGGGATCACATACAAGGAGACATAAATCATTTCAACACAAATTCAGCGTCAATATGTGGGCAGGTGTACTTGGAAACAAGTTAATCGGCTCCTTCAAACTACCACCTAGGCTGAATTCTACAAACTATCTGGAGTTTTTGCGAAATGACTTACCAGAACTATTCGAGGACATTCCACTGATTTAACTAGCTTCATCATATTTTTAACAGGACGGTGCTCCAGCCCACTATGGTAGTGAGGTTAAGAATTGGCTAGAAGAGGAATACGGTAACCGTTCGATAAGAAGAAATGAACCGGCAAGATCTCCTGACTTTATAGTATTGGATTTTTTTTGTACGGGGAAGAATGAAAGAACTCGTTTATTGAACCAAAATAGCAATTTCAATTGAATTGGAAGTGCGTATTCTCGAAGCGTTATCAAAAGTGAGGCAACATCAGTAAACATTCATATTGAAATCCAAAAACGGGCTCTAGCATGCATACAAAACCAAGGAGGACACTTTGGGCATCTGTTATAACTGTTTTAGTACACACATAAAATAAAAATTACCTAAGACCACACAAAATCATTTTTTATTCATAGCCTTTGGAGCTTAAAGCAGAAAACCCCTTTTTTATAAATTTTACCTGCTGCAGGCTTTTCCAAGTATCATAAAAGCTGTTGGTTTTTCTGCAAACTTATTGATGATTTTTTTGTATTATTTTTTGTCAAGTCAAAAATCAGCATGGGTAGGTGTTGTAACATATCTGGAAAGAATTGAGTTTTTTTAACATCTCTGAGACTAATTGTCATTTCTTTGGGCCTTTTTTACAAATTAAAGTGAATTTAATAATTATATCTATTTCGGATTTCATCTTTCAAAATTCTCCCTACAGTAGAAAAATGAAACACGCTTAGAAATTGGATATCTGAAGACTCAAACAAGACATCAACTTTATTTAAGCGCCGTTACAAAGGCTAGTATTTTTGCTAAAAATAAAGTAATATACGAAGTCTCTACCATTAGTACTAACAGAGCAATTTCCATTAACATGGGTCAGGGTACACCATCCACGATAAATGATACCAACATTGGAGATAGACCCTTACTGTAGAAAAATTTTTTTCTTGTAATATACCCAGGAATCGTTTCCAAAATTATCGTTGATGATTTAGGGGACACCCTGTATACACTATGTTTAGTTACATGAATCCATCTAAATTATTTGCGTTTTTCTTTCAGTATTTTGAATTTCTGGCAACTATAGTTTCAAATTAAGTTTTATTGATCTATTGATCAGTTGCTTCTTTTCCTTATCATCCTGGTATATGCTCAATTTGTCTTTTTTCAACTTAATGAGTTCCGTGTTAGTATCTTTTTGCAAATAATACATCTTCTTTGTGTACCCATAAGTACCCAGAGACTTCTTTGGCCAATGTCAATTCCAAATACACGTCCAGGAGGATCTACACTTTTGTTCAGGCTTAGGAGTCCCGTAATACGTTCCTTCAAAGGTGTCAAAACATTCAACTTTTTGCCCCACAGTATTCACCCAGTTGAAGTAAAGGATACAGTGTGCACTGGCCCATTTCCGATAGAATTGACATTTCTATCAAATAGAAAATCATCAACACCAATAGAAATTCGCAATACCTATTCGACCTTAATTCTCTTGCAAATAGACTCTCGCAATAAGCCCCTAAGTACGTTCGAGAGATGCCCAGCTCTTCAAACCACTGCGGAATCGATTGATTACGGTCTTGACTTACCGACTCGCGTACCTCCGCAATATCCTCTCTCTGGAACTGCAATATTATGGAGTAAATAAGTCGACTCGAATGTTTTCATTGAACGATCGATTGTTAGTCGTAGTCGTAGCTGACAGCGAATTACAAAAAGAAAATGGATGAATTGTAAGTGTTATTGAAGCTCAAACCTAAATGGTAGACAATCTGGAACACAAATATGACATATGTTATCGTGAGTTCAGAGAATCCCTCTTGGATAAATGGGCACCCTTAATGCCAATTTGCAAATTTCAAAAGCATTAAAGTGGGTATACAATTGAAGTCATGTAAATTTCAAAATGATCTCTAGTACCGATTTAGTTTCAACAGATTCAGTGTCTCACCGAAAAGTGGAGTAGTAGCACTTGAAATTTCTAAGGCATTTGACAGAGTTTGGCGTCAGACGAGCATTTGCGTTCGACCAATCTCTGCTTCTTCGGCTTAGAAACTACCCTTCGGAATATTCAATTCAAGGTATCTGGGATGGTTTTAAGTCTTGTATCCACAAAATAAATGCCCAGGGCTCCACACTGACTCCAGCACTCTCTTATTTACATTTGTAAAGTTAAAACAAAAAAAAAAAGAAATTTTAAAATAAAAACATTTTATTATTACTTTATATATTTTCAACAAAAATATACAGGGTGTCCTTTAATTCCTCTAGGGTAATTTGGGAATTGATTCTTAGTTATATTCTAAGAAAAAAAATCGTTTCACGGTAATGGTCTATTTCCAAGGTTGACATCATTTATCGGGGATTTAAGAAAAGGCTTACTTTGATGTAACGTGATGTGACGCATATTAACGAAAATTGCTCAATTATTCCTAATGGTAGAAACTTGGTTTAGGTCTTCGTTTTCGGAAGAGATAATAGCCTTTGTAACTGCGTTTAAACAATCTTGTCAAAGTCTACAGATATATAATTTCTAAGTCTGTTTTCTTGCCTCTGCTAATTTTTATTTTGAGATCACTTTTCTCCAAAAAAATATGTAATAAAAAATAAATGTGCAGTGCTAAACTATTAAAGAACTTATAACAAATATAATAAAGGACGTTGCTTTGAAAACAAAAAAAACACGCAATACTTTGCGATAACTCAACTAGTATACAATAAAATGACATACATTAAAAATAAATCGTAAATGGAAGAATAATATCTATTTGTATATAAATAAAAATGAATCTCCGAAATGTATGTACGCGCATAACTTCCGAACGACTGCACCAAATTGGATAATTCTTTCTTGTTGTGTTCGTTATTGTCAGGACAAGGTTTGTATGAAACAAACTTTTAAAACAAATCGAACAGAAATTGTTTTTAATTCTCATAATATGAAAAGTGAGTGAATGAAACAGAAGACTGTGAGAGATCTGTGGCGACTTCAGCACACCACTAGTAACCTGCTTTGATATACAGATGTCGCGCCAGACGATAAATAGAGAGAAAATCAGAATCTTTTTCTCAACTTTAAGTTACTTCGTTCTGAGATTCAAAATTAATAACAACTCATTTTCCTTTGTCAGCAAACTAAAAAGTACTATTTCAAATTTCATTTATATTTAACAATAAAATTAATCAAAACCGTTTACTTTGACTTTTAATGGACATCAACTGTCCAAAGTGGTGACCCCGACGTGATTAGTAAATTTAATTTGATAATAACCCTCCGAAGTGTTAATTGCATTTTAATTTTTTGTCATGGCGAACCTCTCGAGTTCGGTGTCTGAAAACAGTGCTCCTCCACCAGCTGCAGCTCATCAATTAGCCAGGGACACACCACTTTTAGAGGACAGCTATCGTTTTAATGCAATCATTGCTTCGCTGGACCCGGAGGTTGTAAACGAGGTGTCAGACCTTGTGCAAAAACCTCCAGACAAAGATCAGTACATTTCTTTTAAAAATCAGTTGATTTCGAGGTTTACAGAGTCTAAAGAGAGGCAGCTCAATCGGCTCATGACTTCACTGGAGCTCGGTGACAAACGTCTGTTGCGGTAGACTTTCCCGCAACAAGTTCCTTCGGTCCCTCTTTTCTTTGAGTGGGAACACCGAGCTCAGGCGGAGATGGAGGGCAGCCATGGTCCCATCAGCCAGTGGCCCACCAACCCCAGACCTCGGAAAACAACCCACATAGGAATCCCAGGGTGCGGCAGGAGGTCCACCAGGAGCACCGTTGTCTGAGCCCAGAGATAGACGGGAGACTCGCAACGGGCAGCATTAAACAGGGCGTCTGAAAGTCGACGACGGGTGGGGACGGACGGTCTTTTCAATCCAGACACCCCAACCCGATGATGACGGGTGGGGAAGCGGATCCCTGAAACAAACACCCTAACGAAAGCCAACAACAGAAGGCTTAAGGAACACTCCATCCTGCTACCGATGTGGGTGCGGACACCGGCATCATATCCCACAACTGGATGTGAATGCAGCTAGCCAAAGCTAGCACCGAGACATTTGATGGGTGAAGAGACGACGATTTCTTTTATAGCAAAACCCCAACGAGGGAGCAACAAAGGAGCAACAGCGGTGCGCAGGCGGACGACCATTATAATCGGGCACATCCCAACGACGTACCAGCTGTAAAACTTAGGTTCGATGGGTGAAGGGATGACAACCCCTTTTTAAGCCAGCGGCCCACCGTTGGAGCACCGAAGGAGCAGAAGAGGTGTGTAGGCGGACGGCCAAGTATTAAGACAGCCTCCACCGAGGGAACAGGTAAACATACATACAACATACAAACATTCAACAACCAATAAACAACGATGGTACAAAAAGTATAAACTGGCAGAGAGGTCAGAGGGCAGAAGGGCCTAATTACAAAAAAATAAATAAAGAATTGTAAGGAGTGACACGCTATTGGTCAGTCCCCATCCCCCCCCAAATCTGAACGCCGATCCACCGGAGTAGTTAGGGACCCGCTGATAGAATATATAAAAATTATAATTTTCACAGGCACTAGACTTAGCTTTTGTGGGGGGGCGGTCCTACGGATGGTTGAATCGAGATACAATCCCTTCTGGATTATATCTACACTTTTTTTCCTTTCGTCCCAACACTACAACTAGCGTCCCATCACATTTCCTTTCTCCTCCGCGGTCGTTTTGATTTTTGCAAAATTGTTATTATTGTAATCCGATGAGGGAAAAATACCCGGGTAGCAGAAAGCAAAGAAACCTGCTTTTCGCAACTTCTGTTTAAGACCCTAAGAGTTGGAGAATTGCTAGGCATAGTTAGGATCCGCAGCTTCCATAAACTCGCTCAGTGCAGTTCCCAGTCATTACTGGAAGTGGTAGCGAACTCCAAGCTGAGGAGTTTAGTATGAATGTGGAAAATGGTATGTGTGAGAGGCCTAGTCGGACACGGGTGCACACACTAGCAAAGCTTGCTAGTATTGTAGCTATAGATCCCGTCGATGGGTCCACTAGTGCTGAATGAATATGCGAGAGAATGTGCGTGTGAATGTGTGTGTGTGTCTGGCGGGAGCTGTGGATCGTAAAAGATCTGGTAGTCACTTTGGTGCATAGATAAACTAACCTAGATGTCAAACTTTCCAGATATTGGAAAATCAAAACCGGTTTTCCACTGATCGCCTCTATCAGTGTGACCCTGTCTGTGAATACGTGTGAATTTCAAAATGGCAATTTCCCTTGCATTTTATACAAACCACGCCCTTTTTAACAAACTCGTGCAAATCGCTCTCATTCTAGCAATTTTTGACAAAGTTATAGAGTTTGCAAAAGAATTAGTAGAGAGGGTCATTTTTTTTTGTTACGAGTTGTGCGAAAATTTTTCTTTGGGAAATTGGGAAAAGCATTTTTTTTTCTTTTGAGTTTTTGATAAAAAAAAATTAGAGTAGTTTGCTTATTTTTGAGTAGAGTTGAGAGTTCGGGCTTTGGCCAAAACAAAAAAAAAAGAAAGAGAAAAGGAGACAGGAACAAGGGATTGGATAGCGGGAATATCGGGACGAAAGGACTGGAGAACTGTGCTGGAACGGGGCGCAACACCGCTGGGAAGTTTTTTTTTCGTCTTTTTTTTGGTCTCTCGGAAAGGTTTCGTGATTCCTAAGAAAAATCACGTGGCGCCCTTTTGGTTACCAAGGTTTTGCTGCCATCAAAGCGCTGCCTGGGAGGAACCCACCGCGGGGATAGTGAGATCCCAGCAAGTGTTATCGTTTGGTTCGTATCGGTGCCGGGAATCAAACATAGCACGTGCGTCAAGCCTTCTGAGGGAAATGAGGAAGGCTAGCTGGAGAGAACGTACCAGACGAGATGCTGTCCACGATTTGGATGACGAGGTTGCATATCGACCTCACGGCGTTGGCAGAGATCGCAGATAAAATAATGGATAAAAAGCCAACCAACACGGTATATTCGACCGAGGTACGCGAAGATGGGCAAAATGACCACGACGTCGACAGGCGCATCACGCCCATCGAATCTACATTGTCCAATCTGACAGCTCTCGTACAGAAGCTCAAAGCCTACAACTCGCAAAGCAGATCCCGTACGGAGTCCAGAGACAGATCGAAAACCAGGTCCAGGCAACGAAGTGCATCAGCCTGTTTCTTCCACAAAAAGTTTGGTGAGAACGCTTGTATGTGTTGCACTTAAGTGTAAACTTACTTGTACTTACCCCAAAAAAAAACGAATAAGTCTGCTGTTACCTAAGGCGGTTGACAACAGGCCGAAGTTCAACAGGAATGCTACCTTTATGTGTTCGATAAGGAATCGGGCTAAAAGTTTCTTATCGATTCGGGTTCAACAATAAGCGTCTTTCCTCGTTCCAGAGATTGCAAAAACAACAGAGGAGAAACAAAACTGTTGGCAGCAAACAACTCTCCCATCCACACCTACGGGAAGCAGATCCTCACACTCAAACTTGGTCTTCGAAGAGCATTTACTAGGCCGTTCACTTTGGCTGATGCTATGACACCAATAATTGGCGCAGAAGTGCTTGCACACTTCAGACTGGTCATCGATTTGAGAGCCAAAGACAACATCACTTTCTGTTGCTGGGGAAGTTCACTCCATAGACGTCACCAGACTGCTGTCCATCAACCGACCTGAACCATATGTCAGTCTGGTGAACAACTTCATCCTGGCCAACGGTGACCAACGCAGTTCCAATACGAACGCCAACAGTTACAGCATAGCATAGGTACCGGAGGTCAGCCAATAGCCGAACGACCACGAAGGCTTTCCGGCGAAAAACTGAAGCACTGTCAAGATTGACAGTATGGTGACATTAATTCATATACAATTACCGCTTCTTTCGCAACAGCAAAACGACGTTTCGTGTGTTTTGAGGTTTATTGTCGTGTTGTTTATTGTTATGACGATCAAACGTAACAATTGCCTATGAACGTTTGGCGTTTAGATAGGTTACAACAGTCGATTACGTCGGCGATAAATCGGTCGATTTTGGAACAATGAGCACAATTTATCAATATTGCAATGTCTTGAGGTTTCGACTCGATCCGCCAGGACTATGTTGCGCGGATGGAAAGGGCAAATTACCACAACCCACAACACCATCTGAATCACTGGATTCATTACTTTCAGGGCAAGAACCTCTATCAAAGCATTTCTTGCAGAATATTCAAAATTACAACAGTGTGTTCCAAATGACATCAATTGGTGCAAATATAATTGAAGAATGTGATTTCAATCCAACTTTTAAGTTTTTTTTTTATTCTGTGACAGACATTATACACATACATACTCGTATATGCAAATTCTATTGACGCTCATAAATGAAGATTTTTATTTAAATATTTTCTTATGTTCAATATTACAGATTCAAGGACAAATTCACCGTGAATACAAATTTCTTCGAATTTATTTCCTGCGAAATTCTGAAGCTGAAGTAAATCAACGCTGTGCTATCAATCGTTCAGCTAGAAGAGAGATTGTCATGCAGCTGCAACAACTCTTACATGAACATAATCAGTTAATCCAATTGTTCAAAACAGCCTTAGAAATGATGCCATCGGACGATCATAAAATAGTGATCAGAGCAGACAAAGGACCTGCAGGAGAACATGAGAGACGCTTCAATGCACCAATGTAAAACGAAGTTGCCATTGTGGTTGTTGGAGAGAATATGGAGTCTCGCGACATTGTAATTCAACGACGTGATGGTGGCAACCTCCAGCGTATTAGCGAAACACATTGTTGGTATCATGCATTACAATACCCCTTAATATTTTGCCGGGGAGAGGATGGACATCATTTTTTGATCAAGATGATTAATCCAGCGACTGGTATGTATCAATGCAAGCATATAACAACTAATGGCATAAATAACCAATAAAGTTGTTATAAACTGTTTTTCATTTTGATTCCTAAATAAAGTAAATTATTCTTCTACAGGTCAAGAAACAAACAAAAAGGTCAACTCGATGAATTTTTATGCATACTGTTTCACAATTCGTGTAAACGAGGATAACCACATTTTGATGTTTAAACCAGAAAAAATTACGTTCAGAAGAATACATTCATTTGCGCGATGCCATGAATACAGATGGAAATGGAAATAATGTCGGCCGACTTACTATTTATCTAACCAGCAACGTACTCGTATGTGGGAAGCCCGGGACACATGCACGAATACGCGCAAGATGCTATGACCTACGTGCGCCAATACTGTCGACCAGATTTAATTATTACTTTCACGTGCAACCCAAAATGGATCGAAATCACTAATTTATTATTACCCGGTCAATCATCCAGCGATTGTCATGACATAACAGCACGAGTGTTCAAGAAGAAACTCAAAGCGCTCATAAACTTCATTGTAAAATATCACGTATTCGTAGACGTACGATGTTGAATGTACTCTGTAGAGTGGCAGAAGAGAGGACTGTCTCATGTCTCATCCACAGGAGATGGTCGAAAAAATAAGACCGGATGAAATTGACTCAATAATTTGCGAAGAAATTCCTGATCCCGAAGTAGATAAAGAATTGTATGAAAGAGTGAAGAACATGATTCATGGACCGTGTGGCGAACACAATCGGGAATCACCGTGCATGATCGACAATGAATGCTCGAAGCGTTATCCCCGTGCATTGTTGCCAGATACAATTACAGGCAGTGATTTTTACCCTCTGTATCGTCGTCGTTCTCTACAAGAGAACGGGAGAACAATAACGTTGCAAGTCAAAAATAAGGATGTCATAGTCAACAACAGCTGGATTGTGGAAAGCCGTTGCTTTCCAAAACATTTAAAGCCCACTGCATTGCTGAGTACAGCTATTCGGTCAAGTCGGTTAAATATTGTGATAACCACTTAAATGTGAGCAGCGACATCTAGCAGAAAATGTCGAAGACCAGAAGATTTCGATATTGGAATAACAAAGTCTCGACTGGAGAGTGGAATCGAATTTTCTAGCAAATTGGAAATTGTATGGGACGCTGGATGGCGAGGATTGTTCTCGAAGTATGTCATTCGAGTATAAATACCAGCATCCCCAAGGTATGCAAATGAGTTCTAAAGTGTAATTTGAAGTGTTAATTAGGAGAAGTGGTTAAGTGGTTTAAGTAAAAGATAAGAAAAGTATAAGTGGTTGAGAAATTGAATTGTACTGAGAGAAAGAATTAAATAGTGAATTGTAACTGTACTGAATAAAGGGATTTGTATTGAAAATAATAAGTTCTATTATTTGTACCCACACAAACATTTTACAATATATATGTTTGCAAGTGCATCACGAAAGGAAACAACATGGCTGTATTTGGTATTGCAGCTTCAAATAATAACGATGAATTTTCACAATATCAGATGGGAAGATATGTTAGTAGCAACGAGGCGGCTAGGAGAATCTTTTCATTTTCTATATATGAATGTCATTCCACCGTAGTCCATTTAGCTGTTCACCTAGAGAATGAACAAAGTTTTTATTTCACGGCAAAAAAGACAGCGCAAAAAGCTGAACGACCACCAGCGCCAACCAGCTCACAAGCTTCTTCGAGAGATGCGCAAGCGATCCATTTGCAAGAACATTGCTTTATACCTGAAACACATGTTCAGTCGAGCTGCAAGCAGTTCGTCGTGCACCAACGCAATTAAAGCACATGTGCAGTAAGTTTATGACAGTTTATCGTAGATATTTTTAACTGTGACTGTCGTTCTCTCGCAAATTCTATTAATTTTTCTTCCATTGTTTCACCAATTTAAATTATATATGTATATTTTCAAAATTGACACTGCAACTGTGAAATTACCAAATGTACTAGAGCATAAATCTACTACAAGTACTGGATGCATCCAATTTAGAATTAGAGACATCTTGCATCGACGCAGGGTGTGCAGCTGGCACAAATCCCGAACTTGAAATTTGCGCAGAGATACACAATGAGGTATTGATATTGTAGAATGTTTGTGTGGGTACAAATGATAGAACTTATATTCTTTTCAATACAAATCGCTTTATTCAGTACAGTTACAATTCACAATTTAATCGTTTCTCTCAATACAATGTAATTTCTCAACCGCTTATACTTTTCTTATCTTTTACTTAAACCACTTAATCACTTCTAATTAACACTTTAAATTTAACTGATGAACTGATTCGCATACCTTGGGGATGCTGGTATTTATACTCGAATGACATACTTCGAGAACAATCCTCGCCATCCAGAGTCTCATTCAATTTCCAATTTACTAGAAAATTCGATTCCACTCTCCAGTCATCAATGGTCAAGACTTTGTTATTCAAGTATCGAAATCGTCTGCTCTTCGAGTATCGACATCCTCTGCTATGTAAATCTAGATGTCGCTGCTCACATTTAAATGGTTCTCACAATATCTTTAGAGGATTTGTGCGTGATGATGTCCGGTAAGATTTTGCACGAATTAGGAATGCCTGCGCCTAATCGCCCCATACACGATGCATTCAATCGTGAATTTGAACAAGAACGGCAATTCGATAGAAATACTTTCAGTCAATCCGTACAAAGTAAAGTCCCACTTTTAAATCAGCAGCAAAAAACAATGGAGGAATTTTTTCCCTTGATACATCCGGCGGAACTGGTAAAACATTATTGATTTCATTAATTTTAGATATAATTCGGGCACAAAGTAAAATAGCACTGGCAGTAGGATCATCTGGAATCGCTGCTACATTGTTAGAAGGTGGACGAACCGTTCATTCTGCACTCAAACTGCCATTAAATTTGCAAACAATAGATGAGACGACGTGTGATATAACCAAAAAATCAGCAATGGCGAAATTGCTACAAAATTGTAAATTAATAATTTGGGACGAATGTACGATGGCGCACAAACGAGTATTAGAGGCACTCTAATGAGATTTGCGTAACAATCAGAACCTCTTCGGAGGCGCGATAATTCTAATAGCTGGAGATTTTCGCAAAACTCTGCCAGTCATTCCCAGATCAACAGCTGCTGATGAAATAAATGCTTGCTTGAAGGCATCAATTTTGTGGAGATACGTGAAAAATCTCAAGTTAACAACGAATATTCGAGTGGCGTTCCAAAATGACATATCGGCGGAAGTGTTTTCAAATACATTATTAGACATTAGCAATGGGAAAATTCCTGTTGACACATTGGTCTTATTTCGTTTTCACCAAATTTTTGTCAATTCACAACGTCAAAGGAAGAATTAATATCGAAAGTGTTCCCAAATATTGGTGTCAATTATAAAAGCCATGCTTGGTTGAACAAACGAGCCATTTTAGTAGCGAAAAATAATTATGTAGGTGATTTAAATATAACAATTCAGAGTCAAATTAATGGACAAATGCATTCATTTAAGTCGTTCGATTCCATTATCGATCCAAATGAAGTATGTAGTCAATTATCTAACTGAATTCATAAATTAATTGGATTTGTCAGGATTACACCCACGCAATTTGTAGCTCAAGGTTTGCTCTGTGATAATTATGTTACTCAATCTGAATCAACCAAAATTGTGCAGCGGAACAAGAATCGCTGTTCAAAAAATTATGAAAAATTTGATTGAAGCTACTATAATCGTAAGAAAATTCAAAGGCAAAGATGTGCTTATTCTAAGAAAACCACTAAATGTCAACTGACTTTCCTTTTGAATTCAAACGTGTCTAGTTTCCCGTGCGCCTTGCATTCGCAATGACAATTAATAAATTCCAAGGCCAATCGTTAGAAGTGTGTGGAATAAACCTTGAATTGCCCTGTTTTTCGCTTGGCCGGTTGTACGTTGCGTGCTCAAGAGTCGGCAAACCATCGCACTGTGTGCTATTTTACCAATCTAGCGGAACTTTATTAAAAATTAAAAGTCGTCCAAATGAAACAAAATTTGTATCATATGAAAGGTAAAACCTCCAGGAATAACACAATAAAAAAAAACAAAAGCAACAGTATTTACCATTCAATAGCATCACAAACATCAGCTTGGTTCAAGCAAAAAAAAAATTAAAGCTGGTTGCATTTCTTTTGTCAAGTTTATAATTGCGTGGTTAAGTGGCTTATTAGGTTTGCTCATCCAATTTATTTTATTATTTTTGTTTGATATCTTGTTTTATATCTCAAGGTAGGTAATCTTTTTTGTGCATTTAACTTAAAAACTTAAAAAAAATGTTGGTTTGTTTGAAGACCTCAAAAGTGTTGTTGGTTTTTGTGTTTTGTGACTTTGTGAGCCCTTTTAAAAAAGTATCCTCATGTATCCATCGTATAATTGTGTTTAAAATCTCCGTTAGTGTTATATGTGTCAGAATTCAACCCATACAATTTTTTTTAATTGACCTATGTAGCAAAATGAAAAATTTAACAATTTTTGGTATTTGGAGAATCTGTAAGAAAGAGGATCACAATAAAAAAAATTCTGATTTCATTATGCAAGAGTTCAGCCTGGTAGACACAGACAATGCCCCTAAAGTGCTCCAAACCTATGTAAGCTCATTAAATTCAAAAATGTTAAATAGGAGAAATTTTCAAAAATTTGAAAACTCTTGCTGGCTTATGATGCTCTATAGATTCTACTGCAGCCAACCTAGAAGCGGAAAGGTCTCTGGGGGGGGGGGGGGGGGTCTACCTGTTCGTCTAGGTATTCGGTCAACCAATCGACGGTTGGCTCCTTTTGGCGGACACCGAACAACAACAAAAATGGGCTTTGGTGCGTTGTGCTGTGTATCAAGTTATTGATGGCATATTCAATCTCAGGCAACTTACTTGGCCAATCGGAATGATCGTTTACTCAACATGTTCACTAAGTTTACTCAACATGGGGGTCAACACTCGGTTAACCCTTTCTACTTGGCCATTTGCCTGTGGGGACCCCACTGCAACCTTAACATGACGAACATTATTCTTAGCTTCGAAATTCAGCAAACTCTAAGAAGGTGAAGCATGCTCCTATATCTGAAACAATCCTCCTGGGCCTACTGTAGTATTCGAATTAGTTCTTAAGAGAAACAATCACTTCTTTCGCACTAGTAGAATTCATAGGATATTACTTAACGAATTTAGTAAACGCATCAGCAACTACAAGTAGATGCTTAAGTTTAGACTTGATGTAAGGTAAGGGCCCCAAGTGGTCAACATGAAGGGTGTCGAACGGTAGTGGTTTCTTGGGAATACTATATAAATTCTTTTCATTAACCCTAACAGGCGCGGAATATATGATATACTTTAAACAATTTCCGATAAATCTCTCGACCTTTGCCTTGATACCTGGGAACCAATATTGTCTCCTAATATGACTATAGCATTTGTTCACACCTAAGTGACCAAACCTCGCGTGTATATGACGGATAGCATTCTCTTCCATCTCAAATGGAACATAACATAAAAATATAAATTACTGTGCTCGTCCCTTTTGTAAACGACTCCATCTTTCAATTCAAATCCACTGCAATCTCCCTTTTCTAACTTGGCGCGAATGTTTAAAATAGCGGGATCCCTGCTTTGACTTACTTCTAGTTGGAATTTAACATCATCATCACTGACAGCAAGAACTATTTCTGCTCGACTAAGAGCGTACACATGGCCCATGTTGTTTCCTTTTCGATGTTTTCTTTGTAATCATAATTTTGTAGTTCCAGTGCCCACCGCGCTATCCTGGGGTTTAGGGTCCTTTTGTTCAAAGTAAGAGTAAGCGGATTGCAGTCTGTGACAATAGTGAAACGTGTACCCTCTATATATACCCGGAAGCGCCGTAATGCATAGATAGTTGCAAGTGTCTCAAGTTGAAAGGAATGATACGAGTCCAGGTATGTCGTTCTCTTAGAAAAGAAGAAAATGGTCACCCCAACTTGCCATCCGACTGTTTCTGTACCAGAGTCGCACCAAAACCAGTAGCGCTGGCGTCACAGTACTATTCTTCTTAAGCAGATCGTACAATGGTTTCGCAATTCGAGAAAATTGTGGAACGAATTTCCTGAAATATGCACATAATCCTATGAAAGCATTCAGTTGCTTCACTATTTTGGGCATGAGATACTTAAGAATTGACTCTTTGACTCTGCAGCTAACGCTATAGCCCAGGTAATTTATCGTCGTACAACAAAATTTGCACTTATTTAACTTGAGTTTAAATCCGTTCTTGGCTAAGCAACTTAAGACATTCTCTAAAACCTGGGTGTGTTCTTCTAGTGTAACGGTAGCGATCATCCATGTAGACAACTATGAGCCTACACTCAATAAATTCTTTCAGGATGAAGGAGATGAATCTTTGGAACACTGATGGACAGTTTTTTAGTCCAAAAGGCATTCTAACGTACTCAAATTGCCCATCTGCTGTCACGAAAGAAGTATATCGGATTGAGTCTTCAGCTACTTTGACCTGATGGAAACCACTTTTCAAATCCAATAAACTAAAGTATTTGTTCTCCCCTAGGTACTCTAAACAGTCCTCAATAAGTGGTAAATGGTAGTTGTCCCTAATAGTTATTCGATTTCATTCGCGATAATCAATAAATATCCTGGTTTCGCCACATTTCTTTTTCACTAAAACAATCGGGGAAGCGTAAGGGGAGTCACTATGCCTGATTATACCCCGTGTCAGCAAATCGTTTATAATATCTAAACCCTCCCGCCTATCTCTGTACGACAACCTTCGTGGATGCCTGAAGACTGAGGCCTCTGTGTTTAGTCTGATTCGCATCTTGAACTGGTTGTCTTCAGTAGGATGTGGGTATCTAGCTAGGTAGTTGAGAATAATATCTCTGATGCTGTTCCAAATTTCTACACTTAGCGAATTATCACCTATATTAAGGTCCTCAAGGCTATCGTCTCTTTTCCCCAAGTCCTCGTGACAAATTTTAGGTATGGTATCGATTAGTAGTTCATGGTTGTCAATTGCCTCATATACAGTAACACTAACGGAAGTTTCGGCACATAATTCGGAAGATTTCAAGTCACTTTGAGCCGCACTATTTTGGAAATCACTTCTAGAGCCGCAATCGACTGTACAATCAGAATTTGTTCGAGAACCATCAATTCGGTTTCCAACAAGACCGCGAATATCAAAACAGCTGACAGTGCATGTCCTAACATTTCCTTTATACTCCTTATCAGTATTCAAAATTGCATCGGGACAACTGTATTGTGTATCTTGAATTTTATGGAACAATGGTAAATTAACATTAAATTCTAGGTAAACATTTGAATAAAGTAAATTAACATTAAGTTGTTCACTTTCTGTTGTAAAATATATGTTGAAAAGTCTCAGGAAATCCCGTCCCAACAGCAATGGTTTGGGCAATACATTTCGTCTTATTGTGAATAACGACATTGATTATTATACCGTAAGTATGAAATTTGGCACCTGTGATACCAGTAAAATTAGAATTCACCGATTAGTCACCGGAGATGTTGGGCGGGAAGATTTCTTGAGACACGTAACTGGGTGGACTACCACTGTCAAACAATGAATCACAATTAAAACTCAAGGTACAATCACGGAAAACAATACCAATACTCACATTTTGGAAAGGGTGTAAACGGGGTTTTTCTTCATCAGCATCTTCTTCGTTGACGACTTGAACTTTGACTGTTGATTTTTTGCAGTCCTTGAGATAATGATCAGTACTACTGCATCGGAAACAGGAACCTACAGTTCTTCTCTTTTAGATATAAGTGCGAAGATGTGTCCATACTGTTTGAGAAAGCTCTTATAGTACATCACATAATTTAAATCAAAATCATTAACTAGTTCCTCTTTATCTTATTGTAATTTGTTAAATTTGCCTAACAGTGCGCACGCACACTATGTATTTCTTTATTGTTTGAGCATAACACAAAAGGTTCCGTTGGTAGAGATTTATGTCGGCTGATTTCTTTGCCACTTGGATCTCGACTATAGCGCCAACAACATCTATTGGTAATACAAAATAAATTGTTAATTTTTGGAAAGCAGGCTTTTTCTCGTTTGAGGATTTTCAGTGGAGGAATTTTCTATGGGCATCGTCGTTCCCATCATCGCCTCTTCATCATTTCGTTAAGCT
Source organism: Volucella bombylans (assembly GCA_949129095.1). NCBI lineage: Eukaryota > Metazoa > Arthropoda > Insecta > Diptera > Syrphidae > Volucella > Volucella bombylans. The sequence continues at coordinate 123,111,289 of OX422140.1, read as the reverse complement.
TGAGGGTTTTTTCTTTCATCGATTTTGGTTCGGGTGTCAGCGCTCGATAGCATACACATACATTGAACAGTTATAACATCTGATGTTAGTGTTCGATTGGCCTGGGGTTGCGCCCGAAGTGGATCTTTGTGTTTCTTGATCATCGGCCCGCTTCCTATGGTATTTCACCAGTAGGTCCTTAAGTTGCTCCAGTGTGCTGGTGGTGTACACGGTGCGGTCGATGATAAATGGAATGATTTCGTTGTCGTTTACACTATCCTGAGCTGCAATTTCTTGCATCGCCTGTACGTATCCCGTAGCGCTTTTCCCTTTGCGCCTCCAACGTCCTTAGAGTTCGCGATAAACGTCCCGCACCGACAAATTCTTTACAAACTAATGCAGAAGTCCCTCTTTGAGTTCGGTGTAGCTGGATGCAGAGCTGGTGCGCAGGAATACTGCCGCGGTTCCCTTTAGTACTTGCCGTAAGCATACATATTTCAAATGGCCTTCGTAGGCAGTTTTTGCGAAGATACTCTCGAAGTCTTCGATCCATTTGCGGCTGGTACGAGCCCTTCCACTTCACTCAAGCTAGTTTCTGGAGTTGGCTGATGTTATGTTCCTCTAGTAGCTGCAGCTCCCTACGTAGCAGTAATATTGTCTTGCGTTTTTCCAGTTGCGCAATAACTAGTATCTTGAAGGATCAACCACAGCAGGTAGGACGGACAGTCCATTGTAGTAACTATTTGGAGGAAGGCGCGAAACCAGCGTCCAACGTTTTAGTGAACAAGAGTCATTCACAAAGTCGTCGGCTCTTGCCTTTGTGTTGTGTTTGTGTTGTCTCTCCTATCGAGTAGATTCCTTAGCCTTAGAAGGCATCTCTGCTCCATCACGGTCTCTCCTGCCCGATCCGCTTCGTTCACTTTATGTCCGTTGTCTCCTTGAAGAAGTATATTAGCGGGAAGTATTGGTGGATTCTTGAGCTCTGTCTTTCTGCTTTTATACTTGTCGGAGGGGACAAACAATAGATCCACGAGAAGAAGAGACAGGAGTCTCGGTGGAGTGACGGACGGCCATCTTAAGCCCAACTGTACGTCTAGAGCCAGATGGACGGTCTGGAACCTTCTGTGAATAATAAATATACAAAGCCACAGAACCAGGCGGACTGCCAAAGACGCTCTATTCGGTGACGGACGGTCACCACCTCAAAAAAAAAAAAAATTTTACAAAAATGTGTTGTAAAGAAAGGACCCCTAGTTACGCGGCCCTCATATAATTAATTCTTTACATACAATTAATTCTTGACAAAAGATAATTTAGTTTTTATTCGGAAATTTCACCAGATTTGGGAAATAAGAAAGAATCACGAATGTGTGTGTGTATGAGAGAGTGGAAGCAACGGAAATCCAATGCACGGTGGCACACTTCAGCAAATTTGCGGAGCGCTGCACACAAAGACCAAAATTGGACCGTTGCATCCGTCTGAACAGATGTATGAATGAGCGTGCGTGTGAGACCTACGGTTCGAGCTAATATCATCGGAATAGGGTTAATCACTTCTTGGTTGACAATCAAAGAGTAAAGAGCAAAATAAATTTTAAAACGAAAGAAAAGCAGGATAAAGGAAAGGAGAAAAGAGAAAGGACTGGGAGATCAACAAAAACGAGGAGGAAATATTATTCACCTCGCGTTACCCTGGGCGAATCCTTTTTAATAAAAAAAAAAAAAAAAAAGATAAGATTTTTCAGTCGTTCGCGTAGTTGGTATCGGGTCCCCAACTAGCGGTCCAGTCTACTTAGTGGTACCTTCAGTACCACTATTTGAGTTAACGTTTTGTTGTTGCTGCCCAACGGCTTCCGCAATATATTGTTTTGCCATCATTTCGCAAATAAAGCGTCGTTTGTAAAGTAGCAGAAAAAAAATACATATTGTCTTTTCTTTCCTTTGGGATATTTTGTGATATTTCTTCCGATTTATTTATAATCTATGGTTTTGCACTTCCACTCGGGGCAAAAAGTGCATGGCGCCTAACACCCATTAGTTTATTGTTTTGGAGTTCATTTAAAAATATCTTTTTCGCTGAACCCACCCAAGCTGAGCAGCCACTTGGTTCAGCAAACGATTTGCTGCCATTGCAAATTTCCTCCCAGAGCATTTGTATTTTTCGCTCTTTCGAAACCCAAGTGACAGATCGTCACACAGATCGTAGCCACCAGCCGTGTGGTTCGGGTTTTCGTTTTTGTTGTTATATATAGTTTGCATTCGGTTTTCGCTTTTCTTCTTGTTTTTGGTTTTGCCGGCATCTCGGCAACCTACATTATCTAGTTTATTTAAAATCGGGGAAATTGTGCAACAAGTACGCAAGTTTTATCTTTGCGACTTACATCTAAATGGGGCTGTGATGGTAGCTCTGTGCAAAGCAGATATAAAATTAGCATGAACGATGCGGAATATAGTGACGAAAATCTATTTTCGGTAACTTTCGTCCCACTTCGGTTGGTTGATGACTTTGCTGGAAAGATTGTATGGCAAAACCCGAGGGCGAATTCCATTCGGTACTGCAGGCTGGTAAAATTTATTTTCAAAAAATAAAACACTCAAGAACAAGAAATGCAAGATGAAATAAATAAACTTGAGCCACAAGCTTGATACTAAATGGTTTTCAAATGCATTGCAGACACGATCTTCTTATGACAATTGTAGACGGCAAGGTTTGTAATGCGTTATCACAATATATGTAGCTCTTCTCAAAAATGTTTTATTTGTGGAGCCACTCCAAAAGAAATGAACAGCGACAAAAGTTCATTAAGGCAGCCGGATGAAAAAATGTTCAACTTTGGTACTCGTATTTTGCCATTGCACTCGTGGATACGGACTTGAGTGTCTGTTGCACATTTCATACAAATTGGACATAAAGAAGTGGAAAGCAAAAACCGCAGCTGAAAAAGAATCCGTGGCGAATAGAACTAAACTTTTGCAATCCCAATTTCGCGAACGAATGAGACAGTTAGTTGAAATCTCAAAGCAAATTGCCGGAAACACTAATGATGGCAACACTGCTAGAAAGTTCTTTCGAAACCCTGAAGTAAGTGCTGATATAACCGGTCTAAATATTAGCTTGATAAACCATTTTCGAATTTTGCTTGAAGTCTTATCAAGTGAGTACGAAATCGATGCAGAAAAGTTTCGACGTTATGCAAGCGAAACGAAGGATATTTATCTTCGACATTATTTTTGGTATTATATGCCTCCAAGCATACATAAAGTGCTTATGCACTCAAAACAAATTATTGAAACTTGCATATAATGCCACTTGGGCAGTTGTGTGAAGAAGCCCAGGAAACACGCAACAAGGAATATAGGCGTTTCCGAGAGCATTTCAGTCGAAAGTCTTCGCGGCAAAACTCAAATCGAGATGTGATAAATATATTTTTACTTTTCTCAAATCTATATCTTTCAAGCCGAAGTTTAATACTTAATAGAAAAAGAAACCCACTCCAACCAGAATGTATTGCCTTACTAAAAAATTTAAGCTCAGATGAAGAAGATGAATGATTTAATAATTTATTTAGATACACCTTGGTCTAATAAGAGAAAAAAGTTAAAAAATATAATTTTGTTTTTTTCGTTGTTTTTTTTGGTTTTTAGGTATCCTAAAGGTGAAATCAAGGTAAAATTACCTATTTGACTAGGTTTCAAAACTCTATGGGCCATTTGAAAAAAGTATAACGCTTGCTTCCGAGAAACAATTGTTCACAACGCTTCTTATCAGATAATGTTGATTGGAATTTCATCGAAAAGAGATATGGCATTACCATCAGCCACAGCGATTTGGTTCCAACATCTCAGCATAGAAGCAAGCGCAGTTTCAAACTCAATCTTCCGGCTAAATATGAATAGTTATTGCATAATCCAGACAGCAGCAAAATCAATATTGGACGGATGGTATCTGCAAATGGTTGGAAAATTCCACCTAGAAGCAGGATAAAGTTAAGCAGTCTGTCATACCAACACTAGCAAATAAGTTAGCAAGTAAATCTAAATCACCAAAACTCCAATTGAAGTTTCAAAACTAACACTTTTCCAAATTTTAAGCCTCCCACCAATACTGCAACTCCATATATTCCACTTCAAATCAAGCCCTAACATGTTTCTTCAATTTGACCCCTACTCCTCAAACTGCCGATACTCAACCATTAACACACACTAATTTCGACTTCAGAACTAGAGCTAAGTATCTTAACTTCATCAGTTCTCACATTTTAAACCCCTTTTATGGCATCCTGGCCGTTTCGCCGTCAAACCCCTATTCTATAATCTCTCTCTCTCTCTCCTATTGACCCCCTTTCACTGCCCACCACGCAGCAAACAAGCGATACCACCGAATGGTACCATGAGTTATCCCCTCTTTCTTTCAATGTTTTTCGGAAGAATGACCGCATACTCCCATTGATTGACTCTCCTTGTCGAGGTGTCCTACTGGCCATTCACCACTGTTTTAACTCCTTTCTTGTTGCCACTTCGTCTTCTTCTAACCTCGACTTGTGTCAGTTAAAATAACACTTGCGCGTAGATCCCGTTATGTATTGCTACATTCATTGCTACAAGCCTTACCTATCGAATCCTACCAACTTGTTTTTAATGCAATTGACAATTTGATTGACTTATCGGACTCTCTTGATTATGTCATTCTCTTCGGTGGTTTTAATCTGCCTCAGCTGAAATGGACTCCATCCGAAGATCCAGTATATTTCAAGTTAGTGGCGTTTCCAACAAATGGAAAGACAATTAGACCTTTGAACATCACCTAAGGAGAGGTCTTCCTGTATTCGGGCCGGAGCGTTAATATGCTGTTGCACCACATGCCCTAGTCATTCCAGTCAACTTCCATGCGCACTTTTCAGATCCGGTCGATGTTGCCGCACAACTTGTACAATTATCTTTTTACATTTTCTCTCACCTAGGCCGTCAACGAAAACGGGACAAAAAACCGAAATCGAAATTCGAAAAAAGCATTCAAACTGATTATGCTCCCGAAAAATATTTTTAATAGATAAGGTCAGGTTAGGTTTGCGGGGTGATGTGGTATCTGAAGCCGAGAGCATCCTAAACTTTATCGCACTTAGGTATGTGTAGATCTATTATGATCCCCAGGAGGAAGAGAATGGGAATAGGATTTTGAGGTCTCTGCATTACGTCTAACATTAGTTGATATTTGGCCCTTGAGTGGGTCTTAGCCACCCTGTTGCATCCGCGAACCTGAAAAGAGATATAAATAAAACTGGTGGAATGCATACCTCCCCCTCACGAGCTATATTTAGAAGCCTTCATTGGTTTAACGCCGCTCCATATCTTGGTAAAATAGATGACAATTCGCAGCACATTCAGTCTACTGTAAATAGTAAAGATTAATCTCTTAGATCACATGGATCAAATGAATTCTCTCTCTGAAATCCCCGAGCTTGACATGATCTCTGAGGTAAATTACAGCCTACCTACCACTTTCTGCTTCGGCTGAAGGTTGAATTTAGTGATACCAAGCTGAGAAGCATGGAACTACAAAAACTCAATCCCTAACATTAAAGGTACTCGTATTAAGTGGAATACTGATGGATCAAAGATGGATCGCTGGAGTGGACCAAGTCCCAACGTAGTTCAAGCGGAAATACATGACGTTCAGCTGGGCGCCAATTTCATCCTCTATGAGGGAATGAAGGGTGTCCCGATCTATCTACTCATAGACAGTCAAGCCAATAAAGCACTTGGCTCTAACATCATTGACTCCAAATCAGTCTTGCACTGCTTCAATACTCTAAAAGACCTCTCATATAAGAACAAATTAAAACTTTGGCGGGTGCCTTGTCATAAAGGTTTTGTCCGAAATGAAATAGCAGGCGGACTGGCTACAAACGGTTCGGCTGATTCTTTCACCGGCCCTAAGCCGTTCTGTAATATCCCGAATTCAGCAATTAGCTAGCAATAAAGAATTGGGAGAACAAAATCTGTATGTTTATGTTGGGGAAATATCCCAGGGCATCCATAAACGATTAAACCCTTCCACAACAAATCTATGGAACAAATCAGAAGACTGGTCGGCTTTCTAACCGGGAACTGCCGCCTTCGATCTAGATCTTAAGTGTCTTAAGGGGACGATATTTATTTATAGAAATTTTTAATCTCTGAGGAAGTTTTCAAAATCTCCAGATCAATTGGCGGATCAGATCGTTTTAAAAAAAGTTCCTTGGTTTAAATTACAATATTAGTATTGAGAAGAATCTTGCTTGTCCCGGATTTTCTGAGTTTTTGTCATAATTGTTTTGAAGTTACACAGGTTATAAGGCTTTTCCGCCTTTCATTGGCTGTGATTTGTATCGTTTCCTCCACTTGCATTCTTAGAGTGAATGTTTGATACTTTGATCCAATAGGATCCAAGGTTCCTTTTCGTTCTCACTCATTTGATGTTCGTGGCCTGATACTCCTTTGTGGCTAGACATATGCTGAAAGCAAAGAGCATTAAGCTCCTAACGACATCACTTCACATCGCTTGACAAGCTTCCACAAGCGAGTCTTAATAGGAGCTAATGAATATGGTAATATTGCCTTTATTATCGCATTTGTGGCCACTTCTGCAATAGGCAATATCTCAGAATATCGCCGTGAGCATTTTAAGTTCAATTGATCAGAGATAGTTCCAGTTTCCTTCTTTCATCAGTCCGTGAAAACAGATATCGAGTCTTCTACCATTTGATTCCTGTCCCATGCCACTTTGTTTGGTAAAATACAGCGAATGGTGTTTCAAAAACATGATGGAGTACATTTTCATACACTCGTAATTCGTATTAGAGCATAAACCCAGTTCAATTGAAAAGATTGAGGTATAACCATTCGGGTTTGGTTTCCACCCATTAGGCTGATTCAGTATTAACGCACTTTTTGCTGCCTGCCAATTCTCACATGTAGAGATCTTGGGACAAGAGATCAAGTATGGTTTATATCATGCAATCCTCTGTGCTTTTGATATTAACTTAGGGTTGATGGTTTCATTTGTAGACTACCACTATACTAAGCTATTGCCCGTAGCTACCGTGCCACCCAGCCAGGAAAACACCTGTTGATCCCAGTTTCATGGTGGAATACAGATTTGCAGCGACTTCGTAAGGAAACCCGAAAACTGGTAAGCAAGTCACTTAAGACTTGAGGAAGACTGGAATCGAAGCAAAAAGATTTTAAGAAGCAAGTTCGTATTTAGAAGAGTGCCTCTTATCAAGAGTTTTGAGAAAGGATAGTAAAACCGTATGAAACCACCAATTAGTTAAAGTCCCTAGAAGATTTAATGACACCCACACTGTGGCGAAAAGAGCAACTTTCAGTTCCATTCTTGAGACGCGTTTCTCAGGTAACCCAATCAGAAACAGCTCCTATCAGCGAAATTGAAGAACATGGAGAGAATACCATTCCTTCAATCTTTGTGTGCAGAAAACGGCTTTGCGAAAATACAATATGCCTACTGACGTGAAAGACTCTGCAAGACTGCGCTTCGAAGTCTACTGGGCAGAATTGAATGAGCACTCGACAAGAAGGAAGGCATCTTGGGTATTTTTACCGACATTGAGAATGCTTTAGACAACACAATTTTTGAAAAACTCGGCAAGACAACACGACGTAAACGAATTATTTGTTTTGTGAATAAGAGCAATGCTGATGAGTGGGACCCTGGTTGTGGTGGATATGTGATGGTCTGTCTGCCAACACTGCTATGGCGCATGTTGGCGCATGACTATTAACTGTTTCCTCCAAAACCCAGGCGGTTCTAGATGAATGATGACGATAGATGCACTATAAATGGACGTTCAGTCGATTATATTAAAACTACGGTTGTTCTCTTGAGTGTGGCGTTCATCTAGTGCTTAAAGTCATCACTATCCCTTTCTCTAGCTAGATGCTAGTTATCTGGATGATATCATGGGCATGAAACTTGTTTGGAGTAAGCATGTCACTTCAAGAAACTCCAAGTCTTTCTGACAGTGTAAATTAGATTTTCGAAATACATGGAGACATGAAGCTACGATAAGACCAATAATATCCTATGTGTCGGTTTTCTAATGGAACAAGTTTTCACGAACGTCACTGCTACTTTTATCAGACTCCAAACAGTTTGTCTCAAATGGATGTGAATCTTCTGCGGATCTATATTCATATTATGGGCTTCTGTCTCAATACCAACTTGTCTTTAGTGCAATACACACTGAATTTTTGATGATGTTGCAAAAATATCAAATCGACTTTCCCTGTGCCCACGAATGGTGTTGGTCAGAATTTCAGCCGGCAGATGAATGTTGTCTATTCTTCATGGATGGCTCCAAAACCGATCTGTGATTCCGTCTTTCTGCAGGACGACAACGTTAGATTTAACTCCTCGTTAAGAAAACTTTGGTCTCTCTTCTAAGAGGAGATATAAACAATCCTGAAGAAAATGAGCTATATTGCGAAGAATCTGTGAATGGAGCAAAGTGTCTGTACTATATATGTAGTCACAGCCAAATTGCTCTTAAAGCCTTGCGCCGTTTGAGAATTCAAGGCTCTCTGAACGTAGTCAGAAGACTGAATACACTGAGTGTTAATTTAGCCTCAGGTCAAAATTAGATCATTTTAGCACATAAACCTACTTCGGGACTTCCAATTGGGTATTTATGAATATAGCCGTAGATGGCGCTGACAGTGAGAAGTAGTTTTTTACAAAAAAAACTTAGAATATATGTACATATAATTAAAAATAAACTTAAAAGCATAGCAGTGATCTTCAGTTTAGAATTCAGTTCCGATCAATTTTTCAGCCACTATTATTTTACCGAAAATTGTTATTCAAACAAAATAGGATCCGTTGGCATCTATGACATTCTTCCAACATGATACAAAGTAAAATATTCCTTTTTGGTAGAAGTGCAGACTTTTTGAGGCAATGAAATCTTCAAAGGCTTTTATGACCTCTGTTCGGGTCCGGAAGATCTTCTGCCGGCAAAATGAATCCAGATTGTACAGTGATGCGGAAGAATTTCAAATTCCAACTGCAACAGTTTTTGCACCATTACTTGTGAGGTATGGCGTTTAGCATTGTTATGCTATAGGACCGGACCGGCATGCAATATGTCGATTTCCTCACAATATTTGATAGCGTTTATCGTTTCTCCTGGTTGAAGAAATGAAAAGTGGATTGATCCTTTCGGGGTCCAAATTGTCACCATAACCTTTTTTGGGTGAAGATCAGGCTTGGGGGTATGTTTTGGTTTTTTATCTGCATCCAACCACTGCCCAAATCTCTTACGATTATCATACAATATCCACTTTTCATCACGGGTGACTATCCGGTGCAAAAACGGTTCAGTTTGCTTTCTTAATGTAAGCGATGCGCAGATTTCCAGGCGCCGTAGATTTGGGATTCGTTCAGTTCATGGGGTATCCAGTTATCGAGTTTCTTTACCTTTCTTATGAGAGAAAGGTGTCGACTTATTGTCATTGGGGATACTCCCATCCTTTGTGCAGTCTCCTGCACCGATTTCGTTAGGTCGGCATGCACCGTTGCTCTTAAAACATTGTCGTCAACTAACGTTTATGGCTTCCCACGTGGTTCATTTTCGAGGCTGAAATCTCCCGAACGGAACTTTCCAAACCAACGTCGTATAGTGCGTTCGTTTATAGCTACATCCTCAAATGCCTCATTAATGTTTTTCATTGCCATCTTTATTTAAGTAAAGGAGGAGGGTTCGAATTTGAACTGCCGATAGAATGGTAGATAATTGCTAGAAAAAAAAAATAACGGTACTTATAAAGAACCCTAAAATTCTCACACGTCTAGTACACGCACCACTTTATTTTATAAAAAAAACGAAAATTTAACGTTCTGGCACAGATGTTCACTCGAGAACTTCTTATTTTTCCGAGCGAAAAACCCAATATAAGGCGACTGGGTGTCTACCAGAGACCGTAATGTAAAATCATTGTTGGGATGAAAATAAAAGATAAAATTCGTGGTTTTATGTTTACATTTATTTATTAATATTTCTGATAATAAATAACGTGATTTATGATTTCGTTTTTCCAACTTCTCTTTACAAATAAAATTTCCTTCAGCATATATTACAAACTCTCATGGCAAAAGAAAACCGAACCGACATTTTCATTTACCTTCAGTGGATTTGAAGGTTTTTTTTATCCTTCATTTTAATCTTCCCTACCTTACAACTTTAATATCTGATTAAGGACACTCATTTTAAGGCTGCATTTACATTATCGACGCATTCTCTTTTTTTGTTATTAATTTTAAGGCATAAGTATGAATTAAAAAATAATTTAAATTTTAAGACAAAACAATATATGAACTTAAATTATTTTACAATTAAAAAATAAAATAAATGATGTGTGTTGTTGTTTTGCTTTGAATAAATGGCGAATAAATTTTGACAAAACAAATAAAATATTTTAAATGGTTGAAATGTTATGTTTTTTTATAACTAAAGTCATTTCTTGTTATTGGTTTTTAATAGAAATACTTAGTGTAATAACAGTTATGGTTTCGGTTATTTATCCATTTTGTTATATATTTTTTGATATTAAATTATAAGTCTAATTAAGTATGTATCTACATATGTACTGTATATTTATAATTTATAATTTGTAATTTTTTTTTTTGAGACGGCTTAAGTTCATTCTATTTTTAAGGTGAAGTCTAAATCTAACAGTGGAGAGTAATAAAAAATTTTATAAAACAATTTGGTTTTATTTAAAATTACATATTTTAATAAAATCGTAGATTTGGGTATTAGTTGTATTTCTTAATTAATAGTGTACAGTGTAATTGTTAAATTTTGGCGGAACACTTAGTAATGAATTTTTCTTAGGCAGTTTTCTGAGATATATTTCACTTTGTTTTAATTTTTCCAACTCTATGTCAAACAATATTAGCTACTAAATATTGAAAAAGACAAATAATAAGTATAATAAATAAAAAAATTCAAAAAACTACCATGAGAGGGTACAAAAATTGAAGTTTTTTTTTTAAGAAAACTGGCCAGGTGAACAGAAATTGATTGTAGAAATGACATTTCAAAGAAGAGCTCAGCGCTGGCTGATGGATACTTCGTACAAAAGAGAACGACCTCATAGATGTCAGGTAAAGGGTAAAAGGTCGCTGAACCGAGTAACTCGTTTTATGAAATGTACTATCAATTATTTTCAAATTTGTCAATTTTCGCGTTTAACGACCCAGAGACTAGGAGCTCTTATAGCCGCTTTTTGCCAGTAACTCAAGTTTATCACCATAGATTTCTCGAGCAGCTCTAATAGGGACATTCTGAAGAGCAGAGCTTTTCGACTGGGGTTAGTATTGTTATTAGCTTCGATAAGCCGTAATCAATGTCAAAGAATCAAGAAGGATAGAAGCCCAATAAGGCGGTCTATACGAAAATGGCAATAACCATAATGATGATCATGAGATTCACAGCTATATTATAGTTCACTTGGCAGTTTATTCTTTTATTTCATACTCCTTTGGAATGGCATAGACAAGAGACAACAGCAAAAACAAAATAGGAACATTTATTCTCAGCTTATATAATCCAGTAAATTTTTGCACCCATTATACATAAAAAAAAGACAAAATAAATTAAAACAGAAATAAAAAAAAAAACAAAGAGTAAATCAAAAAAGAAAAAAAATACACAAAATCTTACAAAAGGCCAACAAACTCGTTGCGAGCTTTTAATTACTCTTAAAATTTATATCACTTGTTTGCAAATCATATCTCCTAAATCATCCTATTCGTTAAGTGGGCCTACATAGAACCTTTCTTCAACTTAAATTCCTAAATGCACTTAAATTGACAAAAGGACAAAATAAAAACAAGTTTTAATTTTAACACAATTATTATAGTAGTTTACGTTGAGTTAGAAAATATCATAATAAAAATAATAATGATAATAATAAAATAGTTAAAATTATAATATTTTAAATTTAAAAGATATTTATGCGAAATTCACTAACTATCGCCTCTAGGAAGGACTTGAGACTGTAGTACGACCGATTCCGCCAGAAGATATTGTTTTTGACTTGTTCCATTGCGAGGTTAATAGCGTTCTCTACGGATATTAGACCTAACTTGTGAGCGCGTATTGCAAAGCGTTCTAATTGATCCTTATGGAAGTCCTTATTCATAAATGAGGTAATGGAGTCAATCATTTTGGTTAGGGTTGAAAAACCATCTCCAAAGCTGGAAGACACAAAATCAAATTTTTAATATTCTTTGAGTTTAACAAAAATATGTATATGTATCTAAACTTACTATTCAGAGATCTCTTTGATATTTGTTGAAAGGAAATCGAATGCAATTTCGAATCCAATTGGATTTTGAGCAACAGCACTGAACGCACGAGCACCGTCTTGTTTTCGAATTCCAGATGTAGGATCGATTGTCATGTTAAGGTACCTGTAAAAAAATACATTTTTTTTGTTACAATTTTTACATAATAAAAATACACTCGGTTATTATTAAGATGCAATATTTCATTGGGTGGAATCAATGCTTGATTTCAAATATAGAAATCTTATAGAGAAACCAACACATGTCTACTTTCTAAGCTTGAAAACAAAAACTTCAAACGGCTAACAGCAATGCTAATATTTTTGATGGCGTTTTTTTACCAATAAAATGGAGTAGTCCTTATAAATATCAATTATGTTTGTTTTACCTCCACGTGGTAATCATCGCCCAACCGGTTTTGGCATGCAAAATTTAAAAGCGCGACTGTGAACAGTGAAAATACCAACAATACATATATTGCCTTGTCAGAAATGGCTGAATAGGCAGTCCGGGTGGCAGATACCTTATATAAGGCACACGTACAATAGTTCTATTGTACTTGAAGTGAATTATTCACGAACCATCAAAATGGGTATGTAACTGACTGCTGAATATTATACCTCTTTTGTCATAAGGGTCATAATAACAACCTGATCCTCCAGACTTGGGATTGTGCGTGGACTTCCCTACTACTGGACCACGTAAAAACCACACTATTATGAAGAAACCGAAAGCTTTAATTAATTAGGCGCGCATCTACTGTTGAGGGCCCTTATATTTCGTTTCTAACTAACTTCCGATCTGCATGTGAAATGTAAGATCACTTAATAAACCTCGTTCCGCCGAGCAATAAGCGGAATGTCAATTTAGCTAGCACATGGTCTCTCTACCTCAATATCCGCAAATAAACATGATAGTCACGTGATCATTAAACCGTCAACCAAATTGATCATGTTACGATCGCTGCAAGACACTCTTCCAGTATGTCCAGACTCGGATTGCTACGTAATTTCAATCAAGGTACGTTTTACAGACCCCATAGTAACGGATAAGTATTGCAATGAAACTTAACATGGAAAGCTTGCAAACGCAAAAAGCCGCCTGAACCTTTGCTGATAGCGTCCCTCAACCTCTCGGTAAGTCCTAGACAAGCTGTATGAAGTTGCAAAAATCCGGCAAACTGCCACAGCTTATGTTCTAGGTTTGACTACCACAACAAAGTGTTTTGATGTAGCAGGCAAGTTCATTTAGCAAAACCACCCCTCGTCGAAGAATGAGGGAAAAGCATCGGTTTCTCTGGAGAAAAACGAATCAGCATACGAGGCAAGCAATCGATTAATGTGAAAGATGCTGCTCCAGAAACAAAGTTCGGAATTTTTATCAAATGGAGAAAAAAGAAACTATGAAGTAGAAAGTTATCAACTCTGCCAACAACGCCTCAGTACAAATAAAATGAAGAATAACATTTCAAACTCAATTGAGCAATAAGGCCCTATCCTGAACAACTGAGGAAGACATTGATCATCATAGTCCTACTTTATTTTCCTGTAGTATGGACTATATTGCAAAAATTCTTCCTAAGGCATTTTATCCCGTTTGCGTGGACAGGCTTTGGGGAAAGAGTTTCAATCACGAACTATATGAGCTATACGGCGTCAAAGGAAGATCTGACCTTAGTTGGAGCGCCTGGTAGAAGAGAACCTTAAATGACTTGGTGTGAGCAACTGGAGAAAATTAGCTAAGAACAAAGCTGAATGGACTGACTTGCTAGTTGAGACACATGTTCACCCCGAACTGGAATGCCTGCAATCATAAGAGCATTCTCCCTAACATCTTGTACATGATCTTGTGTTTAGGCTCGGTAAATCATCAATTGACCAAGAATGCGCATTGCGGAAAGTCCTAAATTGGATCCAGAAAATTGATACGCACCACCTTTTTATAAATTGTAAAGCCATGTACATTGTAAAAATTTATAAATTGTAAAGCCAGCTATATACACCATGTTTAGTTTTTGCAGCGTTGATAAACTAGTCAGATTGTGCACAGTGATGGTGGATGAAGTACAGGTTGGAAGCAATCTCGTCAAAAAGGGTTCAGATGTGTGATGCATTATATAAATTATATAAAATTTGAGAAACAATTGAAAGTATTAGAGCAGAAGCGCCATATTTGGTTTAAGCTGCGAAGGAGAGCAAGACCAAGTAACTACCAGTCTATGAAGACGACATAGCAACTACAGTCAAGGAAAACGACAAAATTTAACAACCCAACCCTGATTTCCGTTGACAAATTCGAATAACTCGAACTCAGCTTGAGAGCATCATCGCAGTTGACTGTAGACAACAAAAGTCATTTTACAAAATATTTTACTAAACGAAATAAACATCACAGGAAAAACCAAATATGTTTTACCAAACAACACTTGACTCCTAAGAATCTAGTACAGTTTCCTATAAATTTGAGATAGAAAGATACAAAAAAAGATTGAAGATCTGCTGTATCCGAAACTGGAGGTGTGTACCACCATATACCAATATACCATATCTCTAAATTTAAGTTGCAAACTTCAAACTTCATTTAAATCTTCATTTTATCTGTAGTCTGTTTAATGAAGTAGTATATAATAATTGTCTTCGGCGGATAGATGCAACATTGGAATATCGAAATAAAATTTCTGATCTTGTGCTGCGTTCAAAGACGTCAAAAAAAAACATCACATTCAGAGTGAACGCACCGCCTCGTAGGTTTTTTTTTTTTGGTAGCCGGTATGCATTGGCCAACTACTGATTATTTTGCTTTCTATTTGCATCGTTCTTATACCAATTCAAGACATGCTGAACATTCAAATCCCCCATACGATACTAAGATAAATGAAGTTTTAAAGCGCTTCTTATTATATTTCGAAACCACAACAAAACCATCAGTATCTAGCGGATAAATGTTTCATGTCTTTAGGGAGTCCTACGTCCTTCGAAAATTTCAACTTATACGTAGACCAATTCTTCTTCTAGGTTGGAATATTTATGTAATAAAAAAAACTACTACTACTTTCTTTTATCTATTAGGTAAATAGTCTAATTGGGACTTTGGGGCCAACAGCTGTCATGAGGTTCTATGGTGTAATGGTTAGCACTCTGGACTTTGAATCCAGCGATCCGAGTTCAAATCTCGGTAGAACCTGCCTGCTATACTTCCCACTTTTTGGCATTGAAATTAAGTTGTAAGCCAAAAAGACGGACGCCTAAAACGAGTTGCTTGTTGCAGAGGAGGTACACTTATACACGGGGCTTGTGGCAGAAGAATATTGCACTGTGCTAGACCGATCCCAAATGATGAGAGGACACCGCCACCACAACGCGTCTGTTTGGGTTTTCTGTGTTTGGTTGTATATTGGCCAGGTGACTTTATTGTTTATTTATTGTTTATTATCCAAGAGTTTATTTCAATATAAACAACAATTATTTTTTAAACTTACTTTGACAACAACCATGGTCGAGTTGTGCATCCTAGGGCTATCAGTATCTGCTCCTTCTCTGAGGCGCTGGTTGTACGTTTGTAGTGCTTGTACGCAAAATACCACTCGTGGAATGAACCCTCCGATAGTGCTGTGCAGTAAATGGTCTCCTTCAGATTTGGCTTAATTCTGTTAAAAAGAAAAATAAAAGCGTTGTTAATCGTTAAATTGACTAATAGAAATATTTTCGCCCAACGTGGGGCTCGAACCCACGACCCTGAGATTAAGAGTCTCATGCTCTACCGACTGAGCTAGCCGGGCATATCCCCACTTTTTCCGCCAAGAACATGCAGGTCAAAATCAGTTCCAGATAGTTGTGAGAAAAGTATTCGTATGGGAATGAAAACTGGTTTCGAAGGGAGCTTGCTGCAAGCTTCCGGACACTACATAAAAGCATGTTGTTATATACTTGGCATCTTCATCGCCAAAGACAAGAATGAAGGCGTCCAAGGTGGGGAAAAAGGTTGTGCGACATTTCTCAAAACGGCCACAGACTGGTCGACTTTGCCACATCCCTCCTTAGATCGGAACCGTCAATTGTATTGCAACTGAAGCTGGAGTTTTCTTCAGTACTTTTGAAATCTGTAGGAGGTTCAGAACTGTAAATATAGACGCGGAACAGTATCTACATATGTATTTCATATCAGGCATCAAGGGTGTCTTTAGCTAGAACAAATTTAATGTCGACGACACTAATGACAAGAATGCCAATATTCATACTTGTAAACTGAACTTACATACCGCCACTGTAGATGTTGATGATCATATCTGCAGACGCTCCACCATCAAAACGAAGAGGACTCATCTGTAAAATTTCGACGGAAAAAGTGTGTTGGACAAATGGAAATTAGAGCCAATCCACAATAAAGGAAATATCCCAAACTGAGCTGGAAGCATCAGCCTTTTCTTTGTAATTTGCTTCGAAGTTCCAGTTTAATGAAAGACTACTAATGAAAGTAGAGACAAAATGTCGAGCCACAAAAACAAGGATGAGTTTCGGTTTAAGAAATCCCGGACGTTAAGTTTAAAAAAAAAAAAAATTTATTATATATCATCATCGACTCAGGAGAAGAAGTGCCTGGGAACGAGAAATTCCTTTAAATTGAAAAAGAGTTCATGTGGTACAGAATGGGCATCTAGGAGTAATAACAGGATTATGGGATACTTGTTAATACCCTTGAATAATCAGGAATATCGTCTCGCTCTGGACTACTAATTAACCTTATAGGAGAGTAGCCTTATATCACAGAAGTCAAACAGTGCTCGGAAATTTATGGTCCAAATCGAGATATAGATTAAAAGGCTCACCATTATGCAGAAAATGGGAAGACTGACCTTTATAGTCAAACGGGTGCTTCTTACACATAACTTAAACCCTTATTGTGATAAGGAGTTTCAGCACCGAGGTAGAAATCGAGTGCATGTGATGAGTGTCTGTGGCGCTAAATCATTATTGAAGGGAAATCTTTGAGCACCGGGGTCTATTACAAAATCAGCATTAGCATCGTTTAACACCACCCGTAAGAATATGCTAACTGTTATCATGAACAACACCGACAAACTTCAGGATCTCGTATTGTACCACTAATTCAGGGATCAACTCAACCCAGAAGCACAAATGATCTGTAGACCTGAATGGACAGCTCTCGTTGACGACTGGATCTGTAAGAAATGTTTTCGTCGCTTTGAAAATAAACGAAGGAATTGAGCGCTGGCATCATACCTGCAAACGTATGGGCTATGTTGAAGAAATGTGATTACTATAAACTTTTCACTTAGAACGACGTTCGGTCCATTGTGCCCATTTTTGGTTTCACCTCGGAACCTATAAAGATTAAAATCCATATTAAAATATTAAAATTTTTGACGGATCGTAAGCGGGACTGATAAATCAACCGTCAACTAGATTGCTCATATTGCAATCAACAGCAGGCGTTCCTCCAGCACTCTGGATGTCCGAACTTTCCAAGAGCCAACATCGACTACGATCATTACCTTGTTGCAGAGAGGGTACAAATGTAAGACCACCAGAGTTCGAAGTCAAAAAGCTGCAACTGTAAGACACCACTAGCATCTTTGAGAGCCGCATGGACAATTAGAAGTAGCGCCGCAATCGGTATTGAGAATATGGAAAGACTTCTTCTGCAGACTTTATAACGGCAATTATAGTCAAAATACCGTTGTCAGGTAGGATAAACCATCCACTCTTATCGAAGATAGAAAATTTCATCCCCTTGATATAGACGAAGTTAAGGTAGCAATATCGAAGCTAGGGTCTAATAAAACTGCTGGCGCAGATGGATTATTGTCAAATACGCTATTGACGAATTAGTTTCTTGTTTACATCTGCTTATTTACATCGCTCATTTTTTGAAGGTGTTTGTGTTACTCGTTGCGGTCGTTGTTGTTGTTTTTGCGTTAACCAAAATGCATAACAACTTACTGAAATGGGGTAGTTCCATTAACAACGCGAAAGTTTTGATTAATATTCTTTGTAAACAAAAAAAGGTTCTTAACATACTCGTATGTTGCTTAAATGCGCAAAGTTTGCAAAACAAAATAGATGAGTTCCGATATTTATTCAGTGATAGTATGTTTGATGTTGTTTGTGTTACTGAAACTTGTTTTGATCCCGAGATGAAGTCTAACCTAGTAAAAGTCAGTAATATGAATCTTATTCGAGGTAGCAGGTACCGTAAAGGTGGAGGGGGTATTCGAATTTGGAAAAAGTGGCATAAGTTCATAGAGTACGTTTTCATTGAAATTAGAAGTGTTAATGAAACTTTTTTACATGGGTGTGTATACATGGCTCCTGATATTGCTAGCTATATACTGATAAGGAATACGCTTGAAGAACTTTCCCCTCTATATTCAAAAATTTTAGTGTGCGGTGATTTTTACCGTAACATCTTAGGTAATGAAAATAGGACACTCAAAGAAATGATTCAATCCCTCGATTTACACTTTTGCAATTGCATCCAACCTACGCATTTTGCACCCAACAAAACACCGTCGTTAATCGATATTGCGTTAGTGTCTGAACCAAGTTTTTTATTACATTACGATCAGCTTCTTGCCCCAGCTTTCTCGCATCACGATATGTTTTTCCTTACTGTAAACGCACACCCAACACCTAAAAACGACGAGTTTTTTGAATTATATGAATATTCTAAAATCAATTTGGAAGCGCTTTTTAATGATTGCCAAAATATAAATTGGCTGCCAATATATACAACAAATGATACGAGCCTTCAAATTGAATTTTTCAATAAAAGCATTTCGTCTCTTTTCAAAAAGCATGTGCCAGTGATGAATAAAAGAATTAAGAGTTGTGGTTTACCTTGGTTGATGCATGAGGTTTTTCATTTAATTCACAAAGAGTTTAAAGTTGCTCGCAATGCAGTAACTTCTCTAATTAGAAGAAACAAGAAGGAATCCTACTTCAACAAGTTTAGCTCAACTAGTTCAAGTTCCGATTTTCGTAAATAAATTTCGCTCACTCGGTTTGTCTGCAGCTAAGTCGGCACTGCCAAACAACATTGATCTGAATGAACTTAATGTTAAATTTGTATCTGCCTGCGGCTCACAAAACTCAGCCCGTCATAGGCTGGCTGCAATTCGATCCAGTAACAAGGGTATATTTTCATCATTCATATCGTAGATGAAGTTGATGTTAGTAGAACAATAATTTTAAGCATTGAGCCAAAGTTCGTAAAAATGTTGCTACCTGGCATCCTTTACCAAACAACCTATATTTTTAATACAATTTTAACTACTTCCATCTTCCCCGACTGTTGGAAAACGTCTAAGGTGTTGCCGATGCCAAAGCCTTTGTCGTCTCAAGATAAAACTGAATACCGTCCTATTGCCATTTCTGAGTAAAGCCTTCGAGACAATTGCAAGCAATCAAATAAAAAAATATATAAGAGATAAAAAACTTATCACTAAATTGCAATCGGGATTCCATTCAAAACATACATAATTGCACAACAGCTCTGCTCAAAGTTTGCGAAGATTTATGTGGGGGCTTGGACCGTCAAATTCTGGCTCTTATAGTTTTTTTTGGATTTTTCAAAGGCGTTTGATTATGTAGATTACCAAATATTAGTTGAAAAACTAAGTACGCAGTTTCTGTTTGATAGCCCTTTGTGTAACTTAGTAACGTCATATTTATGCCATCGTTCACAGGACGTGTCTCATGAAGCTAAATGTTCATCTTGTTTTCTTGTTCCATCTGGTGTGCCCCAAGGATCCGTACTAGGACCTCTTCTTTTTACTTGCTATATAAATGACTTAGTTAACCGACTGGTAAACTGCGAACGTCACATGTATGCAGATGATGTGCAGGTTAATTTTTTTTCCCAAAATCTCCAATAAAACAGGCAGTACAGAACTTAAGTGAGAAACTAACTGAAACTTGCTAATGGGAAATCGATAATAAACTCAGCCTTAACCCTAAAAAGGCTAAAGCCATGGCTGTTAATGTCGGCCGAGAAAGACAAATTGTTCCATCTCTCTACATAAATCAAACTCCAATTGAGTATGTATATCTGAGCCACAACTTCAGCTGGAATACTCACATAAATAGAGTGGCATCAGAAATTTACGGAGCTCTGAGAGGGCTTAGCCCAACTTCCAACTATTATACCTTCCAACCAACGTAAAGCTAAAGCTTGTTAAGTCCTATATTCTACCAATTTTGTTGTATGGGTGCGAAATTTTCTCCGATATGGACTATGAGGTACAAAAAAGCTGAATGTTGCTTTTAATAGCTGCGCGAGGTATATGTTTGGCGTTGGGCGATATGAACACATCTCCTCCTATACAAATAAGATTTTAGGGTGCTCATTAGATACTTTTATGAAATATCTTACTGTGCTGCCATTACACAAAATTATAACGACAAAAGAACCGGAATAAACGTATTATAAAGTTCAATTCGCGCGGAATCAAAGAACTCATCAATTAATTGTTCCACGATGCAAATATGTCAATACCTCAGTTTTTTGTTAATGCGATTCGTCATTGGAATCTCTTACCCATTGAAATCAAGCGCACGATCAACAGAACCACCTTCAGTAAAAAATTATTTCAATATTATGGAAATAATTCCTAATAGATTTGCCTTTCCGTCTGCCTACTTTCTGCTTTTTTTTTTCTTTCCTTCTTTCCTTTTTCTTCTTTTTCTTAAAATTTCAAATTCAAATTAGTTTTTTTTATCATCTTATTTTATTTTATTTTGTTATTTAAATCCATATTTCTTTAAATGAATGTAATATATATAAGCTTGTTCTTTTATAAAAAATATGTATTGTACACTAATCTTACAATGAACAATGAATTCAAATAAGGGAAATTACAAATAACAAAATTACGATATGACCGGGTTGGGAACATGCACCAGATCGTCTGTAAGATATGGCCAGGGGAAAGTATGGAATCGCAGAATTGTTTGTCAGGAGACCCTTTTGGCTGCGCCAACTATAGAGGAATGAGCCTCCTAACCATCGCCTATAAGATTTACTATGCCACATTATGTGAGCATCTGAAACCATTTATGAAAAATCTGGTTGGTCCATACCAGTGCGGTTTCAGGCCAGGCAAGTCCACCACCGATTAAATATTTACAATAAGGCAGGTCTTAGAAAAGATTCGAGAATTTCAGATGGATACTCTCCAACTATTTGTCGGCATCAAAGCCGCATATGACAACGTGCAGAGGAGCGAGCTATATAACGCCATGTGTAGTCTTGAATTCCCTGCTAAAATCATCAGGTTTTGCAGGATGACTATGCTCCACTAAGGTCGATACCAAGGCCGTTAATATCAAGAAAGGTCTTAGACAGGCAAGTAATTTTTTTACCATCGCTCTAGAAAGAATGGTACAAAACTCACTGGCCAACAATAGAAGCACGATCGCTTTAAACGACATCAGTTTAATCAGGCATCTACGGATCCAACTTCTGAGATCGCCAATTCATTGAGGGAACGAATACCACAGTTCCGGTCCGTAGAGTAGATTCAAACCCCGGGAGATCACACAGAGACAATGAACGCAAGTGGAAGCGGATCTCAACCGATGGAGAGGTCTGCTGGTTAAGACCCAAGTCAACCCCGATAGCGCCTCTTAAATAAGTAAGTAAGTATATAAGTAAAATGTAAAAAAGTGTCATCTCTGTTTTTACATATGTGGGTGACAGCGCAACATGCTACTAATATCGAATCTGAAATGACCACCTCCTTCAAAAAATTGTCAAGAACCTGACAATGTGCCTACATGAAAGCAAAAAAGATGACTCCATTTTCATCTGTGAACCTTAGGTAAGCACCCGTTTGTTTTTCTCTGTTAACAAAATGTCATTTATTAAACTATTACAATATACTCACAAATTGGTCTTATTGGCCATCCATTCCCTGTATTTCAACTGAGCTGCATTCGTACATCTGTCATAGTTAAATTTGCATGCCATTCTTGCCACTATCCCCCTATGTGTCAACTGCACATGTGACTCATCATCAGGTTCAATCAACCCGTAGTGATCGAAAGCCGGACGCACAATAAATCTCATAAAAGCCTAAAACAAAACAAGAATATGTAGAGTAAGAATTGAGTAGAATGCAAGCAACCAACTCACCCTAAAAGTCTCATAAGCCGGTTCCCTATGGAGCATGTAAATCAAATAGTTCAGACCATGTTCTGATGACGCCCACAGCAATTCGTCCTCTATCGCAGAATACATTTCCAGAAGGAACGTCAATGGAATGTCATATGTCAGATATTCCGCTTGTGCCAAATGGAATGAATCATCCAACAGCTGTGCCCTTGTAATTCTCGGCAAAGAACTGAATTTTTTTTTCAAAACAATCCACGAATCATGATCATAGTTTACTCGGTAATAACCCTGTCGATTGAGATTGACGTAAATCACATTCTCGGAATTGTTGTCACTACTGAACACATCCTCAATCACGATCTGTTTGTCTTTTATCGACATCCAGTGAGTGGGAATGTCATCGCCTTTCTTACTCTCGTCTGTTTCAAAAGTGATCGGAATATACCATCGGGTATTATCTGTGCTGTTTTGCTGTGGTAACATATACCGCTGCTGAGTAATGACCAAACCGGTGTCTCTCCGTTCAACTGTTACTACTGGATATCCGGCTTGTGTAATCCATGAGTTCATGATGTCTTTGATGTGCATTTCAACGGGCAGAGTACGTTTGGCATGACCATGGAATGTCATAAAACCCCATAAATCATTACGATCAGCGTTTCTATACTCATGAGCTTTCAGCAGCTCCCTGGTGGCATCTCGGAAGGCTTCCCTTCCCACAATTGAGTTTAACATTCGCAATAAAATGGTGCCCTTCGAATACGAGATCGGATCGAAAATTCGTCGAATATCGTTTATTGAAGCCACATCGAACGTTATCGGATGTGAGCTGTTATCGGAGTCTTTATCCATAGACATTTGGAATTCTTTGACAGTGAAACTGTCCATGATTCTCCAATCGGGATGAATGAAATTCGTAGCCAGATAACTCATATATGAAGCGAAGCCCTCCTTTAGCCATAAATCATCCCACCATTTGGGTGTGACTAAGTTACCAAACCATTGATGTGCCAATTCATGTGACACAATAAACGCCACATATTCCGTATGCTCGGCGGAGGAAGTCTTTTCTCTATCAACTGGAACCAAAAGGGATGAATCTCTGAAGAAACAAAAAAAAACAAAGACAAACCGAAAAAAATTAAAATTAATATGAGAATCTTCCCACCACAATTTACATTTTTAATTGACAGTTATGGGCTTTGTTGCCCGGATCTAATTACACCTTCAAGTGTTTTATCTTTTCGAATGGTAAATGTCAAATATGCGGGACGACATGTGCTTGTTTCACTCACCTAAATGTGATGAGGCCCCAATTTTCCATTGCACCAAATCCAAAGTCCGGCACTGAGACCATGTCGATTTTGGGTAGTTCATTCTTGATACCAAAGTAAGACTCAAAGTATGGCAACACTTTACGAGTGACATCGTAGGCATATGTAGTCATATCGACAGCTTCCGATCGGACATAGAATTCAATGCGAGGTCTGGAGTTCTTATCGGAAACTGAGAAATTCGCCTTTACAAGGTTCGAGACGATAAACGCAACCAAGTAGGTTGGCATCTTTGGAGTGGTTTCAAAGTCTTCCCTAACATAGCCGGCACGGTATTTTCTAAAGAAAAGACGACAACAAATCAATTGACTATGAAAGAACGTTGTGGTGACAAGTGGTACTTACGTGCTGCGGTATGCAGGCATGTTTGACAAGGCCATTGTTTTGGCCTTTTCATGGACAATACTGATGGAAAAGTTGGCTTTCTTGTCAGGCCTGTCGAAACAGGGAAACGCACGACGGGCGTCAATTGGTGAAAATTGTGTGCTTATCATCCATCTGTAAATTAGAAACGAAAAAACAAAAATATTATTTCAAAATTACTACGAAATTTGGGAATTTAAAAGTGCATATTGAAAGAAAAGAAGAAAATTATGGTCTCGCGACGATAGTTAGTGTGTCTTCTAGCAATTTTTATCATTTAAAATGCTTCTCTGTGATTGAACGCAAGCAAAGGACTTTGCTGATCTTTCGCTTAAACAAAAATGATTTTGATATTGTTCTCATTCAAGTATACTGACTAGCAAATGACACCATGAACAGATTGGGAGAGTGTTAATCAGGTAAGATATGATTTAAATTTATGAAGACCGTGGTGTTCTGAAAAAAAACTCCAGATGGTACTCACGACAACGAAAATTCACCTGTGGTCTTCTCGACTGTGGTTGGGGCAAGAATTATGTAAGTTTCCAAAATCTCCCTTAGATTAAGACGCTGATTATCATAACCAGCATTACAGCTTCCATTGACAATTGAAAACCTCGCGATCACTGATTGGAGATTACGTACTAGTGCCACAACAGGCACTCGTACTTTAAGGTGCTTTAAATGCAAACTAAGTGCCATGTAGTAAGACGATTAAACCGAAGTGACGTAGTACGTACGATCGTCAAGAATACTGATTTCCAAAAGATTGGATTTTCAATTCTCAGACTGATCCACAGCCAAATTTCATATCAGTAATCGAAAAAATATGAGAAGTCAATCAGAAAATATTTCCATATCTTATTGTATATATTTACAATTTTGATACGGATTCACATAATGATTACAAACTGCGTGTGTGCACGAATGTAAACATAATGGATAACCTAGTTGCTCTCTGGTTTCAAGTAGTGGACAGATATTACCGTGATTCAGGGGACTCCAGAAGGAGTATTTGTATATTCAGCAGGGTGATTTTTGTGAAATCTACTACAGCTTTCACAAAAGGCCGTACATATTAGACTGCGGATTTGTCATGGAATTTGGGTCAAAAGTTGTTAACTTGAAGCCGATAAGCCTTCATAAAGTTAGCTTCATATGTATGCAAGGCTTGTACGGAATATGTGGCCAAAATCGAAGTCGGCAACTTCAGCGTCAACATCAGTAAAAAAAATATCTTCGGCACATTTGTTGGAAAGTATTAATCATCTCCACAACACGTTTCCGTTTAATTGACCTTACAACAGCTTGTAGTAAATTACAAGAAGAACCGAAGCGCCTTGCAACTGGGCCAGATCAAGATATTCGAACCACGAACAAAGTCAATCACGTACTTAAAGATGTGAGAAACGTATTTAGCATTTTAAAAATTCACACTTACAGGGTTCCAAACATCGCAGTCAATTTCAGAGCTCAAATGTTTAACAAAAAAAGAGCTGCGAGTGTCCTAATTTAAATTTGGTCGCTTTGATATTCATGAAATAGGCAAGAGCTACAAAAAGCAATTCAGTGAGGGACTATGCGCTGTGCACTTACGCTTCACTGGCGTCAATATTCAGTGGATTCAGTATCACAACATCATCAAATAGGTAATACAATTAACCTCAGATTGCTATCGACTCACGAAAAGATGTTATTGGTAACTGAAAATACCATAAATAGTCGGTAGAAGATGCACATCATAAAGCGCTGCTGCTAGGACGTATGGGGTTGAAAGAAAAAAGCTGAAAAAAACTCGAGAAGGAAAAAAAAATCATACGAAGCGACACAGGACAAATGTCACATGGTGTTAAAGATGTACAAATAGTTATTGTATACACCATTTCCAACGTTATGTGTGCATGTTTTAAGCCGGCAGATCGGTTATACGCCAAATTTTTACACTGAGGCCATTTAAAATCGGCACGCGCCACACATTCATTCATTTGGTAGCATTCATTGTCTTGAGCTTTACAGAGAAATGGTCGAATCAGAGATGCTGGCAAGATTTAGCCAGATATGCTATATAACGCTGGAAAACAAGAATGGTACCTCGTGACTTCCGCTTGTGAGCTCTACGAGCCAAAGAGACTGTTGAAACATCGGCTTCTCCAGAAGAAAAAATGCAAGAAGACCCGTACGGATACCTATAGAGATGAATAAGGAAATCGCGTGGTAGAGAAAAACTTTCTTGCAGACCAGAAAAGCCCAACATTAGGCCGTCAGGCAGAATAGATACCCCCGTCTACCTGCCCAGAATAAAGTTAGGATAGCAATATCTAAGCTGAAATCAAACAAAGCAACTTGACTTGACGGTTTACCGATCTAGGTATTCAAAACTGCTGAAAATGACTTTGTGGAGAGCATACACAACCTCATTTGTCAGATCTCGTCAAAAGAGTGCATGCCTGATGATTGGAATCTCAGTATCGTAAGCCCAGTCCACAAAAAAGGGGACCCCCTCAACTGCGCCGACTATAGAAACATAAGTCTCTTCAACATCGCATACAAAATCTTATCTGCCATATTGTGTAAACTTTCAGTGCGGTTTCAAATGTGAAAAGTCCTCAATCGACCAAATCTTCACACTCGGGTATACCCTGGAAAAAGCTCAAGAAGGCCAAATCGATACCCACCATCTATTCATCAATTTAAATGCCGCACTTGACAGCATTTATAGAGACGAACTATATAGAGCTATTTCTATGTGCCTTCTTTAACACCATACTTGAAAGAATTGAACGGAATTCTCAAGCGAACACTGGAGGCACAATTTTAAGTACAAAAGTCTGTGTAACTACTATCGTACGCCGACGATATCGACACATTTGGAAGAATTAAGCGGAATATCGTCGGTGCGTTCCATAGTATTGAAATGGAAGGTACCAAAATGGGTTTAGCGGTAAATGAGGGTTTGCTGTCTTCAAGAAGCGACACAAAAAATTAGGGATTTGGACAGAACAGTGGACAACCACATAGGCTCACCCCGAACTGTAGCACCACCTAAAGACCTCGTGACTTCTTTAAGCCAGTACTGGAGATGTCCGCACGGAAACCAAATTTGAATAAATTATCTCAGCATACTATATACAATCGAATGAGGGTGAAACGAGTTAATCTAAGCGAAAATAGCCAAAGAACACTCGCCGGCCGCTTTTTGAACGAAATGTCAATGAACAGTGGAAACAGTGTGGAATGACCATAAACTCCACGAATTATGCTCAAGAAGAGAATAGACGGAAACTTATATAGGGTAAGCCCTTTTACTTAGACTTGGTAAACTGAATGGGTTAGAAGCTGAGTAGTTCAAAGAGGAAATCTGTTAGACAGTGTATAGTGCTGGACAATAAGCAGGGACGCAGAGTAGATATTGAAAAATTTCTACAGTTTCATCTCGTATGTGAGGAGTTGTATCAACATGTGTATCTAGTCCAAAAAACCAAAAAACCAAAAAACCTACACAACACCAGCTCTGTCAGATCGACCGAATTGATACAAATACAAGAAAAATTTCTAATTCCAGCTCACAGGTTCGAAACGACATGGAAGGCCGATCCTCCGTTCTAAGACATAGGCGGCTGCCAGAGCACTTGGTTTGAGGAACTGAAAATAGCCTACTTAATCGAAGAGGATAAAAGTCCGCGGTGTCTCAGCAGATATTATTTACAGGGTAGAAGCAAAGTAAGTAAGTAAATAAAAGACTGCTGTGTTGATTGCTTCAAGCTAACTTTAGCAGTAATCATCGGCTTATACATACATATATGAAGTATTTTGAAAAGGTACACCGTTTTCGATTGAAGCATTTAAACGTAACACGGGGAGATATCGAGAGAACACTGACACGACTTTCGAAAAAACGAACAATGCTCAAATTAAAAACAAAAAACAAAAAAAAAATCTGGCAAACCTTACGCTCTAAGGATAACAATTCAGTCCTTAGAAGCTTACGATTTCAAATATGTATGTATAACAATGAGAATTTATCGATCTGAAGGTGATACATATATCTAAGATCGCAACAAACGAAGGATAATAAAGGCTGACAGTTAATCAGAATAACACAATACATATATGTACTCTAAACTGAAGAAAGTCACTCGTACTAAACACTTCATAGAGAATGCATAGTAAGGTTAAGTGAAGATTCTCGTTGACATCTAAAACCTGTAGCTAATGATTGATACTCGTATACATACACTTAATCAACTTAACGCTATCTCTATCAACTTACTCTGTTTCCAATGTATCCGCGTTGATGTAGCTTGTCTTGTAAATTCCTTGTAAAGTGCTGGTAATTTGACTCACAAAATCCAAAAATACCACTAAAATGAGATCTTTCTCTTCTGCCACATCTTTCTGCACTTTAATGACGAATGTCGTATTATCATTACCATAGTCACTTTCGAATTCCAAATCAATGCCATCCGGTGAATCTCTCACCACTCGTACATCAATAATTGTGATATTATTCACATCTAGTACGATCGGCTGTAAACCTTCAATTTTGTTGTCACGTGCTATCACAATAGATACTGTGCCATTGTTTGTGGACGTACTCAAATTAGGTTCAATAAGCAATCTGTAAGCAAAAGAAAACAAAATATTCATAATTAGTTACATCCTTAATAAATAACATGTAGCCAGGTGCAACCTCTCAACCTGCCACGTCTTTAGCGTAACCCCAAAACCCCAACCGTACTCGCGTGATGTATTTAGTTTCACTCAAAACTTTTGTGTAAATAAATTGGAAAAATTCATGATGGACATATCCATGATTTTCCCTCTAAATTAGCAGCACCGATTTGTCTGGATGATCGCACGAATCTAACTCCTACATACCTCACAAGATCGCACCCCGATTTTGCTTCGTCAAACGAGGAAACCATTTAGCGCACTTACATCATATTTTTGAATTTTGGAATTTTTTTTCGGTTTTTCGAAAATTATTTGATGGAATTTTTATAAATAGCTTCCGAGGGGCAAACAATTAAACGATTGTCTTAGGGGGTGAGCGGGTGAAATTGAATTTATTTATTTTTGTTGGGAAACGCCGGCCGGGTATATCTGTCAGAGTAAGCATATCTGCGGATGCATGCTGCTGGCGTTGAGATAGGGAAGTTATGAATTTTGAATCCATGTGATTGTTTGTTTTAATTATACGAATAAAGTGATTAATTTTGGAAAAGAAAACGATTTCGACGTTTTCCACGTTCAGCTAAGAGGAACAGACATATGTACTCGTACGAGAAGGCAAATTTGTGATGTGCGGACGCGGATGGTGTAAGTACATACGAATATTAGTATGTACTCGTATATGCGACGTGATTGGAACGATTCAATATTTGCGGACACAAATTGACACTTACAGTGTTTAAACATTCGTAAATTTATTTAGTTGACTTAACACGGTCTCGCTAATTGGTTCCGCAATTAGGCTTTTGTTGCTTTAACAGGAGGACATCAATCTCATAGGGTTTCGTGAATATTGTTTAATGTAAGCTAAGCCTAAATGAAGTACCGCGGAAGTCAACCGTACTGCAGATCTATGTACAAATTCAACACGGGTATCTGGTAGAAAGACTATCACTTTCAACAAATATTTACCATAAGCGTTTAACTGTCAAAATTTAAGTTGAGATATGTTAATGCGGGTTGACTAAATGACTGCGGACGCAGTTCGAATATTAGGTACTACAGAAAGTAAAGCTTTCGACCATACCATTCTATAACCGTAACACTGTAATCAATTAATTTGAAAGAAAAATCCTAATCCCTAGAATACTTGCAGCTTTCCTTCAAAAAATGTGTGGTGCTAAGCTGTGAAGATGATGGGCGAAACCACAATATTACTTCACCAAGATACCTACTGGACAGTATATTTCGGTGAACTAACGATGAACATATATCCACAATAGTACTAAAGGGCGTCTCTGTGTGCAAACGTAAACGAAAACCTAAGGCAAGGAACGAATACATGTCATGTCGATCACCTGAACTATAATATCGAAGTCATAACCAGAAGACTTTCAGTAAAACAGTAGGGCATATTGTATGATCCACAAAGAATATATCGCCTTAGGTCTCACAAGTCAATAAGAACACGTATGGGAAATCTGTTGACGGCCTATTCCAACGTGGCATAGGCATAAGGACGTTCAAAAAGGATTTGGAAATGTGAAAGCTCTGGTGCTCCCGATCACGCAGTAAATGCTTATAAAGTTGATATAACCGCCATCCAAGAAATGGGACGGACGGATCAGACAAGGAAACGATCAAAAACTGCGAAATCTGTTTGGTGATTTTAAACTAAACTCATGCAGCACATATATGGACGCGGATTTGTTATTGCAAGCAGAAACAAGGAGAAAGTCCAGTGATTTAGACAAATCCTTAAGCGAGCGACTGCTCACAGTCCGTATCAGGGTTAGATTTGCCAACATCAGACTTACATGCGCTCATGCCCTAATGAAGAAGGAAGACGATGATACCAACGTACAGTCCGGGATGGATCTGGCCTTAACCAATAAGCGTCACTGCCTTAAAATCGATGAATAGGTGATGTGTATCGATTTGGAGCTCATGGGTTTTTTTCAAAATCTGCCGTAGTATGAATATTTGGTCGATGGTGGACTATCCTGGTCGAAAGCCATACTGATATGGACAAATCAGGCTGTTGACGAAAGGCGCTCAAGCGTTCGCACAATGCATCAGCTAGGATTTTGTAAACGACGTTAGGAAGATGATGCTTCTGTAGTAGGCGTAGTTCAGAGAGTCTCTTTTCATGAAAATGGGCCAAACAACGCTGAGGTTCCATTCTTTCACCAGGTCATATTTTTCAGACAAGGTGGGTTATACTCCTTACAAAGTCATCCAGATCGATTTGATGGAATCGTTGGTCTACGTCTTCCAGATTGAAAATTCTGACTGACATCGGTATATAGTTCATTGTCGCCGTATACAGTCTACAGAAATGGTCTTTCCAGATCCTCAGCATCGATTGCGACTGTACTACTATGTTCCCTTGTTTGTCTCTACAGGCTTTGGTTCGGGGTTTCGAATTTTCGAATCTCATTCTTGGAGTAGCATCTCTCAATTTCCTTGACCGCGCGCTTTACATGCTCCTTCATTTTCTTCATGAGAAGCCGGTGCCCTTGTTTGCTCGTAGAGATCGTGAACAGCTCTAGTCCTTCTATATAGCGCCACTTTGTATGCATCTTGCTTAGCTGCATGCGCTTGCCGGTACTCGTCGTCAAACAAGGGGTTCCATTATGGTGGCCGAGTGAAACCCAGCACATCAGAGGCGGCATTCCTGATGACTTTTTGGCAAAGTTGCCACTGGTCTTCAATGCTTGATTCTGGCGGCATAGGACCTCTTAAGAGATTAGAGGAGACTTAATCGGAAAAGAATTTGGCTGATATCACGTCATGCGCTTTGCACATTCTACTACCCACAAAGGCCCTTAGCTAAGGTTAGAATATTTCGAAACACGACAAGCCAGATTGCGATAGACGGAAGGCAAACACGCACGTAGGTGTCTGAGGAACCAACATTGACTCGGATCACTACTTAATACCTCATTGGAAAAGGACAATCGCATGACACTTCCAAAATTTTTGTCGACCCTGTTGCCCTCAACCTCTCTTGACCAGCATCAAATGCAAAAAATTGGTGGAAATGATGCTAGGAATGTCAGTTCTGATTTGCTAAGTTTCATAAGGCGTCCGCAAATGAAAAACTGAGAATTTGGACGAACCGCTTTTGCAAAATGTAAAACGGCATAAACAGCGAATATACAACTGTAAAGCAGGATAAACCAATCAATCTGGAAAACGACCGTAAAAACTGCCGTCCATCCGACCAAAAGAAACTGGTGATAGCGATATTGAAACTCAGATTTTAAAAATCCGCAGAAGCCTTAGAAGCTTAACGATCGAGCTGTTCAAAGCTGGAGGAAATGATCATGTGAGTTGCACTCAACTGTTTTACGTCATCATAGGTCTCATAACCGAATGGACTCGTATAATAATGGACTCACTATTGATGACCCTAGCAAATGTTTAAAGCATGCCGACCTTCGGATCTGCACGTGGAAAGTTTGGATGCTTAACAGGCCACATGCAGCCGAACAATTAGCATAGGCCTATGACTGCTATCATGCAGATGTCACGCTCTAGGATATATCGCACCAGGAAGTGCGATGAGATGGGACGGACATAAGTAGGATGAAAAGTTGTGATATATAAAATGCTGATTGCAATAAGGGAAATAAACAGCGCTTACCCGGCTTTGCCATATGTGGTAGACTGAGGCAAGAAGTTTTGGGCTTCCGACATGAGAGTGAGCATCTTATGACAATCCGCATCAAGGCTCAATTCGCTAACATAAGTATAATATGCATCCGGGCCCCTACAAAAGTCAACGACGATGCCACCAAAGAATGTTTCTACGAGCTCCTCGACAAGACACATGAGCAATGTCGGAAGTATGGAAACGAAAGGAGAACATATTTGGTAGGACAGTTGGTAAGAATTGCCTACAAGATCACCAACTTGTTGCAGCCAATGTGCGGATGCTGATTTCTCAAGCGCCACGACAAAGAAGAACTACTCTGAGAAGATATAACGTAGAAAAGTTGAAATCGCAAGAGTCTGCTAAAATCTTCGCCGAACGCGTATTCCAAAATCTCTCAACAACTCCTCTGCTGACAGCATCAAGTACCAAAGACCAGTAGCAACGCTGCTAAAGTGATGACAGAGATATGCTGGGTTTCGGCCGACCACCACCAAGAAATCCCTGGTTTGATGAAGAAAGAAGCTAAACAAAAAGCAAAAGCGGCGCTGCAATGAAGAACGAGAACTGCTCGTGAGGTCTACGAGCAGAATAGAGGGGAAAATCATCGGCTTCTCCAGAAGAAGAAAAATGGCACGAGAAGCGAGTACTGTACCTCTAGAGGCTGTACTCCAAGAATAACATTCCGAAGTTTTACCAACAGGTAAAAAGAACGTGTCAAGGTAAGAATATCCATATAGAAGCCTGTAAAGATGACGAAGGAAAACTTGTAGTAGAGTCACAATCGGTGAGAATATGAATAAAATTGTATGCAAACTGTACGAGTATAACCGCGACGAATCCCAACATCGCAACCTCAGGCAAAATAGACTGTTCAACTTAGACAATGAGAGCCAGAACTTCCGTCCATCTGACCAGAACGAAGTAAGGATAGCAATATCTAAGCTAAAATCCAACAAATCAGCTGCACTTGACGGCTGACCGGCCCAGCTTCTGGAAATGACTTTGTGGAGAGCGTACACCAACTCATTTCTCAGATCTGGTCAGAGGGGTGTATGACCAGTGCAGGCTGTCACGGGTGTGTGGGCCCCCGCCCAATTATCAAGGCTTCGCCCTTTAATGACGTTGTCTAATAATGAACGGGGGCAGAGCAAAGTACTGGTCTTATCGTAAACATCTTCAGATGACGCTACCGAAGGTTGCTACGATTTGATCAGTCACAAGCTGCCGGTCATAGGTCTTGTTGGCGGCTGGACCACCGGTAGTCCCTACCAGGACTTAAATCACGGTACCATGGGAGTCAGGAGCCCCCCGGATCTCGGTCCGGGCCTGACTTGTTAGAGGTAGGCCCCCTTGTGGGAGCGTCATGGTGGCTGTGGTTTAAACCCAAAATCGCGGGTAAGAGTCTTCCTATGGTTTTCCTTGGTTTTCCTTTTGGTTTTCCTTGGTTTTCCTTTGGTTGACTCAATGTGGAGTTGCAATAAGTGCTGGGTGCTGTGACCCTAAGAACAGTAAGAGGTTTTAGGTCGGCCTCGACTCATACCAAGGGTGGAACTTGTGCCGGCAACACAGTTCCGAATTGTTATCAAATAATGATTATCATTGTGAGCGATGGCAAGGCGTATCCTTGCTCCCATGGATGTATGGGCATCCCGTAGGTTTAAGCCCACACGGCAGGTACTTACGTTAAAAAACAAGAGACATCTGTCACGGGTGTGTTTGCTAGTATTGAAATAGAGGTTGACAAAATGGGTTTAGCGGCAAAGTCAAGTACGAGTATATGCTGTCAACAAGAAGGGACACACAACATCGACGAATTGGACAGATCGTCACAATCGGCAGCTATAATTTCGAGTTACGAGTAATTAAGCACTTTATGGGCCTTAGATCTTCTATGAATTCTGAGAACAACACCCCAGCTGAAATAAAACAAAGAATCATTCTTGCCAATCGCTGTTTCGTTGGGCTAAAAAGGCAGTTGAATAGTAAGGACCTATCTCGAAAATCTAAGGAGACTCTATATAATGGAGCGGATGAAGATATTCCCAGCCGTTTCGAGAGAATGATATTGGGTCCCGTTTGCATTGACGGGCTTTTCGATGAGAAGACTCTACGACGAATAGTAAGAGCTGTGAGGCGATATCGACCTACTAAGAAAATTCCAATCAGTCGCCTGAAATGGCTAGGACATATAGAGCGCATGACTACCAACCTTGTATGACATATGTATGTCAATGTACAACCTTTTAAGAGTATATACTTGAAGTTAAACCACCACGGCATAAAGTCCAAATCTACTCAGAAACTAGAAAGCGAATCAACAACATCGACCACATCTGCTGTAAAAGTCTGCATATGCTAGCATGCGGAATTTCTGCGGGAACTAAGTTCAGATCGATAATAATCGATAAGCAATCGGCTTGCTGCAATACGCATAAGAGTCAAATTATCTTTCTTAAAGGTAAGCACCCCCGATTGGCCAATTGGCCAATATCAAGGAGAACATTTTCAGCCTATTTGATGGAACTTCCGAAGCCTTCCTAGAGTACCAACTCAAAATCGTTCTCAGAGGGAATTTTCAGGGAACATCAGATCACTTGTCGCTAGTAGAATTTGTAGCTGTACGAAACCGGTTCCTTGACTAACACCACATTATCGTCATATGTCGCCGTCAACAAAATCCAGAATGTGCTAGCGATGGAAAGCATGCCTCTAATATACGAATACTAGAGGAAATCACTTTCAGAGATGCAAGTGTCGACTCTGATAATTTTTTGGTAGTCAGACTTGGGGCTTAGATTTTACGACAGCAGAACCGCATTTACCGATAAAGAACAAACAACTCCATCCTCGTGGTATTTCCATGATCACAAGTGTTCCCGTATAACTAGGTATCTCAAACCACATCACTTGTTCATTGCTATGTCGACACCTCCTGATAGGAAACGAGCTATAACGAAATGGTACGAGTATCAATTGAATAACTCTCCCCACCTCGAAGGTGATATGTCGAATGATATCAATAACCACCCACATGGGCTTCCCCCACATAAATCCATGAAATTCCTTGTCATGCTCTAATTTATCTCAAAAAGTACTTTTCAATTCCCAGCATTTCATCTGAGACAAATGACTTAAGCTCCAGTCCAGATCCAGAGTTCTTCATGTCCTCCATTTATTTTAGTTCGAGTGTAAAATACTGTTTAGTGTGTTACTCGTAGTACTCGTAATTCATGCAGCAAGTGATCAACCAACGCCGCATGCAATTAAGAAATCAATTTTTCAATACCGCTTGGCGTGCATCCAACTTTACTCATGATGTACTCGCACCTCGACCATTTTAGGCGGCGGAGACGCACGCGTGATTTTTCTTTTCAAAATCATTCTCTTAATCCGATCTCCTTTGGACGGTTATTAATAAGTACAATTCTCAAGACAAACAAGTCAATTCATTGGTGAGGTCTTGCGGTTTGTCTTGTCGAAAAATGCCAGTGCGGTAAATCGCAGAGGCGACTATCGCCATGGAGGAGACTAGTGGCGGAGCCGTCTATTATTTGTATAGTTTGCAACCAGGGGGCAAATGTGCAGTTTTCATTGTTTTGCAAGAGTACGAGTACCCGGTCGTACAATAGTTGTGGCATCTGTAGATGCAACGCTGAAGGGTGCTATGTATAGTTCAGTGAGTTAAATGTAATTGCGCGGTGTTCCTTCCTAAGATGGGAGCAGCATTCTTCGACACGTACAAACAGTCCACATAAAGAAGACTATTCGAGTTCGTGCATATGGTATGTACTTGTATTGTAGATTCTCGTATGTCAGACTTATCGTACAGTTCAATGAGTGAAATACCAAAAATAGTTTTTCGTGTAAAAGTTTATTTCTGAAATTGAAATTGGAATCGGGGAATTTGGAATGACACAGTGCACTTTCTTGTCGGAAGCCTGATGCTTGGAGTTTGAATAGAAAATCGAACTTGGCGCCTGTTTGACAATTGAGGGCTGCAATGTCACAGTTGGTAGGCAGTTTCACTCTTAGGGTTAAGCAAATGGACGTGATTAAGAGAATATACATGGACATCTTGACAGAAAAGGAGGTAATCAGTTAATGAAATGTCAGTAAAAGCTTTTCGGGCGCTTGTCATTTAATTTTGTATTTTAGTTTGTACTGTCGTATATCATATAAATTTAGATAATGCAACACTTAAGTTCAAAAACAGCCTGAAGTGTCTACATTGGATGATATCAAACTGCTCCTCTGGGCATCTTATTATTTATATTACTTTCTACCGTTCAATAGAATAGGAACTATCCATGTACAAACAACAAACGGGTATGAGAAGAGCATTTAAAAATTGTCAAACTTTTTCCTGCCTGACAAAAGTCTGAGCTATTCAAGTGAGAAAGTCGAAGAACACACAAATGCCTATTGTTCTCAAGAATATTACATACTCGTAATACTCATGTTACATGGTAAATTTCTAGTATTGGCCCCGTAAAAGTAACATCCACCGGCAGGTGTTGGTTCATTCAAAAAATGAGAAAGAACCTCTGCAACCGAACATCTTGCAGCTCTGATAGTAAACCCTACTTCACGCCTCCTCGTGGAGTATCTTCGGAGATTGTGAAGTAGAGAGGAAAAATTGCGAGTGAGTCTCCTGCACTATAAAACGGGACAAGCGCCGGTTAATCTATGCCCCAGCAAGCTGCAATCATAAAAAGTTTTCTTGCTCCGAAACGAAAACAAACGCCTCGAATACGGACGGATAATTTGTTGACGACCTTTGTCTATCCATTGGATTCTGAAGTTTGAAGACCCTCATCGACTCGTGAGAAGAAGATCATCAGAAATCCAGATTCCTCCAACATGAAAGGGAGTTCATGCGGTACAAGTTGGATATCTTGGGACTGAGCGAAATAAGATTGTGGGATGCAGGAGAATATCTTTCACCAACCCGAAACACTATACTGCTTTACTCTGGAAAGCCAAATGGAAGCGTGCGGGAGTCCGGTATAGGGCTTATGTTAACATCACTAGCACAGAAGGGCCTCTTATAGTAGAGGCCTTATAGTGACCAAATATTAACGTCCAGATTCCAGAGTAGGAAACGTAACCATCATACAGTGCTACACACCAACGGAATACTCGACTGAGGATAAAAAGGACAGCCTCAATTAGATGCCGCCTACAATTTAACCCCTAACGGTGATATTGTGATAGTGCTGCGAGACATGAATGCCGAGTTAGCAAGCGATAGTACCGCTCTTAGACTTGAAATGGGTGTTCATGGGCGGGTTCCTACCTATAGAGGAAGAGAACCACGTCAGAAGGTAGAGGGAGCACTTTTCTTTGGTACCTAACCATAAAGACGACAGTGAACCATCTGAACTAGAAAACTGCCGAATTCGCAATGGCCCCACTAGCAATACAGAGGTTGCAACCGCAATAAAAGCCTTCGAGAAGAGCAAAGCGGTATTGATGGAATTCCCGCGCAATTTTTCCAACCTATCATAGCGAATGCATTGGGTTTTAGCTAGGGGGGAAATCAGGGGATGATTGTCAAGTTGCCGAAAAATGGCAATCTGATGGATTGCAGAAATTGGTGGAAACCATGCGTTTTGTCGTCAGTGGCCACAATAAAAGCGAAGATAATTCTGAACGGAATCCGATTATATAAACGCATTGCGTCGAGTATAGGTCGACGTTCTACGTGCTTTTTATCGATTTCGAGAAGGCTTCTGGTAGCGTGAACTGGGAGTTTATATGGAAAGCCTTGCGCAAACGGGTATTCCTACTAAAATCGTTGCTATTATAAATGCTAAGTACTCGTACGAAAGTGCAAAATATCGTGTTCTATACAACGGTAAGTTATCAGATGTCTTTGAAGTCCAAAGCGGAGTTCGGCAAGGTTGTATTTTATCACCGCTTCCTTTGCTGGCGAAAAGAAGGGATATTGTCTGCGCAGCACTGTCTGTATTCAATGGGCAATGGCATCTTAAATCTGGAATCTAAATCCAGCAGGGTGGGGCTTCAAATAAATGCAGCTAACACCAAATTCCTTGGTCTTTCAAGCTTGTTTTCCCCAATTTGACATTGAAGGTCGAGAAAGTGCAGAGCTTTTCTTATTTGGGAAACACCATTTAGTGGCGGCATCCGTACTAGATGTTAGTAGCAGAATCGGAGAGTAAAAACTGCTCTCGGAATGTTGTTTAATGCGTGGAAAAGCAATATTTATAGCATTAGGACCAAACTGCGACTGTTTCGCTCCAATATCGAGTCAGTATAGCTGTATGGGTACAGTTCTTGGAAGGTGATAACAGCAATCACTTCAAAGTTGCAGTCCTTCGTTATCAAATGTCTGCGCAACATTTTGAGAGTATTTTGGCGCAACTGAATCCCAAACCCAGAGCCCCATATTCGAATATAGTGTCTGATTTTTAACGTAAACCACCTGTCATGGAGACTTATGTTTGCTTTATGCCCATATATCCATGGGGGCAAGGATACGCCTTGCCATCGCTCTGCCGCCTTCCTGAGATACCAATTCGGAACTGTGTTGCCGGCACAAGTTCCACTCTTAGTATGAGTCGCGGCCGACCTAAAACCTCTTACTGCTCTTAGGATCGCAGCACCCAGTACTTATTGCAACTCTACATTGGGTCAACCAAAGCGACTTTGGGTCTAAACCACAGCCAGCCACCATGGCGCTCCCAGAAAGGGGCCTACCTCTTCAAGTCAGGCCCGGACCGAGATCCGGGGGACTCCTGACTCCGGTGGTCCAGCCGCCAACAAGACCTATGACCGGCAACTTGTGACTGATCGAATCGTAGCAACCTTCGATAGCGTCATCTGAAGATGATTACGATAAGACCAGTATTTTGATCTGCCTCCGTTCATTATTAGACAACGTCATTAAAGGGCGAAGCCTTGATAATTGGGCGGGGGCCCCCATATTCGAACAGCCAATAGACATCACTATAAGAAAAAGGGAATGGTTGTGGATTGGTCACACTTTAAGGAGCGAAGACAATTCCATTGCGAAGCACGCCAATGGAACCCGTTTACCCAGTCAGGAAGAAGAGCAGACCGCTCAAGGCAGATATGGGCAGGAGGAGTGAAAAACACTTGGAAAGAGTCGGAGAGAGCTGAAGCACGTCGCAGAAAACCGAACAAGATTGTGCGGAGACGTTGTTGACGCTCTATGCCTCCGAGGGGTCACAGGAACTAACTAACTAACTATGTTCAAACCGAACCCTATGTATGTCCTTAGTGGTACTTAAAGAATCCATCATTTGGATCACAAATTCAGCTTCACAGTGGAAATATTTCAGAAGATAGTGGCCTAGCAGTCCCTCATAGTGGGAAAGCAAGGTACAACATCCTGTCATTTCTGTTTACTCACAACAACATCATGCCGAGCAGCGACATCTTTGAAAGGACTGATAGGTAGAGTGGGCAGATAGAATCAAAGG
Source organism: Volucella bombylans (assembly GCA_949129095.1). Classification (NCBI taxonomy): domain Eukaryota; kingdom Metazoa; phylum Arthropoda; class Insecta; order Diptera; family Syrphidae; genus Volucella; species Volucella bombylans. The sequence continues at coordinate 123,071,335 of OX422140.1, read as the reverse complement.
TTATCAGCTCCATGTTTGGTGGAATGAATCATGTCACACCAGTGAACCTAGCAGAGTGGACCAATAAGTGCAATTTTTTTTTAAAAACTGCTTGTATCATCGGTTAGTTTTGATTTGACAGCCATTTGCACTAAAAGTGTTTGGTGTTTTTTGATGCAGTGGAAAAAGAGCAATATTGATCTGTATTTCGGTTTTTATTTCTGGATGGAAAAACGAAGAAATAAAAGCGAAGTTTTATGCTGTCTATGGGGTGAAGGGTATGACAACCGTGAGATATTTGTTCAACGGATTTAAACTTGATCGTACATCTGGATTCGATGATGGGACTGAGAAAATCGTTGAAAAGGTCCGTACATGGTTCTTGTTAATCGCCGAATGATAACGCGCTAAATATCGGAAGCCGTTAGCATATCGTACGGAGCGTTAATCAACAATTTATATTGCAAATTAAACAAGCGGAAGCTAACGGACCCGTTGAGTGCCACTATCGCTCACAGTAGACAGAAAGCGGATTCAGCTGTCAACTTGGATGCAGTGTTTCGAGCTATTTAAGCGAAATTCGCAAGAGTTTTTGCCTTGAGCTGTCACTCTTAATACAACTTGGATTCATTACTACACTTCAGATAGTAAGAGACAATCAAAGCAATAGATTTTTCCAGGTGAGTCTACTCCTTAAAAGGCATATACTCTTCTGTCGGCTGGAATGGGGCTCGGCTGAAATAATCCATATGGAGTTTTTGAAGAAAGGAAGAACGATTACAAGGCAGCACTACAGAGAATTATTTCACCGATTTGATAAGAAATTGATATATATACGCTTAAGAGCTCACTAATATGGAATCACCGTGGCCAAATTGTATGAATTACGGTATGAATTGCTGCTGCATCCACCGTTCTCACCCGACCTAGCTCTGTGGGAAAAATGTTATATCGTAAAAGGATTCCCTTTCAAGAATAAAAAAAAATACCAATTTTTAACTAAGCTGGAACAAGTTATAGATCACCTGCTGCAACCTATAACTTGGCACTGGCATATATTTTAAACAGTTTCCGAACATTTAGAGCTTCAATATCATTAGTTTGACTTCCTTTGCACGCGAAACTACTCTGCAAATACATCCTTTGAATAGCATGCTGATACCGAGCGACATTCTGTTGACATAGGCATAATATTTTTGTACTATCTGTCATGTTGTATCGACAAACAGCTTTAGTAATGGACTTTTGTTTCTTCATAAAACCCAAGGATTTCGGTGTCATCCTGGATAACGAACTTCACTAAACTAAACACGTCACGTCGAAAACCTTCAATGCGCTGTTGGCTTTCTGGCAGTATGGCATAACGAGATAAGAAGGCTTTGCCTAGTACGTCTGGCTCCACTCTAGACCTGCGATAAATCTTCATAGCTTCGATATTCAACTCTCAAAGCTATCTTCTGTTTAAAAAGAAGTGATATTTCGTACAAAGCGGAGTAGAGTTCTGATGACCTTTTGACACTGGTCTTATTGACATATTGTCTGCCTCCTCCTGCGGAAGAAATACGAAATTGACTTGCTAAAATCTGAGTCAAGAAAGAATGTAGTCAGGTCTTCACGGATGGCTGCAAAATTGATCTAACACTCGGCGTCGGTAACGTTTTTGGGGACGACAACATTAGGAAAACCAAACCAAGCGCAGATATACGCAATCCTGATAGCGGTGAAGGGAGCGAAGTATGTACATCTTACATAGTCACAACCAAGCTTAGCTTATATCATTGCTGAACAGTCCCGCGATTAGTCCCAAGCTAATTTGAGAATACAAGACTTCAGTGTACGCAGTCGAAGAGCTAAATTCAATGAGTCTGTTTTGGGCTCCAGGTCACAACGGGATTATGGGAAATTAAATTGCCGATAAACTTTTTAGGCAAGACTCCAAGTAGTAGGTAGAACTGCCTGCATCCTCGGTTAAGGCTTTCATAAACTGTAGAGTTTGATATGAGCATTCATGTTATCATACCAAACGAATGCTTCTCGGTGTCTCTAAAAAGTCAACGGCTTTCCTGCTGTACTTCAAGAGGAAAGACTCTAGACTCCTTCCTCTTTACTGGCGTTGGGAAGTAGCACTTGCTTTTGGTAAGCACTTAAGTCTGCTGAGAATAAGTGACAAAACATCCCGAAACGCTTTCTTTGTGAATGACTGGCCTACGCTCGCATCTGCCTGCAAGTACTCGGCGGTGATGCGGTGAGTACTGGTACTATAGAGGCTTTACTTAGCTTAGCTTAGCGCTTACTCATCTTATTGATTCCTTGAACATTACTCCAGGAGATCTGCCCACTTATTTAGAAGTTTAAAATCGATTGAGCTTAGATTTGAGGATGCCTCATTATTCGTCAGTAAACACGAGCTGGTGAAATCCGTTTTGGGAAGACAATTTTTACTAGCAACGAGCGTACGGTTTGCTATGGCACCTATTACCAATCTAAATTTATCTAACTATAACTATGAATTATGTATTCACTGTGAATACAATAAAATACATAATATATTAGTAGTTGTAAGAATTTATGAAGTATGGAAAAAAAATATAATGAAAAAAGTTGAAAGGAAGAAAAACCCTAAACATGCTGTAAAGTAAGTAATTACTATAGAAACCTGTTGAAACATTATGCAACTAGAATATACTTTCAAATTACAATATGCTTGATACACCAATCAATCGTAAGGAGGTAATAGTAGGGCTCGATCCGATAAAGAAGGTCAAGCCCAGCCAGTGTTTTATTAAACCTGTGGACCTCTACTTTCGCAGACTTTTAGGTTTCAGCCGACGCACATACGCTTAAAAGTTAAATCCGTCCTTGAAAATTAGTGCAAGTATAAATTAGACAAATGCTGCGTGTTACTTTCTTTCTGAGTTTTTTTAAATTTCATACATCGTGACATTTAACGGCTTCCTTCTAAAACCAAAATAGTCCGGTATTCAATATTCTGCAAAACCAGCCAGTAGACATTCCAATCCAAAGTGTCTAAACTTTATCTTTCAGCCACCTTAAACCGGTTCGGATAATTTATCAAGATATTGTACATCCCCAACAAACACTAAAAAATCTGCATCAAAACAACCTCATGACACCAAAATTGTGCAAACTATGCGCAACTACCCAGTCGGGTCCATATCAAAACAGATAGCTGAATTAATTGATTGTGTCCCCAAGGGAGAACGTTGGAGAATTAAAAACAGATTATGTATTCGTATATTCCTATTCCGACAAATGAATAATGCAGATCGTACAATAAAAAAGGACACTTGAGCATGAGTCAGTTAAATTGTCGTAAAACGACTATTGTCGATGCAAGGCTGAAGTGGGAGTTCTGAAAAACTAGTCAAGCTCGTAGCTTATTTGGTTCTTCAAAAGCTAGCGAAATAGTCCGAAATGACTTACCAAAATTGACAGAGACCTCCAACATCAAAGCGCCACTTGCCATTTAATTTTTTGACAGGAAGACATAAAAAAATGACAAAAGTTGCATAATTACTAGTAACCTTGAGGGTATGAATGTGTTTATTTTTTAAATTGATCATTCGACATGAATGAAAAGTTGTAAAGTTGTAGAATCAATAAAGAAGTCCGACGATTGAAGAATTTCGATAAAAATTCAGTCGAAAGTGAAAGTCAAGTTGTACTTGAAGATGACGTACAGGTAAGTGATTGATAGGCCATAATGACAGGCCGTTTTTGATGATTTGTGAAAACGTTGGCCTCAACAGGTCAACTATTTGGTTGAACGGATGTTTGGGTGCCGCGTAAAATTCTTAAAGAGTCTCATAACAGTGCTATTTCGAATATGAATATGACTATTCTGATCAGCTGTCCACCTATACGTAGCTGTATAGAAAGCATTTTGTCAAATGGGATCGAATACCAGTTGAAAGAACGCACAATATTTTCATTCTTTTACGGCTCCCTGCACTACGCACCCTCTGTTCTAGTCTTAATTGTAGGGGTCACACGATAGCGCATCGCCTTGTCGCAACCCATGGTGGAATGGTGGAACCTGCGTCTGAACTCATGAGCCTCACAAGTTAGTGCGGTATTTGACTAACTTCCTCCAGTTGAGCACTAAAAGTTAGTTAGGCGCTTTTCACGTGTGCACCCCACTGAAAGCGAAGTTGTATTCTAATGAAGTGTCACTCCTGATAGGAAATGAATAATTTTCGGACCGCAGCGTTAACATCCATTTACTTTACTTACATACTTGCAAATGTAGTAGTATACGAGTAACATATGGATTTAGACCAAAAATCAGAAGAATCTCACGTTCAAAACAACCAACCATGTCCTAATTTGCTTTCGCAAACGGCAATATTTTTTGACTACAGAGCAGGACTGGGATGATAAGAGTCTTTTACAGAGTCTTGTCATGATTATTCCTAGTAAAGGCCTTATTATAGTACCTATTTGCCTTCCTTGATAAATATGACTCATCGTTTGATATCGGATGAGATGTCGTTATCAGATTTATTATAATAGCCGAGGCAAACAAAAATCTTAACTACTTAAATTTTTTACTGGTCTATTGTGACGTTCTGTTCGATTCATTGATGTTGCGACTCCCTTCTTTATGACTCTCTATACTTGATTTTGCCACCACAATAAATCCCATTTAGCCGCTTCTGTTCCAATACTCTCAAGTACATCAGTAACAGCTCGTTGTTTTCTGTCAATGTCATAAGAATATGTTACGTAAGCACAATATGGGGCAGGAGTAATGTCATAATGTGAATTGGCTGCCATTTTGTTAGAAATGGGCTCTATTTTCACGTCGGTGTAAAACTGTTAACATTGACACGAGATTTCAAAAAGCCCCAAAGCAAGGAGTCTGGCGCCCTCAGATCTAGCGATCCTGCCGGCCAGTTCAAATCAAAACAGGAAATCATACGGCCCGGAAATTGGTGATTCAAAACCCCCATCGTTGGCCGCGCTTTATGAGCGGTTGCTCTTTCCTGCTGGTACCAACAATACTCGAGACCCAATTCAGTAACTTGCGGCAAAAAAAAACTCGTTTAACATCTGCCTGGCGCCGTCGGCGTCCTCAAAAAAATAAGGGACAATCACTTTTTCACTGCAAATGCCGCACCAAACTGTGACTTTGAAGGGATGCAATGGCTATTCGTGTATTTCCCTGCCCCAGAGACTCAAATTTTGTTTACTAACATAACCAATTAATAGGATTCGTGATTTTAGATACGAAATCATCCTCTTGCACCAGGCTTAGGAGAAGATGGGAGTAAGATAACCTCGCTTGACGGTCAGCAGGCAGGAATTGGTGAACGGTTTGCGCTTTATAAGGGAACATCTTCAGGTCTTTCACCAAAATTCGACTCAACGAGCGTCTGCTGATGTCAAATTGTGTGCATCGTTGTCCCTGTGGACCCTGACCCACAGAAGTGATATTCTCAGTCGAACGAGCAGTTGGCCACTTCTTGCAACATCTCTAGTGGACGCAGTTTGCACGACGAGGAAAACGACAACGAATTTCATGCTACGTTAAAACAACAGACGGGAAATTAGTCAAATAAGAAGTAACGTTCTTCAGGTGTCTATAGCTCCATTGCTTATTCTATCTGTCTACATTCTCTATTTGTCTATAACATAATGAATAACACTTGAATTGACGCCATTTGCAAATATTATGGCACATTCACATTATGAAATTACTTTTGCCCCACGCTGCAATTGCACCAGGTCATAATAACTCTTTTTTGATGTCAAAGGATTCGCTGCGATTGCTTCTGATCTTTATGGAGCAGCGAACGTTTTCAAGCGTCATTCTGCACAGTCTGGCAGGCTTAAGAGTATAGATGTCTAAAAACTTGACGTGGCTTTACATAGCTCGTCTCTTTGCATACTATAACTGCACTGTTGCAATATGACAGACACGATCTTGTATGCAATGATAGGCAGAATGACTCCTCTATAGCTAGTGCTATTTAGACGGTCTGCTTTTTTTATGAATCGACTGTTGAATTTGTGTTCATCAGGCATTCTTTCCTTCGACCAAGTCTTGGAAATGACCTGGTTTATGCTCTTTAACAAGCGGTATTCTGTTGTCCTAAATAGTTTGGCTAGCTACCTGTTTCAGCAGATTTGTTAGATTAAATACTGGTATTCTTACTTTATATTGGTCGGCTATTGGATTTCATTGTTATTTAGTTTTTCCCGCCACTTAAAGGGAAAAGGTCTTTCAAATTCAACTCAACGCTGACTACACTCGCAACTGTTTTATTCTATTGCTCGTCCCTTCAGGACTTTGTTCAGATCTTACGTCTTACGTGTTTGTAGGACTTCCATCGATCGCGATCGATTTTGCTGGTAGAGCATTCGAAACAAGACATTTTCCAATGTACTCACCTGCACACTTCATCAAACCTGTAGTTTCGTGAGCGTGGTCAAGTGAAGCCCAGCACATTAGTTGCCGCTTTTTCTAGGTTTTTGGCATAGGGGGTTGACATTTTTTTCTGTGCATCGGTTTTGAGTTACAGTCTTTTATTCATCGCATATCGTTCCCGGGATAACGCTTTGCTATTGTTTCTCAATTTCATGTGGGAGTTAGTTCGTAACGTAGCGTTTTATTATCCGTGTTCTTTGTGTCGGCAAAATGCCTCCGAAATCTAAGGCTGAACTAATGCGAGAATCTGGTAAGCGAAAGCGGGACCAATTATAATACGTATCGGTGAAAAATCTACGCCAGAAAACGCTTCTAATCGTAAACGTGAGTCGCGTAAACCACAGGCAGATGCCAAACGGGAAGCCAACAAACAGCGAATGCAAATTGATGATTCCATTTCTGGAAGGTTTTTGTGAACGAGCACGCCGCTGCTGATACCAAAAACAGATTCAGAATATCGTGTTCGGTTTGCAGTCGTTTGTAATCTGAACGCCACACGGAATACGTTCCAACAAAAGCGGTCGATTTGAATGGCGAAAAATATCCCGCGTAAATCTCTATCCATACATTGTGCGTGTGTGTGGTACTTGCTATAAAGCGCTACTCGATATGAATCTTTCCTGTTTAGCGGTTTAGCGACGGTAGACATATCCATGTACCAATGTACGTCCATGCAGCGGAGGTACTCGACATCAGTTTACTGATGGGGCAAGTGACCCGTTGGGGAGGATATTAACATTTTTTTGGTACCGATACTACTGGTCTTCAGCACTTGATATCGCATAGGATTTGTCGAAATATTTGGGGATACGCAATCGACAAAACTTTTGACAGTTTTTAGCAATTGAAGCTGTTCAAAGTTAAGTTCCCTCACAGTATTTCTCTGCTGTTGCAGCGTTTGAGGTATGTATCCGTAGACCTCAATCCTTGCCTGCACTATACCTTGATCAAAAAGTTCCCCGTGTGGCGCTACCATTGTTCCGATTTGAGTTCTGTTTTTTTTATTTTAAGTTGGTAAATCTCTTGCTGACATTTCCTCTAAATCTTAGTGTCATAGCTTGACATTTGCAAAAGTTACGTAGCCAAGAGTACATCTATCTCTGTGTGTGTTGGCGATTTTTTACAATTTTAGAAATGAATTTAAATTTGCAACAACGAACTTGTATTAAAATTTGCGTAAAATCGGATTTAATGGTTTCGACAACGATTCTCTAAAGAAAACGGACGTTTACCAGTGGCACGAGCGGTTTAAAAGTGGTCGTAAGTCAATCGAAGATGATGAACGCAGTGGCAGACAATCGACATCGAAAACCGACGAAAACATTGATTGAGTAAAAGAAATGTTGGTCAATAACCGCAAATTAACCATCAGAGAGATAGCGGAGGACTTGAACATTGCCTATGGATCCGACAAAGACATTTTGGTTAATGATTTGGCAAAGTTGGTGCCAAAAGATCTCAATTTCATGCAAAAAAGAGACCGTGTTGAAGTCGCAAAAGAGGTGATTTTCGAGGCTGAATCCAATCCCACATTCATCAAAAGGATCATTACTGGAGACGAGACGTGGGTTTATGAGTACGACATGCAATCCAGACATCAGGCAAGTGAATGGCGTTCACCAAATGAACCGAGACCAAAAAAAACACGTCGTTTTCAGTCAAAAAAGAAGGCAATGCTCACGGTTTTCATGGATTACAACGGGGTAGTGCATCATGATTTTTTGCCAAAAGGCCAGACAGTAAACAAAGAGTATTTGGGCATTATGAGACGTTTGCGTGAAGCAATTCGCCGAAAAAGACCAGAATTGTGGGAAGGAAACTCGTGGATTTTGCAACATGATAACCGTCGCACAGTGCCATCATTATTTGTAATTTTTTGGCGAAAAATGCAACAAATACCATCCAACAGCCACCGAATTCACCTGATTTGGCTCAGTGTGAATTCTTTCTGTTCGATCGAGTTAAAAACCCACTACGGGGAACGCGTTTCAGCAGCCGAGAGGAAGTAATGGAAAAATCGCAGGAAGCACTAATGGACATACCGAAAACCGAATATAAAAAATGTTTCCAGGATTGGATCAAGCGCTGGCATAAGTGTGTTGCGGTCGATGGGGATTACTTTGAAGGGGACAATATAGATTTAGATGAATAAACTTGTATTTTTAATTTTCTGAATAAATTCCAGGAACTTTGATCAAGGTGGTATAAGGGTTCGAGTATTTGTTGGGTGCTTGGCATTCCTGAAAATCTATATTATTGAAAGTATGTCCTGCAATGAATACAACATAATCAATTTGGCTGATCGTGTTATGGTAAAGGGATTACCATGTTCCTGTACTGATATTGAGATAGAAAAGCAGTGTGCTATCTATTGTGGTATTGCATTGGATTTCGCTGAGGTGAAGTCGTGTAAGATATGCTAGGAAACTTTCTTTTTTTTTTGTTAAAATCATCTGAGGCAGTTCTTGCGTAATACTGAGATATTGTTCTATGTTGTTGTATTACCTTCTCCGTCTGGCAAATTTAGCATTGATACGGATTGCTTCAAGGAATTCGGTCACATGTCAAAAGCTCAATACTTCTTGCCCAAACCTGCCACTTAAAACAAATTGACATTTAATATATAATGCTGTCCTCCGTAGCAATCACTGTGGTATATGTCATCATACGTTTTGTCCGGCCCATCCCATCGGACTTCCTTAATGGTGATGAATTCTAATTTATAGAAATCAGGTGCCTTAGCTATTGAACATTCCATGAGAAGATATAAGCGTCATCATTTTTCTTCCATTTTGCACGTTCAACAACAAGGAGCGACAACGACATTTAAATATTCATAAATTAAATGACATGGGTAATTTGTACGGCTAATGAGAGGCTTGAGGCCTTTAAACAAATCGTTATTTACTGGACATCTCCCTTATGTAAGCCAAGTGTTTATATTTATCATCTTCCTCTGAAAACAAATATATGTAAGCTTGAAAACCACACTAACAACTTTAACAAATCGGAAGAAGCACAGCTATAGGTGTTATATCTTCTCTTAGTGCCTGGTCTCTAACTTAATTGATCTAAGGAATTGATTCGCCTAACCGTTTATTTAATTTATTCTCCATTATATTAGCATTCCAAGCCGCAAGATTGCAATTACATCGCGTCAGAAGTACTCGGACAAAATACCTGCATAAATCCTTGGAAGCAATATCGAATGGTATCCATTAGGAGGATAAATATTTACATTCATGCGTCAAAGGGGTCTGCTAATCAATTGAACCAATAGAACCACACTATGCTCTATGATGACATAATATTTACTGAAGCTTCTTGCCACAAGAGAGTCAAATCAAATTCTTGATATGCTGTGAAAGAACACTCCACTATATTGGAGATCCACTCGTCTGGCTTACGGACTACGGATACCATAGCCATTTCAGGGCATTATCTGCGAATTAAAGTCACTGGCAGAATTAATTACATACATAACTGCACGCAATTCCTTTTTGCAGACTCTATTCAATTACTGCCGACAGACTTCACAAACAGCAGATGTTCCTAAGAACATTACACAACTCTTCGACGACCCCTGATCTCTTCCTGGTTGGTCAGTGAACGTCATCACGCAGAAGCTCAATCATACACGCAGCACCAAGCCAAGTTGTCTTCCTCTTGAATCGTCTTCGTTGACTTGTGATCTTACAAACACGGTCCTTAAGACCACAATCGATTGCGTGTTGCTTGCGTCGATTCCAAACGCGGGTATTCGTATACTCTAAGAACCTGAAACATAATTGCCAGCTTTATACGGCGCTCAATTGTGGGCGATGATCTGAGAGTCAGTAGCACCCTAAGCACATTCACAAGACTGGCTTTTCGTTCACTTAAAGTTGAGATATATTTTACAAACAGATGCAATTTCTACAGTAGGCCAGCATTCAATGAATGTCTGTTAATTGCTTCATCTAATCTGTCAGAGGCAATTGATCATGACGCTTGCTGTGGGTACACGTACGAATACCATTGAAATGTATTTCATAACATACACTGAATGTGTGTCGACGGTTTTAAGCATTAAATGTCGCCTGGTCATTGTGGTTCGTTCTGATTTAATAGAAATGACGTGCGGACCTTCAATTTGAATGCCAATCTGGTAGATGGTGTGGGTTCAGTCAAGTCCACGTCAAGTTACCGTACATATGTCTGGGCGAGTAAGAAGCTAAATTATGCAAAGTACCATAAATCATAAGCTTCGCGCCAGCATTCGCAGAATTGTCGAAAAGAGATTCAGGTTTTGTCGGTTCGTAAATCAATTTATATTTTATTGGCGCCAAGGTTTTGCACAGAAAACGAACAAGTCGGACAATACTAGTTAATGGAGTAATTCGATTGAAAGTTATGTTTTATTTTTTATCGTTCTTTTATTAGAACAAATACCTACGTCAATAATAGAATGAAATTGTAGGTCAAGTCAGATTAGATTAGATTGTAGTAATAGGTGGTATAAAGAATCCCAGATAACTGAGACCACAACTGGGCCTATTGTGATACCCTCAATTTAGAGCTCATCCATGATGCCGCAATTGACTAGGAAGGCGGCTACGTCTTTAGGTGAGCTGGCAGCTACATCCGCTGCCTCAAGGTAGAATTTACTTACGTAATGTTGACGTGTTTTGGTTAAATCATTGCAGTCACATAGTATGTGTTCTGCTGTTTCCACATCCTCGTTGCACAGTTTGCATGTATTGTCTTGTGCTATGCCCATGTTTATCAGGTAGTGTCCTGTAAGAAAGCCTGTGGTTACTCGAATCTGACTTCTACTTAGTTGTAGAAGTTGTTTTGTTTTCTTGCGGCAACAGTTTGGCATACAGTTTTTGGCTTGTCTGTTTCCTTCGATTTCTTTCCAGAAATGAAGCTTGTTTTCCGCTAGCCAGGTTTTAATACTTCCTTTTAATGTATTAATTTATTTTATTTATTTATTTATTTATTTATTTATCTATTTATATATTTATTTATTTAAAGAAAGATTACATCTTATAGTTTGTGTAGGCTTTACCAAAATTGTAGGTTCGAAAGCAAATTTAACGTTATAAATAGGTGACAACATATAATGAATTTAATTGGAAACTACATAAATGAATTAATAACAAAAACAATAAAAATATATAACATTTAATAAACCTCTTAAATTTGTATTTATGTATCACTGGCCAGGTGTTGGAAAAAATAAGTTTTGAATGTGCTGGTGTTTGTGGTTCTAATTAGTGGAGAACCAGAGTGGCATGGACGAAGAATGAGCGCTCAGATTGCAAGCAATGGGATCGGGGCCAAATAAGGATGGCTGTTCTTTGTGAACTCGCAGAATTTAATCTGTTATACAAATACTCAGGGTGTTGGGTCTGTATAATACCATGCAAGAGGATTAGCGTTCTAAACTTAATGAGGTGCTCGAAGCTGAGGCCCATCATTTGTAGAGATTAACTTGATATGTGATCGAAGTATCGTTTGCTAAAAACATATTTTGCTAAGTTGTTGTAAATGACTTAACAAGTAGCATCTTAGTTTTGATCGGCAAAGAATTTTGCGTTGCCCATAGCAGTCGGAGGCCATTATATACCTTTATATAATTGCAGCATGATCGTTGAAAACAATACTCAGATTTCGAGACTTCGTAACGTATTCTATGGATGACTGCCCTAATTTTATTGGAGGAAATGTGGTAGTTTTTAGTGACTGCTTATAAATACAGAGTGTCTTGGAATTTGCTGGATTCGGTGATAAATTGTGTTTGAGGGCCCATTGCTGTATGATCTTTAGATCTTCGTTTATCATTTCAATGGCAATACTGAGCATATCCAGCGGGAAGTACAAGTATAATAGGACATCGTCAGCGAACATGTGGGCAGTACAATATTTAACAAGTTGTGGGAATTCGTTCACATAAAGAGAAAATAGTATGGACCCAAGAATCGAACCCTGTGGAACTCCCGCGCGAACTCCAAGAAACGAAGACATTTGGCTTCCTACTGTCACACATTGCTGACGGCCAGTGAGGTATGAATGCAAGAGTTTGACTGGCAGAGACGAAAACCCAAATTCATACCGCAACTTCTTACAGGGGAGAAAGTGGTCCACCGTGTCGAATGCTTTCGAGAAGTCCAACAATGTCAAGAACGTAGACAGTTAGTATCCAGGCCATTACGGATGTCGTCGACAACAAGTAAAAGTGCAGTTTTACAACTCATTTTTTGCGCGAAAACCGGATTGGGCGGGATTTAAGAGGTTGTTGTCGCTTAGGGGCGCTTGCATCTGCTTTAGCATAGTTTTATCGAATACTTTGGATAAAAACGGTAAGATTGCGAGCTTATAACCATACATATTATAGACTTTATTCGGGAACTCGGCAAAAAGCCAAGTTTCGGATATACAAACTAAGTCAATGCTAGAGTTAATGAGCAGCAGACGAAATTCATTCAGTTTTGGTTTCAGACCCTGATCATTAATATGACAGACGTGGATGCCTTTTATCTGTAAACGCAATACACGAATCATTTCATATAGTCTAACATCCCGCTAACATCTCGCTAGAACTAAACCCACTGTTATGAGCATTGAATTCCATGTGCGGGGACGGAATAACCACCAAACACAGGAGAAGCAAAAGCACAGGCAAAACGGAGATAAATAAAAAGGCAAGATAAATAAACTTTGGCCATTGATGTATAAATGTAAAAGAGAGAATATTTAAAAATAAAAAGAGAAAAATAATTATTGTAACTGTTGTAAGATAATGGCAAACACAAATCAATATTGTTTACGATTAACCGCATTTCTTTGTTGATCATCATGATTCATCTGACATCTCTCGGCAACGGCATTTAAACAGTCTAGGTCGGCAACAGCTACACTCTTTCCATCTACGGTTGATTTCACCAACACAGACCCAAGGTACATATGTTTTCACCAATATTTTTTCTTCGTTTCTCTCTTAAAGGGAGCACAGCCTTCTAGTCTATCAACATTTGTTCAAGACCTGGCTGCTAAGCTCATGTACGCCAAAACCTAAGAACGACCAAAATCTCAAGCTCGCTAGATATCAAACTCTTAAAACAGAGATTTTCAAAAAACATGAAGACGACTTGATATCTCAACTGCTCCTCATTTTGTTTGTACACCAAACCTGACCCTAGCAACATCAAAAGCCTCACGGAGCAAGGGCGTCGAATAGATCTTTTTACCAGCCATCTGTTGTGATTATAGAAAGAGCAGTATAGTAGAAAATGTTTTATAAGTGCTTAACCTGGTCACCTTCTGGTGTTTAACAAAAGTGAATTTTCCCGTAAGGACATCTGAGCTTGATGAAGTTCTCTTGCGATATAGAAAAAAATACAATGAACTACATTGTGAAGAACCGATGGAAGGGTTGAAGCATTTTTATATATAGCGACAGCCAAGCTGCGCTTCGAACCTTGCTGAACCCTCTTACGACTACCGAGCTAGTTCGAGAATGCAAGACATCACTGAACGCAGTCGGGAGGCTAAATTCACTGAGTCCCGCCTAGGTCCCAGGTCATAGTGGGATCACGGGAAATTAAATTGCCGATGAACTTGCTTGGCATGGTTCAGAGGAGGGTTTTTCAGGAGCCGAACCTACTTTGGGTCTGCCTGCATGACCGGTTAAGGCTTCCATTGACAGTTTGACTTCATATTAGTACAAATGCAGATGGCATGACTCCGCAGGTTGCAGGCAGATCAAACGAATGCTTCCTGACGTCACTAGCAAGTCAGTGGCCTTACTGCTGTCCCTCAGCAGAAAAGACTACAGATTGCTTATTGACATCATAACTGGGTACCACATTTTTGCTAAGCACTTAAATGTACTTGATGTGATACAACATCCGGTGATGCTTGGTGTGAAATTGATGCCGACACCGCGTAGCACTACTTCTGTGAATGTCCGGCTTACGCTCGCATCAGGCTGTAGATACTCGGCGTCGGGGCGGTGAGTGCTTGTTTTGGTTTTTTTTTCTTTACGGCATGGCGAGGGGAAGTTAGGGAGGGAAAAAAGAGAGATACGGATGTGCGTTGGTTTTAAATATTTGCAAGTATAGTGACTAGGAAATAAAGAGCTCGGAAGGGCATTCCATAAGCAAGTTGTACGGCTTAGGAAAGAATCAACATATTTCAGAGTACGTCCGAAAGTGGGCTTGAGGGTATACTGATGAGCATCCATAGCGAGACTGGTGTTAGGGTTAAAAGTTTGAAGGAGTGGAATGACACTGGCAATTGCACTGTAGGCACTTTGTCACTGAACCGCTTACTCATTTTTCTTGGAAAGACTGAAAGATTCCATTAAAGAGAACATACAAAGTATACAATTGACTAGTTCTTCGTCTGGGTGCTCTGTTCCGACAGAAAAAAAAGTTGCAATTGTATCCTTGGAATCAGTCGCTACCTATAAAAACCCTAAAGCAGGCTTAGACCGCCGCTCATCTTTGAGAGATAAGGCGGAGCAGTAAAGTATTCATTTTTATGGGGATCCAGGACGTAGGGGACAACCAAGAAAGATATAGGGTCAATGAAACCTCCAAATATGGAGCTAGACTACTCCTCTTCTACCCGAAAAGGGTACCTTAGGTATACCGATCACTAAAATTTAAAAGCAGATGCGCAACTGGTTCAGTATGTCTAGGAACTAAATTGATTCACAAAAACCTAGATCTAAGACGCCCGAATTTAATAAGTGTCATCACTCGACAACCTCACATAAGGCAAGGTTTAACGCTAATTCAAACTATTTCTGTTGGAGAAGACTATTCTTCACTTTATCTGAGAAGTTTATGAAAATTTCAAATTCTTGACTAACCCAAACACTTTAGGTCTTCATTCGAAGCTCCAACTGGTTTCATGAGTAGAGAGAAATCTTTTAGATTCAGGTGCTACTACAATACACCTTATATTCTATTAATTTTTGTTCCCCTAAATGTGTCGGCGTCGTGCCGAGAGCCACTTCAGCCTCTATAAAAAAAAACAATGTCAAAAAATGGTGTGAACAGTTCACTTTAAAGTAAGAGATCATAAGCGAGAATATTCCTCGACAATATTATCCGCGAACTTGTTGATATCTCATCTTTTGTAAACATAAACACAGCTGATCAACAGACAAGCGTTTCATACATAACTTACATCCCTTTCTATTATTTCTGTTATAAATCACATGGTTAGGTCTAAAGGATTTCTGGGACGTTCTCGATGATTCAAGATTTATGATAAAGGTTCTACATATTTAACTCACTGTGTCGCAAATCTTTGTAATGGACAAACACTTAAGGCCGTCATTACAATTTGCTTTTGAAATGTTTATATTGGTTTTTGAACCTTCAGTAATTTTCACTTATGACTTTCACTTCGATATGCCTTTCACCCCCAGCCTTGCATGCGTCAGTCAATATGTATTCTCTTATACGCACAAAACTTTTTACGATCTTAACATACAACGCGTTGCCATAAAATAACGCTTAAGCTGCTCCATTTATTTGTGACAAGTTGTTCACTTAGCGCCCAGCCTACGCCAAACCAACATCCGACAGTCTTCATGTAAATCCCATCATCCATGTCCATGTCCATGTCCATGTTCATTCCCATTACTCATACTCATAAAATGCTTAGTGCAGGCTACAACCCTTCAAATATTGATTTTCCCAATGAACCCATCACGCCCTAGATAAGAACACCAACCCAAAGCTGTTCGCTTCAAATCAATAAAAATGTCATAAACTATCCAACGCCTCGAATTGGCAATAACTTATGTAATTAACACAAGCGATTTGGTTAAAGTCCACTGCAGCACCAAGTAGTAGCGCTCCATAGGCCGTGCTCGTAGTGGTAGTGGTCCGTGGTTTGTTTTGTGAATCCAATAAAAATATTTCATGACAGAGTGACTCGAAGCTGGCCACACTATCTGTAAACAAGGCGAACTGCTTTAGTCGTACATATTTGGTGGCCATCCCGCCAAAGCTGAGGCAACCATGAAACCTTTCTTTTATGTGCCCACAAAACGACTCCAAGCCAAAAGGAGTGATGTCATCTCCAGAAATTACCCGGTATCCTCGGACTTTCAATTGGTTATGGTTATGCACTCGAATCTAAAAATTATGGAAAAGTCATGCGTTGGGTTTTTTTTTGTTCATTTTTCATAGCGCTGGCATTGACGGAGTGAAAGGGCGCATGTAACGGTTGAGAGGTTTTTGTTTTTGATAAGAATTTATTCATAAGTATTTTATATTTGAGAAGTACTTACGTATACAATTGTGGTGTCCATCCCTCGTACAATTGCAATTTTCGATCGATAGCAGCAACACTCTGATCGTTTTGGTTGGGCTCGTTGGGAAATGGGTCATGTCCATCGACAATTGAAGGAATAGTTCCTGGCGACCGTGACGGCATACCAAATGTACTGGCGCTCGCAATCGTTGCACTGAAGTTCTCTCCATGGTTGTTGTAGTTTGCTGCGCTGTGACCATTTGTACATCTGGAAGAGATCCAAGTAAGGAAAAAATTGTTTAAGTAAAATTAACGATTTGAAAGGAGATAATAAAACTGTTATGATGAGCCCACCCACTTTGTGTTAATCTAGCTAGCCAGGTAGACAATAGTTTTTGTAGTTTTACTGGTTTGGTTTGAAACTTGGGGTGCAAACGGTCGTATCTGCCTTCAGGTTAAAGCAAATTTATAAATTGGTTCATTAACTGAGAAGAGTTTAAGAGATTAGTTCATTCCACATTAGGAATTAACTTCTTGTGAGGAACTATACAAGTTTATTCCTTGATCAAGAAATGCAAGTCTTTTAACATTTGCTGGTACAGCGTATTGGTTATTTGGTTGACTGGAAGTAATAGAAAAAGCGGGATGAAATCAAAGCAACAGATTTTGAGAAGTAGTGTAGTGTAGAAGTAGTCACTTCTTCGTGCTTGATTCCTAGAACTTCAATTTGGCAAGAACATTTCGCCGGCGTTGCACTTACCGGGAAGTAAGTTCAATCATTAAACATTGGCAACGTCTTTGAAGGTTAAGAGTGGTAAAATTTTGACAATGGGCTGTGTCAATGTTCCGCCTGCAGTTCTTACCATAATGAGACGGACTCTAACATTAAAGCCAAGATGAGCCTCAAGAATACTTCCCATCCTTCACTTGCTTGGCGTAAAGGTTATTCTCTTTTAAGATCACAAGATCTCTCTCGGTGATATTTGGAAACGACTTTGTCTACAAATCTCTACAGCGCCCCCTTAGAGATAAGAATTTTTTTTTCAGAACAGCTGTGAAGTTATTCGCACTTGCTAATTCTAGGTGCATGGCACCAGTCGACATGAAAATAAATATGGATATGTAACCCTTCATGAACTTGCAACCACACCCCTTTGATAAGCCAAGCCGAACAGGTCCTACAAAATCAACGCCACTTCTGAAAAATGTTCGGCAAGACTTCACTCAGACTTCGCTCATCAGCTGGTCTGTAATAACATTTTTGTATATAAGGCAATTGACACGAGGTGCAACGGAGCATATCAAAGCCCCCCACCCACATGAAGAAGTCCATTCTCGTTCATAAATGCATTTACCTTTAAGAGCTTGCTTCCTCTTTTAAGACTGCTGTTTATTGTGAGTCGGCGGACATCATCTTCGAAAAAAATCTCTGCGTAGTCTCCAAAGTGAAATACATCGTTAATTTCATCGACATGCAATAAGCAATTCTCCTTTGCGATTTGCCATTCGACAGCGAATATTATTTATGAATTTATAGATAAATGCTCTGACACGTCTTAGTGTAGATATAGAATAATACTTGTCAACGAAAATCCCATATTTGATCCGGATTTGAATTGGTAACCAGAATAGCATTATCTGCATTCTAATTCTGGTCTATAGAAGTAATAAACAATTATTGTGATGGCCAGGTTTCGGAGTTAAGACAGCCAAAAGGACCCTTTCCATCATAAGTTGAATTCTTTTATCTCCTATGGTCGCAATGCATGAGATGCGTAACCAGCCAGGTTGTGTGAAGATGGAATGTCTAACCATCACGCTGGTCTTTTTTTTTTTTTTTTTTTTTTTTCTTGGTTGCGCCAATGGATGTGGTAATCTTCATAGATGCGGTAGCCCGTGCCACCAACATGCACGATTCGCAACACCCGAATGTTCGATGCCAGGAGTGCGCCTACGTACTAATCCACACCAGTACGTCCTTCAACCACTCTCCCCGCGGGACTGCCGTTAAGTATTACTTCGCAGGGCTGGTTAGCAGATCATGCTATTCTTCTTGTATTTGCTTCTTCAGCTCTTCTAATTTTTTCAATTCTTCTTAGCTCATTTTGCACAATTGTCACAAATGTGCCGATTTCCATCCAATTTTCCTCCGACTGCAACATTTGGTCTATGAGTAGTATTGGACTGGGCAGATTAATTCTCCACTGCGAAAAACGTCGGCAATGAAATATGGCGTGCTCCGTATCTTCCTCCTCGTTTGAGCATTCTGGGCACAAAGGGGAGCTATCGTGTCCGAATCGGTGCAAGTATTTACGATAGCCGCCGTGACCAGATAGGAACTGCGTAAGGTGGTAGTTGTTATCCCCATGTGCTCGTTTTGTCCAGGTCTCGATGTCCGGGATCAACTTGTAGGTCCATCTGCCTTTTGTACTATTATCCCACCTGGCTTGCCAGAGGGCTGCTGAGACCGCTCGCTCTTCTCCTTTTATTCTTGCAATTTCACCTGCATCTTGTCGCCCTGGGGTTCTTCTATTATAAATTCTCAACATCTCGTCCGCGAGAATGTCGATCGGAATCATTCCTGCTATCACGAAGGCTGCTTCATCTGAGATTGTTCGAAATCCACAGATCGCTCTTAATGCACTGAGCCTGTATGCGGACAACAGATTTCTCTTGTTTGCTTTTATGGCGAGTGCTCCCGCCCAGACCGGAGCAGCGTATAAGAGGACTGAGCTGACTACTCTAGATAGGAGAATCCTCCTGGCATATCCAGGTCCACCAATGTTTGGTAGTATTCTAGAGAGAGCTCCTTGCAGCAGTAAAGCCTTGTTACTGGAGTACTCTATATGTGCTTTGAACTGTAATCTGTTATCAAGTATTACTCCCAGGTATTTGATTGATTCTTTCGATCGGATTATTTGATGTCCCACCCGTATATTGGTGTATTCCACAATTCTTCTACTGGTAATTAAGACGGCTTCCGTTTTATGGTCCGCTAATTCTAGACCGGCGGATACTAGCCAGTCTTTGATGCGAATAATCGCTACATTTGTGGCAGCCTCTATCTCCTTTATTTCTTTTGCCACCGTAACGACGGCAATGTCATCTGCAAATCCGATTACTTGAACTCCTCTCGGCAACATAAGCCTTAGCACTCCGTCATACATAATGTTCCATAGGAGTGGACCGAGTACTGATCCTTGTGGAACCCCAGCTGAAACGCTGTAGTATTTCAACCCTTCGTCAGTTTCATACCTCAGTTTTCTGTTGGTAAAGTAGTTTTCTATTATCCTCAGTAAGTAGTATGGCGTATTCATACTGGCTAGTGATTTTCTGATGAACGCCCAGTTTGCCGAGTTAAAGGCATTTTTGATGTCTAGAGTCACCACTAAGCAATATTTCTTTGTACCATACCGCCATCTTTCTCCTTGTATCGCTTCGGCCGCAATGTCGACCACTGTTTTTATGGCTTGAACAGTAGACCGCGATTTACTAAACCCAAACTGCAAGTCTGATAGTGCTCCTCTCTCTTCTGCTACCGCGAGCAGTCTAGCATATATTATCCGTTCCAATATCTTTCCCATTGTGTCTAGAAGGCATATTGGACGATACGAGGACGGTTCCCCAGGTGGCTTGTTTCCCTTTGGAAGCAAGACTAGGTGTTGTAGTTTCCAAGCATCCGGGAAAACTCCTTCTTCAAGACATTTTTGAATTGTTTCCATAAACATGTCTGGGCGCTTATGGATAGCTGCTTTTAGTGCCTTATTTGGTATGCCATCAGGTCCCGGCCCTTTATTGTCGCCTATCTTCCTGCATGCGTTCATGAGTTCATCCGCTGTGACTATTGGAATGTCCTCCGTGTTGGACTCCCTAACGATATGGTACATAGTAGATGTACTTCGGGGGAAAAGGTGTTCTACTATGGAGCTTAGGATTGCTGGACATGTTATTTGCGGCGACCTGCTGCCCTTTATCTTTGTCATGACGATCCTGTATGCTGTAGTTTAGTTTAGTTTTAAATGCATTTTATTTTCTTAACACTAAATCTTACATTCTAACAAAAAATGCTTAAATGCTAGCTTACAATTACTTAACAATCTTATACTAACTTACTGGCCCCACACAGGCACTCTAAGCTACTCTGAATACTTATATCTATGTCTTTCGACTGCAGTTACATTTTATTTATAAATACTTATTTTCTATACTTAAAGCTAAGAAAAAATTTGTTTACAAAAACTTAGCATATGGACATTTATTTTTTATAAAAACTTAGTATCTAACTTAAAATAAATCTTAGCCTACCTAACCTAAATGCACAATACACACATAAACACACATAGACATTATACACAATCATATACATACATCAGTATACACCTTTGTATACACTGATATATGTATATGTTTCTTAAATGCTAACCTAAACCTATGTAAGCTGGCCATCGCTATTTACTGAGCAAATAGATTGGTCAGCTCTGCCTCGTTAGTGAGGCTGGTCCGTAATTGACGGAAACGACGACAAAACATCTTCTCCGTCATTCAACCACCAGAAATGCTGGTGCTGCCGAACGACATCCCCCTTATCGCGATTCCCCACCGCCCTACTGAACCTGAGGCGATCCACACTGCCGTGTGCGACGTCTCTGCTGTAGTTGAGTCGCCTGTCCCCAGCTGTCCGAGCGACATGGAAGATTAACGGGACCGCTGATCTATCCTGGATCAACCCTATCTGATCTAGGTAGAGGAATGCTTCTGGTGGAACGAAACCGTCAGAGCGCACACTCTCGTGGTAAAGGTAATTGGGGCCCTGTATGCTGTACCCCAAGGGTTTATGTCGGCTTCTTCACAAAGTTTTTTAAAACATCTTGTCTTGCTCTCCCTTGCTCTCTCGCGCTGGTCTGGTTAGCATCAAATGTGCACAATCAGCTGGACGTTACGAACGCACAAGTCGATTATCGGTTTAGTGGGAGCTACCATGGTTTTTGCAGTAAAAAGGCGAACAAGAACACCATTTTGCCAACAATCTGATACATATGTCTGTTTCAGATTGAATCACACTACCTTTTTATCGATTTTAAATCTAGATATGCTAGCATTTACATAAACAAGTCAATGACTTGTCTTCAGATCTTAAATTAACTCGTCCGATTATGCGGGGTGACGTAGAGAATGCATGCTGCTCTGTCAAAGTCGCATGAGACGTCACCGAGACCTGAAAACCAAGTAAAGTTTTCGGCAAAGTGACGCACTGTCATGAAATTTCCTTAACATCATTCTTGAAATACATTGTGCAAAACTTTCAGACCAGTACCCTAAGTACAATCTTTTAAATTGCTTCTTTTTTTTTAAGTAGCGCGGGCGAATGAAAGCTATCGAGGAAAGAAAGAGGTACCGCTGATGTACGTTAGAACGTTAGAAGGTTATAATGGTCAGGAAATAAATAGCGCGACAGGCCATTCCATAATCAAGATAAACGGTTTGGGAAAGAATCACGATATTTCAATGTTCGTCCAAAAGTGGGATTGAGGGTAAACTGATGAGAATTCATAGTGAGACGGATGTCACGGTTAAAGGTTTTAATTGGCGGAATGCTACTGGCAAATTCAATGTAGCACTGGTGGTGAAAATAGTGATACAACAGGGTGAGACAGAAGACATTTCGACGGTTTTATAGGTTTTACAATTGTCTGGGTGATATTAGCGGCACCTATGAGTCTTATCGCATAATTTTGAATCCTATCTAGCAGGTGCAGAGAGGTTTTTGGATCACCTGACCAAATATGGGCATTGTACTCCAATTATGGGCGGATGAATGTTGTATATAGCGACATAGAATATGTGGTCATTCCAACGTAAGTTGTCATTGACACATGTACCGAGAATGGAAAATTTTTCGGTTTCGACGATGCAAGCGCCATTCATGAATAATGGCTAGGTGAATAAAATTTCGCTTTAAAGACCGCATCATGTTTTGGAAGCATTAAATTCCACTCTGTTGATAGTTCCCCAATTGGTTATGCGGTTCCCGTTCTACAGCCGAAGAGCAGTGACGTGAATCCGGAAACGAATATGAAAAGCAGAGAGTACTGTAGTCAGCAAATGAATATATTGCATTCGAAATGGCAGACAAGAGATCATTGATAAAAATTAAAACGAGTGTCGGAGACAGATCGGAGCCCTGGGGCACACCAGCATTTATTTTGTGAATATCAGACTTGAAACCATCCAAGACAACTTGAACTGAATGTTCCGAAAGGTAGTTTATAATCCATTGAAAAAGAGAGTCATCGATCCCAAATGCACGCATTTTCGACAAAAGAGCCTGATGCCAAACACTGTAAAATGCCTTACAAACATCAAGCGCAACCGTCTTGCTTTCGCCAGATTGATGTACGCTTTGGTTCCACTTTTCGGTGAGACATGCCATCAAATCACCAGTGGATCTGTTGCTACGAAAACCGTACAGCCGGTTATTGAGAAGTTTTCGTGTTTCGAGATATTTTATGAGCTAACGATTTATCAGCGTTTCCATAACCTTAGAAAGAAGGGACGTAAGTGCAATGGGTCTGTAGGAGGAGAGAGAAGAAGATTCGCCATTTTTAGGGACGGGCTGGAAAAATGCTGTTTTCCATCTGCTCGGAAAGAGTCCTAAAGAGTAGGATTGATGGAAAAGTTTACGCAGTGGTTTTGCCAGCGTAGAAGAATACCTCTTCAGAAGAAGGGACCATCTGGACCAGCGGGTTTATGTATATTGAGATCTTTAAGTACTCTTGCTACTAAACGAGTGTGAAAGTGGATTCGTCCCATTGAAGATTCGACGCACTCAAGTATACGCGGAGATATAGCACAATCTGAAAGTATTGAGCTGGCAGCAAGCAGATTGGTCTTGTCTAAAGAGCTGACAGCTGGAATGTCATTGTGAATGAGCGTTGGGATGGAGGATGAGGTAGAATTTCTGATGTCTTTGACAAACGACTAAAAGCTTTTACTACCTTTTCGACATTGTAGTATTTTTTGCCTCAAATTTTGGTCGTATTAAAATTTCACACTCTTGAGAAAGACGTTGCAGTCATCCCTGGCTCGTTTAAATTTTTTTCGATTTTCCTCGACGGGTTGGTCTTGAAGGGCAGAAAAAACATTTCTCTAACCCTGACAGCCTCATTACAGCTCGAGGCGTACCATGCCTTTTCTTTTGGTTTGATACTCTTCAACCGATGAGGGATAAAGGATCTCATTCGAAAAAGATTAGTGTTTGTGATCATATCAGCAGCGGCATCCACGTCGTTATTGAGGAAACATAACGACCAGTTAGTTATTATTCCCAAAGAAGGTGTTAAGTCAGCTATAGTTGGCTTTCTCGTATTGCCATATGGTTCTTTTAGGAATCTTTTCTCTAATTGTGTGGTTGGTGTACGAGAAATTAGCTGATATGACACAGCACATTCATCTGGTATTTGTCAAGATGAGAGGTTAAAAACAAGTCCACGACGTTGGCGGTATGACTATCAACATCTGGTATTCGCTCACTTACAAGCTGGGTTAAATTATTTTCCGCGGCGAAGATCGAAATATCGATCAGAATGTCGAAACGACTGGTTTTAAAAGAGCTTCGACAGCAGGTCCCTGAAGACATGATTTGCCGAGATTGCACGGACCCCACGTTCACGAAACGTATAATAACTGGCGACGAGACATAGGTTTACATTTTTACAAGCATTACATGCAAACTAGCCAAAAGTCTTTGGACTGGCGTTTTGAAAACGAGCGCAAATCCAAGAAATCGCGACAAATTTGATTGAACTGTGTAATTCACTCCGAATACCTTCCAGAGGGGCAAACGGAGAATAAAGAATATTATTTAGGCGTCATGAAGCGTTTCCATGCGAGTTTCTGCCAAAAACGTCCAGATTTGTGGAATGGCAACTCATGGATTTTGCACTATGATAATGCACCTTCTCACAAGGCCATTAGTTGTGCAAGAGTTTTTAGCCAAACACTCGACAAATGGGATCGGCCAAGCGCCACACTCACCTGATAGGACTCCGCCTGACTTTTTCCTGATTCCGAACCTAGAATTACCACTTCGAGGAAGGCATTCTGAGTCAATTGAAATCATAAAGACTGCACCTGAGATCAAACAAATAACTAATTCTTATCAATCATTGTTTTTTTTTGTAGTAAAAAGAAAAATGAGTAAGCCCTTTTGAACAACACTTATTGTGCCCCCACACAAGGCCTATTCATTTCTCTCTTTAGCGCAGAAGTTTGGATTTTGACAAGAGTGGATTGGAGGCAACTCTAGGACATCTGCATAGGCTGTGAGTAAAGGAGCCGATACAACAAAAACTATACGATATCGACGTAGGCAGAAAAGCCCGTACACAAATACTATGATGATTAGGAAACATAATGCGGAAGAAGACCAGCGCTCCGGCTCGGAAAATATTTTAATCCATCCTGCAAGGGCAGCGCAGTAGAGTAACATCTTGATTAAGGTAACTGATACCAACCAACCCAACGAACCAGGTAGTTATTAATTGTGCTGGATGAAAAAGCTTGTACGTTGAGACCCAGGTCCAGGTAAAAACAATGCTGTGCAAGTAAAGGGTTTTCTAATAATGACTTGACAACTTTGAATTTAATTTGTGAACGCACTCTTTCACTAATCATCAAATTGTCACTGTCAATTTATTTACCAAACTCAACATTTTCATCATGGTAAAGTACACGAACGAGCAACGTCTGCAAATTATAAAAATTTTTAAATTTAGGTAAATTCGGAGTCGGTGACTGCAACTTTAAGAGCGTTAACTCCAATTTTCGTTAGTAATTCTCGCCCTAGTAGACAGGCAATAACAAGTTTAGTGCAACAATTTGAGTCTACATATTCGTTGTGTGATGTTGCCGTGTCAGTGAGACAGCGAGTTGGTCGAAGTGTCGAAAATATCGCTGTCGTTCAGGCGTCCGTAGCAAACGATCCAAATCAGTCAAGAATTGGCGTTCTCAAGAATTGAGTATCGCTCCGTCCACATTATGGCATATTTTGCGTAAGGATCTTGGTTTATACCCATACAAGATCAAGCTGACTCAAGAATTGAAGCCAATGGACCATTTAAAGCGACGTACGTTCTCCGATTGGGTTCTGGAGAAGATGCGCCAAGATGATGAATTTCATAGCAAAATCATCTTCAGTGACGAAGCTCATTTTGGCTCAATGGGTTCGTCAATAAGCAAAATATGCGTTATTGGTCGGGTGAAAATCTGCATGTGCTTCATGAATCACCACTTCATCGAAAAAAAATAACTGTTAGGTGCGGTTTGTATGCCGGCGGCGTTATTGGGCCATGTTTTTTCGTCGACGATAACGATCGCCACGTTACTGAATGGCCAGCGTTATCGCGCCATGATGACCGATTATTTTTGGCCCAAATTGGAAGATGTGGACTTGGACGACATGTGGTTTCAACAGGATGATGCTACAAGCCACACAGCACACGCTACTATCGATTTATTGAAGAGTAAGTATGGTGAGCGTGTTATCTCAAGAAATGGGCCAGTCCATTGGCCGCCTCGTTTGTGCGATTTAACGCCACTTGACTATTTTCTGTGGGGCTACGTTAAGTCATTGGTTTATGCCAATACGCCGACGACGTTGGAAGAGCTCAGAGCCAACATTGAACGCGAAATAGTGGCCGTTTCGGCCGAAATGTGTGGCCGAGTTGTTGAAAATTGGGTCCAACGAATCGACCGCTGCAAACGTACCCACGGTGGCCATATGAAAGAAGTAGACTTCCATTCATAAATGTTTTGATTGTACTTCAAGCCGATAATAAAGTTCTTGAATTATTTCAAATGGTTTGCGTTTTATTTAAAAAAAAATTTGTCAAGTCCTTATTGGAAAACCATATAGAAGGCTGCGGCTTTCATTGAGTCCGGGATTCAGGATAGGGAGACGTATTATGGCTCAAGTTATTGTAATTTTTCCAAAAACGAGCAGATGATGTGATTTTTTAAAGACCTCGAAAATTTTAATCCCCATTCTCATTTTGGCGAAGACCGCATAGCGACTTCGTTATATTTATAGCTGATTAGTACACACCTTGCTTTTACCAATTATCGTTATAATTTTTTTTGGACGATTCCTTTGTTTCGGTTTACCATAAGAGGAGGCTGGCTGTTGTCGGTTGAAAAAACCTCTGCCGACCTGTTCCTTTGTGCCGTAATCACAAAAAACTGGTATCTGCACGTATTCCATCAGCTCTTGTATCATAGTATCCTAGATTTCCTTTGAATAAGTCCTTCAGGATTCCCCGTTTTTGTGCCCGTTCAACCCTTCGGTTTCCTACTTCTTCTTGTGTATTTTCAGTATTAACCTAAGGGATCAAATTTAGCCCGATAGGAATTACGAGACCTAACCGAATCACCCAAAGAATGATGGTTCTCCTGAGCATTTGTTAACACCATAACGACCACACGATAATACAAACAAAAGAAATACCGTAAATGTATTCAACTCTGAATCTATGCTCAACATTTTCAGAAGTCCAATTAAAAAAGTTGAACAAATGGTTGTGATCTTAATGAGCCTTGGTAGTAGTAAAGTGCAGCAGTTTAGGAAATCCTAAAGTGATATATGGAAGTAATACGAAAAATATGAATAACACACTTATCTGAAAGCTGCCAACCTTTATAAACAGATGTCTCGGAACATAAGATAAGATTTTTCGGGCGAACCGAATGTCTAAAGATGAGCTCCATAAAAGAATCGGGTCGTCAGACATCACCATTCGGATGCGGAAGCGGCATCATGAGATTGTTTGCAAAGATATTTCCATTGCTAATACACCATGCAGCGGAGTCCACTTACCATATTAATCAGAGAGATGAGATGAGGATGAGAACTCTTACAGAAATCTGACTACGATAACGTTGGTGACATCTTATGCTCCTCGAGGCATGACAGCATTTAAGTGGAATGAGGTACATAAGTAATTATCTATCACCCTGAAGAGGAGTATCCTCTAAGACATTCAGCTTCATTGGTTTGTAGGACAAGAAAGCATGTATATATGCAAATAAACATACCAACATTTTCCTCTCTGGTTCCACTTCGCTACCTACATATCTCCATTTTAATCTCGAAATCGTATATTTTTGAAAAAAAGCGTAACAAATCCAGAGGAATCAAGATTTTCTGAAAGGAATGTCAACAGTACTCGATAGAAAACAAAACGTTCTCATTAAATAAAACACACTTCGCTCCCTTCAAAAGTATCCCCCTCAGATTCACAAAAAAAAAAAAACATTTATGCAAATGAATAAAAGAAAAAAATATCCACACGCAAGGCTCCTGCAACTTCAGTGCGCGGCTAACACAACAACAAAGCCAATTTTAAAAGACATTTTTCCTTCTTCTGCCAAAACGTAATCCAGGTTAAAAGGACAAGTCCAGAAATTAACAACCGAATCTGGGTCAAACTTTGATAAATTATACCCAAAAGCAACCGCCAAAAAAGGGCCACTCCCAGCTGAAGTAACTGATTCCAATCCTTTATTTGGTGCACGATGTACGTTACGTATAGTTCGTAGAGTGGGTCATGTAAATTTGCGATAGTCTATCGGAGTTGTTGCCCGAGCCAAACACCAGCACTATAGGCTTGGTCCTAATTGGTAGGGTAATTGGGAAGCTAGCACTGGGGTGAGAAGTGTTGGATAATATGGTTTTGAATTGACTTTACCAGCGCTTAATTAATCATTAAGTAAATGGTGAGTAGTTTGAGTTGGAGGAGTGCTTGCTAATCGAGTCGAATTTAAAAAGAATTATCACTTTGGATGATGGGGTAGCCTCAAAGAGGTTTTATCGAAAAATTGGGAAGGTCATTGTTTGTGTTTGTGTGCAAATTCAATTAGAAAGACTAATTTGCGACAGGTGGGTCACTATATTTAAAAGTGGGAGACGTAAGTGCGTGCAGGCGATTGAAAGCTCGTTTTACCTAACCTGGCTGCTTTGCGCATTTATTACATATGGTTGGTATCCATGTGATGGAAAATATGAACTGAGAGAGGAAAGCAATCACTACTTACCCTTCCGATTGATATGCACTAGCTGTGATGAAGTATGTGATTAGACAGGCGATGAGAATCGCCAGTAGCACGACACCTACTAACAGGATAAGAAATGATTTGCTCACTCGCTCGGGTTTACCATTAAGAACGTATTTCTGGCCGTTCTTCGTTTTGAGTTGACCACCTAGAAAAAAGAAATCATATATAATTAATGAGTTGAAATATTTAAGAAAAATTATTATTTGAGAACTTTAATATGTATGTATCTGTACACATTTTGTTGCAATTTTAAGGCATTCCTTGGGGCTATTTATTTACAATTAGCAATTAATCAATGGTAGCATATAGAGGAAACTCTTTGTAGCCAACTACACAAAGTCTTATTTTAAAATTCAAAAATTTCAACAAGAAGAACCGCTACATCTCACATGAGCTTTTTCCCTCATTAAAAATTACCAACACCTCACCGTTTGGATTGTACGCATAATGCCACTTTACAACCAGTCATGGTATACTTCGTCACTTTCAGCTTTGGCACATATATGAAACTGAACCTTTTTAAAAAATTGACTTTCCACTTATTCCTTTTAAACTGGATTTGAAGCGAAATTCTATAATTGAGAAAGTTTACACCCTTATTTGGCAATCTTAAGAAACTTGTTTCGTCGAGGCTCACAGACAAGACAGACCCTTATATCTTGAATGACGTATGAGGCTCTCTGGTACTCTGCATCTTCGTTTTCAATGGAAAAGTGGTTTTCTGAACTTCTTTGTGGTCGTCTGTCACATGTACGAGTGACATCAAACGTTCTGGACTGGTTCTGGACGCTCGGTGGTTCCCGATTGGAGATTGCAAGTGCATGAAGTATGCACTCATCACAACACACCGAATACCAGGCAGCGGTCGAAACGGTGGACTTCTTCGTGCGAATCTGAATCAGAGCCTGTAGGTCAACGAGTCATAATGACAGTTTTTTGGGATGCATTGTGCA
Source organism: Volucella bombylans (assembly GCA_949129095.1). NCBI lineage: Eukaryota > Metazoa > Arthropoda > Insecta > Diptera > Syrphidae > Volucella > Volucella bombylans. The sequence continues at coordinate 123,041,587 of OX422140.1, read as the reverse complement.
TAATCCACATTGAATAGCTTTCAAAGGGAGAAACAATTGTAGGCAAGTATTATCACAATTTACTGGTTCGATTCAACGACGGTTAACGGTTTGATGGAAAAACGACAGCATTTGGCCAAAAGGAGAGTGTTATTTCTTCCAGACAATGCACGAATGCAGACGTGCATCAACTTGTGCATAATACTACCGTGTTAGTGAGGCTGCGAAATGACAGAAGTAAAGAAAATATTTTGGCTACGAGCGAATCGGTTAGTCAAGATCGCAATCAATCGTTTCCTCGCCGTTCTCAAGATCTCGGCATCGCTCGAACATTCCTGTGGCGTATTTTGTGAAGAGACTTGAATATAGGTCTGTATAAGATATTGACCCAAAACCTAACGTCAAAAGACCATAGATCGCATCGAACTTCCGCTGTTAATAAAAAAAAAATTAGTTAAGCGAACAGTCGGACTCCTTCTAACAGTATCCATTGTATACGAACAAATTGACTTATTTGATGTGGTTTTCGCACCGTAGGTGTCATTGTAGCCGGCGAGCCGGTAACAGTCTACGGAGACCGCTATGGCTCCATGTTAACCAATTTTCTTTGGAATAAATTGGAACTAGAAAGCTTCACTGTACGTAGATATCATAATTGATTTATTGAAAACGAAGATCGGCGATCATTTTATAGTCCTGTCAATTGTCCGCCCCCCCATAATGATGCTTAACACCTTTAAACCCTTTCCTATGTAGTCACATTAAGTCTTTGGTATATGCTAGCAAGTCAGACATGAAATTGCGGAATTATGAGAAAACCTTGTGGACAATTGGTGGTGGAACAGTACTCGTAATACGTTGCCTAGTACCTCGCCATCGTCCACCAATATATTGCATATATGACTGTTTCGAAGATTCAACATTAATTTGGTCCTCCATGTTGGACGTCGTAGACATCGAAGAAGTACCTACTACGAGTATAAGGAAATTTAAAATCGAACTACTTTTTCTCAGGAGACAATTAGAGTTTGCCTGTGCGAATAAAGAAGCAGTTAGGAATATTCTGCCAGTAATGTTGCAGAAGTATACAATTCTAAGGATTAAAAAAGTCTACACTGGATTCGCAAATGTTGTAGTAAGTGCGAGTTTTTTCACCTCTAAAACCGAGATTTCGAAAGACTACACTGGAGGTAATTTTCAGTCAACGGGGTAGTATAATCGGTAGAAAAATTTCTCTAGAAGCTTTAAAGAAGCTTCGTGCTTATGATTGAAATTTTGAGTTGTTGAAATCGATGGCGAGTCGTTGTTCCTGGATTGATTCGAACACTCTCGGCCACAGCAGCTACATGCAGCCACGGGGACCGTGACTATTTCCCGCAAGCAAGCCAGTCTCACGAAATTCTTGCACTAACTTGTAAGCGCGGTGGGTGCTTTATTTTGGCACTGTTTATTGCACAGCATTTGCTTTTGAAATAAGTTTTCAATATCTTTCAACGTGGTTCAATCGTAAAGTGATTCATTTCATTCTGCGGAAGTATGTTATGTTGAGATTTCGAGCTGGAAAGAGTTTTCAGTATCAAAATAACATATGATTCAAAAAGAAACTTGTATTTGGACCACCCATTATGTGAGGAATGATAATGCAACCAGAACATTTCATATAAAAAAAAAAAAAAAATAAATTCAGGACGAGACTTTCCCTAACACCATGGAAAGAAGTAGGGAATACCATCGATTTAGTCTGAATGAAGTCTTTGAATGCATCTCAAACGAGAAATGGGGTAAAGGATGGTCAAACAAAACACAGAAAAACGATATTAGAAAAAATGGCGGTGGTGCAAAGAACGGCCGGTGAATTCCGTAGAGGAGCGGTTCGTACTACCATTATGGCAGCATTGGACACCTTTATGCACCCTATAAGCGTTGATTTGTAAAGCAAGCAACTCACTGATAACATAGGGGTACGGCTCATTAATTTGAGCTAACTTCGATAGTTGTTGCATAGGACACAGCATGATTTTAGCGAATTTAATGCCGGACTATCAAATAATCGCGGATAAAATTCCTTCACTTGCCGATCTCGGTATATAACGAAAATGAACTTAAAATAGGGGAGAATACGGGATCTCTCATATTCTCTACAGATCCAGACCTGAACGTGTCCTAACGATTCATGGACTTAAGGAGGTCTTTTAGGGATAGACAGATCACCACAATAGACAGCCTTCACTTTGGCTTAGTTAAGGGTTTTGTTTACCATGGTTCAACTAGTAATTCTTATAATGATAGCTCAACAGAAATCATACCTGCCAATCATTGTCTTCTAGCATAAGAAGGCGGTTGAATAATAAATCTATGAAACTCTTCACAAGTCCCTAATCGTTCTATGGAGCAGAAGCGTGACCATAACGAAAATGTCATTGGCCGTTTGTTTTAATAAACCTTTGACGAAGAGAATTATACGAGCTATACAGTGGCATCAAGGTGCTATTAACTGCATATCAATCGCCTTAGGTGGCTAGGACGGAAAAGCTGAACACCTCCCACAATTCGATTTCAAAATTTTTCTAGTGAGCAACTAAAGGCAACTGGCCGAAGAACATTAACTGCAGAGAGTTATTAGTTGAGGCCCAGGTGTACTCCAGAATGCACCACTATCTAAGTAATAAGGCGACAGAGCTTATGTGGCTGAGATCAACATCTAGCTATCGACATCTAGTATTTTCAATTATTATTAAACAGGCGAGAGCTACCACGCACCGCTCAAGACAGAACCGATTTAGACTGTATTGGGTTAGGGTTATAGGTTTAAACTACTTTTATGCTTAAGGGTGCGATTTAAGATAAAACTACAAATAATATCGACCTCAGATGGTCAAATCTAAGCGGGTATAGAGTATTTAATCATAGCAGATCAATAGAGCTTTTTTAGGACCTGGGGGTGGCCGTGGTGTAGTGGTACTAGCAATCGCTTCTCACTCAGAGGGTCAAGGTTCGAATTCTACTCATGACAAGTTTTTCATTTGTGTAATTGGAACTCAGTCAGAAAAATCTGCGGGTGAAGGCATAACACTGATATGTAGATTTGATTGTTGTAGAGTTTCAAGCACAAAACAAGCGTGAAAATCGATAACCTTCGAATCATTCCGAGTGAAGAAAAACCCTCCGTCCTATTGGGACTCCCACGCCCCGGAGAGCTAATATCGAAACCAAATATACCTGAGTTTCAAACCACTACATTACAACAATGTTTTCCTTTCTCCTCCTACTATCTTTCCGCCCGCGCCGGGCAACAGTAAAAGGGTATCATAACCACTTAGGCGCGCGTAAATTATATAAAAAAAAATCAGGACACTGCCTCCTAACATGTCAAACTGACGGAAACGTGCGATTGAGGATTCTACAATGACTACTATGCAGACAGGAAATAACCAGACGATGCAAGTATGAGACAGTATTCCGGAGCCAAGGGTAGTCCAAAGGAACTGTAAGGTGGTACTCAGACTCTGTAGTAAAATACAGAGTGTTTTGTATGGCTCTTGCCTTTCACGGGGATCGCGATGGGCTATTTTTAATACCTGGTATTTAGTGAGGAACTCATACCCATTTTTATCTTACCTTACCAAGCTAACATAACAAATAGGGGAGCAATCTGTTAGACTATTGGTTTTACACTTTTCCAGGTTAAATGGCCATGGGCCGGAAGAAAATACCTCGTAAGACCTTCTATTGAATCTTTCGAAGATAGAGTGCTCTCACACTTTGTAATTCGAAGATCGGTTGGGCTAAGTAAATAAAGCTAGATCTCTAGATCTCGTCAACCACCTTCCATCCATCCCATTAAACCATTTTTGGTTTTTCTTGCAAGACAACTTTTAGGCTATGGTGTGTCCCAATTTTGAAATGTGTAAGTGTCCGTTAACTTTCCAAATATTTTCATTGACATTTTTTAATTAAACTATGCACCCAATTAATTTATACCAAAAAGGCATACCATACCGCTCTGATGATAATAAACAACCAAAATGTGGGAACAAAGTTGAAGGGACTGCATTCTGCAGTTACCCGTGCAGCTCAAGCAAGTTGTGTGGAGACAAGTACAAATACTCGTACTTTAGACTCACAAAATTAATGCGTACCGCCAGCATATGCGGCATCTGTTAAAATGAATAACACATTTGCAGATGACATTGTATTTGCGCTTCTGCGTAAAGTGGCCCCCCAGTAGGAGTAAATGCGTGTGCGGGTACATATACGAGGAGCCCCATGGATTCTTCAATTCATTCGGATTCCTTTCAGTGGCACTTTCAGGAATTCTACGAAATTAATTAGTTTCTCGGTGCTCGAATATGTTTTCTGTGTCAGATTTTTTTTTTTCCTTTGTGATGAATAAATTTCTTTCTTTATCTTTTTGTATCGAGTAACATTTATTCTTCAAAGAGAACTATCGGATAAGGCAATGCAATGAATTAATATGACAAACGTGTATTGCATATCAACAAAGTGCGGAGTAATTTCAATTTGTATGTCAGCATCTTAGTAGTTGGTACGATTTCATTTCACTTCCACCTATGTAGTAGATATTTCTTATATAATTTGCATTTTTAACGCGTAGATGCAATTAATTGCTGCTGCACTACTGCATTAGTGAAACGACTCGACTGACTTATTTGGAAAGTGATTTGGAACCAGAAATTTAGATGTAAACGGCTGATGATGAAAAAATTAATCACTCTGCAAAAAAAATGTACGAAAAGCATTGATTGATTCGACATACTCGTGTGTAGCTCGTACAGATACTCGTACGGTGAAACAATAATTTTAAATTCTTTGTTGTAACCGCTTTTGTGACACTTGACAGTTGACAGATGACTGCTCTACTCTGCTCCAAAATGTTACTCCAATGTGAGTTTTTTTTTTAGTAAATGTGTAGCAATCTAAAGTGGATCGGACCTAGCAGATATAATGTAAAGATCGAATTTGTTCAAATTCTGCGTTTTCAAAATACCGAAACTTGCAGACAAACTACAATTTGTCCACTGAATGCTGCCGCCGCGACCAGCGTAAGATTTTGCTGTAAGATTTGCACTAGCATGGTCAGGAAGGTGGTAACGTTTAGTTTAGCTAAGAAGAGACATGATTCTAGACCACACACCATCCTGATCCATGCTTCGTATCCGAAGGTGCTTGGGCTTCTTTTCCATTCCTCTCTGGAAGGAAAATAAAATTAGTTACTACTACGGAAACTTAGTTTCAGTGTCATTTGTGTTTTAAAGTCCAAATGATGAACTCTCAAAGTGTATTTTCGACATCTAGTCCGTCTAGACAATCTGAGTCCCTCGAAAGGGCTTAACCTCAAGGCGGCAATAGTGTACAAACCAGTCGTTCTCTGAATTTTGCTAAAATTCATAATATTGTTTGCTTTACTTAGGCCGGGCTACCACAACAGGTTAGAAAGAACCTCGGGGATCCACAGGACCACTTTTGAGCAAAGCCCTCATTTTCAGGCACAAGATTCCCGCATACAAGCTTTCCAAATTTGGTGTGTTATATTATTTTTCCAGTTTACACCTATATACCTAGCATTAATGGTAGGGATTTGGTACTGCTTATTAAGACGGATCATATGAAATTCTGATATTTTTACTCAGTTTCTAGTAGGGTCACTCCAACTCTCCTGGGGCAGTTGACCAAGCACCGCGACGTTTATTTGCTGAATCTCAGGCCCATCCGCGACTGTATGTAAATAAAAGGGTTTAGAAGGGTAACAATACAAGCTCCTCTTATGATGAGTATATCAAAAGTTCAATAACTTTGATCGACAAAAAAAGCAAAGGCTATGCATTGCGGATGCTATTAAGATATCTAGCTCGTTTATATGACACAATTTTGGAAAAGATTAGAGTCTATTGGAGCAGTAGAATAGGTGGCTAGGATATTCAGAAGGAATACAACTAAAGCAACTTTGAAGAAGCGTAACGTGTGTACGGCATACTTTCTTTATGCCTGCCCAATTCGCTGATGAGGGGAAAATTATGAGGAAGAAAAAGCCTGATACCAATCCATGATAGTCTTAAATGTTTGTGTACCGAAAAGACTTGAAATATAGGACTTAGTACGACTTCCAACAGGCCACAGAAAAGAAGAAGGACACGAGGCAATTAGCCAGAATACATCTCTGAAAATGAACTCAGACTAAACAGATTTGTTGCAAAGCGATATTATAACTAGTTCACTTAAACATCTACAGCATCATCATAGCCAAGCTATGAATCCCAGCCATAGAAATATAATACCATAGAGGTGTTATTAGGAAATTCATTCAATACAATACCAGGAGACTGCGAGATGTTCGCAAAATATTTCGAGAAAATATATGCTGTTGGGTTTCAGTCGATTATCGTATGAAACTGAAGATATAATCACAATTGGTAGCTAACAGTTGACAACGATTTCAGTCACTTTGTCTAGAAAATAGATAAATAGCTATATCTCGACTAAAGATCTAAGAGTAACTAAGGCAGCTTGAAAAAACGAGATACCTGCTAAGTTATCTAAATTAGCTGGAGTTGATTTGATAAGGAGCATACCTCAACTCATCTGTTAAATATGATTGAATGAAAATATGTCCGATGAAGTAAGTGGCGCCCCAATTGTGCCAATTAAAGGGGCATCATTCTCAGAGATATTTGATGTCAATGACTGATCTCCTGAACTTCATAATAGTGCAAGAATAGCTATCCTGGGTGTCATTTCGTCTATAGAAATAAAAGCGTCACAGATGGGTAACCTCTAAATAAAAGCAACATGGGCAAATAACAGTATGTACATATATGCTGTCGACAAGGACGTACACCAACACAAAATGCCTGGAATAGTACACAAAGCTAGGATGCTATAACTTTGACTGGATTTTTTACTACCTAACGTCTGCTTTAAATTCAAATAAGTCTACCATTACTCGAGTGAATTTTTGGCAATCGCTGTTTCTTTGATGACAAGACAACTGCAAAATTAGTACTTCCCACGAAAAACTAATAAAATACTCTATGAAGGGTCTCATGAACAACTGTACGGCACGCAATAAACATGATCTTAGTCAAAACCGGTTAAAAGGGTTCTGGATTACGAGTATATCAGTCAATGAAATTTTCGAGTAATATTCAGCACCCATTGCCTAGACAAAATTTTGAAGAGACATCGTGGTAAAGGAGCATGGAACAGGAAGGGAGCAGAAACATCAATCCAGGAAGTGAACAAAGAAACAAAGAAAATAAATTGGCATGGAAGAGAGACTTAATGAAAAGAAGAAAGTGTGTAGATTAAGTGTACTGAAACGTTAAACACTGAATTGTGGATCAAAAATGCAATTTTTTTTACAAGAAAGCTTAATGCCAAACTTTGTCAACTGAATTCGATAAACCATGTGCAACTTCTACTATTTCCACTATCACTCTTTTCGCAATATTGTAATTAACTTTGGTTTCACTTTTCGATGAGACACCACCAGTAAACCTGCTCACTACCGGCAATATTCGTGTTTTCGTTCAAAACATTTTTTAAACCCGTGTACGGTGCAAACCAGGATCTCGCATACATCTTCAAAAACCAACTTTACAAATTGGGCTGAGAGCCCGCCAGGGTTTCTTGAAATAAAAATAAAAGTGATGCCCTCTTTGGCTTAGTAGACTACGTTTAGAATATTACGACCTTTATTTTAGTGTTTTACTCTGAGGCGCAATCTAGCCTTGCTTGGCTCAAGTTCTGACAGAGGACTTGCTGTATGAAATTTAAACCAATGGTGAAGTAAAAAAAATCTGAGGTAGGATGGTTGATATTTACCTTAAGCAAAGAGGAAGGTTCTGGATTATAAACAAAACACAAATTTCAATTACTTTTGGTACTCACGAGGCTATAATTTTGTTAGCTTGTCTACAAGATTTCACATCGGTCGAATCTTCAATAATCCTTGAAGGAAGAGAAGTTCTTGATATCGCACTACACATTAAGTTCATGGGTGTGCACTTGCCCCTGTATCGTTCATATCATCTGTAAAATTTTCAAAATGCATTAGGATTCCACAAGGGGTTTCCAATTCTCACTGATATTCTATAAGCAAACCCGGAGCTGTGAAAGAGATTACTTTTAAACCGAAAGCTTCTTTGCATTCATGAAGGAAACATTTCTCCAAATTGTCATGCATTTGATAAATTCCCAAAATTTAAGATCCCTATCAAAGGCCACCCCAATTGCCATGTTATTCCCTCAAAACAATTAGAGCTGTCAATTTATTACCTTCATAAAGCACTTTTATATGAGTTTCGTAGTGCTAGAGGTCATAAAATCAAAAAACAGAGAAATGAAATAAAACCCAATACGTGATGAAATTCTAAACACTTGACCAAAGATTCGTCATTATGCTGTCAACTTATTTGATTTTGCGGTTTTAAGTCAGTTAGTAAAAATAAAAACCAACAAACACTGATCCCAGAATGTGACAACATGGAAAGAAGATAGCTTACAGCCAGCTCTGTTTCATTTCACATTGAAACCATGAAACATTTCTTTTTTTTGGTTTTGTAACACCCACCACAATAGTGTCATCAAATTATTATCGGTCTATTCTGCATTCAAACAATATGATCATCACCCGAAGCCTTTGAAATTTTATGCGTTTTCATCACGCAACGCATCTAACACCTACCACAAGTCGAAGGCATTCACTCTGTTTCTATGAATATGAATCGGAGAAACCACATATGAATCTTTGGATTAGTGAATCTAGGAATCTATAAAACAGATGTGCGTCATCGTCTTTGGAAGTTTCCCTATCCCAATGGCCTGTTTCAAGTTTATTACAATCCGAAAGAAGCATTTTCTCATAATTTGTAAACACTCGCATTCAGCATTTATCGTTCAATCAAACGTTCCTCCTTTATCCATATTTTATGTTAGTCTCTGCATCTGTATACATGCATATATTGTACGAATGAACGTCAAAGGCATCAATTGATCTATGAACTTGTGATCGCACTTGCTGTTGACTTTAAGCTGTAGGCGTTCGATTTCCATGGAGCAGACCATCCGATGACACCAATTTACACCATCCAACACCGATGCCGACATCGAACAGACTCTTTCGTTTATTGTAAGAAGAATTCATTTATCGCAGTAATGAATTGTTTGTGAAGAGTTGCGGAGAAGAGGATGACCCGTATCTAGTATTTGCTGTGCTATTTTCATAAATGATCCATCAAAAGGGGTGAACGCCCCCAGGTGGAATACTTGTTTACATTATCCCTCCAAAAAATAAGCGGAACACAGAAAATAAAAACAAATAGATTGGCGTATCTATAAAGTAGATACACATAACTCGTGTATGGAATAACAAAAAAACAACCGAGTGCAAAATAAATAGATTCATGCGGAACAAACAGTTACAGTTAGGGATACGAAATTACATGTAATTAAGTTATGTTAGGCAATCTAAACTACAACATTTATACAATTACAACAATTTCACAATAACCAAATAAATTTTGTAGTTGGATAAATGAGGACTAACACATACCCGAAGGATCCTTGGAAAATAATTCTATGTGAAACCATTCGTCGAGTTTTTTCAACGAAAAAAACTCGCTCTTCGATGAGCTATTAGATGATGCTTGAGCAGGGGCCCTGTCGCTGTTACTATTGCTAGTGATGGCTGAAATGAATGAAAAGTGATAGATAGTTTGTGGTGATAAAGGTTTAAATGAGAAGTGAAGAGCACGCAGTGTGGTACGTATGTCGTTGAGTGTATCATAAAGGAATGGAAACAGACGATCATGCATTCGTCTTTGCATCCATTTAACGCACAGCGTGTTGGTAAACGTGGGGTCATAATCAATTAAATTAGTGCAGGTGCTTGTGACACTGAAATTGAAAATTATTATGAATTATTTTGTGACACTAAGTGAATAAAAAAGAAACATAATCAACACTAATCAGCTGTGCTTTGGTGATCAATAGCGTAGGTGCAGGTACGGTAAAATAAAATTGGGGAACAAATAAACTTAGAAAAAAATATCTACACATTTGCTTATAACCCATTGTGGTAAATTAACGTTTTACATCAATCATTGTACAACACTTAAGCCAGCATTTTTTAGCCTACTCACTTATTTCACTCAGGAATGGTGGCGTTTCTTGTAATCGGCAAAGCTGTGGACAGGATTGATAATTCTACTCGTATTATCACTTCTTTGCAAGAATTGGAATGCTATGACACTGTTTACAGTTAATCTACTTCGCAAAAAGGAAACCACATAGAAGTTTGCTCTCTTATAGACCCCAGTCTTGAAATAAATTGGAAGATGTTGAAAATGGTGACGTAGCTAAAGACTCGAACCTCGAACCTAGTCTCGAACTACAACCCAAAATAATGCGCTAAGCTTACGTCACAGTCGATAAGCAAATCCTCACATATGGCATAATTGTCACGTGGCGTATACAACTTGCTACAAAAAATTCAACAGACAGTCTGCAAATTAATCACCACCGCGTTAAAAAAAAAAAACAGCACAGTGACGGGCCTCCAAACTGCGTTTCATTTGGAACCTATAGACTTTAAGAGCTGGGAGGATGCCAGTAGCTCTGCCTTGAGACTGAGAGACACTGACTAGATGTAAGATATGGCAACATGAGTAATCAACTTTAACCAACTCTGTGTGCGAAACGGGAGGCTATCAGGCGAAGCTGGTTTGCGAAGCCCCAATTCACCTCGAACTATACTGCTATGCCCGACCATCGTGGACTGAAGAACGTTTAACTTCTTAAAGCTTAAAGCCGTTTTGTATGAGCTGTACAAAATCTTGATTTGATGAGAAAGACTGATAAATAATAACGTTATTAGTTTGCACACATCGATTGGATAACAAATATTGCTCTAACAGAGAGCCATAGACTCTCAGCAGTCAGATTCGAAAAAAAAGATTATCCGTTGTGGAAACCAAATTGCGACGGGTTCTATGATTTTTGTCCAGGGAATTAGCAGCACCACGCCTCGAAACTTGCAATTTCTGAATCCCCAAGGCGTCATTATAAGGATAACCTGACTGGATGTCCTTGGAAACAATCAGGACTTACTCCGCAGCAGATTTGTCGATACTTTACTTTGTTTTAGTTTGCGAATTCGTCATGAATACTTGACTAAAAATTATCCTTCATAAGAGGACTTTCACAGGCCAGTGCTAAAAATATAAGTAACCACTTATGCAAAATTAATTATTATTAAATGACGACCAAGGACAAAATACAAAATAAAAATACATTATGATGATAATGAAGTAAGGATTGGAAGATTCTATCTTAAGTTGGATAAGTTTGCCAGAGATGGTGAAGTCAAACTGTTCAAAAACACCGAAAATTACTGGATAAGCAACACAAATTTACTCATTTGCAAAATCTGGTACCAAAAACTATGCCCATTAATGGAACCACAGCATCATTTATCCGATGCTAAAGAAGTGGCATTACGATCCAGAACCAGTTGAAGAGGCATTAGTCCCTTACATTCAATAACTTCTTTTCGACCGAAACATGTATGTAATTACTTTCACCAATTGTTAGTAACCTAACAAGTTTTCGCTAGAGCGAAATTCGAATATTGTTATACAAATATTCAAACCCGATACCAACCATCTTTCCATCGAATTAAAGGCCGAGTATGATAAGTTTCGGTGTAACAACTAAGCATATCCGTCTATCCGTACTAGCGATAATGCTTGCTTTTCAGTCGAAATCAGTATGAAGCTTATGGATACGTTTATTGACGGTGAATTGAGGGACTACATATATATATTTTTTTTTTAATAAAACACAAACTATTTTTGATATCAAAAAAACTTTTATTTCTCATTAAGTACATCTCACACCAAGTGCCGTGAAATAATGCCGAGTTTGCAAAAGGTGGCTCGCTTCGATCGCTAACAAGATTTCACACTTTTCTCCGCAGGGTGTAGACGCTCACGCGACTTCGTCGCTCCGCTTAGCGAATGTCAACAATTGTCATGCAGACTATAAGCGCCTTAGAAATTATATTTTAGTTGTAATTGTAATTGGTCGGTTTGACATGGTACGGTTTATTTGAATCATTTTTAGCATGATATTATGGCAATTGATTTATATTAAAGCAATATTAAAAACAGTGAAAAGTGAAATAAGGCCGATTCAGCATTATTTCACTTTCACAAACTGAAATAAAGCCGATCGCTAATATTCGGCCTTACATCACTTTTACAAAGCGAAATAAAGCCGAATTTTCGAATTCGGCGTTATTTCACAGCACCCTCATACCATTATGAATTGCACTCGACTTCGTTCATACGTCCACCCCGAGCGCGGCTAATTTTTGACTACTCCGCCACACATTTCGGCCGATATTCCGGCAATTTCGCGTTCAATATTGGATCTGAGCTCGTCTAACGTCTCTGGCTTGTTGGCATAGACCAATGTCTTAACGTAGCCCCAAAACAAAAAGTCCAGCGTTGTCAAATCGTACGAGCGATGCGGCCAACTGACTGGTCCTTTTCTTGAGAACTTTGGCTTCCAGAGCTCGATTTTTTGGCCGGTTGTGTAGCAAGTGGCTCTGTTCTGTCGAAACCACATCTTCAATATTGAGTGCACGCAATTGCGTCCAAAAATATTTTTTCAACATGTCACGACTGTGATTTCTATTGTTTGTAACGAAAAACTACGCTTTTGCGATGAAGATCCGATTCGGTTGTACCCATTTCCAGAGACCAATTTGGGAAAGTTCGACGCTCAAGATGGTAATCTGGTTTTTTTTTTTTCCTTTCGCAAGATTTGATACAATGTTGTTTGAGCATTGTCCAGTTCCTGAGAACCGGGTGGATTCCATTGATTTGGGTCGCTATCAACAGATGCACTTACGGCCTCAATATTTTCAACACTTATTGTATTTTTTCTCTCAATGGCACCGGAACATTAAGCAGCGTAAATGTGGACTCAAATTTTTGCGCCAAATTACGAACTGCGAATTCGGGTGAGGCGCTTATAACGACCGAAAACTGTCGTTAGCGCTCTTAAAGTTGAGGCCACCGACTCTGAATTTTAGTAAAAATTTTAATAATTTGTAAACGTTGCTCATTCGAGTACTGAACCATGACTATGTGGTAGACATTGACAAGCAAAATAGTAATGAAAGTTTACAAAAAAACGTTCACATTTAAAAAAAAAAGAAGGAAGTACAGTTCTTTATGGAAAACCCTATACGAGTACATGCGCCCAGTAAACAAAAGCGGTAATAATCAAATCGGTATCGGAGGAAATCCACATCTAAAGTAACTTGTTCCAAGACATAGTACGATAAAACATATAATGCGCAGACTGAAATAAGTTAGGAAACTGCATTTCAAAAATCTAGGAAACCTCTCTGAAAAACATTTTGGTTTCATTGTTCATGATAAGGACGACTGATGCTGGAAAAAGAGCACAACATCTGTATCAATGGAAACGTATTATGAGCTGTCTGTATCGGATCGCAAGATACGATTATCTGAGTAAAATTATAACAAGCTGCGACACTTGCTCTATGATTATGAGGAGAAGATTGACCTGTGATATGAAAAAAGGGATTAAGTTAGAAGAAATTTTGCATCATTTGAGGTGTAAAGTAGTTAGTAGTGATAGCGGTTAATTGTGATACTACTGGGTGAGCTTAGAACAACGGTGCATTGCGTACTCCTGGAGCCACATAGATTTATTGGAAAATTTGTTGAGGTTGGTGATTGAAGATTATTATTAAAGTGATTACTGTCTAGGAGTTGCAGTCTTAAACTAAACCAGTCTTAAAAAAAGGAAGTAGCAGCAGATTCCTCTTTCTATTAACTTCTGTAGCTTCTGCGGTAATTATTGTGACGAATGTTACCCGTCTCCTCTAATAGCACAGTGTTTAGTGATTATGTATATAAATTTAGAGAAATCAGCCATTCGGAAGTCCTCAGTCCCTTTGATCGTTTGGAAATGAGTATGGTCCATGTAAGCCTAGATATCTCACCATAGCGTAGGATATTGGTGGTTTGAATGAGCTAAGTCTGGCCAATCTTTCAGCGACTCAGTTACCTGTGACGTCAGACTATACCAGAAGCCACTATCTAGTTAAGAGATTCTGATTTTTTTTTATTCTCTTCAGTCGTTTTTTCAGGTTTTTCTCTCTTTTTTTATAATTGGTGTGCGCTCAACGGATTTTGAGTAGCCTTAAGAAGCTTGAATACAGAGCGGGTGAAATGATTTTAAGGAGTGAAAACAGACAGATACCGATGTACATTGGTCTTAAATACTTGCAAATTAAAATGACTATGAAATAAAGAGATCAGCATTCCATAAGCGACTAGTACGGCCTAAGAAAGGATCGCGATATTTCAGAGTAGCTCTAAATGTTTACGCTCAAACTGATGAGCATTCATAGCGAGACGGGTGTTACGGTTGAAGGGGTGGAGTGCTACTGGGAATTCCAGTAGATCACTGGTGGTGAAAAAAAAGCGATAGAATAAGATGATCTAGGGGGGTGAAATATTTCTTGCATCGATTGAGGAAACATAGACAATTCACCGCATTTTCGGCGACATCAAATATATAGTCTTTCCAACGTAAGTTGCCATACCGAGAATGGAAAGTTTTTTGGTTTCGGTGATGCAAGTGCCCTTCATGGATAATGGCTTGGTGTTTAAATTTCGCTTTAAAGACAGCAGACAGCATTGAGTCTTGGAAGCTTAAAATTCCGCTTTGTTGTAGTTCCCCATTGTCTTACGATATCGGAATTTAATGAGCTTAGCATATGTTGCGGTTCCCATTCTACAGCCGAAGAACAGGACACGAGTCCGGGATCAAATATGAAAAGCAGCGAGCACTGCCGTCAAGAAAGGAATATATTGGATTAGAAGTAGCAGACAGAGATCATTGATAAAAATCAAAAAGAGTGTCGGAGACAGGACGGAGCCATGGGGCACATCAGAATTTATTTTGTGAATATCAGACGATCCCAAATGCATGCATTTTCGATAAAAGAACCTGATGCCAAATTCTGTCAAATGCTGTACAACTAAACTATGGTTGGATATATACTCGGAAAGAGTTGTGAAGAGTAAGAGGGATGATAAAGCTTACGCAGTAGTTTTGCCAGCTTGGAAGAACACCAGATTTACCATCTGGACCAGTATATTTGTGTATGTTAAGATTTTTAAGTACTCTTGCTAATATAATACATGCGTGTGAAAGTGGATTTGCCCCATTGAGGCATAATCTCGAAGTGCTGCCTTGTCAAAAGTGCTGATAGCTAGCACCTTTGGGACATAGTTGTATTGTTTACCTCAGTTTTTTGTCGTATTGAAGGCGACTGAATTCAATGCTTAAATCACTTTCAGTTAATTAAAAGTTGATTTGGGGAAGCGAGCACACGTTTTACTCTTGCTAAGTGTCATATGAGGTCAACAAACGGTTATGCCACAACGACGTTGGTGTAAGCGCAATGGATAGGGTATAGCGCAATATAAGGACTTGACAACTTTTTTTTAAATAAAACACAAACCATTTGAGATATTTCAAAAACTTTATTATCGCCTTGAAGTACAATCAAAACATTTATGAATGGAACTCTACTTCGTTCATATGACCACCGCGGGCACGTTTGCAGTGGTCGATTCGTTGGACCCAATTTTCAACGACTCGGCCACACATTTCAGCCGAAACGGCCGCTATTTCGAGTTCAATGTTGGCTCTGAGCTCTTCTAACGTCATCGGCGTGTTGGCATAAACCAATGACTTAACGTAGCGCCACAGAAAATAGTCAAGCGGCGTTAAATCGCACGAACGAGGCGGCCAATCGACTGGACCATGTCTCGAGATAACACGCTCACCATACTCTTCAATAAATCGATTGTAGCGTGTGCTGTGTGGCTTGTGGTGCCATCCAGTTGAAACCACATGTCGTCCGAGTCCATGTCTTCCAATTCAGGCCAAAAATAATCAGTGATCATGGCGCGAGAACGCTGACCATTCACAATAACGTGACGATCGTTATCGTCGACGAAAAAATATGGCCCAATAACGCGCCGGCATGTAAACTGCACCAAACAGTTATTTTTTGTGGATAAAGTGGTGATTCATGAAGCACATGTGGATTTGCACCCGACCAATAACGCATATTTTGCTTATTGACGAACCCATTGAGCCAAAAATGAGCTTCGTCACTGACGATGATTTTGCGATGAAATTCATCATCTTGGCGCACCTTCTCCAGAACCCAATCGGAGAACGTACGTCGCTTCAAATGGTCCATCGGCTTCAATTCTTGAGTCAGCTTGATCTTGTATGGGTGTAAACCAAGATCCTTACACAAAATACGCCATAATGTGGTCTGAGCGATGCCCAATTCTTGAGAACGCAGTGGAATTGACTGATTTGGATCGTTTGCTACGGACGCCTGAACGGCAGCGATATTTTCGACACCTCGACCAACCCGTTGTCTCACTGACACGGAAACATCACACAACGAATATGTAGACTCAAATTTTTGCACTAAACTTGTTATTGCCTGTCTACTAGGGCGAGAATTACGACCGAAAATTGGAGTTAACGCTCTTAAAGTTGCAGTCACCGACTCCGAATTTACCTAAATTTAAAAATTTTTATTATTTGCAGACGTTGCTCGTTCGTGTACTTTACCATGATGAAAATGTTGAGTTTAGTAAATAAATTGACAGTGACAGTTTGATGATTAGTGAAAGAGTGCGTTCACAAATTAAATTCAAAATTGTCAAGTCCCTATTGGAAAACCCTTTATAACTTTGAGCGGAAGATCCTACTTTAAGCCTATAGCCTTCTCGCGTAACTAGAGGGAAACCATAGCGTTTTTGTTTCGTTCGTCAACATTTTCCTTGCACCTAGATACTTATGGAAAATAATGAACATCATCGACAAACCCAGAAAGATGTCACTTAGTTTGGGTAGGATGATGCATGGTGTTTTGATTTGTCCGTTTTGGATGGGCAGCGGGAAGTCCATGGAGTAAGTATACGCACCTAAGGCATTGGAAAAATGTTATTGAGTGCCTTTGACTGCTTACTTAGAGAGTAGAGAGCAATATGAAATAATCTGCGGTATATCAAAAGTTGCGAAGTTCTGACCAACAAGAAAAATATCGATTTGAGGGTGGTTGTCGTAAACAACTGAAGTCGTTTTGCGGTCCACCGAACGCAGTAACTATTTAGTAAGAATTTCATCCTCCAGGACTTTTTTGTTCTCAGCATATGCACGTAGCGTAAACATTTTCAAGGTGCGCAAAAACGGAGTCTTACGGACGGGGTTTTACATCCATCATACACTTTTGTGCAACAAGGGTTACAAGCGAGTTTTAAACTACCTTGGTTGATGCTAAACTTGTCGCATATTCAATGCAACCAATCGACATAGTAGTTCAAGAAAATAAAAGTGGTTCCGAAGTATCCGAATTGACGACAAAGGGAATCGAACTATCGCAGCCTGGCGCCAATAATACAACGAGCCCTTCAAGGATATATGGACGCATTGTCTCATGTCAGTAACTAACATGTGGATTAAACGGAATCATCACTAAACAATCACTCGTCTGAATCAAAGACATTTATCTCCAGTCAATCGAGCTACGATACAAAATGTGATAATGTCGACTTTATTTCTTTCTCTTCATTATTGTCATCACTGACCTGCATATGTCTCATTTCAACGTGTTTATAGGTGTATATAATTAAAAACAACTTCTTCAGATTCAATTCCAACTCGCTTGCCCCAAGTTAAGTGTATCCACTTCTAATCAATAACTCAATTAATCCTAATGGCCATTAGTCGTACATCGTGAGCAATTTCAACTGCATAATTCGTAATTGTTCAACTCATGAGTAAAAATATTGCCGAGTATATACATTACGTTCATATGTATGTGCATACACGTAAATGAGTAATAATTTGTATCGTGAATACCAACGACCACACGTGCATACTCGTAGCAGATATTTATTTTTTAAACGTTTCGGCTTATGCCCACTACTTATTTAACCTTGACCAAATTTTTTCTGTTTCTTTTTATAATATTTTTAAGTGTAATAAATCAAAATAGAAAAGAATAGAAAGCTCTTATAAATTTAAATAGAAACGCCCGCGTCTCACTGATAAAAATAGTTTGACTAGAAAAAACGGGAAATCTAAATAACTCCAGACCCTGACTGTCCGTTTAAGAAGTCCAAGATTCTTTCAGATAAAATTGTTTACACGATCCAGAAAGAAACAAGAATTCTTCACCCAATTGTTTATTACGTGAGCCATGTATGTATGTACATACCTTCCCACTTGCATATGGTTTCTGAAAAGAACTAAAAATTCAAATTTTATTTTTGTTTTTTTCTTTGTATGCGTATTCTCATAGATAAACCGCTTCGCAAAACTTATTTAAGGGATGTGAAAGGTGTGAGAAAATTTATTCATTCAATTCGCTAGTGCATTAAGCAATCAGCGGATATAGTCGTAACCATAATTTGAAATGCGCCCCCTACTGCGGTAAACGTTGCCATCACAGATCATCGATAATGATGGTTGGAGTAGTTACTGTCTCAACAAAACGAAAAAGAAGAATCTATTCAAATCGAGAGCAAATTTTACCCTGAAAACAATCACAAGTACGAGTGTTTGTGAATTATTTTTAGAATACGGGAAATGTTAAAAGTTGCAGTGAGTTCAATACACCGACGCACTGACAGCTTCAATTCAATCGATAAATGGTATCATTCAGACGGTGATACCAGGATCACAGTGACAGTACTGTAAGTGACAGCTAATTTAAGCATTCGGCGAGGTTGACACATGCAAATGGCATTGACTTCAATTTTTTATTATTTTTTTTCTCACACCATGTCACGGAATTAGTAAGAGTGTTGTTCAGGTGCTGATTTTGAGTGACTAAACGTCAGTCATATACCATATGATGTAACTTCCTATGATATCATTTGCTTGATGGGCAGCGGTGGATTATGTTTATTTATTTTTTAGCTACTACTTCAAACTACTGGCCGATTGTATTCGACTTGATGAAGTTCATTCAAATGCACCAACTGAATGGTGATCAACGTGTGCTTTATTGCAGTTGCATTCACAGTACCCGGAATAATGGCGTACAGACTTGAAAAACATCTGGCCGACAGACTGTCTGTCGTTGGTTATTTACGTGGCATAACAACAGCCACAACTGGTTGTGCAGTTGAGATACATATAACATATATTGTATATATGTATGTTAAAAGAAACTTTAAGGGAATTAACATAGTTGTGCATTCCTTTCCATAAATGAGCATATTGTTTTCGCACTGTCGATAATAAAAAATAAGTTCATGTTGACATAGTATTACACATAAAATGCAAGTTTGATAAAGTGCATGTAGGGCTGCAGATGTTTTTTTTGTATTCACTGCAAAACGCTTGTCCATATGGCCTTGATCAAACAAGAGCTTCAAGCATAAAGTAAATAAAGGTGTTGATCTGGATGCCCGTTTGCCAGATTGAAGTCATTGTGACCGAGGAATTAGCATTTTTGCCTGCTTTTTAAGACGTTCGTTATATTTATATGGAGCACATGGTAATTTCTACGATATTGTGTTACTCAATTCGCCAAAAGCCTGATATGATTTTGATACCCATTTCAAATCAGGGTGGATTTAGACTAGACAAATTTCAAATAGATTGCATTTTGCTACAGACTTTTAAGACGATCTATTTCTTTTTTTTTCCGAATCTGGATAGGCATGGTAGGCGGGAAATTGGAAATGTGATATCTACTATGGTGATTGATGCAGAAAAAAGAATTAGAGCTTGTTGTCACTACAAAAATAACACAATATGTTATAAGCTTTATGTAAGTGGTCAATCTCCTGATAATTCACTTTGTAGTCAATACTAGCTTAACACGAGTATACCCAAACGCCCTGACAGTGGATAAAAATGCAATCAAAAATCCGTCGACAAGTTATTCTAAATCCCAAATCCTAATGTCAATGACAAAAAAATCAATTCATATAATACCACCGCTAGAGACGGACTAAGGCCAACTGAAGCCTCTTGATTAGGGTCAAAGGACCACTATGAGAAAAAGAGTTTTTTTTCAGTATTCAATGGCGAATTAAATTGCTGACATTACGACTGGCACCCTTGAGGTTCGGCCATTTCTATCAAAACACTTTATTTGTATTTTCCCCTCAACACTCACGTTTATAAATTCAGTAAGCCAAGTCTGACAAGCACCAGGTGGCTACCACGAGGAGGTAAAATAATCTCAGTGTAGTCGCAGCAGATGGCATTTCTACCTTGACGCTCATTGTTTCCCTAATCCTATAACAGCAAGCCACCCCATATAATAGAAATTTAGAACTGATGTGTGCTAAAAGGATCGCGTGCCTCATATTGTGTTTGACAAAATATGAATAGAAGTCTTCTACTTTGTACTTCCTTTGCTGGGATATGCAAGGGAAACCAATACGGATACGCACGATTGACTTAACCAGGAGAGACAGATCAAGTAGAATGAGAGAGCTCAGCTGATAGGCGCATCTAAAATAAGAAGGCCTCAAAAACTTGAAATATTTACGTATAATGCCTCAGCATGTGTTAAGTTTTTTGGAAAATGGAATAGAGAGAGAAAGAAAGATGTTTGGGCTCAGTGGTTATTTCGCTCCATCCAACATTTAAAGGGGGGACTAAAATTCTTAGTGAAAGGCGAAGTTGGCTTATTGTTGATTTCTAGTCAACTACTCATCTTACTTGATTTTCGTTAACTGAAAATATGAATGTCTTTCGGGCGAGGATGAGATTTGAACACCGAACCTTCCGATTTGAAAGCCAGTCCACTACCACTTTAGCCACGGCCACGGCCACGTCGGTAAACTGGAGGAACTAAGGGGCTCCTATAGATCCAATAAGGAATCCCTTAATCCTTCTAGCGCAGACGATGAGCTGGATGATGATAAGCATTTAATTGAAATTGCAATTGCAGTTTCAGATGATGGAGCGCGTCGATATCCTTTCCTAAAATAGACAGCAACGACTCCAATCTACCCTAGGTGACAACTAAGCCGACGGTTTCCATCTCTGGCACTCTATCGGAAATGGAATCCGACGACGAATTAAAACGAGATCCTTTACAATCAGATGATGACGAAGAGCTATTGGGCACATGTTCCGAATCGGAGGTCTCGAATAACACTGTGGTGGAGTATTCACTGGTAGATTGTAGCAATGATGCTACGGTTTCTCCAGATTAACCCTCATCACTTAAAAAAAGCCCTTTGGAACGTCTTTCTAACGACGCAGGAGACATCATCCAGGAACCATTGGTTGCAGAAGGCATGGTTCGTGGAATGAACACAAGTTCCGCTCTATACAAAGGTAAGGTTAGAACTTGTATATTAGTTAAACGTAGCCGTAATGTATTTTTACTTCCTAACCTCAGCGAACCCGACATAACCATTGCCAGGCTGAAGACTGCCAACAATACTTACTGGCTGCCATCGGCATATCTCGGCCATGACGTGGGAGCTCTCCCAGATGATAACCTAGAAAGGCTAAGCACTGGCCTCATTGTCGGGTGCGACGATAACGTACATGGTACGGTATGGGGCAGCACAGACACAAACCATAGAGGTGAGTCACCTTTTTATTATATTATAAGTATTTGCAATGAGCCCACTTTCATACATAAAAACCAACTGAAATAATAACGAACTGGATGATATCATTTGGACACTCTTTTTCAGATCACATATATGTACATCCAATTCAGTTTGAATGATGCCCACCCCGCTAACTAGCATTACCGGAATTATCGGAAAACTGATTGGCCAAAATACAGAGGAATACTTTTAAAACTACTCTGCTCTAAGCTCTGAAGTCCCCCAAGCAACACCAACGAGCTTGACATAAAAGTAGAGAATTTCATCTTGGGTCTCATCAGGCAATGGCCGCTTCCTACTCCTAATACCACCAGAGAACTCCTAAAGCTAAATTTTAACAGATTATCCCGTTGAGCGGATCGCTGTGGATTGGTAGTAAACCCGCATAAAACTGATCTAATCCTCTTTTCCAAATACCACCTTGATCAAAAAGGTGGAATAACCACCATGTGGCGCTCCCATTGTTCCGATTTGAGTTCTGTTTTTTTTTTATTAAGTTGGTAAATCTGTTGTTGACATTCCATTTAAATCTTAGCGTCATAGCTTGACATTTGCAAAAGTTAAGTAGCCAAGAGTACATCTATCTGTGTGTGTTGGCGATTTTTTACAATTTTAGAAATAGATTTAAATTTACAACAACGAACTTGTATTAAATTTTGCGTAAAAACGGATTTAATGGTGCGCGAACGTTGAAAATGTTGGAAAAGTGTTTCGGCAACGATTCTCTAAAGAAATCAGTCGTTTACCAGTTGCACGAGCGGTTCAAAAGTGGTCGTGAGTCTATCGAAGATGATGAACGCAGTGGCAGACCATCGACATCGAAAAACGACGAAAATATTGATGGAATAAAAATTAACCATCAGAGAGATAGCGGAGGACTTGAACATTGCCTATGGATCCGTCCAAGACATTTTGGTTAATGATTTGGGTTTCCGTCGTGTAGCAGCAAAGTTGGTACCAAAAGACCTCAATTTCATGCAAAAAAGAGACCGTGTGGACGTCGCAAAAGAGATGAAAAATGATGGATATACCGAAAACCGAATATAAAAAATGTTTCGAGGATTGGATCAAGCGCTGGCATAAGTGTGTTGTAGTCGATGGGGATTACTTTGAAGGGGACAATATAAATTGGTCTTTTTAATTTTCTGAATATATTCCGGGAAATTTTACATCAAGGTGGTATAAAATTGCAACCATGCACGTAGAACCTCCCTCAATCAACAGTATGTACCAGCTTAGTCTTTTCTGTTAGAGCGAAATGTCTGGGTCTTATTTTTGACAGGAAATCTAAAATTCAAGAAAGAGTAAAGAAGGCTACAGTAGCTCTATTCTCTTGAAAAAAACCATGAGGAACAAATGCCTTCATGGACGACAAGTCAATTTATTTCTATACGGATGGATTCAAGACTGACAGCGGGGTAGGTGGCGGGGTTTTCTCAGATAAGCATCTCCTTCTGCCCTACAAGTCACTGTAGCGTGTTCCAGGCGAAAATGTTGGCGATTAAACTAGTCCTGTCTTGGCTGAAGAAAAACGTGATATATACAAAGGATCAGATCTCTGGACTCATTCTCGCTAAATTCTAAAACGATCCTAGACTGCCGATAATCTTTTATGGAAATGAAAAATAAGTTTAACATTCATCTATGTTGGGTGCCGTAGCACCCTGGCCAATGCTTTATCTAATCGCTCTACACGTTTGATCTTTCAAAACAGAAAACATCTCAGCGCTTTCGTAGGTATCATCACTGGACATTGTCTTGTAGAAAAGCCTGCAAGAAGGCTTGGCGTTTCTACAAATGACTTTTACAGAAGCTGCATGGACGAGGAGGAGAAGAGACAATCCTCCATCTACTTTGTACATGTTCAGCTCTCTCCCAAAGAAGAAACCTTCATTTAGGAGCCTTCTTCGTCAGAAGCTCAAATTGGTTCCAGGAGTAGGAGGATCACAGATCCACGTAGCATCACAATGGGACACCATTATGTGGGTTTGCTTTTCTCCAACAGCCACTCTTACCTAACCTAACCTAACCTACATAAAGATGTTGGGACAAGGGTCTGCTCCAATGATTATTTAGCCAGCAGAATACTTTTACTTTTCGACCAATCATGATGAATAGACTTACACCAGATGAATGATGCCGTATTGTTCAAACTTACAATTTTTTTTAAAATAGGTCCTACATTCACGAAACGTATACAAAATACCAGATTTTTTTTGCTCCTCATAATGGACCAACTGAGCTCGTTATTCGAC
Organism: Volucella bombylans; assembly: GCA_949129095.1. Taxonomy (NCBI): domain Eukaryota; kingdom Metazoa; phylum Arthropoda; class Insecta; order Diptera; family Syrphidae; genus Volucella; species Volucella bombylans. The sequence goes on along the minus strand of OX422140.1, from coordinate 123,017,604 downwards.
ATGTTGTGAATAAAGTTCATACCACATGCACTCTATGTACATGGCGCGACGCCAACAACGCGTCAACATAATGTGCGTCCAGAAGAAATTGTAACCGGTATGAGTAAGTGTCAATATGACAATAGTTTAGTCTTTGTCCATCCACTAGGTGGTGTAGGACCTAAAACCACTAGACCTTGACCGAAGTTCGCGAATTGGGCTCTTGAGCAGCTTAAAGTCCACCATTATTTTTATCGGAAAAACATGATTAGAGAGGAGGCTCACAGCATTTTGGAATTAGTCAAATACAGAAAATATTCATGAGACGCTGGTGGCATGGTCGGCCCCGATATTTTTAAAACAGAGGGAGAGTACCCGTTACACTGATTTCAAAAGCGTATCCCTACATGGGGCAAACTATTTATGATGCATATATGATAACAAATTATAATGGTGGCCCTAAATTGCGCATCCCCTACGGCAAAACCAACCGAAGGTTGGTATCATTATCATTATAACTTGTCGACGATCTGTATCTGCCGCTAGTCAACTAATTTCTTAGTCAATTACATTTTAAACTAGATATGTAAGTCAATCACGTTTGATATAATTAGAATTCCCATTAACTTGCTTAAATGTAATTGTAGTGTAGTTTTTATTATTCCGTTCCCGCAACTAAATTTGTTTCAGTTGTTAATAGAAGTTGCAACTAACATTTACGATTAACGACTAAGATTTGATAACATTTCAAAAGAACTCCAAAAAGGTAAAAATACTTTCTCGGCTATATGTACGAGTGAAATTAGCATTTTTTACAAGTCAGAGCCGGTAAGACTTGATTAAGAAAGTTGTTTATGTTATATTTTTGCGTCACGAAATTTAGTGGATAATTACGGCCAATGAATAGTAAAAACGGAAACTGGAAACGGAACATCACTAACTCCAAAAGGCAAATTTTTTTTTGATTACTCCTAACATTCATTTTAAGAGTGTTTACAATATTTTGTTTTCAACAGTGTCCTTGAAACATAGTATTCGATTTCAATTGAAGAAACACGATATCTACGACTTGATTTTAACTTTTATTTAATAATATGTTACCGTTATCATATGTTATATAACTCAGAGAGATACATGCACATTCTTGAAATGTTTTTCAAGACATAACTTAATAAATAAATATCGCGTTTTACTGCAATAAACTTTGAATCTACAATACATATGTTACGTATAATGAGTTTAGAGGTGCCGTAGCAATATTTTTGAAGATTAAATTATTCCTGATGCGACGATAAAATTATGCATATTTAACAATAATATAAGCTAAAGGCAGATATTTCAACCAGTAAGAAAAGTGTTACATGAAGGAAAGATACTCGTATTTATTGGGACTCGGACTTTGGATCATTGATTTCCAGTGAAAAGTTCGAATTTCAATGATTCAAAATCTAGAAAGAGACCTTCCTGATACATACTCGTAGAAGACGAAATGCTTTAATGTTTGTAAAATTCCTAGTCAATTACTTAATTTTACAAAATTACAATCGTAAAATGGAGTAATTACAGAAGATGTTGCAAACTTTGGTTTCTATTCAGGGTTAGAATTCATTTAATTTATCATATTTTTAATTCTTTAGAATTTAAATGAAAGCAGTTTTACGAGCAAGATTATATTCGAAAAAAATCAAGGACTTCTTTAACACTCTAAAATATTGTGCTAGACTTTCGATTAAAGAGGCAAACCAGTAGTTGACAATGCGATGTCAACCTTAGATGATTGATAGTCAGCAGGTGTACTTCTGTCTGCAATAAAAAAAAAAGCTTTGAGATTGAGATCGCTCAAACATCTAGCGTGATTCTTTTCAAAGCATTCACTTGTCGATCTAATCGACAATCGACAATCGACAATCGATACATATGCCGAATAAATACTCATATGAATACACCAAGCTACACAGATGTTGAAGAAAAATCGGATCAACTGTAAGGGTCTTTGTTCTTCTAAAATATAATTCTTAAAAATGGAGATCTTCACTGCTGGTTATGGCATATCACTGATTTCTGTGATACTTTTCGAGTGTAGCTGTGTTCGAATTATTGAAAGTATTTGCATCATTTTCAGAGCCGTACAGCTTGCTTATTCTTTATTCTTTTTATTCCCTAGCCATTATAACCTGCAAACATTCAAAACCAAAATGCATCGGTGTCTACCTTTCTTTCCTCCCTAACTTTCCTTCAACCGCGCTATGTGCAAATATTATAAGGGTACTAAAATCATCTTGAATGCGCGCTCAAAATAAAGATTCTCGTTTAGCGTAACAGTTTTCACTTTTGGCGATTGGGTCTGCTTGCCAAGTTGTTTTCTTTTTTGTTTTTCTATCACTGCTCTAGACCGACCACCATATAAGAATCAAGTAGAGTAAACCAAATCAAAAATTTGAAGTTGTTGCTATAAAGTGGGGTGCCAGAATAAGGTCACAAAATCAAGAAAGAAATACTAAAACGTTTCTGAATATCACAATGAACTGAGTGGACATCTTTTCGAGGCTCGCTAGTTCTTTTTTCTGTTTTTGCTTTTTCCTGTCGCAACAGAGCTCACAAACAAGGAACTAGTTCATTGTACAATATTCCTTGTATGTTTCCTTTACTGAAATTTCTCAGTCTTTTGTAGGAAGATGAACAAGCGTGTTAGTGATAAAGTTCCTATAGTACCAAGATCCACATTTGCCCCGAGTATCTGCACCCTGATATGAGCGTAGGCCGGTGTAGTCATAACTCTCTCAACAAACGTAGGAAGATATTATGTCACTTATGACCAGTACACTTAGGTGCTGAGCAAAACGGATTTCCCTGCCATGAATCTAGAGTCTAGAGCGGAAATTACGCCATCCGCAGCCATCCCATGCTCATATGAAATTCCGCTATGAATAAAAGCTATAACCGTGAACGCATGCAGTTCTAACGCAGGTTCCGATCCTGAAAAACTCTCCTCTGAATTCATCAGCAATCTCATTTCCTGTGATTCGATTTTGACCTGGGTCCCAACCAAGACTCAGTGTGTTCAGGCTTCAGACTGCCTTCAGAGAAATCTTCTCGAATCTATTTCGAAATCGTGAGAGGGTTTAGTAAGGATTTAAGCGCAGCTTGACGGTGATACAGATGCAAATACTTTGCCAACTCCCCAGATTCTTCACAATATATTGTGGTTCATTACCATCAGAATTTTTTTATACCACCGACTCGAGGACAGACACTAATTTTCCCAATGAGGAGTGATATTTACTTTGTCGTTTAGCTGTAGAATCATGCGTGAAGATCCAACTATATTCCTTTCCTGGTTCAGATCCTGGTCGGAACTATTCCTGAGTTCAAGGAAAGTAGATTTCGTATTTTAGAAGTCACATGAGTAATGGTGTCATTGCATTAGACGGCATGTCCTTAAGACCAGAGTCGTAGAGCAAGGTCACCAAAACTCCAATGCGTGTTGTACCAAAAACCACTTGTTGGCTTTGCGAATGCAGCCCATAATAACATATGAATATAAAGCAGAGGGATACTCACCAGGTTTGTCTACAACAGAGCCAGACGTGATAGGAAAAGCACCCATGTGGCTGAGGCAAACAATTCTTTGGAGTGAAACCTAGTTCCACAAGATAACCGACGCTATATAATTGGATTTATTATAACTTTGTAGATACTACCAGAAGGCCAATAGCGCCTTAGAGTCTTTCGACGTATGATTTTTAGACCAAAGCTTCGTTGTGGAAACGGACGTTGATGTATTTAAGCCTATATGAGTCGGACCACTCAACTTTTAGATCCTGGCATCAGTTAAAGACAGAGTAAAACAGACGACTAACAGCAACTGCTTTTACTTAAACCCGACAATGATGATTCCTGGCTTAAGATTTCTTCTCATGAAGCCAGGACAAAACGTGTGGATGCAACTTTTCAAAGTTATAACATACGCGTATGTGTTTCTCTTTCAAAGCACGTAATTGTTGAATCAAGCCAGGTCCATTGGATTTGGACCTCCTTAGCAAAGGGATGCTTCAAATGACAGTTTACAACACCAAAGTGAGAACCATCACAGACGCCAGTTCGACAATACTAACCAAAATGTAGTCTTCCCATTTGTTTTTGTTTTTTTATTGTAGATTCTTAGTGACTTAGATATTTAAATATTTCCATCTCCGAACAAGATCTACTGCCTAGTGATAATTTGATCGAATTCATGCAAATGATTTGTTTGCTTGCTCTACAGCGTTCAACAAGTTTATCATATCACATTTTAGTTTCAGACGAAAAGAGAAAAAATACAAAGCCATATTATCCGCATCTGAATTCGTTCGCGCGGAACCGGTTAACTATTGCGGTTTCTCGTTCTGGTATTTTGGCCGATCGGAAAACGTGACTAGACACTAGATCGTCATCGTATACTAAGTCAAGCAGACCAACTAAGCCCAACAAAGACCCAGCCAAAGGTAGTAACGTACACCTTCAGTTCTTTTAAATTTACTCCACTCAATTGTTCGGCACGATCGAGAGGGTACCCACCGTTCGTTGTGGCCTAAAGTTTGTGGTAATAGATACATTTGCCGTCTGTTGAACTTGAACTGATGACGAATGTCGAATGAGTTGTAGCCATGAGTAAACTTGTTCAGTTGGTTGGATCATTATGTGATGGTTTAAATATATATGTATGTACGAGTATACTCATATATATGTTATTTCAACGTTAGACGAAGGTCAAAAATTGATCTTAGAAAAAGCTCCTCTATTGTTGTTGTATTTATGTCTCTAAAACTTTATAAAATAATTGAAAGCGAAACCATATACTTATATCATTAGCTGATGTTGATTATTGTATACTCGATGCACGTAATTATTGTAGGAGTCTGGGAGTGGATTAGATTACGTTAATAAGCAATCGAATTGTTTTTTGTTGTTAAGTAATTTGTTGTTACGAATACTCCAACTGTTTGTGGATAATTATGAATGGAATTGCGAAATGGTAAGCTGATTAATTGGGGACCACCTAATTGAATGATTTCCGCTCTCGATAGTAGGTTCTCCGCTGTTTTAAATGAAAAATTATCTTCAGGAGAGGAGGCTACATGAAAACACAATTATGATTATGTGATTGTGACTCTCCTTCTTGTCACAATTCATGTACTTAAATTTGGCATTTGCTGTGAAAAGGCCTTTACTAAGCGTTTATTTGAGCAAGATCTGCTTGAAGCATAAGGTCGCTTTTGAAGTTTCTAAAATATAATCTGAATAATAAAATTGACTTTGAATTGAGTCTAAAACCCAAGATCTCGAAACGCGCTGGGAATGTACATATGCAAGTCTTATTTGTAGGCTATAATGGCATAAACCGGGAACATAACAAATGCATCAAGAGCAATCTCGGAATGCTCCTTCAGATAGCTAAAGTATTAGAAGATCTATCTATATGCAACTCTTTATTACCATTTCTATGGTAACCTACGATAAAATGCGAAATCATCGAAAGAGTTGGTACTGATCTACACCAGAGCTATTATAAACTAAAAACACTAAGTCTTATAGGTTTCAACCAAGAAGAGAATATCTTTCTGGATCTAGTTTCCAGTTTTCAAGGTGGTATCGAAAAGATGAACGTCTTCAACGATTACGCTGGAATCGACCAATAAGGCCAAATATCCGAATAAACTTTTCATCAACCATATCCATGCTATGGGGACGGAAAAGGGTTAAGGGATTATCACTTTTTCAATCAAAAATATATACAGAGTCAGAATTAAACTCATGTCTTAAGATGTTAAATTCTTTAACGGAATACTAACGAATATGCTAAGTAGCACGATGTTAGTAGATTTGAACGATTAGGATATATATTGAACGGCGGCGTCAATCTGAAAAATTGCAGTGCTGTAACTATGACTACAAATCGATTCCGCTTATTCAATCTCCTCGTGGTATCCCCCGGGTGTTGATATCGCCCATCCAGATTAAAGTTGACAAAAATATGAGCGTGAGTAATGTAAATTTCATGTAAAAGTTATCCTAAATTTAACGCAAGATTTGAACTTTGCACCATTTGTGTAGTTAAGTGTTGCCAACGAAAAAAAGAAAATGACAGTTTAGGGTTATTATTTACAAATGAAAGAATAAAGCGTTGACCAATGTTGTAAAAATTATGAAGGTTTAGCAGCTACAGTTCGCAATTTCCGTACAAAATATGGCCGAAATAGTGATATAACTTCACCAACTGTAAAGAGATTAATTCCGAAATTCAGTGAGACTGGATGAATTAGTGATCTTAGACGCTCTGGCCGTCATCCGTCCTTCAACAAGTCGTTCAACACATAACATCACTGCAGTTCGTGAGAGTGTTGCACAGAGTCCAGGATCATCAATTCGGCACCATGATCAAATATTTACATCTTCATGCATACAAATGATGAATTTATGAAGTAATTTGCCTTAGCCTATTTTCTTTCCCTCATGTGTCTCAATCATATTCGGTAAAACTAATTTTTGATTTGTGTTTGCAATAAAAGTTATTAATTAATTAAATTAATTTATTTTATTAACACGAAATACACATATGCTATATACATATAAACGTAACCCTACTCTACAAGTTATACGTGAAAATTCGACCAAACTTCAAAGAAAAATCCATCAACAGTTGGACTGCAGTAATTTCTCGGCGGCCAGAAAAGGTGATCTACACTAGCATGATTCGTCAGATTCTACCGATCCATTTTCAGGGAATGGATTTTGTCAGGTGTGCAATGAGGGACAGAGATTAAAAGATATGAACTGAAGGATGAATCCAATTTCGGTGAGGAATTCAAGACGTACAAAAATCAACTAGAGGAACACTACAGCCTCTGCAGAATATGCGATTATTTTTTTGAGAGAGTTCTGCTCGAAAAGAAAAAAATTGTTTTGGTCTACAAATTTCCAGACATTATTATTACGATTTTAAGCAGCCACATTTCTCCAACAAATATCTAACTACCTCGCTACCTTGGCAATAGTGACTGCATTTTATATTCTTAAAAATCTGCCTAATCTGACGAAGGACAATGTTACCGGCATATTAGGTAACAAAATTGGACACAATACGTTCATCATAATTTCACACATCTTGATGCTGACAAAAGTATTTGCTTCTTGTTTGGAAGCAATACTCGTAAGTCACCACAGCATTGCCCAGCAATTTTGGCAATTCTCAACCGAACGACTTCTATATTACACTCTCAAAACGGTTTCTATCTACCCCATTGACAATGGTGGTCATCATTTTTGTCATTTATCAGTTTTGATTTCCCAGTTGGTTCCATTTGTGGTTGTCTCTCATCTGGTTCCCAGACAAATTTGAATCTTCACCTACCACGGTTGTCGGTTAAATGTGAACAGGATTAATGGAAACCGATGAAGCCACACCCTACCATGTCGAATGCGTTCAATCAATGAAGAACTACCACCGAGTCGACTGGGCGACCTGCTAATGAAGTGGAAAGAGGATCAGACACTGGACACATGGGTTTCTTACAATGTTCTAGTTAAGTAATCTAACTTTTGTAAATAATTATCAGATTACAAACAAATATGTGCATACAAAGTGCAATTGACTGAAGAACTGAAGTCTACTGACCGCGCATACCGAAAAGATTATGGAACAAATACAGGTGGATGCTGAATTTTCAAACAATATCATCTCAAGCAATGAGATTCATTTTCATTTTGATGACTTTGTTAATCGTCAAAATTGTCGAATTTGGGGTCCAGATAATCCACGAGTGATTGTTGAGAAACAAACGAATCCATAACACCGCCATCCAGGACGTTCGATGGGATGGGCCGGATATAAGGAGAATGAAAACCTGTGATACTCGTATATACCTAGTACGGTGATTGCTATAGGCAAAAGAAACAGCGCTTACTCGGAAGTTGCCATATGCGGCTGACTTAAGCTAGAAGTCTTGGGCTTCCGACAAGTGAGCGAGCATATTATTACAATCCGCATCAAAGCTCCATTCGCTAACATAAAGCCAATATGCACCCATGCGCATATCGGGTTTAACCCGACCACACCGAGAAATCCATGCAACGAAAGACGAAAACTGCTCGTGAGCTCTACGAGCAAAGGAGACGAAAAGAACATCGGCTTCTCTAGAAGAAACAAAAAGCAAGAGAATCGCGCGACCGAAGATATTGAAAGGCAACATAGCACGGAAGTTTTACCGACAGGTATCAAGGCAAGAAGACCCTTATAGCCTTATAGGGAGATGCAGAGATGAAGAAGGAAACCTTATAGTAGGCTCACAGTCGGTGCTGAGACATGGAGAAACTTTTTCTACAGACTGTATAATGGCGAATAAACCCAGCATCCCACCGTCAGGTAGAATATACCCTTCAACTTAGACGATAATAGCGAAGACTTCACTCAACCTAACTAGAACAAAGTAAGGATAGCAGTATCTAAGCTAAAATCAGATGAACCTGACAGCTTACCATCCAAGGTATTCAAACCTGTTAGAAATGACTTTGTGGAGAGCAAGCACCATACTCATTTCTCAGATCCGGTCAAAAGAATGTATGCCATATGAATGGAATCTCAGTACTGCATACCCGATCACCTCAACTGCGCCGACTATAGAGGCATAAGTCTCCTCAACATCGCACACAAAATCTTATCTGCCATATTAGGGGAACATCTAAAAGCCTTTGTCAACAACCTGATTGGCCCCTTTCAGTGCGGTTATATATAGAGCTATGTATAGTTTCGGCATCCCCGACAAACTCGTTCGTCTGTGTGGATTGACGATGGAGAAGTCGGTAACTACTTAACCGAGACCTTTGATGTCAAAAAGGGTTTTAGACAAGGTGATACGCTGTCATGTGACTTCTACCATCCTACGTGAAAGAATTGTGCGGAATGCACAGTCTGCGCAACTGCACAGAGCAGTATTGAAACGGAAGCTGCCAAAATAGGTTTAGGGGTAAATGAGGGCAAAACCAAGAATAGCAGGTCAAAAAGAGCGGAAACATAACCTCGATGAATTCGGCAGAATGTCACAGTCGACAGCTATAATTTTCCGAGTAGTTAAGCACTTTGTCTACCTTGGGTTTTCCATGAATTCTGCCAACAACACCTCAGCAGAAACTAAGTGCGCAACTGAAAGCAGTTAGCTAAAGCCCAAACTAATTGGAGAGGCTTGCTAGTTGGGGCACCAATTTCACCATGAACTTTAGCGCCATCTGCATAAGTAAGTAAGACGCTCGCTATCGTGACATGATAATCGAATTTTTTGTGTTTAAATTGCAAGATATGGATGTGAACGACATGTGGTATTAACACGATGGTGCCATATGCCATACAGCCCAAAATTCCGTGTAACTTAGCGTTTTGGTGATCAGAGTTGGCAGCCCAAATCATGTGATTTAGCGCCGTTTAAGTTTTTTCTTTATGGTTTTTTGAAGTCTCAGGTTTATGGCAACAAGATCACTACCAATCACGCTTTGATGGAGCAAATTGAGCGCTATCAATATTCAGCCATATTTATGGAAAACTGTCATGGAAAATTTCGACAAAAGAGTGCGTATATGGCGGAAAAACCGTCGGAGCCATTTGCGATATATTCTATTGCCATCGGCCTATAGAGCCTCTGCCTGTAAGCTATTCCACACATAACCTTATATTGTAAACTTTATGAATAAAATTACTTAAAAAGTAGTATTTTCTATAAAAATTAATTCTTGCCTGAAGTAGGATTTACATGGAGGAATTTGCTTAACTTAATGAATAGCGACGTCAATAGCAAGCATAATAGATTCCTCAAATGACCCGACTCAACATAAATAGGAATTTTTCAGCTGAAAGCGAAATAGTAGCAGATGGATCACTAATATACCAACGGCAATTACAATGGTTTCTAGTTACTGTCTTTGGAACTAACCTCATAAAGTGTCTATCCTTGTAGATTGTGGGTTGTAAATGGGGTTAACTCTCGGTATAAGCAATCGACAAGAAGTCTTGGGTATAGACTGCACAACAACGGAGAAATACCGTGAGGGTATACTCAAAGGAAATCCCAGGTTTCATAAAAGGTAGTACTGCTTAGAGAGCATACATCCATTCATTTCCAACGATTGGTCACAGAAAGATGGACTAATAAGCATTGTTTGCACGATCCTCACAAAAGAAGACTTTTTCAACTGCGACAAATACGATTATACAGACATGGGTTGCCTTAATATCGCGTAAAGAATCTAATTTGCCGTTTGAGGTCCGTTGGTTCCACAATTAATCATAGAGAAACCGGCGACTATGGCAGTTTCTATAGAGAGAGAGACGATGCACAGTTCAGTTTTGATATGCTCAGGCGATGATGCGCAAAGACCTTGGGTGTCAAAAAAGAGGAAGGAAATTGTGCGAAGTTCTGCAAGTGAATGAGGACAAAACTAAATATAATATATTCTGTCAACGATGGGACCCACGTTGCCATTTGATGTTTGTTTGACCGAAGAATAGAATTGAGCACTAAAGCCTTGTCAGCAAACACTAGAAGACTCTACATACAGTGTTTTTGGCAAAAGCGAATAGCTCATAAAAATTACTTCAGGAGATTTGGTTCGGTTTCAAACTATGTTTCCTGTTGCACGTGACCAATATTATACATTAAAACCGGAGCAACGTATCTCCGGAAGTCAGAGACTTTTGTGAGAAAGTGGGTGAAATGATTTAATGAAAATGGAAATATTGACGATTCGACTGAACGAGGAAAATCGAAGACCATTGAGGACAAATTGCTGAAAATTGTTGAAAACAAAAAAAAAAAAAAACAAATAACAAGATTATCCTCAAAAAAGCGAGGCAAATGTTTCTATCTTCAACATTCGCAAAGCCGTTGCGGCTAAGCATTTGTTAACCGAAAAACACTTTTAAAAAGAACTAGAGTGAGCTCACCGTTAAAAGAGGTATGGACTGGACCAAAATTATATTCATTGAAAAAGCTTTCAACGAACTGTGAAACATCCATCAAAAGTTCATATTTTGTGCAGCTAGGTTCGGATTTTTGAATCAGATCAATGATAAAGATGATATAACAATTATATGGCTAAAAATGCTCTTATAAAGAATTTCGCGACAATTACCGCAGAAGTGCAGACACAAATTGGTTGTAAGTTAACGGCAACGATGAAATAGAGGAGACTGCATAAAATATTAAGCACTTTACGCATTAGAGAATATATTGTTAATAAAATAAATAATTTTGTTTCCTGAAGCCAAGTCTTAAAATATGAGCCAGAGTCAAGACCAGTAGCGAAAGCGGATGAAGATATCTTTTTTCGTCTCGGGTGCAAGACTCTTCGAAGGCTTTACGAGCTATAATCCTCAGAGATAACTAAGGAATGTAGAGAGAATGGACATTAACACACCGGCCCGAAGAGGCTTTTACCCCTACTTGGAGAGACAACGAAGTAGGAAAAAACTTCATCCTAGATAGGAGGACCTTAACTATTAATGCAACAAAAATCGCGTAAACTGGAAAGTTTAGTAATTGAGGATCAGGTCTACTCTGGACTGTAGCACTATCTAAGTAAGTAAGGACTCCATGTACAAGAAAAAGTGAATTTCTATTCACTTCCTACAAAATAAAAAAAACAAATAATGTGGACTTGACGGTCTATAAGTGTTTTAATGGTGGAACCAAGTATAGAGTTTTTTTTGTGAAGGATTTTCAACACGATAAAGTGCATATGTTTGGAATTAGAAAAGGTGTGATTCACCCAATAAAACGTAGATATACTTGTAGATAAATCATTTATCGTCACGGTCAACATCACATGCCTTCCATGGGAATAGGCAACACAATGGTTGCAAAAAAAAAATGAATAAATAAATTAAATACCTTGCTATTGGCTTAAAATATATTTTGGTGATCGTTTTAAATAAATTACGTCCCCGTCTCTGTAAATTCCGGTTAAATAGACCTTCATTGTCCGAATTAAATGTATCAACTTTTTAGGTCATAACACGGTAGTCAACCTTTTTTCTCCTTTTTTATTTTTTTCAAAATTTATTAACAATAAAATAGGTGCTAACTTTAAAAGCGAAATTCGGAACATTAAAGTGTTTTTTATTAGTCAGCTCTCCGTATCGCTTTTATCTGCCCGAGTGCTCCTTTGTACGCTACCATAAAAAAAACAACCTAGAAATCGCTGTAAGATTTTATTTTTCTAAAAAAAATCATATCATAAAATTAAACCAAAGTCGTAAAATTGTATGGGTTTTTGCAAATTTGTTCACTTAATGTTTTTTTTAAACATGCTGACTAAATTGAAGACATTTATCGTCTATAGCTAATATATGTATGTATCTGAAGAGTTCATTCTATTTTTCCCATAATTATGGATACCTTGCTAAACCTGTTTGTGAAAGAATACAATTTCAACAAGATCAGCATTATATCCATTAACTACGAGTATAGGCAGTTTGATAAAAAAAAAAAAAAACCGTTTCAATATGTTTCTGGTTTATTTGTGAATGTCATCATCGATTCTAAGTTGTCACATTTCGGACAGACAAGAAATTCAAAATTGATTAAAGAGGAGGGTCTCCGCGGAAATCAAACGTCTTCTAGTGCTGTCATTTCTTACCATTGATTTATATTGGCTTGTTTCCTCAAACTGACACATTTTTTCTCCGATTATCAGTAATACGTCCTCTGTTTTCCAATTGAATTCCGAAAGTGTCCCCTTCTCAACAGAAGAAACATCTCTGGGATCAGTTTCACAAATACGTGACATGATTACCAATCGCTAAATAATAATAAATCGACCAATGCTGCCAGATTGACAAAACACTTTAGTACGCTGCTCGTACATCATGATAATTGATTGAAATATGATCAGCAATTTATTTTCTCCATCCGATTTTATTTTTAACTGATTCACGTAGCAAATTTGTAGCGTTTGCGACACGAAATGCCACTATTAGACCACACTCCCAAAATGGGATTGGCCGTCATACCAAAAACAAGAAGAACTACAAATCGATAAAAACAATTATTGTAAGACAAATGCTAACTTGAAAGATAAAAGAAATAAAACACTATTCGCCGCAGCGAACGTTCAACTTTGTATGTAAAACAAAAACTGCATCTAATAGATACTCGCAACTATTCGTAGATGCACCTTCTACTCGTATTCTCTATGTCTGTGGTGTACAAGTTATTGTTGTTCACGCTTTTTGTGGGACAGTTTTCAAATCTACAAATGGAATTCCGGAAAATAACAAGGACGAGCAAACAGTCGTAGATACAAGTGACAGACGACTGCATGGCGCGGCACAGAGACAAGTGTATTTATGTTCATGTGTACATACGAGTACATCATGTGGCAACACTTTGCGTTGTCGTGTGTCGCGTCGGGTTTTGGCATGTCGCGTGGCTTAAAGTTCAGCTGTCATCATATTCTCTTTTCTCATTGTAACTCATGTCGTTTTGCTGCTGCAATAAGAACTATTTTTTTCTGACAGCAATACATCAAATATGTATGAAAGGGAAAAAGCTGCCGGGACATATCGTAAGAATGTTCGTTCTTTAAGAAAGAAATACAGAATGGGTGATAAGGATCAATGCACTTTGGAAAGAGCACCAAGCAAAAGAATGCATTTTTTTATGGATTTAATATTATGATAGATGTACACTCACTGACGGACTTATCGATACTACCCACATCCAAACAGGTATATCATACATTTTTAGTCAATCCACCAAGATAATAATGTGGTGCTACTTCTTCAAAAATGGGAAAATGGACCGAGTTTAGTGTGGTATAATTCTGATATTTTAAATTCTGATATTAGCCTGATAGACAAGATCAGCATCCACAACGCTTTGAAAGCCTTATTTTGTACCCATGGTGCATGCGACCAGTTGCTAAATCAAATTTTCCTCAGTGTAACAGATATTGACTCCGTGATTTAGATAGTAGTTTCAATAATAGCCCAAAATAACAGATGGTTAAGACGGTTACTTAAGGTGGCAATATAGGCCTGGGTGAACCTTGGCCTCAACCAACAAGCATCTCCAGCCAACTTGATCTTTAGCTAGCTGACCCCAGTTGCGCACGCCAAGTTGTTTAAGGTCCCATTCCACTTGCGTGCGCCTCCTGAGTCGCGGTCTTCCTCTTCCGCGCTGTCCCTCGGGGCAAAACTGGAGGAGTATTGGTGTTCATCTGCCTTACGTTACCCAACCACTCAACAGTCATTACACATTCGCCCTTTTGGCTAAGTCGATATCGCTGTACAGCCCGTACGGATCGTGGTTGTATCTCTTCTTCCACTCACCATCTATGCAGATGGGATCGAAAATCACCCGAAAAATTTTCCTCTACTCATCACACTCATCCATTTTTGATAAAGTCCATCCCTCAGCGCCATAAAGCAGGACTGCGATTATTAAGCCTTATATAGGGTCACTTTTGTTGGTCGTGAGTGGGCTTTGTTAGACAATTGACTTCTTAACTCAGAGAAGCAGAGATTGGTAAGATTTATTAATCATTTGATATCTGCGCTGGTGTCGTTGTCCTAAATTGATAGCAAAGCCTAAGTAGACAGAGTCCTTAACTACCTCAAAGCTATATCTGTCGACGGTAACATTCTGTACGAGATGTCGGTTTTGGGTGCCCTTTCTGCTTGACAGCATATACTTGGTTTTGCCCTCGTTGTCCGTTAGACCAATTTTCGCCGCTCCCGGCTCAATACACGCCAAAGCGCCACTGACATCACTCTGCTTTCTTCCGATTATGTTAATATCATCGGCGAATGCGAGTAATGTGACGGACTTTGGAGAGATGGTGCATCTAGTGATGCACTATTCTTTCAAGAATGATGTTAACGAAATCCCATGACAGCGCATGACCTTGTCTAAATCCTTTTTTGACATCACAAGTATCGGTGGATTCTTTACTGACCTTGATGCACACATACGCATCTTCACTTCAGCCAGGTCAGGTGGGCGGAATTGTTGGTTTACATCGTCCGCGCGCTTCTCATGCTCCTTTTTTTCCTCCTGTAGAGCTCGTAAGCAGCTCTAGTTATTCTATGCAGCGCCGTTTGGTATGCATCTCATTTAGCTGCATGTGCTTGCCAGCAATCGTCGTCAAACCAGTGAAACCTAGTACATCAGAGGCGGCATCTTTGATGGCTTTTTGGCAATGTGGCAACCGGTGTTCGATACTTGATGCCGAGGGCATAGACAGATTAAGGGAGACTCAATCGGAAAAAGATTGGACTGTCCGTCCGACGTCAAACTTCCTCACAGTATTATTTTGCCTTTGCAATGTTCGGGATATCTGAAACTGTACCTTGGCTACAAAAATTTAATGGTCCGAGTATGTTGGCCCCCCGGAAGATTCGAACATCCTGGAATCGAATACTGGAGAAATGCCTTCCGTCGATCGCAATGCGGTCAATTTGATTGACGGTTGATTGAGCAAGAGTTCGTCAAATCACCTTATGAATATCAAGATGAGGGAACCGCATGCTAGCTACGACAATGTTTCTCCCAGTCACAAAATAGCTTAGCCTGAATCCGTTATCGGATGTAGTGTCGTAGAGTCTATACTTTCCGACAGTACTACCAGAGATGTCCTATCTTCCTAGCTTTCCATTAAAGTCGCCGAGGATAATTTTAATGTCATAGCTAGAGCACTGCTCGTAAGTTTTATCCAAGAGCTCCTGGATGCTATTTTTGGTGTCGTTATCTTTCTCCTCTGTGGTAGCGTGCACGCATATAAGGTTAATGTTAGCAAATTTAGCTTGAATACGGATTGTTATGAGGAAACTCAAGACTTCTTGCCTAAGTCTGCGTTTAACAATAAACCCGCATCCAAATAGGTGATGCTGTTGCCGTTGATAACAATCGCCTTAGTAATTGTCGGAGCTGACCCATCCATTGAATTTCTTGGGCGGCGGTACATCTGCCTTGCAGCAGTCCAAGGTCTCCGTTAGTTGTTCGGTTGTAAGTAGCCTATTGAGGGACCTACCATTTCACATGCAGTTCGCTGTCCTTATTTCGTCTGGAGGAGTTGTCAAGAGTAGATGCGTCCGTTTCCATGGCTTGTTTTTTCTTCGCAACTATAGATTTTTTCCATGGCGGAGTAGTTACCACGGTGGCACAACCCTCCATCTGAAGTTATCGTTCCATAGACTTCTGTTTTTTTCGGGTTCTCCGGGTTGGATAGAGTCATTACAGAGACGCTAGCCTTTTTCATAAAATAATGAGCCAGAACGTCTATGGACTACGCCCTGCGAGTATGCATTTAGAACATGCGAGCATTTTACACAACAGATGCTACTAAAAAAAACTTGAAACTGTCCTTAAGAGGTCTACTTAAAGCAAGTTCGATTGCTAGGATCATATACTCGTTTAATATACAAATCAAGCCTGTATCAGAGTTACATTCCACAAAATCAGCCTAACATGTGCGCACGTACACATGTGGGAAAGCCAGACAACTGTCTGCAGTCGTTCACAGACCGTCGTGGAGTGAAAACGTGTTTCGGCTTTTATTGAGTAAAAGAGAAATATACCATATTAAGTGAAAACCCGTATTTGATAACATTTTGTAAAGGGTCAATTAGCCCAGTGGAAGTGGTGATCGAACGAAAGCCAAAGTGGCGTGGGTGTGGGTTCGAGTCCCGACGGGGAATCAGAGATTCTTTTTTTTTTTTTTTTTTTTAAATAAAACACGTGAAAGAAAAGTGTGAACAAGGCAGATAAAATCCAGCGATGGATAAAAGTGAGCGGTCCGCTCCCCCAATAGCGGGATCAGTGGATACCGCTAAGACATCAGCCGACGAGACAATTCTTACGGGAAAATTGTCTCGTGAAACAAGGGCTAAGAGGAGGAGTAAGATAATTCCGAATCCCAACCCGGTTAAACGAATCGCCCTATCGGCTTCACCCGTGAAGATGCAGGCTGGTGTGAGGAAAGAGACCAAAACAACAGGGGAAAAGCGTAAAAAACATGGTAGTGACTCCGATGGTGCGGAAGGGCACAACTTCGGGTCAAATAATAGCTTCGCCTCTCTGATGGCTTCGGAATCAGAGGACGAAGAAGAAGAACTTAATTCCCTTACCAGCAGCATTAAGCAGATGCAGGAACGAGTGCTGGTAATTAAAGCCAAGCAAATTGCGAGAAGGACGAGGAAACTGCAAGAGACCCACAATTCTCTAGAACAACAACAGCAGTCAAATAAAAAACAGTCTGAAACACAGCAACAACAAAAACAAACACTGAGACAACAAAATATGTCTCAGCCAGAATACAATACCACTGCGCAACAAAAGCAGAATAAACAGAAAGTACAACCACAAAAAAACCAACAAAAACAGCAGAAGCAGCAGCAACAACAAAAACAGCAGCCACACCAGCAGCAAAAACAGCAACAACATCAAGTACAACAACAACAGAAACAGCAGCAGAAATCAACTAAGCAAAGGGTGCCTCCAATTAATACATATAACATGGAATTGAAGGATACAATAGAGTTATGTAAGTTAGCCATAGGCAACAATTTCTTTATTAAAAAACTAAGTTCAGATAGGCACGCGATCCACTGCAATACAGTGGAGCGCTACCACAAAGTTAAAAGTTTACTGAAGGATACGACGACGGAGTTCTTCTCGTACACCCCGAAGGGGGAGAAGCTGCAAACAATGCTGCTGAGGGGGTTAGAACCGTCGTCTGATCCGGAGGAGCTCCTTGCACTGCTGAAAGAGAAAGAGTGTGAAGGGCTCAAATTCGTGGGGGTCAAGCCGTTTGTCACGGCTAGAGCCAAAAGGGAGAAGCGGCAACTGCCGATTTTCCTGGTCCAACTAAGTCCCACCAGCAATCTGGATGGTCTAAGGAGTATTAAAGTCCTAGACTACCAGGTTGTACATTGGGAGAAATTAAAGAGGAGCGAAAACATTCTACAATGTGTTCGCTGCCAAAGGTTCGGGCACGCCGCGTCGAACTGCGAAATGCAGCCTCGATGCGTGAAGTGCGGAAAGAACCACAAGTCCGAGGAATGCCCTCTGGGTAAGGACGGAGCGTCTGAAAAAAGCCAACTCTCTTGTGCTTTATGTAGGAACACGGGACACACCGCAAATTATCGGGGTTGTCCCAAATTCCAGTACATCAAAAGAATAAATCTGGCCCGGCAGCAGAAAGTGGAAGTTAAACGTCCACCCGTGCATTTGCAAACTCCAGCCGTTACTCCCCATATTACCTACGCCCAAATGGCGGCAGGTAGGGGAAATACGGTACAGCAAGCGAAGGTTGCTTCTCAGGCCCCAGCGCCCAGAGCACCTGAACCAGTACCTGACATGCTAACTATTTTGCTCTCTATCCAAGGGCAGATGGCTCAGCTACAACGTCATTTAACTGAACAGACCGCGCGGGTGGATCAAGTATACGCACTGCTGCCTGGCCTAACGCACCTTTTGCCGTAATGGGTACGTGCGTGGCGGAGCAAACCCTGAAGATCCTTGCTGTGAATGTGAATTCACTGATTAGGCTCGAAAGACGAGCCGCACTATTTAAGTTGCTTAAAGACCAAGCCCCTGATGTGCTTTTGGTTAGCGAAACTAAGCTTACCAAAAGACACAAAATGAGGCACAAAAGATACAAAATAGTACGGAGAAACCGACCCAATTCCATTCAGGGAGGTGGCGTTGCGATTTTCGTACGAAAAGGTATACGTTTTAAAAGAGTATACAGTGGTGTAGTACGTAGATTCCAGGTGCTGGAAGCATGCATCGTGTATATCCCCCTCCGTAGTGGAAAGCGGTTGTACATGGTGTCTGTCTATGCACCTAAGGCTACTCAATCCAGTTTATTCACCTCAGAGCTCGAGACGCTTTTTCGATTTATGAGGCTGGAATTGGAAGACAACTATTTTGTTATCGGCGGAGATTTCAACGCCAAACATAGTGATTGGGGAAATAATACACCAAATACTAGAGGGAACCTACTATTCAATTGGTGGGGTCAGCACAGTGTGATGTATCGACTCGGGCTTAAGGCGACGGATAGACCGTCGTTTCCCAGACACGGGTCTTATTTGGATCTTCTGCTGTTCGACTCACGAATACAACTGACATGCACTAACCAACAAACTACAAACTGTCTACGCACTTTCGTGTATGACAGTGACCATTGCGGTCTCAGCACCGAAATAACTATTCCAAACGAAATTGCGGAATTGGATGAGTTTGTTCAAAGGCATTCCTACAATTATAGTAGGGTGCGTTGGACACACTTCACCAGAACACTGACTAGAGCACTCTCTTCGAATTCGCTCTACCCACCGTCCAACAGAAATCTGTCAAACGAGGAGATTGACAGGTATCTAAGACTAATGGACGAGACAATTAAACGAACAATGAACAGAACAATACCTCGGTACCAACACACTGACGAAGAAGACTTATTCCGCAACGCAACTATTGACGCACTGCACCGACATAAAAGTAGACTTCTGTCAAGACTAAAAACCTTGTACAGACAGTTTACTGACAGACATAACCCGGAGATCATGACACTGAAGTCGTCGATTAAAAACCTCCAAACATTAATAAAGGAAAATTACAGAGCATCTGTAAGTTTGTATTGGAGCAATACAATTCGGGCTGTAAACACCAGCAACCCGAATATGTTCCCGCAAATAAATAAAATATTTCGGAGAAGTAATCAGAACGACCTTCCATGTTTTAAAATCGCCCGAACGACGAACAACGAACAAATACTGGTAGCAGCGGGCATAGATCCGAATGAGGCTGTTGATGATGACAACTTCTTTGTGATCGAGGATCCGCAGGAGCAGGTAGAGGCTATAGGAGCGACTTTCCAGGAAGTGTACAAGGCAAATGCTATCATTGGCCCGAACCACGATCTGGAGAATCGAGTCCTTGTGCACAATTTCTACCTTCGAAATGAAATTGTGAATTGGCGATTCGAGAGCTCGGGTTTCACCCAGTTCAGTGACGAGAATATGGCAAATAATGTCATCACCAACGATAGGGCACTACCCCCGTTCATTTCGAAGGAAGAGCTCCAAACGATCTTCGAATCGCTTAGAAGTAAGAAATCAGTGGGAACCGATGAAATACTGAACATTGTGCTTTCAACTAGAAGCGGTGAATGTTTAATAATGCAATGAATAATGCACATTATCTAGCGCATTGGAAAACTGCGGTGGTACATCCCATCCCCAAAAGGGATAAAGACACTTCCAATCCGGCGAATCTCCGCTCGATCAGTCTTCTTCCAAACATCAGTAAGGTGTTCGAGAAGGTGATCAATAGAGTCCTGACTAAGTGGGTTGAGGACAAACATATAGTTCCGGATAATCAATTCGGTTTCAAGGCGGGGCATGATATCATTCAGGCTGCGTCGAAACTGGTTTCTGATATCCAATGGAACAAAGCCAAGAACCAGTGCACTGGTGCCTGCCTGATTGACTTGGAGAAGGCCTTCGATACCGTATGGTTAGAAGGACTCTTTTTCAAGCTGGACAGGTTGGGCATTAGTAAACCACTGCTGTATATTCTTTTCGATATGCTCTCCAGTAGACAGTTCATCGTGAAGAATGGCGATGTGACTTCCGCTGGAACATTTAACATTAAAAACGGTCTGCAACAGGGTGCGGTAAATTCGCCGATCCTATTCAACATTTACACGAGTGATTTGATAGGTTCACTTCACCATGCCATAGCGTACGCAGACGACATAATCGCGTACAGATCAGGTCCAAAGATTGAGGTCATTAATATACTTTTGCAGCGTGACTTCGACAAAATTAAGCGATATTGCGATGATTGGAAGTTGAAAATCAACTTTCAGAAGTCTGAAACCATTTTGTTTAGGACGCCTTTGTCTGGGGCCTCTAGGGACACCAGAAAGAATTGGCGAAAGTTCTCGATCATGGGACAGCACGGGCAGCCCCTTGCTTGTCAAAATGTAGTCAGATACCTTGGGATCTGGCTAGATCAATTTCTGTATTTTAACAAACATATAGAGGTTGCTCTGGCCAGAGCCAAAGGTGCTTTTGCCCTTACAAAGAGACTGTTTTATAACAGCCAACTCGATGCGAGGGTGAAGGTAATCTGCTACATGGCCCTTATCAGGCCCATGCTTGTATTTGGATGTCCCGTGTGGTTCAACGTGAGAGCAAGTTTATTGGAAAAGATTCGGGTGTTTGAGAGGGCTTGTCTTAGGACTTGTCTTCGCCTATACAGAACACCAGAGTCTCAGTACATAAAATTCTATCCTAATGAGGTCTTATACAATAGGGCGAACCTAATAAGAGTGGACAATTTCGTCATTAAGTTGACTCGAAGGCACGTTGCAAGAGCAATGACCTCATCGAACAACCTGATCTCCGGGGCTTACTACCCCAATTATATGTATCACGAGAGAGTTCGCTTTGACGGCTTTATTCCTCCAGAAGCGTTCCTCTATCTAGATAGCAAAGGTCTGATCCAGGACAGATTGGCGGAGCCGCTAATCTTCCACGTTGCTCGAACAGCTGCGGACAGGCGACTCAACTACGACAGAGACGTCGCACATGGCAGTGCGGAGCGTCTCCGGTTCAGCAGGGCGGTAGGGAGTCGCGACATGAGGGATGTTGCTCAGCAGCACCAAAACTTTTGGTGGCTTGTTGAAGGGGAGGATGCTTCGTCGTCAAACTCCTTCAGTGATATGTAGCTTCATGTGAAGCAAAGTGGGCCAGCCTATTTTTTTTTTTTTTTTCTTTTTTAGCCATGGCCGGCTTACATAGTTTTAGGTAGGATTAAGTTAATTTTTAAGAAAAAAAAAATATAAAAACCAAAAAAAAAAAAATTAAAAACAAATATATATATATACATGTATTTATATATTATGTATATCCATATTATGTATATATATATTTATGTATGTCTGTGTTTGTGTTAGATGTAAGTAGGTTAAGTAGATTAAGATTTATTTTTAGGTAGTATGTAGGCTTTAGTTTTAAGTTTTATACAAAATTAAAAAATGTCCATATACTAAGTTTTTGATTAAAATTTATTTTCTTAGTTTTAAATTAATGTTAAAATAGAAATAAAAGTAGACTGTAAGATTCGTCGAAAGACATAGTTTAAGTGTTAGGTTTAACTTAGAGTGCCCGCATGGGGCCAGTAAGTTAGAATAAGATTATTTGTAAGTAATTTAAGCTAATTTTTAAGCGTTTTTTGTTTAGCATATAAGAGTAATTTAAGGTAAAAAATAAAAATGCATAAAAACTGAACTGACAGACAACTGTCTGCTGTCTTCAAGGCACAAATGAGAGCTCTGTGAAATACTGAAGGGACCTCAGCCACTAATGCTCTGGGAAATGGAGATTATTTTAAACAGCATGTTATTTATATGTAAGCACATAAAAGGTAAGCATCAATTAAAAGGCTGAAGAACATCCAGATCACCGTCTCTGATCGTTTAGCAACAGAGCTTTACAAATTTACAATGGATGCATGCACTAAATCATCAACAGAGTAGTGAGCTAAACAGCAGAAATTCAGAATCTAGCCATAATTAGTGCAACTGTGACTCATAATGCTGGAAGATATAAGATACAATGTGTTTGGCATCAACTACTCCGATCTAAGTATTTCAAATGTATAGCACATTGCGGCAAGGATTTGTGCTGCAATGTGACTTCTTCAATCTACTGCTGAGACATATACTGCCTAGGACAGATGTTGGCACGAAAGGCACTATTATCGAGCCAAGTAAATGCAGCTAAGGAACAAATAAATATCTTTCCACCGCCCTTGATAAAATATTACTGTTGCCAGTAGTAATTTCGAGGTTTAGAAATTATTCTACCTCAGAATAAACATAAACCCCAAACATGACATCCTAGTTGTGATTCGACAAGGAATTACCCTAGGAACCTGCTGATACTTTGATTTGGCATGCTCTTCAAAACTAGTCCTATTTGGTGCCAAGTCCTGAATGGAAAGCAGGACACGTATTACTCGTAAAAGTATGCGAGGAGGGTGAATTTAGAAAAATATATTACAGCGAATTCTACCAGCTGGATACGAACTGTATCAGCGGAGAAGCACAGGTTCGATCGCTGAGAGCCATTGCAAATAGGTTAACCAAATTCAGAGATTTACCTGCATGCAGGAAAAGTATAAGTATACATAAGAACTCTAAAAAAATGCAGCTGGAGACGAAATTCATGCCAGGCCAGGTTGGAATACGAACTAATACAGAAGTAAAAGTCATTAAAAATGAAGCAGCAATAATTAACTCCGCACGCATTAAGATTTATCTTAGTAGGAAAGACTGCGCACCTTCAATTGCACGTCGACAATTTGAGATGGAATCAAAAGCCACAAACCATTATTCAGAAGGTAGTGAAGAATGTAAAATGCCGAACCAACGACAACGGGAACAGCTCGTATTTAAACAAACTGTGATACTAGGTGATCGCCTTATTTTAACTTCATGAACGTACTCGTATTAGAAGTCTATAAAAGTACGCAAACCACTACCTTGTCGTTGCTAACAAAAACGAAGATATTTCAAAAAAAAACTCAAAACAAGGAATACTGTGACACCAGTGGCGATGATGCTATCAGGCTATAGAACCACCGGAGAGGCATCACAAAACTCCTTTCAATATTACCTTCTTGTCAATGCAACAAAACAATATACGTAAATACAAAACGGCACTGCAAAAAGGTCAAGAGCTGCCTGGAAGCTCTACGAGAAAAACGAAAGGAAGGACTTTCGCTTCTTCAAAGGACGAAGGAGGAACTGAAGGAGCGCGCCATCGAAAATGTTTAAAGTTGGTACCTCGAAAAAAATATACGGAGTTTTTATCAGAAGTTCTGAAGTTCATTTGTGGAACTAATCCTGAAAAAAGGCACTTCTGCAGACTATATGTTGAAGGCTAACATTCTTTCGTCATTTAGAGCGCCCATGTTTCTACATATCTGAATAGAATGATATGGGTTATAATATTCAAGTTCAGAAAAAATAACTTCACACGCACTTCGGTGGCGGATCATTTTTTCCACCACAATAAATGTGTTCCTAGGGGGGCAAAGCTCCAAGAAAAACTTTGTGAGTTAAGGATAAAATGAACAGTGGCAGCTGTTTTGGCAGTTCAATTTGGTCGGTCATTTTAACATGAATAGACTAGCGTCAGAACAATGCTTTTAAATTGTGCAAACTTTTTTCGAAAATCATCGTTCAGTTCACGAAACTTGCCGTCGCAAAGTACTTTGTACAATCGACAAAATCATCCAACTGAGCAAGTATTTCGAATAACCATGGATCGTTTTCGCAACACGTATACGCCAAAAAAGCTTTTGCTTTTGTGGGTTGCAGTATTGAGGATGACCCAAATAAGTCCCCTTACCGTCGTACACAGCAATTGGAGCTATAACTATTAAAGCCTAGGATTTTGAACGCGTACCTACCAAACACGTGTATACGGAATCCGTGTAATTAGTACATAAAACCCAACTTAAAATCCGTGTTATTTTAAAACACGTATACTTATTCACTTTATTATCTGTGCACACGGATTTTACAAGCGCGAATTTTTGTCATTCGTTTCATTGTTGGCATCATTTACAATTAATATTTTTTTGATTTTCTGGTCTATCAATGCAGAGGCATTTACTGTTAATCAAGTGCAAGACGCTTACAACTTTTTTAATTTTTACTTGCACACACATATGAATTATATGGGCCAGGTATAGTTTTCGTAAAAAAAAAATCTAACTCAAGATATTAATTAATCAATTCTGACGTTCCAATGATAGAAAAGCTAGAAAAAAATAGGTCGCCGTTTCTGTCTGCCTGTGGCATATATGCGAGACAGAGGAAGTCGTTCGTTCACTAATTAAGGTTAATACCTATTTTAGTTCTTATTACTTTCTATAATAACTGATCGCTCATTAGTACCTAATCGGAATGTCTAAACCAAAACGCTGAGTTTGGCAGTATTCCGAACTAGGCAGACATTTGCTCTTAATTCATAAATTGAAATCTGCAAATATGACCAAACAAAGTACCTCAATAAGGATTGACTACACGTCACACAACACCGATGATGAAAGTATGGTAGTTACTGAAAATCAGGCTGATGAAAAGTGTATGCTTTCAGAAAATTCAAACAGAAAAAGAAAACGTCACAGAAGATCTATGATCGTGACATAAGTAAGCGAGTATGAAATCGAGAAAATACATGAAGCACTGGTCAAATTGATAGCCATAAATCAATTGCCGCTTTCATTCTGTTCAAGTATTGGTGTTCAAAACTTTATGTCTGTTGTTAAGCCGAACTATGAGCCATAAGACGAAGAAGCAATTAAAAGAGATTAATTGCCGTAAAGTGGTCAGTTGAACAAAAAATAAGTAGAGATTTGGATGCTGCGACGAGCATAATCTGTACAACTGATTGTTGGTCGTCGTTATCACAGGAAATTTATTACACTCAAACATTTTGCACATATTATTGATGCTCAATTTCTAGACTATCACCAAAAGACCTACAAAATACATTTTCTGACTGAGCAATTGCTGATAAAGTCACGGTCATTTCAGATAATGCTAAAAAGTGTCATTTCTTTACATGTGCAGCCAACTCTCTTCAACCAGCCATCGATAGTGCACTTAAACACGAAAACTTGCAACTTGGCCATTTCAAACACTCTGCAGTTTCAAAAAGGGCCTTAAAACCGAAACAAGATCAGTTTGGCATGTCAAAAATAACGTTAATGCAATCTTGTTCCACTCATTGGAACTCGACATATACAATGAATAGATGAACATACATCTATGAATAGATTTTCAGTGTCTAATGTCCTTTTCGAACGAACCATCACCAGCACATTTACAGGACAAAAGCTATAAATCTGAGAGAGTCAGTGGGCAACTGAATTTGAATATTTACTCGGAGGCCTACATCCATTTCAAATTGTAAAAACAGTGTTTTACCGGGCAGTAACTCCCCAGTTTCACTTGTTGCTTATGAAGGTAATTGAAACCCATTTAAAATTCTTAGAAGACAAAGAAAAAATCATTACAAATTTCAAACTTTGATTCAAAAAGTCAAACAACTATCTGATCTTGATTGGAATAGTGATAATATATTTTTAACAGAATGTTCTTCCTTCCTTGATCCAAGATACAAAGCCTTGGAAAAATTTAGGGAAGAAATTAGAAGCAATGTTAGACATATGCTTGCAAGTATTTTCCCGCAATCAAAAATCAAGAAGAAAATAAATCCTCCAAAAAGAAGGCTTTGTAATTTTTATATAGTGTTGAAGTTAATGATTTGCCTGACTCTACAGTACAGTTCGAAAGTAATCTGTGTTCGCGCCTATTGCCAAACACCTATAGTAATAGGATTTCCTTCCCCTTTTCTTGGATGTCGGCAGATTCTCCTTTTACTCGTATACTCAAAAATAAAACCACCACCTTGTTCGTTGACAGTCCTTTATTAACGACCCACAGCAAAACGAACGACAAAAGAGAAATAAAAAAAAGGTAAAATAATGTTGTTTCTTTCTAACTTTGGCGTGAAGCTGGCTGACGTTCAATGTATAATATAATAATAAACAGACTGATAGTTGGCGTGTACAATCTGGCTAAACTACAATTAAGATTCGAGAATAGCAAAACTAACAAAAAAATACTTAGCAACACCAGCAACGTCAGCTAGCTCAGAGCGATCTTTCCCAACTGCGGAAATATATATAGACGCTAGTATTTTAGTATATTTTGTATCAAAATAGACTGCTTATTGAATAAAACGTTTTTCTCAGCCAATTTTTTAAGAACTAACTTTGTTTAAAGCGTATTTTGATATTATTTAAATTGACTAAAGCAACAACATATAATACATTTATTAATTTTCCGTGTAATAAAAAATAATTATGTGGGTATAATTAGATGAACTCCAATCCGGATCCATTAATTACACGCATATCCGTGTAGTAGAGAACTTTTGATTGTCCATCCACTTCACGAGATTTTGGGAGAAGATCATGCTCTGAGAGCAGCTACAAAATCCAGCTGCGTGTGTATCGTAAGTTCACAGAATGGACGAAAGCTAAGGTATCTCTTGATCCTCTTTAGGCAGCACAAAATTTTGTTCAACAATGGTGCTTATTTTTGGTTAAATGTCTACGTTAACAAGCAAAACTACTACATCTTGAATGAAGAAAGTTTAAAAGTCATTATAGAGAGGCAGTTGCATTCACCAAAAGTCGCTGTTTGGTGTGCTTTATGGGCGGGTGAAAGCGATATCGGTCACAACATTACTGTCAATGGAGAGCATTAACATCATAACTGAACTTTTCGTCCGCAGTAGAATGGCATTAATGTGGAAGAGCTGTATTTTCAATAAGATGGCGCAATATGGCACAACTAATTTATTAAAGGAAATATTCAATGAGTCCTTCGCGTAACGAACTTGCCAATTGACCTCCAAGATTGTGCCATGTAACACTTTTGGATTATTTTTTGGACAAGGTAGTGTAGCTGATTAAGGCCGATAAACCAAAAACGATGAACGATTTGGAAGCCAGCATTCACAGTGTTACTGCTTATATAAGACATGCGATAAACCCAATACCATAGCCATTACCACGTGTTTGTGTTTTATGTGTTTTTTGTTTTCATTTTGAAGGTATAGTCCTTAAAAACAAAACAACTTTTAAAGCCCGAAAAAGTATTTTATTCCACCCAAAGATCCAATGCAATGTCTTCGCTTTCGCATATATACGACAGCACCTTCATACGACAGCCCAAATCGGGGTTAAGGCAACTAAGTTTACCTAAGATGAGTAGTTGCCTAAAATACAACAACAAGCCAACTTCCACTAATAATTTCTCGTTAAATGTTGGGTGTCAACCATGGAGCAAAATAATCACTGAGCATCAAAATTTTTCCTTCTCTCTTTGTCCCATTTTCCTAAAAACTTAACACGTGCTCAGGTATTTCAAGAGTAGTAATTCTCACTTAAGTGATAAGTTCTTTTTATATAAAAAAAGAAAAACTTAACGTCCACAAATGGACTGGGCTAAGATAATAGGTTTCTGGCTGATGTAGTCATGATCCCTTGTGAAGTTAGTATGTAACCGATGAAAGAGTTGTCGCCTTCTCCCAATACTTCTATTGTTTTAGCCAATGCGATCATCAGAATCCTAGAATGTCCTCTATGACTCAATGATGATTCAAAAGACAAAAAACAACGATAACTGGATGATGCAATGACAAAAACATCAAATAATTAAGATATAAGGGCCGAGTGCAATTTGGGAATGCAAAGCACACAACTGCACCTTTATTATGGCCAGAAACCATAGACAAAAAGTCATCCAACCTCAGTTTACTGAAATATTACTCCGCTATCTCAAAATCATGCCTAAAAAATTGATCCGTTTTGTTGCCATGAAACTTTCTCTATGGATGATGAATTAGCTCGTCAAAAACTTGACCCAAAAATGTATGCTGGTACTTTCATCCAAGTCATCAGGTGTTGTCCTACTTAAGTCAATCCATTGTGACCTTGAACAGACCCATTTGGATTACAACTAAATGTCAGACTTATCACATAAGACCGCTTGGTTTTTCATGTAAAAACTTTTGGCAGACAGTATGAAACAACGAGGCCGGCGTATCATTCTAAATGAATACATTATAATACCAAATGAGTTCCAGATCCAGCACAATGTGACAATTTACCAGAAAAGCACAGCATTCATGTTCTCTCTACACAAAAAAGATTATCAAAGTGATACCGCATTTTTATTTCTAATTTATCTTCTACAAAACTACAGGAAGAAAAAACTCATGATCAGTTATAAATATGACCAGACCGGGGGTGTCAGAATGTGAATAAAAGTTGTTGCCTACTTGTGTGTATATCTGTCTGACTGTCAGATTCTTTATCAACTGGGGTTTTCTACTCTCAGCCCTTTCAACATCTAACTAATCTCTTCAACTGTTATCATTCCGAGATAACATTTCCTCATTTGTTTAATCATAGAACTGACCTTAAATCAACGGGTAATACCAAATCCCTTCACCTACGCAATCGATATTTAAATATATGTACTCGTATGTACGTATGTACACGAGCACGATTAGGGCTGCCCTCTTTAGCACCCACAAAAATCCAATTAACACCAAAATAATGCACCCTGATAAGATTGCAACTACGAGTATACTCAGATACTCGTACTCGCACACTCCATTGACTATCGGGTAAAGTCTATATGTATTGTGTAAAAGATCAACATGGCGGAAGATAAGATACTCCAGAGTCAGGCGAGACCATCCATCAAGTTTAACACCCCGTAAAATGCAATTGCGAAACTTTTCCCTCGAAAACGTTTTACAAGACACAAGAGGTTGTTACACTCGCTAAACAAATATTTAAACATTTCGAGTTGAATATGAATTCCCCGAGAGCGGACGAAAGTATCATATGGATTCATCAGTGACTCATTACAAATATAATTATATTTCTTATCGTCGTCGTTTAGTGACCTAAAAACAGTTCCAGTTCCAGGGAAAAAAAAGAAACAGAGGTGTATTGTTTGTGCTAAGTGCACCGCTGATTGTTATATGGGGCGTACTGCACTCAAAACTCTAGAGTATTGAATGCATTTTGAGTGCAAATTTGAAATTGAAATTGGAAATTATTGAGATTCTTAGTAAATTTTCATACATTACCGTTCAATTTGGCTTTTGCAATCTCATAAAGGTGTGTGCTTTACACATTTGGGGTGTGTATCTTACCTGAAAAAAGAATAAAACGTTGGCGAATTAGTACTTTGTTATACGAGTAGTTTATAGAAAAAAAATAAAATAAAAATTACAAATTAAGCAAGACAAATTCATGAATACTCATTCTACTCTAACAACGCAATATATGTATGCAGATCGAGAGACCAGGTTCTTGCAACACCTTAGAAACTTGAAAGATACCTTCCCAAAATCGAAATAGCATCGGAAGAAGTACACACAACGGCATGGTTCTACCGATGCATGATGACTTCTGCAGTCGGAGCAGTGCTTATAGTAACTAATCTAACATATTCGGAGCTCAAATTTAAATAAATTTCTTATCCTGATGGTCGCATCTGTTACGTTTCATCGTGGTAGGAGAGTCAGGCTCTTACGGCGTAGAAACCGAATAGACCGATCCTTTGACCATAAGAATTCATGCACCACAATCTCTATTCAAAGCCACTCACTGCAGAAACCTTGGAAATATTCACAGACTTATGCTCCGGAAATATTGAAAAATACTGATAACAGATTGCTTAACATGCCCGGGTCATCTACAGATGGCCTTATTAAGTTTAATACAAACTAATCTTAAACTAAAACTAACACGAAATGACGGTGAAGTTCAGGGTCAATAGAGCTGATTGTCGAGGGCATTTCTGAGGGTTCTTCTGCTGCAACTTCACGAGGAATACGACACAATGTCTATTTAAAATCAAATGTGGGTTTTTTGTGGTGTGCGTGGGTTAGTGTTAAACAAAAGCTGAGACAGCAGTGTGCGACGGTCGATATTGCCGGTTAATAGCTGGTGGATAAAAAGAATATCGGTAGGTTCGCGACGTTTTTCCGAATAAAAAGTAGACCGAGCAGTTTGAGTCGGTCAGCATGAGAGGATAGGATGTAGTGGTCAGAGAGCTTGCACAGGGTAAATCACAGGAATTTATGTTGGACAGGTTCGATACGGAGAATATGGTTTTCATAGTAAGCGGACTGTACCTGGCTGGCATACTCGAGAAGTGGCTTAACAAAATTGTTGTAAATCGATTTTGTGCCGTAAGGGTCAGAGATGAACTCACTTGTGCAGTATGTATCACAAATAACACCCAAATCCTGCCTTGAGGTGACTGTTGCTACAGCTTGGATTGCGATATCTAGTAGGTTCGGTTAAGAAGTGCTAAGCGCTTCCGGGAGTATGAGATGGTCTGGAATTTCTTTATTTGTGTTCAAGGAAATTTTCGTCGTACCATACTGAGAAACTATTAATATCATTTTATTAAGATTGCCAGTTAGAAAAACCTGAAAGTTGTCTATAGATTTCATATCATCGGTATGCACAGAAATATCAGTGTTGAAGAAATCCTTTCGCCGAACATTCGGCAAGAGAACACTTTTTACATGAATATACACTCCACCAGCTACTCAAAAAAATTCTCAAAGTAGACTGATGTAAATTTATTTCAGGAGATATGCAGGATAGGCACAAAATAGCTTAACAGAGCATGCACATGATAAGATGCGTATTTTTAATGTTAAAGGAAAAAATAAAAAGCTTCTCATGGGAAATCTAGTTTTTTTAGAATAGCTTTAATCTCCAGAGCATGTATATCTCAGATATACATCAACAGGGAGGGAGTCAAAACACCTACAGTCTATCACAAAGCTCGAGAGGAAAATGGTAGTACGATGAAAAATGGGCTCATAGAGACTAAACTACATACAATAGCTAGCAAAGGGAACCGAACCAGAAGAAGGATATAAAATAAAGAAAACTATGTTCAGTCCAAATCAAGATAAACTCCCAGAAAGTTGGTTGCTAATAGCTTGCCTTAAGGCCGGAATATAAGTAGACTTTCCGGTTACAAAAACAAAAAACAGTTACAGCCCTCTTGCACCAATTTTATCGGCAGATACCTCAATGACATTCGTTTCGGCTAGAGAACTTCCCGTTTAAACACACACATTTTTCATAAATTAAAGACCGCATATGATACATTATATAGCATTCTTCTCCGAGAGCGATCCCCGATTTTTGACGGCCGCCAAACAATGCCTTGTATGCCTAGTGGTATTGTAGATATCGAAGTGCAATGTTCGGTATTACATCAGTTTTTACTGATTTTTTACTTCTTAGAGCTCCGAAGATCGCATGGAGCTCTTTCTTTCGAAATTAACTTGGAACCTGAATTCTCGAATCGGTCGTAGCATGTTCGAGCCATATTGCAAAGAAGTTATCATCATCGACAGCTTCTCCTGGAACTTTAGCTGCTGTTGGCAGTATTTCTTCATTGTCCGTTGTTCGAGCGATCTTTAGACACGGAGAGCCGTTTTGGTTTTTCCTAATAAATATTTTATTTATTCATAATTGGGGGTTCAGTGTCATGACCTCTGATTTATATCTGTCATATCTTTTCAGTCACAGGTCATCATTGTCAGTGTATTGGCATAGAGGTATCGCATTGACCATAGTTCGTCAATTTTCCTCCTCCAAGAAGAATACTCTCTTCAATCTCCTGCAACAATTTTCCCAACTTACCCTATTGTAATGATCGGAATACATTTGAAAATCCTATAGTTCCGTATTTTCATTTGAAAGGTTGTTTTGGTATTTCGATTGCAATGCTCAATATCTTACATAAACCTGCTTAAACGTGAATAAAACAAAAACTATGAGATACGAGTATATTGTTTTACTCAGTTTAGCATAGAAGAAGCGGGCTTTATTTCTTGGAAATCATATCGATCAAGTGCCATCGCACCACCGATTTTCGTACCACATGCTGCAGCATGCTTGGCTGGATGTCATAAATTTCAGCTCCATGATAGATCGCTGGTTATTAGCGTGAACCTTATTTTTGATGTGGAAAACAATCCATGGGACTAAGTCTCGAGACCACAGTAGCCACGAGACGTCCCCAAAACGGGAAATGTTCATACATCAAATTCATGAAAGTTTTAGCGATATACGGAGTCTCGCCTTCTTGCTGAAACCCCGTGTGTGTCAAGCAAGATAGATGTACTTGCGAATTAAGTAAAAAATAATCTGTGATCTAGAGATCACAATATACGCTGTTCTCGTTCTCGTTAGTGTTTAAGTCGCTATACTGCCAGTATTGTTTATTTACGTGCCACTTCAGGTGCAAATGGGCTTCGTCGTTTCCAACTTTGTTTAACCAAAATTTGTTCTTGCACCAATTGAATCGTGAATGTTAAATTTAAAGTTTTTCTGTAAAATTGAATGAACGATGGTTTTTGAGAGTCCCAGAGTAGCCGCACTTTTCCGCACGTAGATTCTTGGAAGTGGAAGAAAAGCCTCGTTCCACCTCAAAGATGTTTTTGGTATTCCTTGATATTTTGCTAGTCCCTGGTTAAAGGGTATTCAGAGCTGAAGAAGTTTTGCTGAATCCGTGCGCCCACAAACGAACTAAATTTATCCTTGGCCTATAGATCAATCGAACAATATTGTAACTTCAAACAAACTTGTCGGCGCGCATTTATGTTGGAAATAACGCCAACCTTTCCCAACTCCGCTTATAACTTTTTCAGATGTTCACATTTTTCGAGTAAAACATAAATCTGCCACCGAATACTCCGAATATTGGTTCGTGGTTGTCAATTGTATCCGTGTGTCGAACAGCATGAGATCCAGATAATAGCCGTACCTGGGCAACTATCTTTCAGTATCTTATGCACTGTGTCGGTACATCACCGATTGAGTAGTAGGCTCCGTCCAGATATTGATGTGTTATTTCGCACATATCTGTGCTTGACTTTAAAATCTTCGTGTCTCAATAGAGACAGTACATAGACGGATTCTATCTATGTTCGTTTTAAACTGTGGAAATGGATATACCATATACCATGCATGCCTCGAACACTTAGAATGCTCGTACTGTAAACTCTTCTAAATCGCAAGGATTCTTAATGAAGATCTCTTTGTATAAAGTTGGGGCAGTTTATTTCTACTATTTTTATTTTTATCTTTGGATAGCTTAATTTCACTAACCAAAAACTCCTAAACGGCTTGGTTTTTGCACAACTTAGGAAGTATGACTAATAGTCAGAACGCCATCCCATGAGCATTTAAAATAATTTGGTGAAATAGTATAATTGTTCTAGGACGCCTCATATTGGATTAAACTGTTGTATCTAAAACTGTAGCATTGCCTTTGACTATACGAGTATTTATTATGTATTCATAGCATTATCACTTTTAGTTCTTCTTGTTAGAGACATATTAACTGTATTGCCCACTCCTTTGCATAGTAATGACAGACGATATTCGTTTATAAAAAATCTACCACACATCAGGAAAACCAATATCCATTCAAATTTCATTTTAATTCAAATGTAAATTGGGTAACCAATCGTAATTACTTTCAGATGCATCTCCCCTGGAACCAGTAAGAAATTTTTTTTTGGAAAAAAAGAAAACAAAAATTAATAAACGTAGGTTTCTGGTTTTGATTTCTGGAATGCGTGTTTTCTTTTAAGTGTTATTATACGAATGAGACTCGGACAACAGTCCATTGATTTAGATATTTTGTTTACAAATGCCTTCTTGGACATGAAAATGTATTTTGAAAAGAGAAAAACCGCCAAATTACCAGTTTTGATTGTTATTTCCGGCTTGGTTTGCATTTAAAATCATCCAGATGTTAGAGACTCAACAAAACACTTTGTGGAAGTTTTTGCCTCTCTGCTTTTTATATATTCATATACTCGTATTCAATTCCAGCATCTGCACATTCATATATCCCAACTTATCTGTATCTCAAGTGTTTACTTAGATATACTCAAACTTGTGGACAGAATGAAAGTACGTAGAAACAGAGACGATTCTGATTTTATTTATCCCAGCCATTCTGATTGGAGCTGAATAAATTATACTGCGCGTGCAGCAAAATAATTGGGCTAGTAATGCCGTACTCATGCCAATTCATTGAAGTAAATTAATTTTATTGTAAATTTTATAAGTGGAAGGTGTTTTCAGACGATTTACACACGCAGTCGCCGTATCTGTGCATCTTCGAAAAAAAAGGGAAAATATCGTAACATCCTCTCACATGTGGTAATTGCCCATGCCGGATATAATAAAAGGCTTCAAGGTAGAACCACGCAGCCACGTTAAGCAGCATCTTTAGTGCTCGATGCTTTTAAAGTATCGAATTTGAGGCATGCACTAGTAATCATATATATTTATAAATTACGAAAAACATGTTTTAATGTAGTTTAATGGCATGCATAAGCACTTCGGAGGATCAATTACAGGGTAAAGAACGATGTGATAATATCCACGCTAAACTACAAAGGGAAAGCGTAAAGAAATAGTTAAAATGCACATACGAGTATAAATTACAATGCTTTGAAAGTAATAAGCGAATCACTAACATGTAGCAACTCGTTTCTACACTAACTGCCCTTCATGTGTTCCAAGTCGAACTAACTGCCATTACTCAAGACGCAACAATTATTGTTGAAAATTTTGTCGCGGAGATGGTAATTATTGTAAAAGCGATGTAACATGGGATTAAGAACTGAAGGAATCCGAGAGAATCTCTCGAATGAGATATCAATGGCGAATACAGTGACACCTATCCAGGGTACCAAGGACCATGGATACAGTAGGCAATGAGGAAGCTTTTAATTTGGCGAGAAAAGGATCGTTCATGCGCAATTTATAGATCTCTTTCTTCGTCAAAGTTCACCTAAGGATGGCCAATAGAAGCATCGAAGATGACGATATTGTTCGATATCAAGACGATCACAATACCTCGGATCCTTTGGTAGACATTTATGTAGCAAAAAGCCATCAGTCTCTCCCGATAAGATAACTTTTTCATCAACATTCATGATGAACTGCCCATGTGCCACAACAACTTATGTAAAAACTGCATAGTCAGGAAACAGGTCGGGTCAGTGGATTTCCTGCTGTGTATATGTTTCGTTCCCACAGTTTCAAGAACGAGAACTCTTTGAAGTTACTTCTTCACTACGTTGGAGGATATACGCACTATTGAGCTAGGATATTATTGAGCACAATGAATCCTCTGCTGGGTTGAATGAGCATGGATTTTCTGTCACAACCCACTCAGACAGGATGTCTACCGAACTTAATTTACTTTACTTTTGATGGCGCTTAGTTTGGGGTGGACCAGCCTCACCAAATAGCTCGATTCATATATAACTGCCTTCAGTTGTTCACACTGAGTTGATTTAGATCGCTTTCCAAAGTGTGCACATATTCCTTTGGCGCATTGCTTAGAAGCTACGTGTATTTGTCATAATTTGTTGAATATGTTGGTTCCCGCGTCGCTGCATTGTCATAATGTATGATAAAAACACATTTTATTAAGCAACCTGGAAAGCCTTTATCCGCTTCTGACTAGATCAACGCCTCTGCGTCGTACAACATCACTGGAACAAAGATGTGCTCTTCAAGAGAGACTCAATGGACAGCAGTAATTCTTAACCAAACTCTCCGCTGGTGCCATAAACAGGGGTTCTTATAGCAGCTTAAATTTTTTAAGTTAACTTTCTCGCCGATGACGGAAGTACCTTACTATTTCGAGAAAGCACATAGAAGTTCGTTGAATGCTTGTCTATGAACAAGCCGATTTTTCTTACGTAACTAACGAAACACTGCACCATCTGTATACGCAGGTTTTAAGTTTGACAGTCGATTTCCCTTTAGTTTCTTCAAACGCTTTCGTCATTTGCGATGCCTAGATTAGATCACAATCAATTGAAGTCTTGCAATTTCGAGAGAGTTTGGCAGAGACACCTAGCCTTAAATAACGTCTGATCAACACCACCTACTGTAAAAAAAAGTGAAGGTTGTACGGGTACAATCACAAGAGATCACCAGAACTTTCATCAATCGACTGTTTCGCCTAATCTCTTAAGAATTCCTTAATTGCCAGCATACCAGTAGCAGTAGCTTGACCGGTAACAGCGATTTCAAAAAGCCATCAGAGATGCCATCGTCTATGTGATCTGAACCAAACCCTAGGTTCGATGAATACCATGTTATGGCTTCAGTATAAGTCGATGCTGTGGGTATAAAGTAACCATTTCTACAGAAAAGTGAAACAGAAGTCAATCTCGTCAAAGAACAATTGAACATAAAGGTTCGGGTCAAACGCAAAAATGTGCCATGAGCCAAGATCTTTTAAAACATCAACAAACGAAGTGCTGACCGGCGTGCATATTAGTTGTTTACGACTCTCCCAATAGACAACAATTTCTTATCAATAGCGGTGCATACGTATCAGTACAACCTGGTTCATACAGTGACTGCTTCGCCCGATCTAAAAGAATATTGTACGCAGCCAATGGCAGTGAGATAAAAACATTTGGCGAAAAGCGATTGACGTTGCACTTGGGGCTGAGACGAATGTTTGCGTGGGCTTTTATAGCGGCTGATGTAACAAGCTGAGCAATTATTGGAGCGAATTTCTTACGTCATTATAGAATCTTAATCGACACAATGCGCAACCGACTGATAAACAGAACAACACAGTTAGAGACGCGTGCAAGTGAATTGGTTTCACCACAGGTTTCTATTAAGTCTTTCGATACTAATCTCCCTTTTTAAGGATTTTAGCCAAATTCAATTTGTGTGTAAGTTCAGCAGATAACTAAAAATGTCAAAAACATCGTACCACATAGAAACAAAGAGTCAACCTGTGTTTGCTTGCCCCCGTCGCGTCGCCTCAACACTGAAAAATTAAAAGCGAACGAGAATAGTTACGTTTTCTGCTGAAGAAAGGGATATGACAGAGCTGATCAACTGGGTAAGGCCGCTACTCATGAAAAAGAAAGCGAACGGGGACTGGCGACCATGCGGTGACTCCTACGCCTTAAACGCTGTCACAAACACCGACAGATATCAGATACCATATATCCAGGATTTTTTTAATATCATTTACGAACGCCAGGTATTTTCGACGATTTATTTACAAAGGGCATTTCATCAAACATCAGTGAAGCCTTTAGACCACCCGAAGACCGCATTTACGACAGCATTTGGAAGCTCCGAGTTTCTAACCCAGCACAAACCTTTCAGCGCTACACGCACGAAGTTCTTCGCGGTTTGGAAGACTTTACATTCCCTTACATCGACGATATCTGCATTGCTTCACGGGACGAGGGGGAACGCGCGCAATATCTTCGCCAAGTATTAAAAAATTTTGGTTTAGCAATCCTTAAAGTGAAACCAAGTTTCTTGGTCATAAAATACAATCAACAGCCGCTTCCACCCAACTTCAATGCTCTTTGTGAGTATAAGAAACAAACAAAGACAATCGAGCTCAAGAAATTCCCAGTTTCGATCAATTTCTAAGGAAGATTTTACCGCATGCAGTCGAAAAACAAATGATCCATCCATGGAAACAAGAAGAACGACGAAACCCCTATTGAGTGGATGGATGCAGCTGAGGAAGCCTTTGAGAAATGTAAAAACGACTTGGCAAGGCAACGCTACTTGCACATCGAACAACTCAAGCTACGCTTTCACTTACTACGGATGTTTCGGATGTGGCAATTGGTGCGATACTCCATCATTTTGTCAACCGTGCACCCGAACCACTAGTTTTTTCCTCCAGGAAACTGACGGAAGCTCAAAAGGCTATAGTGCATAGGACCGAAGATCGTATGATAATCTAGAGAAGACAGTTCTCTATATATATAGAACCCCAAACTTCTAGTATTCCAACAACAGCGTAGCTGACTTGCTTTCCTTAATCATCGAAATCAGCAGTGATACATGCATAGATGCCTCGACTATAGATAAAAGGGCAAGCTGCCGAGGAAAACCTAGCAAAGATGTTGAATGAAGGTAACTTTCACTCACAGTCATTCCACATTACCACTCTTCAGCAGGCAAGCAGCTGCGACTGCAGCTGCGATAGCGGGGTTGGTCGCGATGTTTTCTCAGTTAAGCTTAATCTAAGCCTCTCTTTCCGTCTTCCAAATCACTGTAGCGTGAAATATTAATGATTAAAGAAGCTCTCTCCTGGATGAAGAAAAACGTGATATCTGCAAAGGATATACGCATCTTTTCAGATAGTCAGCCCACTATCAAGTCACTGGACTCAGTCTCATTAAATTCTAAAACCGCCCTTGAATACCGATCATCTCTTATGGAGATAGAGAGCAGTTCAACCTTCACCTTTGCTGGGTGCCGGGCCACATTGATATTCCAGGCAACTGTAGGGCCGATGAACTCGCCAAAATTGGAACCACTCTACCTATTCTACCGGAAAAGGGTAGCATAGGTATACCAATCGCTACGTGCAAATTAATATTAAAGCTGGATGCCAATAAAAGAATAGACCTTAGGTGGACTGCTGGACCAACATGTTTAGCGACCAAACAAATCTGTCCAAAGCTAGATCTGAATCGCCCTACGAGTCTGATCCTTCTAAATAGGAAACATCTCAGCGCCATCATAGGTGTCATCACTGAACACGGCCTCATAGGCAAGCACGCAAGAAGGCTTGGCGCTTTTACAAACGATTTCTGTTGAAGCTGCATGGACGACACAATCCTCCACATACTGTGTACACGTCCAGCTCTCTCAGAGAAAAAAAACTCCTAAGTGAAGTTTTCTTCTACAACAACCTAAACGAT
The DNA here is from genome assembly GCA_949129095.1 of Volucella bombylans. Classification (NCBI taxonomy): domain Eukaryota; kingdom Metazoa; phylum Arthropoda; class Insecta; order Diptera; family Syrphidae; genus Volucella; species Volucella bombylans. The sequence goes on along the minus strand of OX422140.1, from coordinate 122,978,150 downwards.
CTAAAAAATATAGACGTAAACAGTCTCCTACGATTCGTCGTAAGTTCAAACTGGTTCCATTACTAAGAGGATCATATATAGACGTGGCATCACAATGGACCGATAGGCCCATGTATTTGGTATTTCCAAATACCTACCCTACCTACCCTAATCGTCCCAAACTTCCATCACCGCATCACCTTGTTAAGAATGTTTAAGTCTGTCGTAGATTCTTTTAAGAAAAATATTTTATAGGTGTTTTGGATAGACATTGAATGGAGGAGAGGAAATAAGGACGAACTGGGTTGGCATGCATAGTGATCTAATCAGAGAAATCCGAATACGAACAGTATGACGACTGGGTATTGTAGAGCGGTTAATATCAGCTCCCAGCTTGGATAAACTTCAAATTCACCATGAGGAGGCATGGCACGTTAAATGCATAATTGGAGACAGCTAGCTTACCTTTGAGCTTTTTAGCTTAGGCCCAGGTCAAGCCCGGACTATAGTGCAAAAATTAAAACTCCGGTTTTCATCATCCATGTTGAATGATTCATGTCTGGAATATTCTCTCCAAATCTTTGAAACTGACTGTGACAATATTTTCCTTACTTTGAAGAAACATCTTTGAAATCTTTCGATCGATTACTTTAAATAATTTCCTTAGAGATATGTAACTATTACAAACAACTACAACAATGATTCACTTTAGTTGCTTTATAAGAAATCTTATTGTGCGTAGGTAAGTACAACTATCATGAATCCCTTCCATGTTTGCTTGGCAAATAACATACTATCCGCGTTTATGTACATTATTACACAACCCAACAAATACATGTACAAGCACAATAATTTGATTAGGATTGTAAATTATATGCGCTGGGAGATAATAAAGGGGTTTGTTGTAACCAACAATCTGCTAACTTATTCTGTCAACAGAAACTGAAATAGAAGTTTTGTTATTATTTCACATTTTTCATTTCATCTCTGAGTGCTGTTTGACTAATTAAAGTATTGTACCCTTCATTAAATAAACTACTATGCAACCATATTAAGTGGTGAATTCCTTAAAAAAATCCAATTGGTTGACAATTAATTAAGAAGTGCCACAGCTCGGTCCACTTGAAGTTTCTTACATTTTCAAACAAATGAAAATTGATGTTTTTGGACCTCCAGACTAAACACAATGTAATCAAGCTATGATACTCGTACTAATTACAAATGTACTCGTATGCCCGAATCATAACTATTGGCAAATATTTGCCGAAGTTAGTTATGTTAAGAAAACAAATTAAATTGGAATCCTGTGACTGCCGACAACATCAGTATTTGTTATCGAGTTTGAACTTGATAAAATATGATAAACACAACAGAGGAACTTAATTTGTCAGTCATGAACCTCACGGATGAGATTGTTTTTTTTACTTTTAAATTAATGTTTATTATTTCTTTCTATATCTTAACTTACATACTAGACAAAAATGCTTAAATATAATTTGACAGCAACAGTTTTTGAATTTAGCTTACTGGCTCGTACCGAGCGCTGTAAACTAAACGATATGACTACAACTAATGTCTTTCGGCCTTGAATTCTAAGAAAATTAATCAATCGTCGTCATGGTGCACATGCACCTCCGGAACCTGACCGAGACTGTCTAACGTCGGTTAACTCGTAACTACGTAATAACGAGCTTCTCTATGAAAACTCCCAGCTAACCCTAATCTACTTAGGTATAAGAGGAGCTACACAAGTAACGCACCGACATAGGAGAGCGCATCGCCTCTCTCCCCTCCTTTAAGCCACCAGTATTCGGTGTACTGCTTTTCGGCATCGATCCTATCCCTGTCCGCAATTGTAGGGTTAAAACTGAAGAGCTCTGGCGCACTGGCGACGTACCCGTCGTAGATGAGTCGCTTTTCCCTCTCACCGCTGTGGCGGTCGTATAATACCGGAATACCATCCCTACTTTGCACTGGCCCTTTAGCGTCAATATGGAAAAACTATTCTGCCGGGATTAATCCAGATTGAAGTGTACTCTCGTGGTACATTATATTGGGGTAATATTCCCCAAAGATCAGGCTATTATCGCTCGTCATTGTTCTTGCGACGTGCCTTTGAATCACCTTAATTAGAAAATTGTCAATCCTATTTAGTCCAGCTCCCTTGTAAAGGACTTTGTTGGGATAATATTTTATATACTATGGTGTTCTGTACAATTCAAGACAGCTTCTCAACCACACGAATCATTTTCATGTAAGACGACGCTACATTAAACCACACCGATTAGGGCCACTTAGCATATGAATTTCACCCTGGAATCAAGTTGACTGCTTTGAAATAATTTTCTTGTCAGAGCTAAAGCCTTCTTGGCCCCAGACAGACAAGCATCTATATGTTTGTCAAAATATAAATACTTATCAAGCCAGATACCAAGATATCTAATTGTGCTTCTCACCACTAGTGGTAGTCCATGCTGTCCAATTATGGCCAAATATCGTCAGTTATTTTTGGTATCCCAAGAGGCACGGACGCGATTGTATCACGATTTGAATGAATGCTGTCCATCAATGAAGAAATCGTCTACGAAAAGAGTATCCTGGTGAATCACAAGGTTGAACAACTTGGATAATCGGTAAGGAATCCAATAAGGCCAAACGAAAAAATAATTGGGAGGACTGCAGAAAGACTATCACAACGTGAAATACTCGTAAATAAGGAAAGAGAATCTTGGGGGAACTTTTGCGGCAACTTACGAGTCATTCTGGCCATAGCTAGAATACAAAAGTACCCATTAAAATGGCTACCTGATAGGTACTTTTAGGAAAGTATCAGAACCCCTTCTGGGAAAGCACTTTCCGGTTGCAGAACTAACGTCCCGGACCAAGAACCACAGAATGTGTGTTTCAAAATCTTCGGAGACCGTTTGACTCCATAGTAACCAAGTAACCTTTAAGAAATAGAAAGGACAGTAATTTCATTCAAACCCTTAAAATCATCGGGACCGAACGATATCCGTCTGGAGTTTTTTTTTTGTAATTAATGCGCAGTCAATCTGTCATTATAAAGGTACTAATGTTTGCACACAGTTCGAGCGAAGGAAACGTAGATAAGAAGAGGTACTTATGTACATTGATCTTAAATGTTTGCAAGTTATAATATCTAGGAAATAGGAATTAAGAGGGTATTCCATAAACGAATTCTACGGCTTAGGAACATATCACGATATTTTAAAGTACGTCCGAAAGTGGGCTGGGCTTGAGGGCATACTGATGAGCATTCATAGCGAGACGGACGTTACGGTTAAAAGTCTGAAGAGACGTTGTGTTGAAGTCAATCAACTGTGCAATATTGGCATCACCTATGTGTTTTATAGCACAGTTTTGAATCCTATCTTATGGATGATGGCTGGGTGTTTAAATTTCGCTTTAACGGCAGCAGAGAGCATTGTCTTTTGGAATCATTAAATTCCACTTTGTTGTTACTTCCCCTATACAATGCTACCAATATATCGGAGTTTAGTGAGCTTAACATACACTGCCATTCCCGTTCTACGGCCCAGGAACGAATATGAGAAGCAGAGAGTACTGTCGTCAGCAAAGGAATATATTGGATTCGAAGTAGCAGACAAGAGATCATTGATGAAATTTAAAAAAAGTATCGGAGACAGAATGGAGCCGTGGGATACACTATGTGGATGTAGACATGTTGTTACGAAAACCGTACTGTCGATCATTGAGAAGTTTTCATGTTTCGAGACGGCAGTTTATAAGCGTTTCCATGTCCTTGGAAATAAGAGCGTAAACACAATGGGTCTGTAAGAAGAGAGAAAAGAAGATTCGCCTTTTTTAGGGACATGCTATTTTTCATCTTCTCAGAAAGAGTCCTGAATAGTAGGATTGACGAAAAAGCTTACGCAGTGGTTTTTCCGTGTGGAAGAACATCACCAGCAGACTGACGCTTTATTAAATTCCTCCGAACTGGTTATTACCGTACCTAAGGAAGAATATCCGAAATCCTACAGGCTTATTAGGTTTTTGTTTTTAATGAAAACTGATTGACCTATACATAAGGAAGTATTTACGTAATATCTAGAACTCCGATTCACAACTTACAATTTGCCTACCAAATATGCTAATCCAGACACTCAGTGCTACATACAAAGGCACATTAGAATCTAAAAACATAGCCCTCTGCACATTCAGGTATATTGAGGGTGCTCTTGACAACACCAATTTTAGATTAATGGAACATTATTTAGATTTTAGATTAATGGAAGTGCAAGTCCAAATACTAGAAAGTGGATTAGCAAATTTCCTACACCAAATCAGTATTATAAAACGCTGTCCTCAGGGTGGAATACTGTCCCCTCTTTTGTGGTCCCTACTAATTAATGGCCTCATGCAAATCATGAACTTCAAAAGATATAAAACATCATCATGGATCTCATCTAAGATACCCTGGCACTGATGTTAAAAAGAGTGGCTCTCAATTAATCCCAGCAAAACAACAATTATTAAATACACAAGGAATGGTAGACAAACTTCTCCGATCTCTTTATATGTACAATAGACGGGACCGTGGTGCACTTGAATAGCGAGGCTAAATATCTACCTGCAACCCTAGATCTATCTATCATGCAACCAATCTCAACTATACAACAAACAAGGCTATAAAATACCTATCAAAATCTCATTCTACTTCTGTAGTGAAAACGAAAAAATATCAAACAGACGACATACTTTAGGATGAATAACAAAGCCCTTATTAATAATTGCAAGCCAATTGCCACAAAATGGTAGGTGGAAACAATAATACCTACATGGATGGTGAAGAACTCTTAAAATTGCGCGCAATAGCATCTAGCATTTGGTTATAAAGCTCAGAAACCCACCGTTGAACTCACAATAAGATAGGACTTAAAAGATCTCACCTAAGTCATAAACGAAGATGAAGGCATAATACGAAATCGGTAGAAAAACTACCAAGAAAGTGTTCATAGCTCAGATGTCACCTTGTTTGAAATATTTTAACATATTTGGAGCTCAGGTGATTCGCCATCTAGCAAAAATATCGTCAAGGAGATTGTAACATACTCGTACATAATAGTCAGGTAAGCGAACCAATTCAAAGCCCATATCCTGCTAGGCTACTTGCACTATGCTCTGAAGAACCAGTGTTTTCGGAATTGAGATTGTTCCGTAGCGTTAAATACTCTACTACGTAAATTCCGTACCAGCGTCGCTTATAGATGATATCACTACATGCTGATGGATGGCCACAACCTGTGGAAGATTTGGACCCCTAATAGGCTTCAAGCAACCAAATAACTGACGAAGGTCTTAGAACGCTAGTAAATGGGTATCAACAAAAGAGAGCTATGGAATGGACTATACGAAAGAACAATATAAAACTGTATAACCTACTATAGGGATTTCAATTAGAGAAAAGAACGAACATCTAATCGGCTAGATTTAGGTTTATCATCAGAGGCTAGTCGTCTTAATTAATAGAATGAACGCAAAATTACTATCCGCTAAGTTCACTAACCTATGCCTGACATATCCTTATGACCCCACTGAAGAGAATAATAACACCAAATATACAATCAATCAATTTCCCGAATACAACGGTAGGATCGTCTTTAGTAATTTTACACATAAATTTGTAAGAAATGTAACAACTTTGAGGTTAGATCCCAAAACAGGCGCAACCAGAGTGAAATGGTGAGCCAGAATGTCACTAGCATGCAGTACTGATCCAACAACTTTTATCATACTTATTACACTGTGATTAACAGCATCAGAATTCTTGATGACCACCGATGATGTTCTTGATATATTCAAACTACGAATAAGGATATCCTGATAGTAAAGAAGTGACTGTAATCGCACAAGACTGGTAGAGCCTTTTCATCAGTTGCCGATGACGTCTCTGATGTACCAGACGTTATCCAACCACCATAATTAAACCCATTGATTGATGAAAGGTTGCTATAAATATATACAGCAAAACAGTAGACCTTCCAATGACGCTTCAGTGACGGACGAGAGCTGCTTGCCAACTCTACGTCTAAAGGAGACGAGACTTGTAAAATTGCTTGTTCAGGCTTATTACAATGTCACTTGGTTACTAGCTACTTAGACTGGTTAAAGTGGCGTTAACCAAAATGTTCATCCACTCTCTAAGCAGCATTAAAACACTGAAATCTGACAATGACAAACTATGTACGACATAAGGAGTGAATTTGGTGTGAAGTATACAGCAAATCTTCTCTAATTGAAACACCGATAAAGGGAATCCAAGCAGGAAGTACATAGACTTCACATGATCCTATTTCTGTACTCTGTAAAGTCCTACGATTATATGTCTACCCGATACCAAGATCTTTACAGATCTTAAGTACCTAGCTTTAAGTCTATTACATTTAGATTAGATTAGAGTACTGCTTCCCTGTCAAAAATCCGCCTGGATGATAGAAGAAATCGGCCGTTGCTCCATAAAAGCCATGACATCGTAGAGATACTGCCAAATGGTTTATTACAAATCATTTTCAAAGAATTGTGAAAAACTCACAGATCAACGCTCACTAAATGGAATTTGGAGCAGAAGATAGAGCGATAAGTGGTACGAAAAGCATAGTGACGGTCAAAACTGTCCAATTTCATTGGTCTTGTACCACACTCTTACATTCTATGTTATACAAAAAAAAATCACATTTATACAAATTTCGATACAAGATTTCCTAAACCCATTGACGCTTAATGTTAAATTGAGCAGCATAAACTTGGTGTTGTTCATTGTCAAGTTATCGCACATTTGTCATTTCCGAATGTTGAGTGGCCACATTCCATCTCAACCTTGTAGCCCGGCGAATCTTTTTTAAACTAAATTCTGTCAAAAGCTATTAATTTATAAACTTGGTTTCAGTGGAAAAGTAAATGTCAGCTATGCTCATCCGAAAAAAAAACAAACTTCTGCAGATAACGTCATTTGCAGGAATTGTGACTGATTCATATTCAAACATAATTTATGCCCACCGTGTTGCTTGAGGCACACAGTACAACCAAGTCCAGCATTGTGTACAACAAGTGATCAGAAAAACAATCGCCTTACCATTCACTCTTATGTCACCTTGCACTTTGGATGTTAAGATTTCTTGTTGTCTTATGTAGAAAACAACTACAACAACTTACCATGAGCGACTTTTTGTGATAGATGTGATTAATGGTTTGATCTGTTTAAAGCCATGACTGTGTTCCTCAACTGAAGCGAGGTGACATGCGTCAAGATTACGTCATCGTCTGACATTCTGATGCAGTACTGCTAAAAAGATCTTGTCTTCCAGATTTGGTAAATACTTTTTGATGGCAAAATGCCACTTCCTCTTAAAAGTGTCATCTCTAGAATTAGTCTTGCGTCGCAAATGCATCTGAGAGATCCATACTAGATGCATTCCAAGTACAATACAATTTGTCACTAGAATAAGTCGATTCCCAACCTCGGCGACATATTAATCCTCCTCTTTATCGAAATCTCATTTAATTGACGTGACTGTTACGACTATACATACCGATGCACGACCTGACGCTGGCAATAATTATGTCATTTTACGACAAAAAGAAACAAATTTATAGTATACTCGTACAAGCATAAAATATCTAATCTCAATCCAAACACCACCCGTTATCTTTTGATTTCCTTCTTACACAATGTATTTACACTAGTGTCTGCCTTTTTGTGGAAAAAAAAAACTTTCTTACAGCATCTTGCTAGATTAGAACCAGCATTAGAATTCGAATCCCGACAGATAACAACTGTCTTAGCAAAGCAATTCCAACGCCCATGCACCAAACTGCGCGACTAACTTATGAAAAGACTGCATTTTGAAAATTTCATCGGCGGCGTCGACAGCGAAAACAGGTCTGACGAAACAACCGTGACGCCTACGTTTCCAAGTTCCTGCAGTGGTTCCATGAATCCATATCTTTGACGTCTGGCATAGGTTCGCCCGCAACTTACTTCGAATTTATGCCCAGGTTCAGACGAATTCAAAACGATTTAAAGGAGTTTTGTTTATTCATTTATTTATTCCTACCTGAACGCGTTCAAGGGCAATGCATTTTCACTCCTGCGTTTTTTATGTTTAATTTATTTATTTTGACAGATAACGACAAGCCCATTGTCAGGGCATTTTTGGCGGACACGAGTGTAACCGTCTCACGAATGCGTGGGCTAAATACAAAAATGAAATTCCAGTCCAAGAGTCAGTGTCACAGACGTGAATAACGTATAACGTATTCATACATGACGTAATGTCAGACGACGAACAACCAGAGTGTGATCAATTTGCATGGTAATCCGCTTGCAACCTCATGTGTCGCTTAGGTTTCGAGTTTGTATCGTTCTTCGTAGCGGCTGCCGATGGTGTCGCCGCTAAACGTCAACGCTGCTGGTCACACAGCCGCAAAAGTTGCCGCCGCCGCCATGCCGCGTTGCTGGCAATTAAATTCATTCATAAAAATTAACTCTATAGTGATTACGCTGGCAGCACGAATGTGGATGACATTCGATTCGAGTATGCTTCTGGGTGTACGGATACGAGTGCCCGACGAGTCGTTATGCATTAGCTGGTGCCGCTGCTGCTGGTTTATGTTGTTAGCTAATGCACTTGCTCGTCGATTCTTGAATTCTACTATAATTCATGAGATCTTAAAGCAAATACTCGTAGATACTAGTTTTGGTTCGAACAGTACCAATAACAACATGAGGTATTATATGTAAATATATTGTAAATGCAGAACTGGGTTGTAGAGAAACTGACGTTTCAAGTTGAACATCTCAGATCTCAAAGTTCTTTGTCGGATTTGAATACCCAAATTGGATAAAAAATTTAGTATAACTCTAAGCCGTAACGCCAATTTCGTAGTAAAATATAACAAAAACTGGTTTAGAACTTTGAAAGTGTTTAAATAAAGTAGATCTTATAAATATTTAGAAGCGCCGAATCGATAATTTAATTTTGTCTACATTTGGATGACATTAGCGTTGAATAAATTAATTACCTATAGGGTGCTTTTATCAGTGCTTAAGAAATATTCGAAGATTTATTGAAGTTCGTCAAGTTTGCTTGGTCTCGTGAATTTTAGGTGACACCTACAAAAAAATCGGTTGACTTCCCTTATATGGCTAAATAAGTTTGGATTTTTGAACGATGAATCTAAGATCGGTGCCTTGTTGAAGTAGCTCATGATATTTTCAAGGAAAACAAACAAAATGGCTTTAAAGGTACCCCTATTGTAAATTCACTTTTCGGTTGTTAGAATTTACTTCTCGCGAAGTTTTTGACATTATTTAAAAAATCATATAAAGCTGTAATGCGTGGTATATATTGCTACTTCCTTGGGTGACCAAGCCAATATTCCAGCTATATACTGGAATTGAAATGAAGGTACGTATTTGAATCATAGGCTGGATTGAGCTGGAGAACCTTCATTGATTCATATCTTTATCTCATTGGTTCTAAATCAGGGAGCCCTCTATACATTCCACGATAGAACCAAAACTGGACGCTATAAACTAATTGTTAATCTGTGTGAACAATGACTTATAAGTCGCAGAGCATCCATCTACCTATATGATGTCTGCTAAGCGCATCAGTAAAGCATTAACAGATCGCATATTCAAGACACGTATAAAAATGTAGTTTGTAGTAGGGCAAGAATGAGAAAGAACTCGTACACTCTATAAAAAAAACGAATTTTATAAGATAACTTCTTGGATGCCGACAACTTATGATTGGACAGATAATCATTCTAAAATAGCAAACACAAAAAATCGTCAATCGACAAAAAGTCAAACGGAATACAAGTAGGAATACATAAAGAAAACACCATACGACTCGACTTAAATCACATTATTAACTCATCTTGTCTTCTACGTTGCGTCCTAAAGTGCTTAGTTATCAATCACCTTATAATCCAACGACCGCTGTAGCACGCATATAGGTTATAAGTTCTCAAGAAAATTATGTCGCTGGCTTAAGTCTAATCCTTTAACAATATTGACTCAACCAGAGGAATACAGTGGACTACCCGAAGGACCAACATAATATAACATTCACGAAGCCAAAGCAACATATGTATGTTCCTTGAAAGAAACGGCCGCTATTTCGCGTTCAATGTTGGCTCTGAGCTCTTCCAACGTCGTCGGCGTGTTGGAATCAACAAATGACTTAATATAGCACCACTAAAAATAGTCAAGCGGCGTTAAATCGCACGAACGTGGCGGCCAATCGACTGGCACATTTCTTGAGATAACACGCTCACCATACTTACTCTTCAATAAATCGATTGTAGCGTGTGCTGTGTGGCTTGTGGCACATACATGAAACCACATGTCATCCAAGTCCATATCTTCCAATTCGGGTCAAAAATAATCGGTCATCATGGCGCGATAACGTTGCCATTCACAGTAACGTGACGATCGTTATCGTCGATGAAAAAATATGGCCCAATAATGCCGCCGGCATGCAAACCGCACCAAACAGTTATTTTTTGTGGATGAAGTGGTAATTCATGAAGCACATGTGGATTTGCACCCGACAAATAACGCATATTTTGCTTATTGACCCATTGAGGCAAAAATGAGCTTCGTCACTGAAGATGATTTTGCGATGAAATTCATCATCTTGGCGCATCTTCTCCAGAACCCAATCGGAGAACGTACGTCGCTGCAAATGGTCTATTGGCTTCAATTCTTGAGTCAGCTTGATCTTGTCTGGGTACAAACCAAAATACATACGCAAAATACGCCATAATGTGGTCTGAGCGATGCCCAATTCTTGAGAACGCCGTGGAATTGACTGATTTGGATCGTTTGTTACGGACGACTGAACGGCAGCGATATTTTCGACACCTCGACCAACCCGTTGTCTTACTGACACAGCAACATCACACAACGAATATGTAGACTCAAATTTTTGCACTAAACTTGTTATTGCCTGTCTACTAGGGCGAGAATTTCGACCGAAAATTGGAGTTACCGCTCTTAAAGTTGCAGTCACCGACTCCGAATTTCGGTAGAAAATTTTTATAATTTGCAGACGTTGCTCGTTCGTGTACTTTACCATGATGAAAATGTTGAGTTTACTGAATAAATTGACAGTGACAGTTTGATGATTAGTGAAAGAGTGCGTTCACAAGTTAAATTCAAAATTGTCAAGTCCCTATTGGAAAACCCTTTATAACTTAAATGCTAAGCCAAAGCAAAAGATTGACCTTTCGAGAATAACTTATCGTCAGTCTAGGAGGCTCAAAGGCAGCTAGCCCGAATATAGTTTAACAAAAATTTATAACTTAACTGTTATAATCGTCAACAGTGCGTCCCAAAGGTGTGATTGTTTCTTACAAAGGATCACACGAAATTTGGAATCTCTTTCACAGAAAGAACAAGACAGATTTCTGCCTACATAATCATGAGCATACTGCTCGTACATATATTGATGCCATCGGAAAAGTAATTGAGAGGTCTTCGAAGTTTCACAGAACTTGTCTTTCTTCTATTTCTTCGCTTACTTCATGGGCCAATTTAGAGCAATGATGTTCAGTTCATCAATGTTCAGTCATATCGTAGATATCGAATTACCCGGTGCTATTACAAGCCATCATCCCGCAGGTTAACAATAAGTAATACCTGCCCACTGCGGCATCCGGAAACTTTTTGTAAATTTACTTACGGGAGTATTCGAATGGAGAAGTTGTATCTCAGATGGTCAGTGCCAAGCAATCGTCGAATCCATTGAATCGAAACAAAAATAAGCGACTGCAGTGAGGTAAGAATCGATAATCGATTCTGAACTCACTTACTCGCTGGAGTCCATACTGGATCTGGGAAATAAATCTTCTTAATTAACGTTGTCAATTGCCTCAATTTGGACGGATAATTGCCCGCAATTGCGCATTCCATTAAGGCTTCCTTCCACTTAAGCGCGTCACCTACACAGAGTTCTCCATATATATAACGTTGTTCCTCCATTTTGGAATCGTAATTCTTCAGCCATACAGTTGGCTCTGTATCAACCAGCCATAATTAATATGCCTTTGCAAATCCTAAAGCCTGTACTCGTAGTTTAGAATGACTGCCTTCGCTAACGTACATGCCGCTGCGTACGAGAGTAATGCTCTTTGGTAGTTCTAGACAACGCCCTACAGCACTTAGGCCAAAGAATCGGCGATTAGCAAGTCTAACTCTTCGCTTGATTTCTGGTGAGATGTCACCATATCGAGTTAATAGCGACACCGGGATATACGAAAGCTCTAACCTCCACAAAGTTATACCTGTGTACAGCATACCCAGCTTATGCTGCCAACTTGCGATTTTCGAACAGCTTTTCCTAATAAGATGATAAAGAAGTCACCTCGTCGAAATCTTTTTTAACATCAAAGCTCTTTGTGAGACCGCTTCTAAACTCTACGAATCACCGAGTATTCTTTATCTAAAATTGTAGTAAAGTGCAAAAATCTGGTCATGTGCACCTAAAACACATCTGCACTTCCTACATAGAATACAAAACCATGCAATAAAACGCATAAATGATGCTAATATCACTTAGACAGTAGCATTCTTCCCCTTGAAACTTTTAACCGTAACGCCCGTCTCGCTCCTTGAAGCCCACTTACGGACGTACTATAAAATATCATGATTCGTTCCTAAGCCGTACAACTCGCTTATGGAATGCTCTATTGAGCATTCATTTAAGACCAACGTACATCGGTACCTCTCTTTTCTTCCTCCCTAAGTAGCCTTCCCCCACGCTGTGTGGGGAATAATAACCCTTTGAGCGCGAGCTAATTATAATACAAAAAATAAAATATTCTACTCAATGTGACAAGTCTCACCGAGATGTGATTATTGAAATGGGGATACTTTGTCCTTATAAAACATAAGTCCACTAGCCGAAAACCCAGTTTCAGCGGAGGTGTCATGAAGGCTATTCTTTCCGACTTTACCACCAAAGATATTATCCTTTCCTATTTTGGCCATACTTATACATACATACATACTGTCGCAGGACTCGTAGAAACTTTCTTTTGCAGGATTGTTTCTTTCCATTTGGGACCTTAGCGTATGTCAGGCCAACGTTGACGAATAGTATGCTGCTATACAGTGTAGCTTACAAGACTCGTGCTCTTTCTTTTTTTTTCTAAGGTGCCTACGTCCTTCCCTTTTTTTCTGCTCTTAGAGCTCGCGAGTCGTTTTCGGTCTTTTCTACAGGGACCAATTTTAAGTTCTCTTGCTTCACAGTCCTTGCCGGCTATGTAATACACATATAGATCAACATCGACTAATACTCGTAGCCTATCAACAAAGAAAAAGACTGATACGTTCAAATTGGCTGAAGTAGGCATCAACGTGCTTATAAAAAAGTGCTGGCATAATTTGACTGTAGGAGTACACTCACCAAAGACTTTAAATTCAAATTACTAAGTTATCCTCAAACCGTATATGGTGCGTTATACGTCGAAAACTTCCAAGTGCACACGTAATGACAGGAATTATGTCTAGGACTCCCTCAATTGAGATCAATAAAGATTCAACGATCTCTCGCATTATACGAATAGTATCGTGTAATCTCTAAGATCACTGTAATCACAAAGCACCATTGCTATGCCTGATTAGGTTGCACTAAGCTCACGGAAGTACCCATAGTCAACATCACGTTAGAAACATCTTGTATCTTATCCAGCCTCAATCAAATAATTCATCTCTAAAAGAAAACCGAAACCACCAAGCCATGGTTTCAGACGATTTTTATAGTTCGGATGGGTACCCGGGCGACTATAATTTATTTCTTCGGCTATGGGTAAGATACCCATGTCGATATTGTCGATTCGACGCAAATACCGATGCCAATTTTACTACTACTAAGTGTGTAAGTATCTTTTACGTACAACATCCTAATGGCAAGTATGTGGTCGTTGTGTATTTGAATTGCACAGGAACTACTATTGCTTCATCATGTCAAACGTTACTGAATGACACTGACAGCCCGTTTATCGTTTCCCCCATATCAATACACGTAGCGTGTATCTAAACTGGAAAATGTTTGCGGTCTTCTCCTCATTGCACACGGGTAATACTTTTGCATGTCATTGTGGGTAATTCTATATTGAAAGTAGCTGCTGTAAAAAAAAGTAAAAAACAAACAACTGATCTCACTAAGAGATTGATTTTGCGGCTCATTTTGCACACTCGATGTCATTGAACCATTTATTGGCAGACTGATGGACAGTGTCACTCTGGGTAATTGGTATTTCAATATGTGCTGAGACGTATTTATAATAGATTGCCACTGAAAGATTAAATGGACGTGCCCGCTTAATGTTTGAAGAGTTATTCAGATCGGCAGTTGTTCAGAGAAAAAAAAACTCAAAATTAAACACTAGTGCTAATTGATTAATTACATCGGCTGTATCCAAAGAACAATTTTATGATGCTATAAACCCTTAAGAGTTTACTATAAAACCAGAGTTCTCACTCTAAACAAAATTACCTCAACGATACAGAGTATTACGGATAGCTTTAATTTGCACTTAAATAAACACGTCAAAATTGAATAGTTTAAAGAAATGTTCTGTACAACTCGGATCCGATGATATACTGGTATTTGCACGAGCATTCGTTCGTTTGAATTTCTGATATTTGTTTACATTACAAAGGGCTGCCTCTTTCTAGAATAGCCAGCACTATTTATAGGTCATTAAAAAACCACTGACCTTGTCAACTTTTCACAACCAATACCAGCTTTTGTTCTGAATTTTTTTGAATGAAATTTCGAATTCGTTTTCGAAGCGAATTCGGAAACACGTGTGAATTGATCTCTCTTCGTAAAGATACAAACATCGAATCAGAGGAAATGTGGATAATCAGAGGAAAGCGCCCCGACAAAGAATTTGTAATAATTAACTCATTTTTAATTGATCACGTTTTGTTGTTTCAAAATCTATGTTCTCGTTGGCGAAAATGATTATGCAGCAATTGGCAAAGGAAAAGCTTCAGCTTTTGTTACTTTGCTGCATATATGCTTACCAAATATACAACACTTCATTTTTTTTTCCATGTCTAGGTGGAATCGTAATGCTTTGAAAAGAACTCGTACGAGACGTGGAACTAAACGCCAAAGAAGCCCTAAATCAACGTTGGATTGTTAACAGGATTACAGGTGACCTAAACGTATTGTTTTAATTCGTGAGGTACTCGCAATGATCCAACGCTATTCCCCCGTGATCTTGCTCTAAGGCAGAGATTTCCCAGGTAGCAATCGACCTACTAGGTTGATTTAGACACTGACTCAGAAATCGCAAGATCTACACATTCGGACTGTTACGGTTCAATGCCATCAATATAGTCAAAATTGTCAGAGTAATCGACTCGGAAAGCCGAAAAGTTGGAGCCAAACTCTGAAAAGGCAGTTGAAAAGAAGGAAAAGGAGATTGCATGTCTTCCTCTCCTCAATAATTTTTACACATGAAACTCACTCCATCTCGAGTAAGGGTAAAGAGGCACAGAGCTAATAGCACTCTCATATTGATGGCTTCTCCAAAGTTCGGTGCACAGATAAGACCGGTGCTGCAACCCTCCAAGGCGAGAGTTCAGCCGACACGAAATTGGTTGTCGTACGAAAATTAATTTCAATGAAAACTGCGACATGCCAAAGAGCACGAAACCGGAAACCAATAAGGATCTCCATAAAAACAGTCTGTACCATGCAGAGTTCAAACACTGCTTAATGCTGGAGCAACTCAATAAAATAGAGGATGTAATTACGCGTATTCATACCCAGAACTCTTGTCTCAACTGCCTCAAAAAAGAAAGCAAGAATCGGCAAAACAAGGTCGTCCTTTCACTCATTGAAGGCTTAAACAAAAAACTATACACCTTGGATGGCGTCATTTGTATATAATTACTACATTTCAAGCCTACTACCTTATCCCTATATACCAAGCTCTTCGTTTTAAATTCAAAACCTTACATAATATCCATACAGGAGTCTTAGGTATGGAAAGAATGCATCTGTTATTCCAGATGTTTAATTGGTTTCACACCACTATACCTATATAATGAGCACACTGAAGGACCGAGTGCTTGTCCTGGTGATCCGAATGCGGTCCCAACTTAAAACAAAAAAACAATATAACCAAAATGTTGTTCATGCTGAGATTGCATCTGTTTACCAGAGGTAAAAGGCAGTAAGCCAAACCTTTGAATACTCTGATACCAGGAAGATGAGACTTAAAACATATTAATATAACAAGTTATATACATAATTTGAAGAACGTCTCCTATAAACACTTATACGAAGAAATTAAAACTGCCGGTGCAACCAGCAGGTTTGTCAGAGTCCTCAAAGTGGGCAAAATAGGCTGGATGGAATCACACAGAAAATCTGATGGCACTTACACTGATACGAAAGCAAAGATGCTCTGTCTTCTGTTTGAGACTCACTTCTCAGGTAACTTAATCAGAACCAGCTCACAACCAGTTTCTATTAAAGAAGTTCCAAGTGAATAACACAACACGCAATAGCTAGTATCTATCACCAGCTGTGGTAATGGATCATACATGCTATTCCTTTGATTGCTTTAAGTCGCCTGGTACTAATACCCATTTACTCGTATGCTACAAGCAGGTATAGATCAGATGCTGATAACTCTGAAGAGAATTTTGACTGTTTGTTGCTAGTTCTGACGTGTCAATCATATGCAGATGATGTAGCTGTACTGTATGTTGGATCATGTCTAGCTCTAAACGTGATTGACAATTGGTGCTCTAGAATCGGGCTTACAGTCAATTCTCTCAAAACTGAGGTTTTTCTCTTTAACAGCGCTTAAAGCCAAAGGCTCTGTCGGCCTTCTAGCAGTGTAAGGAAGTTGTTGGCAAGAAATGAAACCTGTCACTGAGAAAGGTCATTTGGATCTGCAGAGCTATAACAAGACCAATTATATCCAGTGATGTCGGTTGCCTGGTGGAACCAGCTTTCACGAAAATACGTCAATGCTGATTTTACTAGACTCCAAAAACAGATTGGCTCAACTGCATGGGGCATTCCCTATTACGTCTGGCTCTCCTCCAGATGGGACAATGAGTCTTCTTCCTCTTGATATTCATATCATGGGCCGCTTCCTCTAAGCCATCTCCCGTTTAAAAAGAAGTGTTATTTCCTACAATAGGCGCTGGAGCTTTGATGACCTTGCGGCCCGACTGCCTTTTTACTCTTGTGTTATGAACACATCGTCTGTTGTAATGACACCAGATATACGCAATCCGGATAGTGATAGTGAACTATGAACATATTGTGCAGAATCAGTGGGAAGCCTGAACTTACTGCCACAATGGGATCATGATAAATAAAATCAGCGATAAGCTTTCCTAGAAAGGCTCAGAGGAGAGGACGTCCTCAATTAGGGCTTCCATTGACAGTTGAGTTTCATATGAGTATAACTGCAGATGGTATGACTCTCCAGGTTACACGCAAACTAATCGTAGGCTTTTACCTCTCTAAAAGGTCAACGACTTTTCGTTGTGCTCTTCGCTGGTGTAGTAGCTACTGCTGCTGGAGACACTTTATCACTGAAGCGCTTATTCATCTTTCTTCGAAAGACTGAGAGATTTCAGTTAAAGGAACATACGAGTACAAAGTGTACAATGGATTAGTTCTTTGTCTGAGTGCTCTGTTCAGACAGAAACAAAAACAACGTACGTTCATACAATCTGGTACTAAGCTCTTTCAAGAGTATAAAAAATTTTTTCCAAGGTAGGTCAAGTATAGACTTCAGGAAATAACAAAATATTTTGAATTCTAAAATGACAGTACAAGGTCGGATTGACTGATCGGACATCAAGCTCAGAAAACATAACTAAATTTTTTAAGTCATTCTCCATATCAGTGGTTTGTGAATTCGCCCCATAAGGATAGTAAAGGCCGAAGCTCTGAAGCAAAAAATCGCCCGGATATAACAGAAATGAATGTGAAACACTCTTTGGGATGTTGGTGAAGTGTATCTGTACGAGATTGTCTAAACATCTTTCTCTTTTTATTACGTAACACATTTTCATTCAAGCATTGAGAATATTATTGTCATTGGTTTGCAATCTCAGTAAATATTTTTATTTATCTACTTAATCTAAAAATTCGCACTTATCCATCTGTTTGACCAGGAAATGTAAGCAAATCAAAATATCCATTTCATCTACGCTGAGTTCGATAGTGATGCAAGCAGTAAACAGATGGGTTATCTAATGGCTGAACATTTTTGTCTACAAAGCACAATCGTTGAGTCTGAAAACATCAATAAATAATGATCGTATTGAGAACTTTTCTGGGGATAATCTCGATAACAATAAACAAACGATCACTTACTAAGAGGAGGGGCTACACTGTTTCTAAACAACAGATTGGCTAAGGTCTCATCCCAAAATTTATGGTATTTTTATGCCGCGCCTGACACACGGGGAACTATTGTAATTCGAAGGATCCTGCTTTGGATGTTTTTCATTTTTATTTATTTTATTTAAAATGTTAGGCAAGTTATCCGTAAACTATCAAGTCTGTGGTGTCTGGGAAGGCTTTCTTTTTGTTTTTTATTCTCACCACTTCCAAGAACTAATGATCTCATCAACTTTCTGACTGTCGTTAGTTTTCTTTTCTGTGTTTCTACCTACGTATACTCGTACGTTGGCAATCTGATGAGTGGATAGAATGAATGCGAATACATATTCGTATCTGCAATCCAAAGTTGGCACGACAATCATAAAATGCGATACGAAATGAGACTCTGCCCATAGAATGGGGTTTGATATCCACTTCCTGCCGTCGCGGTCGAAATGAAAAAATAGTAGCAGTAGATTTAGATTCCATCTAAGCCACAAGTAACACAAGTTTGTGGTAAAAGACATTCACTCAAAGTACATACGAGTATGTATCTATACAGTGAGGAGAAAACTTGATGATCAAAGTTCATTGAAAATATGTGGTTGTCAGCCTCGTGAGTTCATTATGAAGACAGTCTCAACAGTAAGTTTGACCATCGTCCAAGTCCTCTGTGAGTCACTGTATTTGAGTGTCTAGTGCGTGTGTGGGATAGAAGGTAGCTGCAGTTAATTGGTATTCACTTGAGTTTACCATGTTCCACATAGAATTTAAAATACGTTCTAACATCCATTGGACATTCGCTTAATTTGTCATCAGATAATTTGCAGAGCACCTTAGATGGTATAAAGGCGTACGCGACTGAATACTACTATCAGTCGTCTGGCTATTACCACTGTTACCTACGTTACGAGTGTAGGCTAGGAATCATCCGTTCAGCGCTATCCATCACATAGACTTAGACTTATTGTCGTTCACAGTGGCAACTGACAATGCAGGCGTATAGCACTGCGCAATGATGCAATGCGAATGTTAATTCAAATATCGACTCAATGTCGGTTTGTTCAGTTGGCGTTGGCTTGAATGGATTGAGTGTTGCTTTTCCTCCTGACTAAAAAGAGTGGACATTGTTCCTATTGGCGCCATTTAATTATGTTATTTAGCTCTTTATAGATACGACTATTATTTACTATTTACTTTTGGATTAAACCGACACGACACAGGGCATCAGACACAAATTGCTTAACCCCCTTTTAGAGAATACTTATTGTCGATGTCGTAGTTCAACGAATCCGTCGGCCGTCAGCCAGTATAGGCTGATATTGCCGCCAGCTGGCGCTTCAATAAATGTGCACTGACCGTATAATGAAATTAGACGGGCGAATTGTAATTTAAAGGCGGCTCGCAATTTTGAATTAATTTAATAATGACGGTGCAAAATTGATTTAGTAAATTGAGAAATACGTTTGCACTGCAAGTGTTCATATGATGCCGCACCGAGATACGTATCAACATAGGATGTCTAGACTAAATTGTTTTAAATTGTGTAGGGAAAATTATATATGTACTTAGGTATCGAATCTGTTTTTGGTAAGGTATGAAGATGGACCAAACAAGTTGACTTACAGTAAATTTTATGTAAAACGCGTTCCACAAGAGAATCTATGTTGACCTTTGTTTTGTTGTCAACTTCAAATGTGATAAGATCCAGTGACTGTAATTTTTTTATAATTTAAATGTATAGAAGGCTTATGATGATAATGTGGTTGAATGTTGTGAGCATGTTGGCTAAAGGATTTAAATATAACTTTTTTAGAAGTCAAGAAACGCTGTCAACTAGGTGTCGCAGTAAAATTATCGTTTAATTCATAATGAATGCGGTCGCCGACTAGTTTTTTACCACTGAGTTACATTAAAAACAACAGCAAAATTGTAAACATAAACAGGACTCTTTGAAGTAGTACTAAATTTTGTAACTCATACTTATGACATAACTTTGTTCAACCTTTCATTTGTTCAACTTTTAAAATATTGTATGATGATATTCTCACAAATGCAGTTCAGGAAAAGTGAAAAGCTTGTCTATTCGTTACCCCTAAATATGCCATTTAATACTTAGTTGGGTTGGAGAATTGGCAAATTGTAAAAGCACTACTTACAGAGCAAAACACGTATATCAAATCAGTTTAGAAGGTCCAATAAATAGTTCAATATTCCAATCCTTATTTTGTTTTATCAATTCAGAGTAAATAGCATAGAAGCTTGGTAAATTATTTGATCATTACCGTAAAACAAAACTTTCATAACTTGAAATTGAAATGAATGCACTTGTTCTTGTGCATCACCGCAACTGAACAATCAGTACATAAAACACCAGAATCACCAATAAGAACATTTTTAAACATCGTCCACTTATAGTCTGTTTCAAACCCCTTTTAAGAATGGAGAATTGGAGCCGTTGAAGGCGAATACCAATGATTCTAACTATGCACATGTAACTGAACATTCTAACTTGTACTCAGTCGTTCATAGACCTCGACAGAGGACAGACGTGTTGACGTGATTCGGCTTCTTCATAAATAATTCAGTTTAGCTGTAAACATAATTAGCTGTGATTTTTTTTAATTCACTCGGTAGACCAGCGTCTAGCGGCGTCGGACATCGAAGCGTGGGATACGGGTTCGATCCCCCACGTCAAACTTGGAAATTCTGTTTTTTTTTTTTTTTTTTTTTCTCTTCGTTCTACACAAAGTTAATTAAACAAAACAAAAACAATTAACAAAACACGTGATGGATGGTGAAGAGCACTCCGCTCTTCCCATAACGGGAGTTGGAAAAGGCAGTATTAGTGTTGCCAGTGCCGTTAAAGCCATTAAAAGGAGGGGGAGTTTGAAAACCCCTCCTAACATAAGAAAAAAAAGGATAAATACTGTTGAAACAGCAGATGAGGTCCGTTATGAGGGGGGCAATAACAACTTTGCCTCTCTAGCGTCATCCGAATCGGAAGATGAGGAGGAGCAAATAAAGGAAATGAACATCAGCATACAAAAGCTGACAGAGAGAATGCTTGCTATGAAGCAAAGGCAAACTGCGCGCAGGCAGAGGGAGCAACTTGAAGCAGAGAGCTCCCAACATCAAAAGCCACAAGAGCAGAAACAACAACTACAGCAACAACAAAACCAGCTGAAGCAGAAACAACAAAAGCTGAAACCACAGCAGCTGAAAAAACAGCAGCAGCAGCAGCAGCAACAACAACAACAACAACATAAGCAGCAGCAGCAGCAGCAGCAACAACAACAACAGAAGCAGCAGCAGCAGCAAAAGAAGAAGAAGGAGAAGGTGCCTCCTATCAACACCTATAAATTTGAGGTAAATGAAACCAAAGACCTGTGTAAGTTGGTCATTGGCAATAATTTTAATATAAAGAGATTGGGGAACGATCGCCATGCCATCCACTGTAATACAGTGGAGGGCTACGCGAAAGTTAAAGAGCTCCTAAGGGAAACGACGACGGAGCACTTCTCATTCACACCGAAGTGTGAAAAGCGGCAATCTATGCTGCTGAAGGGGTTGGAACCGTCTTCTGATCCTGAGGAGATCCTGGCACTGCTCAAAGAGAAGGAGTGCGAAGGACTCAAGTTTGTAGGGGTAAAGCCATTTACCACAGCTAGAGCTAGGCGGGAGAAACGGAGTCTGCCGTTCTTCCTGGTGCAACTCAGTCCCGAAAGCCGTCTGGATGGTCTAAGGAGTATCAATGTCCTAGACTATCAGGTGGTTCACTGGGAAAAACTAAAAAGGAGCGAAGGCGTTATACAATGCGTTCGCTGCCAGGGGTTCGGGCACGCCGCGTCGAACTGCCAAATGCAGCCTCGATGCGTGAAGTGCGCTAAGAACCACAGTTCCGAAGAATGTCCTCTGGGTGTTGACGGAGCATCCGATAGGTCGCGGCTCTCGTGCGTGTTATGTGGAAATGTGGGACACACCGCAAACTATCGGGGTTGTCCTAAGTTCGCTGACATTAAGAAAGCAAAACTGGCTCGGCAGCAGAAGGTGGAGGTCAAACGTTCACCTGTTAGATTCCAAACACCAGCCGTCACGTCCCAAATCTCCTACGCCCAAATGGCGTCAGGTGGGGGGGCTACGGTACAGCAAGCGACTGTTGCTTCTCCGGCACCAACACCGAGAACAACGGAAGCTGCACCTAACATGCTGGCTATCTTGCTCGAAATCCAAGGGCAGATGGCTCAGCTGCAAAACCAGGTTCAAGAACAGGCCAAGCGGGTGGACCAGATCTACGCGCTGCTGCCGGGCCTAACGCAACACATGTTGTAATGGGTACGCACATGGTGGAGCAAACTTTGAAGGTCCTTGCGGTGAATGTTAATTCACTGATTAGGATTGAACGAAGAGCCGCAATGTTTAAATTGCTACAAGACCAAACTCCTGATGTGCTTTTCGCTAGCGAAACTAAGCTAACCGATAAGCACAAACTGGAGTACAATAATTATATCGTAAGAAGAAGAAACCGGCCCAGATCCAAACGTGGAGGCGGTGTCGCGATCTTCATTAAAGAAGGTATAAAATTTCACAGAGTGTACAAGGGCGTGTTGCGCAGGTTCCGGGTGTTGGAGGCAGTCGTCGTGTACATCGCGCTCCGCAGTGGAAAGCGGCTGTACTTGGCCTCTGTTTATGCACCTGATACTTCACAATCCACCCTATTCATTACAGAGCTCGACACGCTTTTTCGACTTCTGAGGTTGGAATCGGGGGAGAATTATTTTATAATCGGCGGGGATTTCAACGCTAGACACAGCGATTGGGGAAATAATTTGCCAAATACTAGAGGGAACCTACTACTCGATTGGTGGGGTCAGCACGATGTCATGTACAGACTCGGTCTTAAAGCGACGGATAACCCGTCGTTTCCCAGAGGCGGGTCTTATTTGGATCTACTGCTGTACGACGAACGTATACGACTGACAGGTACGAATTTACAAACGCTAAACTGTCTGCGCACATTCGTGTATGACAGCGACCATTGCGGTTTTAGCACCGAAATTACAGTTCCTAACGAAATTGCGGAATTGGAGGAGTTTGTCCAAAAATATTCTTACAACTACAGTAAGACTCGATGGACACGCTTCTCCGCAAACTTGACAAGAGCACTCTCCTCGAACACGCTCCGCCCACCGTCCAATAGGAATTTGTCAAACGAGGAGATCGACAATTACCTAAAACAAATGGACGAGACAATTAAACAAACTATGGACACTACAATACCGCGGTATCGACGTACGACTAACGAAGACCTGTTCCGCAATCCTACTATTGACGCACTGCACCGACAGAAAAGTAGACTTCTGACCAGACTTAAAAACTTGTACAGACAGTTAACTGACCGACGAGACCCGGAGATTAGGACACTGAAGTCGTCAATTAAAAATATTCAAACGCTAATAAAAGAAAATTACAGAATTTCTGTAAGTTTGTATTGGAACAACAAGGTTCGGGCTGTAAACACCAGCAACCCGAATATGTTTCCGCAAATAAATAAACTATTTCGGAGAAAAAATCAAAACGACCTTCAGTGTCTTAAAATAGCCCGGACAACAGACAACGAACGGTTACTGACAATAGCAGGTATTGATCCAAATGAGGCCGCTGATGATGACACACAATCAGGGCTAAGAAATCAGTGGGGACCGATGGTATTCCGAACATCGTGCTTCGACATCTTCCTCTAGAAGCGGTGGACATTTACACCACCCTGTTTAATAATGCAATGAATAATGCACATTATCCAGCGCATTGGAAAACGGCGGTGGTTCAACCTATCCCCAAAAAGGGAAAGGATATATCCAATCCGGCGAATCTCCGGTCGATAAGTCTCCTTCCGAATATCAGTAAGGTTTTTGAAAAGGTAATCAACTAGGTGGGTTGAGGACAAACATAAAGTTTGGATAATCAATTCGGTTTTAAGGCGGGACATGATATCTCACATGCCGCGTCTAAACTGGTTTCTGATATCCAATGGAACAAAGGCAAGAAACAGTGCACTGGTGCCTGCCTTGTTGACTTGGAGAAGGCCTTCGACACCGTATGGTTAGAGGGTCTTTTCTATAAGCTGACTAGGTTGGGGATCAGTAAACCACTCTTGTACATTCTTTATAATATGCTAACCAACAGACAGTTCATCGTGAAAAATGGCGATGTGACTTCTGTTGGAATATTTCAAATTAAAAATGGTCTTCAGCAAGGCGCGGTCAATTCGCCGATCCTATTTAACATTTATACAAGCGACTTGATAGGTTCACTTCCCCATACTATTGCGTACGCAGACGATGTGGTAGCGTACAGAACAGGTCCAAAAATCGAGGTCATTAATACTCTCTTGCAGCGTGACTTCGATAAGATAAGACGATTTTGCGATGACTGGAAGTTGAAAATCAACTTTCAGAAGTCGGAAACCATTCTCTTTAGGAGGCCGTTGTCTAGGGCCTCTAGGGATACCAGAAAAAATTGGAGAAAGTTCTCGATTATTGGACAACACGGACAGCCTCTTGCCTGTCGAAATGTAGTCAGATACCTTGGAATCTGGCTAGATCAGTTTCTGTGTTTTGGCAAAAATGTAGATGCTGCTCTGGCCAGAGCTAATGGTGCTTTTGCCCTTACAAAGAGACTGTTTTATAACAGCCAACTCGATGCGAGGGTAAAGGTAATCTGCTACATGGCCCTTATTAGGCCCATGCTGGTATTTGGTTGTCCCGTGTGGTTCAATGTACGAGCAAGCTTAATGGAAAAGATTCGGGTGTTTGAGAGGGCTTGTCTTAGGGCTAGTCTTCGCTTGTACAGAACACCAGAATCGGAGTACAAGAAATTTTATCCTAATGAGGTCCTTTATAACAGGGCGAACCTAATACGAGTGGACAACTTCGTAATTAAGCTGACTCGAAGGCACATTGCAAGAGCAATGACCTCGACGAATAACCTGATATCTGGGGCTTACTACCCCAATTACCTTTACCACGAGAGTGTGCGCTTTGACGGCTTCGTTCCACCGGAAGCATTCCTCTACCTTGATCAGATAGGGTTGATCCAGGATAGATCAGCGGTGCCGTTAATCTTCTATGTCGCTCGGACAGCTGGGGACAGGCGACTCAACTACGACAGAGACGTCGCACACGGCAGTGTGGAACGCCTCAGGTTCAGTAGGGCGGTGGGGAATCGCGATAAGAGGGATGTCGTTCGGCAGCACCAGCATTTCTGGTGGTTGAATGATGGAGAAGATGTTTCGTCGTCGTTTCAGTCAATTACGGACCAGCCTCACTAATGAGGCAGGGCTGACCAATGTATTTGCTTTGTAAATAGCGATGGCCAGCTTACATAGGTTTAGGTTAGCATTTAAGAAACATATACATATATCAGTGATAAGTTAGATACTAAGCTTTTATAAAAAATAATAAAATGTCCATATGCTAAGTTTTTTGTTATAAATTTTTTCTTAGCCCTAAGTACACAAAATAAACATTTATAAATAAAATGTAAATGAAGTCGAAAGACATAGATATAAGAATTTAGATTAGCTTAGAGTGCCTGTGTGGGGCCAGTAAGTTAGTATAAGATTGTTAAGTAATTGTAAGCTAGTATTTAAGCATTTTTTGTTAGTATGTAAGAGTTAGTGATTAAGTAAATAAAATGCATTCAAAACTGAAAAAAAAAAACTGAAACTGAAACTCTAACTTGTACAGCCACAGTAAACTGGATTCCAGTGAATAAACCTGATCCAGAAAATCACAATACAACAATTTTGAAGGAGTGATTTCTAAGATACCGGTGACATCAGGGACATATCAAGCTACGATCACTTGAACTACTTTTACGTGTTCACGTCACGTGTGTATATTTCATCATCTAGCCAGGATGTCGATATAGAAATGGTGAACGAGGTGTTTTCAGCAAAATAACGACACGTACCGAAGCACTGTATACTGAACTTACTGTCGACAGGGTAGGACGAAATATCGTCATAGCTTGTTGATCAAATGTTGATCAAATTGCAATTAGCTCAAGGCACAGCTTTGAAATTCCAAACATTTCGACGAGCCAACATCGACCCAGACTACTACTTTGTTATAGTCAAGATGCGAATGCACTTCAGAAGTAATGTAAGAAAATTCGACGTCAAATGCGTACAGACGCAAAGAAGAATGCAGGGATAAGGATGGGAGAGAAATAGTTGAGTAATAGATGGTGCTGTAGGCCAATACTAATGGGTGATTTTTTAAGCGTTTGGTTTTTAATTGAAAAAAAAATGCAAGTTGCAAAAGTGTATACAATTTTTCTTTGAGTTAATAAATTATTTCATGTAAATGTTGACCACGATTACGTTTTAAGTGGTCCACACCGAGAGTCTAATTTTGAATCACTTTTTCGAGCATATAGGCTGCTAGTGTAATGTTGTCTTCCAAGACTGAAATTGACTCTGGTTTATCAGCATAGACGAATGATTTGACGTATACACATAAAAAAGTGCGTTAAGTGCGTTAAATCAATTCGCGTGGTGTGTGGCATGTGGCGCCATCTTTTAAAAAGTACGGGACCATAAACCGCACCAAATAGTCCATTTTTATGGGTGCATTGGCAGCTCTTGCATTGCCTGAGTTGCCGGACCAAATACGGCAGTTTTGTTTATTAACATACCCATTCAACCAGAAATGAGCTTCGTCGCTGAAGACAATTTTTCGATAAAAAATCGGATTTTCCTCCAGCTTTTCTAAGGGTCAATCACCGAAAACTCGACGTTGTGACAGGTCGGTCGACTTCAGTTCTTGCACGAGCTGTACTTTGTAAGATTTTAGTCCAAAATCATTGTGTTTTTAAATCTTCGATGTATTCGAGTAACATAATCCCAATTGCTGCGAACAGCGATGAATGGACAAATCACGGTCTTCATTAACACTGGCGGATACAGCACCAATATTTTGCTTTGCACGCACTCTACGCATACGGGTAGGGGCTTGATGTCCAATAGCGCGAAATTCTTACAAAACTTAGTCACTATGGCTCAGTAGGTCAATTATGACGATCGTACAACGGTCGAAGTGCGTTAACAACATTTTCACAGAGCACGAATTTTAATAATAAAATTTTATCTTTCCATGATAAAATGGCAATGATAATCTAGCGTGTTTGACTTTGATACATGTCACGAATCACGCGTGAGCTATTGAAAATAGAACACTAAAAAATCAAACAGCAAAACTCTTTAGGAGCGAAATATTTCAAAAGTCTGTATTGACAAAAATTCACATTATGGAAAAATATCAGCGAGCATATACGGTCATTAAGTGCCGAACGTAGAAATTAATGAGAGTAAAACAAAGTATATGCCGTCGACAACAAAGGAAACCTAATACCAAGGGCTCGAGGAGAATCCTACAACTGAAAAATATGGCATTGAGATGGTAATGGTCTTTACATACCCGGACTTCACTGTAAATCTTAGATGAATAACATGTACATCGTTCCAGTCTTATCAAAACTTTATCAAAAACTTCGAGAACCAGATTCTTCGAGTGAAATTTCAACCCGCCTGCATAAGCAGAATATGGTAAATATGTATCGCTATGTACACAATTTTGTTACTTGTTATAATATTGACATTTTCAGTAGAGCCAGAATTCATTGAGAGATCATAAATCCGGGATGTCTTCAAATTCATCCCGGATTTGACATACAAAACAGTTATGAGAGAGCTCGCTTGACATGGAGTGTTTAAATGAAAATGTTCTTAAACAATTTGGAGCACGGAACAGGATGCTATTACGCATGATAGATAGAGAGGTCGATGTAATCCATCAGTTCATCCTAAGTCTTCTATGAGATTGATCACGTAATGACACACTATTCATGATTCAGAGTATATTAACCTTAATCTTAGGACAGACAATATGCCAAATATAAACCCAGCCAATCCAACCTTAAATAAAGAACCAGTCAAAAGTAGATGGCGTATGGTGAAAAATCGGATGAGGAATCCTTTGCTAATAGAAAGATATTACTGGTTCTTCACTCTGAATTAAGAGCCGAATTACCCTATCCTAACGACTGCGTTACTCGCCTTTTCCAAACCTACAAAATGGACACATATATATCTGTGCGTTATGTTTTGCTACATTACTCGGCCCAACCTATTAAATTCTACATCCTTGCTATTAAAGCGGTTGACCAATTAACTGCTCTAAGTGATTCCATCGACGATATCCTTACCTTTGGTGATTTTAACCTGCCTCTGCTGAAGTGGATTCCATCGGATGATCCATTGATTTGTACCGCAGACAACCTCTCATATCGGACCCTCCCGATTTCTCCATTGACCCCTCTCCCTCTCTCAATCTTTTGATCGTACTCTTATGGAAGAAAAGCTACAAAAACTAATTGATGTATTTTTACCTGGGCCCAGACGGACTTCCCGCAATATTTCTCAAAAAGTGTGCCTCCAATCTTTCGCACCCATTTTCCTCCCTATTTCATCTATCCTTCATAGAAGGGGAATTCTCCCAAGTTTGAAAGACTTTAATAATTCCGGCCCACGAAAAGGGATCAAAGAATGAAGTAACAAATTACCGTCCCATTGCTAAACTAAAAAGTTGATAAAGAGCTAAGCCTTCACTTACGAGTATATCACCCAGTTAGCATGGATTTCTGAAAGATAGATCAACTACTACAAACATACTTAAATTCGTATCCTCTGCGCTATCAGCCCTAGAAAATGGCGACGAAATCGATTTTTTTTGCTGCAGATTTTGCTAAGGCCTTTGATAAAACATCTCATCAATTGGTCCTTTCAAATTGTTTTCCCTCGGCTTTGATTCCATATTATTAAAGTAAATATTTATCTGGAGAACCGTTATTATAGTGTTTGCTTTAGCTATCTTTAGCCACTTCTGGTGTCCCACAAGGCTCCCAACTAGGTCTCCTATTTTTCATTTAAATTATACACGATCTTGAGAGGATTATTAAACACTGCCCGCTATCCATTTACGCCGACGACACCAAGTTCTCGAAAATTATTACTTCACCCCAAGAATCCATTCTCCTTCCACTTAGTGTTCGAAAATTTGTTTAGAGATTAATGTCTCCAAATGTCAATCCATGACTTTTCCACGTAAGTTCAATCGACTTTATTTCCTGCATGGACAACCTATACCCCAGGTTCAATTACCAAACTCGAGACTTTGGAATAACATGAGCCATGTAGTGAAACGGCAATTGTACAGCACAGAACAGTACAGTTTCGTCGCATCTGTTTCGTCGAACAAAGCCCATTTTCTTGACGCATTGACGAGTTCAATTTTTGAAGAAATATTTTTTTTCCCGATGCCAATTTGTGGGTTTGAGTAATAGAACACTGTTGTTGCCAATATTTTATCGGGCCGCGAATTACATTACAATTGTATACAAGAAGTATATGTGCAATCGCTTCAAAATAGCTTACGCTCAAGTTAAAGCACTCGAGAGTTGTAAAATTTGTTTGACTATTTTACAATCTATTGATAGAGGATGTTACTGTTCGAGAATTTTTCATATACCAAACCGGTCGGCTATCTAAACATATTTGTTTGTGCTTCAATGATGTACTTCTCTGAGAACATTGCAAAATTGTTGAAGGTTGAGATTTCTTTTGTCTCGATTCCAAAAGAACATCATCTGTAGATGGTTAGCCATCTACTAGCAAGCCCAATGCATTCTATTCCACGTAACAATAGTTTCATGGGACAAAATCGATGAAAAACCTTGGAAAGGTCAAGATACTCGTCAAAGACCAAGATACTCCTACATATCTGGGTCCTAATCACATCGTCCGTGCCATAAAAGTAGGCGTTATCAACCCACAATCGAATCGCAGTTTTCAAGTCATCAAATTGAAATCTTGTCTTCGTCATATTACTACAGACGGAGAACACAAACTTCTTAATTTCACGGTGGTCTGATCCGGTTTGTATGCGTAATTGGTCACTAACTCAGTAAATGTGAGTTCAAGAACCGTCGTTCCGAAGTTGCTCTTCGCCTTCATTTCCATAATTTCAATGCAGTTTTACAATTTGTCATTCAAGCCCACTGAAATTCAAAATACTGACCGTTTGTTACTTTTATTCTCCTAGAACACCCATTGACTTCAATTGATTGGGAAAATAGAATTTATGAATGTTAAATTGAATGGACTCAAATACCATAAGCTAACATTAAAATATTTATAGATGCGGTAAAGGTTTAATGGCGAGACCGCTACGCGTGGCATTGAAAAAAAAAACGTAAATTCCTTTACATTGGTACGAGTAGTTGCTTTCAACTTTTGAAAAAGAAGTTGGCATGCAATCATTTTAAAGTTTTGTAAGACTTAGTAATTAGGAGTCATGAGGCACGAGTCACGGGCCTGTGTGCCATGTTATTAATAGAAGTTAGTTGCCACAAATTGTTCCCACGTTTAACATACTCGAAGGAATACTCGTATCAATGCCATTAAAAGGGGTGGAACGGAGCGTCAGGCATGTCTAAAAGTTGATGACCTAATAATGAAAACTTAATTGCCACGAGCAGCAATGTGTGAATGTGCAATTAGTTTTGCATTTAATTAACTTTAATCGCTTTAATCATTTTATGGATTATGATATATAGTCAGCAAGATAAATGTGTGTAACTACTGTGTTGGACAGCAGCATGTTGAACTGGCAACTCTGATTAAAATTCACTAAATGACAGAAACTAGCAGACCGGGGTTATTACGGTTTTGAGAGACAGCTGAGACGAGTGGGATTTGACAGAGTATAGTATAGCCGCCTTTTACGTCACCAAAGGAATGAACTTCCGAAAGCTATCGAATGGGTAATCCCCAATAGATTCTTAGCTTTAAGTCAAATCACTCAAGAAGTAGAGTGACAAAAGTAGTGATAAAGTTTGCAAATTTTTTACAATAGTTTATCAATAAGAAACTAAAAATGCAAAGCCTTTAAAGCAGATTTTAAAAGTTAAATACAGAATCGAAGACTCATTGGCGGTACGTGTCGTCGCTAGTCTCTGACAAGTGACTGCTAAAAGATTATAACCCTAGCGCCAACAATTCAAACCATCTTTCCACATATACTCGTAGAGTTTAAAAGTAATCACGCAGCTGTTTTGCAACGATTACGTCCATAAATATTCAGCATTCCACCAATCTTCTGCAGTTTATTGAATTTAGTGTGAAGTTTGAGACCAGCAGTCGAGAGCTGCGACTACTCATCTCTTCATATCCTCCCTTCTCATAGCATTAGGACCTGAGTTCACAAATAAAATTAATCTCCAGCTGATAAGATCAAAGGCTTTGTAAATGAATGCAATGTATTGCGGGAGCTGGCTTGACTATAGCTTAACCACTATTAAGTGGAGGTTGACTGTTGCCTATTAATCTGAGAATTGGCAAGACAGTAGGCGAAAAGCGTTTAACCATCCTCTGCTTCATCCTCTTCAGTAAGTTCTTCTGGCAGCCAGGACAGACAGAACCCCACTGCTTTATGGATAATGAAGCCAGTCTTAATCAGACATGGTTGGAAAATCCAATAAAATCCAACAAACCACAGATCATGACACAGTGGACCCCAGTGTTAAACTATTTCCACAGCGGTTTCGATATTCTTATTCACTCACACAATAAGGGCCGCAAAAATGCATATTACTTATATAAAAATATGCTCAGATGCTAGCAGAAGCGTAGTGCTCCTTCTTCTTTCTTACCAGCAGCGGCCGCTGATTTTTAAGTCTAGAAGCAATTATTTGGTTTACTTCCAGCGAGGATGCAGTCAACACGAGACCGAATTCAGGTCTTTAGAAGTCATTTTTTGACATTTATCTAGCAAGTTAACCAGCGATCATATTTCCGGTCATCTTATTGTGAACTGGATGGGCCCCCTCCTAATTAGACGGGTTACGTCGTTTCAATGCCAACCTATTGGCAAAGACGATGGTAGATTATTAGCTGAAGTTATGGCAACTGAATCAGATTAGAAGAGAGATGTTCAATGAATTTGACCATAAGCGGTCAGTCTTGAGACTTCTCGGGTCTTATTAGTAGCCTGATTACAGACTATATTCTGGAACTATAAGAGTTAAGAGCCTCTGGACTTTGAATATCAACTTGAAGATGTTGGCGTTATAATAGCTGTGGTTTATACCTTAATCGCAGGAAGGGGATTCAAATTGTACTTTTAATACTTAAATATGGATGGATGGCACACTGCGGACTTCAGGCTTCAAGGCAGGTTCCCATTTTAAGTGGCTGTCTGTGACCTGGAACCAAGATAAGATTTAACGAATTCTGCTTTCCAATAGCATTCAAAGAAACCATGCATTCTCGAACTATCTAAAAAATAGAGAGAGTGCTCAATAAAGCACTAAGCCGAACTGACTTCAGCCTTTCAATATAGTTCACTGCCATCTGGATTACGGACGTTAATTAAATGGGAACTAAGGGTTATGGTTGTCGTCCTCTGCCTATCACTCCCAGATCCTGGACGAAGTTAGTCCTGAGTATATAGGAAGTCGACTCCGTATTCCCGCAGCAACCGCAGATCTGATGTCTTCCTTTTTTTTTTAAATGATCTGATCCGCCAATTGCGGAGGCACTGCGACATAAAAGATCTTTTGTACCATAAAATCGGTATTATTAAGCCAAGGCAGGCGCAACTTTTTTGATGAAATTGAGAATATTTCTGGTAGAGAATTTGAAAATTTCCCTGGGCATTAAATTTTTTTTTGGAAAAGTGCCGTCCCCTTAAGGCACTTAGAGCATGTGTTCGTCGTTTTCTATGCAAAGACGACATTCAGTTTAATGACTAAAACCTATTTTGTGTAGATGACATCGAAAGTGCCAGTGTCCGGTTAGAAATCCAACCAGTTTTCTGATATCATCCTTTTTGAGCTGTAGAGATTCTTTTTATTTTTTTTAAGAGAGTTTGATGGCTTTTTTAGCCTGGCGAAGTCCTGGCATGTATTCCTAATGTGATATACACATTTTGTTCTTCCAACTCTTTATTGTTTAATTAATTACTGAGTTCGGGATATTACAGAACGGCTCAGGGCCGGTCGGCTATTTCCTTTCCGACAATACCTATGACCAGCACCCACTAAAGTGTTTGTTCTTATGAGGGAGATCTTGTTACTGATCTTGTTACATTACTGATTTGGAGTCAATGGGATTAGAGCCTAATGCTTTAATGGTTGCTTGTCCATGACCATATGGATTGGGACACCCTTCATTCCCTTATCGAAGATGAGATTGGCGCACACCTGAATATCATGTATTGACACTTGAAATACGCTGGCAGTTTTTCCCATTGGCAGCGATATTCTGGTGTTTGGTCCAGATATACAAGCACCCTTTATCTTGATGTCTTTAAGGTTTTGGTTGGGGTTTTTGTAGTTTCATGCTTGTCGGATTGGGATCACTATATTGAACCTTTTGCCGACGTACAGAATATTAGTTAGGGGGTCGTTTACAGCGCAGATTATATCAGCCTCGGGGTTTCGGAGAGAAGTTTAATTTGATCGATGTGATCAAATGTGAATGCCGAGGCATGAAAATATTTGCTAAAGTTGCACCTTTTGTATGACAGATTTCTCGTTTGTTTTGTTCCACAATACTACCGATGAGTAGGTGATCATGGGTCGTATCATCATTATATATGATATCCCACCACAATAAAGCTCCAGCGCAAGTTATACCAAATACCACTTCTTTTGAAACAGAAGATGGTATTAAGAAAGCAGCTAATGACTTTAATATCTAAGGGAGGGAGATTCACCAGAGCGTCTGACGCATAGGACAGAACTGGTTTTGGCATAGCCATGTGGATCAAAAAATCCCAGTCAATGTAATCTTCTAAATTAGTTTGCCTCCTAGGATGGCACCGAAATACTAACCTTCGTTGGGATACTAGACCCTGAAACCTGTTTGAACTATCTTAACCGAAAGATCCATGACTATATAGAAATGTGATAAGGAGGAAACCAAAACTTGGGATATCCAATGCC
The DNA here is from genome assembly GCA_949129095.1 of Volucella bombylans. Classification (NCBI taxonomy): domain Eukaryota; kingdom Metazoa; phylum Arthropoda; class Insecta; order Diptera; family Syrphidae; genus Volucella; species Volucella bombylans. Next base: position 122,943,675 of record OX422140.1, on the reverse strand, counting down.
GCATCGAAGTAATTTCGTAATTAAGTCGGAAAAAATACTGTTCTTACTAAAATCTCATTTATGTGATTCTAATAAACTATTTACAAGTATAAATGTGCAAAAAGCAGAACAAGTGACAGAGGATAGCGAAGCAGAAAATCAAGAAAGTTGTTTTTCAGTACTTTGCCTGGAATATCTCTATGTCCTAGAACTTTGCACACGCGTAGTGGGCATCTATTAGCAATATCGTTTGAAAATTAGCAACATTGCCTGATCTTCTCTGATTCCTTTCGTTAGATTTTTCAAAGCTTTAATATAATCTGCTGTCGGTCAATAATAAAAACAAAAGCGTGTCAGTCTATCACCAGTATTCATCACACTGAGCTTAAACTATCATCCATACCAAAAGCAGATTACTGCTGTCCCTGATCTTTCTTAAAACTTAAACTCAGACCTTCACGAAACAAACTTTAGTATCCACTAGGGGCTTATTGAATTCATCATCTTCTAAATGGAATACATAAATCGGATCCGTGTCTTCTTCTTCCAGCTGTAGTCTCTTTCCTCTCTACCCGAATGGAGTGTACCAAATATTCTCTCTTGAAATCTATGCCAACTACGGGTATATACGTGTAATATAGTAAAATCGTTCAATCTAATTTCGATAATTGAAAACTTTCACTTCTCTGGTATCCATAATTTCCTATCTGGTACCTGGATATTTATGATGGGCACACTACTGGCACCTTACACTACCATGGCGCCCATCATTTCAGCCACTTTGTACTAATAACCATGTTGACTGCTGGCTGTTGGCTGCTATATGCTGTATTCTGGCGGTTAATTGTTGGTTGTTGGCTCATATAAATTGCCATTTCATCGTCAGACACCTGGAGTGTTCGTTAACAGGCAACCACGGGATTTGTATAGTTACCATCTACTTGTAACATATGTATATAATCGCTCGTACTGGTATCTATAGAGCGAAATGAATTTACCCAATATCCAAGGTAGGTTAGCCTAAAAATAGCGAATTTCATCATGGAATCGGAAATCTGTGTAAAGATACTTTGTGCATCACACTACTGAATACTGAATACCGAATACCCAACTGTGTGCAGAACTTTAACCAGAGTAGAAAAAAAAAGTTTTTTTTTGTCTAAAAAAAAAATAGTGTAGCAAGACTATTACCGTCGATAGAGGTTCACCCAATTCCTAACACAACTAATTATCAGCTCGCGTATCTAGTGCGCGGGAGGGAAGGGGAAAATCAATTTCTCGGATAATTAAATGCCGAATTCGAATTTCTGGAATTCTCATTTATAATTGTTGGTTTTCGGATGTGGAGTGGGGTGCTAAGAGAACGTGCAGCGATTTTTGAAATTAGAATGCAGGGTGTTCCGGGAAACCGTAGTCACCTTGATATTGGTGTTGAAATGAAAGTTAAGACAAACGAAGGGTACTGCCTAAGAGGTTTGTTTGAATATGTCTTTTGTGTGCTGTTTTTTTTGTTTTTTTTTTTGTTTTAAGATTTCGTGAGGAAAATTCGAAAATAATTTCCGAACGGGAATGTGTGTCACCTATAGCCTTCTTCTGCATGTTTGTTACCTTTTTGTCATGCAAATGAGTAGAAGACACCTGTTTAGTGTTTACTTTGTGGACGAGTACCTTATAGTGGTGGCATAATATGTGGACCTATTGTTTTATTACATGCAAACTACCACAGATGTGGCTTTAAGAAGTTGAATGAGTTATTTGTGTCACCTTCTGAAAAGTGAAATTGCCTATTACACCGAAAAACGGGGAAGTCTAAGAGACACATTTTGTCGGAGTTATGTCTGTTTTTAACGGGAATGGCTAGAATCGGTTTTATTAAACCGTTTTTGGAGCTGCTTAAGGTAATAAAATTCAATCCGATCGGAGAGTCTTTAAAGAATTGACAAAGATGGACATTCTGGGAGTATTACGGTCTCTTTTTCAAAGAAAATGAAGATGTTTTATGGACCTGACCATAAACCGATTGTTCCCAGATACTCTATAGGTAATCGTTTTTTGTTTAATTTATGGAAGAGAGGCTGACGTTAGCGACAAGAGTTCACAAAGAATGTAGAACCCTTCAATAATTCAAAAAAGAAATGAGTTCCGTTAAAAAAGAACCGATAATGTGTTCATCTTGATAGGTTGCTCATTGACGTGTAATATTAGATGTAAATGATGCTGATGTTTCATTTATCAGGCATACTTTCCTCCGAACAAATATTAGAAATGAACTGGAATGTGCCCTCAAGCGCGCTGCTTCAAATATCTCATCTTATTGTAATTTAGATCAGAAATTTATTTCTTTATTTCATGTTGGACGGATGGGTGGAAACCTTGCCTTTCATCGCCCATGTAAAATGGCTTATTCTGGCTAACAGCAGAATTCATATCAACATCTCCTTAGCTCTGACCGACTAAATTTCTAAATTCCCTCGCTCATCTCTATAGGTGTTTGTTCGGCTTTATAAGTCTTTTGTTAAAACTTTTGAGATTTGTTTTACTCGAGTAGCATCTCTACATTTCTTCGAGCGCTCGCTTTTCTTTCGTTTTTTTTTTGGGTAAGCTGATGTTCTCCTCCTCTTTTGTTCACGAGTCGTTCACGTCCTTTATGCAGCGCCGGTCTTCAGGCGTCTTCTCCGAAGCAAACTTCATTCAGAAATCTAGAACATCATTTTTGCGGCTTCTGATGAGTTCTTAGCGTCGATGGCACTGAACTTCTGTACTTCAATTTCTGACAATTTGTTACGATTCGGTTGTTATGGCACCTGAGATATACGTAGACGTATTTGTGGGAATAAAGCTCCACATTATGTAGGAATTCACGAAAAATCAGCCATATAGGCACTCAAGCTACATCCCGCAAAGCACTTCCAACAAAGTAACCTCATTGGTCATATGAAAATACTAAGGAAGATAGAAGGTACCTTTGCCTAAACATAAACTCTAGACCACTTCGACCCCATCCTTCACACAACGAAGGAATGAGACAAAAATGATATAGAGCTGAACGATGATTAACAAAAATGGAATATACCGATAATTTGGAAAAGTAGTAAGGCGTAGAAACAGGAGTGGTAGAACCTCGAGACCATCCCCCATCCACTAAATAAGGATCCCACCATCTTTCAGGTCGAACTACAACAACTGCCTTATTGGAAGTTATTTGCCTTCTACTAAGTAAGCAAGGAAAAAGAGTCAAAATAACTTTACGCCCGGATTGTTAATCGGTTCTGATACCAATAAATAGCTACAAGCATGCAACAACTTCGCCAACCTGAACAAACTCTCAATTGTATGGGTACCATGTCATGAGGGTCACGATGACAATGAAAAAACAGACCACCAGGCCAAGAAACTGCGAAGCTGAGGTGTCTATGAAACACTTAATCACGTGCACTGGCACGTAGTCGTGCAACATTTCTATATTATCCATGAAGGCGATGTGCAGAATGGTATTTGCCCTGCCCTCCTATTATCGTTCCTATAGTTCAAGTCTATATTAGCTGCCCGAACTGTTCTGATATCAATAATGTTGCACAAGTTCCTTGTGTTGATCGCAAGATAATCAGTTTAATTGGCTGCTTTATCATCATAGAAAAAAACTTTGGGCTAGCTGTAGAGATATACCGCCACGCAGTAAAATCAATTGGCCTTGATCCATTTCTAGACATGGTGTTGTGTATTCTTTGTTTTCCAACGGTAGTGTCAAACATGTGCTCTTTTATATTTTTGGCTTTGAAATTATTCTTGAACTACTCTTGAAATTACGGCTTGCTGAGGAGCTCGTAGAAACATTCATCGGTAGCATATATATCATATGTAAAAAAGTGATCGCGTTTTGATGTACTTAGCTTCGATAGAAATTGTTAAAATGCATTCTCTACACGTCACATGTTCGAGGTCCGAGCATTTGAGAATTCGAACGTCGTTTCGCTTTTTGTTTCACAGTGGCGTTCTCTTCCCAAATAGTAGAGTTTTAACATGGTAGGGTAGTTAGCTCCACGTACAATCTCCAAAATAGAAATCCCAGGACTTTCTGGGACTACTTGAATGAAAAGTGCCAGAGATTTCGAAATGAGTAACCCACTTCCGTGGTATGAGAGCATAAAGGTTTCACACGCCCTTATTTCCATTGCAACACACTAACTGATGCGGAAAAGGCCTTATTGACTTAAGTTCCAAATATGCATCTCCTTACATAATCTGACATACTGACTGTTGTTCCCATCGTTTATTCAGTCTAGCGCGTTCATGTGCCGTATGTCCTCCTTCTAAGATTAAATCATCTCTGACGTGGCATTGTAATTGTCTTCTTGTTCAACACTCGACTTTATGAGTTAAGCAATTCAATTTCGATGGCTACCACGCAGAAGCAAAATCAGCTATATTGAAGTGTGGTCAAAGCTGCACCACTACTCTAATCATACAACATCCATCCTGAAGCCTCGGTCTACTGACTATACCTGTCAGGTTTTATCTGGGCGTTGTATTCATTCCTTAACTTAGAGGTCAAGAGTGTTTTATGACAGTAAGATGTGTCGTTGACACTTTAAATAAGTCAAAATTGCTTATAAAAACTACCCAATGTCCCATTTCTTGACAATCACGGCCTACTTCAGCAAAACCGTTATTTGACATTTTAGTGGCATTTTTCGTCGAATTATCTATGAGCCGCAGTTGCTCGGATATGTTTTCACTGACTCAGTGACTTGTGATTTACTCTTTCGTGGCCAACTCTCTCCAAGAAAAGTTTGGATAGGTACTCTCCCCGGTTCACCATTTTATCTTTTTCTATATCCGACAACAATTTAACGCCTCTGTAATTACTTTAAAACCACTAGTTTGCCAGCATTGTTTTCTTGTTTATTATGGGTAATGACATTATAAAACAACAATGTACTGTCTTATCACCTTCTGTGTTATTTATGGTACATCCACCGAACAATGGATAGTTTCTTATATAACCTCATCTTTGAGCAATTTTATATCCCACACATTTCATGGCGTGTAGTGCCAGATCTCACCCCTTCCTAGCAAACCTGACTTGTCTAATTGATCTTCTCGTCCCACTTGTTTCAGGTGTCATGTTAGAAATTTTCGTATTCCCAAGTGCACCTGACTATTAAGTGCTCCAATAAAACCTCAAACCGACAGAGCTGGTATCATCCACTGCACGTCGCATGCAATAATAACTATCTAAACTTACACTCTAGAGCATTTGCCCTGGGGATTGAATTATGCGAAACAATAACAAGGGGCGTCTCTGACTGGGGCTTATCTGCTAGCGGAATATTACGAATTCACAAGCCATTTGCCCATTTCGCCTCATTTTAGCGTGATCGAATTTATTAGGTCACAAAGATCTGCGACAGAGGAGATATTTCAGCTTTAATTTATTATTATTATTATTATTTTTTTAATTTTCTGTTGATGAAGATCTGTCCCATCTGAGAGCCTTCTTTTACACTTGACCTTGAACGAACGCCACTGAAGTGTATGCGTGTGTATTTGTTTGCAAATGGATCTGTATCACTGGATTAATGCCAATCAAAAGTGAATTTTACAAAAAATTCTCGTACTCTACCGATCACGATCAAGTTCTAAAGGTACGGATAGTCTGACTAGTGGTAAGTTGTTCTCTCTTGTCTCTTAAATTAGTCACAGATTATTGTTTTTATTAAAAAGAAAACCACTGTGAGGTGATATTTTGCAAAACAGTTTGAATTTATTATTTGAATAAAATTGAGGCACATACATATGTATTTTCATGTGACTCAGAAGCTCTCTGTTTTTTATGTACCAGATGATAAATATTGTTAGAACATTCCAGAGGTATGCATAGATTATTCTTTCTGTTTACGCACTCTATCTTATCGATGAAGATAAACGCGTTTATTCTCAGTCAAGACGGTATTGTTGTTTTTTTTTCTTCTTTTCAAATACACTGTCTTTTATAGGCATTATTTCAACAATACACGAAAATCGGAGTATCTTGTAGGTAAAGCAAATAGAATTTCAGTAAGCAATGGTACACCCATGTGATAAGATATGTAGGTGATTGGGTAATGTCATAAGATTGTTCTATTAGCAATGAAATATATACTTCTTCGATGGAACTCATCCTTTTTGCAAAATGTGTTTTTATTTTGTAAAATAAATTATGATTCAATATTGCTAACCGAAATCCGCCCACTGAATCTACAAAAGAGTTTAGAAATTAGCCGGCGATGATGAGGCGACATGACTCAGAAGTCTAAAGATTCGGAAATATTTCTGAAATGATATTAAACCTTATAAATTAAACATTTAAGCTTTTCGACAAGCTGTCATGGAGTTTAATTAAGGCGATGCGCATGGATTAATGGGTTAATCCAATTTATTCTTTTGTGGTATAATGATGAGATTAACAGCAGAATGTAGGTGATTTGTTTTTGCAAAAGCAACTGGTGGTAGTGTTAAATCATGATTTATGTCATTGGCAATTTTTAAGCGAAAGCGAATAGCGGATTTATGAAATAATATGTAAAATTCACTCGAGTCGAGATTGTGGTTTTGTGATCTTATTATGATTTTTTTTTAAATACATAGATATATAGATCGTAAAAAGTGAGCATTATTTTTCGATGATCTTATCCATTGACCATTTGAACGTGACGAAAGAATGTCCGAGATCTAACTGCTAAGTAATGAAATCGGCATTTCCTGCCCACAAAGTTGTCTTAAGGCCAGAGGAAGGTCTGTATTCGAATTATAACAGACAAATCAAAAAATCAATGTCGCGCTCGAACTTTTATAAAGGGAACAACAGTGATACCAGGTCATGATGAACTCATTGATAGGATACACTGAGTCCTAAAATTAGGACACTTGTATACTTGGTGGGAGCTTTCACTAAATTCGGGTGAGATGAGACGTAAGTACTCAAAACAAATGCCTTCAAATGGTTTTACAATAGTGCACTGCTTACTGGTACGTTAGACTAGTCAATAACCAAATGAACCACTTTCGCATCAAGTACTAGGAGCTGATATCTTATAATATTTTCTTATTCTATCCCCCAAATCACTAATAAAAATTATGAAATGAGTGTCGGACAAAAAATGGAACCCTGCGGCATACAAATATTTGTTGCAATCAAAGAGCAAAGATAGGTGTGAGCTAAACCAAATCGATATTCAAATGAGGTACAGGCTTGACATCTTGTGCAGAACATCTTAATAGACGGAAGCCATTTTATGATTATAAGAAAACCTGTGCAGAAACCAAATTAGTATAACTATTGTTAATTGCGCTCTGATTGGGCTAATAAGGTTTAGAGTAGTAGTAGTGGACCGCTAGGTTGAAATTCAAAGGTATATGACCCCCATGTGTTCCTATCACATCAAAGTTCATACCGACTTACGATATTTGTGTCACTGTGACGTTCACACTTCAGTTTAGTGTTCACAACACTTACGGCACTGCATCTTTAAAGAGCCTCCGGAAATAAAATTCCAGCTTAAGTCAGCATCGTTAATGTAATGTCGCGGTCGATGCTGTTAGACAAAATGAAATTTTCAACCTGGACGATGTACTCGTAGACCAACAATTCCCTCCAACCGACCTGGTTCAACAAAGCTGCTGGATTGGATGGCCTGACTACTGAGCTCTTCAAAACGGCAGGCGACGACTTGGTAAGGACCATACACCAACTCATCTGTAAAATATGTTCGGAAAAAACTAAGTTCGATGAATGGAACCTCAGAATTGTTTGGCCGATCCACAAGGAACGAGACTGTCTGAACTGCCTCAACTACAGAGGCATCAGTCTTCTTTACATCCCCCATAAGATCCTCTCTGCTGTATTATATGAATGCCCCAAGACGTTCGTCAACAACCTGATTGGTCAATATGTCCGATTTTGGAAAAAAACCCATGAACTTTAAATTGATACACACCACCATCGATTTTAAGGTCGCGTATAACAGCATCTGCAGACTAGCTATTCAGAGCAATATTTAGTTTCGGCATTCCTGCCAAACTCATACGTTTGTGCAGGATGGAGAACGCACCCTGCTCCATCAAGGTAGCTAAAAAACTCACCACCGATACCTTTGATGTCAAAAAAGGACGTAGACAAGACAACGCGCTGTCATGAGATTTCTTTAAAATTATTCTTGAACGATAATGCAAAAAACCATCTTTCAAAAGTCCGTTCAATTACACGCACACGCCTATTTTTTTTTTTTTTTATAATTTACACGCGCCTAAGGGGTTAGATACCCTTTTACTGTTGCCAGGGCGCGGGCGGAAAGGTAGAAGGAGGAGAAAGGAAAATTGTTTTGTAGTGGCTTGAAACTCAGGTGTATTTGGTTTCCATATTAGCTCTCCAGGGGTGGGAGTCCGAATAGGACGGAGAGTTCTTTCTTCACTCAGAGTGATTCGAAGTTATAATTCGCACTAGTTTTTTGTGGTTGGCTCTACAACAGCCAAATCTACGTGTCAGTGTTATGCCTTCACACGCAGAATTTTTCTGTCTGAGTTCCCATTACACAAATGAAAAACTGACTTGCCATGGGCAGGATTCGAACCTTGGACCCTCAGAGTGAGAAGCGATTGCTAGTACCACTACACCACGCCCACCCGTGTTGCCATAATGTTGCCATAATCGGATAAAAGCAGCGTGATGTCAGTGACGCTTTCCCGAGTATTGAGACTGAAGCGGCGGAGATGAGTTTAACGGTCAATAAGGGCAAGGCTAATTAGATGAAGTGGATGAAGAGAGACAACGACGAACAGTACGGGTTGTAAAGTGACAGTGACATCGACATAGTCAGAGAAGTGAAAGTCCAATGACTGAGGTAGCTGGATCATGTAGAGCTAATGGACACCAATGCTCCTGTCCGAAAAGTCTCGAGGAAGAATCAGCCCTCGAGGTACAGTGCAGTAGGGAAGATAGCGGTGGCACACGTAAGTGAACTCTGGGGACCTCAACCAACTTGTCGAGCGAAACTGGAGGCAGTTAGCTAAGAATTTAACTGAAGCCCAGGTCCACCCCTGATTGTAGCGCCACTTTAAGAATATGACCAAACCTTGAAACAATCTCAACGACAAATGCACACGAGTATAGCTACATCGGGATCACTGTGTAATGGGCTGTGTCAGGCCAGATGTGGTTCTTTCGGTATTCATACATATTTCTCACTCTCAAAAGTTTAGAGTAAATGACTCAGTTGACTATCGATGTTATCGATTAGCATCTTCGACAAAGAAGTGGAATCCATTATCTGACAAATTTGTATCCGACATCGCTTCCCAAGACCTCAACGTGATCTAAGACCTAAGAAAGACTCAGTGAATTCAACCTTCTTTATATTTTCGAACAAATTAATAGGTAGAGAGAGAGTTAAACAAGGTTTTACTGAAGCTTAGCTTCTTCACAATATTGTTCATTTCCATCAGGATTGTTTACTTTTCCACTTGGAAGACAGACGTAAATTCTCATAATGGGCAGCAAAATCTAAGGTTGTCCTTCTCTAGCTACATAGACACCAGCAGTTTCAAATACAATACAGTTCTTTTTCGACTCAGATTCTGACTGAAGCTATTCCTAAGTACAGAGAAAGTCGTCTTCGTATTTTTGCTGCTACAAGAGTTTCGGTGTCAATTCTTTTGACTAGATATCTTTAAGACAGTCAGGGCATCGTGCCAGTGCAAAAAAAATACTTTTTTAACAGAAAAGAAAATGACTTTTAGAGTGATTCTGCGTTATGAAGGTTGATTCATGAGTGCGTCCAAAGCAAAGCCAGGTATACTAGGAAAGGCCAACATGCAGCCGAAACAAACCGTTTTTAGTAGTCATGTGGTAGCATCTGTGACAAGGAAGTATGCCTTGCAGGATGACATCCTATGTGGCTATATGGCTCAAATGCCATTTAACATCCACTCATGAGTCAGACTAGTCAGCTTCCTCGTTCTCAGGAAGAGAACAAGTTTGAGAAGATTGACTAAGATCGCAGCAATTGTCGACCACGTACATATATGTAAGCCTACACCTTAGAGACAGTACAGGAAAGTTGCATATCATATATCAACCTTATATGCCCGAGAGTAAACTTTAACCAAGTGTCGACAAACATGCAGGCCAGTGTCAAGATAACAGTAAATTGGCAACATACTTTACTGTAGCAAATATGGATATACGCCCTCGGTGATACACGACTTAAAGCCATGGAAGACTGCGAGAGCGTCCTTAATGTGTTCTCTACACAACACAGCCGATGATAGATACCAACAACGGCGGATTGTAACATATTACTTAGCTCACTTTCCCGTAAACAAAACTTGTTGTGAGCCGATTGTGATGTCCTTGCCACAGAAGTGAGTTTAAAGCATGAAACTGATAGTCTTTGCGTTCGATTCAGGGAATACACCATTAGTTTTCTAAGTGTTTCCTAACTCACTGATTTGCCCTTTTTGAGGACCTTAACCAGTCTGCTCTTTTACCGAGTTCTTATAGGGGAGGCTCTTCGAAATCCGCATAAGCCTCATATGTGCCTTTTGATTTGATCTGTAAAGATTCCAATCTAACCTAATCGCTGCCCATCTGCATTCCTCTACGGTATTGGCGATCTACAGAAGCGTTTCCTGACAGGGTACGTCAACCCAAAATACAATACTTGGTGATCGTTCAGGTTATATAGGTTTTTATGGGTTTATAAAGCTTCTTCTTAGAGTATGTTTATAAGGTTTCTCTCGGATTCCTTCTCTTCAAGAAGGTCTAGATTTTACAACTGACTCGGTATTTAATGTAGGTACCTTTGGTAGTTAGGTTTAAGTCAATCACTTTACTTGCTAATTTTATTTCATAACAAATATTCACTCAGGTTATTTTCTGAAGGACAAGCGCCCAACGGATTATAATCAAATTTTGAAAGTCTTGCAGTTTTTAAAATCGATTTCAGCTGTCAAAACTGCTCTGAAGTAATGGCGTCCTTGGAAAACGGTAAAAAATTTAAAATAGTTTGACTAATCATGCCTCAATAGGTAAAAATATTTTAGGCTATGTTATACAGGAAATGCTGGGGGAAGGATCCTTTTCACGGGTCTTCAAGTTGCAACACAAAAGCAGCGGACAACAATTTGCTGGAAAATATCTTAAGCACCCATTTTCACGGTATTATCAGAGTTGTAACCATAACAACAATAACCACTTTTCTTGTCCAGGAGGAAGGATCTAATCAAGTGCACAGAGATAAGTATCATGAAACGTGTAGAAGACCATCCCAATATACTAAAGTTAAACGATCTCATTTGGTAGGTTTATAGTTTCCTGAATGGCTAGTCCATATTTTATTTTATTTTCCATTTGAAGCAATTCATTTCCATGCCACATTGTACTGGTCTTTGAATTAATGGACATGAATCTCTATGAATTCCTTAAGGAGCGCCAATCACCACTTTCCGAATCTATTTCCAGGATCTATCTCTTTCAAATTATTTGTGGAATTCAGCATTTGCACAAAAATGGAGTTTTTCATCGGGACGTCAAGCCAGAAAATGTTTTATTGAAATTTCCAAAGCATTCCACCAACATATCCAATGTTCGGAGGTCGTTCATTTTTTTTTTTAACTTTTCACATTTTTTTCGTTTAGGAATGCAGTCGGGTAGTTGTTAAATTGGCAGACTTTGGTTCTGCAAAGAGTGTCGAAACAGAATATCCCTTGACTGAGTATGTAGCGACAAGATGGTATCGTGCCCCAGAATGTATACTCACCAATGGATACTATGGACCAAAAATCGATATATGGTCAGCCGGGTGTATTTTTTATGAACTGCTGACTTTAAATCCATTATTTCCGGGACAAAGTGAGTTGGATCAGTTGAATAAAATTCATTTGATTATGGGTTCACCCAATGAAAGCACACAAAGACGTTTTCGTCACTTGTAAGTGTAATATCACTCGACATACACAATTGAAAAAGATACATACAATTTGGATTTGTTTTCAGAAAAGAAATTTTCGAATTTCCAAAAATGAAATGTATAAAGCTATCCACGCTTCTACCAAATCTCAGTAAATTGGGTATAGTCGTGCTAAAGGCCTGCTTAAGTTACCTGCCAGACACCCGAATAGATTCAACACGATTATTGGAACATAGCTACTTTATAGACGTGAGGTACTCGTAATTCAACTCATTGCCTTTTCGGAAAATGTATAATCTTATGTCAACAGAACGAATCGCCATACTCCCCCAGGAAATACCAAAACACAAGAAACTGACAGAAAAAGTGCACGACGTTCTTCCATTTCAAGCATAACGGCCGAAAGCCCTAAGACTACTCTTAATGAAGGAGAATCATTGTGTATACCGGGACCTGCACAATTCAAACAAAAAAGGCGAGAAGAAAGTGGTACCGGCCTATAGGAATACTTTGAGAAGGTCAATAATAATTCATTTTTGCTAATGTTTTCAGGAAAGCTAAACGATGTGAAAACAAAAAGGCAGCGAAAACCGAACTAAAACCGACAGATTTCTTTAGATATTTTATATACACCATATTTTCAAATATATTTATTTATTTGTACCTATATTTCGGTTCCTCAATAGTGGGGTTCGTTCCTCACAAAAGACAGGACATATGATATATTAGTTGAATGTGATATCAACGATCTATTTTCTCATTAATTCCGGCGTCCGGTTAAACAGATTAGTAATAGATCGAATTCATAATAATAATAAGAATAAATTCAGATGTATGTAAATCCCGGAAAGGATGAAACAAAGTCCTATCACTGATTCCTCTACTCTGCCCCATATTCATTCTTCAAGCCACGTCAACATCAGATTCTCAACTGAAATTCGACAAAACGCGGTATTTTTGAACACAATCCTTGGGATGCTTGAAGACAATTGTTGGGCTTTGATTGAACTTCATCCCAGATAAACTCAAATAAAGGAGGTATTTTATGTAGATCTGACTGGCTGAGAGATTTCTTGTTAATTTAACTGATTGAGAGGTGTCTTTAGAAGTTTAGTAAAAAAATTCTCAGAAAGGGAAAAATGCGAATTCGTCGAAAGAAATCGCCCCATTCGGGTCCAACTGACATAGCACAAAACTCTATCAAGAAGCCATTAAACATTCAGTTCTGGAATAGAGAAAAAGATGCGAAGTATCGAGAGAGGAGTAGAAGAAAAGATCCTTGATGGACTTAGTGGGCAGTAAGAACTCAACGAAATAACAAAAAAGCAGACAACAACTTCCAATTGGCAGAATTCACACTAAGCTTGTGTCGAATGCTAACCTAGTCGTCGATGGTAATATAATGGAAGAATGCGCTTTCAAAGGCGTAAAATGACTGGTAGCTGCCCAATTTACAGACCTGCTGCCTAATGAAAAAACCCTGCATTAGAAGCACACATCACTTCTTTATATTTCTTGTTTTATTGCTGGAGCCTCCAATTAATGCCGGGACATGAAAATCTTTAGCATACCACCTTGATCAAAGAATAACCACCTTGTGGCGCTCCCATTATTCCGATTTGAGTTCTGTTTTTTTTTTGTTAAGTTGGTAAACCTGTTGTTGACATTCCCTCTAAATCTTAGCATCATAGCTTGACATTTGCCAAAGTTACGTAGACAAGAGTACATCTATCTCTGTGTGTGTTGGTGATTTTTTTACAATTTAAATGGATTTAAATTTGCAACAACGAACATGATAACGCACCGTCGTCGCATAGTGCCATCATTATTCATAATTTTTTGACGAAAAATGCAACAAATACCATCCAACAGCTACCGAATTCACCTGATTTGGCTCCCTGTGACTTCTTTCTGTTCAATCGAGTTAAAAAAAAACACTAAGAGGAACAACACGTTCCGAGAGCAGCCGAGAGGAAGTAATGGAAAAATCGCTGGAAGCACTGATGGACATACCGAAAACCGGTAATGTTTCGAGGATTGGATCAAGCGCTGGCATAAGTGTGTTGCAGTCGATGGGGATTACTTTGAAGGGGGCACTATAGGGACAATTTCTGAATAAATTCCGAAATTTTTGATCAAGGCGGTATATACTCAAAATTCAACCATAAAATCGTCAAGGATAATTTTGTGTAATCAACCGAAATAAAGACGCATTTTACAGCAATATCCGAAGTTTACATGAAAATCCTTTGCTATTCTAGAATGCAGGTGGTTTATGATATAGTAATAGGAGCAGCTGCTTCAAGGGCATGAAGCAGAGAGATTGACAAAATATAAATAAAGATCCGATCAACAATGAAGTGCCTCTTCCAAGCCGAGCAATTACAGAACTGGAAATTTGCTATCTCGCTACATCTTCAATTTAGTGCCAGAAATGGGAATTCTAGCACTCTTTTATACGAATTCGTGCAGTTGTACTTTCGTCTAAATATACCTCAGCAAACTACTTCTACTTTGACAATGCAACTGAGTTCAAAGAAGACATTTCGTCGCATACTAGGTTCTGCCTAATGAAAAGGAGTATTTAACCACAAACTCTACGAGCTTGAGGATGGTATAGATTAGGTACAACAATTTCCAAGAGATCCAAATTGCATTAGCCATTGCATCGAACGGTTTGAACCCCGGCCACCTGGTTCATAAAGAAAAGAAAGACTAGACCTGACTGATTATGGATTTAGTTAATAAATACAATACGAATGCAAGAAAGTTCGATAGAATTAAGTTGTATGGGTTAGTATTCTCCAAAACCTATTTGTTAGCAAAAGCGAAGCAATTCTTAGGGTGAGAGGTTATACACTAATGACGTCTTTTGCGATCCTATTAACAACCATACTCGTAAATACACAATCCAGTGTGTTGCCTTCGGGAGTTTACTGTTTTATCTCAGTCAGACGAAACACGAAACCTCAAGATAATAAAGTGATATGACCCAACGAATCTTGCTACTGAATACGATAAGGAGCTGAATTTTTTACCCAAAATTGGTAAATACGCTCATATAAACACAACTTCAAACCGCATTGAAATATTTAACACGCATTCGCTCATTCCTGTTTATAAAACGCATTGGCAATTTGTATAACCGCTTTGAAATATCATATAAACATTTTCAAATCGCATTGAAATATTTTACTCTCTCGCGCTCTCATCATTCTTTCATCATCGGGCAGGTGTATGTGCTGCTATATTGGTACATTATCCGTACAATGTCGTTTACTATACGAGTAAAAAAAAGCTACAGATATTTTTAGAACTTTGGCTGTGAAACATTTTGCGGTTTTGTTGGCATATTCCTTAAGAAAAGAGCATCGTAACTCGTAGATGAAGGTGGCAGTGGATCGGATATATGATGAAATCTCAATGGAAGAAGAGAAACTCAACGGAGATCTGTCATACATAACATTGAATATATAGTAAGTCATGGCAATGATATACAACAATGGTGGCGAAAGTTGAAGAATATTGTCACAAACAACACGCGATGGAACGTAAGCACAGTGGTTCTCCTAGAATCCCGAATGGCATAAGGGACATAATTACACTTTATCGACTCAATTCAATTCCAAAGCTAACTTATACTCAATATTTGCTTAAGCTCTAAAGATGATCACATTGGCACAGATTAGTGGAACCTGATATCAAAATCTTTAGTACACAATAATACAACATAGTTCGCTCGGATGAAATCCAATAGTTTTTAAACGTACGAGTAATCTCATTTTCATTTATTACAAATTGTAGATACAATCATTTAAATTTTTTTTAAACACTATACTTGCGGATACCTATACCAAAATCCAGGCAGTATCTTATTTTGAACTTCAACTTTTCACTCAGAGAAACTTGCCTTGATAGTTATGCTGATTTCTGATTAACTTCATTATTTTCAACATTATGAACAACACTACGGTATTGAACCGAATGAGCACAAACTTACTTTACATCAAATGTATTATGAAGATAAAAGAGAAAAAAAAAATCACCGCACTTAAATTTAAGCTCAAAAATACCCACAATGAGCTCTTCTATTGCTCAACATCAACAATAACAAAAACAACTATCCCATCCTATTGTGGGAAATCAATTACCATAAAAGTTCAATAAGTTTTAAGTTAAACCGATTAAAAGCAGTGAATGACATTGCTGTATCGATAAGTGCAACATAGCCTTAAAGTCTCCAGGGTTAGCATTATGACTGTTAGATGTATGGGCAAACTATTTTAAACACAAAAGAATCTACGAGTACAATACGGATACTTCATTGCTATCGTAACCCGAGAAGTGATGTGTTTTTCTTTTTTTGTCGCGCTCAATTTAACTAAGCTAAGTGGGTAATTTATGGCGAAGCGAACTCTATTGCTCTAAAAGAGGTGTCGTTGAATAGCTTTTCGTCGTCTTACCACATAGTATACTCGATAGCAGCGGTGTCAAGTGGGGACTTAATTTTAAGCCTTACTAGTCACCGTCCATTTGTCATATAATTGATGGTAAGAAAGTAATGTTCTTCTAAAGGGTTTAGAAGGGCTATGGATATTTAGACTTTTGAAACGATGAATTAGCCGTTATCTGAAGGAATGTTCGATTAAACATTGCCCGATTTAACTGTCGATATAATTGGGTCTGTTGTCTTCATTGACCATAGATATGTATAGTACAAGATCGAAACAAATTTTATATTCTTTTGAATTGCTTAGGTTAAAAAGCTCCGTTGTTAGGTCACATTTTGCGTATGATGATGGCCAGACTAATGACGCATTTACGAGATTTTACGCGCCGTTTCAACAGTTCTTGACAAATGATAATTTCAGAGATTAAAAACCAGAAATAGAAATCAAATTTATATTTACCACCGATTTGATAATCTTTTCAAAAGTCATGATCAGCGATCTGATATCGGAAATACATTTACTATAATGCTTATGTAACATATCAGTTCTATATTTATATGATAGTTCCCCTGATTTGCATGAGGATTTAATCAGTACAATTTGGACACATTAAGTCTATATACTATAAAAATACTATAAAAGGAGAACTTCTCAATCTAATCACTGGCAATCTTTTAAATGGATCTTCTTGTTAGTTTGGAATAATACGCCGTTGACGACTTAAACAAATTTAAATCTCTTATACGTTTGAACGGACCAATCAGGCATGGAAATATTTAATAAAAATCAATTCGCTGAGCTTCTTTGCGAATGCATTAGGAAAGAGGCAAGAAAACTTTTCAATGTAGCCGAAGGCTCATACCTATGCTCCGAGTGGGACAAATATAAGGTCAGCTAAAATAATACCATGGAGAAGGTTTTGATCCAACATTGAAAGCACAACAGACTGTGCGAGGCTGAGGAAAATCATATCGAAGAAACCTACAGTAGTTGGAGATCTAAAACTATCAGAAGGTAGCTATTGTACATCAAATCCAACACTGAAGATTTGGGACTCTTGTTAGAAACCCACTTTCCTGGAACACTCCTACTCCAATACCAGTTGCAAATATAGACACATTATTCCCTAGCCAATATGGAATCCCAGAGGGGATACTAGAAGAAAATAAAAATCAGCTGAGTTATAGACTAATTCTCCGATTGCGAATCCCATGGACTGGACAGAGTCATACCAATCATGCTTCAAAAAGCAAATCTGGTTGTGAAACTGTTCCTAAAAAGACTATTCACAATACCATCATCAAGCCCAACTGTACCCATCTAAAACACCTCAGGCCCATCATACATTTCAAAAACCTTAGAAAACCTGCTTAACACTCATATTCGAAGTAATTTGTACCCAAAAGACTTAGCCTCAACCCAACACAGGGTAAAGGCACGGAAACGGCCCTACATGAAGTTGTCAGCACAATTGAAAAAAGTCTTCACTACAAAGAGCATACATTAGCAGTCTTCCTTGGTATCGAAAGAGACTTCAACAATGCCAACATTTCTGTTATAAGTAGAAACTTAGGAAATACTGGAGTTCATACTTCCCTAACGAACCTGATACACTATACGTTCCGCAACAGGAACGTCAATTCAACGTAAGGAAACATGGTATTGAGGGCCACCACCTCAAGGGGCACCCCTCAAGGAGGAGTGATATATCCTCTTCTGTGGACCGTAGTGGGTAATGAAAAACTTCTGAATCTAAAAACGGAAGGAATAAAAGCCACTGCATACGCGGGTAATGTGGTTCTTATGGCCACCGGCAAGTTCCTCTCCACGATCAGTGAAATCCTAAACTATTCCCTTAAAATCCTAGGAGACCAAACTGGGAATCCATCCGCAAAAAACAGAGCTTATTTTATTCACACATAAAAGTATAATGCCACAATTTGTCCTTCCTTCCATATATGGGTAACCCTCCGACTATCGAACAGTGCTAAAAACCCAGGTATCGTACTAAGTATATAGGAGGCGGAGTTGGAAGCTAAACGTTGAAGAACTAAGAAGGCTGCGCTTGCAGACTTATATGTGGGAGAAAATGGGGACCTAACGCCAGGACTATCATCAGACCCACCTTAAACCACGGCAAGTTAGTATGGTGGCAATCCACAAATAAAACTTCCAATCTTAGGTTAATGACAAAAGTAAAGAGGATTGCATCTACGAGTATAGGCATAACTCATGCCATGAGAATGACGCCAACGACGGGACTGGAAAATATACGAGTACTTCCCCTAGATCTATAAATGCAGCGGAAAGGGTTTTAAGATTGAGTCAGTTTAATCGGTGGAAACCTAACCCTTACAAGTGAACTGGGTTTATGCTCCAATACGGACTTCACAATACCATCGTCGTTCTTCGTACTTCAGTCGATACAGCAGGCGAACCACCAGCTAATGCCTTATTGGGCTTGAATCACCAAATTCTTAAAAGTCCTAAACCGACAGCAAAATGACAGTTTCTCTAGCGCTCTTCTGTAATAACGAAGACCAAATAAAAGTTTGATATGAGCAGCATTCGTCGTGACAACAGCCTGACAATATTTTCATTTGGTTTTTCATCACTGTCACAAATTCCCTACTCGTCTTACGGCTCATGTAGATTTCCAGTGAAATCAATTTGAATATTTTCCTAGAAATGACCAGCATTTCCGTCGGACTCCATCGGATCCATTTGTTAATCAAAAGTTAAGCAAAAATCAAAATGAAGATATTGTCAAAATTGACAACCGCCACAAAACTACTGATCTCTTTTCTTTCTACGGAATTCACGTCTCTTCGAGACAGATGACATCACATTACAGCGCCCCTGCTGACCAATTAAAAATCAATTGGCACACATTTGGCTTGGCCACCAAATGACAAACAAACAAAACAAAAAACTGCATCGCGCCTGTCGTGCATGATGGCAAAATTTTGCAAGTTTCATGTGACACTAACAATGTTCATCTAAGAAATGACATCATGAGCAAATGCAGACAGACGACTAGGATTAGCGCGCGCCGCACAGTGTCAATTTTATTGAAATTCTTTCAATCTGAATTCAGCAAAAATAGAAAACAATGAAATTCAATTCCACCAGCAAGATGACAATTAAATGATATTTATTTAATGAGAATCTATGATCTTATGTCACTACGAGATAAGGGAAATGAAACCCCCAACAGGAAGTACAATCATTCTGTCAGCTTTTGTTTGGATTCGAAAGAAAAAAAAAACCAAGACAAGGCGCTAATTGCGTGTCATCTAGGATATTTTGGAATACGAGTAGTTTCATTTCGAGTCATTCAAAAATTTAATGACAGAGATTTCAGTGGATTTTAGTCGTAAAAAAATGACTTGTCCCCATGGTATTAATCATAAATTCAAAATTACTCCAAGTTCAAAACTGTTCCGAAGGTTTACGAGGTATGTGACGCTTTCGAGTTCAATAGAACTGTGTTCGACTGAAAATTAAATTGAAATTGACATTTAGTTGACTGATAAACGCGACATTAATATGAAATCGACTTGATGGGTATTTAACAAATATAATTCAAAATTTTAATGGTTTTTAATGTTTGCTCTGAGCTTCACAATTTGCAATTAGTCATGGTGGGGTCATGTGTAAAAATGGCAGGTTCATTTTGTGAAGGAAAATTGGGGAAGTTTTTTAGTTTTATCTTTCCTCCATAATTAACGCGGGTTTAAGGGATTATAAACACCCTTGGGAAATAGGAGATACCGATCTATTTTGGTCTTAAATGTTTGGACATTATTATGACTGGGGAATACAGAATTTGCTAGGTTATTCCAGCGTGTGGATCGACTAGGGAGGGAATTAGGTAGCTCAGAGTATGGTCCACCCTTGAATTGATGAGCATTTGTAACGAGGCAGGAGACAATATGGTGGTAGCTTGGCTCCACTTTTCGGTAGGAGATGACCTAAATATTCGAATATCGTTTTGCCGGTCATTGGAAAAGGTTCAAGTCGAATTGATGGGTTTTACTTTAGAAGAACGTAATTTAAGTGTAATGGAGGGATTGGTTTTTATGGACGAGCTGGAAAATGGCGGTTTTCGACCGCAGAATTGATGGAATAGCCTACGTCGTGGTTTTGCCAGTGTGAAAGAATACTTCATCAGAAGAAGACTAGATACAATATATGATTGGACACAAGATTTCTGTTTGTTGGGATCTTCAACTACTCTTGCTGGTACAGAGGTTCGATTGACGAGCTAAAATATAGAAAGGGACGCTAATCTGGCTGCAATGCCCGCACTAGAATTCACACATTTAAGATGAGTTGGTTTTATATGACCTAAAATACTTCCCTAGCTTAAATTGTTTCTTTACGTTATGAAGAATTTCACACCAAAGAGGATAGTATATTTGATCAAGTCAACAGCAAAGTACACGTTATTTTCATGAAGTTGAAACGACCAGTTGGGATTTATAAGGAAAATTTTGGGTACATACTCTGCTTACTCTTTGTTATCATACTGTTCTTTTTGGAATTTGTTCTCTAACTGTGTGGTCCAAAGGCCCCTTCCCACTAGGAATCAGCTATCAGAGTAAGAAATTAAAAACATATTCAGAGTGTTGATGGCACGACTATTAGAATTTGGTATTCGTGTGAACTCATTCACAACCTGAGTCAAGTTGTTTTCCATAGCAAAGACCTCAACACACTGTCCTTCGAGTATTGCACCCAGACATATATCCAAAACATCAAATTACTTACATTCTCGTGACATATTCTAGGAATCTATCTTCAAAGCAAAAAGATTCTTAAGTCTCAGTTCTTCTGAATAGATGAAAGTTCTGATGCCCATCCCTGAAGTCTTCTGAACCTGATGCTGGGGACTTTCATATAGTTTAGTTTTAAACGCATTTTATTTTCTAATCAATAACTCTTACATACTAACAAAAAATGCTTAAATGCTAGCTTAAAATTACTTAACAACCTTATACTAACTTACTGGCCCCACACAGGCACTCTAAGCTACTCTAGATTCTTATACTATGTCTTTCGACTTTATTAACATTTTCTTTATGGATATTTATTTACTATACTTAAAGCTAAGAAAAAATATTGTTAACAAAAACTTAGCGTATGGACATAATTTTTTATTTTTTATAAAAACTTAATATCTAACTTAAAATAAGCCTTAGTCTACCTTACCTACATACACAATAAACACAGGACTTTCATATATCCCAGACGGAATGAGAAAAATACTCGTATATGTATTTACCTTCCTATTATTGACTGATGGGTGACTTTAATGTGCGTGTGCTATATTATACATTATGCAATTGGAAGAAGGCTCCAGAACGAAGAAAACCACGACCGCTAAAACTTCAACGATTCCTTCGAACCGAGAGTGAGAATTCTTTTCAGCGCTGTGGTTGTTTTCATCGCCCACAGTACACACAAAGTCGATTTTGTGTAGTTAGCATCTGATTACTTTTGATTCGTTTTATAGCATCAAACTGGTGCACCATGTAAGAATCAGTCTTTAAATGACCAACATTTCATTCTAGGCTTGAGTTCCAAATTTACTTTAGATTAATCTTTAGACAGACTTTCTTGCACTAATTGGAGACAAGATTTATTGTATTATTCTTCTGCTTAGCAATTACGTAGCCTTGGATAGAGAAAACGTCATCAGTTTATTGACTACAATGAACCACAAACCTAGTAATAAAGCAACCCTAGTGGACATCTTTTTGCAGATGTGACAACTCATTGTTCAGTAGTGTGAAATTTTATATAAATCTACTTTTCGGGATGGATTTGATTCAGTTAAATTCAATGTTGCATTTTCCCTAGAGGGTTAAGTAGACCGGGTAACGCTCTAAATTATTAAATATTGCAAAACATCTAGCTATCATGCTTGATAGTTTGCTAAACCAAAATAAGCTCAATGTTAAAAAAAAATGTAAAACGGCCTTCTGCACCTTCTACACTTCTACAAGAAAGTTAGGAACCAATTGCAAGGCTTTCAAATGGATGTTTACTACTACTGTAAAACCTAACTTAATTTACAGGAACTTAGTATCGTGACAATCTTAGCTAGCTCGCAACAGATCTGCCACTGCCTTAGAGGTAGCGACGATAGAAAACCATTCATGACAGTAGGATTTGGACACAACACATGGTTTCAGCGCATGTTTTTGACGAGGCATATCCAGTCAGTCTAATTCTGAGCCATATCTTTGAGCATATGGGGCTTGATCTCACGATGAACGCACTCAATATCGACTGCTAGGGTCCAAATGGTTTGCGACTTACCAGCATACACAAATTACATTACATAATCCCACAAGAAGTAGTTGAGTGGCATCAATTCATACGATATCGGTGGCGAATTAACTGGTCCATTGCGAGGTATAATGTCGTTGAATGGGCGTCGCAGTGGCTACAAGGGCGGTATGGCACATAGGGCAGTAATGCAACCAGCGTGAATATTATACAAAACAATGCAGTTTTCTGGTGTTATTGAGCCTCACGTGTTTCTTCTGGATTTGATTCACTCCAGAAATGGCAATTTTGCTTGATAACAAGCTCATTGTCAGTTAC
Organism: Volucella bombylans; assembly: GCA_949129095.1. NCBI lineage: Eukaryota > Metazoa > Arthropoda > Insecta > Diptera > Syrphidae > Volucella > Volucella bombylans. The sequence continues at coordinate 122,920,685 of OX422140.1, read as the reverse complement.
TCAGGAGCCCAATCAACGACCTCCAGTCACAAGCCAGATCTAATACGGCTGTAAGCCGAGATCTTTTCGAAAAAATTTACTCACTGTTATCGGACAATGGCCAAACTGTTACAATCGACACCGTACCAGGAATTCCAGATCTTCTGCAACACTTTTACGAGCACTCATAGCAATCATCTGTACGCACATACCATTGATCAGAAAACCATAAAAAATGATAGCACATCCTGAAAATTCATTGAAATCCTCTCTATACGACCTCATAGCGTCATTTGCCGCCCATTTCATGTATTTTCGGGTTCGCAGGTGCGACCGAGTGACTAAGACCCATTCAAGACCCATTCCACAAGCCTGTAATTTCATCTACAATATTTGTGCTCTTAAGGGGGACATTATTTCTTATGAAGAAACAAACCGTTGTCTTATTTCTTTTAATCGATTCCTTTGGTTTAAACCAGCTCACTCATAACTTAATGACTACAATAGAACATTTATATTGTAAACGTATATAAACATAGAGAAAGAGAGTATTTATAATTTTTTAAAAAGGAGCCACCCCTAAGACTTTCGCATGAACTCCATCGCACTCTATAATGCCAGCAGCGCCGGGAAAAAAATCATATCTATCTCTGGTGGTGGCTGAAATAATAGCGCAGTTAAGCAGAGAGTCCCACTTCTCATACCTTTAAATTTGAATCTCTTCTTAGTTGAAGTTTGGATAGCGCTTTTGCATTTTCGAGATGAAAATAAATCTCTTTTCCATGTATTACCACTTTCTTTTGGTTATTTATGTTGTTTTTTTTTAAATTGTTTTCTAAATTATTTTTCAATATAGTAAAACAAATAATCAAGTCATACCTGGACTTTCAACTCCCATAATAGCATCCGAATCCTCTTTTGTTAGCATAAATTAAATATAGATTATTTTATTACTGGTTCATTTTATTTAAAAAAAAATAATTAAAAACATGATTCTCTAACAAAATGCAACGCCAACTAAAAGTATTTAATGGCTACATGCACACCTAGCAAATGTTTATAAAATGTATGCGCCCACCTACACGGTGCAAGCTAGCAGATGTACGTACTCATATTCGAACGAGTATCTCGAAAGCCCGATGACGAATGGCGAGCGAAATGCATTCGAAAATAATTTTAAAGTATTTTTATTTGCATTTTTTGAGAGTAAACAGATGTGAAATTATTTAAACACAATGCGATGGAAATTGTCCGATGTGATGGAATGTAGGGCAAATAATGCATTTTTTAATTAAAAATATATGAAGGTATATTAAGAAGAAATACAATAATAACAATCAACACGCCAAGCTATCAGATATAAGTTTAAAATACGAATATTATGCAAAATTAAGTAAATTGTGAAATGTAAAAATGACAAACTTTTAAAACTAGACTGTTCTTACTTTGGAAACATAAAAAATATATATGCTGTATCAGTTAATCCCATTTGCAAAAACAATAAAATTTTAAACAAAGTAATACTTTAAATTAATTGAAATCGATCGAAAAATCGAATTTTTTACACAAAATCACTCAATTCACCAATTGACGCAACTACAATATTAAAAAATTAAACAAACTGGCAACAGTGTTTCGAATATTACATAATGCTAAACGCCCTTGTTCTTGTTCTTGAATATAAAATTCTTTGAGCAGAAAATATATCGGAAATACCTATTTTTTGAAGCAAACTATAGAAACGTATCTTTAAGTAATCCAACTTGTAACCACAACAGGCACTAAGAACAGCGATATTCAATCCTTAATTCGATTATGGAATCAAGATCTTTTCACTGAGATCTGCGCTACTCAGAGTTCTTGAACGGTGAAAAAATGCCCACATTTCTCGGAGACTGAAATCGAAATAATTTCCTACGTGCCCGCACTGGACCGCAGAAATAAATTTCCATACATTTCGAAAAATAAAAATGAACTTATCGCTCAAACAGATCCTACTTTTCCTTCAAGTATTGTTGACCTACATGTAGATAACCAAGGCCACACAAATATAGCAAAAGTTTTGTTAAAAATACACACAGGACAATCTATAAAGTCCCAGCTGTCTCAAAAAGCTATGGACAAATTTCCGCAAAGACTGGATGGAAACATAAAAGATGTTTTCTTAAGAGAATATCTACTTTCTGCAAAACAAAAAAAAAACACAAATTACAAGCGCCAATAAGCGACAAGTCTACCAAAGTATGGGGGACAAGATTAGTAGTCATCAAATGAGAAAAATATTAAAGTTTCGTCATGAGCATATCTTACGAAATAAAAGTTTTTGGGAAAATGCTCTTGGGATGCCTTTATGGCAGAGCCTACGAGTCAAGGAACAAATGTAGAGCACTCTTTTATAAGTGTACAAAACCTGGTCAAACAGGTATACTGCTATGGGAATGTCCTACTGCATTTGAAGTGTGCAAATTTTTAACCCTTGAGAGCAAAGAAACAGCTTCGTCTTATGCTTAAAATGCTAATAGTAGAGCTATTCATGAAAGGATAAGTTCTATTAACGAAAATTTCCTACTTCAGCAGGATAATGTTCCGATACATTAACCCAATATTTTAACTGAGTGCTTAACTCAGGGAGATACAAATATAATGCAGTGGCCACCAATCTTTCTCCAATAGAAAACTTATTGCCTTTACTCAAAGTATGCGCTTGATCAGAGGACTTAGCGCAAGCAAATTGTAAGAGCGATTTAATGTCAAAAGCAAGTCACGACAAGGCTGCGTATTTTCGCCACTATTATCACATTGTCATCGGCGATTAACATCGTGTTGCATTGTCATTTGCAATGGAAAAATTTTGCGAATCAATACTACGCCGACGATATTTGCTTTCTGTCACATGGGATCATGGATCTACTAACATATATCCCATTAAGGTATAACACACAGATCGGAGTTAAAATAAGCAACTCAGCACATGGATGACCAACTGGTAGAAGAAGTCCATAACTTTATTTGCTTCAAAAGCAAGAACAGATACAAATATGAAGCATGGAAATGAATCGAGCAGTGGTCAGGCCTAACTTCATTACACCTTTTATCGTCTAATATTTTCCATTCCGAGCAAAGAGTTTATTTTAAGGGCAAAACTGGTTGAATGAAAGCTATTTCTGAACCAGTAAGAACAGCAAGAGCCAGGCGGAAATTACGACCTTACTTGACCCTTAAACAACTTTCAAGCTATTTCGGGTATACAAGACTTCAATGAAGTATGGATTTTTCAAGAGCTGCATTGGCGTAAGTATCATCGGTGTTCTCGATCGGTCACAGACAGTTGGTTTTCTGGTATGTCTTGGGCACCAACTTGGATGACCTGATACTCCAAGATTTAGGTAGACCAAAGCGATATCTTCCAAGGCAATCTACAAAATTTCGTGAAAGAAAGGGAAACTTAAATTCCGATTTAAGAACCGATCCCTAGAAAGCACACAAGACTCCGAGCTACTCCGACATATTTTAACCTCAGCCCGGTAAGGACTTCCGAGACTAAGTCAGGATCTTGAAAAAGAGATTGTGGGGGATGAGCCCTTAATGGACCAATGGCAGCGCTCACATTCCTGAACGGATTACTGGACTTGTGCCGCCGCCTGGGTAACTGCTCAGGTATGGAAAAAAAATCTAGCTATGAAGCAATAACAAGCCACGTATTCGGTCGGATCTACTGTTGACACCCCTGCAAACGAAACAAGAACAACGAGTTTCGGATCTGCACGTGGAATGTTATTACAACTAGCGGAGGCCCTGCACTGTTGCAAAGCAGAAGTTACCGCCATCCAAGAAATGCGATGGTATGGGCTGGACAGAATGAGGATGAAAAACTACGACATATAATACGGCGATTGTTATCGACGGCAAAAGCAACGCCTATTTGGATGCGGATTTTTTGTTAGAGGCAAAATTGTTATCTACAGCAAAAAGCGCCTATTTGGACGTGGATTAGTTCTTAAAGGGAGACTTAAGCAAGAAGTCCTGAGTATTCGTCATGTTAACTAGCGCCTCTTAATAAACCGTATTTAAGCTAAATTTTCTAATATTAGCCTCATATGCACGCACTACCCATAGAGGAAAAAGAACATTTTTGCAAGCTATCAGGCAGAATGAACCTTTCAACCTGGATAATGTAGACCAACAACTTCGTCCACCCGACCTGGGGAAGATGAAATAAAGTTAAATCCAAGGAAGCTGCTGGCATGACTGCCGCGCTCTTCAAAGCGCCGTTAGGCGATGACTTAGTAAGTAGCATACACAAACCCCTCTGTAAAATAGTATGCCCGATGAATGGAACCTCAGCATTGTTTTTCCAATCTTCAAGAAAGGAGAACCTCTGATTTGCGCCAACTGCAGGTGCATCAGTCTTCTTAACATCGGCGACAATATAATATCTGCCGTATTATCTGAACGCCTGAAGACTTTCGGCAACAACCTGATTGGTCAATACGTCAGATCTTGGAAAAAATGCTTGAGCTCCAAATCGATACACACCACCTATTCATCTATAAGGACGAGCTATACTATACAGAGCAATGTCTAGTTTTGGCAACCCTGCCCAACTCGTCCATTTATACAGGATGACGATGGAGAATGATCGCTGCTCCATTAAGGTCGGTAAAGAACTTAACAAGACCTTTGATGTCAAAAAAGAATCATTCTTGAAAGAATAGTGAAAACTCAACAATCTTTCAATATGCAATAACTCTCATATGCCGATAAAATTAACATAATCGGAAGAAAGCAGCGTGATGTCAATGCCGCTTTCGCGAAAATGGGTTTAACGGTCAACGGGGGCAAGACCAAGTATGTGCTTGGTCAAGTGGCGGATGCAAGTGGAAAGGGAACTGGAGGCAGATTACCCAAAGATCGTGATAGGTGGAGGCGCTTGTTTGTTGAGGCCCAGGTCCACCCCGGACTGTAGCGCCACCTTAAGTAAGTTCTCTATCCGATTCGTTTGACAAATTGGTAGTGAAGCTAGCAGTAAAGAGGAAAATAAGAGCCTCTAAAAGGAGCTCCGCAGTTCCGTCGAATAAATCAGTGAAACATCTTGTCGTAGGAAAACACTGTCTGAAGATACCATTACCGGCATCCTCTTTTTGGAGTGGCAATCGCTTGTCGGCTGCAAAGAATTCAACTAGACTCTCATTTTGATCCAATCACATAAACTCAATCATATAAAACTTTAAAGAACGCAATCTATGAGAAGAAGACTTGGAGAGGAATTCCATAGCGCAGCGTTTTCTGTTTCTCATCGCTCATCTGGCTCGGTAAAAATCATGACGGATGTCATGCCTACCAGGCTATTCATGCATTACATTTTTATAATTTCTTACAAGTTGCAGTGAGTCTGAGGTTAAGAAGCTTCTAAGCTTCTAAATTCTTAGTATATGCCATAGATTTTACGAAGAGTTTGTGCAAATGACCGACCAAGTTATCCTCCAACATTTATACATTAGGAAGCTGTTTCCGACAATATAAATCACCTTTCCTTAAACAAATGCTCTGCTTGTCTTCTTAACCATTGAAGAACTCTGCCTGAGCACTTTATTTCTCCTTCGCTTGCTGGAATAAATCCAGGATGACATTTCGACAATCTTTAATGGTTATAAAGTCGTTTTCGGCAAGAACAGGATGAACGACCTGGACTGGTTTTGAATTCAAAAGAGTACAAATCACCATATGCCCATTTAAAGCAGAATGACAGCATATGGAACGAATTGAACGGGAATATACTCGTACTCTTACATACTCGTATATATAGCACAGAGTTGACCCTACCCCAATGCACATTTACGGGCAAGCCCTTGGACTCTTTGTCTGCAGATATCTCCTCCACAAAATCATTCCATCTGAACAATTGCAATGCAAAATGAAAACAGAAAACAAATGAAACGCATGCAAAAACCGGCTAAAGGTTAACAAAATAAAATTCTAAAAGATCTCTCTTCTTCGATAAATATTGTCAACGACATTCTTCTTGACTTACCTTCGTTTATGTATCCTCCGTCCATTGTGATTGTATCTACGACCCTCTATACTCCTTTTTTAGATAAATTCCAAGTATATGTATGTATATCTATGTACGACCTGTGTGCTCTCTCTTGTAATACAATATGATTCTTGTTTCTGCTTGGCTTGTTGCTCGATGGCACTACAGATGCTCCCAACTACTGGATTCAAAGTTGCACAGCCAAAGTTGCATATGGATAAAAAAAATTTCAATTCCAACCGGATCCTAGGTAATTCAAAATATCAGTGGCACCTTGGGGTGACGATTTATATAGTGAATTTAAGAATTTAATTGCACTAGAGGTACACTTGTACTTTTTTTTTCTCAGATATTTATTTCACTACTTATCAAAATCTCGGTGAAATTATATCTCTTCGAATCAGAAACACACTGCATTTCATTTTTTCTTTTTCTTTACAAAGCTTAGTGCACTAATGATGCTCCTCCAATCCTACGTAGGTCAAGTGGATTTCAAGATAGTATGACCCTATTCCTGAGTTTTAAATGTATCTAATCATCCATGCAGATGCGCTGTTATATTTACTGGCTGTAGTATTTTGTAATAGAACCTGAAAAGAGAAAATAGTAAATTGAACATCAAAGCATTTTTTACATAAACTTGTATCCGTAGATACATCACAGATGCAAAGATATCCGTATCTGCAACGCACACAGGCTATTCGTATTCATATTATCTGATCTAGAAGCAAATTTTAAATGCAAACATTAATTCGTTGTCATGATCATTTCCGTACAGGCATCCATAAAAATAAAATTATTCTCGCGCGCTTTTATTTTTAGGATTTTTCAAGTCTTAGAACAGTGTGCAGATGTCAGTGAGTTGGTTGCAAATCATGCCTGGGGGTACCGGGGCTCTATGTAGTGGGTCTGCCTTGACATTTGCATTCTGTATTCTGTGTACTTTGGTCACCCAGAAAATATTTACAAATGTACAGACGTTTTCACTGTTACAGCAGTTCCCAAGTTCATCAGAAGGAGAATTTAAAGGGGAGACTTACGAATATCTGGTATGGTATTGTACGTGAACCTATTTTAAGATTTTCACTGCATTCTATATGGATTGCAGTCTTTTTTTCGGATGTGGTGGCTTTTGGCGATATGACAACATGTGGAAGAACATGACGTTGTGTGAAAGTGAAAAAGATTTCTTGTTGAATGAGGTAAGAGACGTTTTCGGAATTGCAACAGATACGAGTATTTCATGGAACACGACATACTCGTGTGTTACAACGGGAATTCTAGTACTCAAGAGATGTCAGGACACGAAAGTCAAAATTGTTATTGTCGCTACAGTATTTTTCTCTGGGATGATGCTGTTCCTATGTCTTTATCTTAAAATTCATAAAATGTGTGCCACAGAGATCTTAGCTTTGAATAAAACATCGGACACCTTCGAGATGGGGCAGTGTATGATCTAAATTAGACAGAAGGGAGTCAGATAGGGTGTTGTAGATCATGTCATGTCAAGAAGGTTTTCAGACAACTGGTTCTCCTAGACAGGGGCAATTTAGTTTGCTGACATTGTTAGAGCTCAACTAAGCTCCGAAGTGACGGGAAAAATAGAAAATTTAGAATAGTCTAAATTTACGCAACAGTGATCAGTCATCCAAGGGGTGGGTCTTAATGGAGGGCAACCAAGTAGGCTTCCATATCAGAATGGATCTGTACAACCGATGGTGCTCACAAAAGAAATAATCCTGCCGTGATCTGATCTTCTTCATTGCTATTGAGGTATGATTTTTGAAGACCATCGACTGAGTTAATTAAAAAGCTAAAACAATGTTATAGCAAACCTACGGCGAAAAAAAAAACTATACTTCTTCAAGCAGTCCGAAAGATAAAGAATTCCTTTTTCTTGTGCTAATCAGCACTTAAACTTTAGCAATCACAAGCTACAGAATAAAGGTATAATTACATAAGTTCGCCATTGAGTCAGTTTATTCCTCCTACACAGCGATTCCAAGAAGCATTTTAAGTTAAACAATTTAAAACTTAGTTTGATACTATTGTTCGATTTGGGCCTCAAGAATGTCACCCCGAAGCCGACTCTTGTTGAAGAAGAGGAATTTGACAAAAACCCAACTGGAAAAGCTTCAGTTCGTCAAATTCTTCTAGAAAAGAAAACTGTTTAGAATTAAAACGTTGTCCTCGTTAAATGTTTTCAACTGTCGTAAGGTAACCAAAATGCTCCGAAACAGGTCATATAAGACTTATTGCTAAGAAGACTGAAATCTTCAAAGCAATATGAATGCCTCTTGTGAACAACTTTTGCAAGATACTGGACAAACTCCTCAAAAGAAAGAAATAAGCCGGGCGGGGAACAATCAGAAAATCTGGTAGCATCTGATAGCCGAAATCATAGACTCAGAGGCTGATACTCGAAAGTCATTTCCTAGGAACCCAGATCGGAACCGGCCCCACAAATAACGCCTAACAATGTACATAACTCAATGTGAGTTAAGTAATAACCCCCCCCCCCCCCCCCCGCCTTCTTGTTTTCTGGCATTGGGTGTGATATGACGGATACGGTTACTAATTACTCTTCTGATCCGATTGCATGTTTTTAGTGATGCTGCTGTTATGATGTAGATCAACTGCTCCCCACTTTAAAGAAATCTTCACTGCTAGTCTGATACTGGACTACATTCCCAAACGCTGCAAAAATCAGTAAAGATGAGTACTCACTCGCTAAGAGCTTAGACCTATCAGCTACCTGTCATTCCTATAGAAAAACATGGAAAGGATAGCATGTCTACAAAACTGATTTGCGAATGCATTCCCTATCTAGTATGCAACATGTATTTTAACGTGAAAGATCTTATTAGACTGTACTTCGGAAGCAGTACAATTTAATGTGCAGCCAATAAGAAGGAGAATGCATTGAGCATTTTCATCGATATCGAGGTTTAGACGAATCACTAGGTTTGATATGAACATAACATACTAACTGTCGTCAATACTTGCTGACAAAGAAGAACAGCCGATGTCCACAAATGAGAGTCTTTTCTCTAGAGCCGTAATGCATGTGAGTTGATTCTTAATAGTTCCAACATCTACCTACAGTCTTTCAGTACAAAGTACTACAAGTGGCTTCCACATTGTCATTGAAAAGCTAAATGGTTTACCGCTTGGGTCTATCATTGCATCTTGTTCAATATTATAATTCGAAACGATGAGTGCTGCATTGGCCTATAACTGTTCTATTACGGAAGTGGAATCTAAATCTGCTCGGAATTACCTAGGAACTATTTACTTCATCTTTCAGGTTATGGCACCGTATGGGTAGATTCAACTTCAGCTGTCCCATCCGCCGGCGTAAAGTAACATCACTACTCCTTTAAGGATAGTGACACTCGGGCAAATATTTTCTTTTCACTTTTTATTCCTTGCAAGTGCAGAAAGCTATAATTGATCTACTAATCACTACATAGTTTTAAATCGGTCGGTTTTATTTCCAATGAAAAGCATATTTATGCTCTAACTGCTAAAGCTCTTAAGCCATGTGATTTAATTTTTTTTTATCTATAAAATATTTATTCGACAAGGCTAATTATTATTTGTTTGATTACGCCTTACATACCGACATTCTTTAATAGCTTTTTCATGCCAAGGAAACACATATATCTTGGCACCTAACAATTAATAAATACAGGTGTTTTATATTTTTATAATTTTTCCTTATTAAATCCCCTTAAGCCCAAAAGCTTGAGAAAAGAGTCACGCTGGTGGCGTAGTATGATACTTATGTAACGCCTGTATATCCATCACGAAATTTTTCGGTAAGATGAAATGTTTTTCAACATAAAACCTACAACTGACTAACCAACTATATAAAAGTATAATATTTAAAGAATCTGATATAAATATGGAAAATAGGAAAATTCTACACGATGTCATATTTTTAGAAGTAGTTTAGTTATTCACAACTAGTAGTAGTCCTTACCATATTTGCTTTCCAAATTCCTTTTTTTTACGCTTAAAATGTTTGCAGACAGCGCGGGCGAAAGAAAGGTAGGGAGGAAAGAAAGAGAGGTACCGATGTACGCTCGTTTTGAATGTTTGATGGTCAGGAAATACAGAGCTCGGCAGGGCGTTATGGCCTTACATATTGATTCCGGCTCAGAAGGGGAAAAGTATTTCTTACATCGTTTGAGAAAACCTAAAAATTTTGCAGAATTTTTGACGACACCGAATATGTGGTCATGGTCATTCATGGATAATGGCTGGGTGGTTGGATTTCGCTTTAACGACAGCAGCATTGTGTTTTGGAAGCTTTAAATTCCACTCTGTTGATAGTTCGCCAATTGGTTATGCTGTTAATATATGAAATTTATGAGCTTAGTATACGCTGCTTCCGTCCTACAGCCGAACAAACGAACATTAAAAGCAGAGAGTACTCTCGTCACCAAGGGAATATAAATATTCGATTAAAAGTAGCAGACAAGAGATGGTTGATTATCAGATTTGAAACCATCCAAGACAACTTGAATTCAACGTTCCCAAATGCACGCATTTTTGACAAAATGCTGGTCATTGAGAAATTTTCGTTTTTCCAGATATTTCATGAGTTGACTGTTTATCAGTCAAAGAAGGAAAAAAGGGACGTACATATGTTAAGTGCAATGGGTCTGTAGGAGGAAAAAAGAAAAAGACTATCCATTGACGGGCTGGACAAATGCTGTTTTCAATCTGCTCGGAAAGATTTCTAAAGAGTAGGATTGATGAAAAAGCTTACGCAATGGTTTTGCCAGCGTTGAAGAACACCTCTTTAGAAGAAGGGAAGATATACTATCCGGACTAGCGAATTTGTTACGTTAATCTGTCTCATTAAAGATTCGACGCAATCAAGTGCAGATGGTGACAAAGCACAATCAAGTGCAGATGGAGACAAGGCACAATCTGGAAGTGTTGAGCTGGCCGTAAAGTGTGCAGCAAACAGATTGGTCTTGTCTAAAGACCTGACAGCTGGAATGTCATTGTAATTTTTTTTTTATAATTTACGCGCGCCTAGGGGGTTATGATACCCTTTTACTATTACCAGGGCGCGGGAGGAAAGATAGAAGGAGGAGAAAGGAAAACATTGTTGTGATGTAGTGGTTTGAAACTCAGGAATATTTGGTTTCGATATCTCTGCGGGGGTGGGAGTCCGAATAGGACGGAGAGTTTTTTCTTCACTCGGAATGATTCGAAGATTATCAATTTTCATGCTTGTTTTGTGCTTGAAACTCTACAACAGCCAAATCTACATGTCAGTGTTATGCCTTCACACGCAGATTTTTCTGACTGAGTTGATCATGAAAAACTTGCCATGAGTAGGATTCGAACCTTGATCCTCTGAGTGAGAAGCGATTGCTAGTACCACTACACCACGGCCACCCGTGGTTGGGGTGGGATGGAGGATGAGGTAGAATCTCTGATTTTATTGAGGAACGACCAAAATCTTTTACTACCCTTGGGACATTGTAGTATTTTTGGCTCAGTTTTAGGTCATATTGGAATTTCGAACACTTAAGAAATATGTTTCAGTCATTCCTGGCTCGTTTGAACTTTTTTCGGTTTTCCTCTGTCGGGTTAGTCTTGAAGGACCGAAAAAAAATTCCTAGAACTCTGGCAACCTCTTTACAACTCGAGTCGTACCATAACTTTTCTTTTGGTCTGATTCTCTTAATCCGATAAGAGATAAAGGATCTCATTCATAAATTGAATTCCGGATTGAAAAGGGGCTACATTGATGTGGAGTTTGGTAAGCGATATCACTACACACTTAAAGGGCGAGACCGCGGTGAGAAACGAATAACGGCACTAGTTCGAAGCCAGGTAGGTCCAGATCAGAGTGATCTAAGAGGTGTATGCGGGGATCTACCTGTGTTTCACTAAGTGCCAAAACAGCTAGTCTGAGTTTACATATATATATAGCCGGTATATAGTATATTTGCTATGTCCACCATAAATTTCCCAGTCATTACAAATTAACAAACACCGACGACGCTAAGCAAGGCTGCAAAGTAAAAATTCTGACTTTGGTTTACCGCATCAAATTGTTTTAGATGTTATGACCTTCTAACAATAGGAAACAGAGCACCAACAAAATTCACACTCGCAACCCGCTATCCATCAGTTGTTATAATACTTGCACTCAGTCATTGCTTTTGTCTTATGACAGTGTTATACACCAACGGCAGTGGAATTTCTTTTGTGAATAAGAATCCCTTACGTGTTAATTATTTGAAATCCTTGTAAAAAAAAGCACCCAGAATAGAGACCTCTAACTGAGACATCCAAACACAATAAAGTGATCCAATACTGGTACCAAATGATATGGAGGATATGAATGAATAGAAGAATTTTCAAAGAAAAAGTCAACTCTATTAGACTCCGTGTAATTGGTGATTTCAATGCTAAACATACACATTGAGGACCCCATCTGGACGTGATGGACGAAATGGACGCGAATTATTGAAAGCTATCCAAGAAGAGGAATTCGATTTTATTTCAACATGTAGGCATACAGATTACTATAAAATACCAGATTTAATTGACTGCTTCATAATGAAGCAAGTATCAAGAAATCTTTTCTTAATAGAAGATGCAAAAATCTTGAGTTGGGATAACTCTCCAATATATCGGGCCCTTAGTGAAGTTATTGTAAATACAGACTCAAACTTACATCATACACACAAGTACAATATTGGTAGTATTTTAGAGCTTTATTAGATGAAATTTTAATTTTTAACAAATTGTTGTCTGATGAAACCGAATTAGAAAATCCACGTAACAAATACAAAATGGATCCTGGAGAAGTACGCCTCCTGAAGGTAACAGAAGTTAAATATAATATTTGATCTTACGAGTATAATGGGCCTAATAGCATAAAAAAGAAGAGTTAGTCAAAAGTAACAAACTACAAATCTCGACTTAATAGATTAACCGAATTAGTAAGACACCAGGTTAAGGATTTAAATAACGAATCTTTTAATCGGTTTGTGAGTGCGCTGACTCCTGAGATGAATGGACTGAATACTCTCTTTGGAAGTCTACCAAATACCTAAAACGTCCAGCACAACAAAATCCACCTTTAAGAACAAGGAGCAGTTGGCCAGAAAGTAATATCGAAAAGGCCAACATATTTGCCGATCATTTAATGAAGACCTTCCAACCCAATGAATCTCAAATTGTTGAAATATGGCCAGAAGTAGAACAGTCGGGTAAAAGAATCCTTTTGTCGTGAAGGAGGAAATCAGACTAATCATCAAGATGATCTTAAACGAAAAAGATCCTACAGGAACTGCTACCAAGAGCTTTTCTCAAGCTGGCAGTTCTAGTAAATGCAAGTTTTAAATTGAAATATGTTCACTATCACTGAAAGTAGAGGACGTAATCATGATCCCCAAACCAGAAAAAGATCCTCAGAACTATCATTTTACGAGAACATACCAATTTCTCTTTTCCTTATTTTATCGAAATTGTTTGAAAATTGTTTTAAAGGAAATAAGTCCATTCATGCCGAAATAATCGCATGATTCCAGAACATCGGTTTGCTTTCAGAGATAGACATTATATGATAGAATAAGTGCACCGTATTACTAAAGTCATCGGAAAAGCTTTTTAGGATAAAATGGTATGCTCAACAGTTTTTCTAGACGTCGCAAATGCATTTGACAAAGTTTGGTACATAGGCCTACTTAAAAATAAAAACACTCTTTCCGAGAGAATATGCAGATGTACCAAAGTCGTATCTGTCAAGTAGATACTTCAGAATTAGACAAGGTAACTCATATTCTGAACTCAAAGAAATTAAGGCAGTAGTTCCAGAAGGAAGTATACTAGGTCCTGTATTATACCTACTCTTCACTACCGACACTGATGACACTGCTATATTTTCAGCTACGAAAAACGAACGAGAGTTAAGTGAATATGTCCAAAGTTCTGTAGATGTGATTCTCAGATGGACCGAAAAGAACCAAATAAAAAAAAAACCGAAGAGCTTAATTTTAAATTAAGAATACTTTACCGGCTCATTGATAAAACATCGCATCTATCAACATATAATAAACTCTTAGTTTATAAACAGATACTGAAGAGAGTATGAACATACGGTATTCAACTATGGGAGTGTACTACCCAAGCAAATATTGCCATAATTCAGCGCTCCACAGTCGTCAGAGACATCGTCAAGGCTCCTTGGTTAGTAAGAAATTCAGACTTGCATCGCGACCTAAAACTAGAAACGACAGAAGGTACTATCTCCAAATATGCAAGAATGCATTTCACAAAACTCAAACAATATGTCGACCACGAAGCAGTAAGGCCGAGTGATACCACTGAACAGACCCGAAGACTCAAGCGAGAAAACCACAACACGATTTAGGTGATTAAATGTTTAGTAAATAAATTCTGTAAATCATTGAAAATTCGTCGAAACTGTTGCTTAAATGTAGTTTTATGTATTCGGTCGATCTCATTAAAAGCAAGCTTTGCGCAAAGACGCACATTCCATTTCTGGCATTACTACTGCACACTGTGCTATTGGTTTTCAAGTGGAATCTTTCGGGAACATACATAACAACTACCGCAGAAACTGCAGAGACAAAGAATTTATTGAAACCATTCATCACCTGCTGTTTAACTCTCCAGCCTTTGTAGTCAGTCTAGTCTAGGTAGGCAGTTTGTGGACAAACTGTGAATTCTGAGATTGCTATCCTAGTTTGGAGGCTCAAAATCAGTAGTATATGTCAATAGATTCCGAGGGACGACAGATCTGTGAACAAAGGCTTATTGTCACAGAGCAATCATCTAACTGGGTCTATCCTTTCCTTTGCTAAGATAGCTTACGACGTAAAATTTGTGAATGCAAATGTGCCAAAATAAATACAAGATTTATAGACCATCTTGTATTTATTTTGGCACATTTAAATTTTTTTCAAAAAAGGAAAACATAGCAACTCTATTGATTGTTTTTTTTTCGTTTAACAACATTTCTATGACGCGATTCCGTGTTTCTCCTGATAGACATCCACTTTTATTTATTCCAATTCAAGTTGACAACTTTAATAAATTAAAGCAACGTCGAAAGTTTACAAAAAAAATATTTTAAAAGTGATGAGAATAGTCAGTGTTAAAAATAAAATCCATTAAGTCTCTCTTTTAAATTTTATTTTAACTTTAAAAGTAAGTTGAGCCAAAAGTTAGTTTTACCATTGATGTGAATCACAAACACTCTTATTATTTTCCTTTTAATATTTTTCGCGCCAGTTAAATTAATTGACCACAACTAAAGCACGTGTGCCCGTTTTGTTTTTGGACTAGGTGAAGAGGACTACGAAACTAAATTTTGTTTATTATAAACAATTTTTTCTCTTCCTCCTTTGAAGTTAATTAATTATATTTTAAATGTGTTGCGCTCTTTTCTATTTTTTATGTTTATAAATTTATGACTTTTCAAAATCTCCCCTGAGAACCGTTGAAGAAAATTTCAAAATATGTATAATTCAATCCGCACTTGGCCGGTTGCACTTAAATTTCTACAGAATGACATTCAATTTTAGAAATTATATCATTCGCTTAAAAATAAATTACTCAAAATTTTAAAATTTCAGAAAGTACTTGCACAGTCGAAATTTGTTTTTGTACTTGGGATTTGTTCACTTTAAAAATGAAATGTTGAATACAATCGCATTACATTTTATTTATGAACTTCGGAGTAGAAAGCTTGTATATTGAGTGGTGGCGAAGCTTTTTTGAGTGATTAGCTTTGTACTGTACCCCTTTTAGTTAAGAGCTCCAAATTCGACAAATAAAATCTGGGATGACAAACGCCTTGCTAAACAAAGTTGTGGAGAAAAACAAGTTACGTGTTAAATGCGAAAAATACCCCAACAATTTTCACTTACGACATTGCTATTATAAAATTTGTTAGAAAGTTATGATTGGAACTTATGTGCGCAAAGAAAATGTTTATGTCAATAAATTCCATATCGCAAGGGGTATTGATATCTGTTTATAACACTCTAAAAGAAGAAGGCATTTACAACATTAGTAACCCCTGCACACAAAGCTGTTTTCGTAGGGAAAAATCTCTTAAACCTACCTTTTTCTTTGAGCCAACATCTACTCTTAAATAGCATAAAACTATTATATCAATAAAAACCTCCGACTCGTGTACTGAAACCAGCTTTTGAGTAAGTTAGTGCCGTTTTGAAAAAAAAATATCTCATAATACTGTCGACGTATTAGTACATATTTTCAACTAAAGTGTATACAATGGAATTTTCCCTGCAAGTTTGCTATATGCAGAGGTTATAGCAATTTTCAAAAAAACAAATGACAAAACTAATCTCAATAACTATAGGCCGATCTTTCTTCTTCCTGAACTTATTAAGATCTTTGAAAATATAATGAAAAAGCGAATTATTCTACACTGGCGATCGCTAGGATAAGGCCATACCTTTTGCAATCCATTTTCACTCTCTATACCTTTTGGAAATGTTGTACTCGGAAAGGAAGTCATAAAAATAAAGTGTAAATAAGAAACTACCGTTGGAATTTCCCAAGACCAAACAATGAACTACTTGAAAAGCGTAAAAAAAGATGCTCCACTAGGATAATGCCATTGCGAATATTTCGCTGCAGGAGTTCACATCAGCGATTTTTTTCAAAGTTTTATTAAGAATATTTAAAATAGCGTTGAAAAGAATTGTTTTTATTTAGTTTGAAAAAAAAAGGGTCTCGGAAAGACGTTGACAGCGACAGAGAGAGGAACAATAGATGCTTTCTATGAGTTAGGACTCTCAGGCCGAGAAATTGCAAGGAGGCTTAATACAAGTAAGACTGTTGTAAACAGTTATCTTGCGGATCCACAATACTATGGAATCGCACGGTGGAAGAAACAATATTGCGAGAAAAGCGGTTAACTCTTCGGCGTGCCTCAGATTCTACTTTACCAGCGAAGAATTTATGGGCCAACAGCGGAGTATCAGCCAGCATAGCAACGGTCCGAATAATAATACGAAAAAGTTGTACTATACAAGAAGAAAACATAAACGAAACCTGTTTTAAGGCAAGTACACAAGGAGCATCGAATGAATTTTGCAGGAGAACATGTGAATGGAAACGGAAATGGAACGTTAAACGGATGAAAAAAAGTTTAACCTTGACGGTCCCGATGGTTAAAACTTTTATTTCCATGATCTAAGAAAGGAGGAGCTTATTTTGGTAAAATATTACAGCCGTACATCAGGTGTAATGGTGTGGGGAGCAATTCGACGCAATCGAGTTGGAGTTTTTGTCCATAACAACTAACGAAAACAACTACAAATGTTTGCTGGAACGGTCATTTCCAAAAGTGAAAAACATTTTCGGACCCCTGCCTTGAATATTCCAGCAAGACAATGCCCCCATCAACACTTCCAGGGTTGTTAGAAGTTGGATTCAATCAGAAGACGTGGAACTTTTGCCATGACCGCCCCTTTCAACGGACTTAAACATAATCGAAAATGTTTGGGCATGGTTGTCTCGTAAAGTGTATGAAGGCCGCAGAAAATTTGAAGACAAGGACACTTTAATCGAAGCTATTCGTGATGCCTGGGCCCAAATTTCTCTTGATTATTTAAACAAGAACTGTATGATTCGTCTTATAGAGGTCATATCGAAAAACCGCAAACATACTCATTATTAATGTAGAAAAACGTAATACATAAATGTTTTGAAACCATAAAATGTAAACATTTTATTCATTTCTTCCTTTCTTTCGAAGAATTTTCATGTGGCTTCATCCTAGTGGCGCATCTTTTTATACGCTTTTCAAGTAGTTCATTGTTTGATCTTAGGAAATTCCAACGGTCGTTTCTTATTTACCCTTTAATTTTATGACTTCCTGTTGAGAAATTAATGCATGTACCTGTTCACAGGTAGTAACAGTTTCCGGGTACAAAATTTTCAACAGGTATAAGGAGTGAAAATCGATTGCAAAATGTATCCTATCTCTTGAAAAGAGTCCTTTATTTCGTGCTAATCAATATGGCATCAGATCTGGGAGATCAACGGAAGACGCGATTTTGAATTCTTGTAGCTTTGTTGTTAAGAGCATGGATTCTAAAAAGTTGACAGCCCCACTGTTTCTAGAAATCACGAAGGCGTGTGATGCTGTTGATCATGATCTCTTTCTTCATAAAAGGTGATACAAATTAGGACAATTACATTCGTCTTCTACCATCTAATTTTGTTCTCCTCTTCTCTAGGAAAGAGTTTATTATGAATTAGTTCATTCTAAGTTAAAGTATGGTTTGTTTTGCCGGGGTGGAACTCATTGAAATAAAGTACAATAGCTCAAAAATTCTACCACATCTTTACTTTTATAAAGTTTTAGTTTTTTTCTTCTGACGAATGACAAAAATATATTGTAATAGATTATTCACAATGTCACGAGTTTGACAACTATCCCTCCTCACAATACTCACACATTTCTGATGTTTCTTACTTCAATATCACGAATACTGTACAATTTGCTTCCTCTTGAAATTCGTAAATTAACAATATGTTCTTCTTTCCTTAGAGAAGTCAAGAACTGGCTGTTTAATTTAAATTTTTATGAAATAATTCACCTCTTAAGAATTACTATTTAACTCTGACAGTGTCTATCACAAATTAAATATTTCTAAATATTTTATGATTGTTAGTTTTCTTAAAATCACCCCACAACTTTTTTTTTGTTTGCACTTTTTATCTGTACCATATCAATCTGGCTCGGATCATTTGATACTGGCTTATCTAAACCAAAGACTATATCTACATTCTAACACATATGGTATTTGTCACATTAGCACATTATTAGCAATTTAAAAAATATAGAATTTTTTATCATGTGCATAGCCTTTGTTTAGTTAAAATTGTTTATAGTACTCGTACATATCATTACATTTTAATGATGCTATAGATAATGAAATAAAAAAACTAAATTAAAAAAAAAGAGTTTTGTTATGCTGAGATATTATATTTACCGTATGGAAAAGTTTTGAAACCTAGAAGTTCTAGAGGCGCGAGATTTTGAAAGTAATTGAAGGAAACGTTCTCGAGAATGCTCTTGTATTAACTGGTGCTTATAGCACTGTGATGGGTTGGTACTAATATCTAATCCAATTTATCACCACAGTTCTGAAGTTTACCCATCCAAATAAGTGCAGTTTCAAGTGGTTAACCGTACGGGATTAGACAGTACACAAAAGTTACAAGAGTCAATGCGAGAAAGTGATGATGTGATTTTATGAATGATCCGCGCTCACACAAAAAAAGTTACTCCACGTAGTGGACAGTTCCAAAAACTGCTTCCGACCAAATTTTGGCCCACCTCCGAGGAAGAGTGCAGTAAAACCGTAATGTAGTGTGAAACAAAATGAAGAGTCCTTTATTATTTTGTCCGCACTTACAATAAGATTTCGGATTCAAAATTCCGAAAGACTAGTATATGTTAAGTCTGCTTAATAGCTAGTTATACAGTATGATTAGTCCTGAAGAAGGATGTTTGGAAGAAGAATTCCAATAACAAAATGACTCAAGGACAGCCCATAGGTCAAGTGTGAAAATAAAGGGTTTTC
Source organism: Volucella bombylans (assembly GCA_949129095.1). Taxonomy (NCBI): domain Eukaryota; kingdom Metazoa; phylum Arthropoda; class Insecta; order Diptera; family Syrphidae; genus Volucella; species Volucella bombylans. The sequence goes on along the minus strand of OX422140.1, from coordinate 122,901,041 downwards.
CAATAGGGAATTTGTGAACGCACTCTTTCACTAATCATCAAACTGTCACTGTCAATCTATTCAGTAAATTCAACATTTTCATCATGGTAAAGTACACGAACGAGCAACGTCTGCAAATTATAAAAATTTTCTACCGAAATTCGGAGTTGGTGACTGCAACTTTAAGAGCGTTAACTCCAATTTTCGGTCGTAATTCTCGCCCTAGTAGACAGGCAATAACAAGTTTAGTACAAAAATTTGAGTCTACATATTCGTTGTGTGATGTTGCCGTGTCAGTGAGACAACGGGTCGAAAATATCGCTGCCGTCCAGGCGTCCGTAGCAAACGATCCAAATCAGTCAATTCCACGGCAGTCTCAAGAATTGGGCATCCCCCTGGAGAGCGAATATCGAAACCAAACACACCTGAGTTTCAAACCACTGCAAAACAATTTTCCTTTCTCTTCCTTCTACCTTTCCGCGCGCGCCCTGGTAACAGTAAAAGGGTATCAAACCCCTTAGGCGCGCGTAAATTATAAAAAAGCATAAAAACATTATGGCGTATTTTGCGTAAGGATCTTGGATGCAAGATCAAGGTGACTCAAGAATTGAAGACGATGGACCATTTGAAGCGACGTACGTTCTCCGATTGGGTTCTGGAGAAGATGCGCCAAGATGATGAATTTCATCGCAAAGTCATCTTCAGTGACGAAGCTCATTTTTGGCTTATGCGTTATTGGTTGGGTGAAAATCCACACGTGCTTCATGAATCACCACTTCATCCATAAAAAATAACTGTTTGGTGCGGTTTGCATGCCGGCGGCGTTATTGGACCATATTTTTTCGTCGACGATAACGATCGTCACGTTACTTTGAATGGTCAACGTTATCGCGCCATGATCACCGATTATTTTTGGCCCGAATTGGAAGATATGGACTTGGACGACATGTGGTTTCAACAGGATGATGCCACAAGCCACACAGCACACGCTACAATCGATTTATTGAAGAGTAAGTATGGTGAGCGTGTTATCTCAAGAAATATGCCAGTCGATTGGCAGCCTCGTTCGTGAGATTTAACGCCGCTTGACTATTTTCTGTGGGGCTACGTTAAGTCATTGGTTTATGCCAAAACGCCGACGACGTTGGAAGAGCTCAGAGCCAACATTGAACGCGAAATAGTGGCCGTTTCGGCCGAAATGTGTGGCCGAGTTGTTGAAAATTGGGTCCAACGAATCGGCCGCTGCAAACGTACCCACGGTGGCCATATGAAAGAAGTAGACTTCCATTCATAAATGTTTTGATTGTACTACAAGTCGATAATAAAGTCTTTCAAATATCTCAAATGGTTTGCGTTTTATTTAGAAAAAAATTTGTCAAGTCCTTATTGGAAAACCCTATAGTTGCCGCAGCTTGGGGTCTCATTTCTTGTGAACCAGCGAAACAATGTTAACGTTCCATTCATCAATCATAATTTCTTCTGACCAAGCTTTGGAAATGAATTGGTTTATGCTCTCTCTCCACCGTTTCATATCCTGGGGCCCTAATAACTCGGTAGGTAGGATGTCCAGTCTGGCAGACGAATTATTCTTTTGGTTTAAATATTGCTGGACGGGCAGGAATTTTGGATATCATCGCCCAAGTTGGATGGTCCGTTCTGTCTAACAGCTGAGTTTGGATGATCCACGCATTTAAGCGGTTTGCAAGAGTGTTTTGTCCATATCCTTAACAAGGACTGTGACTCTTCTACTATATGTACTTGCTCATCTCTTCAAGTTTCCTCTGGAGATGCACTGCGCCATTTCTTCGATCATTCGTTTCTCATACATACAAATAATCACCACAGATAGCTCTCAAGATATCTTTCAAAAAACGTTTAATCCTAATTTTTGGATCACCATATTTAAGTTCGTATTTTAAACCATTTGTTTATAAAGCCCATGTGGCGCGAAAATTCATTCATTTTCCAATAAAAACAAAAAAAAAACTTCTATTTATTTGTTTGCGGATTTATTGGCAAGTGGTGGGACAATTTGTTTATGTAGGCCACGCACAGTTTTTGTAATTTTCATTTCATTTTATTCTCCGACCAACCTATAAAAATTATTATTTTCCCTCAAAACATCCGCAGAGTTCGAAAATAGTGTAGGAGTCACCCCGGCACCTTGTGCGCTATATATATTAGGTAAAGGTGATGATCAAGTTTGCTTTTTATCAAATGAAACTCAATCCACCCACTCATATGCTCCAAAATACTACAACAACAATCAAACTTACGCCAAAGATAAATTGATTAAGAAATATATTTTACAGACAATCTAGTAAAATAAAATTATTTTTTGTAAATCAATTATCGTTGTAACGACAAGGGCGTTCTCTTTCGCAACACCCAGAACCATCGGTTACATGCGATTTATCCATCAACACTACCGAAACAAAAAACCAGAAAAAAAAAACAAATATTATTAACCAAACCTCGTGATGACAAATATCTTTTCAGCGCTTGAATTATAGAATACACTTCTCATGGTGCCCCAAAAATCAGCGATGAACTTTCCATGACATTTGATTAGAACAAATGCTCCCCCAACTCTTTTTAAATAGGCTCCCCGAACTAGGGACCGATTAGACGGCTTCAGTTTCATTCACAATGGGCGCCAATAAACAACAGAGCACGCACTATTCGTATTCCCCTATTCTGAAAAAGGGGAATGTTCTGTAAAGATGGAAAAAAAATAAATTCTCTTTGACAGTACATTACGTCAGCGGCATATTGGACGTGTATCTCGAATTTAACCTCAACAAATGCGTTAGAGGTTATGATAACCTTGCTCTTTCAGTGCGCGGCTATGCCTTTGAATGCGAATAGAAATCCGATGATGAATGTTGGACGGCATAAATCTGCTCCGAAATTGTATGCGTATAGTGCTCGATCGGTAGGAATTTTAATAAAGGCATTTAATGAAGTAAAGATTTTGCGTGAGCTTTGTATTCGAATATAGGGCGACAAAACTCATTAAGGAAGTACATATGTACATATGTTTGCTGATGGGGCGTAAATTGGTCGTCTGACATTGGATTGTCATCAATCAAAGTGGAGACTGGGAGTAATTTCAACGTTGTTAGCTTTTAATTTATTAAAAGAAACTTTCCATGCCACTGAAATGGATTGGAATTTGTGTCAATAGAAAAATTAAAATTGTAATTTCTCTAAGTTACCGTCTATAAAACTCTCTTACAATAATTGATGAAAGAAATTTAAGGAAATGAATTTTAATTAGACAGTTTAAAGTTTGTGTAGATTTCGTGTGATACGAAGAAATGATTTTCTTCTGCATTTTCTGGCGGCAAACTTTCCCGTACGAATCTAGACCTTTAAGGTATAAATGCATTTTCTACCTTTTCAACGCCTTTTACTATCTCTCCGAACCGAATCCATAGCGATAGCGTTGTCAAATTTTAGCTAGTATAAAGGGGCTCTCATATAGTATATCGGTGGTGGCATTTGTAAGGCCTCGTCGTTTTCTGACAACCAATGTTTACTCTACATCGGTACACATTGTCGTAGAACCGTTTACAGAATACCCAAATTAACTTAACTTGAACTTTCCTTGATTATTTGTGACAGACATACGCATTTAGAACAGCCCTGGTACATTGTCCTTAAACATCATCAGTCTCCGTGTATGGTATATTACGAGGGTGGATCAATAAATCCATGAATTGTTGAATGGCGGCATAACCTTGTTGGCTATCTTCAACGCTTATTTTCTTGCTAAAACCCACCGTTTCGACTGCTGCCTTGTCTCCGGTATATTGAGGCGTATCCATGTTTCGTCCACGTTTATGAAAGGGCGCTGAAACTCAATTGGGTTGAACAACGCCGAACCCTCATTCGAAGTTGTCACACGAAAATCTCTTCTTTTTTTTCGTTTTCGCCAGAATGTTACACACAAACTACATGACACATTTTGCTTGACTAGCGTATGGTACTCGAAGTTGCCGGGAGCAGTGTTTCTTTTTAAGTTACAACGCGGGAAATTCTGAAAGTCACGAATTTATTGATCCACACTCGTACAGGTGCTATGAAAATATGAAAATAAATAAATGGTTGCCGCGACTCACTATGGTGGGCGAAGGCCTAGTCTCGTCGCTCCAATTAACTGTGTTGTTTACCTTGTCATTTGTGTACAGTGAGGAAGGACTTATGTACATATTTTTCCCCGACTCGTAACGGCGAAAGAATGAAGGTCCCTTTTACTTCCTACTTTCTTCCCGCAAAGGTTGTGACGTCAGAAGAGTAAATTAGTTTTTCTGCTACTTGGTATTGGATGAGCTTTGAAGCCAGATGCTTTTGCATAGTATTTCACGAACTTTCCCACTTCACCACGTTACCACGTACAAAGTGGGTCAGAAGTAATGTCATAATGTGAATTGGATGGATGAAAAATTGTTTTGTTTCCACAAAAACTTTATTTGAAGGTGTAAAGCATTAAGTTGAAAAAATTATGACGGTCAAATGACCACCTCCTGAGTTGATGCACAATTGTGCTCGTTTTACGGCATTTTGAATTATTGATCGCAAAACATCTGGCTCCAAATTCCAGTTCAAATGGCCAAAACAGGAGATCACACGGCCTAGAAATTGGTAATTCAAAATCTAAATTTTTTCTCGAGCTCTGTGAGCGGTTGTTCCGTCCTGCTGGAATCAACAATGCTCGAGACACAATTTAGCAACTTGCGGAAAAAAAAAACTCGATTAACATCTGTCTGTAGCGCTCATCAGTTGCGGTGGGGCCGTCAGCGTCCTCAAAAAAATAAAGGCCAATGGCTTTTTCACTGCAAATGCCGGACCAAACAGTTGCTTTGAGGGGATAGATGCAATGGCTTTTCGTGCATTTCATGTGGATTCTCCGTGCCCCAGAAATGCAAATTTTGTTTATTCACATAAACACTTAACTAGAAATGGGCTTCATCGCTCCTTACAATTTTGAATACGAAATCATCCTCTTCTTGCACCAGTTTGAACAGAGCATAGGAGCAAATTAACCTCACTTGGCGTTCAGCAACTAACAATTTGGGGAACTTTATAAGGGAACATCTTCAGGTCTTTCACCAAAATTCGACGCATAGAACGTCTACCGATGCTAAATTGTGTGCATCGTTGTCTCGTCGATCATCTCGCCATTTCTTCACTCCAGTTTGCACCAGACACTTAGCCAAACGCTTACATATTCGTGCACATGGTGCATGACTAAAAGGAAAACGATGGCGAAATTCACGCTGCGTTAAAACAACAGACCGGAAATTGGTCAAATAAGCATTAGCAATAATTCCACGTTCTTCAAGTGCGTATCGCTCCATTGCTTGGTGTCAACTAGACATCACTTTTGCCTTACCTTGTATAAAATCGACCAACTTAAGGGTTTATACTCCCCTGGTCTCGATGGATTGCCTGCATTTGTGAACTCAATTCAAAATTGAGCTCAACTTTCGTTCCCATAAATGAAAATCACTGCTAGAGCCAACTTAAGTCTCTGTTCTGTCAGACGTTGGTCAAAGGAATTTTAAAACCATGATGTAACTAAATCCCTTTATATTGTGCCATAGCTAGTCATAGCCAGGCGAAGAGAATCACGGATTACAACATCCCCAGCTTTGCAGTATGAAGAAATGTTACTGAAAACTCGGAGGATGAATTCGCTAGATTAGGTTAATAAACGAAATCTGATCATATCAACGACGTTTTGGAGCTGAAACTATATATTTGAGGATTCTGGAGCGTCTCTCTAAGATGTCGGAAAATATATGGTGACGAAGAAATTATCAACGAATCAGAAGCTGGCGTTCGTTCATCACCGGGTTAAATACTAAACCGCTACAAGGTACACATTGTATGGTCGGGCAAAATAAGTTTAAAAACCTGTATAGACGTAAGTATCAAACCAGTGCGGCATTTGATGAGGTTTTAGCAGAAAGGCTTTACCATCAGGTATGTGATCAATGCTGAAAATTCAGAAGTACCATATCTGCAGACTGCTAAACGACAATAATGATCAACATTTCGCTTTCTGGCAAAATGTTGTAAATCATTCAATTTGGACAATGTTCATCACCAGTTGAAGATAGTAATATTCAAACCAAGCTGCTGAAGTCAACGTGCTCTTTGTCGATCCATTCAAAGTGGCATCAGTTGACTGGGTAAAGTATAATCTCGGCAGCCAATTTTGAGAAATGTTTCGACCAGGAAACTTTTCTTACAAAAGAGCAGAGGTTTTCCTTCAAATTTTGGCTATAAAAATTCATTAATCTTGGTTCGATAATATAATCGATTCCCGGTAACAACCCAGCCTGCTTGTTAACAGTATCACTTCCTGCTCAAAACCCACTCCAAACAGTAACACATTGTAGATAGAGAGGCTTCTCGGCAATCATTCGTGGATTTTCTGAGCTCCAAATGTTTCTTAAAGATAGTTTTGAAGATGAAAATGTGCCTCATCGCTCGAAATGATTTTTCAACTAAATTCTTGATCAATTTCGTTCATGTGCAAGACCTGCGATGATCCAAAATACAGTAAAGTGTTGCTTGTAACATGCTCATTTCCGGAAGTCGATATCGAAATGACAAATTTGAGTTTTCGGCCACACTGCAGAATCAATCCTCTCGCGACAGCTAAGATTTCAGTTCTCCACATTACTAAGTTGTCCCAATAGATAAAATTTCTGAACCAATTTAACAATTGCTGGGCTATAAGTTGCTTCACGTCGTCCAAGAAAATATTTTCGAACTGTTTCAGTGAAATGTTCACTATTTTTCTAATAAATTTTAAAAGTTTCAATGCATTATATAAACGTGTTTCGTTCCGTTTAATGTACTGGTTTTAAATTGACAGGACATTTTGTAATACGTGAATGTCAGAAAATCTAAAATCTATACATCATCAACAAGTACATCTATTACGGCTTTTCAACAAGGTTTAAATGTTAACATATGCGAAACTATCTGCAGTGTTTAGATTATTTAGAGCAAACATTCTAAGGAGGCAGGAGGCAACTTTATTAGAAGGCAAACGCGATGGGAAAACATTTATAGGGATCCCTGTTCTCCTTCGTTCTGGAATACTTTTCTCAATGAATTCCCCCTGAAAATGGAGAACATCCGCAGCACGGTTGTTGCGAACGTCGAAACATCGCTTTATACACATCATCCAGATATCCGCACATTTTTGCAAATGTCTACAAATTAATGCTTCACATTTTATTCGAGAAGAACTGAGCTTATCTTGCTCACAAATAAAATCACTATTCCCTACTTCTCCGTTGAAGATACACTCAAAAGTTATAAAGCCTACCGAAATTTACTACAATTTAGGCCTAGGGCACTTGCTATTCAAAGACCAACTAAAAATCGCAAACAAACGCCCAAGTGGTTCAAACAACACACAATGCTGACGACAACCTAAGTGCATGGCTTTTTTGACAAATGCTTAGCCTTATGAGTTTAGTAACACAAACTCTGATGAGAAAAGGTAACCAACTAACAAAGAAAGGTTAAAATTACAAAAAATGTAGAGTTACGAGTAAATCGATTTTCCATAATTATCCTCGTCCTACTTGTCAGCATTAGCTGAACCACTAAAGCACGTGCAATTCATGCTGCAGACCTTTGAACATTTCTCGACGAATTCGAATGGTTTCAATAGTATCTAGCGGCTTTCCGACCTTGACTGTGACCCTTATTGAATTCTTGAAGGCATCTACATATGACAGACTATTTTTATAAATGATTCAACAATACTCCCTTGTTCTCCAATACTCTGATCATCAGTTTCAATTCAAATATGCGCATAATCCACATCAAAAATAAATTCTGTCAAACTTATCAATTTCAGATTTAAATTAGCGAAACAAATCCATGTCAATATTTGACAACTTGTAGATAACGAAACAACAAGCGCCAGATCCGCCTCCAATCAAAGATTCAATGCCAATCATAAAACTCAACCGAATTAGTGTGTTGATTTCAACTCTATGGGTATATATTGAATGTCATTCGCACTCTGACAATTCACGTGACGCATTAACATCATTGCCTCGCTCACCGGCTGACTGACAGAAGCCAAATGGTGATTGATGTAAGCCTTTGAATATTATTCACTCATACATGCACTACTCGTATTCCATCATCTTCGTTTGGATCTATACATGACAGATGAAGAGTGAGAGTGAGACAAGCACTTCCGTCATTTAGAGTTAGACATACTTGCACCAAAGACGAAAAACTTTCCGGTGTTCTTATTATCATAATTTTGACAAGCAACTGTCATAATTTGCTGGTCATGCTTGACCACCCGGTATATATAATACTATGTTTTGCCTTTTCTATTGGGTGTTTTGAGAGTAATCCATCTGACATCTCGTTCAAATCGACTCCCTAGAGTATGAGCTTACACGTATCCAACACGTAATTGTTGTGTGTGCTCGATGAAAATGATAAATGGTGAAACTACTTTCACTGACAAGTGTTGGTACTCATGCGTATTTTGGTACTCTGTACACCGTATTCAGAGATGTCTTTCTTACTTTACAAAAGGTATTTGTTATAATGTGTATGTGTAATGACATTCATATGGCCCAAATTAGATTTTCTTTTGTGGGCCTGTCAAGTCGTTGACGCTCTAAGTGGAAGTTTCGTTTTGAATGGCTGCGTTTTCGAGTGGACTTTTCTTAGTAATGAACACAGTATAAACTTTTCGGCCGAACATTGTCCCTTTCTACAACGTGATGGAGAAGTACGACTATGTATTCATAGAGTGATGATATGTCACTTCTATAAATTTTGAGTATGTCGCTTCCAAATTCTACAATCTTGCCGTCTTACATTAAACGTCAAACTTCACCCACTTTACATATACATATGTCTCACACAATAAAATCCATCCATAAAATCAATTTCTCTACGCATAAAAGATACTGTTATGAAATTTAAATTTATCGAATATATCAAATATCAGTCATTATGAAGGAAAACGATATCCGCCTTATCTGCACGATCACTGTAAACCGATGTACAAGTTCAAAGTACTTTTGAACGTATAAGGGGATACGGCATACGGGAATACACTGCGGCGCTTATGTCAAACACACCATAAACTGACAGTTCACGATTGGAAATTTTTTAATAGATTATGCGAACGTGAGCGCAATTTTGACAAACAAAAAAGCGCGCTGTCAATGTAGAGTGACTATTTAAAAATATCTGAACAGTTTCGAAGCTTAGTCATTCGCAAAAGAAATCGACGATCAGTAAGAAACGAAAAAATGCGACAACTAAAACGCAGCAACTACGAACAATATGAGTGTGTGTAAAATTTGTAGTTAAACAAATGTCTTAATCAATTACGAGTGTCAGTTGGGTGGGGGGGCTGTGTTCACACAGTCAAATTTCTTGCTACCATTTTGATTGTTGCAGTCCAATAAACTTTGACATTGGCAATTAATTGTTTTTTCAAAACATAGTAGGTATGAAGGGAAATAAACAAACGGAAATTAAGAAATTGGTGCCATGTGACGTTTAAGTTTATGTCGTGAATGATGACAATTGACTGTCGTATATGTTCAGCATATTATGTAATACTATCATACATAGGCTTTGTATGTACTTTTTAGTGGCTTTTCCCTTAATTAAATTGTGAAAATTAAGCAAGGAAATAAAAAAGTTATTCGCTTTATACACGAAATGTTCTGGTTCTTTGTAATAACTGTGAAGGCCATTGAAAGTGGTCCTAAGCAACAAGAATGTTCGTTTTTCAAACGGTCAAACTCGACTAGGTGACAATAAAACCGTAGAGCGGATTGTAAGAAAACCTCTACGAAGGTCAATGATGACGTTTGTCTCACACTGTTGCTTACCGCTATGTTTTCTGCGCCTACAACAATTTGATCCTTAAGGCGGGTATCCACTATCCCATTCATTAACAGTATAGGTAGCTCGAATTCGATGCGACATGCGACGTTTACTAAAGTTGTATGTTACTACACCTATTAGGCTGTAGATTCGTCGTGATAAATCGTCTCAAATCAAGAGTTGCTTATTTTAAGGAGATAAATATATATATAATAAAGCCTAATATGCTCTTAACGTTCAAAAACCCTGTCAAGGAAAACTTTGTGACCTTTTAGATAAAAGCCAGTCCAATTTACCAAATCAAAATCGTACACTGGTACCTCAATGTTCTTACCGGTAAAATAAACCAGTTTGACAGACTAGTTGGACTTGCTTCCCCGAAACAGTGATGGATGACAGCTTGAGAATAAAAGCACTGCATAGAATTCGTATACAAGGAAAATCAGGTTAATCCACAAAAAAAACCCACATATAAACTTGATTAACTCCGGGTATCCATCAACCAATACGACCAAAAGCCATTACTTGCAGGACAAACCTCCAATATGCTAGTCGTAGATGTACGCACTTTAAGAGGTGCAGATATCAACCGACATAAGAAACGCTTTAGGATGCGTGGAACAAATAGACTCTGCAGCGAGCACATGAATATGGAATTCTGGAATTCTTCTATATGTAAGATTTTCTATACCGCTCATTTATCTGGGAAGTAGCCGAAAAAAAACAAGAGTATGCCAGAGAAAAACTAGAAATAAGGGCCTGAAGGGAAAGGGTGGCATAAAGGATAGACAAAAACGTGCTGCAATGAAAAACTAGATTAGCTAAGTACCAAGTCAGGAAAAGGAAATAAAAAAACCAACAAAGCATCTCAGATTACGGAAATCGACGATCCCGGTATAGGAACAACATCCGGATATGCACGAGTAATAAATCAATTTCAATTACATATATTATGTTTATTGAGACACATATAGTAGAATTACAGGTTTTTTTGTTGATTACATTGATTTTTTTACCATTTTATTCAATTTTCTCTAGAGAAGATTATTTTTAAGTTTTTCAATTTTGGTGGGGCTGAGGCTCTGATTTGTTTGGCTTAATACAAGCTTTAACGTAAAAACTAGGACTTAAAAACTAACAAAAGTTAATACTAACACCAAGGAAATGGTGGGATGAGAAGTGCTCAGGTTAAAATAAAAAACGGGGAGGTGTGAGTTGACTTTACGGAGGATGCGGGATTTCGGTTCGTTTCAACCATAAGAGGTTCGATGGGTTGGAATGTAGAAGAGACGAGAATATTGTAAATTACGAGGGTTAGTGTTGAAGGAAATATAATTGTATAGGGAAGCGCAACCCACAGAACCAGAGAGCAGTCGATGAATGAAGAGAATGTCAGCTACGTATCTATGTTTTTCGAGGGTATTCAGGTTAAAAAGTTTGAGACGGTTACGATGGGGATGTTAAATAAAAGGATCATCGCCCTAAGTCCGCGAAGAACAAATCGAAGGAAATGAAATGAAATGAATGTTCTCGATTCGATATAATGAACTCGCCTCAAAGAGGGCCACACTTGGGTGGCATATTCGAAAAGAAACCGGACAAGGGTAATATAATGTGATCTTGTCACATAGGGGTTGTAAAACTCTATAGACCATCGTTGATTAAAACATTATCAATGCGAACGGAAACTTAACTCTCTATCGTATCATAGCCCGAGGTCGCTATAGAATTGAACCTGAGGTATAAGTTGGCCATGCAGAAAATAAAGTCGAGGAGGAGATTGATTGGACCTACGATATAAAGTCATAGATTGATACTTGGAGACATTAATGGAAACACAAATGGATAGGGAGCAGTGTTTAATAATCCTCTCAAGATCGTTTATAGTTAAAATGAAAAGAAGGGGACCCAGATGGTCGCCTTGTGGGACACCAGAAGTGGTTAAAAAGTAGGCTTGAGATGGCTGCCCTAAAGATAAGAAAATATACGTTTTAGTTATATGAGGTCAAAGCCGAGTGAAGACAATTTGAAAACGATCAGTTGATGAGATATTTTATCGAAGATTTTAGCAAAATCAGTAGCAATAACATCAATCTCGTTGCACTTTCTGGGCTGAAAGAGCGGAGGATACGGATTCAACTAAGTTTGTAGTAGTTGATCTAACATTTAGAAATCCATGCTGACTGGGTGATATACTCGTAAGTGACTTGCACCGAAAGCTTGGCTCTTTCGAACATTTTATTTTAGAAATGGGACGGTATGTGGTTACTTCATTCTAGGGGGGATTCCCCTTATGTGAGGGACAGATGGGTACGAAAGATTGGAGGTACACTTTTTGGCAAATATTGCGGGGTCCCCGCTAATCCGGCTAACAATTCATCATTTCGATTTTGCCCTTCGACAAGGACAGGATGAAAAGATTTAGATAGAGGGAGACCAATGGAGAAATTGGAAAGGCATTTACAATATATAAGCTCAAATACGAAGAAGTTGTTTACGAATGATTGTTTCAAAAAATTGGTAAATAGTCTGCAATAGTTTGTGGGTCGGTCGATGATATGTTGATGATATGCATAAGAATTCTATGTTTTTGAATTTGTCGCGTAGAGACCAGCTTAAAATGAATAACTAGAACTAAAAAAATTATTTCACTTAAGTCCATGTGGTTTTAAGTGCTGACTAAATTCGATTATATTTATAACGTTTTATATAGGAACTAGTCACATAGATCCAGCTCGCGCTCTTTCAAAATGCAATTCTTACTAAAGGTTTATCCTCTTAAGCTTTCTCATATAAGGGTAATTCTAACCTTGTGTTACGCTCTAATTCGAACATAGAGCCGAAACCTTGCATCCATCAATTTGATGAACGATATGTGATAGTGGTCATATACACTTTGATTCACATTAGCATTCCATAACGGTTTGATGAGCGGACTAGGGTGAGAAGCCGCGTATTACAGTCTTCCCTTCAAGTTGAAGGTCACGTAAGCCCTAAGCGGTGTAACTGAGTTAAATTGTACAAAATCTTATTAAAAAAAACATTTTATATGATTTTCGAAATTTACCACTACAAAATCTTAGCATTTGTCTTTCAAAAGCTTCAGGTTCATTCGCTACCGTAGGTGATATGGTAAGCCAAGAACTAAAGCCTTATGTTAAGATCGGTCTAATTAAGGTTTTATGTAATAGAAATTTAGTATTTTTTGGCATAGACGTAGCTGCATTAACATTTCTCAAAACTTTTCTTGCGTGTTTATTAAATTCAAATCGTCATCGTCTCCGTTTTAAGAAGTATTCGACTGTCAAGAATGTGCAAAGAGAGTGTTTTACTTCCTTCGCAGGTAACTGATGTCCTCTTCCATATGCATTTCCAAAAAAGTCATTCCACATTTTTCTATATCAATACTTAGGCCCTAAGAACTAAGATAGGAAACTAAATTGGGTAAACAGTTTCTAATTTTATTTAGTGCAACAAGAAGTCTTGCAGCACCAGCTAGGATAATGGTGTCGCCAGCAGCAATGATCCGATTCCTATCGGAAAAGAAAAATCTCAGAAGAATATACTGAACAGCCTAGGTCCAAGTATAGACCCTTGGGGAATGCCTGAGAGGATAAGAAATTCGTCAGACAGATTTAAACCAATAGATATGCAGGCACTTCTTGAACTTAGGAAGCTAGCAATCATTCGAGTGATAGTAACGGGAAAGTTATGATTAAGTAATTTCAAAATCATTCCCGTGTGTCAGACAGAATCAAAAGCCGCCAGTAGATCTATGTCCAATGCAACAGCAACAAGTTATGCACTATCTTTTTGCATATAACTAAGGAGACTTTCTCCGTTGAATGCCCCTTTCTGACAGATTATTTGGAATGGCTTTCATATCCTCGCAAAAGTTATGTAGGTCTTGTGGCAGAACAATTTTATTTGGTGAGTTTTCGAGGAGAAGGATGTCAGGTACGAATTTTATTGGGAGGGTTTAAAATCGTTAACTGTTGAAGTGCTTAGTTATTCAAGTTAGGGTAAAAAAAATGTGTTTTTTCAAGATATATGTTTGAATATACTTCTTTAAAAGTGTTAAGATTAGACTCATAAAGAACATCTTTAACCATATTAGTCTCTAAGTATTTCCTTAGAGTTACCCGATCGATATCCTTAAAGACTTGTTTATTTAAGAATCATTTCATGGAATTAAGTTCCACATATTCCGGATTTACCCTATTAGAATGACATTGGTAAATTCTTTTAGTTTTTGCAGCCAAATGGATCGCATTTTTATAAGGTTATTAGTTTGTATGGAGGTGTGACTGTATCTTTGATCTTTTGTATAAATATTAGAGAAATTGCTTTGAATACATGGAATAATTTTATAGTTAAAGTCGTTTATCGCTTTGTCTATTTCAGAGTCGTTAAAGCGAAATTTAAACACCCAGCCATTATCCATGAACGGCACTTGCATCGTCGAAATCGAAAAATTTTCCATTCTCGGTATGTGTGTCCACGACAACTTACGTTGGAATGACCACATATTTGATGTCGCCAAAAATGCTGCGAAATGTATAGGTTTCCTCAAGCGATGTAAGAAATATTTTACCCCCTCTGATCTGGCCTCAATATATAAGGCATTCATCCGCCCAAAATTGGAGTACAACTCCCACATCTGGTCAGGTGCTCCTAAAACATCTCTGCACCTGCTAGATAGGATTCAAAACCGTGCGATAAAACTTATTGATGATACTAATATCAGTCTATCAATGGACACCCTCGAACACCGACGAAATGTCTCGTGTCTCACTTTGTTTTATCGCTATTTCCACCACCAGTGCTCCACTGAAATCGCCAGTAGCATTCCGCCCATTCAAACTTTCAACCGTAACACCCGTCTCGCTATGAATACTCATCAGTATACCCTCAAGCCCATTTTCGGACGTACTCTAAAATATCGTGATTCGTTCCTAAGCCATACAACTCGCTTATGGAATGCCCTGCCGATCTCTGTATTTCCTGGTCGTTATAACTTGCAAACATTTAAAAACAATGTACATCGGTACCTCTCTTGTGTACAATCACCTTAAGGGTACTCAAACTCAAGGGGTTTGAGTACCCTTAAAAGAAAAGAAAAAAAAAAAGAGTTAGAAACATTTCTTTCAATTTACCTGTGATTAACTGGAGTTGGCTTCTAAGTATCTCAAATGGCGTTTTTGAAAGAAGTGTAATATTTCAGTGTAAAAGTATGGGGATGATGTTAAATATGTTTAACAAGATCTCTATTCCGAAATGGTCAGAAGGTGTAGGAAAGGTTTAACAACATACACCATTTTGAGAATTTTGCTTAGAGCAGTTATTGAAGAGGATATTAAGAAAAATTCCATAACGGAAGAGTATCTAAGGAACGTCAGTCAGTGAAGGGATATTAAATCAAGTTGAATAAATGGCCTACTATTAAACCAATCATTTGCTAGATGTCTCCTATTGACATTGCTAGTTGTATAACCCTAATTTCGATGTCTCGTATTAAAATCACCTCCAAGTATTTCAACATCAAAAGTGCTTGCAATACTTCTTAGCCTATTAAGTTCACTGGTAAGGTTTTGACCAGCTAACGATGGTATATAAATACTTACGAGTAATGAAATTAACCATTTGGCTTCAGGCGCCCAAAGATACAACGAGAACCGTAGATGAACATAAACCGCATATGAAACTATTTAGGGGACATAATGTAGTCATAGAGTACGAAGAAAACCCATATCCTTTCAATAAATCTCGACCTTCCTGAAGAGAAGAAATTAAGAAAAAAACTAAATCGGTACTGTTTTATGAGCTTCGAATATCCGTCAAAACTCTCGCTTAGCTCAGAATGGTGCCCCACTAAATTATGGTATTTGAACACGAAAAATTCCTTCAGATCAACCACTCAACAGTGGAATGCCGACCTGCGTCGACTACTTAATGGAAGCAGTAAACTTCCACTTCACTTAAGATTACCTTGAATCTTTGCAGAATAAATCAAAAAGAATATAAGAAACTAGTTGGAATTTTTAAGAGCGCCTCTTATAAAGACATTTGCAAAATGATCGAGACACTCAATAAAACAAGCAGGCTGATCAAAATCATTACCAGGAACAAATCAGCCGAATTCCAAACACAAGAATTACATGGAAGAATTTGCTTGTCTCCCAGAAAATGAAAAATCAAAAAATGTAATTGTTTTAGGGGATTTCTATATTAACATTTTAGAAAATAATGAAATTGTCTCAAATTATATGGCATTGTTAGCATCGCACGGCTCAGCCAGCTTTGTCAATGAATCCACTAGACTTGTCTAAGGAAGTTCTTTAGACTATATTCATGGACGCTTCCTAAATAGTACTCGTACATTCAGTAACTGAAATAAATGTTTGCTTGACTTTACGAGTATGATTACCGATCACTCTGTGATTGTGTTTTTGTTTAGCATTTCCAATAGCAAAAGTAATAGTTATAGGTCAAAGCCTTCAAGCAAGGTAATGAAGATAAACTGAAGCAAGCTCAAATACAATCTTTCAGATGTTTATCTGTGTTCGGATAATCAATATTTATTGATTCTTAGTTGTTCCTTTACATTGCCTGCTAAAAGTTAGGTACTCCTAACTCTGTTTTAGGTCATATTTACGTTAACTCTCTTCTTGCAGTTAATTTTAGAGGCCCATCAACTGCTTTTGCGGATGAAGACCCATTTACAATACTGCGAGATGCGATACGTTGTTCGAAAACGAGAGCGCATGAACTGTCAAAAATATTTCCGTAACATGTAATTCAATGTGTTCGTTTACAATAATGCTAGTCTCGCAGCGAGCATCGCAGTCAATTTCGAAAATCTGGAAAACTCTCGCATCTCGCAATGCGTGACAGCTAAATTGTTGTTGTTTTCATTTTGAACTTGTTATATGTGAGTGGTGTTTTGACTCATCATTGTAAACAGACGTCCGATGTCTGAATGCGAGACCTCTCGTATTCAAATTCGAATGCGACTCTCGTATCGCATCTCGCAGTATTGTAAATGGGGCTTGACGCAGGTTTCTCATATGGTTCGAACAGTCGCCTAGACCTGATTTCCGACTTAAATTGTAGCCTTCATTTTCAAAGAATCTGATTCACTGAGCACAACTTGTTTATATGTAAGTCGCAAGACTAAGATTTTTAATTTTTTAGTTTATCATTTACACTAGATATTCAAGTTAATGTTTACTTTCATGCACCAGAGTGCTAAAAATTCACACTTCCTACTAGCAATTGTGTGCCTTGCTTATCTTCTCTTACCTTTCATGGTAGTTTTATCTGCAGTGATAAATGTTTTCTGATCGAAAATGTGAATGAATTTACATACCTGGGGTTTATCATTGACACGAAAATGAGCTTCTCCTAATATGTAGAGGCTTTGAGGAATTATTTTCGTTGCATACTTCGACATTTCTTGTATCTGGGTTATGTTTGTTCAAGTATGTCTTTAAAAATTAGTTTTTATGGTATTTGTCATTCGAAATTACAATATGGTATTGGTTGCTGGGGAGTACTTTTAAAAATAGAGCAAATTCTTTATTGATCCTACAGAAATATATCCTTTAAATATTACTATTCTGTAAACTAAAAATTCTTCCTCACCGTCATCTGTTAATCATAATTTCCGATTGATTTCAAAGTTTCTATCTACATTCTAACTTTTCGTACTCTTTATCTGCTCCTCCTTTCCATTCAACTGCATATCGTAATTGTTATTCTATTTCGTCTCATCGGCTATTCAACAAACTTCCTCAGTCCTTAAGAACATTCACTTTAACTGGAATGTTTCTTAACCTAGTAAAAAAATTGGCTTATCAAGTTCAACTTTGTTGTCATAGAATCTTTTCTCTCTGACTATCGGGTATAATCTAATTCTTAAGTTTTTCTTGTAGACTATTTAATACTTTAAAGTAAATATGTGTGTTATCTTTCGATTGTCCTTAATCGTGTCCAATAAAAGTACTAATCTTTGAAATTTTTTGTGAGGGTCACCCCACCCAAATAAACTTAATTTTGAAATGTCTAAAATTACGTTGAAGTGGCACTCAACACTATTTTGATTACCATTGTATGAAATGATTTTCTTATATTTCATGTCTTATTTAAGTATTTTCTGTTGCCATGTTAATTTTTGCTTTGTGAAGTAATACTG
Organism: Volucella bombylans; assembly: GCA_949129095.1. Classification (NCBI taxonomy): domain Eukaryota; kingdom Metazoa; phylum Arthropoda; class Insecta; order Diptera; family Syrphidae; genus Volucella; species Volucella bombylans. The sequence continues at coordinate 122,882,962 of OX422140.1, read as the reverse complement.
AATTTATATAAAGAATTTTTGAATAAATAAATAAAAAAAAAATAAAATAATGAATTTGATGTCACCTACAACGAGTCGAAAGCAGATATCTCAGTCTTATGCTTGAATCACACTTTCAATGTAACCTATCACCGGAATTGCCAGTGAGCTACTTGCCGTAGTTGGTATTAACCTGCGTCTTTTTATTGCTTGAAGTTGAAGTATACCATAGGTATATTTCCAGTTTTACTGTAAAAAAGTATAACCCAGTTGCTGCCAACTTTGATCTAAATCTTCATTACCAGCCTGACAATAGACCATTGTCAAACATAACAAACCCCTGGTTAATCTTGAAAATAGCATTTATAGGTACCGAAAATCGGCAAGGATAACTACTGATTTATCAGTCAATCAGACTGACAGAAGAGCATGGTCGAGCTGCATGTTCACAAAAATCTTTTGCGAATGCGTACTCTGTCTAAAATGCAACACGCATACAAAAGCAGAAAGTGTTGTGATATTGCACTTCAAAATCTAATGAGTTGAATTAAATGTACATTCATTATTGAAGGTACCTACGACAATTCAGCCTTTGCCGCCATGTACATACATATAACGCGTTCAGTTCTATTGAACAGAACCTTGCGGAAGATGACTGTTGCCAATATTTGATGGCGGAGAAGAACAGTAGTTGCCCGTAAGTCAGCGTCCTATCTTCACTGCTATGGTCCGTACTCGTCGAGTCTCAGCTCAATGGGATATTAAACTTGTATTAACTGAACACCAGTTTTAGACTATCAAGACGTTGTCGACTTTTTGAGAGCGTAAGGGAGCGTCCCTTTAATAGTAGTTGAATCTTCACGAAAGGCTCTAAGTTGTGGCGCTGATGTATTCTTGAAAAGACGACAACCTTATTCTTCAGTCCGTTATGTAATTAATCTTACGTCTATCTTCCAAGTAGAAAAACATAAAATCCTGATGGGAATGGACTACGTTATGGAGAACACATGAAAAGAACAAAGTATCTGCTGCTTTAATGTCAACCAAGCTGCTCCTAAGACTTTGCCGATCCATATCACATCTGAATACTTTAGTCCAACATTAGAAAAAACCAATGCAGCGCGACTAAGGCGCCATAAAGAGGTTTTCACCGGCAAAGCATGTCAATGCTCAAAACAGAAATCCATATCTTCCATGTGGCCGTTTAAATCATTTCTAGGAGTTTGCTGGTATCTGTTACTCTAGGTTAGTGCAAAACTTTTTTGAACGCCGCCGGTTAAAAAATACGTCCTATTATTTTTAGTAAAAGACATCATAAAGCATCATACTCGCCAAGTATACCAAATCAATTCTCAACACCAAATTGAACATACCCATGACAAATTAGAGAACAACACTTAAGGCACCTGTCACATCAATCACACCTTGTTATATTTAATATTTCAATATCATGCAATAACACAGCGACAACCAACAAATGGCAAAGATGCTGACAAATAGCAAAAAGAAACTAGTGATGCTGACACACAATATCAAACCGAATCGAATCGAATGAAAATGCGTGAAAACTTTTTCTAACTATAGGTAAAATTACGAATATAAGATCACTATTATTTATAGAATTTATAACCAACGAATTTACTTCAACCACCTTCAACCTCAACAACAGATCTCGTTAAAAATCTCTCAGTGCTTTTTCACATGCGTTTGTTGATTGTTGTTGATTGTTTGAGAAAATATTTTTTTTTAATTGTATAGTCTCTATTATTGTACTCGAATAATAATAAACAATTTTACGCAAATACAAACCTGCAAAATTAGATATATTTTATGTCTACTTCTCTATTTCACTCTGAATGCTTTCATTGTCTGACAACGCATAGTCTGCAAAGGCTTTCGCGCGTTAGTAAAACTGACAAGGGGGTTTAGAAGAACTCAAACAGCGCTGTCAGTGTCACATTTGAAAGTGATTATTTCATTTGAAAAGTCATCCGCCCACCCATAGACTTCCTTAAAGTATTAAATAAGAAAAAAAAACTCTCGTTGAAAAACAAAAAGTGGGTCAAAACACCACTCTTGCGGTAATCGGACGCTGCTGCCAGCACGAGAATGTTTTTTTTTATAATTAGCGCGATTCTATTCTGAGCAAGTTGATTCATTAACTTTGACTCATGGCATACAGTGAAAAGAAATGTCATGTGAAAGCCAGTGAATAAACGTCAAAGTGCAAAGAAAATCAACAATAAGAAACTATCTCAAGAACTCATAGTTGTTACAAAAGTGTCATCACAACAAGTATGCTGTCATATTTAAAGTTGAACGTAATTCTATTGTCTGGCACCTGTTCAAACCGAAAAATAGAAAAATACCACAATACCGCAAAGCGAATTGTCAACGCACATGTGGACAAGGGCAGAAATATTTTAGCCAAACTATCATTAACATGGCGCGTGAGTATGTTGACACTGCTGTCAAAATAAATCCTTCGCTTTTAGGGATTCCCAATACCGTTATTCTTAGTCAACAGTTATTATTATATTCATGACGAAAACCGACAAAGGAACATCAAGGACAAATAAGGGAAAACTAAAAAGGGGGTTTTTAATTATTTTTTTTACGCTTCGTTGCTGTTGACAGGAGGGTTCGGTTTTGTTATAAGGTATCTGTTTCCGTATCCGTATTCGGATCAGTTTGGTATCGTATCTGTGGTGATTTAATTTTGTTTCACCTGGTTGCTTAATTATTTGTAACTTAAACCCTCGACCGTGGAGAAATACAATATATATTTTCGCTTGGCTGTTGTCTTTTCATCCTTGCTTCCATTTTTCTTTTCACATCAATTACTGGCAATGCGAATTGAAATAGATTTTGATGTCAAGATTTCGGGGTAACGAAGAACCCTTGTATTGTTTTGGTACTTGGGTTACTCATAATGTATCAATGTATCGGATTAAAAGCAAAATCGCAATGGAATCATTTATTTGATTTAGGAACACGTTCTTGTAGTGTAATAAATAATAATGCTAATCCGATTCGGTTGTACGAGTGTGATTTGAGTGAATTGCGGAATATTGAAGGTGTGCCTTAAAACCCTGACTGTGATGATCTGATAATCAATGGAATATGAATGTTTAATAAGTCAACTGTTATGAATTTTAATTTTAAATATTTTCCTCTGTCAAGTTTTTTAAGGTGAGAGGGAATGTATTACTGTCAGGTATCGTCACAGATATGCCGCTTTAAAGAGTGACAGATCACGTAGTTCATACTGAAGTGTTTATTTTCTGTAGAGTCCTCGTTCACTTTTAAGGTAATGAAGAGTTTTTTTTTTCTCTTAACTCACAACCAATTCGCAACCAGGTATTCGCTGTACCTATAACAAATCTTTGAAGTATCATATTTGACAGGAGCGTCTGAATTTGACATTTATCTATGAACTATCAATGCACTCGTGCGAGTTTGTATTTTCAGCAAGATTCCACCAAAACAGGCCTCGGTCGAAATCCATGAGGTGTATAAATCGAGGTTAAGGTTCTATTGACGTAGACTTTTAAATGTCATGAACAGCTGTTCTTGACGCCTGAAATGATTTTCATTTATTACAAATTTAAAGGTCTTGAAAGCGCGGTTGCTTATGCACATATGAAATGCAACGTCCAATGATGCCTGCATAATCTTTTAAAGACTTGGACGCCATATAATACTTGATAGATTTGTACGTGTCGTGCCGCTTTTTTAACAGCCTTTTATCTCACCTAATTTTTGTATTTTAAGGTCGAAAGAGTATAAGACTACTCAGTTTGACTTGCCTGCTTATTTTGATTTACTTAGGTAAAAGGGACGAAAAAAAGGTTTAAATTGATGTTTTTTTTTGATAAAATACAGTAATGTGGTCCATTTGGTCTGCTTTTGTTTTCAGAGTCTTTCGGATTCTACTATGACGTTTTTGGTAAGTCTAAGTGCTTTATGACGAACGCTTAACACCAAGGCAAGACGACCTCATATTTTCTATTGTGTTCCATTCAGAAACTGATTGTTAGACCTAGTATATGACTCTTTGTACCTAGCATATAAAGTGTTTACCAAAAGTATAAAACACCCTTTGACATGCCTGGAATCTTTTACTCGACTTTTGAAGACAACAAGAAGCATTTTACGGCAAAAGTGTTCGAAAATTTTACCAAAAGTATGTATCAAGATAACAAGAGCCGAACAGAGAGCTGTATATAAGGAAATTAAATTGTAAAGCCACAGCCAGTGCTAAGAATATGGAAAAACCAATTCCGCGCGGTGTGATGTACAGGCTATCAGCCAAATCGATTCATTCAACCTGGGTGATGAAAGCCAGGATTTACAGTTACCCGATCAAAGTGAAGTAATGATAGCAAAATCTAAACAAAGGAACAATATATCTGTGGGATCGGATGCCCTAAGTGCCGAGATATTTCCGGTACCGGGAGGTGATTTTAGTAGAGAGCATACACGTATTCATTTCCAGGATTTTTTCGAAAGAAACCATTTCTGTTAAATGGAATCTTAGGATAGCTAGCCCGACTAAATTTCGCCAACTATAAAGACATCAGTCTCCTTAATATTGGGTACAAGATCTTGCCTAGCGTATTCTCTATAGGCAAGAAACTATTTGATCTGATCTGATTGGTAACATTTGACCGAATATTCACGGAAGATCCTAATGAGAACCTTAGAAGTCTTTATTAATTTTTATGCCACGAACAACAGCATCTATAGATACGAGATATGCCAATTTTGACATTCTCATCATCAGATTCTGCAGAATAGCGATGGAGATAGCTCGTTGCTCTGTAGAGGTTGGAAGAAATGTCAAAAAAGGTTAAGACCTTCTGTAACTTCTTTAACACCTTACAACAGAGGCAAAAATGTTCAATAGCCTCTGCAGTCACTGGTGCTCTTGCAAGTATTGACAAAAATGGGTTTAGCTCTGAATCAAGGTAATACCAAGTATATGCTGTTAACAAGAAGGGACGAAGAGCACCGGCGGATCCGACACAACGTTAAGTAGGACATTTATGGGGTAAAGGGATACTTTGTCAACTGACCTACTAACTCTCTATATAAGACCATCGTCATTCCTGCCACACAGACGAAGATATGCCTGATCATTTCAAATAATTTTTGATCTTATGGAGCAACCATTTGCGTTGACGGAGTGGGAGTTATACAGCAACATTAACTGGCCCGTTAAATTCCACATCTGTCGCTTAAAATGGATATGACATGTAGATATGGTAAACAAGACAAAGAATAGAAGGAGTCTTCATTTCTAACTCGAGATGACAAAGGAATTGGAAAATAATTAGCGTAAGGTCCCGCACCACTTTACCGTGGGGCAAAATGTGGTCGTAGCCAGCACACGGTTCCCGTTTCTCTATATTCATAAGGGGACTTGTAGAACTATTCAATAAACTGTCTACCATATTGACCACAATGCGGTCGACGCAAGGCACTCTTCCAGTATTATGGATGTCCCAACTTTCCGAGTGGCCAACATCGACTTGGACCATTACTTTGTTCGACGTCGGACATCTGCAATTGCAATTGCAATCCCATCAAGTATCGAAGACCAGTGGCAGCATTGTTAAAAAGCCATCAGAGATGATATGCTGGGTTTCACTGGGTTTTCGTTACAACGGAACCCGAGGTTTGGCGACGAGTGCCGACAAGCACATGTAGCTAAGCAAGATGCCTACAAAGCAGTGCTGCATAGAAGGGCTAGAGCAGCTCACGAGCTCTACTAGCAGAAGAATAGAGACAAACACCGACTCAGGTGTGTTTCTCAGGGGGAAAAAGATTGAGCATGAGAGATGCTACTCCGGAAATGAGATTCGGAAGTTTTACCGAAAGGTAAAAAAAACATGCCACGGACACAAACTCCGAACCGACGCCTATAGAGACGAAGAAGGGAACATAGTAGTAGAGTCGCAGTCGATGCTGACGGTTTCGAAAGATCATGCCCGTAGACTATATAGACTGTATAATGGCAATGACAAAAGAAATACCTCTGTCAGGCAGAATGAACATTTCAACCTGAACGATATAGACCGAAAATTCCGTCCACAGGACCTGGGTGAAGTGGAGATAGCCATATCCAAGCTTAAGTCCAATAAAGCTGCTGGAGTGGACGGCTTGACTGCCGAGCTCTTTAAAGCGTCAGGTGATGACTTGGTAAGCAGCATACACCAACTCATCTGTAAAATATGGTCGGACGAAAGTATGCCCGATGAATGGAACCTCAGCATTATTTGTCTGATCCTCAGGAAAGGAGATTCTCTGAACTGCGCCAACTACAGAGGCATCAGTCTTCTTAACATCACCTACATGATCCTCTCTGCCGTATTGTATAAACGCCTATGTGACTTTAGGCCAGGGAAGTCCACCATCAAGAATAACTCTTGTCAATCGATTCTTCTTTGGGCTAAGAAGGCAATTGATTATCAAAGCCCTCTCGAACAACAAAAGTGACCCTATAAAATACCTTAATAATCACACTCCTGCCCTATGACGCAGAGGCATTATCAAAAATGGATGAGGGTGCTCTTGGTTGCTTTGAGAGAAAATTTCTCCGGGTGATTTTCAGCCCCATTTGCATATAGGGTGAGTAGAGGAGGAGATACAACGACGAACTGCACGGGCTGTACAGCGACATTGACTTAGCCAGGAAAGTAAAGGTCCAACGACTGAGACTGCTTGGAATGCGCAACTGGGGCAGTTGGTCAATGATTGCTTAATGGTCCGGGTCTAGGTCCTTCCCGGATAATAGCGTCATCTAAGTAAGTAAGGCAGGAAGTAAGGCAGATTGATTATTCGGTTAATTTATATTTGACAGCCATTTGTATGAAAAGTGTTTAATGTTTTTTAATGCAATGGAAAAAGAGCACTATCGGTCAGTATTTAGATTTTTATTTTTGGATGGAAAAACCTGCGAAGAAATAAAAGCGAAGCTGGGTACTGTTTATGGGGACCCCTCACCATCTATAACAACCATGAGATATTGGTTCATCGAATTCAAACATGGCCGTACATCTTTTTAAGATGAGCGCCAAGCCCACCCGCAGAAGCGATTACTAAGAAAATCATTGGAAAGGTCCCTGAAATGATTCTTGCTGATCGCGAATGAAAATGCGCGAAATAGCAGAGTCTGTAGACGCATCGCACGGAGCCTCAATCATCATCCTACATGATAAGCTCAGCATGAGAAAGCTATTGGCCCGACGGAACGAAATCCGGAAGAGTTTTTGTGTCGAGTCGTCACCTTTTGATCCATTACTATACGCCAAAGACTAAGCGACCAGGCGACGGTCATGGACTTTTTGAAGAAAGGTAGCACTATCACAGGGCAGTACTACCATCAATTATTGAACCGATTCGATAAAAAATTGACAGAGACACTGCCCTATTTGACAAGAAAAAGTACTGGTACGAATTGATGCCGTATTCACCGTACTTACCCGATCTGAGTCCCAGTCTAACATGAAAACGTGGTTGACAGGAAGGAAAATCAGCTTGAACGAGAACGCCCTCGCCGAGACCGCAGTATTTTCTGAAGAGTTTGACAAATCATATTTTTTAGATGGTTAAAAATTGGCAGGAATGTTGAAAAAAGTGTTAATCCTAAAAACAAAAGATTACGTTGCAAAATAAAAAAAAATTGTGAAAAACTTTCATTCTTATTCCCACCACGGCTACTTTAAGATCCACTTCTGTCTACGTGATGTACAAATACCTAGCTAGTTAAAATCTGTGAAATACTTGGCGACTAAAATTGCTCTGAGTTATAGAATTTACCATCTACTCGACCCACAAAAATGTAAGTAAGCGAAATAATAACAAATGGTAGACATTCCCTCGATCATCTCCAGGCAAGTTTTGTATCCCGCATCATATTCAAAGAAAAACACTGTATTATGGCAAGCATGCCATAGTTATTCCAGCAAATGAATTGAACCTCAGTTATACTTTCAAATAAAAGAGCAGAACATCTATATCACAGATTCAGACACTTATCACAAACAACATGAAGAATTAAACTTCATGCAGATTCTGACGGGACTTTGGTATTTTTTTTTTGTATGAATTGCTGATATGATAGCATAACCAACCCAATAGTTGAGATAATGGAACGCATTCTTACCCTGGCCATGACTTGTCAGTTAGCGTAAAGCCCTTTGGGGCGAAATTAGTCCAGAATTTATCTTCTATTCCACGGTAAGACCATAGTGCGATTGTGTAGCCTCAAACGTAATACGCGGAAGTGTCTCCTCCGCTGCTGTTGAAAAATGAAACACCATTTAGTGAGTGAAAAATCACACACTGGAGGCATTCGATGAAAAACCCAGACCTTCCTCACTACAAAATGAAGAATTATGAGGTCAATCGTTTAAGCCTTAATTACACCAAACGTTCATATAGCAATTAATCGTCTGTTCATTAATGTTTTAGCGCTCGTATTGACGTTCAGTTGAAATTGAATGTTTACCCCAGAACTTAAGTGATCACCACTTGAAAGTGAGGTGTATTATATTTTCACACTTTTTGTCGAGAATGCCATTGAAAAGCCTTTGAGTGTTTTATTTGGTTTTTCTTTGTTTTTTTAGTAATTAAGCTTCATTCACTTCATTTAGTTCATTTCACTAATTGCTTTCAATTGTTTATGATCAGGTAGATGTCTCGTATCTTTTGAATAATTTTTCGAAGCCCGATCTTTATTTGCTGACAATTCAATCCGTCTTAAAGGTCATTGTAAGTAATGTTTGCTCACCACTTGGCAATTCCGCCAAAAAATTTCTATTTTCTGCACATATGTGCACAAGTATTCAAAATCGTAACAGACTTTGCTGTACGTATCTAAAAATTACAAATTACGAAAAAAAAAGTTGATGTCATTCTCTGAGACCTATGAACTTGGTGATGGCAGCAACAAGGTCGGCAACTGAAAATGTTCTCATTGAGGGCGAAATTTGTCTGCCCTAAGCTGATTCCTATTAAAAATCCAATTAAACCTCTGATTCTAGAACATTAACACGCACTCAAGCCAAGGACATTCCGGCGTAGGCATAATTAAGTTTTCGACACGAAATTTTTCTATATACTCGTACATCGGTAGATAGGTACTCGTACTTCTCCAAACACTTCACAAAGGACAATAAACATAATGAATTAGGGAGTCAACAAAATATCATATTTAACGAGGGTGGAAAACTAGTTAAGAGGCAGACCATTTACCTCCTCACTATAATGATGAGCAACATTTTAATGTCATTCGCCTTTTTCAAGTGTTGAATGCCTACATGCCCACAAACATTTGCAAAAAAGTATTCCGTACGCACATCACACGCGCGTCAGTACTTTTATTTCACATAAATATTGCGACAAATCGCTGACAATGCAGCACATGCCCCATAGTCTAATGCAGTAATCACTCGCACACCCTAGCATTCAACCAGACACAATCGAAATTCAAAAGGATTCTGTGGAAGTGGAAACGACTAACGAGATACGGAGATGAAAAGAGGATTAATAGAAAGATAAAAATAAGCACAGAAGGAACCCTACAGAACTATTTCACTTCCTCTGGTGATTTGCTTCATTGTTGCCAATGTGCTGGGGACTTTTATTTTTAAAAGCGAACTCGAGAGAATGTCAAGCATTTGTACCGAAATCTAGAAGTTGGTCTGGCGAAACCACTCAGTTTTAAAGACAAAATCAATTCAAAATGAGTGCAGTAATAATGTCACATTAATAATGGCGCCGAAAGAGTCTCCATTCATTATTTCCAAGCAAGACAAGAACATACACATGCCAAAAAATCGATTATTACGACTATGCTTCATTTGCTCAATGTCAAGGTTATTTTTAAAAATACGAATCTCGGAAAGTTTATAGTGCAACATTATATTATAACAAGTAATCTATGCGAGATAAGAGAAACTTGCTTTTCTTTTCTTTTCTAACACGCAATGCAATTGAATATTTTTAAGTCGCAATTCGAAGGTAGAAATGTGTGATTTCAGTCACCGATTTTGACCTGAAAGTCATTGTTTTGTTTTTAGATCAATCGTCTTGGGAGGTCCTAACATTATCGGACATAACAGAACAATTATAAATCGTTATCAAGTTGCTTAGTCTTAATGTCGTAATCTATTTTTTGTTCAATATAAGTCACACTTGGAAGTGCCCAGCAAGCACGATTTTCAATTTTATTTATTCCTATGCATTAGCAAGTCATCAATTAGCTAATTCGTTGTCTCGCTGCTTTGCTACTGCATAACGATTACCCTACACAGAGTGACTGCTACCCGACTGAAACTTACCTGACCGACTACTACATGGTTCAAGGCTGACTACCGCTTTACTACCGCCTGGCTACAGTCTGACTGCTGTAGACACTTCTTCAATCATTATTCCCTTCCAAGGACTCTTCCTGCAAATTGATACTCTTCATTTTCAATAGCGGAGTTACAACTGCAACCTTTGGTCGCTCCTCCACAAGGAGATGAGGAATACCCCAAGTTTGTTTACACTCTCCTCTCTTCTGGAATCCTATTCCCTACTCAAACAAAAACTTTAACATTCTTCAATACGATGTATACATACGTCGATGCATAATATTCTTCTGAATACGTAGGTATGGTCTTAACATCTATCTGAGCAAAACAGTGCTAACAGCAGAAGAATCAAGAAACCATACATAACTCATAAAATTTCATCTTTTAGAGGTTCTCACTGCTTTTGTAAAGGGTTTTCCAATAGGGACTTGACAATTTTTAATTTAATTTGTGAACGCACTCTTTCACTAATCATCAAACTGTCACAGTCAATTTATTCAGTAATCTCAACATTTTCATCATGGTAAAGTACACGAACGAGCAACGTCTGCAAATTATAAAAATTTTCTACCGAAATTCGGAGTCGGTGACTGCAACTTTAAGAGCGTTAACTCCAATTTTCGGTCGTAATTCTCGCCCTAGTAGACAGCTATAACAAGTTTAGTGCAAAAATTTCAGTCTACATATTCGTTGTGTGATGTTGCCGCGTCAGTGAGACAACGGGTTGGTCGAAGTGTCGAAAATATCGGTGCCGTTCAGGCGTCCGTAGCAAACGATCCAAATCAGTCAATTCCACGCCATTCTCAAGAATTGGGCATCGCTCAGACCACATTATGGCGTATTTTACGTAAGGATCTTGGTTTACACCCATACAAGATCAAGCTGACTGAAGAATTGAAACCGATGGACCATTTGAAGCGAAGTACGTTCTCCGATTGGGTTCTGGAGAAGATGCGCCAAGATGATGGATTTAATCGCAAAATCATCTTCAGTGACGAAGCTCATTTTTGGCTCAATGGGTTCGTGAATAAGAAAAATATGCGTTATTGGTCGGGTGAAAATCCACATGTGCTTCATGAATCACCACTTCATCCACAAAAAATAACTGTTTGGTGCGATTGGCATGCGCGCGGCGTTATTGGGCCATATTTTTTCATCGACGATAACGATCGTCACGTTACAGTGAATGGTCAGCGTTACCGCGCCATGATCACCCCAGAAAGAAAAAGAAGACAAGATGTCAACGTCAGCCAACCGACTTTCTACACCATGTGAAAAGCACACTCTCAGGCTCTTTCTAAGGCAATGGGGCAACTGTGAGACATCTAAAACTACGAGTATATGGTATGGTCATGCTACATAACATATATATAATCACAGGACACTGTGCTATTAAGGACCCGAAAAACAATTTCGATCTGCAGAAATGAAGAAAAAACGAAATATGTTGCGGATCATCTTTGACACTGCCCTACTTCAACAGGCATATAATGATAGAATGAGATCCTCAGGTTATTTCCACGTCCAAGGAGAGTCTAACCCAAGCAACCATGTACCGCAACGTAGTTAAACGAAATCCTAAATATGAGAAATGTATTGCCGCCCTCACTGATTTGAAACCGAAAGAAAAGGATACATAGATTAAAGACGGAAATCTTGCTTCTACGAATTTTACTGGCTTGTTCAATAAAATAAATGTTTTTAACCAACATATAAAGGCAAAGACGTCACAAAAAATTGTAACAACTACTAATGATGAATACAATGAAAATACCTAGCGTATAAAGCTTGTGTAGACTTTTATCTTAATTCTGAAAATCTTGTCTAGCGGGTAGAACTTTCTTGGCCAGATAAAAGCGAGCTTTAACATGCATTGTATAATTAGTGACTTAGTGAAAACAGTGACAGATGAACAGAAGAACTAACTGAACAAAAATATGACTTACGGATGTTATGCCATGTCTTAGGTAAAGTTAGCTTAGACTGATTCGGGTTTGAGGTGCAATTAGACGGTGGTCTAAGATCGGTGGTCTTTTTAAAGCACAGCTCATATACGAGTAGACCTCGGAAGTGGTAAATGCCTTGGAATTGCATTTAAATATATTATGTACTGATACAACACAATTGCAAAGGAAGTGCTCAATAAATTCTCCCTGACAAGTCACTTGTGGCCACTGCAGCAACAGCGCAGTTCCCCGAAACGTCCAGAGCCGCGGAAGTTAGCCAAGTGTGATTCTGCAGCTTCAAGTATGGCGTAGAATATGCTACAGTGTATATTGCAGTGACAGATTGGTTTATGCAGAGATTTCAGTAGATTGACCTTTTTCAAAGTTTCAAAGAACATCAAAGTTAATATCAAACTAATTTCAGAGCTATGATAACAATATAAAACTCTCTTTAATCCCAATGAGTCCGAAACAGTTCATATGGATTTGCCTTCGCTTGATACTAATAGCAGAGTTTGGAGATTTGGATTTCTAGTAGCAATATTCGCACTACTCGTAGTTCATTGTTACGCACTTCAAAGACCCTTCATACAACGCTTAATCCTTAATAGTGTTGTGTGAAAATTAGTTAAAACTAATAAATAACAACTAACAACTAAAACTTAATTAATTGTAGCTACAACAAAATTGTTGGTGTTGGCAATTAATCAAAATTAAACAATACAATACTAATTGTTTAAGTTTTTATTATATTTTAATTTCAGTATTTGAAATTTTAATGAAAGATTAATCATAAGAATTGAAGGAATTTAAACTGGTATGTTTAGTGTGCTCGTGGATTGCTATTATGTTGATAATGAAAACTCTCTCTTGCCTTTCTTTTATCAAGGTCATTGTAACCGTTTACAAAATTCGGGCAAATGGTTTGGCAGTACATTATTATTTAAATATAAGAAACATGATCAACCAAGGTTTCTAGAAAAAGTAAATCCTTTCCATAGGCGAAGTTTCGACTTTCAAAGAGTTGTCGTAGCATATGTTCTATTTTTCCAAGAGATCTACGCTACTGAAGTGCGTAATTATTCTCAAATGCCTACAGAAGTGCATGAGCAGTGATACATCTTTTTAGATATGCAAATAGCTCCAACAGCTGGTCTGCGAGTAGCGTATTCTTGTTTAAACAAACAAACAAGCCATCTACTCGTAGTAAGACTTTGTACCTTTGTGCATGCACCAGCTTCTTGAATCACCGTTTTATAGATTATCATCAAGCCACATTTAACCAAAACCCTTCAAAATTTCAAGAGCTGCCAATTTCTGAAATATCTCTGATAAACTCCTGTAAATTCAATTAGGAACCAGTCTACTGTCTACCTTATCTTTACAACACTTGCTTTTAAAAATGGACTTGTCATGTCTAACATAAGGATTCAAACAATATACCCGTCCTGTAAACTTAGAGTAAAAAATGCGCTCTACCATGGATATTTTATGAATAAAATGTCGAGTAGTCATCGAACATTTTGAAGCAATGATATCGTGCAAACGCTTCAAGCGGCTTCCAAGTCACCGGCTGAGTCGGCAGAAAACATACCTCATCAAACTGAAAATTCTTCAGAATTCACTTGATGCTTTAGAAACCAACAGTTAAGACTCAGTTTCATTAGAATTGCATATAATTACCCGGCTTGAATTTTGAACAGGACATAAACATCCTCTCGCCTTGAGTTTCCGTCTGTAACAATACAACCACAAGCCAGGAGATGCAAGCAGCTTTCACAAAGAAACTACACATTGGTTTTTAACCTAGAAACTATCGTCTGACTAAGCAGAACAGCGATGTGAATACACAATCACTGCCTATTTCACACGTTTAAGAACACATTCCAATTGGTATCTGGCACTTGTTTTAGAGAGCCCATTGATGGGCCACTGAATCGAACATTGGCAACACCCAATGGACCATTGAAAAACAAAACAAAAACAGGACGAAAAGGAATCCAAGCCTCGGGACACAGAAAATTATCGCAAAAACTTCCAGCACTTGTTTAGGTGGAGCATATCCGTAAATCCATCAAGGGTGACGTATGCCCACTACCACTACATTGCAGAAGAAGAGTGTCCTTGCACTTTTCTTGAAAATCGATAAATACCTATCCGGCACTACGATTTCCAGCTAGTGATGTTGTTGTTTATTGAATTTTCCATTTTTCCAATTATCCACCAATGCCGCCCCACAGTACCGGCTTTGCCGTACTCCTATCAATTTTTTTTCTAAATCTTTATTACAATATCACATGTCACACAGTAGTCCCCCTCCATGTAAATTGCTTCCCATTTCAATAATTACCTCACCTGTGCAGGTAGCCGTAGCACACAATGCCGATAACATTTCAAAAAATATCGGAAATGACCATGAAATCACGAAATCACGAAAGATGCATCAGATACAGCTGATTTCGGTTACGAATACGAGTACGTTCAACTAATCTAAACACAGAGCGTACGGATATATGTAATTAACTCTTTTTGGATAAAAATATTTTTTTTGAACAAATTTGGATGTTAACCAACCTGAACGGGGCTTAATTGGCCGGATCCAAGCACAAACCGTTCTGTAGGAACTTTTATAGATTTTCACACACTTACACACCGACAATAGAGCACTTGTAAATTGTTGCGAAAAAATAAAAGAGAAAGAGTGGAAAAAACTGTTAAAGATGTGTGTTAACTGGTAACTGGTAGCAAGGACTTTGACAGTGAAACACTTTTTTCCTCAAATGAACACTCACACTAAGAGATGGCAGATATGTAATAGCACTGTGGGTGTCAATAGGTCGAACTTTATACCCGAAGAGGTTTTTTTCTATTTTCCAACTGTGACGCGCGAATCAAAACAAAAACCGAAAAACAATATATGGAAACAAGTTGCAAAAGAAATAGATTTACCCGCAACACTCTGCGACACACTCAATCAACCGTCGGACGCAAAGTCTAGCAGAAGACTAAATTCGAAGTGGTACGGTTCGAATGGATGCGAGCTCGGTGTTGGCAGTTGGATTGGAGGCGAATTGTTGTTGGTTGGGTGCGCAATGTGAGATATTTTCAATTGACTTGCTGCGCGGTGAGTAATAAAATGTGTTGAGCTTGAGATTTTTTGATGGGAAGCATGGTGAGTGGGAGCACTACTCATTCGGCTCTATATGCGGGCGGTTTGTTTACCTTTTCAAGTGGGTTCACTGAGTGGCGCTAGTTGGAAGGGTTGCATTTGAGTGATTCCTATGCTAACGTCACAGTTTGATTATTTTAAATTGAGTCACATCGTATTGAGTTTTTTTTTCTTATGATGAGTGGCATTGCCAGGGCAGAGAAACTATAAAATACGAATCATTTTCTGAATTGAGTATGATGAGGAGGTTTTTCTTTTTTTTGTTATATTAACCCTCAAACCAAACTACAAATTACAACCACAAATTTGTACTTGTACAACTACAAATCTGTAATCAAGTCTTTTGTTTCACAAATATATCACCAATTTTGTTATAAGAATAAGAATGACTTATAATCTACAAGTGTTTCTCATACGTTTTTTGAATGACTTGGCGAAGCTTGTGTCAATGAACCAACAGACTAAGATTATTGTTGAGTAAAAATGACATTTTGTTTGGAAAGTTTGCAGATTCTTTAACCGATAAGATAAAAATGAACTAGCGGAAAAATATTTTAAGCCATCTAACATCTAACAAATATGTACTTGTGTAGATCCATGATAGGCGCATGTGTATGTATGTACAATATGTATTTATAATTTGCAATTGGATGCGAGGAAAAAGAAGAAGAATTTAGGATTCCCAACAAGTCGTCTTACTGCGGAACTCTGCAGGAGACATCTTTCATTCAGACTCAGAATATTTAAAATTTACAGCCCGAAGGAAGAACGGTTAACGTTAGTTATTATTAAAAAAACAAAAGCATTGAAAGACGAACAGTAAAGAAATGCTGGCTATTCAAATTATGAGCATTTTCATTTGGGTACTCCTAGCTTTCTTCGTATTCAAAATACTTGACTGTTGCTTGTCGTGAAATTTTAGCCAAGATAATGCAACATTTTATGACATTAATTGATTTTGCTATCGTGAGTGCTTCAGGCATAGAAATTTCTGCTTTAAAATTTCAATAGCGTTTTCCATTTTCCTTGGAATGGATTTTTTTTTTGCAAAAGATTGTTTATAATTCGAAAAATGATTTAAGTTTGGAGAAAAAAAATACGACAAAAGCATCCAATCAAAAAACAAAAAATAAGAAAGAAAAGAAAATAAATAAATGAATAAATACAAATAGCTAAATACGACTAAATAAATAATTACGTACATAAATAAATAAACAGTGTATATGTATGTATATACAGGGTGTCCCCTAAATCGTCAACGATAATTTGGGAAATGACTCCTGGGCATATTCTATGAAAAAAATAGTTCCACAGTAAGGGTTTATCTCCAATGTTGACAGCATTTATCGGAGCGGAAATTGCTCTGTTAGTACTAACGGTAGAAACTTCGTGTAGAGCTTTATTCTTAGAAGAATACTAGCCTTTGTAATGTTGATATCTTGTTTGAGTCTTTAGATATCCAATTTCTAAGCCTGTTCCATTTTCATTGCCCATGCTAATTTTTGAGTTTGAGGTCACTTTTCTCCAGAAAATGCCTAACTAACATAAAGTTTTAATTTTTTTTTCTTATAAAAGAAAACAAAAAAAAAATCATCATCAATCATCATCAATAAATTTGCAGAAAAACCCACAGTTTTTATGATACTTGGGAAAGCCTGCAGCAGGTAAAATTTATAAATAAAGTTTTTTTTGCTTTAAGCTCCAAAGGCTATGAATAAAAAATGATTTTGTGTGGTCTTAGGTAATTTTTATGTTATAGTGTCATCCTTGGTTTTGTTTGCATGCTAGAGCCCGTTTTGGGATTTCACTGCAAATGTTTATTGATGCTAACTGCTGCCTCACTTTTGACGGCGCTACGAGAATACGCTCTTCCAATTCAATTAAAGTTGCTATTTTGGTTAAATAAACAAGTTCTTTCATTCTTCTTTGTACAAAAAATCCAATACTGTAAGGTCAGGAGATCTTGCAGGCCAGTGAATTGGACCATTTCTTCCTATCCAACAGCCAATTCTTAACCTCACGACCATAGTGGGCTGGAGCACCGTCCTGTTGAAAATATGATGAAGCTAATTGAATCAGTGGAATGTCCTCCAATAGTTCTGTTAAATTATTTCGCAAAAACTCCAGATAATTTGTAGAATTCAGTGTAGGTGGTAGTTTGAAGGGGCCGATTAACTTGTTTCCAAGTACACAAAATCCCATAGATATTATTATACTTGGGAAAACATGAAGTAGGTAAAAAAAGGAATTTATGATTTTTACCAACGTTTATTATAACAGTTGACAATACTCATAAGAGTGGTTTTCCAAGAATTACTAATTTTCCAATATTTTTTTAAAATTGCATAGCTATTAAAGAGTTTATATTTTTTTAAATAAGCAATTTCATTAAAGAAATCATTTTCAGCTATATCAGCTTTTGTATTTTCCACTATAAAGGCAAAACCGTCTTGTGCTTCTTCCCACTGAATGCTTTTTTTTTAGAGATGCCCACTGAAAATGTGAAGCGTACTTCAATTGTGAAGTCCACTTCTCAAGGTACTGCAAGCAGTTTTTATAAAAGCTTTGAGTGTGAGAAATGAACCATGTAATTTAAACTTAAAAGTAGCAATCTGGTTATGAATTTCCATTATAGTTTTCTTATCACCCTCGACTTGCAAAATTTAATTGTGGAACATAGATGACTGGTTATGTGAAAACTCAGATTTTGGATCTTCAAAGAATTTTTGTAACAAATATGGACATTTTGCGAAGGATAAGAAATAGGATTTTAACGGCTCAAATAATGTTAACACACGTTCGATGGCGGGCAGCAGGGTTAGCCTTCTTGTTTTGCAAAACCCCTGCAGTATTGTATTCGACCTACGCATCACAGCAAAATTCTTTTAATTTTTCTACTCTAACTGTATACAATAATGTTTTCTATGTCAACCGTTTCAGTTCTCTATTTAATCGACTAAAAACATTGTTGTTTCCACTTCGAGATAAACCGCCGAAGTTAGTGTTCGCATTGTCTGCACAAAATCCGACCACCTTATCTAACAAATCTGACCTTCTTAAAATTTTCAAAATGGACTCAGTTATCATTTCTGACGTTTCGCCAAGCAATGACACCAATTCTAACAGCCGTAATTTAAGACCCTCAGTGCAATCAAAATATCGCACGAATGTGGGGAAAAGCTGTATGCCTTTTTTATTTGATGCATCTGAAAATATCGAGACAAACCTGACATTTTTCAATTCCTTTTGTTGCTCTTTGATGACGAATGAGGTCAACACATTAGTTACGATGAATTCGCATTTGGTCCGGGCACAAGCAAACTTTGAATCAAAAAGCTTTTACAAAAGCTTAGAAGTGCAATCCATTGATCAGAAGCTCTGATTGTTGCAAATTGTTTGAAAATCCATGACGGCTTCAGATAGTGACATTTTTTTTTCACTTTCACCAAATTCGGTTTTTCGAAAAAAAAAGTCTCGAGCTTTATGTTTATCGATACTATATTGATCCTTCGACCTTAAGCTTATGTTTGTCAGATTTAACATGTCGGCTTATGTCGTATTTTCCTCCACAAGTAATGGAAAATTCGCTGTCACAAATATTGCATCTTACAAAACTTTCCCTGTTCATGTGTATTCATTTTGTATCTCTAGAGAGAGTTTGCATTCTCCTTTCGGTTTTTTATTTGTCCTTGATGTTGACGCAATTCTAAATAAAAAATAATTTGACTCATTATTGGTACTTATCTGTTTGTTTTAGAATAAATACATACTTACTTGAGCACAAGCAGCAGGAGAAGCAGAAATTTTATTTTTTTTTTACTATAACGGTAACGTGAAACCAAAATAACAATTATTTTTCCTTGAAACACATTTACATGCGCATTATTTGAAAAGCACTTATTACAGAGAGTGTACATCTGCTACTGTCACAATGTTACGAGTATTTACAAAAATTGTACATTTATTATTTTGTGGGACTTTGCGGGACAAATCTGTAAATGCAGGCCATTTTCCGGGACAATTTATAACGCGGGACGGCCCTGTGAAATGCGGGACGTATGGTCACTAAATACATACATGCATATATGTATACAGGGTGGCCCAGTTTGGGATACACCTGTCTGGAAATGGATTAGAATAATTTAAGCGCTACCATTGACAGGAATTTTAAAAGAACGACTTGACAATAAACTTTGGACTATCTGGCAAAGAAACGGAGGAAAGTTGTATTTAATCATTTTATATAAGATACCATCATGCAAAACAAAACCAAGTGCTCTTTTGGCATCCTAAAGCATCATACGAAGGTGGGTCAATAACTCCCTGAAAATTCAAATAAGCAACACTATTTTCAAAAAAAAAAAAACTTTTTATTTTTCAACATAATCTTCTTTTAGATCCATACTCTTCCTCCAATGTTTCTCCAATTTTTTGACGCCCTCCAAAAAGTACAAGAAAATATGGTGAATGAGGGAGCAATTCGTAACCTAATTAATGCGATTTTGTCATTGCAACTGCGTACTTGTGCGCCGGTGAGTTATCCTGGTGGAAGAGAACTTTTTTCCTCCCAAAATACGGTCGTTTTTGCTTCAAATCGGTGTCAAATCGAACCAACAGCTCTGCATAATAGGCGTTTTACCCTTTTCAAGGTAAACGATGTGAATGACACCGCGCGCATACCAAAAAAAACTCTCGCCATGACTTTGTTGGCCGGCAGACGCAACTTGGCCTTCTTCGGCTTCGATTAACTAGGAGAAGTCCACTGTTTCGACTGTTACTTGGTCTCTGGTGCGTTGTGATGAATCCATATTTCGGCCACGGTTACGAAACGACCCAAAAACTCATTCAGATTGTGATTGAACATCGCCAAAGATTCATTTGAAGTTATCAAACGATTGCGTTTTTTGTCAAATGTAAGCAAGCGCGGCTTCCATCTTGCAGATAGCTTTTTCATATCCAAATATTTTCACAAAACTGAAATCACTGATCCATGTGATAAGCCTGTAGTCTCTTCACGTTCGCACACCTTCACTCACCGAAGCTCCAATATCATACCGTGGATTTTATCGACCATTTCTTGTGTTATGACCTCAATTGGGCGGGCAGAATGTTCGGCGCCACTTGTGCTGGTACGACTGCATCGAAATTGAGTAAACCGCTAGTGGATGGTTCCAATCGATGGTGACGGGTCCCCATAATATTTTGGTTTGCGTGATGGTTTTTTATCCAAAAAAATTGTGTTTAATGAGCACACAAAACACACTTTTTTCTGTTTCAAATGGTTGCCACAACAAAACTATTTGACAGATTTGTCTGAAAATGTTGGTGAGTTCTTTTGAAAGATGTTTCTTGATGTGTTGGGTTTGAGGTGGCAATGCCATCTGTTTTAATTTTCAGGGACATATTGACTAACCTCGTACCAGTTAATTTTAATTGTTGGAGGTTTTTTTTAACAAAATTACAAATTCGAAGAACTTTGTGGGAGGTACTCTGTTGAGGTCTAAAAGGTATCTATGCTACATGCGGCACCTATATTTTAAATTTTTTCTTTGAGAATTGTATGTATATTTGTTTGTATATTTTACTTACACTGCTAAGCAAACTTATCTCTCAGGTGGTTTTCCAGTTTTGAGAATAGGCACCATTCTGGCTATTTCGGGGAAGAATTGGATTTTCAGACATGCATTAGGCAAGTGCTTGAGATACAAATTTTTTATACAATCGAAGCTCCCGACTTGTTTACCTTTAAATTATCGAAATTATGAAATTCTACGGTCTTCAGTAAGAAGTGAATTTAGTGGGGTGAAAGGGTCAGCATGACGAAATCCTGCATTGTTTCACTAACCAGTGCACTTGTTGCTGGATCGCCTAAGGATCATTCCATGAAGGATCGACCGACATTCTGAACGACATCCCTCCAATTTGGCTGAAAAGTAGTAAAAATACTTACTGGAGTGGTACGAATCGTAAGGCAAAAAAAGGTTTGCAGAATTCGATATAGTTTGATTGTAACGGAACTCAAAAGTTGGCAAAAAATCAAAATTTATGCTTTCTTTTATATGTAAAAAAATCATAACTTTGGCTCTGCTCATCAGAATTTGATAAAATATACCTTGTTGGAAAGGTTCAGGAAAAGGTGAACTTTCCAAGATTTGGAATAATTTCTATTTTCAAGGACGAAGGATATTCCAGAATATCCTTTTTACTCAAAAAATGGTACTTTGTTTTTTTTTTCTTATATATTATAGAGAGATTCGTCCTCTATTTCCATTTCAAATTTCAAGTTGGGATCTCTATAAATATTTTCATTTAAAAAAAAGTCACACTGGGACCGTTGTACCACAAGGCCTTAAAAACTAAAAAAAAATCATTATTTATTACCTTTTAAGATTATATACATATTCTTCCGATGAAAAAGAAAAATATTTGTGAAACAGATGAAATATGATGAAGTTTTCTTGTTTCCGACACAATTCTTAAATTAGAAAATCCCGATTCCATCAATAATTTTTCTTCATTATACTCCTGTGTGGTCACGTAGGAGAAATCCATGTTCTTTATATTTTCAGTTGCCCAGTTATATAACTGTAAGGGAGTTGATATGTGTTAACTATACGGTCTTTGTAGGCTAGCTCTGGCAGCCAGTCTTTTTATTGTACCACCATGAGAGGTCGCAAAGAAGTTTCATTCAGCATTCACCGCAAAATCCTGTTAATGCAATGTTAAATTAAAAAAATTCTTTTTGTTTTTGTACTGCACAGCAGATCCATCGGAAAAATAAATAATTTTCTTAAAATGTTGGCATTTTTTGTGCAGGAACTCTAAGAGACGGCGCTGAAATAAGTGTACTGCGATAGTGTCATGCTTTAAGCGGTCACTGATTACAACAAAACTTTCATTTTTAATATCATCCATCTGGTTCCGGTAATATATTGCGAAAGGGTGAATCGTCGCCTATTCGTTAGTCCAGTGGTATCCCTGCACTGCATCTTGCACAACAAAACCATAATTTTCGGAAAAGTCCAATAAAACAAGTATGCCTGTTTTCTTTAAGAGAGTTTTGACTTCCTTTATGTACCTATTTTGTTGATCAGTTACAAAAACATGACGAATGAAAACATCAAGCTGTTTCAAAAAGCTCTGAATGAAATCCTTAGAGTTCTCAATTCTCACTTCCAATTTTGATCGGTCTGTGTGGGTCCACTGATAGTATGTTACGTCTTCTATGAAGTGATTACTAAAAGCAGTGTCAAAGATTCTCCTTAATTTAGTTTGGGCAATTAAGGCACTTTCCCAAGTAACAATTTATATCAGGAGGGTTACAAATTACCAAAGCTATGCTGGCTCTGCTGTCATTGAGATGCTTATCTTCGTTTTCTATCAGCCTTGATAAGCCTAGCCTCAAACATGAGTTTTCTATTTTGATGGATGGTGCAAACACACACGGAATGAGTTCCTGATGCCAAAATGCAGTTCTTTGGTCTTAACGACGCGAATTTGGAAAATCCAATCTTAACATTATTATGAACTTCTCTGAACTTATAATATATCTCAATAAGGTTAGCCAGAACCAGGCGTTTTTGAATACGTTTTTTCTGATTTTCAATCTAACAGAAAAGCAAAACGTTTTATTTTTGAACCTGAGAAAAAAATTTTTGTTACCTTTATAGATACGTAGTCTTTTTTTCCTGGCATTAAACGGCTGATATCGTCTTCACAGTAAAAACTTTCTACCAATTGCTTGATATCAGCATCTAAGCTTTTCCCATAAGTTGGTGGAACGCTTTGATTTTCTTGAAGTTTTCTATATTTCTTGATCATATAGCTTGTCGATCCTGAAAACTCTTCTATAATATTGTCGACGATCCATTCTCTTGAAAGTAAAGACAACAAAATAAGTTTCGTGTCTTTGCTTGTAGTTTTATGGAAATTTTCTTTTATTTTCCCTACGAAATATTCTTCCTCTCTGGAATTATCTTCATCATTATCAATAGTAACAGAGAAAACTTTCTCTGCAATTTTCAACATAGACTTTTTCAATTTTGACTGCACATATTTTAAGCCACTAAGTCTTCTCTTGTCGAATTTATCTTCTCCAATATACTGTATGCATTCATTAATCAAATTGAATGCAATGTCTTTATCGAAATATATTTCATCAATTTCAATTTGATCTCCACCCCCTAGCAATAATGGCGTTGTATCAGAATTTCGGATCTGACTCAATATTTTCCTAGAATTTTTTACCAACTTTGTGTTCAATTTTGGTTGCATCGTAACCATCCATAGTCGTACAGACCGCAAATCACGAGCACTGGGTTAACGAGGTAGTAAATCCAGAGGATTGCAGCATGTTTTCCACACAAAAGCACTCATTATAAATTTATATTATTCACAACTCTTATTACGATACAATCTAAAATAAATCCCGAGCTCACGACAGATTGACATCAAGTGAGTGCAAATAAATTAAGCCTAGCTTCTAAAATCCCCAAATACGGGAAATGTGCAGTTACTAGTCATTGAAGAAATAAAACAAGCACAGTGAGGTTTTTTTTTTTAATAATACAGATCCCAACTTGAAATTTGAAATGGAAATAGAGGACGGATCTCTCTATAATATACATAAAAAAAAAATACTATTTTTTGAGTTATTCAAGGATATATGTAAAAAGGATATTCTGGAATATCTTTCGTCCTTGAAAATAAAAATTATTCCAAATCTTTAAAAGTTCACCTTTTCCTGAACCTTTCCAACAAGGTATATTTTATCAAATTCTGATGAGCAGAGCCAAAGTTATGATTTTTTTAAATATAAACGAAAGCATAAATTTTGATTTTTTGCCAACTTTTGAAGTTCCGTTACACGCAAACTATATCGAATTCAGCAAAATGTTTTTTGCCTTATGATTCGTACCACTCTAATGAGTATTTCTACCACTTTTCAGCCAAATCAGAGGGATGTCGATCAGAGCTCCCCATATAGCTTTGGCGATTTATTGTGGAATGACCCCTAAGCTTGCTGATACACAGTGATTTCTTAAAAAAATTATCGCAAAAGCGTTTGCTTTTTCGTCATCTGTGCAGTCAGTGTTTTGAAGTCCAGGTAGTTGCTTTACATTCTACATAGAATGGTTTAACGTTCTTATCTAGAGAATCTATTTTTTACTCCATTCCTCGTTGCGCTCTTGAGTTAAATGTTTCGAGATCAACTGGCTTATGTTAAGTGGAACACATTATCTCGATATATCGGCTGCCGATATCTTTGCAAATTTCTTCTTTGGGTAGTTGTCGGTTTAATTAATTCTACTATATGAGGGGGAAGCTTTCTGTAAAATTTATTTATTTTAGCTTTGTCAACTATGGCTTTAAAGATGAGATCATTCAAGTCATTGAATCATTGATTACAGCGGTCTCTCTTCTTCATAAGATATTGATATCGATGACAAATGAACGGCCACAAGAACTATCTGGAACATAAATAGGACATAGAGGATACAAAATTGAGATTGAAAGTGATTTGGAAATGCCCTAGAGTAAATTCCCCTTAAACATTGGCTCTTGTACAGCCCCATTTCCTGTGCCTACTCTTGAGATCACCTCCTAACAGAAGATTGCCATTTATACAGAAAAATTCAGTAAAAAAATCGAAATAAAAGTTGAGTTTCTCAGAATCAATGTACTATAATCAACCCATCCATTTACGGATATCCTGTATCCTGAAGTAAAACAGCATGATAATAATAATAATAATATTATTATTATTATTATTATTATTATTATTATTATTATTATTATTATTATTATTATTATTATTATTATTATTATTATTATTATTATTATTATTATTATTATTATTATTATTATTATTATTATTATTATTATTATTATTATTATTATTATTATTATGGAGTTTCATATATCTCGGCTTTTCTACCGGAGATTACATATCCCGGGTATGCCCTACCAAGGGATTATGCTCTGTTGGGGAGTAGTCCAAGTTCTAAACCCTTGAATTGAATATTGTTATAGTTGCAGGAATTTTCGAACAGTATTACACGTATCTAGTAGAACTGCCTTTTGCATCTGAGCCAACAACTTTTCCATGTCGTATTTCTTTAAATCTGTAATCAGCTTTGTTGGAATTAGGCCAGTTGTTGACATGACAATTGGTGTAATGTGAATGCGGTCGGCGTTATAGATAGCGCTCATTTCTATTGCTAGAGGTGTGTATTTGGAAATCTTCGTTGCATATGTTGACTGTAAGTTTCGATTTAAAGTTATTGCCACATCAAAGATTTCTATTCGTCGGGCTGCCTTATGGAACCAGATGATGTCCGGCCTGTTGGCTGGAGTATGCTGATCGGTTGTTATGGCTCTATCCCAGTATAACTTAAAATCCGCATTTTCCAACACAGGAGGTGGATGGTATTTGTAGTACGGGATGTAGTGTTGGGCCAGGCCACTGTTTAGAGCCAGTTGCTGATGAACCTGCTTGGCTACGTTGTTGTGTCTAAAAGTGTAGTCTTGTTGGGCTAATATACTGCATCCTGATGTTATGTGTTCTATCGTCTCTCCTGCCTCACCGCATCGTCGGCACTTGTCCTCTATTATTTCTTTGAGAATAAACTTACGGTAATTCCGTGTTTTCACTACTTTGTCTTGGATAGCCATTACGAAGCCTTCGGTTTCCGAATATAGCGTTCCCTGCGTGAGCCATAAATTTGAGGCATATTGATCAATGTGGTCAAGCTGCATATCAGATGGGTGTCCTCCATGCATGGGCTTCGCCTTCCAAGACGCTGTAAGTTCGCTTGTGGTTTTGACATTCACGGGAATAGGGAAGTGGTCTGTTTTTAGGTGTAAATGAGTAAAGCCATCATCGGCTAGGACAATAGCCTTTATCAATGGTGATGTGCTAGTTAAAAAGTATCGGCGGAGATTTAAATTTTGCTGGTAGTGAAGCCGGCTAATGTTTACAATTCCTCTTCCACCTATTCTTCGCGGAAGAGATGTTCTTTCTATAGCACTTTGTGGGTGTTGGCTTTGGTATCTCGTCAGAGATGTGCGTATCAACATGTCGAGATTCGTAGTATCTGTAGGTGGCCATTTTATAATCCCAAAGGAATAAGATAATAACGGAATTGCCCAGCTGTTAATTGCTCTACATTTGTTTCCTCCGTTAAGATTAGTTTTCATTATAGACTTTAGCCGCAATTTGAATTGTGCAGTTAGTCTTCTTTTTATAGAGCCATGGTTGATTCCTTTGAGCTGCAGGAAACCAAGATATTTGTACGACTCGCCATGTTGCATATCTTCGATGATGCCATTATAGTCGATGGGGTATCCTTCCTCATTAGCGTCTATTTTTCCCCTTACCAGGTGTATCATTTTACATTTATCCAAACCAAATTCCATCTGAATATCGCTGCTAAAACTTTTGACCACTTCTATCATCCGGTGGAGTTTTTCTCTTTTGTTGGTGTAGAGTTTGAGGTCATCAACGTATAAGAGGTGGTTAAAGGAGTGGTCAAATGTTTCAGTTTTGATAAGAAATCCAGACCTCATTTGGCTCAGAATTCTGCTCAGCGGGTTGAGTCCCAAGCAAAACCAAAGAGGGCTTAGAGCATCTCCCTGAAAAATACCACTTCTTATGCGAATAGTTTTGCTGACTGACCCGTTTTGATATAGTTTGGTGTTCCATTTTCTCATCAGAAATTTCAGACAGTCTACTATGGAGGGATCAACTTTATAAATCTCAAGTATTTTGATTAGGTATCCATGGGGCATTGAATCGAAAGCCTTTTTATAATCTATGAAGGCCATGCTTAAGTTTCTTTTTTTTCTCAGGGCCAAACCTGTAATTACAGAGTCGATCGTTAGTTGGTCTTTACATCCCATAGTTTGTCTGCTGCAGCCTTTTTGTTCGTCCGAAATGATGTTGTTGGACTGACAGTGGCGATAAATTCTATTAGAGAGAATTTTTGTGAACAGCTTGTATGTTGTGCACAAGCAGGTGATGGGACGGTATTTCGAGGGATCTGTGCTTACCTCTCCTTTCGGAAGCAGAAAAGTTAGTCCGGTTGTCAGGAACGCTGGTGGTATACTCGTCAGCAGCAGCATGCTGGTGAAACATTTCGCAAGTTCTTCATGGGTTGTGGTGAGCTTTTTGAGCCAGATGTTTTGGAGTTTATCTATGCCAGGTGCCTTCCAATTGATAGTTTTAGAAATGGCGTCACCAACTTCCTCTTTAGTAATTTGTTGAGCCAGCATTGGTGTTATATGCTCGCATTGTACGCTTTCATTGGCAATCCATTGGGCAGAGTCATTATTTTGTTTAGCCACACTCCAGATGTTCTCCCAGAATTGTTCTGTTCTATCCATTGATGGATGGTCGTTATCCTTCGATGGTTGTGGTGGGGATGCGATATTCCTGAAGAAAGCCCTCTGATTTTTGAAGAACAGGGTGTTGTCTGCCTTTCTTTTGCTGCACTTCGTGTATCGGTTTAAGCGCTTATTCAGTGCTGCTAGTATCTGGGTTTTCCTGTCCAGGATATCCGCGATAATAATAATAATAATATTATTATTATTATTATTATTATTATTATTATTATTATTGAGTTTCTAAATTTCTCAACCTCTATGAGGATGGAAAATACCTATCCCGGGTTATACCAAGGGGTTAGGCTCTGATGATTTTTTATTTTTGTTTTAATTATTATCAGACATGTTCTATTGCATAAACCGTCTTACAATGCTGCAAGTAGCCAGTATAACTGCCCTTTGCATTGGCTCTAAGATGTTCTCCATTTTCCACTTTTTAAGACTTTCCGCAAGAGCTTTTGGCACTAAACCCGTTGCTGACATAACGATTGGGTTAATTCTGACGCTGTTGGCCCTGTACATTTTTTGCAGTTCTTTTGCTAAATCCGAGTACTTGTTGATTTTTTTACTGATTGTGGCTTGGATGTTGTGGTTCAGAGGGATCGCAATGTCGTATATTTCGATATTATTTTGTTCCTTACAAAACACGACAATATCAGGCCTGTTTGCTAGGATGGTCCGATCTGTTATTATCTCCCTATCCCAGTAAATTACAGCAGCTGAGTTCTCTAGCACGGGTGGGGGCTCATATTTATAGTACGCTGTTCTCTTTGTAATAAGATTAAAACGTATCGCAAGCTCTTGATACAAAATTTTCCCAACGCTATTGTGTTTGTTTGTATAATCATAACTTGTCAAGGTGGTACAGCCAGCTATGATGTGTTCAATAGTTTCCCTGACAGAACCGCATCGCCTACACTCGTCACTATGAATGCTTTCCCCTAGAATATGCTTTCTATAATTTTTTGTTGGAATGACCTTATCTTGGATCGCAATAGCAAACCCTTCGGTTTCAGAGTATAGCAATCCCTTTTTTAGCCATAGGTTTGAGCTCTCAGCATCGATATGACCCTCAGCTAAATCCTTTGGGTGTACTCCATGTAAGGTTTTAGATTTCCAAGACTCTATATGTTCTGTTATATTTTTAACGTTGTCGGGTACAGAGAGATTATTTGCGCTCAAGTTAAATGGCGTGTATTTGTTGTCTGCTTGTATAACGACTCTTAACAGTTCTTCGGACGCCGATGTAAAATAGTTTCTGAGGTTTAGCTTTTGCCGATGGTGTAATGCAATTATATCGATTAAATCTCCCACCTTGGTTCCGGGGTAATATCATACGTTTAACAGCGCTTTTCGGATGATGTGATTGCGCTCTACAGAATTGTGTTCTGACTGACACAGCGATGTGGTCCAGGTCAGTGTCCGACCATGGTATCACCCCAAAAGAGTATGTTAAGACGGGGACTGCCCACGTGTTGATTGCTTTGATTTTGTTACCAGCGTTAAGCTCAGTCTTCAGAATTATTTTCACTCTGTTGTTGAATTCTTGTTTCAGATTTTCTTTGATTCTTGTGAAGCATAAACCTTTCAACTGCAGCATCCCTAAGTACTTGTAACTTTCTCCATCAGCTAGCTCTTCAATGATCTGGTTTTCCGTTATAGGGTATCCATCAGATGTTTGCATAATCTTCCCACGATATAGGTGAGCAAGTTTGCATTTTTCAATGCCAAATTCCATGCTGATATCGTCACTAAATGCTTTGACTAGACCGATGAGCCGATGTATTTTCTCTTTATTTGGAGCGTAGGTTTTCAGATCATCAACGAACAGCAAGTGACTAATGATCTTATTTTGGCTAGTTCCTTTTAATTCGTATCCGATGTTTGTTCTGTTGATAAGCCTACTTAATGGATTTAATGCCAAGCAAAACCATAAAGGACTGAAAGCGTCTCCCTGCAGTATACCAGTGTTTATTTTGATAGGTTTACTACTTTGTCCCCCTAGGTGCAATTTGACGGTCCATAATGACATAAGGTATTTCAGCGTGGCAATGATGTTCTCGCTCACTCCATATAGCTCCAATATTTTAATGAGGTACTCATGGGGTAGAGAATCGAACGCTTTTCTATAATCTATGAAGCACATACTCAGGTTTCTTTTTTTTTTTAAGTGCTTGTTGTACTATAACCGAATCTATAATTAATTGGTCTTTGCAACCTTTTGTATTCCGGCTGCATCCTTTCTGCTCGTATGTTATAATGTTATTTCTGCTACAATGTATATACACTCTATTAGCTATTATTTTAGTTAAAAGCTTATATGTTGTACTTAAACATGTGATGGGACGGTACTGAGCAGGGTCATTTTCATCCCCTCCTTTTGGTAATAAAAATGTATTCCCTATTGTGAGGAAGTTCGGTATAATTTCAGGTCGAAGAAAGATATTTGAAAAACACCTCGCTATGTGTGCATGTAGAACAGAGATCTTTTTAATGCAATAGTTGTGGAGTTTATCTGGCCCAGGAGACTTCCAGTTCTGCGCCTGGCCTATTGCTTCACTTATCTCCTCCATGGTAATTTCATTTTGACTCATTCGTTCAATGTTACTAACTGCGGTTTGTTCGTCAGTAACCCAACTTGCTGCATCATTGTACTTTCTTGGCTCAGACCATATACGCGTCCAATATCTTGAAGCTTGATCAATTGGAATAGATTGTTGTTGTGGCGTCTGGTTTCCATACTTCAGTGTACGGAAAAACTTTTTCTGATCTGTTTTATATGAAAGATTCTCTTGTTTTCTACTACGGCATTATTATTATTATTATTCTTATTATTATTATTATTATTATTATTATTATTATTATTGTTATTATTATTAGTATTATTATTATTACTTTCTTTATTCTTAAGTAAATAAACTACAAATTTGACAATATTGTTTAATAGCACTAGCTACTAGGGCTTTCGGTTACGTGAAAACAGAATAAAAGTTTTGTTAAATTTATATTAGAACAATAATTATATTACAAAGATTTTTCAAGTTTTAAATGTTGAAATAATTTAAAAGTATTTCTTATACTAATTTCAGATACTGTTTTAAGTAGATCTTCAATTGTGGAGTTTTTAAGCATATTTGCTTTTTCGTTGACCGTATGGTACGTAAGCAGGTCTCGTATTGTAAATACGCAATTTCTGTTGCAAAAGTGATAGACTGGGACGATCGTTCTTATCAAACAAATGATGATGCATAATGTACGTAGGAACCAAACAAAGATGCAGGAAGCATCATGTCATCTTTTGTGGATATATTGATATTTTTGCTTCAGGGTCTATACCTGGCTAATGGTAGATTTCTTGTACAAGTTAACGCCACAAAGATTTCATCATGCAAACAACGCGTGGTAAGATACCCACGAGACAACATCCAACATTTGCATTTACCTGAACATGCAGGTATCTCGTGTCATCGTTCCCACCAGCAAGAAACATCAAGCGTGTGCAAGGTGTCATATGCAGAATTTCAGGGAGACACCTGAAACTCCAGAAAACATCCGTTGCTGACCAAGTGACGAGTGCATGGGAATGCTACGAGTTAGGTATAATTGAAAATGTTAAGTCAGTTCTAAGTTAGATCTCATAGAGAACAGTAAAATAAAATTTTATTTTTTTAAAAACCCACAGTTAATAAATCTGTAATTTACATATTTCGAAATTGTTTGTATTCATTTTTGTTACAGAAAGACAGAACGTATGTAGGTGTGATGATATTTTGCTCCCTGCTAAGTGCGTAGGCTTTTAAAATTGCACGATATCCTACAGAAAACACTGAGAAAATATCTGGTATTATATCTTTAGCAGTCATGTCACCATTTTTTACCTCTGCAAAAGCTTAATAGTTTTCCGATTTTGATCAGTCGGTGTACTTGTATATAAGATTCCATGATGTTGGTACGTATTTTTGGGTTATGTCATTGAATATAGCTTTATATACCTCGGGGCTTGTGGACGCCTTTGGTAAAAAAAAATTAGGTCGGTTATGAACGAATTTTTGGAAAAAATCCATAGTGCAGATATCGTTGTTTTGTGAGTCTATATATGAGGTGGGAAGTCGAAACTGCGAGCCAAGAGTATTGAGTTTTGTATTGTCGTTGGAAGGTTAGGAATTCTTTTGTGGCTTAATGTTCTCCTGACATCCGCTATGACTGGGGATTTTTTTGAACCTTGAACAACGTTATAATTTAAAGACCTCTGCACAAGAAAGACAAATCTTGTAACAGACTCAATTGTCGAAATAAATTGAAGAAGCCTGTTAACATGAAACAATGAAAATTCCCATGCGCCACTAAGAATTGCAACAACAACTGATCGGAGAATCTAATGTCGAGTCTTATTAAAATATACAAAACAGAGCTTTAAAAATGGTCAGATAATATAATCCGCAGCTTAGTGACACATTTTGTAGTTCGGTCTACAGATCATGCAATGAATGACCAAGTAAACATCTGGAAAATATTTCTTTTCTTCAAGCAATATATTCAGCTTTTTTTTAATTGGCGTGTCCCCATACATTTAAGGCACTACCGCTTCAAACTGATAATATGAGTTTCTTATCCTGACGGATAATGTAGTTTTAAAATCGAAATTCAAAATCACTCACTATTCATTGATATCACCGAGCTAACCTAGCACAGAGTTCTGCTGTTTAACTACTGTTAATCTGCTGTTTATCTACAAACGTTTAGAGATGGTACAATACAACTTTTATACATTCTTAGGAACATAGTTCAGAAATTAATACCTCACACAACTGTTTGGATTATAAGTGTTTTCGACTACGTTCCCATTTGTAACTAAAGCCTTTCTTATGCTCGTTTCTGAACACTACTAGGAAATGCCAGCTCATAACCTTTAACGTGTATATAAATGATTAGATCATTCATAGTGCAATAACTCTTCTCTAAATCCAAACATGTATTTGTTTGTTGTGCTTAGAGTAGTGTACCCGTAAGCAGGACTAATTGTTTGTTATACCTCCGGGCACACCGTGCTGCCCATCATACACTACTCACACCAGCAGGAACCGTATATCATTAAAAAAAAAACTGGATTTGCTTACAGCAAATACAAATCTGAGTCTTATCAGCCCCTTACTGTATGACCTCATTGTGAAAGTCAGCTCACTTCTCACTCTACAAATGGCAACTATCCGCAAAAGTATCTGACTTCACCAAGAGATGACTGTTGCACTCGAAGGCACGTAATAAAGTTAATAATTGTCTCATGATCTTATACAAATTTGTATATCTGAATAAGTTTCCCTTGAATGCAGTAGTAAATGACACAAGGTGATTCACCATCAACAAATTAATGAAGTAAGCTTCATTTCCGGGATTTCTGTCCAGCTGTGGCAAGCTCCTGCGGTTATTCTAGTTTACGAATAAATTAAAATTTGTAGAATCTGTAAATATAAAATACAAATATGCAAAGTAGAAACAGAGGCTGATGAATAATCCATTGAATAATAATAAAAAGTGCTGTCAGCAATTAAGAAATTTGATTAAGTAATTTACACTACTCGAAAATGATTCAATTTGGTGACAGATTTTTTTCATTCGGCAAATTAAACTATTTTTAGATTTTTAACGTCGTGAATGCACGTCCGTGTTGTTATTTTATTTAATTCATAGAAAGAAAAACTGGGTGACGGTTAGAAATTTTAGGAAGATTGGACTACATTGATTAGTTGGACAGCAGAACAATTTTCTAAAAAAAAAATAAAAGCAGAGAAAAATTAGCCAAAATTGAAGCAATAAATAGCACATTAGTATTGTTCCTTCATACATTATGTTGGACTTGGACTTGGCCTCAATTCTTTTTATACCGAAATTTCCACTTATTTCCCACAATTTGTTCTGTTTTTGCCTCCGTCATCTGCACCGTGGTATAACGAAGATCAGTCAGTCCGCAATAAAAAGTAATAAAAAGAATATAAATTGATCACACCCACTTCGCTTATACAATACACAATTCTCTGAACCTCGTGAATCATGATATACGTACGAGTATGTGTAGTCAAATTATTTAAACTGTATGAATCACAGTCTAATCTACTATCCCAAACATTGTTTCCACTTCCAACGCTAACAGAGAAGCAGATATTTCTTCCTTAAATATCACCTGTACTTATTCTGTTTTTCTTTCTTCAGGTTGCGCTACTCTCTTAAGTGGATCTCAACTAAAAGCTCTGTGCTCTTTAGCACGGTCTGGCGCTTACTGCCTCCAATTTTGCGCACCAAGTTGGCTTGATCCCTTTCCACCTAAGCACGCCATCTAAGACTTCTGATAAGATCAGTGTCTCGGTATATCACAGATAATTCGTTATTATATCGGGGATCGAAAATCATTGCACTCTAAATATTTTAACACCTCAAAGCTAAAGTTGCACGTTTTAGCATGTTGTCCGAGCCATTTACTTCCAAACCCTTCTTCTGCTTCAATGGCTGAAAACACTCCAGTAACAGCTCGCCGATTTTTGTTTTAGAAGCAATTCGCAGTGAGCCTGTCTGCTTCAGCACTGCTTTGTCGAGTGGACAGAGGTGTCACCGATCATCACCAGATGATGCAAAAGTAATTCTTCAAAATTTTTAGGACCGACTGTAACTCTTCTTTAACGGGTTCATCCTTATTCCTGTACACTTCTGTTCAGTATCAGCATTTTTGGCAGATTCTTTTAACTTTTTTGTATAACTTTTTTTGAGATCTATTCGAACGGAGAATAATCACCCTGTAGTCACCCTTTGGCGTTACACGCAATATCTTCTGTTGGACACAGACGACAAACTTAATTAAGCTGTCAAAATCATTTTTGTTTCTTCTATTCTGTATCTTGAACATCAGGTGCAGCATCTTTAAAAACTTGTTGATAATGTCGCCGCAACTTCTCCGTAGGTGTTGGGTGAATAGATCAGAAAAGGTTATCCGAGCTAAAATAAGATGCTGCTTGTCAATACACCCTACGGAATAAAATATCCGCAAACCTATATATAGCCTTGTTGATAGAAAACTGAAAAATTTAAGGAAAAATACTCTGCTGGAGCTAATGGCCCTCCTACGATTTTTTAAAGGGTAGATCGACAACCAAACACCAATGGAATTTGTATCAAGTGCTCGGTGCGAAAGCTTTCGACAAATTTTCGCACAAAATTATCCTCCTCAATTTGAAAGCCATTGGCTTCCCAATTGGGAAGAGGCCCGAAGAGGTATCACTAGATAGGAGCTTAGGTAGATAGGAGGCAGACTGCCTAAAGAATATGACTGTCTAATGTGAATCACCTGCTCCCGGTACAACTTCCTGCGTCCTGTCAATGATATCATGCAAGTAATTGTAAAGTTGTTGCACAGATTTTTAAAAAACTACGCCTCTAGCGTTGGCTTTTGACTCTCACACAATCTTCTCAAAAAAGATCTTAAAGAAATTATATGACATCGCATCACCTTGGTAACCTTCTCTGAATTCTATGGGTAAGATTGGCACCGACTCTTATGGAATAGCGAGCTTTATCCATAGTCATTCTTCACAATTTTAAGCACTTGACAGGAATACCAAAACTAGGCAAGACTTAATATGCCAAATAGACCGCTGGTAATACCAAACTTCTCTAAACTATTTCTTCACCCCAAGACTCCAGTCTTCTTCAAATAGCCTTCGAAAAGTTTTCTAT
This sequence comes from Volucella bombylans, assembly GCA_949129095.1. NCBI lineage: Eukaryota > Metazoa > Arthropoda > Insecta > Diptera > Syrphidae > Volucella > Volucella bombylans. The sequence goes on along the minus strand of OX422140.1, from coordinate 122,847,398 downwards.
TTGGTGCCTCATGATTGTTTCAAGTTTAAAATCCGCAAATATCTATATATTGTATAACAAGGTTTCGTAAGTGCAACCAGTCTTCTTCCCTATCATCATTACAAGCAACCTATACCGCTGATTCCTTCTCTAGATTACCTTTGGTGACAACCACAACCGATCTTCCTGCTCGGGTGCCAAGTTATGGCCAAGTAGGATATCCCTAGCGGACCTAGAACCCGCATCCGGATCTCAGCTGAACCCTCCTCCGCAGAAGACGTTCTAGAGATCATTAGAATCACCCGACCCTTCCGACTTATTACTTGAAAGTCGCGAAACTGGAAGAATTAAGGGAGTCTTATATTTGCGCGTTAATTGTGATATTTAAAGACCAAACCCCTGATGTACTTTTGGTTAGCGAAACTAAGCTTACAAAAGGCACAACATAAGCACAGAAGATGTAAAATAGTACGGAGAAACCGACCCAACTTCATTAAGGGAGGAGGCGTTGCGATCTTTGTAAGAAAAGGACTGCGTTTCAAAAGAGTATACAGTCATGTAGTACGATGCTTCCAGGTGCTGGCAGCATGCATCGTGTATATCCCTCTCCGTAGTGGAAAGCGGTTATACATGATGTCTGTTTATGCACCTAAGGCTACTCAATCCACTTTATTCATCTCAGAGCTCGAGGCACTTTTTCGACTCCTAAGACTATAATTGGAGTAGAATTACTTTATTATCGGCGGAGATTTCAACGCCAAAAATAGAGATTGAGGAAATAATACACAAAATACTAGAGGGAACCTACTATTCAATTGGTGGTGTCAGCACAGTATATTGTATCGACTTGGCCTTAAGGCCAAGGATAGTCCGTTGTTTCCTAGACACGGGTCCTATTTGGATCTCCTGCTGTTCGACACACGAATATACATGACATGCACTAACCATCATACTATACGCACAAAAGTGAGTAGACAAATAAACTTTCCGAACGAAGCTGCGGAATTGGACGAGTTTGTTCAAATGCATTTCTACAACTGTAGTAGATTGCGTTGGACACACTTCTCCAGAACACTGACTAGAGCACTCTCCTCCAATTCGCTCTACCCACCGACCAACAGGAATCTGTTAAACGATGAGATTGACAGGTATCTAAAACTAATGGGCGAGACAATTAAACGAACAATATGCAAAACGATACCTCGGTATCAGCACACTGACGACGAAGACTTATTCCGCAACGCAACCATTGACGCACTGCACCGACATAAAAGTAGTCTGCTGTCCAGACTAAAAACAGACAGTTTACTGACAAACATAATCCGGAGATCATGACTCTGAAATCGTCGATCAAAAACCTCCAAGTATTAATAAAAGAAAATTACAGAGCAAAATTACAGGGCAAAATTTCACCAGCAACCCGAATATACAACCTTTCGTGTCCTAAAATCGCCGAACGACGGACAACGATCACATACTTACAGCAGCAGGCATCGATCCAAATGAGGCCGTTGATGGTCATTATCTTTGTGAACGAGGATCCGCAGGAAAAGGTAGAGGCTATAGGAGCGACTTTCAAGGCGAATGACATCATTGGCCCGAACCACGAAATGGAAAATCGAGTCCTTGTGCACAACTTCTACCTTCGAAATGAAATTGCGAATTGGCGATTCGAGAGCTCGGGTTTCACCCAGTTCAGTGATGAGAATATGGCAAATAATATCATCACCAACGACAGGGTACTACCCCCGTTCATTTCGATGGAAGACCTCCAAACGATCTTCTAATCGCTTAGAAGTAAGAAATCAGTGGGAACCGATGAAATACTGAACATTGTGCTTCGACATCTCCCACTAGAAACGGTGGACATTTATACCACCCTGTTTAATAATGCAATGACTAATGCCCATTATCCAGCGCATTGGAAAACTGCGGTGGTACATCCCATCTCCAAAAGGGATAAAGATACTTCCAATCCGGCGAATCTCCGCTCGATCAGTCTCCTTCCAAACATCAGTAAGGTTTTCGTGAGGGTGATCAATAGAGTCTTAACTAAGTGGGTTGAGGACAAACATATAGTTCCGGATAATCAGTTCGGTTTCAAGGCGGAACATGATATCATTCATGGAACAAAAGCAAGAATCAGTGCACTGGTGCCTGCCTGATTGACTTGGAAAAAGCCTTCGATACCGTATGGTTAGAGGGACTCTTTTCAAGCTGGAAAACCTGGGCATTAGTAAACCACTGCTATATATTCTTTCTGATATGCTCTCCAGTAGACAGTTCATCGTGAAGAACGGCGATATGACTTCTGCAGGAAAATTAAAAACGATCTGCAAAAAGGTGCGGTAAATTCGCCGATCCTATTCAACATTTACACAAGTGATCACTTCACCATGCCTTAGCGTACGCAGACGACTTAATCGCGTACAGATCAGGTACAAAGATTGAGATCATTAATATACTTTTGTAGCCACGACAAAATTAAGCGATATTGCGATGACTGGAAGTTGAAAATCAACTTTCAGAAGTCGGAAACCATTCTGTTTAGGGCGCCTTTGTCGGGTGCCTCTAGGAATACCAGAAAGAATTGGCAAAAGTTCTCGATCGTGGGGCAGCACGGGCAGCTTGTAGAAATGTAGTCAGATACCTTGGGATCTGGCTAGATCAATATCTATATTTTAACAAACATAGAGTTGTTGCTCTGTCCAGAGCCAAAAGTGCTTTTGCAATTACAAAGAGACTGTTTTATAACAGCCAACTCGATTCGAGGGTAAAGGTGATCTGCTACATGACCCTTATCAGGCCTTATCAAATATGTATTTGGATGTCCCGTGTGATTCAACGTGAGAGCAAGTTTATTGAAAAAGATTCGGGTGTTTGAGAGGGCTTGTCTTAGGACTTGTCTTCGCTTATACAGAACACCAGAGTATGAGTACATAAAATTGTATCCTAATGAGGTCTTGTAAATATAATAGGGCGAACCTAATAAGAGTGGACAATATCGTCATTAAGTTGACTCGAAGGCACATTGCAAGAGCAATGAACTCATCGGACAATCTGATCCCCGGGGCTTACTTATATGTATCACGAGAGGGTTCGCTTTGACGGCTTTATTCCTCCAGAAGCGTTCCTCTATCTAGATAGCAAAGGTCTGATCCAGGACAGATTGGCGGTGCCGCTAATCTTCCACATCGCTCGAACAGCTACGGACAGGCGACTCAACTACGACAGAGACGTCGCACATGGCAATTCGGAGCGTCTCCGGTTCAGTAGGTCGGTAGGGGCTCGCGAAATAAGGGATGTTGCTCGGCAGCACCAACAATTTGGTGGCTAGTTGAAGGAGCGGAAGTTTCGTCGTCTGTTTATTTTATTAGCCGTGGCCGGTTTGCATAGTTTTAGGTAGGATTAAATTAGATTTTAGAACAAAAAAAAAATATAGTAGCACTCTCTAAAATAAGGAATACAATTAGATAGGCTAAGTAGGATTGAGTAGGTTAAGACTTATTTTTAAGTATTATAATTTATAGGTTTAGTTTTAAGTTTTATATTATGACTAAAAAAGTCCAGACACTAAGTTTTTTTACTTAAAATTCATTTTCTTAGTTTTAATTTTAATAAATGGAAAAACAAAATAAAAGTAGAATATAAGGAAAGTCGAAAAACATAGGTTAAATATTATGTGTAACTTAGAGTGCCCGCATTGGGCCAGTAAATTAGAATAAGATTATTTTTAAGCTATTTAAGCTAATTTTTAAGCATCTTATTGTCTAGCTTGAAAGTGTAAATGAATTCTAAAAATAAAAATGCATTTAAAATGAAATGAATGCGTTCATTGTGATCAATAAGCAATCCCTTAGCTCTCTGGGGTAGACTAAAGGCATGATTCGGTTCAGATTCAGGTGTATAACCATTTACAAAAGGATCAGCAACCTCCTCTTCCTTTAATCGAAACAGGAAATACAACCTTAGATCTCGGAGTGTCAATATTCTTTCGGAAAAAGGGATAGCGACGACTCCAATCTTTCTGAGGTGATAGTCAAGCCGGCGGTCTCCACCTCTGACATCTTGTCGAAAATGACACCGTAGTGGAGGCTTCTCTGGTTGATTGTAGCAATAATACTACGGATCCTTCCGATTAACTTCCATAGCTTCCATCAAAAAGGCCTCGCCCGCACTCATTTTGCGTCTATTCGCAAGACGCAAAAGATATCATCCTAGTCCAAGAACCATTGATTGTAGAAGGCGTGGTTCATGGACTTGGAACACTTGAATACGTTCCACTCTATACAAAAGGCAAAGATAAGATGAGAACATAATATACTCGTACTCTTGCTTCCTAATCTCAGCGACCCCGAGATAGACGTTGTTAGACTGGAGACTGCCAAAGGTATCTTCTGCTTGTCATCGGCATATCTTGTGGGCTCTCACCCTGTTAAAAACCTAGAAAGCTGGAAGGCAAAAAACTGGCCTCATCATCTTGTGCGATACTAACGCACATCACAAGGTATGGAGCAGTACCCATACTATCGATAGAGGTGAGTTACTTTTTGATTATATTATATGTAAGTACTAACCTCATTGTTCGCAATATTGGCGATGAGCCCACATTCATAACTAAAAACCGACAAGAAATGCTAGATATCACTCATCATTCAAATGGTAACGAACTGGATAGTATTGCTTGGATACTCTTTTTCAGAGCACAGATCAGTCTGAATGATGCTCCTCTCCGCCAACTAGCATTCCGGAATTATCGGAGAACTGATTGGCCAAAATACAGAGGAACAATTTTAAAACTACTCTGCTTTAAACTCTTAAGTCGCCCATGTACAATAATGACATGAAAGTGAAGGATTTCACCTGGCTCCCAATCAAGTAATGACTGCTTCTTATGCAAGAAAAGCTGCACAGGTGGGCATCAACATTAGGACCGCTTAGAAACGATTGCACGAAACTTTTCAACCAAGCAGCAAGCACAAGAAAAGTGACAGACTGGACTCATACAAGGAAACCCTCAAAATAAATAATAAATAAAAAAAAAAACAAATTGAGAAAGGCAAATAAGCAATCCTGGAGGTCATTCTGTGGCAAAATAACAGAAAAATCTTCTCTACAAATCGTCTCTACAATATGATGCCTAGTTTTTTGAAAAATACCGATGACTCTTGAACGACCTCAAGTAATCCACCACTCAACCTGCCACTGAACACACACTTTCCAGGCAGCTCTCTATTCACGCAAATTACCAACCCTAGCAGGACTGCTGTGGCCGTGACTAAAATTCACGGTCTGATTACAAGAGACAAGCCGCACTGGGCGCTGCATAGCTTCAAACCATACAAGTCTGCTGGTCCGGACAGTATAATACCTGCCAAGCGACAGAGGTCCTCAGATATTATCCTGCCAACGCTAGAGAATATCATAAGGAGCTACGTAGAAATGGTCCACATATCCTTGTCATGGAAAGAAGTTGATATAGTTTTCATTCCCAAAGCCGGAAAATGCTCTCAAGTTATCCCAAAGGACCTCAGACCTATAAGTCTACCATCCTTCCTTCTGAAAACTTTAGAACGACTGATTGATATCCATATCCCTACCGTAAAGTAAATTCGATGGAAACGACTCTAGATTCACTGACTAACCACATCGAACGATTTCTACATTATATAGGCAATGGTCGCATTCCTGGACACAGAATGTTCCTTTAACAAAGTCAACACATCCGCAATCACGACTATGCTGTCAACTCTGAAGGTAGCTAACTCAATTGACGAGTTGATCAGTTTTATGCTAAATAGCAAGATAATCAACTCCAAACTAGATGGGGCTTCTGTTAAAAAATATGTAGAGGTACGCCACAAGGCGGTGGTCAATGAGGTGCTGATATACCTGGAGGATGGTGTAAGCACGATGGTTACTTATGCAGATGACATTAGTATAGACGTCTCAGGAAAGCATCTCAATACCATCAAAGAACTCCGACAACAAAATCTTAACTAATAAACTATTTGGCCACGCTAATATTCCTAACACACTAGGAATGCTTCCGGAGAATATCGACTACACTATGCCCCAACATTCAAGCACCCCCCCAGCTTTCATGTACTCGTGAGCATTCCCTCTAGATCTTTCTGTGAAGAAGATGCTTTCGTGGACGACAAATCGATCTATTTCTATACGGATTGATTCAAGACTAATAGCTGGCTTGGTGGAAGAATTTTCTCTGATAACCTTGATTTATTTAAGTTTTGTGATTAAAGAAGTCCTGTCCTAGCTGAAGAAAACCCTGATATCTGTAAGGATATCCGCATCTTTTCGGATAGTCAGGCCATTATTAAATCCCTGGACTCAGTCTCAGTGCAGAGCAGTTCAATATTCACTTACTATGCCGGGGCACAGAGATATTGCCGGGCCGACGAACTCGCTAAAATTAGAACCAAGTAGAGTGGTCCTATTATTACTAATACTAAAGCTGGATGCTAATGGAAGAACAAATCTTAGGGTGGACTATTGGGTCAACATGTCTAGCAACCAAACAAATCTGGCTAATGCTGGATCTAAATCACTCTAAGAGATATACAATAGATGTCATCAGTGGACACTGTCTAATAGGTAAACATGAAAGAAGACTTGGCGTTTTTAGAAACGACTTCTGCAAAAGTTTCATGAACGAAGGGGAGAAAGAGACAATCCCCCACCTACTCTGTACATGCCCAACTCTCTCTCAAAGAAGAAAACTCCTCTTGTTCCAAGGAGTAGGAGGAGATTCACGTGGCACGAGAATAGGCCAATAAACCTATGTAGTTTGGTTTTTCCAACAGAAACTATTCGCTTACCTAAATGTCTTTTTATTTAAAAAAAAAAATAACAGATTGAGGCGCATCTAATAAAAAACGCTGTAGTCTTCGAATATACTCGTATGTAGGTGTTATAAAGGGTTTTCCAATATGGACTTGACAACTTTGAATTTAATTTGTGAACGCACTCTTTCACTAATCATCAAACTATCACTGTCAATTTATTCAGTAAACTCAATATTTTCATTATGGTAAAGTACACGAACGAGTAACGTCTGCAAATTATAAAAATTTTCTACCGAAATTCGGAGTCGGTGACTGCAACTTTAAGAACGTTAACTCCAATTTTCGGTCGTAATTCTCGCCCTAGTAGACAGGCAATAACAAGTTTAGTGCAAAAATTTAAGTCTACATATTCGTTGTGTGATGTTGCCGTGTCAGTGTGACAACTGGTTGGTCGAAGTGTCGAAAATATCGCTGCCGATCAGGCGTCCGTAGCAAATGATCCAAATCAGTCAATTCCACGGCGTTCTCAAGAATTAGGCATCGCTCAGACCACATTATGGCGTATTTGCGTAAGGATCTTGGTTTACACCCATACAAGATCAAGCTGACTCAAGAATTGAAGCCGATAGACCATTTGAAGCGACGTACGTTCTCCGATTAGGTTCTGGAGAAGATGCGCCAAGATGATGAATTTCATCGCAAAATCATCTTCAGTGACGAAGCTCATTTTTGGCTCAATGGGTTCGGCAATAAGCAAAATATGTGTTATTGGTCGGGTGAAAATCCACATGTGCTTCATGAATCACCACTTCATCGACAAAAAATAACTGTTTGGTGCGGTTTGCATGCCGGCGGCGTTATTGGGACATATTTTTTCGTCGACGATAATGATCGACACGTTACTGTAGATGGTCAGCGTTATCGCGCCATGATCTCCGATTATTTTTGGCCCGAATTGGAAGATATGGACTTGGACGACATGTGGTTTCAACAGGATGATGCCACAATTCACACAGCACACGCTACAATCGATTTATTGAAGTGTAAGTATGGTGAGCGTGTTATCTTAAGAAATGGGCCAGTCGATTGGCCGCCTCGTTCGTGCGATTTAACGCCGCTTGACTATTTTCTGTGGGGCTACGTTAAATCATTGGTTTATGCCAACACGCCGACGACGTTGGAAGAGCTCAGAGCCAACATTGAACGCGAAATAGTGGCCGTTTCGGCCGAAATGTGTGGCCTATTCGTTGAAAATTGGGTCCAACGAATCGACCGCTGCAAACGTGCCCGCGGTGGCCATATGAACGAAGTCGAATTCCATTCATAAATGTTTTGATTGTACTTCAAGCCGATAATAAAGTTTTTGAAATATCTCAAATGGTTTGCGTTTTATTTAAAAAAAAATTGTCAAGTCCTTATGGGAAAACGCTATACATACGTATGTATTGTATGTATGTCAGAATAGTTACAGTAAGTTGTCGGTTCTGATTGGTATGATTGCCACTAATGTTGATCCTAGGGAATGAGTAACTGCCAGAAGTTGGTGCACGTCATTTGTGTCAAATGAATTGTGTTTTTCCTGCCCTAATCACATCTCAACTTTCTTGAATCACTTTGACCCAAATACGATTGTTGTGCACGCTACATTTCGCCTGGCCCATAGATCGCACAATAATAAAGTGCTTTTTTCATTTCTGATTAAATCTATTTGCATTTGGGGAAGTTGACTCTTATCAATACCAAACATAAGTAGCAAAACCTGATATCTCGAAATATACGCATTTGAATCACTAAACTACCAGGAATCGTTGTGTCAAGTCAAATTTTAATTAAAAGTCATTTAAGTGCTTTCACGAGAAACGTTTCTTCAACAGAAAACCAACCGCAGCTGCTTGATGGCGATGAAGGTACAACTAATTTATTTAATAGTCAAGACTACGTCATCTACGAGTATGTGTATAAAATCATTCATTCGATAGAATTTCACAAAAAATGTCATTGCACCCCAATTCGAATGTTTACCAATTCTGACATCTGTCACTTTGATTAGATGTAACCATCGACTGGGAATTATTGACAGCCTTCAAAGTGACATTTCAACTCTCAACAATCAATTCCTGTCTGTCTTATGAGTCAAATCAAATTCTCCTTGACGATGATTGAACATCCCTTGGCATTAAAGTGAGCCACTTTAAGGGCTGCCATGGCAAACGTCCAACAGTCTGTTGTTTTCAATTTTTTAACTTTTGCAACCGAATTGATTTCCATTCAACGAAAATCGAAGTGCACATAACTTTTACTCGTATATTTGATAGTTAGTTAAACAAAATTCAATCAACCGCGATAAATTGTCGGCAATCATCGTATTTCAATTAAATGAAAGCGAAAGTCCCAAATTCTGTAATAAATAAGAATCGATTGCATCTTATGCTGGAGAATTGTCTAAAGACATCCACTAATCCGTTGTGCTCCACCAATTTGTCATCTTTATGATGGTCATCATCAGCTTCTGTCAATCAATTTCCCGCAGTAATTTGAATAAATCTGATAATAAACATTGTAACCGCTATTGGAAGAGTATCTTTTATAGTTGTAAATTTGAGCAGCGAAAGGTCACGAAAGGGGGTTAAAGTCGCTCATATGAACTTACTGTGTGACTGTGAATCAATTCGGCGCCATGAATTTGAGTACCGAATCCGAGCCACGGATACGAAACAAATACATCCAACGAAGGGGTCGTTGTGCTTTCGGAGAAGTAAACGTTTTCCCCAAAGTTGAAGTATTCTCGAGGGTAAAAATAGAGTTGTTGGAAAAAATGCAAAGAAACTAGGTTAGTGAGTCCTGAATTCAGGATAATGCAATTACTTGATGGTGGTATCCAAAAAGACCGTCCCTTTTATGTGAAGAGGAAAATTTCAACTAACAATTTGTCAGGCAGTGTATTTGGGTCAAATTTGTGTGGCACGAGGATAGACAATTCCAGCCGGCCGGCACCCTGTGACCTAAGGCTTGCGTTTTCTACAGGAAGGACACAAGTGGTTGGTGTCTTCAGAAAGGAATTATGTATGTTTACTGCTGTGAGCTAATCAATAGTCAGGGTATAGCAATTTGAGGGAAGAACCACAAGTTTAGGGTGAGTATGAGTTCGCTTACATGGATGGTCGTAGATTGCTTTGAACTTACGGATATATCTCTCGTTTCGAACGTTCTAATAATTGCCTATTCATATCGTGAATTTTTTTTTGGGGGAATTCATATAATTTATGAGGTTGAGGACTTTCTGAAATTATGTTGGTAAAGCTATTAGTGTGGATTGGTGGCAGTTAGAAAGATATTTTTAATAAACGGAAACAATAGTAAGGATTTTGTGGGGTGTTTCTCTAACCAAACACTCTTTCAAGGAAATCGGAAGATGGTAATTATTGGAGAATAACAAAATGTTTATTGAAATATAATACGACAGGTTGAACTTTTTAGAAGATCTGAGTCAATTGTGGGTCAAAAATGCCTTGAAAAACAAGCCCCTCGTATTATCCTCACCTTTGAGTAAACGCCTTAAACTTTCCTTTTGTCTACATCTATAAGTTTTCGCTGTATAAACCCTTACTCATGCAGGCTAAAACGGCAAGGGATATCCGGCCAGTAGCATTATGATGGCCTACGCTCTCATAGAGCCCACAATCCTTAAGAGATTAAAAATACGTGACAAACCAACTAATGGCCTCGAATAAAAACATAAACCTAATATGCGCCGATGAAGACAAGGACCACGAAAAGAAAGAATGTTTCTATGAGCTCGTCAACAAGAGATATGAGCAATGTCCGAAGTATGGCGATAAAAACGTACTACGCTTACTAGCTCCACAACAAAGAAGACCTACTGTCAAAAGATATAACGCAGAAAATCTGCAATCGTAAGAGACCGTCAGAATCTTGCCGAACACGTATCCCGAAATCTCTCAACAGTTCCAGCATCAAGTACCGAAGACCAGTTGCAATGCTACCAACGTGTCATCAGATACGCCGCAACTGTTGTGCATGGTTTCACCCGACTACCACCAAGAAATTCCTGGTTTGATTAAGAATGTCGGCAGGCACATGCAGCGAAACAAGAAGACTACAATGCGGAGCTGCAACGAAAGACGAGAACCGCTTGTGAGCTCTACAAGTAGGATAGAAAGGAAGAGCAACGGCAACTCCAGAAGAAGAAAAAAGACGACGAGAAAGAAGCACACTATAGAATATATTGAGAGGCTGTACTCCCGGTGAAAACAACGTGTCAAGACAAGAAAATCCCTACAAAAACATGTCGGGAGGAAGCAGGACAAGGTAGAGTCACAGTCGGCGCTGTGAATATATAATTTTTCTACAGACTGAACGACGGCGAAAAAGCCCAACATCCCACTGTCAGGAAGAATACTCATAGAAGAGAAGAGAAACAATATTCAACTTAGACAATGATAGCCAAAACTGCCGTCCACCTTGTCAGAACAAAATAAGGAAAGTAATATATTAGCTAAAATCCAACAAATCAGCTGAACCTAACGGCTTACCGGACCATCCACATAAAAAGAGACCCACTCAATTGCGCAAACTATAGAGGTATAAGCCTTCTCAACATCGGATACAAGATCTTATCTGCCGAACGTTTGAAACCCTTCGCCAGCAACCTAATTGGTCCGTATCAGTGCGTTTTCAGACCAGAAAAGTCCACAATCGACTAAATCTTCACACTCCCACAGATCGTGGAAAAGACTCAAAAAGTCCAAATCGATATCCACCCAATTTTCATCAATTTTAAGACCGCATATGTTCATTTATAAAGACGAGCTATATAGAACCATGTCTAGTTTTGGCATCCCTAACAAATTCGTCTGTCTGTGCAAAATGATGATGAAGACGTCGGTAACGACATAACCGAGATCTTTGATGTCAAAAAATCGTTTAGACAAGGTGAAGCGCTGTAATGTGACTTCTTCAACACCATAGTTAATTAAGAAATGTTCGGAACTCACAAGTGAACACAGGAGGCATAATACTTCAAAAGTCTGTGCAACTACAATACTAGCGTACTCTGATGATATCGCCATAATTGAGAGAAATAAGTGGACTGTCACCGGTGCGTTCGCTAGTATTGAAACGAAAGCTGCCAAATTGGGTTTAGCGGTAAATGAGGGCAAAGACAAGTATAGTAAACGATTTTGTCTACCTTGGCACTGCTCAGCAGAAATAAAAGAATGAATTACTCAGGTTAATCGCTGTTCCTTTGGGTAAAGTAGTAAGGCCCTATCCCGAAAACCTGAGGAGATTCTATATAAAACCTTGATCATCGCAGTCTTACTTTATCTACACTCCATTCAAAGTGGATGAAGATATCCTCTGTCGTTTCGAGAGAAAAATCCGTTGACGGGCTTTGGAGAAGAAGATTCAACGACGAACTATACTAGCAGTATAGTGACATCGACCTAGTCAAAAACGTGCGCATCAGTCGCCTGACATGGATAGGGCATATAAAGCAAGTGAACACCAATGCTCAGGCCGGCAGAGTTTTCGATTCAGACCCGGAGGGTTAGGAGAAGACCTCACCTTTTGCAAAAGGGGAACTCAACCGACTTGGAATGCGCAGATGGAGGCATTTACCTAAAGACCGGACTAGCTGGAGACACTTGTTAGTTGAGACCCAGCTTCACTCCAAACTGTAGCGCCACCTAAGTAAGAAAGAAAGTAAGTTGGTATAGTATACACTAAGGTTTTTTCCAGGATCTGCAGAAGCCTGAAAACTTGGTCATTGCTGGAATTTTCTGGTCCAATATTGCACGCATATGATGTTGACAAGAGTTTTCTTCATCTGCTTTGATTAATTATGATGGGAGCCTCTTAGCCTCTAAAGGATTTTTAAGATTAAACCTGGATCATTGTGGTTATCCTCGCATCGATTAAATATCCCGCTTTGTCTTTTAGCGACATGATGATCTTCATCGCCATTAGGCCTTCAGTATGGTATTGCCATATTTCGAGAATCTACAGTTTCATTCTAATCCATGTATATTTCTTTATATAGATTTCAGTACTTCATTGAAAGATGCACGGACAACATCCGTACCTAGTTCGTAAGCCCGACCTTCATAAAGAAAGTGTTCTGAAATGTTGTTCTACACTCACAGCAAGCACTGTAGAAGCTGGTGTGTAGCTTAGCAAAGACAATCTACCGCATTAAGGTGCCTATAAGCAGTCTACAGCTTTTCGTGTTCAAATAGTACAGCAAGAATATCGGCAACTTTTTAGAGTCGGAAGACAATCGTCTGTCTGCATATTTCGAGGTCATGGCATTTACAGTCATAACGCAGGCAGCTCTAATGCTGTTTGAAATCTTTGCTTAAGAAGTTTATCGACGATTTCATTTTCCGCGAATCAGCGGGACCAGCGTTCCGAAAAAATAGCGTTCCTTAACTAGCTTGGAGTTGAAGATCTTTAATCTTTCCACTTGCTCTTCACAATATAGTTAATTGCCATTAGGATAGCTTAGAAGAGAGATGCTTAGAAGGGTGAAACAACTACGTATTAACGTGAAAATTTACTTTGTCAAATAACCGATGCATAGCATAGAATTAGAGTTGTCGTGGGCTTGTAGAACTAAAGGACCTTCCTCGGTGAAAAGCTCTAAAAGCTCCTTGGCTGCCAAAAATCGATAGTACCTTTAAAGTTTTGGATATGACTTATTTAATTGAAGGGGTTAGACGCAGTTATAAGGACGAAAAAACGATTTTTTTTATGCATTTTTTCTGAAAAAGGATTTTATTTTACAAAAACAAAACGTATAGGTACATTTAGTGGCAACATCTAAGTTTATAATGGCACTAATGATTTGTAAAAATATCGATCTGGTGTACTCCTGCAGACGATCTCCTGAAAGTCCTCCATGAAAAGGTGTTCGACGGTGATCACGATATCTTCGGTTTAATGCATCTGAAATTAAAAAACCCGGAAGATTCGTTTAGTGGATAGATAAAACAAGGTATTGATTTTTGATTTTGGTTTTTGACAAAATGGAGGCTTCGTAAAAAACAAAATTCGAATTTTCGATCAAAATATCCGTGTAAAATTGTTTAAAAAAAGATAGAAATAATTATCCGAAATCTTATTCCTTCGATCAGTATCTGAGGAATATATCTGAAAATGCTAAAATTTCAGGCCGATCAGTTAGGCCATTTTTTAGAAATCTTGATCATTGACTTCGAAAACATAGTTTTGAGAAAAACGGGTTTAAAGTTACGGAAGAAGTTTACACGAAGGTACATTTTTTTTTTAAATTATTATAAATGGAGTCATCTATTCCAGGGCTATTGTATGGACTGACTGTAGCATCAGCAGCTTCTAGCACCTCGAGTTGATGTTATCTACGAGCCATTCTTCCCTCTCGCATACTTCTTTGCGCTCTTATCCTCTTTCTCTATATAAGCATGGGCATTGAGCTCAATTTATATTCCCATTGCATTCATATAATATGAAATTGTAGTTGTACCTTTATTGAAGATCCTGGCAGCGATGTAAGCTGCTATTTCAACAATTTTTGAGCCACACGGAACGATTTTTGGAGGTATTTTCCATATCCACTGATTGTAGCTCTCATTGTTGTTTTGCATAAAAAAAAAAATCAAAGAGTATGTTTTGACTCCAAAATACATCACTGATGTATTTTTTATAACGACGGCAAATGTTCTCATTGAGCGCCCGTACATTTCAACGATTGCATCGACTTCCATTTTTCTTGAAAAGACATTATGATTTGCTGAATAATTATCATTGTGATCTTCTAGCCTTCAGTATTCATTTTCTTTTTCCAAAGTTTGCATTGTTTCCAGTACGAGCTTTTTATAACAATATCGATAATTTTCCCTGTATAATATCCAATCAATGATGTTACTCCGTATAAAGAAGTGTATACTCGCTTTTTCCAGGTTCCATCGCCAGATACTGTTAATTCTTCACAACTTTCATCACCTTGGTTTTCACCAGTCGCATCTTTTTCTTCATCACAAGCTTTTTCGAAAAATTTCTTGGTGGCTACTTTCACACAAGCGTAAATATTTTCAATAATCAAGTCGTAAGTATTTTGAGTCAAGCAAGCTGGCATGTCCATCAATCCACAGAATTTAACTGCATCTTTCAATCCAAGAATTCTCATCACAAACATAAATCATCTGTTTATCTCATAAGAATGCTTGCCAAAAGGACTGGCGTTTATGGCTTGAGCCTCACACTTATCACACAGCAAAACGATTTTAAAACGACGAGCTCGTTGTGAAGCTGTTTCAAATTTTATTTCTCCGTCACAAGTTTTACACTTTACAGAATCACTTATTGCTGTAAACACTGTTATAAAGTTCAAAGTTCTATATTCAATAGAAGAATCACGGGGAACTAAAATCTCCTTCTTTAGTTTAAAATTTTTCGCGGACGCACCAAAACTATTTTCATCTGTCTCAGCTGTTTTTGGATTAAATATACTCGTATGTTTCATTCTTTTTGATCGTGATAGGTACACTTTTTCAGTAGCTCTTTCTTTTCTACTACACTTGTGTGGCATTTTAATTCAGATTTAAAGTGAATTTAATTGAATTAAAACCGCAAAATTGAGAACAGAAAGTTAAAACTGAACACACGACCGTACAACGTGGCAGAACTGTTTGAAATGATGTTCACTTGTTTCGTACAAGAAATAACTCGAATTCGTCATCAGGAATAAAATGGACTTGGGAACACCTGGAATACCTGGGAACATAAAGAAAGAAAAGAGTAACTGCTACTCCGATTTGTGCTACTCCTACTTTTTTAATTTAATTTAATTTTAATTTTGGTGGGGGCTAACGCCCCCATTTATTTTGCTTAATACAAGCTTAAAAACTATGACTTAAACCAATAATAAAATAAGGTTTAGTTATTAGAACTTATTACTAAGGCTTAAAGCTAAGGATGGTGAAGGAGATCGAATTTGAGAGAGAGTGTGCTGCGATTAAAATCGAAAACGAAAAGGTTGGAGTTTACCTTACGCAGCATACGGGAGATTGGTACGTTAGAGCCATATGTGGTGCTGTGGATAGGTAGATAAAAGAGACGGGGGAACGTAGATTACGAGGGTTAGTGTTAAAAAAAATGGAGTTTCAAAGAGACAATACGTGCAATCGGCGAAGCCTGAGAGAACAGAATGACTGGTGCGTCCCTTCGTTCCTCAAGGGTATTCAGGTTAATGAGTTTGAGACGGTCTCGGTAGGGAGGTAAGATTAGAGGATCGTTCCAAGGTAGACCTCGAAGAGCAAATCGAAGAAAACGACGCTGGATCCTCTCAATACGAGATATATGAACTCGTTGAAAGGGACACCACGCTTGGCTAGCGTACTCGAGAAGGGGGCGAACGTAAGTGATGTATAGTGATCTGGTCACGTAAGGGTTGCAGAATACTTTGGACCATCTTTTAACGAAGCCTAGTGATGAGTTTGCACTTTGATGTGAACTATCATCACTAGCAAAGTTTATCCATGTACTGAAAGCTGAAAACTTGTTCAGCTTTCTGTGAAGAAGCGCCATGACCCTAATCTTCTATATGTCACATGCCATCGTCCTTCCCAAACGGATGTGATATTGGAGTAGAACCTGTCGTAATCAAAATAAACTGTCTATCCAAATGGCTTAGAAGGTACTCTCTTCATTGTCCAAATCAACCGAATGCAGATTTACATTTTTTACTGATAGGCAGGCGAAATTTATATGTTTAAATATTTTTCGCAACACATCGATTTCACTGGTCTACAGAAAAATTGCCTTTTATATGAAAATGTACTAGCTTTATAATATTTTACTCGCATAATCTAAATATACAACTTAAAATTCATAGTTAGCTCCTATTCTTCATTTATGCTATATTTAAGACTATAGCGGGTAGCTCTATATATTTATTACAATTACGATAACAGTTCTCAATATTTAGTGATAACCCGTGTAAATTTTGTTATTAATTATTCATTTGTCGTGCCTAAAGCTGTTCGTGTTATTTTGATTATTACAACGTAATTTCTTTTCGATTTTTTTAACATTTTTGTCAAATTTTTAGTAAAAGTCTACAGTTTCCACTACGTCACGTAACTTTTGCTACATATGTGGTAAAATGACCCTTAGTAGCCAATAACTCAGCGATTAGAAACAGCTTACTTCCATTATTTTGGAATTAAAATTAGAAACCAAGATAAATCGTAGGTACCCTATTTTAGTTGCAGTACTTGTTCTACTAATTTGATTAAGTGGCTAAACAAACAGCCACACAGACACTGCCTTTTGACATTCCAATGATATGGAGGGAACCTACTAATCATGCGAAAGATTGTTACTTTTGCTTGACACCACCCATCCAGCATGGTATCTCGAGAAAAAAAGAAGCGGAGCGTGATATACCCTGACGTTGTATCTCTAACGCACACACTGCACCAATTTGCCTGTTCCCCAACCTCCTGAAGCTTGCCAGCAGGATACTGAAAACGAGATTGATTTAATGGATGTTGACTACAATGAGCCTTCAACCTCGCAAGCGTCAGTTTGTTTGTAACGAAAATCATAGAGTTTCGCAAGATGAACTTAATGACCTTATACGAGATTTAAATTTGGCAAAAGTTAAATCAGAATTACTCGGATCTAGACCTAAACAATGGGATTTGCTACAACCGGATGTTAAAATCAGTGTTTACAGAAATCGTCAGAAGGACTTGATACCCTACTTTAAATCAGAAAACCAACTTGTATTTTGTCATGACATAAATGGCTTGATGAACGCTTTGAGGATTGAATACAATCCACAGAAATGGAGACTGTTTATAGACACCTCAAAATTGAGTTTGACAGCTGTTATTCGCCACAACAGTAACACACAACCTTCGATTCCATTATGCCATGCAGTGCATACAACAGAAACATATGAAAATATGAAATTAGTTTTAGACTTTATATCATACTCAGAGCACGAATAGTCATAGCCATGTTATTGGATTTGCAAATGGGATATACCAAGTACTGTTGTTTTTTGTTTTTTGTGTGAGTGGGACAGCCGGGCTTGATCTTTACATTACATAAAAAAAGACTGGAATCCAAGACTAAGTCTACATCCTGGAGAAAATAACATCAAGCACCTTCCTCTAGTGAATTCCCAAAAAATTCTTTTACCACCTTTACATATTATATTAGGATTAATGAAGAACTTTGTCAAGGCTCTCAATAAGGATGGACCAGCATTCAAACACCTTCGAAGTATATTTCCCAGCGACGCCAACATAAAAGAAGGAATCTTCATCGGGCCTCAAATAAGACAGATTCTAAAGCACCAAAAGTTTGATTCAGCATTAAAGGCTTTGAAAAAGAGGAGTCTTTTAGGGCAGTCGTTCACGGTTTTTTCGGCAATAGGAGAAGTGAAAATTATATTGAACTTTTGAGCAACCTCCTACAAAAGTATCGACAGCAAGGTTGTAATATGTCCCTTAAAATCCATTTTATTCACTCTTATCTTGATTTTTTTCTCTCCAACTGTGGAGATGTAAGTGACGAACATGGTGAACGATTCCACCAAGATATATTGACGATGGAAAAAAGATATCAGGGCCGATGGAATGCGGCTATGTTTGCGGACTACTGCTGGAACTTGAGAAGACATACCCCTGAAAGTGATTACAATAGACAAGCAAAAAAAAAAGATAAAATCTTAATTAAACAGATCAAACATTTTGTAAGTATTTCAAAATTGTTTAGCTTCGTGTAAATATTCAAAAAATAAACAAATATGAACAATGTTTTCTTTTTTAATTAAATTGTTTTTGTTCTTTAAAATTTTTATTAAAATATTTTCTTATATTTACTAGTCATATTTTTTAAATAAGAGCTAATTTGACAAAAATATGTATATTCTCGTATTCAGCGACCCCATATTAGTATAAAAATATAGGATTTAATTAGAAGGCATACAAAAAAAATTTTCTGTAGATCTGTGTTTTCAGAGTGAACAGATTTCGTTTGGCATTTCAGTAAGCGTACAGAATTTTGTGTGACACCGCATTCATAAAAAGTGCTTACCTCAAAAGTGTCAACGCTAATTCGAAGAATGTTCTTACAATCATATAAGATAAACAAGAGACAGATAAAGAGAAAATTACGTGATAATCATATTTTGAATAGATAAGATGCGCCGATTAAGCATATCCGGGTAGAGGATATATTGTATGATGTGCAATATAAGCACAGACTGTGTGTGGTTCAAGAGAAGAGAATAATGGACACTACATATATCAATAACCAGTATTATTGTATAATTATCTTAATGTCTTAGTCGCTGCAGGCCAAGATCTTCCAATTGTTTCAGTAAAACTCTTTCCATCTAGTGTTGTTGTCATTTGAGAATCATCTGAAAATTTGTTTAAAATTGTGAGCTCTCTACCACCAGTGTTCATACTCGAAAGCAAACGCTTCGACTGATATATCATTCACTGCCATGGACACCGTAGCAGCGAGCTGGTTAAAATTTATTTATTTTTATTTATTTATTTATTTATTTGGAAATGAGATTCTTATACACTTTAAGATGTAATATTTTATAAGCTAGTGATAAGTTTTATATGATTACATCTATGAATGCTGAGATATAAGATTAATTCATAATTCAAAAATACTGCTTAAGACAGTTTAACAGAGTAATAAATATATAGAATGCGGCATGCACAAAAAATTTACTTTCGGATGTAAGAGAGGCATGATGCGGATGAATAAGCATTCGAGATCTGTGGGAAGATGCGGTTCGTACTTTTCATATCAAATGTCATACCAAGCAAGCGTATCGAGTAGTTGGAAAATCTATCTTATCCAAGGTAGGTAGGTAAGTAGTTAGGTAAGAGTGGCTGTTGGAAATACCAACTCACTTAAGCTTATTGGCCCATTGTGATGCCACGTGGATCTATGATCCTCTTACTAATGGAACCAGTTTGAGCTTACGATGAAGCGTAGGAGACTGCTTACGTCCATATTTTTTAGGTCGTTTAGGTCGTTGTAGAAGAAAGCTCCTAAGTGAAGTTTTCTTCTCTGAGAGAGAGCTGGACATTATTTATTTATTTATTTATTTGTCTAAATAATTTACAAAATCAATTTATGAAATATTTAAATTGAAGACTTCAGGGCAGCAAGGCCATTTGAAGTCGTTTTTGATTTGAATAAACAAAAGACGAACAAAAAAACATTTACAATTTAGAGTTTTACTCGTACTTTGATTATTTTAACAAAAGTGCTACGTTAATTTATATATCACTGAATTTATTATGAAGTGTTGTGGCTGATTTGATGTGCTGGATTGACTCAATGCTTTGTGGATTTAATAATTCAGCCAGTTGCTGTTCGTTGCTTAAAACATCGTCTTCATTAGTTATTTTCGATACAGGACACTCTACGAGCTGGACATGTACAGAGTAGAGGTAGAGGATTGTCTCCTCTTCCTCCTCTTCCATGTATCTTCTACAGAAATCGTTTGTAAAAACACCAAGTCAAGCCAAGGCAGTGTCCAGTGATTACACCTATGATTGAGATGTATTCTATTTAAAGGGATCAGACACTTAGAGCGATTCAGATCTATCTTTGGCCAGATCTATTTGGTCACTAGACATGTTGGTCCAACAGTCCACTTAAGGTCTGTTCTTTTATTGGCATCCAGCTTTAATATTGATTTGCATGTAGCGATTAGCATACTTTTCTACCCTTTTCTGGTAGAATAGGTAGAGTAGTTATAGAATTTAATGATACCGAGTCCAAGGACTTGATAGCGGCCTGACTATCCAAAAAGATGCTGATATCCTTTGCAGATATCACGATTTTCTTCATTTTTTTCCAGGACAGAGTTTCTTTAATCGCCGAAATTTACGCCTGGCTTAGAATTAGTTTATCTGAGAAAACCCCGCTATCGGTTTTCGATCCATCTGTGTAGAGATGGATTAACTTGTCCTCCATGAAAGCATTTTCCTCCCAGAAGGATGTAGAGGGGAAGCTTACATGGAAGTCTTTGAGAATCCAAAGTTCAGGTATGCTGTAATCGATGTTCTCTGTGAGGATTCCTAATGTATTAAGAATGTTAGAGAGGCCAAATGAGTTATTTGTCGCAGCTACTTGCCTGCTGAAAATATCGAGGGGTGTCAAATTAAACAGAGTGTCTAATACCGCAGAGGGAGTAGACCGTAAGACCCTGCTTAGTTTATTGCAGTTGACTGCATTTTCTAAGGCTGTCCACCAGACGACAACCCGTAAGTAAGTACCAGTCTTATGACCGAGATGTATAGCTAGTGAGTTATGCGATGTTGAAGGCCCCATTTATCCCCAATGGATTTTTTACAGGAGAATAAAGCTTTTGTCGCTTTATTTACTCTCTCTTGAATGTGAGGTTTCCAGTTTAGTTTCCTGTCGAAAATGAGACCCAAATATTTTGCTGTATCAGAAAAAAAATGATACCGTTTATTGAAGGAGGGTCTATGATTAGAATTTTATATTTCCTAGAAAAGAGGACAAGATCAGTTTTATGGAGGTTTATTCCCAATCCACAGCGATCTGCCCAGCGGGTTAATCTATTGAGATTTACTTCAAGGAGTTCTTTAATGGTATTGAGACGTTTTCCTGAGACAGCTATGGCAACGTCATCGGCATAGGCAATCACTGTGCTACCACTCGCTTCCAAATATATCAGTAGTTCGTTAACTACTAAGTTCCAGAGAGGGGGAGAGAGGACACCGCCTTGAGGCATACCTCTGCTGACATATCTTTTAGCAGAAGTCTCACCCAGTTTGGAGTTGATTATCCTGCTTTTTAGCATTAGACCGATCAACTCCCCAAGTGAGTCGTCTTCCTGCAGAGTTGACAGCGCAGTCGTGATTGCGGATGTGTTGACGTTGTTAAAGGTGCTCTCTATGTCTAGTAAAGCACTCCTTATGTACTCCTTATATTGTAGGGATCGTTCGATGTGGCTAGTCACAGAGTGCAAAGCCGTTTCCACCGACTTTCCTTTACAGTAGGCATGTTGTGCCGTAGACAGAAGTCTTGGATCAACTTTAGCTCAAATATGGATATCAATCAGTCGTTCTAGAGTTTTCAGAAGGAAAGATGATAGACTTATAGGTCTGAGGTACTTTGGGACAACATGAGAACATTTTTCGGCTTTGAGAAAAACTACACTGACTTTTCTCCATGACAGTGGAATGTGGATAAGTTCTACACAGCTCCTCATAATATTTTCTAACACTGGTAGAATAATATCTGAGGACCTCTGTAGCTCGGCAGGTATTATACCGTCCGAACCAGCAGACTTGTATGGTTTAAAGCTATGCAGTGCCCAGAGCAGTTTGTCTCTCGTAATCAGACCATGCATTTTGGTCACGGTTGCAGTAGGCTTGTTTGGGCTGCTACTGGCCGCGAGTTGGGAGCTACCTGGAAAGTGGGTGTCCAGAAGCAGGTTGAGTGATTCATCACTTGAGGTTGTCCAAGAGCCATCGGTTTTTTTCAAACAGCTGGGCATCATAGGATTTGTGGAGAGGATTTTTCTTAGCCGCGAAGCCTCAGAGGTTTCTGTAATTTTGTCGCAGAATGACCTCCAGGATTTTCGCTTTGCCTTCCTCAGTTGTTTTTGTAGAATTTGAGGGATTCTTTGTACTAGTCCCAGTCAGTCACTTTTCTTGTGTTTTTTGCTAAGTTGAAAAGTGCTCTGCGAGTGTTTCTAAGCAGTCCCAGTGTTGATGTCCACCAGTCCGACTTCTTCTTGCCTCTAGGTTGGATAAGAGGCCATAGCCTGATTCAGAGCCAAAGTGAATTCCTTAACTTTCATGTCCAGCTCATTGGTGTCGTTCCTGACAGTATTCTTCTGTATTTTTTCCAATTAGTTTTTCGATAATTTCGGAATGCTGTTTGGCTGGGAGGAGCATCACTCAGTCTGAATTGGATGTATCTGTGGTCTAAAAAAGAGTGTTCAGACGATACCATACAGTTCGTTTAGCATTTGAGTGATGCTGTCGGAGACAAGAGTGATATCTAGCACTTCCTGTCGTTTTCTAGTTATAAATGTTTCAAACAATGAGGTTAGTACTTAAAATATAGTCAAAAAGTGCCTCACGTCTATCGTTAATATCGGTAGTGCCCCATACCGTGTGATGAGCGTTAGCGTCGCATCCGATGACGAGATTAGCATTTTGCCTTCCAGCTTCCAGTACCATCCTTTCTAGGTTATCACTAGGGAGAGGGCCCACATGATCGTGGCCAAGGTAACCCGATGCCAGCCAGCAGGAGCCTTTGGCAGTCTGGCAACGGTTAGCTTGAGGTCGCTGAGATTAGGAAGTTGAAATGCAGTAAGGCTACATTTTACTAATATACAAGTTCTGATCTTACCTTGGTCTCTTTTATAGAGCGGAGCGTATACAGGTATCCTAATTCCACGAACCACGCCTTCTACAATCCATGGTTCCTGGATTAGGATAATGTTTTCTGCGTTTTTTGAAAGATGGAGAATGAGTGCGGCCGAAGCCTTTTTTTTAGTGATGGAGATTAATCTGGACAAACCGTACCATTGCCACAGTTTACCAGAGTAGCCTCCACCACGGTGCTGCTCTGATTCTGAAGACGTGCCCAAGAGCTCATCTTCTTCCTCTGATTGTATAGGACCTCCTTTTGCTTCATCATCGGTCAATTGTCACCTCGGATAGGTTGGAGTCGTCGCTATCTATTTCAGGAAAGGATATCGACGCTCCAAGATCTAAGGTTGTGTTTGGTGGTGGAAGAGTCTTTTAGTGTTTTGGGAGCAGTGGAAGCAGTGGGTAATCCGTCCTTTAGGATGTTGTTAGCCTACTCAATCTTGCTCCTTATATCCGTACTTCTCTCAACCTCCGCAATGGATACGAAGGTTTTGATGATGTATAAAGCATTTCGGCGTCTTAGGTAGAGCGACGGCATCCTTCTAGGGGAGAGGAGTTTAAGTAGCAGCGGCAAGTCCGTGGCCTGCCACAAACTGCTGCTAGGGGTGGAGGAAGCTATAGGACCATGGCTTGCCACAGTCTTAACACTGCCTGAAGCTTTCTTTTTAGGCTCGTTGCTCTTGTCAATCTGTACAGGGATCCGCTGTAAATAGATAAGGCTAGCTATTCCGGAGGTCGCCAGGTATCCGTATACTCCATTCGCGACTGAGCTATTTTTTGAGATGCTGGGCCCTCAGCCAGGTTAATCTTCGGCACTAGTCGTATTACATTTTGATCCAGCCCAGTAGAAAAAGGAGTGGTTGGGAAGGAAGGGAGGGGGGTCATCATTTAGTTTCAGGACTCGTCTGGAGAATTTGTCGAGATTCATTGGCTTTACTCAGCCTCTACAACTCAACAAGTTCGATGCTCACGGTAGAGGATATAACGAATTATATTATTAAATGCAACATTCAGTTTCCTTCTACTGGAGGAATCAGAGTTGGCAAAAATTTCACACCCATAGAATAAGGTCGGTAAGGCTAATATTTTCGCCAGCATGAAACGTGTTCTGATGGGAGTGAATGATTGAGTTGCCCATAATGTTCTTAGGACACCATAGGTTCTTCACACAATGCTGGTAATATGATTCCCCAAGATCAGCTTACGGTTGAACACCACGTCAAGACTTTTTGCCAACATAAGCTATGGAGGCATTGTTTAATATAATAGGAGGAAAGTATGAAAGGGCGATATTGTTTTTAGAAATCACTAGTGATACGGACTTCTTACGGTTCAATAAAAGTCCATTTTTCTGAGACCAACTTGCTACATTTTCAAGTTCCTCATTAATACAACTAATACAATGGACGATTTGGCCAAGCGAGCAACTCAAATACAACTGTACATCATTAGCGTATATATGTAGCGAGCAGTATTTGATGATAATGGGTAGTTCATTCATGTATATGGAAAATAATAGAGGTCCCTGGGGGACACCACGTGTAATTAGCAGACAACTTGATAAACAGTTATTAAATTCGACTGCTCGCCTCCGATCTGTTAAATAAGAACTAATAAGCTTTACAGCGCAAGATGCGAAATTACAGAATTGTTCAAGTTTGTAACATATATAATCGATATGTTTGAAGTCTCTGTATACAATTGTATTATTATTATTAAGTGTAAAAATGGCTATTAAAATCATACGTCAGGTACATTAAGCCATGTTTTGAGAAGGCGGCTGCTGTAAGTTGGTCATATAATGCTACCTTATCCAAGTCGGTTACCCAGAATATGTCTAGTAAGGTTGGAGGAGCAATACGAGAGAAGTGAGTCGGTAAGTTTGTGTTACGGAAATACCATAAGTCGATGTATTCATGATGTCAGTAAGAGATTCGTCCGCTAGGATGTTTCAATTAAGGTCTCCACACATGATCAAATTTGGACTAGTGACAGTAATTTCTTCCATAACTGAAATAAAAGAGGACATATTAATATTATATTTCTATCGGGCGTATATACAGTTCCAATGAGCAGCGTACTCTTTTTGCCTATTATATCAACAAAAAGGCACTCAATTTCACTTTCGGGAGGGGATTCTAATCTTTTTTTGTACTTGATACCTTGTCTAATATATGTACATTGCAACACCACGACTAACTCATCTCTTTCTATAACAACGAAGGATTTTGTATCCATTTAAATCACATAACTTCATGAACATTAGACTTATCAAATGGATCTCGAAACTCGTCAATTTTGAGCATTGAACTTTGTACCTTTTATATCATTGAAGTCAACTTTCCTGAAGATTAGGCCTGCCATATGAATAACTAAATGCAAACATCTGATCAACAGAAAATACCGATCGAGAATGGAGCCAGCCGGACACTCACAAAAAAAGTGTTCCAGTATCGTCATCAACATCACAACAGAGGTTGCAGGAGATAGTGACATTTATAGCTTAGTGCTCCGCTAAGATTCCAATAAAACTCTATAGCCTTACTTGCCGAGGAACAACTGAAATTCCGCTGACTATTTGGAATCTTGCGAAAGCATTCGTCATACTATCATCGGCAATGACTTGCCTATTAAGTTCATCGAATATATCATTTTCCGCCAAATAATTCTGACTGACTCCATTCAAAGAAATATTCATTCGCAAACCAGCTGGAGGTAGTGAGGTTTTGTAAGGCCTTAAGCGCAAATAGAGATTTCCACCTACTCCTCACAAAGGGATTACATTTGTCACTGCTTGGAAGTAGACAGAAGTTTGCCTAATGAGCATTGAAACGCAAGGTTGTCGTCATCCACAAAGACCCATCCGCCATATCTTAGATCGATTCAGGTGAAATAATAAAGATTCAACTACATTCCTTTCACGCCTCAGATTCTGTCCAAAGCCAGTCCATTGTGTAATACATCCAAGAGATTTACACCGAATCTGTTGTACTCTATACCACTTCTATTTCAACGGAAGATCGGCTTGAGAAATGAAATACGTTAATGCGTCTAAAGGAGAACCAGGCGTGCTAGTGAAAGCTCCCACGTAAACTCTAAAAACAAAACCTTGTTTGAAATCTGCTGATAGCACCAGTGATAGATTATTTTAGAAAATCATAGAATTGGTCTTATGATAGTCAATACATCGAGAGGACCCCTCTCGGTGGAAAAATTCATGTCTTGCCGAAAGTTCTCTTATATCATCAGAAACCTGGCAGTACCTTAGAAACCATCTACGTGGCATATTTAGTCGAAAGAGATTTTCTAGGATGACACCCAGATACCTAGCTTCGTTAGAAAAAGAGATGGCGACGCTTTGGGAGTAGATGAGTCAAGCAGTCAAGCTCCTCCTTCTTGTACAAGGGTACAACCTCAGTTTTGAGAGGAGCAGCCTAGCGCTGCCTGAGATTTAGTGAAAACCGTCGCTAGGCAACATGCATCGCCAGCCAGCTTAATTCCTAGTAAGTAGCCTCTTTTCAACTGTGACACCTTAAGAAAAACATTATCCTTATATTTATTACATCGTCCTATCGAAGTGAATTCGATGATCAGAAAGCCATACAGTGCCGTTCGAAAAATGTTGGTCAAACTTTTTTTTTCGAATTTTTTCAAATTCGTTTCAATAACTACATATTTTTTAATGAGGATTTATTTTCTTATGCAGTTTCAATCGTTTCATGATACATTTAGAGTGTTAAAATTGTTCACACGCGGTCACGGTAGCAAAAAGTTGTTAAACCGAAAAATGAAGTTTTTAGGTACCTGTCTTATTTTTAGGGATTAAAGAAAAATGCTTTATTGATGCAGTGTTTTTGGTTTTTTTTATTGCTTCTCGGAAACATTCTCTATCTAACTAGTACTTTGTTGAACCTCCTCTTGCTTTTGTTACAGTTGCCCATCGGTGAGACATTGACTCCGATAGGTTTTTCCATGTGGAAGCAGGTATGGTGTTCCAGGTGCGTATAAGTAAATTTTTTAGGTTTTCAATTAACGCTGGACGCTATTTCGCAACCTTAAGTTTCATTATTGACCAGATATTTTCAATTTAATTGAGACTGTACATTAGAAAAAAGCAGGCAAAGAGGAATACGAGTACCTATAAAAGATTCTATGGTGAGGAAAAAGTAAATACGAGGAGGCCAACTTAATACATCGACATTATTTTATTCCAAGTACTTTTTAACCTAAGAAATACAAAAAAATGCAAATATTATTTTTAGTCATAAAAGTTCTAGCTTATTTAAAAGCTTTCATATTAAAAAAAAAACAAGTTCACACTTACAATTTTGGCTGTATGGCAAGGAGTATTGTCCTGTTGAAAATTGAATCTGCAAGTGTCACCAAAAAGCTCCAGCGCAGAGGGCTCTAATACATTTTCCAGAACCCGTAGCTAAACTTCTGCAGTAACTTTCGATTCTAAGAAGACCATTATACCTTTTTCATCTCCAGAGAAGCATCCCCAGACCATCACACCTTCAGTTTTGGGGGGCATCCGTAAGATGCATTCAGAGCTCAGTCTGCAGATATGCAGCTTAAACTTTGATTCGTTGGAAAAGATAACATTGTTCCACATCTTGAGTCCAATTAAGATGCTCTTGAGCCCAGAGAAATCGTTTTTCTCTGACTCTTTTTAGAAAACCCAGCTTCAGTACTGGTTTGAGTGCTCTAAGTCATGCTTTCACGAGCTTTTTCCTCACTGAGCTTGACGAAATTATTTGATGGGACAGTAACTTTTATTCTCCTTGCAGATCCTTATCCTTGAAGGATTCCGTTCCTTGCGCCTTCATACACAAATTCTGAAAATGCTTTTTTCTCCAAAGGCGCGATAAAACTTTTCTCTTGGTTTTTCTTTCTGAGAAGAATGTATTTCTCGTCTCTTTTGTTTGCAAGGTTCGCAATCAGCTCTCATTTAGTTCTACTGTGTAAGCTGAAATATACCAATACCAAACTGTGCAGAGATGATTAGACTAAACCTCTTTGCGGAGGGTGTATAGTGCAGGTGTCCTTCAACCCCCTGCTAGAAATTTCCTCTCTCCCTAAGGACTTTTTTACTTGGATCATACGATTCCACTTCTTAGATGCGAGGTATTTCCCATTTGCGGCAATTCAATAGTTCTGCTACATCTAATCTTTATATAAATGTTGCGACCATTCCCTGAAGGTCCTTATCTTTGTTTCGCTTGCTGGGGTCGTCAGCAATAAAATCATTTTTGTCATAGGCCGTTTGTGGATTGTTTTTTGTCCCGGCGAAGTGTATATTAACGTGAAAATTGTGAAAAGTGGAAAAAGTTAAGAAAGAAAGAGATAAAGTCTCACATTGGTTTTGAATGTTTGCAGATTATACTCGTAATGACGGATAAATAAATAGCTCGGCACGAGTACGATAACTTTGGCGCCAAGAATTGATAACGGTAGTGGAGTTAAAAACTAGAATTGTTTACTATGGGAGGGAGGGTCCATCTCGTCCCGTTTAGGAGTTATGGGCAATTTAAAAACAAAGGACTTAAGATGGGAAAAAAATTATTAAAAAACAACAGTAACACTTACTCGTACAACAAAGTACTATACAGAATATGAAAGCCCGAAACTTGTTCTTTAATATAAAATTTACATCAATTTATTCGTGTGAATAGTTTTTGAATAATTCACATTCAAACTCAAATTCTTGGTAAAAAATAAAAAAATTTAACAATATTACTCAAAATTGTGAAATAATGTGCCAAATTCATGGTTTTATGTCCTTTAGTTTTTGAGCAAATTGAAATTGAAATTACTACTTTAGTTTTGTTTTTTGGCATTTATGTACGTAGTCTTCCTTTGAATAATTTAATGAGTATTATTTAAACATCTCGCAGACGCCTATATCAATAGTTTTCTTAATTAAGAGTACACGGGTGACCCATCTTCGCGGGATTAAGGGATTTCAACTCTCTTTCCGCAGACGGCAGGTCCCGCTCACGCAACTTCGTTGCTCCGCTCGGGGTATGTGCTTTTCGTCAGGCAGGCGCCTATGTCATCAATACTCTTCATCCACAGTACTTATCACAAAATTACAAAGTTCCCATTAATAAGAAAGTTTCATTAATTCGCATTATAGAAAATTCACATGTTCCAATGTTGCAGTAAATTATTTACTTTGCGAAATATCTATGTTTGTACGTATGTAATATGTAATGCATTTGATAATGATGCAAAAATATAACCGAACAAACGTTTGGCTTTTATACCGTTATTTCTTTTTGTGATAAGGCGTGTAGTTATTGATATTCACAAAGATCACTCTGTGTTCAACCGTAGTGCGAATCAAATGATATTTTTTGTGAATAAGCAATGACGGCTAAGTATCCTCTAATCCATCCTAAACTAAATAACTTCTCAGTGTTTTGTTCGTTCGAGAATTTGGTGTTGACCAATGAAAGAAGCATTGAGTTTTTAGAAGAATCTGGTTTAATTCCCACTAAAACATCCATTTCACCACCTATGAAGGTAGAAAAGTGTAGAAATGTAAAGTTCGTTTGGATGCTCAAAGAAAAGCTCTAAAAAAAAGGTGACAAAAAATGTAGAAATACAATCAACCCATCTATCGGTACATTTTTCCATGGACCTCAATGTCGGCTAGAGATTCGCGAGGTGCTTGCAATAATTATCGCTTTTGTTATCAAAATGCCTGTGAACACGGTTTTTCAGGTAAATTAATTAAACCTTAAGCTACAACCTAAAGATTTTTTAAAACTATTATTACATGTATGTTATTATTTTAAAATTAGCATATAATCGCTTGGCGCCATCACGACAATAAAAGTGAGATTAGTAAATCCACTAATATAATAGATTACTATAACTATTGTCGTGAAAAGCATAGCAAATAATAGCATCTCACGTCGATGTTAACATTGGCGGCGAAGGAAAAACTGTACAAATTGACGAGACCTTTCTCACAAAAAGGAAATACCACAGAGGCCGTACCGAACAAATTAAAATCGTAGTGTTGGGGTTATTTTGTAAAGAAGATAAGGTCGTACGCTTCTTTAAAGTGAACTCCAAAAGCAAAGAAGACTTGTGGCCTTATATACACAAATACGTTAACCCCAACAGCAATCGTATTTGTACCGACAACGCACGTCAATACATAGGTATTGAGAAAATGTTCCCTACTTCTACGACTCATTAAATTACAAACCACAGCAAAAGCGAATATGTTGACAAGACCGATGCAACCAATACTATAAATGATCTTGAGAATCAGAACAAGCTTCTGAAAAAATCAATTTTATTCCGCAATACAACGCAGCACCTTCACCAATATATGGCACTTTTCTTTTACCGGAAATACTGCCTTGAAAAAAATTATAAGGACGACATGGGCTCCCAAATCACGGAATTTTTAATTGACGTAAAAAAAGTGTACCCAGGTTTTGTCAAGGTAAAGAAAGTGTGGGTTTGCAACTGAATTACTTCGACCCTCCGACCGTTCACAATGAGCACTTAGAAGATATTTTAAAACCAAAACAACCTCGGCTATTCGCTGTCATCGACGAACTCAACGAACTCGACATTGACACCAGTACGGACGATGACTTCATTGACGAAACTTACATACCTTTTTAATATCGCGACCCTAGAACAACATGGTTCTATGTGCACCAAGGCATGTTTTGAGTAAACGAAGTCTGAATGTTTCAACGCTGTTTGTATTGTTATGTTATTTTTTATAGCAAAATAGCTTTTAATAAAAAGTTTTAATTTTTCATATTAAATCAATTGTTTCAAAATATTTGCGATAAATTAAATAGTTTTCTAGATAAATTAACCTTAAAATGCAAATAGAACTTTGATGCTCAATTGTAAGTAACTATAACTTAGAGCAATAAAGTTCTAAATACCACATAGAACTGTGTGACTTTGTTAAGACTTAATTTGATCACTTAGAACATTGTAGCGTACAATTTTCTTTTTAAATTAAAATATCTTTTATATTTTATTCAGTTTTTTATTAATAAATCTGTGTTTGAACAATAAGAAATAATAGTGAATTAAAAAGGTTATAATTTTAATTCATAATAAATTAATAGCAAGCTATTAGTTAAGTTGTAGGAATGTATTGTAATAATACAATAAAGAATACTGAAAATTCAAAGCAACTGTAAGATTTTGAGTATTCATTTTGTTCTTGTATAAAAATTCTTGTCTAAATATTAAATAAAAATGTAATAAGAGAATACAATTCAAAGCGCTTATATCTAATTATAATAATAAAAAATTAATTAGGCTATATAATTCACAGCGCCTGTATCTTAAATTCTAAGAATAATAATAAATGAGGATTATATTCATAATTCACCGACTAGCTTATGAATTGAAATTGGTGTAATTCATAATTCACCAGCTAGCTTATGAATTGAAATTGTTGTAATTCATAATTCACCGACTAGCTTATGAATTGAAATTGTTTTAATTCAAATTCCACCAATTGGCTTGTGAATTAAAGACAGATTTAAGCCAAAAATGACTTAAGCGTTTGCAACTCTGAAAGGAAGTAATTGTGTTAAAATAGTATATAATACAAACTTCGTCATACACTGAATACCTAATTTTAGGATTACTTTGTAATATGCTATGTCAGCCGAGCTCATGTACTTAAACATAGAAGTTAAATGTTTTGCTTTCTCCTTAGATATGACATTTTTTGTTAAAATGGTGTCAATGTCCGATAAAACGGGAACATTTGGTAACACAGTCTTACTTCTGCGAATCCTTGTTGCCTGTCGTCTTATGTTAACGGTTATAAAGTTTTCACCGCTATAATCTTTTGAATATTGAATTTCGTATTCTAATTGGCTAAACTTTAACATTTTCAACGAAGTAATGGTACACTTCTGTAATCAAAACAACTTTTTGCTTTGTAGAAATCTTTAAAGTCTAGTGGTTTCAATTGAATGATAACAAATGGTTTTCTAAGGTTAACCGTTTTAAGTAATCTTATCAATCCCATTGGCGAAAAATATTCATTGACGCATAAATGTTTTTCGATTTGACTATGAGCGTTGTCAACTTCTTGTAATGCTGAACGTCCTGGTAAGGAGTACTTCATTAAAATGCTCTCTACGTCAGGATGAGTTTTTAAAAAATATTGCATTGCCAAAGCCATAATAGAATTTTTGTTCTGAGGAACACAAGAATCACTCCAAGTTATTAATTGGGTAATGTTGTTATCCTCACACACTTTCTTTAATATTGTATATAAGGCAGATGCAATATCATTACCACTTCTCTCACTTGTACATTCTGTCCATATTGTAACAGTAAACGTTTTTTGTTGTTGACAAATGTGCAGTAAGATTGTATATGCATAATTTTGAATGGTAAAATAACGGTCCAATTTCTGATCGTGGGCAAGTCAAAACATTTTCAAGGTCGAAAGTTAGTATAGGAATTCCAGATTTCTTATCGAAAGATTTCTGTTCTCTCATCAGTTTTTTCATATTAATATGGTTTTCTCGTTCTTTAATCATATCTTCGGTAATCATTTTTTCTTTCTCGCTACCGAAAAAGTTTCACATTTTCCGCATCTATCGGATTTGGGACGATGGAAATCCAAATTAAAGTTGGTGTTAAATACATGCCTGTAAAAACTATCCTTTACAGGAGATTCGACTTGTTCTATGTATAAGTTATACATTTTAGTAATGCTCAAGTTTGAATCAAGGAAATGCTTTGATGTATTCGTACGACAGTAGTGAGACTCTACTGTCGGGAAAGAGGAGATATGGGCTTTGACTTCTGAGACTTTTGCTTCCGGAATTCGTTTTATAGGCTTTGAATCTTTCTTGTTAATAGGTTAGGTTAGGTTAGGTAAGAGTGGCTGTTGGAAATACCAACCCACTTAGGCCTATTGGCCCATTGTGATGCCACGTGGATCTGTGATCTTCTTACTACTGGAACCAGTTTGAGCTTTTAATAAAGCGTAGGAGACTGTTAACGTCTATTTTTTCTAGATCGTTTAGGTCGTTGTAGAAGAAAGCTCCTAGGTGAAGCTTCCTTCTCTGAGAGAGAGCTGGGCATGTGCAGAGTAAGTGGGGGATTGTCTCCTCCTCTTCCTCGTCCATGCAGCTTCTACAGAAATCGTTAGTAAAAGCGCCAAGCCTTCTTGCGTGCTTGCCTATGAGGCAGTGTCCGGTAATGACACCTATTATGGCGCTGAGATGTTTCCTATCTAAAAGGATCAGACACTTAGATCGACTCAGATCCAGCCTTGGCCAGATCTGTTTGGTTGCTAGACATGTTTGTCCAGCAGTCCATCTAAGGTCCGTTCTTTTATTGGCATCTAGCTTTAATGTTAGTTTGCACGTAGCGATTGGTATACCTATACTACCTTTGTCCGGTAGGATAGGTAGAGTGGTTCCAATTTTGGCGAGTTCATCGGCTCTGCAGTTCCCTGGAATGTCTCTGTGGCCCGGCACCCAACAGAGGTGAATGTTGAACTGCTCTGCCATCTCCATGAGAGATGATCGGCATTCAAGGGCAGTTTTAGAACACAATGAGACCGAGTCCAGGGACTTGATGGCGGCCTGACTATCCGAAAATATGCGGATATCCTTTGCAGATATCACGTTTTTCTTCAGCCAGGACAGAGCTTCTTTAATCGCCAAAATTTCCGCCTGGAACACGCTACAGTGATTTGGAAGGCGGAAAGAGAGGCTTAGATTTAGCTTATCTGAGAAAACACCGCCACCAACTCCGCTGTCGGTTTTAGATCCATCTGTGTAGAGATGGATTGACTTGTCCTCCATGAAAGCATCCTCCTCCCAGAATGATCTAGAGGGGAAGCTTACATGGAAGTTTTTGTCAAACCAAAGTTCAGGTATGGTGTAATCGGTGTTCTCTGTGAGGATTCCTAATGTATTAAGAATGTTGGCGTGGCCAAATGAATTATTTGTCCACTGTTTAGTCGCTTTAAGGCGAATAGCTGCAGTCGCAGCTACTTGCTTGCTAAAAATGTCGAGGGGTGTCAAGTGAAGCAGAATATCTAATGCCGCAGAGGGGGTAGACCGCAAAGCTCCGCTTGTGCATAGACATTCTGTTCTTTGGACTCTGCTTAATTTAATGCGGTTGACTGCATTTTCCAAGGCCGTCCACCAGACAACCACCCCGTAAGTAAGTATCGGTCTTATGACCGAGATGTATAGCCAGTGGGTTATGCGAGGTTGAAGGCCCCATTTGTTCCCAATGGCTTTCTTGCAAGAGAATAAAGCTATTGTAGCTTTATTGACTCTTTCTTGAATGTTAGGTTTCCAGTTTAGTTTCCTGTCAAAAATGAGACCCAGATATTTTGCTGTATCGGAGAAAGCTAAACTGGTACCGTTTATTGAAGGAGGGTCTATGATTGGAATTTTATATTTCCTAGAAAAGAGGACAAGATCAGTTTTATGGGGGTTTATTCCCAATCCACAGCGATCTGCCCAGCAGGTTAATCTGTTAAGATTTACTTGGAGGAGTTCTTTAATGGTATTTAAATGTTTTCCTGAGACGGCTATGGCAACGTCATCCGCATAGGCAATCACTCTGCTACCACCCGCTTCCAGGTATATCAGTAGTTCGTTAACCACTAAGTTCCAGAGAAGGGGGGAGAGGACACCGCCTTGCGGCGTACCCCTACTGACATATCTTTTAGCAGAAGTCTCACCCAGTTTGGAGTTGATTATCCTGCTTGTCAGCATTAGATTAATCAGCTCCCCAAGTGAGCCGTCTACCTGCAGAGTTGACAGCGCAGTCGTGATTGCGGATGTGTTGACGTTGTTAAAGGCGCCCTCTATGTCTAGGAAAGCAACCATTGTGTACTCCTTATATCGTAGGGATCGTTCGATGTGGCTAGTCAGAGAGTGCAAAGCCGTTTCCACCGACTTCCCTTTACAGTAGGCATGTTGAGCCGCAGACAGAAGTCTTGGATCAACTTTAGCACGAATATGGATATCAATCAGTCGTTCTAAGGTTTTCAGAAGGAATGATGATAGACTTATAGGTCTGAGGTCCTTTGGGACCACATGAGAACATTTTCCAGCTTTGGGAATGAATACTACATTGACTTCTCTCCATAACAGTGGAATGTGGATAAGTTCTACACAGCTCCTCATAATATTTTCCAACACTGGTAGAATAATATCTGAGGATCTCTGTAGCTCGGCAGGTATAATACCGTCCGGACCAGCAGACTTGTATGGTTTGAAGCTATGCAGCGCCCAGAGCAGTTTGTCTCTCGTAATCAGACTATGAATTTTGGTCACGGTTGCAGTAGGCTTGTTTGGGCTGCTACTGGCCGCGAGATGGGAGCTACCTGGAAAGTGGGTGTCTAGAAGCAGGTTGAGTGATTCATCACTTGAGGTTGTCCAAGAGCCATCGGTTTTTTTCAAACAGCTGGGCATCATAGGATTTGTGGAGAGGATTTTTCTTAGCCGCGAAGCCTCAGAGGTTTCTGTGATTTTGTCGCAGAATGACCTCCAGGATTGTCGCTTTGCCTTCCTCAGTTCTTTTTTTTATAATTTGAGGGATTCTTTATATGAGTCCCAGTCGGTCACTTTTCTTGTGCTTTTTGCTGCGTTGAAAAGTTTTCTGCAGGTGTTTCTGAGCAGTCCTAGTGCCGATGACCACCAATGTGGCTTTTTCTTGCCTCTTGGTTGAATAAGAGGGCAGGAAGCGGCCATAGCCTTATTGAGAGTCAGAGTAAATTCCCTGACTTTCATGTCGAGCTCATTGGTGTCACGCGGGGGACTTGATAGTTTAGAGGATATCGTTTCCGACAGTATTCCTCTATATTTTGTCCAATCAGTTTTCCGATAGTTCCGGAAAGCTGGTTGGCTGGGGGGAGCATCACTCAGACTGAATTGGATGTATCTATGGTCTGAAAAGGAGTGTTCAGACGATACCATCCAGTTTGTTAGCCTTTGGGTGATGCTGTCGGAGACAAGAGTAATGTCTAAAACTTCTTGTCGGTTTTTTGTTATGAAAGTGGGCTCATTGCCAATATTGCAAATTAAGAGGTTAGTACTTAAGATATAGTCTAAAAGTGACTCACCTCTATCATTGATGTCGGTACTGCCCCATACCGTATGATGTGCGTTAGCGTCACATCCGATTATGAGGCCAGTTTTTTGCCTTCCCGCTTCCAGTACCACCCTTTCTAGGTTATCACCAGGGAGAGGGCCCACTTGGTCGTGGCCAAGGTAAGCCGATGCCAGCCAGTAAGAGCCTTTGGCAGTCTCTAATCTGGCAACGGTTAGGTCGGGGTCACTGAGGTTGGGAAGTAGAAATACATTAAGGCTACGTTTCACTAATATACAAGTTCTAATCTTACCTTTGTCTCTTGTATAGAGCGGAACGTATGAGGGTGTCCTAAGTCCACGAACCACGCCTTCTGCAATCCATGGTTCCTGGATTAGAATTATGTCTTCTGCGCTTTTGGAAAGACGCAGAATGAGTGCGGCCGAAGCCTTTTTTGAGTGGTGGAGATTAATCTGGAGAAACCGTATCATTGCTACAGTCTTCCAGAGTCGCCTCCACCACGGTGTTGTTGAGGTCCTCCGATTCTGAAGATGTGCCCAAGAGCTCATCTTCTATCTCTGATCGTGTAGAACCTCTAATTGTTTCGTCATCGGTTTCCATTTCCGACAATGTGTCAGAAGAGGAGACCGACGGCTTGGTAGTCACCTCGGACAGATTGGAGTCGTCGCTATCCAATTCTGGAAAGGATATCGACGCTCCAAGATCCAAGGTTGTGATATCGGGTGTTAAAGGAGGAGGAGGTTGCTTATCAGCATCCAGCTCATCCTTTTTGTACACCCTTAAGTGAATTGACTCGAATCCGAACCGAATCATGCCTTTCGTCTGCGCCAGAGGATTAAGGGATTCCTTATTGATCACAATTAACGCGCATCTATAAGAACCCCTTAGTTCCTCCAGTTTCGCGACTTTCCAGTCATGAGTCGGAAGAGTCGGGTTGCTGAGCCGGATGATTTCCAGGATACTTCCTGGAGAGGAGGGTTCGGCTGGAATCCAGGTACGAGTTCGAGGTCTACTAGGAATGTCTTCCTTAGATACGACCTCGAGTTTTGCACCTGGCCAAACCTCTCCTAAACCATCGATGGCCTTGGTGAAGAGATCGAGAGATCTCTGGTTGGAGCAAGCGATGAGCTTGACATGGCCTTGGTGCCAGCCAGCGTCGCTTGTGATAGGAGGTGGTCCTGGGTTCTCCCGCATGATGCCCAAGAAGTTGCTCGAGAGCTTCAACTTGACCAATTGCCACCGTTCCGGTGTAATGGAACCGTCGGTATCGCTTCTGTCGATCACCGCGATCACCAATGCGTCCTTTAGGACTTCATTATAAGACCTCAGAGATCTGCTGTTGGATGGCCCAGGGGTTGTGGAACTGAGTGTTTTGGGCCTCTTGGAAACCGGTACGGTTTCCTCCAACGATCTCTGACGCTTAGAGGAGTCTTTTGACGTTTTGTGAGCAGTGGAAGCAGTGGGAAATCCGTCTTTTAGGACGTTTTTAGCCCACTCAACCTTGCTCTTTATTTCCGCACTTCTCTCCACCTCCGGAATGGATCCGAAGGTTTTGATGATGCGTGAAGCATTTCGGCGTCTTATGTAGAGCGCCTTAGATGGAGCTTGCCGATGCGGCTGAGCTCCAGATTCCTCTTTGGGGGGAGGAGTTTTGGTAGCAGCAACAAGTCCGTGGCCTGCCACAAACTTGCTGCTGCTGGGGGCGGGGGAAGTGATAGGACCATGGCTTGCCACAGTCTTTACACTCCCCGAAGGAGTTTTGGTAGCAGCAACAAGTCCGTGGCCTGCCACAAACTTGCTGCTGCTAGGGGCGGAGGAAGTGATAGGACCATGGCTTGCCACAGTCTTAACACTCCCTGAAGGAGTTTTGGTAGCTGCGACAAGTCCGTGGCCTGCCACAAACTTGCTGCTGCTAGGGGTGGAGGAGGTGATAGGACCATGGCCTGCCACAGTCTTAACACTTCCTGAATTCTTATTATTAGGCTTATTCCTTTTGCCTTTAGAGGATGGCGCACCATGGCCTGCCACAGTTTTGCCTCCTCTCGGCAATGCAGGAGCCTTGCCGGTAGTCGGTGTAGTCATCGTTCCACCGCCCGGTAATAAAGGAGTACCGGCCTCGGTTTTTGTTTTATGGTTATTATCCATTGATAGTCCCACGAGTAGCGGAGAAAGGGTTGTCCATCTGTACAGAGATCCGCCATATACAGATAAGGCTAGCTAATCCGGAGGTCGCCAGGTATCCGGATACTCCGTTTGCGACTGAGCTATTTTTGGAGATACTGGGCCCTCAGCCAGGTTGATCTTCGGCACGGGTCGTATGACACCTTGATCCAGCCCAGGGGAATGATGGAGTAATTTGGGAGTTGGGGAGGGGGGGGGGGGGAGCATCCTTTGGTTTCAGGACTCGTCTGGAGAATTTCTTCTCGAGATTCATTGACCCTACTCAGCCTCTACAACTCGACAAGTTCGATGCTCGCGGTAGAATAATAACTCCAGTCACAATATTTTTTCTGTTGTGTGCATTATAAACCGGCTTTTGCGAAATTGCAAACGTTCCTAACCAATAAGGTTTGCATACCTGTATAAGGTTTCCAAGTAGTTCAACGTAATAACTAAAGGAATAGTTCCGCCGAGAATATTCGGATTTCTTAGTTTTACGAATTGTCTCAGTTCTGGTAGTAATTCTTAAAACGTAATTAGCCTTTTCTAGTCGGTTCATTGAATAGAATGTTTTGAATAATTCTTGCCTTTCACTTGTTGTTATATTTAGCTCACATTTAAATTTGCAGTTGTTAAGGCAGTTCTTTTTGGAAATTATTTGTTTCGCAGATACCATTTTTCCTCGAGAACTGATGTAACTTTCTCCAGTTTGATATTGTCTTTGTAGAATATTTCGTTTCTAGTTTTTCTCATTAATCTTGCGTTTACGCGTTTTATTTGACACAGACTCTACTTCTTTCAATATTATTTCTGTGTTCTTATCTTCACTATTATTAACTTCGGATGCAGGTACTATTACATAATCTTCAATTATGACAGCGGGACCCAATTCAATAATATCGCCTTCGCAAACTGACGTCAATCAATCAAGAGCCAACTAAATATTTCTCAGAGAATGCACATGGTTCTA
The DNA here is from genome assembly GCA_949129095.1 of Volucella bombylans. NCBI lineage: Eukaryota > Metazoa > Arthropoda > Insecta > Diptera > Syrphidae > Volucella > Volucella bombylans. Next base: position 122,807,925 of record OX422140.1, on the reverse strand, counting down.
TTTGAAAAATAATAACGGAACAATTTTAAGCAATAAAATAAATCTACATAACTTTTACTATAATAAGTTCTATGTGCATTATTGCTAAATTTTGATTGGAACGCAAAGTTCTATCTGGCTGTTAGAACCTTGTGAACTAAATCATAATGCAAAAATATGTAGTTAGAACTATGTTTTATAAAATATCTCAGAAACAGAAAGAGATAGACTAATTTTGATAGCGGCAATCGCAAGAGCAATCCCAGTTTACTATGATATAATACAAACATCAATTTCCAAAAAAATGTCAGTTAGAACCTTGTTGTTCTAAGGTCGCGATATGTACTCGTACATTGAACATTTAATTGACTACTCTTAACTAACACCTAACTTACTCACAAACTGACTGACTGGGACGCGGAATGCAATGCAAATCTACCTCCTCGTGGTGCATTCTAGGTCACGCTAAATGATTTGCTGTACTTTATTTACAAAGATGACCCTATCATCAATATTAATCATCAAAGTGAGATCACCATAAATACCAAAAAAAAAACGTCTTATAAAAAATAGTTTTAGTAATTTTCAATTTTCTCAAAAACTAGAAGATATAAAGCCATGCGGTTTTTTGTGTTCGATTCAGAATTGATATGCGCATTAATACAAACAACCAATTGGGCAAATCATCTCACAATTTTAAATAATATTGATTTAAAAAAATGTTTTTTTTTCATTTTTTACCAAAAATTTAAGTTTGAATGCGAATTATTCAAAAACTATTCACACGAATAATTTTATGTAAATTTTATATTAAAGAGCAAATTTTAAGCTTTCAAATCCTATATAGTACTTTATTATAAGTGTTGCCGTTGTTCTTTTAATAATTTCTTTCCCATTTTAAGTCATTTTTTTCTAAAATTGCCCCTTACTCATAAACGGGGCGAGATAGACCCCCCTCCCATAGTAAAAAATGCTAGTTTTAACCCCTCTACAAAATACCGTTATCAATTCTTGGTGCCAAAGTTATCGTACTCTCCCCAATAGCTCGTTGTTGTACGATTTAGGGAAGAATCGCAAGTATACTGATGCATATTCATAGTCCGATGAATACTACGATTAAAGGTTTGAACTGCCGGAATTTTAAAACGTAAAGAAAGACCCATTACGTCGGTGTTAAATAATCTTTACCTTGACCGAGGAAACTAAGACGTTTTTTTTTTATAATTTGAGGGGTTAGATACCCTTTTACTGTTGCCATGGCGCGGACGGAAAGGTAGAAGGAGGAGAAAGGAAAATTGTTTTTGTAGTGGTTTGAAACTCAGGTGTGTTTGGTTTCGATATTCGCTCGTTATTAGTTACACAGCATTTTTGACATCAACTTTGTGGTCATTCCAACTTATGTAGGTTCTCATTGACACACATACCGAAAATGGATTGTTCGTTTTCGGCGATACAATTCCCATTCAGATATAATAGCTGGGTGCTTAAATTTCTCTTAACAGACGCTCTGAAACTAAAATTGATTAAGGCTGTCAAGTCTTCCGTTATATTAGCTGAAATATTCTTTTGATTGATATTAATTAGAAAAAAAAATTAGAAAAAAAAAATGATCAGATGGATGTATACAAGACAAGATTCAAATGCAACGACATGCTTGCGTGAAAGATTATTCCATCAAATAGCTGATCAGAGGTCTTAGATTGGTGTTCTTATTACCATATAGAAAGAAGGAAGCTTCTCGGTGTTATGCTCCCTTAAACTTTCTAAAAACCGACAGTGCTTTAAAAGTTTTCGACGCGCCACACCGTGTCAAGTTCAAATACTTAGCTTCGTTGGTTGTCAAATGGCGGCACTAAATAAGTCAGACCGGCTTTTTCCTTCTAGTGAAAGCCTATTCTTTTAAACAAAAAGGCAATATGACTGATTTAAGAGAGAGTGCACCTAAATCATCTGCATGTGCCAGAATTTAGACGTTAGAACTGTTGAGAGGATCGTGCAGAGAGTCAACCAACCGAAGCTGTGGAGAAAGGATACTGCCAAGCGAGCAACCTCTATTTATCACCCCTATTAGGTATTGACCTTAATCCACAAAATTAATCGTTCGTCGATCGTTATCATTTTTTAATTTAAAAGTTACTCCTAGAAAAAGTGTAAGTCAAATGCTCTCAACAGTTCTAAGATTTTCTTCAAAAATGGCTACAGTAAAATAATGGTCGAGCCCATTTTCGTTCCTCAGAATGCGGGGCATATCATCAATCTAAAGGAGTTCTTTGCATCAATTTTAATCTGTTCAATGTGTTTGAGAGTTGATTCTTCTATGTCCAATTGTGAATATTGAAATGCGATAAATGTGTGCTAGCCACAATAATATTTCGGCCCGCACCGAAAACTATTACTATGAATCCTTTATCGAAGGTGTTGTCATGCAGGGTATTCTTTCCAACAGTACCATCATAGATGCTCTTCTTTTATAGCTTTGCTTCGAATTCGCTCATACTGCCATAACAAGGGCATTTCTGGTATATTTTGTCTATGAGCTCGTAATGCTGTCTTTTTGACGTCAGCACGTTGTTGGCAAATTTAGCTTTAACACAAATTATCATAAGATGCTCATTTACATGCCGAAAACTAAAGACTTCATGATTAAGTGTGGCTACTATGACAAATCCTCATCCAATGACAAATCGGCCAGTCCTATCAGACATAGCGGTTATAGCGGCAGTTTAAGTCTCTGCTTATTCAGCTAGTACGGCTGCACGCGTATTATTAAGTAATTTAATTTAAGTACCCTGACGAATCCAAAAAATTAATCCATATCCCGATTAGTTTAAAGAGCTCGTATGGAGTATTTGTCACGCTGATTTTTGACGACACCATTGATTCAATTGCGTGTATACACATATGTGATGTATTTTTCGTTCCGACAATGCCTTTGAAATATTCAATACAACAGCGCCAGCGGACATATATCATTCTATCCAAGACCTTAATTTCCTCAGAACAAATACATCTGCCATCAAAATACCATATCATGAAGCTCAATGGTAGTAAAACGAAGTTCGAATAATAATCTTAAAAACAAAAAAAGCGCTTCGCCCAACGTGGGGCTCGAACCCACGACCCTGAGATTAAGAGTCTCATGCTCTACCGACTGAGCTAGCCGGGCTTGTAAAACTGTGGTGTCACAACCCCTATATCAACACACTGCAAAAATTATTATTTCCTCAAAATATATTACAAAAAATTCTCTTCTTTAAAAGTATCTACAAAATACGAGTAGAATATACGTTGCCTATTCTTAGGAGTAAACAAATATTTAGACGCTTATGTACAATATGTACATTCATCATCACTACAATATGTACTCTGACTTCTGAGACACTACGTGGCCAACTAAAATCGTTTAACCCATTTCCCATCGTTAAAATCTCTATGACTTCCTCATTCTTGTATAAACTTCCGCTGCAGCTGCTTGGATTGGACTCGCATCCCGTGATGAATCTCTTTGCAATAATTCACCCATAAAATCTCGGAAACGGAAAAACAAATCCTTCCAGACTTCATGTCCACTCCAGGATGGAGATGCACTTGTTGTGGATATCATCTATGTGCATGCATACTTTTATAGATAAGTTTCTATCACCATTCGGCTTCTGTGAAGTACATTTAGATCTCCACTTACGATTTATTATATCCCAGCTCATAGAAACACCCGTACCAAGCATAAGAGATTCAGCTCGACGCCCTTTTGTTCTATATTCGAGTGCAATAGGGCTACTGGCACTAGCTTTGGATATGGATCTGCACCACCTCACGCAGCATTTGTGCCAGATGGAATATATCTTAGAGCAGACTACGTCTTTGGACAGAACAATTCATTCATTTTGCGATTTTGTTTTTTTAATCGAATGTGTATCATCTTGCCGGCCGCATGATATTTATTTTGGCGCTAAGTACGAGTAGACGTTGTACGGCTATATGTCAACGATTTGTCGCATTTCGTGTGATGTGCTTTCAAAAACAAAGCGGAAACCATGAATGGATGCAGGCTGTATTTTTCTAGCTAGAAATCTCCTATCCAAATGTCAGTTTAAAAGTTTTCAATTCTTTTCCCGAACTGATTTGTGCTTGAGTGCAAATAGAAATCACAGGAAATCGTTTCAATTAGTCATTGGATGATATTTAAAAATATACAAATACGAATATGGGAACCTATGAATGAAACTGATTTCGAATAAATTCGAAATATGTTCAAACAGAGGAAATATCAAAAGAAAATACTCGTAGTTCAACAAAGATGTGTGCTGAATGCATTCGCATTTACGACCTTTTGAAGTTGTTTTAACCCGGAATAACCAAGTCTTTCATTGATGCAACTTTTAATATTATTTCTCACAACTTCTGATAATAAAAGTGGGTTTTCACTTAGTTTCGATAAGATTCTGATACTTCTCAAGGGTCATAGGGTACCTATGATGGTTGTATGAAAGTGTTAGCTGAATTTCATTTACTTCTGGGCAATTATATTTAACAAAAGAGTAAACGATTCTTATTCTTCGTCCTATCAATTCTTCTTATTTATACTAACCATTAAAATATGTAACGTGTATAATTACATCTATTGCTGCATATTACCACTACATGGGAATCCGCATTGCTACCCACCGCTTGTGGGATTGGCTGAATTTGCAGACGTTACAACCATTTTACAGGTCGCTCTACTTTTTTGATTAACTCGTTTCTTTAAGTTTTCTGGTGTTTTCGCGTTTAAGTACTATAGTTATTTTTCTTTCTCCCTCTCCTTCAGGATTACAACCTGAGTCCTATTGCTTTTTGGACCGGGGTTTCCGACGAGCTTCGTTGCACATGTCAAAACCAGCTCTATGCAGCCTAAAGTTTATCCTTTATCGGTTTCTTAATGTAGATGCTTCCACGAATCCGCATACTCTAATTAGATCATGTTCAACTACGCCAGCTGACATTCGTGACATTTTCATTTCCACCGATATCATTTTTAATTATATTTCTGGTCTCCACCTTCGGATCTGCACGTGGAATGTATGGACCCTTAACAAGCCTCGTGCATACGAACAATTAGCAGAGGCCCTTGACTAATATCACTTGGATATCACTGCCATCCAGGAAGTTCGATGGGATGGGCGGACATAAGGAGGATGAAGAACTGTGATATGTACTATAGTGATTGCAATAAGGAAAACAGCGCTTATTCGGATGCAGATTTGCCATATGCTGCAGATTTCGGCAGTAGTAACCCACACGTCAGCGAGCATCTTATGACAATACGCATCAAAGCTAAATTCGCTAACAAAATCGTAAGCCTAATATGCATCCATGCTCTTACGGAAGACAAGAACGACGCCACCAAAGAAAGTTTCTCTCGACAAGAAATATGAGCAATGTCCGAAGTATGACGTTAAAATCGTACTAGGCGATTTTCGGTAGGATAGTCGATAAGCATAGGCTTATAAGCAGCAATATCTAAGCTAAAATCCAATAAATGAGCTGGACCTGACAGCTTACCGGCTGAGGTAATAAAAGCTGCTGGAAATAACTTTATGGAGAGCATGCACCAATTAATTTCTCAGATCTAGTCAGAAGTGTGTATACCTGATGAATAGAGTCTCAGCACGGTATGCCTGATCTACAGTATAAGTCAACATCGGATACAAGATTTTATCTGCCATATTATATTAACGCCTGAAACCCTTCCCCAATAACCTGATTGGTCCCTATCAGTGCGGTTTTAAACCAGGAAAGTCCGCAATCGACAAAATATTCACATTCCGGCAGATCCTGAAAAAAACTCAAGAAGTCCAAATCAATACCCACCATATTTTCATCTATTTTAAGGCCGCATATGACAGCATTTATAGAGACGAGCTATATATATATACCATATCTAATTTTGGTGTCCCTGTCAAACTCGTCTGTCTGTGTAGAATGACGATTGAGAACGCTCGTTGCTCCGTCAAGGTGGGTAACGGCTTAACCGAGACAAGGTTTAGATAAGTCTGTGCAATTACTAACGTACGCCGATGATATCGACATAATTGGAAGAACTCAGCGGACTTCACTAATATTGAGATGGAAACTGCCAAAATGGGTTTGCCGGTAAAAACCAAGTATATACTGTCAACAAGAAGGAAGACACAACATCGAAGAATTGAACTGAACGTCACAATCGACAGCTCTAATTTCGAGGTGGTAAAAGACTTTGTCTACCTAGGCTCTGGTATAAATTCTGCCAACAATATCAAAGCAGAAATGAAACGAAGAATCACTCTTGCCAATCGCTGTTTCCTTGCGCTAAGAATGCAATTGGGTAGTAATGCCTTATACCGAAAAGCTAACTAGACTCTATATAAAACCTTTACTACCAGATCAGTCCTACTTTTTGGTGCTGAATCATAGATTCTATCGGAATCAGATGAAGATATTCTTAGTAGTTTCTAGAGAAAAACCCTTTTAAAAATATTCGTTCCCGTTTGCGTTAACGGGCTTTGGAGAAGAAGATGCAACGACGAAACATACGATCTATATAGCGACATCGACGTAGGCAAAAAACTTGGCTAGGACATGTAGAGCGAATGGACACCAATGCTCCGGCCCCCAGAGTCTTCGAATCTAGCCTGGACGGACAACGCAGTAGAGGAAGACCTCATCACAAGTAGTAGGGGACCTCAAAAGACTTAGAGTGCGCAAGTGGAGGCAGTTAGGTAAAGATCGCGCTACCGGACTGTAGCGCCACCTAAGTAAGAAAGTACGGGTGGGCCATAACGTATGACCCTTTCGGAAAGTGCCATAGATTTTACAAATGGCTTCGAATGCCAATTGGGTTTTGACATTTGTGAAGCAAACAGAATTAGAATTTGTTTGAATAAGTAATGAAATGCTATACTCCTGAAGAACGCGGGATAATCGTCACGATTTTGGCACATTAACGAGGCCCATTTCCACCTACATATATAGGTACGTGAACAAACCAAGTTTGTGGTTCTGTGCCACTGAAAATTCGCGAATAATATACAAAGAGCCATTACATCCACTCAAAGTTACTACATGGTGCGCTGTTTACGCTAGAGGGGTTTTGTTTAACAACAGCGCTGGACAAATGGTATCTGTGAACGGAGAGCGCCATGTTAACGAGAGAGCCTTAGTATTATATTTAAATCGTGCGCACTTTGGCACGATGACTCCTTCTCCTCGGTCTTAGTACGACTGATTTTTAACTCATTATCTCTTAGCGACTATATCCAATTATTAAGATTTGTCGATAGGGCTATCAAATCGTTGTTTATAATAGCGTTACCATCGGTGAAAAAAAGATAAGTTTTTTTGACATTACATCTTCAGTACAAAAACTTAGTCGCTGTACCCCAATTTCAGCTTCGAAATCTCCGTTTATTATATGCATATCTAATTCCTCTAGGAACTCCATCGAACATGTGTTAAAAATCGATGAAGATAATATGCAAATGTTGCAAGGCTCAGCTATGTTTTCCCATCATTATCCGTAAACTTTCAATCGGAACATTTTTCGACTTGCCTCCGGACTGCCATGGAGTTAAATAATGCGGCATTCTCGACCACCTGGAACTCTCCTATATATTGACTTAGTATGCGAAATTTGCTTCACCGATTTGTACTTGATGCAATTTCTCGTGTCGCCTTTGCCTTTATTCAAAGAAACAAGAAAACTCTCTCTTCCTGATCGCCTCTCATAATTTTATTGAACAAAATCGCGAATATGCTCGCAGGATGTTTCATTCTTTCAATGACGCAACCAGGTTTATACATCTCAACTGCCCAGTTCACCGCGACCTGGGACTTGAAATGTCGATTCATCGGAAAATCAAACCTGCAAAGAAAGCACGTGTTTTGGAAATAAAAAAAAACGTGTACACGGAATCCACGTAATTACTATAACCCAACCGGGGTTTTTTTAAAACACGTGTAGTTATTTACTTTGTTATACGTGTACACGGATTTTAAAAGCACATATTTTTTATGATTCGTTTCATTGTTGGCCGCATTTAAAATTGATGGCTTTTGATTTTGTGGTTTACCAGTCAGTTGATAATTAAAGAGAGATAGGTCAGAAGCATTTACCGTTAATCAATTGCAAGACACTTCCAACATGTTTACATGTTTTTCGACCATTTTTACTTGCACATACAAATGTACTACTCGTATATTATAAAGAGCAAGTATAATTTTGTTAAAAAAAAATCGAACATATTAATCAATTCTGACATTCCGATGATAGAAAAGCTCGAGGGAATAGATCTGCCGTTTATGTCTGCCTGTGACATGTATACAAGACTGCAACCTAAATGGCTGAACCGATTTTCTTCAAACTTCATATCTGCGCTCTGTGCTGTGACAAATCAAGGAAAGCTCAGTTCTTATTGCTTTCTATGTTACGATACTATCTCGCAAACATAATGTTACGATATCATCTTACAAACACAATACATTACATTACGTTACGTTGTCTGCTTTCAACCCCAAAGGACGTGTTTTTTACTTAGTTCGTGTTCGCAGAGTTTCTTTTCGCCATTTTCAGCGCGACTTTTAATTCTCTTTTTCTTTTCAATACTTTTCGCCATTCAGCGCGAACATTGATCCTTCGTTATCGGATAAACATTTGCAAAAATTTAACCTTTCATAACCTATCGGCAATTTGTTTAAATTCATTCATTTATATATACATATATACGGACACGGACTTTTTTGCGTCGCAGACGCCGAATGGTGTAACAAAACCGTTAACCGTTACTTTTAATCATTTACTCAAACTGTTCATCTTTTGCGCAGTACAGTTGTGCTTTTCTTTGTGCGATTAAAATATGAGCAAAAATAATTTAATAAAACGCGATAGTGCGCGCAACTCTATTAAAAGGAGTCTCGCCGCGAGTAAAAAAGCTGATTCGTTCGATGAGGCTGAAATTGAATCGTATCTCCAGCTTCTATCGGGTGTGTGGGCTCAATTTTGCCAAGCTCAGGACGAAGTGGAACTTTCTTGTGGCGGTGAGACTTTAGAGGAGCAAGAAGCAGAAAGAAACCAAGGGGAGGATTGGTATCGACAAGCATTGGCCAATTTCAAACGCGCTGCCAAGAAGTTTTCAGTTACATCGCAACCGCATTGTACTCGCGACACAAAACCGCAATCACGCGCTGACATAAAACTGCCAACCATACCCCTTCCGCATTTTTCTGGCGATCCCAAAGATTGGCGACCATTTAGCGATGCTTTCGAGTCGATGATTCATAATGAACCATCACTTAACGGATCGCAGAAATTTCACTACTTGCGTTGCAGTTTGCAGGGTGAAGCACTTCATGTTGTTAAGGGATTTCCTTTAACCGATCAGAACTACGAAGAAGCATGGACACTCTTAAAGAAACGCTACAACATCATTATTCACTAGCATTTTAACGCACTATTTGGATTGAAGAAAGTGAACAGTGAATCATCGGCAGCTCTAAAAGGACTTCTGGACGCCACTCAAGAGCATTATCAAAGCCTCAAAGCACTTGGCAGGCCTGTTACAAACTGGGACGATTGGCTGGTTCATTTGACGGTAAGCAAACTTGATTCTGAAACCCAAAAGCAATGGGAACTATCTCAAACAAGCGACGACGTTCCCACTTTCGAAACCCTAGTTTCATTTATCGAAACCAGATGCCGTTCTTTAGATAAATTCACATCAAGCAGTTTCCATTGTTAAATCTCACCAGCAATCAAGAAATAAACCGAAGTCCACCTCAGGTTCACTACATACGGTAGCTCCTTCTGACGTGTCTTTAATACAAAAACCACAAAACGACAAATGTGTCTTCTGTTCTTCAAAGCACAAGATATACAGCTGTGACAAATTTCGTTCTCTTGAAATTTCCAAAAGAGCTGCTGCCGTCCAAGACCAACCTTTGTGCAAAAACTGCCTAGCAGCAGGGCATGATCATCAACAATGCCGCAGTAGAAATACATGTCGTGTCTGCCAAGCACGTCATCACACTCTTCTACATCAGGAAGCTATAACAAACGTGCAAGGCCCAAGCTCAAGCAGCCAGTTTCTACAGTCACATCTCGCGCATACAGAACACCAAGTGCTACTCGGCACTGCTATGGTAAAGGTCGTCGATCATTCCGGAAGATACCAACCAGCCAGGCTCCTATTCGACAACGGATCGCATCTTTCCTTCATCAGTGAAAGGTTTGTACAAAAACTTAAACTAAAAAGATCTCCGTTTTCAGCAACGATTGAAGGAATAGGCGGCACTACAGCTGGAAACTCCAAAGGCGAAGTTGAGCTCACTTTGTCTTCATTCGACCACACCTTCATCACCACAATCCGTGTCAACATTTTGCAGAAAATTACAAGCGATTTACCATCATCAAAACTCACCAAGATCGTCTGGCCACATATCACTCGTCTGAAGTTAGCAGATCCCCAATTTCACACACCAGCTGCTGTCGATATATTGCTGGGATCAGATGAACTAGGACAATTTCTTCGCACTGGCTTGGTCATGGGCCCTATTGGTACTCCTATCGCACAGCAATCAACACTTGACTGGGTTCTTTTTGGGAAGGTTATCGACACGAAGCCCGCTTTTACGACTAATACCGTCCTTTGTCTGTATACCGACAATTCACTGACAAAAGCAGTCTCCGGATTCTGGGAGATCGAATCCGTTCCTGAAGTGAAACACCTAACCTTCGAGGAACAGCTGTGCGAAAAGCATTTTGCAGACACGCATTACCGCAAAGAGGATGGCCGCTACGTAGTCAAACTACCGTTTAAATCTGAGTGTCCACTTGGTGATTCTCGTCGCGCTGCCGTTCGTGCTCTTCTCCGAATGGAATCGCTTTTCGCCAAACATGAAAAGTTCAGGACCCAGTACAAAGATTTCATCCATGAATTTGTACAACTAGGCCATATGGAAAAGGTAGAACATATTCCAGCAGTTGGCAAGCATTACTATATGCCACATAGAGCTGTCATTAAAGAAACCAGCACTACAACTAAGTTGAGAGTTGTTTTCAACGCTTCGTGCCGCACTACAACTGTCTTTTCCCTAAACGACTCTCAGATGATTGGCCCCCAACTTCAACCAGATCTTTTCCTAGCGCTAATTCGATTGCGATCCTATCGTTTTACCATGAGCGCCTACATAGCAAAGATGTATCGTCAGGTTCGTATCGACGAAGAACACATTGATTATCAACGAATCGTCTGGTGTGATTCTCCCCACGATGATATCGAAGAATATAGAATTTTAACTGTCACCTACGGAGTTGCCTCGTCTTCTCATCTCGCAGTGAAGTGTGTCCAACAAACCGCAATAGACGAAGGCCAGGACTACCCTGAAGCAACAGAAGTCATTCTTCACCATTTCTACATGGATGACTTGTTAACCGGTTGTTTTGAGGAATCTGACCTGTGCCGACTTCAAGTTGAGGTTTCGACAATACTGAGTCGAGGTGGCTTTTGTCTTCGCAAATGGTCAACAAATTCTCCGATCGTCATCTATGCGATTCCAGAAGACCAACGAAAAACTCTACAGTCTTTGGATTTATCAGAACCGGACCCTCATCCGACAGCCTGGGATTTGCTGTTCAGGTTCATGATTTACACACCACAAACCTAACTAAACGTTTGTTTCTTTCAGAGGCATCAAAGTTGTTTGATCCGCTGGGTCTGCTCTCTCCTAGTACAATCATCCCTAAGATGTTATTCCAACGCCTGTGGAAGCCTAAGGTGGACTGGGATGAAGTTGTGCCGGAATATGTTAAACGCCAATGGTTAAGCTACAGGGACCACATCACGAGCCTCGCAACAATCAAAGTGCCGAGGTGGATCGCTGTCGGGATCCCTAACACTATAGCAGATCTACATGGCTTTGCTGACGCTTCACAATCAGCATACGCCGCCGCCATATATCTCCGCACAGTCTACCCCGACGGCAAAATATCTGTCCACCTTCTAACGGCTAAAACAAGAGTCGCTCCATTGAAGCTAACCACGTTGTCTCTACCACGCTTGGAGCTTTGCGGTGCTGTCTTATTAGCCCAACTGGTCAAACATACAAGAACTACGTTAGGAAAAAACATCCGAAACGTGTATGGATGGACGGACTCAAGTAGCCCTTCGCAATGGACATTCAACACCTCAAGTCTAACCAGGCTTTGAGCCGCCACAGAAAGCTTTTGAGGATGTATCCATTCTTAGACCAGAAAGGTGTGCTCAGGGTGGGCGGAAGGCTATCCAATGCTGCGTTACTACCGGACAAGAAGTGTCCTATTCAATTGCCAGCAACAGCAAGAATCACGGCTCTCATTTGTGAAGACATCCATCGTATGACACTTCACGCAGGTCCACAAGCTATGCAAGCAATGCTCCAGAACCGCTTTTGGGTCATTGGCGCTCGAAACATACTACGAAAAATATGCAGATTGTGTGTTAAATGCCACCGACACTCTCACATAATCCAACAACAGCTGATGGGCAATTTGCCGAGGCCTCGTGTTGTAGCTTGCAGACCCTTCCAACGCAGCGGTGTGGACTTTGCGGGTCCAATACATCTACGTTTTTCCAGAGGTCGAGGTTCAAAAGCCGTGAAAGGATACATTTCGATTTTTATTTGCATGGCAACAGGCGCAATGCATTTAGAACTAGCCAGTGATTTGTCATCATCAACGTTTATCGCTGCGTTCAAGAGATTCGTATCCCGTCGCGGTCATTGTAAGGAGTTGTACAGTGATAATGGCTCCAATTTCGTTGGAGCTGAAAAGGAGCTTAACATCTTGCTATCCCAAGCCATCAAAGACGAAGCGTTAACCAAATATCTTGCAGACGACGGCACGACTTGGCACTTCAATCCGCCAGCTTCTCCTCACATGGGCAGTTATTGGGAATCTGCTGTAAAACGCGTCAAATATCACCTGCGCCGCACATTAGGAGATAATTTATTGACGTTTGAAGAGTATTCAACGCTGTTGGCGGAAATAGAAGCTTGTGTCAATTCCCGACCTCTTTGCTCTATATCATCCGATGTAAACGACTTACTTGTTCTGACCCCAGGACATTTCCTGATTGGGGAGCCACTGAAAACGATTCCGGAGCCTGATATGACGGATTTTAGCAAGGAGCCTTGCTAACAGATGGCATCTAATTTCCAGTTTGAGACAACATTTTTGGAGAAGATGGAGCTCTGAGTATCTCGTCCAACTGCAACAGCGATCAAAACGGAGTCGCTCCAGTTCCAACTTCAAGATGGGTGACTTAGTCATTATCAAAGATGACAAGCTACCTCCAACCAAATGGAAACTTGCAAGAGTGACAAATGTTCATCCAGGAGCAGACGGCAAAGTGCACGTAGTCACTCTTAAAACAGCTGATGGGTTTTTGACTCGTCCTATTGTCAAGATATCGCCACTACTGGACGCACATGAAGAACCCATCGATAACTCATCATAAACCAAAGGACTTTGGAACTTATTATCCATTTGTTCCAAGGTGGGCGGAATGTTACGATACTATCTCGCAAACATAATGTTACGATATCATCTTACAAACACAATACATTACACTACGTTACCTAATTGACATTTCAACAAATTTAAATAAATAAAACAGTGAGTCTGCTGTCTGCTTTCAACCCCAAAGGACGTGTTTTTTACTTAGTTCGTGTTCGCAGATTTTCTTTTCGCCATTTTCAGCGCGACTTTTAATTCTCTTTTTCTTTTCAATACCTTTCGCCATTCAGCGCGAACATTCTATAATAACTGGTTTGGCGGCATGCCACACATTTTAAATGCATTTTTATTAAATTCAATTCATTTACACTTACAGCTAAACAAAAAAAAAACTTAAACATTAGCTTAATCAACGTATACTATCTCATAATAACTTACTGGCCCCATGCGGACGTTCTAAGTTAATCTAACACTTATACTATGTCTTTCGACATTTCTAGTAATGACTCAAAAATTCAAACTAAGAAAATAACTTATGTTATAAAAAACTTAGTGACTTTTTGCTTTTTTTTATATAGATAAAACTTACAAACTATCTTAAAAACAAACCTTAACCTACTTATAAACTAGGTTATTATATAAAATATTCTTTTTTGTATAGGTACGAGGGCGGGTCAATAAGTCAGTGACTTTTTGAATTTCTGACCTCTTTACTGAAACAGCAACACTGCTCCTGTCAACAGGCATCTGTCAGTTGACTCCTGTCAAAATTTAAACTTGCTGCGTCAGTTAGTTTGTGTTTGACAGCTATTTTTATCAGACTACTCACTAATTTGAGGAGAAAATGAAAAAAAGTGAATTTCGTGTGCTCAACCTCACAGGAAGGTTTGGCGTTGTTTAATCGCAATATGGAGGAGTTTTTGCGCCGTTTTGTAACCGTGGACGAAACATGGATCCATCACAACACACCAGAGAACAAACAACAGTCAAAACAGTGGGTTTCTAAGGGTGAATCGGCGCCAAAGAAGGCCAAGGTGTGTTTGTCAGCCAATAAAGTTATGGCGACTGTTTTTTGGAATGCACGCGGGATAATCCACATTGACTACCTTCAAAAGGGAAGAACAATCAATGGGGAATATTATGCCAACTTATTGGACCGATTCATTTGGCCAAGAAAAAAGTTCTTTTCCACCAAGACAATGCAAGGGTGCACACATGTGCAGTTGCCATGGCAAAAATCCATGAATTGGGCTATGAATTGCTCCCTCATCCACCCTATTCTCCAGATTTGGCTCCGAGCGACTACTTCTTGTTCCCAAACCTGAAGAAATGGCTTGGTGGAAAAAGATTTGACTCCAATGATGAAGTCATCTCGCAAACAAAGGCCTATTTTGAGGACCTCGACAAATCATTTTTTTGGAAGGGATAAAAAAATTGGAGAAGCGTTGGACAAAGTGTATAGAGATCAAGGTAGACTACGTTGAAAAATAAAATTATTTTTTTATCAAAAAATCTGTGTTTTATTCCAAAAGTCACGGACTTATTGACCCGCCCTCGTATCTACTAAAAGTTGTTACCCTTTCTTAGTTCTTTTATATATTTTTTTAATTTTTGTTTTGTAATATTTTTTCATTTTCCCTTAAAAACTACCCTAATTCGCCCTCAAAGGGCTATATAGAACATGAAGGAAACGAAGAATAAGTCTCCTCTCCTTCACTAAGCCACCAAGAATTGTTGGTGCTGTCGAGCAAGGGCCTACCGCCCTACTGAACCGGAGAGGCTCCGTACTACCGTGTGCGACGTCTCTGTCACAGTTGAGTCGGCTATCCGCAGCTGTTCGAGCGACGTGGAAGATTAGCGGCACCGCTAATTTGCCCTGGATCAACTCTTTTTTATCAAAATAGAGAAACGCCTCTGGAGGCAAGCTGTTAAGCGTACGCGTACGAGGTAATAAACCCCGGAGATGAGATTGTTCTTCTAAGTCATTGCTCTAGAAATGTGTCTTCGAATCAACTTAATGGCGAAATTGTCCACTCTAATTAGGTTCACCTTATTGTATAAGACAGAATGGTGTTCTATACAAGCGAATGGAAGGCCTCTCAAACTCTCGAATCTTTTCCATTAAACTTACTCTCACGTTGAACCACACGGGACATCCAAATACATGCATAGGCCGAATAAGGGCCATGTAGTAGATTACCTTTACCCCCGCATCGAGTTGTCTGCTATAAAACGGTCTCTTTGTAAGGGCAAAAGCACCTTTGGCTCTGGCAACATTTATATGTTTGGTAAAACACAGATATTGATGTAGCCAGATCCCAAGGTACCTGCCCACATTTCGACAAGCAAGTAGTTGTCCATGTTGTCCCACGAGCGGAAACTTTCGCTAATTCTCTCTGATATCCGTAGGGGCCCCAGACAAAGGAGTCCTAAAAAGAATGGCTTCCGACTTCTGTAAGCTAATCTTCAACTTCCAGTCATCGCAATATCGCTTAATCTTATCGAAGTCACGTTGCAAGAGCGTATTTATGACCTCGATCTTTGGACCTGTTCTGTACGCGATCAAGTCGTCTGCGTACGCTATGGCATGGTGAAGCGAGGTCTTAATCGGCGAATTAGCCGCACCTTGTGGCAAACCATTTTTAATATCAAATACTCCAGCAGAAGTCACATCGCCATTCTTCACGATGAACTACGAGTATCTACTGGTGAGCATATCAAAAAGGATGTAAAGCAGTGGTTTACTTATGCCCAGCCTGTTCAACTTAAAGAATAGTCCCTCTAACCATACGGTGTCGAACGCCTTGTCCAAGTCAATTATGGGGGCACCCGTACATTGTTTCTTGCTTTTGTTCCACTGGATATCAGATACCAGCTTGGACGCGACATGTGAGATATCATGTGCCGCCTTAAAACCGAATTGATTATACGGAACTATATTTTTGTCCTCAACCCACTTAGTCAGGACTCTATTGATCAACTTTTCGAATACCTCACTAATATTGGGAAGGAGACTTTATCCCTTTTGGGAATACGATGCACCACCGCTGTTTTCTATTGCACTGGATAATGGGCATTATTCAAAGTATTATTAAAGGTCATACAGCTTTTTGAATGATGTGTGATAGGGAGACCTATAACGATATAACATTTACTGTTAATTCATAAATTGGAATCTGCAAATGTGGCCAAACGTCAACAAGTATTGACGACGGGGCACACAACACCGGTCATGAAAGTATGGTAGTGACTGAAAATCAATTTAATGAAGAGTGTATGGCTGCAGAAAATTAAACACAAAAATAGAAAACGCCACAGACCTGTGATCGTGACATACATAAACAATCGACTTTGTAATAGAGAAAGAACAGTGCAAATACACGAAGCACTGGCCAAATTGATAGCCATAAATCAATTGCTGTTTTCATTCATTGGTTTTCAAAACTTCATGTCTGTTATTGAGCCGAACGATGAGTCATGCAAAGAGGAAGCAAATAAAAGAGATTAATTGCCGCAATTTCATCAGTTTTACCACAAGAAACAAGAAGAGTGTAACTGCACATATTATAGATGTTATATGGTGCTCTCACCACGCATGAGCTAGAAGAATAACATACAGCAAACAATTTGGCGGAAGACCTACAAGACACATTTTCTGACTGGTCAATTGCTGACAAAGTCACGGCTGTCGCTTCAGATATTGCTGAAAACATTGTTAATGCCATTTCTTTACTATCCTGAGATGTTTCTTTCGTAACATGTGCAGCCACGCTCTTCAACCGGCCATCAATAGTGCACTTAAAGGCGAAAACTTGCAACAACTGATCCAACAATACAGCAGAGTATTTGGGCATTTCAAACACTCTTCAGTTGTAAAAAAGTCCTTAAAACTCAAACAAAATCATTTTGCTACATCAAAAACAATATTATTGCAATCTTGTTCCACTGGTTGGAATTCGACATACACGATGCTACGAGGGCGGATCAATAAGTCCGTGACTGACGCAATAAACAATTAACAAAAGTGGGTTTGTGGCCAAACTTGAAGCTACCTATACTTATTGCATGACGGGTACTACCCCGATTTCTTACGTCACCATCTTGTCCCAATCAGCGCGGAGAATGATCGAGAAACTCGCCGATAATGGTGGTCCTAACTAAAATGGCAAGGGCATGCTCGACCAGTACCTTAATATTAGCCTACGCCGTCATGGGCTCACATCCCTATATGGGAGAGATAAAAAGATGTGACGAACGAGCTAATATCCTTGGATAATTAATTCACCGTTGAGTACAAAGTGAATGAAACGATTAAAGCACAACGACCTTCAAATCTGCACGTGTAATGTTCGAACAGACTAGCAGAGACCCTCGAATCCTGCAAAGCAGACAGAACCGCTATTCAAGGAGTGCGATGGGATGGACCGCACAAAAATGGATGAAAAACTGTGAATATACCATAGGGAATATAAACGCCCACGCCCGTATGAAGGCGAAGGACTACCATACCAAGGAGCCCTAAGTGTGACCTGAAAATCGTCCTGGGCGATTTTAATTCCTACCTAGGCAAGGAAGTCATCTTTGGTAATATAATGATCACCACAATGTGATCCATGTTCCAATCCGGAATTCAACTTCATGTGGTTAAAATTCCATCTCCGTAAGCAAATTATACACTACTGCTTTATTTATAGAAGGCCCAAACTGTACAGCAATTCAACCTTTAACGAGTTTGATGCGCTGTCTGACTCCATTCAAAGAATTGTATCCCTGTATCCTCATACTGAAATCGCTATTACGGGCGACTTCAATATACACAATTCTGGGTGTGTTGAGGTTGCGGAAAGCAACCTAACGCAGCTTGTAAATGAGCCCACGCGAATACCAGACGTTGATAGTCATACCACCAACACCCTGGACTTGTTTTTAACTTCTCACCCTGATAAGTACACCATTGATGTGCTCTCCCCTCTAGGCTCGTCGGACCATTGTGTCATATCAGCTAATTTCTCGTACACCGACCACACAGTTAGAGAAAAAATTCCTAAAAGAACCGTATGGCAATACGAGAAAGCCAACTGGAGCGGTCTTAACAGCTTCTTTAGGAATTTTAACGACGTGGATGCCGCTGCTGATATGATTACAGACACCATTCTCTTTGGAATGAGATCCTTTATTCCTCATCGGATGAAGAGTATCAAACCAAAAAAAAAGGCATGGTACGACTCGAGCTGTAAAGAGGCCGTCAGGGTTAGAGAAATGTTTTTTCGGTCCTACAAGACCAACCCGACAGAGGAAAACCGAAAAAAGTTCAAACGAGCCAGAAATGACTGCAACGCCTTTCTTAAGCGTGTGAAATTCCTATACGACCAAAAACTGAGGCAAAAAATACTGCAATGTCCCAAAGGCAGTAAAAATTGTTGGTCGTTCGTCAAAAACATTAGAAATTCCGCCTCATCCTCCATCCCAACGCTCATTTACAATGGCATTCCAGCTGTCAGCTCTTTGAATAAGGCCAATCTGCTTGCTGCACACTGTGCAGCCAGCTCAACACTCCCAGATTGTGCTTTGTCTCCGCCTACACTTGAGTGCGTCGAATCTTCAATGGAACGAATCTACTTTCGCACTCGTGTAGTAGCAAGAGTACTTAAAGATCTCAACATACATAAATCCGCTGGTCCAGATGGTATATCTCCCCTTCTTCTGAAGAGGTGTTCTTCCTCGCTGGCAAAACCACTGCGTAAAATTTTTCATCAATCCTACACTTTAGGACTCTTCCCGAGCAGATGGAAAACAGCATTTGTCCAGCCCGTCCCTAAAAAAGGCGAATCATCTTCTCTCTCCTCCTACAGACCCATTGCACTTACGTCCCTTCTTTCCAAGGTCATGGAAAAGCTGATAAACCGTCAGCTAAAGAAATATCTCGAAACACGAAAACTTCTTAATGACCGGCAGTATGGTTTTCGTAGCAACAGGTCCACTGGTGATTTGATGGCATGTCTCACCGAAAAGTGGAACCAAAGCGTACATCAATCTGGCGAAAGCAAGATAGTTGCACTTGATATTTCTAAGGCATTTGACAGAGTTTGGCATCAGGCTCTTTTGTCGAAAATGCGTGCATTTGGGATCGACGACTCTCTTCTTCAATAGATTAGAAATTACCTTTCGGAACGTTCAATTCAAGTTGTCTTGGACGGTTTCAAGTCTGATATTCACAAAATAAATGCTGGTGTGCCCCAGGGCTTTGTTCTGTCGCCGACACTCTTTTTAATTTTAATTGACGATCTCTTGTCTGCTACTTCTAATCCAATATATTCCTTTGCTGATGACAGTACTCTCTGCTTTTCATATTCGTTCCCGGACTCACGGCCCTGCTCTTCGGCTGTAGAACGAGAACGGCAGCGTATGCTAAGCTCATTAAATTCCGATATCAACAGCATAACCAATTGGGGAACTATCAATAGAGTGGAATTTAATGCTTCCAAAACACAATGCTGTCTTTAAAGCGAAATTTAAACACCCAGTCATTATCTATGAATGGCACTTGCATCGTCGAAACCGAAAAACTTTCCATTCTCGGTATGTGTGTCAATGACAACTTACGTTGGAATGACCACATATTTGATGTCGCCAAAAATGCTGCGAAATGTCTAGGTTTCCTCAAGCGATGTAAGAAATATTTTACCCCCTCTGATCTGGCCTCAATATATAAGGCATTCATCCGCCCAAAATTGGAGTACAACTCCCACATCTGGTCAGGTGCTCCTAAAACATCTCTGCACCTGCTAGATAGGATTCAAAACCGTGCGATAAAACTTATTGACGATACTAATATCAGTCAATCAATGGACACCCTCGAACACCGACGAAATGTCTCGTGTCTCACTTTGTTTTATCGCTACTTCCACCACCAGTGCTCCACTGAAATCGCCAGTAGCATTCCGCCCATTCAAACTTTCAACCGTAACACCCGTCTCGCTATGAATGCTCATCAGTATACCCTCAAGCCCATTTTCGGACGTACTCTAAAATATCGTAATTCGTTCCTAAGTCGTACAACTCGCTTATGGAATGCCCTGCCGATCTCTGTATTTTCTGGTCGTTATAACTTGCAAACATTTAAAAACAATGTACATCGGTACCTCTCTTCTCCCTAAATTTCCTTTGCCCGCGCTGTGTACAATCACCTTAAGGGTACTCAAACCCCTTGAGCGCGCGCTCATTATAAAAAAAAAAAAAAAAGTGCAGCCTCCATGCCATCTCCGCCAAAAACGTTCACAGGCTTATTGAATTTGCGTCGAGACGTAATGTAACTATAATCATCACACTGTTTCCATACCTTGACATATTTACATAAAGGGACCTTGCTGTCTCCAGATGAACAAACCGTCAACCGAATTGATCATATTGCAATCGATGTATGGCACTCCTGCAGTGTTTTGGATGTCCGAACATCAACTCGGACATTACCTTCTTGTTGGCAAGGGGGAGAGGTGGCATGATTACATTATTTTGGTAGCTTAGGAACGGATTTAGTTAGTAACTTTATTTTCAAGTGGCAACACTGATTTCCCGTCACCCACAAAACATTTGACAGTTCGCCGAAACCAAGGACGCCGGCACATCGAGTCAAAGTTTTTGGCACTAAAAAGTAAGTATTTTGCGTCATTTAAGTTGTTTTTTGGTATTTTATTGTAAACAAATATATGTAACTGCTTGTAGATTAAGTTTTTGCATATATTAGGCCTTGCAGATGTGTAAAAACTGAGCCGCAAAAGTTTTGATATTGTTGTTATTTTGAAGGTTATATTTTTTTTAAAGAATAAGTTATGAAAGAGCCGGGTGCATGGGCCATAAGAGAGCTAGCTCTTTCATAACCCTGCATTTGGGTTTTGTAAATAAAATAAAATAATAATAAATGTGTATTTTTTTTTTCATATATTATCAAATTATTTGCTTCAGATATTGCATTATGGAAAAGTCTGGCCCAAAAAAACGAAAAAGACCCGAAAAATCGGTAATTGAAGAAGCAGTCAGTGAAGTTTTGGAGAAAGGCCAATCCATAAACAAAACTGCACTTGGCTTAAATATATTGAGGGCATACTTAGCTAAAATAGTTTAAAAGTTAAAGACTTCAGGTGAATCAGCTTATAAACACTGTCCTAATATAGGAAATAAGCGTATTTTCACAACAGACCAGGAGAATATGGTTGCGGATTATTTAAAGACTGCTTCTAAAATGTGCTATAGCCTAACAAGACATCAAAGTAAGAAGCTGGCATTTGATTATGCTATGGCCAATGATATCAGCCCAGATAAATGGAAAGAACTTCAAACTGCGAGTTACTCGTATGATTGACTCAAAGGGTTTATGTGCAGACACACAGATTTAACTGTGAGAAAACCTGAAAGCACTTCTCTATTACGTGCAACAAGTTTTAATAAATCTAAGGAAAACTAAGCACTGTTTTACGCAAATACAATTTCTCACCCATATGATATTTAACGCTGACGAAACAGGCTGCAGTACCGTCACCAATCCTCCTAAAGTCATCGCTGAAAGAGGTTCGAAACAAATTGGCAAGTTACCTTAGCAGAACGAGGAACATTAGTGACAACTCTGTTCTGCTGGTGGTTTTTTAACGCCTATTTTTGTGTTTCCTAGAGTAAACTACAAAGATATTATGTTAAATAATGGTCCGCATGGAGCTCTAGGGATGGCTCAAGCATCTGGATGTATCACTGAAGACTGTTTCGTTAAAGCGTTAAAACACTTTGTGATTCATATTAGGCTATCAATGGAGAATCCAGCATTGATATTAATGGATAATCACAGCTCTCATGTGAATCTCAGAGTGGTTGAATTAGCCAGACAAAACTCAATCATTATAGTTACATTCCCACCGCACTGCAGTCATAAACTGCAACCACTCGATGTCACAGTATATGGGCCTTTCAAAACTAGATACCTCATTGCCATGAATGAATGGATGTTATCAAACCCTGGCAAAACGGTGACTATTTATCAAGTTGAGCAATTTGTAAAAGAAGGATTCTTGAAAACAGAAATTTACCCCTTAAATTCTAATATATTTAATGAGGAACAACTTTTATCTTCATATGTCACTGATAGACCTGATCCATCACAGTCAAAGGATGGTAATGAATTGAGCTTGGACAAGGAAAATATTGAAACTAACTTAAAATTAACACCTCCGCCTTCTACACATCCACTTGAAGCTCGCGAAGAAAATGAGGTTGTAACAGACCAGATTATCAGACCATCTCCCCATTCAACATCTACCTACGGATGTAGATATCCGTACAGCCCAAAGCCACTGAACCATTGTGAGGAAGTTCAACGTCGAACGGCTACAATTGCAAGAGACCGCTAGGGCCTTTTCCGATCGAGTATCACTTAACATCTCGAGAAATTCGATGCCCCCACCTTCGAAATATACACCGCCTCTGATGTTTTGGGATTCAGTCCTAGTTGGATACCCGGATACAGACAAGCAAACCTGGAAAAGCAAAAGATATGCAGAGTAGAAAAAAAGGGAAGAACATAGGCTCTTCAAAAGAAAAAATGAAAGAGTACGACAAGCGCTCGATCGAAGCATTGATAGATACTACCGGAAGAATGAAGTTCGGAAATTGTACCTGAAACTAAAACCAACATGCCAAAACTGTGAAACTCAAACAGAAACTCTGCAAGGATGGGGAAGAAAACCTCATAATAGAACCACAGTCTCTGTTGAGAATCTGGAAAGGTTATTTCTGCTGACTGTTAAACAGTAATAACGAACAACAACAACATCCCACCGTCAGGCAGAATGAACCATTCAACCTGGAGGGAGGTCAACAATACTGCTGGACCCGAACTGCCGAAGTATTTTAAACCAGCAGGTGATGATTGGCTACGGAACATTAATCAACTCATATCCGATGAAAGTATTCCCTACAAATGGAATCTCAGCTTTGTTTCACCGAACCTATAGAAGGGAGATCCCCAGAACTGTGCCAAATCCTGTCTGCGGTATTATTATGTGAATGCCTAACACCCTGCGTAAACAGTCGGATCGGCACCTTTCAGTATGGTTTTAGACAAGGAAAGTGCACAATAGATCAAATTTTTAGATTACAGGAGTTCTTTGAGTTCCAAATCGATACACATTCTTCATCGATTTCGAAGTCGCATATGACAGCATCTATAGTTGAGTTATCCAGAGCCTGGTATAATTATCTAATTTCGGCATGGCTGTTAAGCTAAACTTAGACTATGCAGAATGACGATGGGGAAATCAAGCTGCTCCGTCAAGGTCGGTTATGACAAAATCGAGACCCACAATATCAGAAAAGGACTTAAACTTTTTCGACATCGCTCTTAAAAGAAATATGCGAAACTGAAAAATCAACCCCATAGGCGTCATTTTCAAAAGTCTGTTGACTTACTCGGATATGCAGATGACATTAACATATTTGAAAGAAACTCAGCGATCTGTCACGACAGGCAGCCACATTTTTAAGGTAGAAGGGGACTTTATATACCTCGGCTCTGCTAACAACTCCGACAACGACACCAGCACGGAAATCATGCGAAGAATCACCCCTACTAATCGCTGCTTCTTTAGGCTTAGAGGCAATTGAGTAGTAAAGCCCCCTCTCGAGCAATCAAAAACATATTATACAAGACACTGATCATCCCAATCGCAGAAGGGTGGACATTGGCGAAAGCGGATAAGGAGACATTTCAACAGCGAACTGTACGGGCAGTAAAGCGATGCTCGGATATCCCTACTTCTGGGCGTCCCAGCCCAGAAAGTTTTCGACTCTAACCCACAAGGAAAACCCTGTATAGAACCACCTAATCTAAGGTGGTGCACATAAATGGGATCTCAGCCAACATAGTGTACGCAACTGAAAGCAGCTGACAAGAGATCACACTAGCTGGAGAGGCATGTTAGCTGAGGCCCTGATCCACCCCGGACTGTAGCGCCATCTAAGTAAGTAAGTTAGTAATTAACTAGTCCCTATATCCCAAATTGCTGAACTAATTTAACTACAGCTGAGTGAGAAGGTGTTTCACCTTTCATTGCTTCAGCGAAATTTTCAACATTTTTGTAGTGAATTTTAACAATACATATCAGTTCAGTTTTTAAGCAGGTATTGTTATATTTTTGTTAATGGCATACCTTTCACCTTTCATCTGAAAAATAATGAAAGCATATTTTTTGACAATTAATAAAAGAGCAGGCTATTCAAAATGTAACATTTTATTGGAAATGCCTGTATTTGAAATATCCACATATCAGGATATAAAGAGTCAATACTACTTTACAGTAAGCATACTCATTTCCTTTTATTTTAAAAATGATTTCCATACAATTATTGACTTCATATCTATATTTTCGACGCAAATGGAAGCACTCACTCTCTTAGTCAAGAAAAACATCAATTTATCACTCATCAACTTACCGATACTTTCGGTTAACTGCCAACGATTCCAATCCGAACTTAATAAGTCCCCTAAGTAAAGCTATATAGTTTGTTTATGAAAATACAAATATTTTCTATATTTACTCAAAACCATGACAATGCCCACACCACAAACTCGCAATCCTAATATTTTCCTTCAGATCATAAATTCACAAACGAAAACATTGTCTTTCAACCAAGCAAACGACTGATCGAAATACCATGCGAACCAATCAGTGATCATTCTTACGAAAACAAACTCCCTATTCCGTCAGATACATGTTTCCAATTGGCTGCACACTTTAATGAACAAAATAAAAACAACACAGACAGAAAATAGAAAGATACATGGAATCATCTTGCTGCAGCAGCATCCATAGATACAGTTCAACATGGTCTTTCAGTTTCGGTTCTGATCGCAAGAGTACTCGTGTACGCAATTCAAATCGGTAGCGATTTTATGAAGAGTAAATAAATTTTTGAATTAAATTACCGTAAAAATGTACTCAACGGCTACAAGTCAGCACAATTTTAAATTTGAAACTTTCGACTACTACTTACGGGCTAATCAAAAATTTGTGCAAAATAATTTCGACAATAGTTTTCCACAGCAGAGAAAGTTTCAAAACAATCTATTTACCACCACATGTGAATATTCTAGTTATCCTACGGTGAATTTTGCAAATCAATGCGGATACAATAGCGAACAGCCGACACAGTTTTATTTGAATCAGAACAATGTATACGCAGAAAACTCAACTTTAAGGAGTTATTTGGATTTGTTCCAAAGCAAAAACTGCTCTTCAAAGCATTGCAGTGACGAGAGTACTATTGGCAGTGAGGATAATCCAAAGGATTGTAATGAAAGTGCAACACAGATGAATGCATCTGACCTTAATTACCGTTTGACCGGGTGCGATTGGGACTTTTTAAATGTTACAAGTGGCAACAACAGTGACGCTGAAATGAGTTTTCAAAATACCAGCCAACAATGTGAGAAAGTTATTTGGGATGGGAAGACAACCGAAAAGCAGAAAAGTGAGTACAACGACTTAAGCTATCTACAATAGTTGTAAGCTCCGCAGCTTTGAAAATCTAGTTTGAAAACCCTAAGGAAGCTAAGGTACTACTAAAACTTCCACGTAGTAGCAAAGCGTAGACATAAAAACAAAAAGATTGCATTCAAAATAATTTTTTTAAGAAAAATAACATCTCATTTAAAAGTTGAGTATTTGGAGCCGATTCCGTCTTGATAACCAATCGCCTCTGTCATGGCTCACTTACTTACTTAGATGACTATCTCTACTGCTGGAGAGGCTTTCGGTCAACTGCCTTGTGCACTGCAACATGGTTGATGTCCATTTCAACTTGAGTGCTCCACTTGACGCAAAGTCTTCCTCTACATGGTTGGCAGCTCCTCCAGGTAAGAAACAAAGGCCCAAGCGTTTATATTCATTCGCTCTACATGCTCTCAGATGCGAATTTTCTGACTAACTGGATGTCCCTGCGCTGTTCATTAAGAGCAGTATTTCAGACGACTTTGTGGTATCGAATCCACTGATCCATAGCACTTAATGTAAGTTGTAAGAGCGTTGACGAAAGATTGAGCATTCTTTCATTTCTTAACGATTGCAGACGTTGTTGTGACTTCTGAGATATCTGTAGACGCATCTGTACCTGCAACTAGGTAGCGAACGCAGTCTATTTTGGCCTCTCGGAATGTTCGGGAGCTATAATACTGGAGGAGTTCCTTCTGTTAATCGCAACATAATCAAATTTTACGATCAAATGAGTACCACGCACATGTGAGAATTTAAGTGATAAAGCGGCATGCTAGCTATTGCGTTATTCCGCCTCTCAACAAGTCAATAAGCTTAAGACCGTTTTCAATCGTGATGTCGGATAGGCTATGCTTTCTGACTGTACTCTCAAAGATGTCATACTCGTATGTTCCTATTTTGTCGTTAAAATCATCTTTAATGTTATGTTTAGGGCGTTGCTTGTAGGTTTTGTCGATGATCACGTTTATCATCGTCGCGTATCATTGTTGTGATGTGAATTGGTACTTTGCTTTCGCTCACATACTGAGGATTCGGTTGCCTAAGTCTGCCGCTCACAAGAGTTCTACATCCGAATAGATTCTTGTTCTCTGTAGTGGTCATAGGATAGTTCCTCTGTTGGCTATCCCATCCCACACTATTCATAGCATTCTAGGGCCTCCTTTAGTTGTTCGACTATGTGGTAGGACATCCCATGATTTGAACGTCATTGTTTTCTTTGTTTACTTTGCAACTTCGTCAATTGTAAGGTCGTCATTGTCCGATGTTATAAGTTACTTTCCAATGTTTCTACATTGTCGATTAGATAACCGCACCTACAATTAGTGGGGTCAGGTCCTTCTTGGGAACCCTTAAGCAAAAGATGCCTGATATTCTAGAAAAAGTAACCCGCTTCGGAAATCTGAGGGCTTCCGAAGGATTCACCGCCCACCACATCTATTTCAGCGTCTGGGGTAGTCTTGTAAAATATTTAATAACCTCAGATGCAAATATGTTGAATAAACTCACACTGTTGTCGCCGCCTTTGGTTCAAACAAGCAAATTCGTCCGAGGTATATCCTTCTTCTGCGGTTCGAATATTTTTGACATTGACGAATATTTTTTGACAGGATATCATTGTGTTGCTATATTTTCCCCTGCCTAACAGTCGCGAGACCAGTCCCCGGTGGTTACCACGTAGACATAAAATAAGCCCAATTAATGTGTATTCATACTTACAGCATTGGGCATCACCACATTAACTCTGTTCAGTCACAACCTAATCGTACAACGATCAGCCACATCCTTTCGTGATCGTCGTCTAATTATTCATCAACTGTGCTAAAAATCAGAAAAAACAAACAGCTTTAGCCAAGGTTTAGATCACGGTAGGACGTTGTCAGAACTTACCTACAATGGAACACAATTTCAACTGATATTTATCAATAGTTTGTACATTTTTCCACTGTACTACCTGCTTATTATCTGGCAATTTAATGGTGAAGAGAATCGAAGACAATAGTGCGCTGACGGGTCAAGTTAAGCCTTTGAAAAATGGTCCACTGATCTATTTATATGTTAAAGCAATGTAGGAAATTCAATAAACTGTTGGCTTTTCTTTGGTTTAGGAATGATTACATTCTTTTTTTTGTTTTCAGACTATACTAGTCAAACTCATTCTATACCAGTAGGCATATACTGAAACATATGTAAGAACTTTTGATAAGTACTAGCACCGACCACATCATTGCACAGTACCTGCAACCTGATACCAGCCTCTGGTCAGCCAGGCTGTAACCTGGGAAGTTGTGCCATCAACTGATGTGCTTGCAGGAAGCTTCTTCACCTCTGTTCCCACGATCTCGAATTAACCCACGGAGCCGACGCAAATTGCTCCTTCAGCAGCAGTTATATATTGCACTAGAAGATTGTTCCATCAATAGAAATTTCTCTTCAGTGACAAGACCCACGTCTTCCAGAAAGCTCTTTTACAGTATCAAAAAACCGGTAGTGCTTTAGATTCCTTAGATAGGGTGATAAGGAAATACATAGCCTACATACCTTAATTTAATGTAGCAGGAAGTAAATCATTGATGACCGTTACAAGCAACATCGGTCGAAATAAAAGACCTTGATGTACGACATCTTACCATTGGACAGAACATATGAGTTCCTCTTTCCAGCATCGTCCATATTTCATTAAACCTTGTAGACACTTCTCTTATGCATATTCAAAATGCGAAATGTTCTTTCATACTGATTGAAAGCCGACTAAATGTATCTGAGACCTGTTCTTGATCCGTAAAATGTTGATAGGTCAATGGTAGTGGACCCAACATCGAGTGCTAAATCTTAACGCACCTTATCTGCCTCGGAAGCACGTGTCTTTGCTATTATGTATCTTCTGTACGAAATTCCACATTCGGTTACATTATGATACCTGTCTTTCACAGCTTCAACTGGGAATTTTTCCTTTTTTATGACAGGTTTTGTCGATGTAGGATACTTGAACCTATGTAAACGCGGTGGGATTCCTACCCACAATTTCTTTGTTTTTTTTTTTTAAATAATCTAAAGCGCATGTCTAGTGTGAGAGTTCCAAAAATGTTTTGACTTAACATACTTGCTAAAGTACACTAACACGTTGCAATCGGCTAATTCGGTGATTTAGCACTGTTTCGAAGTCTTCTCAAATTTCAGCAGGCTGAAATTAAACATTTAAATGGAGGTTCGAAACTATTAAGAGTAGTTCCTTAAGTTATATACCATACTTTTCTCGAACCGATTTCCTTATTACCTTATTACTTCTATATACTCGTAGCTATGCGCTGAATTCTTTCTACTTTGAAGGTTACCAGGCCATTTTTGAACTCAATGCGAGGGTGTCTATTACTTACTTACATGCTTTACTTACTTACACACTTAAGGTGACGCTACAGTCCATGATGGACCTGGGCCTCAACCAAACTCTTCAGCTTAATCGATGCTTAAATAGCTGCCTCCAATTTCGCTCTATAAGTGGGCAGTTCGCCGTTGTATGTATCTCCTCCTCCACTCATAGTCTATGCAGATGGGATCGGAAATCACCCGAAGAATTTTCCTCTCAAAATAGCCAAAAACATCCTCTTCTATTTTTAATAAAGTCCTTACCTCTGCGTCATAGGGCAGGACTGAGATTATTAATGTCTTATCGCCGAGAACAATTTGAATGTCATAGCTGGGGCACTGCTTGTAAGTCTTATCCAAGAACTTGTGGAAGCTATCTTTTATGTAGTCAGCTTTCTCCTCTATGAGGCCGCGCTTACATATAAGACCAATGTTGGCAAATTTATCGAGGATTGTTACAAGGCGCTCGTTAACATGCCGGAAACCCAAGACTTCTTGCCTAAATTTGCCTCTAACAACGAATCCGCATCCAAATAAGCGCTGCTTTTGCCGTCGATAACAATAGCCGTATGCTATTGCTGCTTTGCAGCAGTCGAGGTCCTCCCCTAGTTGTTTTACTCACGTAGCCTTATAAGGTACCTAACATTTCACGAACAGATCCGAAGTTCTTTGTCCTTATTCCCTTTACAGGGATTGTCAATAGTAAATCCATCCGTACCCGAGGCTTATTGTTACTTCGTAACTGTGGGTTATTTTTCCATGGCCGGACATTTACCCCGACGGCACAACCCCCAACCTATATGGCAAGTTCCAGCAAGTTAGACCAAAGCCAATAACCCGTTCGGAAATGTGAGCCCTGCCGTTGTTCCATTAAGAGCAGATCCGCCTCCACCTCTTTTCCAAGACCCTGACTTAGTTTCGGAGATCCTTACCGGCCTGACCTCCAAATATTTCGGGGTTGTACTTCACTGGACTCCCGTTACTTCTTGGAGGTAAAATAAGCGCAATTGGTGTGTAGAAAATAGTTACAATACTGGGCATCGCCAAGTTAGGACTTTTCAGTGCCTACCCTATTTCTACAGCACTCAACCACGTATGTTAGACCCAACAAAGCTCGCACTGTAATCATTTCGATTTCCAACTCGTAGTTGGATCTGTGCTCTGTCGGAGCATAACACTGAAGGGTGGTGATTTTTTCTATTAGGCCTAAAACCTCCTCATTAATATACAAACAAAATATAAGGCTACAATGAGCTTCTAGCACTATCAACATTCTTAAACTATGTTTCCCAGAGTAAAAGAAGACATCCTTGTTCACCCATTTACCTTACCTCACTTAGCCCCAAAATATTACTGTATCGTGTAAACTCTCTAATTTGAGGAATCTGGTGTTTTAAGAGCCTTCGCCTAACTATCATCTTATCGCTATCCTATCATTGGGCCCCCGCCCAATTATCAAGGCTTCGCCCTTTAATGACGTTGTCTAATAATGAACGGGGGCAGAGCAAAGTACTGGTCTTATCGTAAACATCTTCAGATGACGCTACCGAAGGTTGCTACGATTTGATCAGTCACAAGCTGCCGGTCATAGGTCTTGTTGGCGGCTGGACCACCGGTAGTCCCTACCAGGACTTAAATCACGGTACCATGGGAGTCAGGAGCCCCCCGGATCTCGGTCCGGGCCTGACTTGTTAGAGGTAGGCCCCCTTGTGGGAGCGTCATGGTGGCTGTGGTTTAAACCCAAAATCGCGGGTAAGAGTCTTCCTATGGTTTTCCTTGGTTTTCCTTTTGGTTTTCCTTGGTTTTCCTTTGGTTGACTCAATGTGGAGTTGCAATAAGTGCTGGGTGCTGTGACCCTAAGAACAGTAAGAGGTTTTAGGTCGGCCTCGACTCATACCAAGGGTGGAACTTGTGCCGGCAACACAGTTCCGAATTGGTATCAATGGATTGACGGTGAGCGATGGCAAGGCGTATCCTTGCTCCCATGGATGTATGGGCATCCCGTAGGTTTAAGCCCACACGGCAGGTACTTACGTTAAAAAACAAGAGACATCTATCCTATCATTATCCTTCATCAAATGTATGTACTGTATGATAAAATATTAACCGTCAATGTCCAAAGAATTTGTTTCATCTCGGAAAAGTGGGATTTAATTGTCTACGACAGTATGCCTCTCCATATTGTGGCCTGTCTATATGTACGATGTGTTCATCGTCTTTTGCCCTTCACAGTCAGCAGAAGTGGGTCTTGTATTGGTGCGGTTCTGATTTTTGTGTTCGTGTCCTCTCTACTTTCTGCAACCTTGTAGTTGCATTAGTTTCATTTTCAATTGTCTGGACCTAGTTTTTATTAGCTTTATATGTTACCTTCTGAGAAGTTGGGTTTACATTTCTGGTATATGTACATATCAGCAGCAGATATATCTCAGCTTTAGTTCTCGCTTGCAGCATTGCACGAGAAAGTGATTGGCTGTAAGTTCCCTCCGGCATACATCTTCTAACCATGGATTTCTTGATTGTGGTCGCCTTGTGAAGCATTTCTGATAACCTTCTGTAATTTTACAAGA
This sequence comes from Volucella bombylans, assembly GCA_949129095.1. Lineage (NCBI taxonomy): Eukaryota > Metazoa > Arthropoda > Insecta > Diptera > Syrphidae > Volucella > Volucella bombylans. Next base: position 122,775,976 of record OX422140.1, on the reverse strand, counting down.
AATGGGGATATACACGGTCAGCAAAGACTTGGGTAGTATCCATTTAAACTTTCTCATAGAAATTTGTTGCCGCTTCATCACCCTTGATATTCCCATTCGTACTTTCGCTACTAGTATTGTAGTAGTCCAATTCAATGTTGGTACTTCCGAATCTGCGGATATCTAGAATACTTGATGCGCGTCTTTGTCTATATTAATTGTTGCCTTTTGATTAGGAGACTGCCGTGTGGTTGTATGGTCCTGAAGATGCCGAAACGCGTACTTCCTACAAAGATGTTTCGCTCACTCGCAAAGTCAATCAGTCTGTGAGTGTTTCCGGATATGTTGTCGTGGATGCTACTGTGATATGTAAGGACTCATAACATACCTTTCCCAGTTTATCACCTTAGATTAAAATTCAACGATATAAAAATAGTTTCGGCTTCGCAACTGTAGTGGCATAGCCAAGCTTGATAAACACTCATCATCGGTTCATTAAAAAATTCAGGAAATCGAAGGATATTGCAAGGTGGTAATGATGCCATTTTTTCCACCAAGAGTATTTTAGAAGACCACCTAGCAAACCATCTTTATCTTCATTCTGCTCTCTCTTCAATTTAACCAAGAAGGTGATCCAACCAGAGACATTATTTTAAATGTTGCAGTTGAACTGTTAGCATTCAGCTAGCTATTTCGTACATTGTGCTGAAATAGTGTGAATTCACTACAGAACCGCAGAAAATTATCGTAATTTTTTTCGTAAACCTTATATTGCTTTCGGTCATCATCAAGCGCCTTGTCGCAGAACTATAGTGAATTGAATCAATTAATTCAAAAGTCTCGTATAGGTTAGTGATTTGAAGACTCTACCAACTCGTGCTGAAAATATCGCCGCGCGCCGTAGGTGAAACTGTGACTGAAAACCCAGGTGTGTCCATTGCGAGGCGATCACATGAAATGGGCCTATCCGCAACCATTTTGCACTGGATTTTGCATAAAGACCATGCTTATAAAGTGAAGTTGGCACAGGAATTGAAACCAGCAGACCACTCACAACGCCGTACGAACAAGATCATGAGTTTTTACACAAAGTTATTCTGAGTGATGAGGCTCATTTCCATTTGTCTGGGTACGTACACAAGCATCTGGGGCTCCGAAAAAACTTGAGAAATAGTGGAACAACCTCTCTATCAACATAGAGTTACAGTTGTGTGATGTTTTTGGGCTAGCGGAGTTATTGGGTAATATTTTTTTAATATATAATATATTTTTTTCCAAATTGACGCTGTTACGGCCGTTTGTGTTGTGAATGGATTGTGTTATCGAACGATGTTCACTGACTTTCTTGCCTGAAATTGATGCTATGGATGTGGACAACGTTTATTTTCAGCAGGACGGCGCCACATAGACAGCTGTGTGGCATAGCTGGTGAAAAAATTGCGGAAAAATTTCCAGGACGTCTGATTTCTCGATATGAAGACTTCAATTGACCGCCGAGTTAAACTTCTTACTTTGAGGCTATATTAAAGGCAAAGATTACGCCAATGCTGCACTAACGATTCAAACAATAAAAGAAAATATCAAAACTGTTATTTGCAAAAAATAAATTCGACCTCAAAGATAACCTCAAAAGAATGATCATTTGTAAACAGAACCGAGACCGATATTTGGCAGATTTTGTATTCCATTACTAATATAAAAGTTTGCAGTTTAGATTATAATAAAAATATTATAAATTTGCGATGACCGTATTCACATTGTTTATTATAATATACTCAGAAGCCACAATATCAAACCCACAATCGGGGTACAATTCGAATGCCTATATCAGAATCCGTAAAATTCATAAATACAAAAACGATGGTTCTTTTTCTGACCATCACTTGTTTTGCCATAACAAATAAATTACTCTTAATGGCCTTCCAAAGGAAGGCATAACAGGAAGTGCAACTAATCCAAATGTACAATATGTATGTAGATTCGATTATATGACAACCTCCGCAGTTATAGCATTAGATGCATACACGAACATACCCTTTTTGACATTTCAAAATTTTCAAGTGCCTGAAGGCATCATAATTAGAACTCTGCTCACTCATAACACCACTTTGTGTGGTCATAAATTTACAATGTACTCGTATTGACATGGTTATATTATTTTTGGTTTAATTTATAGCATCTCTAACCACACCAGACACACTGACACCAAAAAAGGAAAATAAAAGGTCAACGGATGTGAACCGGAAGGAAAGGACTACATTTACAAAGGATCAAATCACAGAGTTAGAAGCAGAGTTCTTACACTCAAATTATTTGACGCGGCTAAGGAGATATGAAATAGCTGTGGCATTGGAGTTATCAGAACGACAGGTTTGTACAATTGAAAGATTTTTTTGGCAAATTTTGTTTACAAATATTTTTGGTGGACAAAATTATAATAAAACAAAAAAAGGGGTCAAATATTTATTTCATTTAATACTGGGCACAACGACTGTGCAACTAATAAGGACCAATCAGGTTGAATGAAACAATGTTCAGGGTTCAGATACTACAGCGGAAAGAATATGCAGTGATATTCAGAACACATTTCTACGGGCGTTAGTTGAAGTACAACGTCCCCAATTTTTTCCTATATGTCGATATATGAATACCAGTCTGATTGACTCATTTGAATGCTCTCGAAGCATTTTTCGATGTTCTTTTGATGCGTTCTGGCAATGCATTGTATATTCTTATGCTAAAGCTGAAAAAGAGTGGCGGTTAGTTGTGATGTTTAATATTCTGGTTGACCAAATAAATTGCAACTTCGTAAACAGATGGTTTCGATAATATTATTTTATGACAGAAAAGGCAATTTCAAGCATGTAAATAAATACGCGACTAACCGGGGAGTTTCCTTAATCAATTTTGAAATTTAGACACTTTAGATTAGGTACAAATGGGGGATCTATATTTTATTTTAGAGAAATAGAGGACATATTCCTACTTCATTGGAAATCAATATTTATTGGAATTTGGATAGATTGCGGAAAAGATGGTAATACCTTGTCAGGAGAATACGGTGGATGTGGAAGAATTTCAAATTCCAACTGCAACAATTTTTGCACAGTTCCTTGTGAGGTATGGGGTCTAGCATTGTTATGCAAAAGGATCCATCAAATTGTCACCATAAACTTTTTTGGGTGAAGATCGGGCTTGAGGGTGTGTTTTGGTTTTTCATCTGCATTAAACCACTGCCCAGATCTTTTACGATTATCATACAGTATGCACTTTCACATCACAAACGGTTCAGTTTGATTTCTTAATGTAAGCGATTCGCAGATTTCCAGGCGCCGTAGTTTTTGGGATTCGTTCGGTTCATGGGGTACCCACTTATCCGCATCCACCGGATGTTCATCATGTTCATATGATGGGAAAAAAATTAATTTAGATTGATTTGATGGCATTAGATATATTAAACATATTAACGTGCAAATTCATAAGTTTGCTTCAATTATCGCCGAAAAAAATTGAATTATTTAAGCCATACTTCCCGTCAACCATAAGATATAACATCACTTTTTCACTGGCCAACAGATCACCTCGCCTTAATATAATTAAGAACATGTGTGGAGAGCGACCAGATTATGCAGATAAGGTACATCAATACGGGTATTGCCAAATTGAAAGAATCCATTAGTCCAGAATGGGAGAAAATGGATCAGCAATATGCCAAAAAATTATCAAAAAATATGCCTACTTATACAATATAATATTGAGTGTACAAGGTTGGGCAAAAGTAATGTCATAATGTGCATGTGTCATAATTTAGGCAAAATAGACATAAAATAGACAGATAGATAATTAGTTAACAACGAACAATTATTGTTGCTGCTTATTTGACCAATTTCCGATCTGTTGTTTTAGAACAGGGTGAATTTCCTCCTCGTTTTCCTCGTCGTCCTGCACCATGTGCGTGAACAATTAAACGTTTCGCTGAGCGTGTCATGCAAACTGGGTACACTAGAGATGTCGTAAGAAGTGGCCGGCCCCGTATTGCTCGTTCGACCAAGAATATCACTTCTGTGGCCAAGGACGTCCAAGAGAGTTAACTAACATCGGCGAGATAACGATGCACATAATTTGGCAACAGCAGACGTTCGTTACGTCGAATTTTGTTGAAAGACGTGAAGAGGTTCCCTTATAAAGTGTAAACCGTTCACCTATTGCTGCCTACTGTCCGTCAAGTGAGGTTAACTTACTCCCACGGTCTGTTAAGCCTGGTGCAAGAAGAGGATGATTTTGTATCCAAAATCATAATGAGCGACGAAGCCCATTTCCACTTAAGTGGTTATGTGAATAAACAAAATCCCCTCAAAGTGAGTGTATGGTGCAGCGTTTGCAGTGAAAAAGTGATTTTTCACGTGCCATCACGACGATTTCGTAACCATAATTGGTGAGTGCTACAGACAGATGTTAAACGAGTTTTTTTTCGTACATATGTACTTTATAAAGCAATAACCGTTTCTCAGATATCTCAAGAATTTTACTCAAAAAAAAATAATACCTACACCTCTTGTTGAAACACCCTGTTGTAACGAAAAATGTTGGGCCCGTAGATGACCAACAATAAACAAAGTTTCAAACCGCACTTTATATAGATCACTCGAAATAGATACGTTTTGTAACTTGCAAAACCTAGATCCAACCGTAGCTAAGTTTTACTGCACATTGGAGAAAATACAATTTTAAAGAACCGCATTTGCCAAACACATTGTACATCAAGAAGCAGGCCTAATTACCCTTCCTCAACACTCTTTCACACTGTACCACAAAACCGTGCAGTATTAACTCGTCATCCTATCGTTGTGCTGATTGAATGTAGTATTCCGGGTTGGCAGAAGAGGCTTAACGGAATTCGGCAAAGAGTGGTCTAAAAAATAAAATACGCATCTGCTTTAAAAATCCGGTTACTACATACTTTCCTCTTTATGCGATGCAAACCATGTAGCCTTTAACAGAGATCCAACAAAGTCACACCACGAACGCATTTTTTATTTATTTATAGATATTAAAGTAATAATTTTAGTAACAGATTATATTTCTTCCAAAAAAAAAAAAAAAAGAAGATCTGGAGATGCGGGGCATCGATCCCCGTACCTCTCACATGCTAAGCGAGCGCTCTACCATCTGAGCTACATCCCCTAATGAAAATCGTGTGTCAATTACTGTATATAAAATTTACATGAATATCTTTTTTTTTTTCAGGTAAAAGTTTGGTTTCAAAATCGTCGAATGAAATGGAAACGCCTGGTATTAGAAGATCAATCTGGCATTGCACGACCTCCTAGATCGACCCGCAAACCAAACGCACAACAGAAGTTGGTAGTAAATAATTCAATTTAGTCTAAGATAACATTAAGCTAAAAGGAAGCCCTAACGAAATTAGTGTCGGAAAAATGTATCATTGATATCAATTTGTTGAAGTTTGTTTGAATAAATAAATTATATGATATAATGAGAACGATTACTATACTTTACCGCTATACAGTAGACTTTTTTTTCCTTAGTTCGCAACTATTCTAAAAAGGTGGACAAAATGTGTAAAGCGTCATTAGAAGAGCAAACTTCAGATTATACTGGCATACCATACATAGGCTGAACATGGGCATCAACAAACAAGCCTCTCCAGCTAGAAGGATCTCACGCCAGCTGCCTCCAGTGCCATACTCCATGTTTGTTGGGTTCCTCTTCCAATTGCGTGCGATACTTTAGATGCGGTCGTCCTCTGCTGCGCCGTCCCACGGGGTTAGCATCGAAGACTCTTTAAGTCGAAACTGTGGTGTCCATTCGCTCAAAATGACCCACTCATCTCAGGCGTCGGATCAGTAGACCGAACAGTTCGTGATTGAATTTTCTCCTCCATTCCACTTCAATACAAACAGGACTGAAAATCACACACACAGTATTTTTCTCTCGAAATGGCCAAGCGCTTCTTCATCCACTTTCGATTAAGTCGAAGCCTCTGTGCCATGGAGCAGGACCGGGACGATAAGGGTCTTGCATAAAGACGGTTTGGTTTTACGAAAGCTTAATTCCTCAATTGCCTCCTGAGCCCAAAGAAGCAGAGATTAGCTAGAATACTCGTAATTCTGCGTATGATTTCGACGTTCAGGCCAAGCAGTCGGTGGTGTGCATCCTTTTCTGATGACAGCACGTACTTTCTTTTGCCCTCGTTTACCGTCCGACCCATTTTTGCCGTCTCATTGGTGGGTCTTGCATTTTCGTGCAATGACATTAATATTATCCGCTAACGCAAGTTATTGTACGAACCTGATTTCACGCAGCATCGTATTCGATTTGTATAAGGAACTGCGGTGACTTTTATTCCGCACTATGCACATCTCGACCGACTTCTTCTTGCTCGTATTCGTTCTGGTTAAGCGGCATACATTGCACAACAAGTCATGAATGTGTTTACAATGTTTATCCCTTGTTATCTCCGTTTTTGTATTACGTTTGCCGGAGGAACATAACCCATTCCCTTCTGGAACTTTACTGAAACTGAACTTTATTGAAAATGCATTTAAGATACAAAGTTCCGAAAATGTTGTAAAAATGTTTGTACTCCTAAGGTTCTTGTGAAAGTTTTTGCAGGTGCTGTACCCCTTTAAAGTGTGTAGAATTGTATTGCAGTTGAATCAAAATCCCTATTCATTATGAAGAATGGTTCATGAAACCCGACGTCGTGGATGACTTCCTCGGCTTTTTTTGACGAAGCAATGTTTCTGCGGGCCCAATTTTAGGCTACTTTTTCCACCAGACTGGAACCAGATATCTTGCGGATCAATGACTCAATATCTTGAAAGAAACAATCACAATAATTATCATTTTCCGGTGATGTACGTACAATTACCATCATCATCACAAGCTCTGGTTATATAAAAAAGGTCCGAGTATGCCACCACCTTGAATACCACATCCAACCGTGCGCTTTTGTGCGTGTTATTAAGTCTCGTGAGTCGCTTCTGGATTTGTCTTACTCCAGACACAGCGATTTATCTTCTTCACAAACACGTTGAACTAAAACTGAGACTTGTTACTAAGCACGATTTTGCTATCAGAATAAGTGTCGATGATCAATCGAGCCCAATGCGAAATGTTGTCGCAAGCCATGATCGTGTGGCATTAGTTTCTGTATCAGCTGGATCTTAGATGAGTGTAATTAGATATAAAAAATTTCCAAATACTGGACGGGTAAATGCCAAATCGTTGCGTTCGACACCGAATCGATAATTTCAAATCTTTCGCCATTCTTTCACTCACAGCGGCTATAGTTTAGTAACCTAAGGATTCCATGAACGGAGAACCGTTCAAGTCTGACTAAGTTCTTTAATTTACAGCCGAATTTGGAAGCTTTTATTAAAATTGTACAGTCTACGAGTGAGTTTAACTTTAATAGTCTCGTCTACGATCCTATTCGTGTCAATATAGAGAATTTTCAGCACGTTCCCTTTAAAGGTAGTACTATTGACTCATTAGAAAAGATTCTCGTCTATAATATGACTGATTGTAGCGTTGTGACTGATATACTTAAGTGTAATAATTACTATAACTTAATGGTAGAGTTCTCAAAAATGTTTAATATGCCATTGGAGTCCGCATCATATATGGGTAACTCGGCTCGCTTACGTTCATGTGTCCGCTCCATGCAGATACGCTATAATCACTTCTTCGGAGTCACTAATCGAACCGAGTACTCACTTGTAGTTAATAGTATCGACAAGTTTCTAAAGAACGGTCTACCCAGTATGAATGAGTGTCGACTGGAACCACTATTTAAATGGACTACTGATTCAAAGAAAAAATTCTCTGGCGCCTTGAACTATGCGAAAGTAGGTCTTCACGATCGTGTTTACGGAATTGACTTTGTTAGCTACTATCCCAATCTTCTCTGTGCCAGACAGATGTCACTGCATAGAATTTCTCAAGTTACTACAGCTCAAATACTTGCTCTTCCACACATTGGCATAATACACGATCTGATAAATGAAGAAGCACTCACCATGTATTGTGTTGATGATCTAGATTGCACAAGAACGCTTACGTTTAGCTATCGCGGTCGTGAGATTGCTCACTGTCTATCCATGGAAGACCTCGAGCACTATCATCATATAACAAATGGCAATGGTAAGGTTATTATGTATACCGAGACAACTCAACCCGATGCCTTCTATCGAATTGAACAAAGCTTGTTGGCTCAGCGAATGGCCTGTAAGAAGAAACTACAAGATACCAAAGTGAAAATTAAACAACAACAACAGGAGCGAGATAATCTTGTTAGTAGTTACAATGAGAATCCACTGTTATTCACTAAGGAACAATATGATACTAAGCTGGGCGAGTTTGAGAGCAGCATATCAGCACTCGTTAAAAGCAAAAGCGTACATGATGCTACTCAACTTTGTTTGAAGATTGTGGTAAACTCCCTATTTGGTGTTCTGGGAGCGGAAGAGTTCCTTTACTCGCACGTGCCAATTGCTGCCCTCATTACCCTATTAGGACGATCTAAACGTGCCTTGTGCTGTCGGCTCATTGTCTATTTTTACTATCGAGAAATTCTAACTCTAGAGAAATATGAAGGAAAATGCGAATGGATTCAAGACGGGCATGGTAGACCCGTAAAAGCCGTACGTAATATAGCAGGAAGATGCGTAACTCTCGAATATCTCGAAAGGGGCTTCAAGTACATTTGTCAAATTGCTCCCTTTAATCGTTCTGCCACAGCATACGACCTCAATTTTCAAATGGACCCCATTCTGGAAGATGATGTATTTTCTGATGCCGATCTTGTTATCTACACTGATACTGATGGCATTCTTTTCACTAATTTTTATGATATCGACTGCTCGGTGGTGCTTAATAATATTAATGACTTCCTTAAACAGTATCTCAACACCTCATGTCTCAGGCTTGAGGCTTCATTTGTAAGTAATTTGCGAGTAAAACCAATTGTTATACTCGGACCATGGTGTTAGAACCTCATCAAAGTTCAAAAATGTTAGCGTCATCTTTATGGTAAGATTATGCATTGTTTTTGCAACGTTAAATATGTCTTGAAGTTTTGGATTTTTCTTTAGGAAGAACTCGTCAACAAGTATCAGGTAGTTCTTAAGAGACTGTGGCAGACGAATATTCCTAGATCTAATAGTACTCATGAAACGTACTAATTGAGGAGTACCTCTATTTAAACTACAGGATGCAGCCATAGTTAACTTATTTAATTTTTTTTTTATTAATAGTCTAAGAATACAAATGTGGTATCAGAATATACGCAGCTAATAGACTTATTTGATACTGTTGAATGGTAGACGGTATCAATTGATTGATGGTGTCAATGATGGTATTACTTTTTGGTAGACACATTTGGTTTGAAACCCGATGGACCGGATGAGCTGGTAGACGCTCTAGGATCGGTATTAGAAGATACAGCCGAGTCCTTCTTACAGCGCTCCATCATACATACAGATGCACATGCGAGAGTATCACCCTTGTGATAGAACTTGCTTTGTCTTTCGATGTAGTTGTCGTCTTTCTTTGTTACACTGTGAACAAACTTCACAATATTTTTTGGGTAGTTTACTGGATCTGGACAACTTGAAAACATTGATACATAGGTTTTGGAATCTGCGGCGACAAGATCAATTTTATAGATCTGATTCTTCGATGTCATAAACTCTTTAGGGTAGGCCTCCTTGTCTAGAACCATACTGAGAGGGCGAGATAAATTAATATGCGTATTCCTTAGTATTTGCTGACATTCACGGGGACTAATTGCATTAGGAAGATTAATTCTTAAACACGACGAGTCATCAATTCGCATAGAAGTAGTTCTGCGTTGCACGGGGTGAGCTGCTTCTTTGTTTTGTAATTTACAGTACTTGGGGTTCGGGTCCGACGCAGATGACAAATGAGTAGATGTAGACGGTACGCCTGACTCAGTGCGCTCTCTTAATTGTGCGCGCGCCATAGCTGACGTCGACGGTTGATCGTGGCTAGAGTACTTTGTAGGATTCAATGGTTTGAACGCCGACTCAGTAGATGTATGCAGTGTGTCGCGAGAGTCACGCTCTACGCCACTCTTAGATGTAATCATAGTTTGATTGTTCGGGGGGTAGCGCATTACATAACCCATGGGAGTAGATATAAGTGTTTTATAATCATTATACGACAGTTTGCTTCCAACCGAGCGAGAGCCCTGTTTCTTCTTTGATAAGTCACATGGTAAGTTGCTTTCGCGTGCGCGCGCCATAGCTGACGTCGACGGTTGAGCGTGGCTAGAGAGCTTTGTAGGATTGAATGGTTTGAACGCCGACTCAGTAGATGTATGCAGTGTGTCGCGAGAGTCACGCTCTACGCCACTCTTAGATGTAATCATAGTTTGATTGTTCGGGGGGTAGCGCATTACATAACCCATGGGAGTAGATATAAGTGTTTTATAATCATTATACGACAGTTTGCTTCCAACCGAGCGAGAGCCCTGTTTCTTCTTTGATAAGTCACATGGTAAGTTGCTTTCGCGATATTTATCAGTTTTATTAATTAGTGGATTCATTTTTACTAAATAAGGGTATTCGGGTTTTTTTTTAACAGCTACCAAAATGAATATGCTCGCAGTTCGTCACTATTTCGAAGTCGCCGCAATAATTCTCTTTATTTGCGGTATAATCTTTATTGTCTTAAGGGGTCCACCGAAGGCCAATATTTTCAAGCTGAAGGTTGATCCAAAAAGCAATTTAATGTACGAGGACCTCGAAGAAGATAATGAAGCGCAGAAGATAAGTCACTACGTGAGAACATTCACGATATCCTAGCCGAAAGAGCCAAAATCAATTCAGAGATCCCAGCAGCAACGTCTATTGCTCTTGATGAAAATCTCAGCAACCTGGAATTAAAGAGAATATGGGCACGAATATTAGAAAAATCTGGAACGCCTATTCAATAGTTTATGTTTTTGTATTATATTTATAATTATTGTACAAATTAATGAAATACCTAAATTATAATGAAATACCTAACCAAAGTATGTAAATTGATAAAACAAGATTACTTTGTTCAAATAAGTACGCAGAATGTATTTTTTTACACTAATATGTATAGCAGGAATTGCTATATTCACAATAGTAATGATAAAAAGAGAACACCAGAAACTTGCACAAGGGCGCACACAGAGAGAGCAGGAGAGTTTATATGGAGCTGAATTACGGCCTATGAACTTAAATGAGATATCATCAGATGAAAGAGACACGCTCAAATCTCACAGCAGCGAAGAAAGCGGTACAGACGAGACCGATATAACTGAGAACAGATTAAAAAATGAGCTTGTTCAGATAGCATTTGGAAAATTGGTAGGTTTTGAGACGAAAAAGTATATTAACGAGAACGTGCCATGCATTATGATGATAGACGTAATGCACGATCATCAGAATATGCAAATTGTGAGTCGTCTGCGAAATGAAAAATCATATAATTCCCCCGACACAAGTATTAATTTTACAAATAATATCTGGTTCAAATTCAAGGGAATATCACTTGATGAGTGGAGTATCGAAAAACGATTTAATCACATTCACTACGTGGCCAATGACGCAAAAACAGGCAGCTCCACTGCCCATTTCGGCCGATTAGTTGTTTCAAATAGTAGAAATGACAGTTTAATATTCTATATCGCAAAAGGAATGTCACTTTTCTCTACAAGTCTTGTGAAACTACTGTGTCTACAGTGGCAGGCAGATTTAGTGGAGGGAGATGTCAATGTGAGATACATTCATATACAGGTAGTAGACATGTCAAAAAAACAGATACTTTGGCTCTACAAGCAAATCGAGAGCTTTTTATCGAATCTGTACAATTGTACGTTTGTTGAGGGTATTAATGCCATCACTATCTATCCATTCAGCACAAATGAAAGACAAGAAAAGAACTATCAATTATTTAGATTACTACACACTCGGACATCGATAACGGCTTTGAGTGGGGACCCAATCGAAATGAATCCAACAAAAACCAAATCAACGGAGGGAATATTAGTGGAAGAGAAAAGTAATGAGGAAAATCCCTTTCAAAGGAGCTCAAGGATGCTAAGGTCACCAGACACCGCACCAGCACCTTTAGGGAGAAGCACTGAAAACAGTGTTCTTTCTGCGACAAGAGAGACGGCATTTGAACCAAATTCACAGCTATCTGCCTTCCACAAACTAGGTGAGCAGATACGGCAACTGGTGGAAATGTTAGAAGATGGGAAAAGGCGTTCAATACATCAACCTATGAGAGACGCAATTGAAAGCATTAGATCCCTATATGAGCTTTCTGCTATTCAACTGCAGGACGAAAAGCAAAAGAGGTGATAAGGAAACACAACTCCTCACAAACCTCTCCCTGGCTGAGAAACGCACAAGAACCCAAGAAAAGGCAGGGTCAAAATGGCGAAACCCCGGATCCAAAGAGAAATAAAAAACCCCAGGCGGTAGAGTCGAAGCAAAAAGAAAACAATATTGGAGGCATAACTCCGAGGATCAAGGAGAAGAACACCGCCATTCCGACAAAACAGAAGTCAAACGATGGCAAACAGTTGAGAAAAACTAAGAAGGAGACTAACAAAAAGAAGCTTGAGGCGAAAAGAAGTAAGCCGGACGCGTTCGTCATCGAAGCAAGTGAAGGACTATCTTACGCGGAGATTCTTCGTAGCGTAAAAGCAGACCCCAAACTAGAAGCTATTGGAAAAGAGGTATCCAGGATAAGAAGGACCCAGAAAGGAGAGCTCCTAATACAGCTCAAGGAACATGGAAATAAGACAGAAGAGTTTAAGAGTGTCATTGGCGAGGTTTTAGGAGAGCGAGCGAGTGTAAGGACACTCACACATCGCACTACCATCGAGCTGAAAGACGTCGACGAAGTTACCGGAAAGGAGGACATTTGCGAGGCAATAAGGACTCAACTCGGGGTGGAACTACAACCAGCAGACATATTATCCTTGCGAAAAGCGTACGGTGGAACCCAAACAGCAACAATCGGACTTCCCGTCGGACTGGCAAAGAAACTGTTAGATGCAGGAAAGGTAAAAATTGGATGGGTTATTTGTCGCATTCGAGAACGAACGCTTCTCCAAAAATGCTTCAAATGTCTTGAATTTGGGCATATAGCCAAGCATTGCAAAAGCAGTGAGGACCGCTCCAAGCTATGTAGAAGGTGTGGAACGGAAGGCCACATAGCAAAGAACTGCGATAAGGAGCCATCATGCATGTTCTGTCGAAAGGAACACCCAAACGATTCGAAGCATGTAGCCGGAAGCAGCAAGTGTCTGGTTTTTAGGAAGGCCATCATCAACAAGAAAACATGAAGATAATACAGATTAACTTAAATCACTGTAGAATTGCACAGGATATCCTGACACAAACGGCTAGAGAAGAAAAAGCGGACGTTATTTTGATAAGTGAACCGTATAAGACTCTGGACAGCAATACATGGATCTGCGATAGGACAAAGCACGCTGCTATATGGATATGTGGAAGGCATGCCTTTCAAGAAACTAACGGACTTACGGAGGGCTTTGCACGGGCCAAAATAAATGGCATATATTTTTACAGCTGCTATGCACGTCCAAGCTGGACCATTAACGAGTACCAGGCAATGCTAGACAACCTATCCGCCGACGTTCGTGGTAGAACCCCTGTGGTTATCGGCGGCGACTTTAATGCATGGGCAACGGAGTGGGGTAGCAGACTTACAAACGCCAGAGGCCGTAGTCTGCTAGAAAGTTTTGCAACCCTTAACATAGGCATTGCAAACCCAGGTCGTGCAAACACATATCGTAAGGCAGGAACGGGCTCGATTATCGACATTACGCTCGTTAGCAACTCCCTCTTACGAAACATAAAATGGCGAGTCAGCGAAGAATACACGCACAGTGATCATCAAGCAATAATATTTGAAACGAAGGAGAAGAGTACCGTGCAACGCGCTAAACGAAAGGGCCCAAGTTGGAAGGACACAAACTTCGACCTGGAGGCGTTCGAAGAAATGATAAATACCGGAAACATAATTCAAAGCGGAACAGCTGAAGCCTGTATGCAACAACTCGTCCGCATTCTCACTACTGCGTGCGATGCATCAATGCCCAGAAGAATGGGTACTAGAGGAGGAACACCATGCTACTGGTGGAATGAGGAAATAAAAAAGCTTAGAGCAAAGTGCTTAAAAGCCCGACGCAAAGTCCAAAGATCTAGGGGAAGAGATCGCTTTGAAGAACACCTTATTGTCTTTAAAAAAGCAAGACGCGACTTAAAAAAGGCAATCAGGGAGAGCAAGACAAGATGTTTTAAAAAACTTTGTGAAGAAGCCGACATAAACCCTTGGGGTACAGCATACAGGATCGTCATGACAAAGATAAAGGGCAGCAGGTCGCCGCAAATAACATGTCCAGCAATCCTAAGCTCCATAGTAGAACACCTTTTCCCCCGAAGTTAATCTACTATGTACCATATCGTTAGGGAGTCCAACACGGAGGACATTCCAATAGTCACAGCGGATGAACTCATGAACGCATGCAGGAAGATAGGCGACAATAAAGCGCCGGGACCTGATGGCATACCAAATAAGGCACTAAAAGCAGCTATCCATAAGCGCCCAGACATGTTTATGGAAACAATTCAAAAATGTCTTGAAGAAGGAGTTTTCCCGGATGCTTGGAAACTACAACACCTAGTCTTGCTTCCAAAGGGAAACAAGCCACCTGGCGAACCGTTCTCGTATCGTCCAATATGCCTTCTAGACACAATGGGAAAGATATTGGAACGGATAATATATGCTAGACTGCTCGCGGTAGCAGAAGAGAGAGGAGCACTATCAGACTTACAGTTTGGGTTTAGAAAATCGCGGTCTACTGTTCAAGCCATAAAAACTGTGGTCGACATTGCGGCCGAAGCGATACAAGGAGAAAGATGGCGGTATGGTACAAAGAAATATTGCTTAGTGGTGACTCTAGACATCAAAAATGCCTTTAACTCGGCAAACTGGGCGTTCATCAGAAAATCACTAGCCAGTATGAATACGCCATACTACTTACTGAGGATAATAGAAAACTACTTTACCAACAGAAAACGGAGGTATGAAACTGACGAAGGGTTGAAATACTACAGCGTTTCAGCTGGGGTTCCACAAGGATCAGTACTCGGTCCACTCCTATGGAACATTATGTATGACGGAGTGCTAAGGCTTATGTTGCCGAGAGGAGTTCAAGTAATCGGATTTGCAGACGACATTGCCGTCGTTACGGTGGCAAAAGAAATAAAGGAGATAGAGGCTGCCACAAATGTAGCGATTATTCGCATCAAAGACTGGCTAGTATCCGCCGGTCTAGAATTAGCGGACCATAAAACGGAAGCCGTCTTAATTACCAGTAGAAGAATTGTGGAATACACCAATATACGGGTGGGACATCAAATAATCCGATCGAAAGAATCAATCAAATACCTGGGAGTAATACTTGATAACAGATTACAGTTCAAAGCACATATAGAGTACTCCAGTAACAAGGCTTTACTGCTGCAAGGAGCTCTCTCTAGAATACTACCAAACATTGGTGGACCTGGATATGCCAGGAGGATTCTCCTATCTAGAGTAGTCAGCTCAGTCCTCTTATACGCTGCTCCGGTCTGGGCGGGAGCACTCGCCATAAAAGCAAACAAGAGAAATCCGTTGTCCGCATACAGGCTCAATGCATTAAGAGCGATCTGTGGATTTCGAACAATCTCAGATGAAGCAGCCTTCGTGATAGCAGGAATGATTCCGATCGACATTCTCGCGGACGAGATGTTGAGAATTTATAATAGAAGAACCCCAGGGCGACAAGATGCAGGTGAAATTGCAAGAATAAAAGGAGAAGAGCGAGCGGTCTCAGCAGCCCTCTGGCAAGCCAGGTGGGATAATAGTACAAAAGGCAGATGGACCTACAAGTTGATCCCGGACATCGAGACCTGGACAAAACGAGCACATGGGGATAACAACTACCACCTTACGCAGTTCCTATCTGGTCACGGCGGCTATCGTAAATACTTGCACCGATTCGGACACGATAGCTCCCCTTTGTGCCCAGAATGCTCAAACGAGGAGGAAGATACGGAGCATGCCATATTTCATTGCCGACGTTTTTCGCAGTGGAGAATTAATCTGCCCAGTCCAATACTACTCATAGACCAAATGTTGCAGTCGGAGGAAAATTGGATGGAAATCGGCACATTTGTGACAATTGTGCAAAATGAGCTAAGAAGAATTGAAAAAATTAGAAGAGCTGAAGAAGCAAATACAAGAAGAATAGCATGATCTGCTAACCAGCCCTGCGAAGTAATACTTAACGGCAGTCCCGCGGGGAGAGTGGTTGAAGGACGTACTGGTGTGGATTAGTACGTAGGCGCACTCCTGGCATCGAACATTCGGGTGTTGCAAATCGTGCATGTTGGTGGCACGGGCTACCGCATCTATGAAGATTACCACATCCATTGGCGCAACCAAGAAAAAAAAAAAAAAAAAAAATGCGGCTATAGTTTCTTCTGTACACACACTACATTAAACTGTTGTTGGCATTGGGTCATGGGTGTATGAGCAGCGAAAATTATACAGAACGCGACGAATAACTTGTTCAGTTTGCCAATTATGACGACAAAAAAAAATCACGCAATCTTCTACAAGCTTCACGAATTAAAGACAGATTTTCAAAATAATTTTGGATGATACGGAAGCACAATTTTCGTAGAAGTCTACTCATGATGATTTGTCACTCTCAAAATGGCAGCACTGTTTGCAAACTATCCCTTTTAGTCTAAGAGCCCGTAGCAATTTGTAGGTGTGAGAGGTAACCAAAAAATAACCAGATGAGTTGAAAGTTGGTGTAAGCATTATGTTAAAAGTAAAAGTCTTGCAGGAAATGGTCGCGGCTTTAGTGAGTAATAGTGTGCTGAAAACTCATTTTTTTCCAAAATTGAGATAATTGATATAACCAGTGAATGCTAATTTCATTGTATGGTGTATTTCTGTTTGATCACAGAAATGTTGGTCCAAGACGTTTCGAGTGTGGCAACGCTGTTGCCAGATCGTTTTAAAATTAAAAAAAAAATGTTTTCTTAATATATGACATAACCAAGTATTAATCGATACTAAAGGTAGGAAAGCAATGCCTCATAAAAGATATGAAGGTCCAAGACCATTTGAACGTGGCATACACTCCGCCAGACTGTTTCGAAATTCTTAGAATATCAATTTTCGAAATAGTTGTTATAACCAAAATTGGAGTATACCACAACATTAATAATACTCCCCTGATTACAAATTGGTGGGTCCAAGACCATTTGAACGTGGCATACTCTCTCCCAGACTGTTTCGAAATTCTTAAAATATCAATTTTCGAAATAATTGTTATAACCAAAATTGGAGTATACCATAACAATAATAATACTCCCCTGATTACAAATTGGTGGGTCCAAGACCATTTGAACGTGGCATACGCTCTCCCAGATCATTTTAAGATTCTGAAAAAAATTGGTTTTCGAAATACGTACAACCAATCTTTATATTATAATTTTTGAAATAACGCGACCATATTACCAAATAAAAAATACACCAAAATATAGGCTAACGACACCTAAATGCGTATCGGTAAGTCAAAGATGATTCGGACCGGCTTTCCCAACAACAGACCAGCCTAAAAGTTTCCAACCAAAAAAAAAGAACTATTTGTTATCTACAATACGAAAAGTCCGTATAATAGGAAACACTAAATAATTGGGAAAATGGGCTGCTCACAGAAACTTTATCAGCAAACCGGAAGGAAATGTAACTATATCAAAACCGAGGCAGCGAAGGGAGGGTTGTATTAAAATGCATATTTATGACTACAATCGAAGACAAATATCAGCTACGGCGAATTGTGTTACTCTGTTCACTCGCTTCCGTGATAGCAGCTGGTAATGAGCTTGCTTTGGTCGGGTTACCTGGGAAGTGATTCTCAAAAGACAGTCCTGCTTTAGACTCAGTAGACCATATTTGCCGTCAGATCTTCTAAGTGCTTGCCTCTTTTGCGAAGTCTAACGAGCCAACTGGCTTTATCCTGTATTTCGATCTTGTCGCAAAAGTATGAATAGCAGTTCTAAGATGCGGATAAGGACCTCGATTTAGTGATCTCGATAAAAGCTTTGTGTACGCCCATAGCAACCAGTCCTTGTTGCACGATTCTCCCCGTGAGAGAAGATTTTCGACTTTTCACGCGTCTGGGTATGATAAAATACTCGTTCGTCAGCAGAGTACGTACTGAATCACTTCATCTTTTCTGAGGAAGATAGACCGTAATTTTAAGCAGATTTTGGAAGTTAAGCATGATTTCCGAAAAGTGTAAAGTGTGAGTTTTATCGTAAAGCAAGAACCAGTAGTCCTTGCGTTGCAATTCAGGGCGCACACGCCATATCCATCTATATATACCTATAATTATAGGTATGTTAGTATAAGTTATCACTTTCATCAGAAGAATCACAAGATGTACAAGTAAGCAGATCTCCCTCACTTTCAACAAGGCCGTCGTCATTATTGACCAGCATTTGCTGCAGTGTATCCGGTGCTTCCTTGCCATCAAACCATTTAACTTGGAATAAATTTACTTACATGTTCCATAAGATCCTCTTACAGCCTTCGGGACAGCTGCGAAATTACTATAGCAGCCGGTATGATATCCGGTTAAAGCATCCACAGCATTTGGTAGAGCAATATCACTACATTTAAACCCACAGATTTTTCTAGTATTTATTATTTCAACACATTTTTCTAAAGTTTTTCTGTGAAACATATCACTTTACCACTGTGTTTTGGGTTACCACTATAGCCAAGAATGCACTTTGCACTTAAATTTGAAGCACTCATTATTACACAGAGAAAACGAAAGTGTAACTAAGGAATCATCAGAATAAATTATGGACTTACTTACATACTTGTCTACTTGTGATTTCATTAACTCATAACGGCAAGAACAGTAAAACGTAATTTTTTTTATATTTTGTTTGTGACGTGAGCTAATGTTGTCTACGTGTTTGGGAGTTTGGATTGATAAGAAAAATCAAAGACACTTTTTTCGCGAAGATGTAAATTTAAGATCAATCTCTCCCTGATAAGTTGGTCACAGTTGATTAATCTTATTATAATTATTATTATTATTTATTTCCATTCATGACTTCGTGAAAGATACGGATACTATTATACGGACTTTTCGTATTGTAGATAACAAATAGTTTTTTGTTTTTTTTTGGTTGGAAACTTTTAGGCTGGTCTGTTGTTGGGAAAGCCGGTCCGAATCATCTTTGACTTACCGATACGCATTTAGGTGTCGTTAGCCTATATTTTGGTGTATTTTTTATTTGGTAATATGGTCGCGTTATTTCAAAAATTATAATATAAAGATTGGTTGTACGTATTTCGAAAACCAATTTTTTTCAGAATCTTAAAATGATCTGGGAGAGCGTATGCCACGTTCAAATGGTCTTGGACCCACCAATTTGTAATCAGGGGAGTATTATTATTGTTATGGTATACTCCAATTTTGGTTATAACAATTATTTCGAAAATTGATATTTTAAGAATTTCGAAACAGTCTGGGAGAGAGTATGCCACGTTCAAATGGTCTTGGACCCACCAATTTGTAATCAGGGGAGTATTATTAATGTTGTGGTATACTCCAATTTTGGTTATAACAACTATTTCGAAAATTGATATTTTAAGAATTTCGAAACAGTCTGGCGGAGTGTATGCCACGTTCAAATGGTCTTGGACCTTCATATCTTTTATGAGGCATTGCTTTCCTACCTTTAGTATCGATTAATACTTGGTTATGTCATATATTAAGAAAACATTTTTCTTTTAATTTTAAAACGATCTGGCAACAGCGTTGCCACACTCGAAACGTCTTGGACCAACATTTCTGTGATCAAACAGAAATACACCATACAATGAAATTAGCATTCACTGGTTATATCAATTATCTCAATTTTGGAAAAAAATGAGTTTTCAGCACACTATTACTCACTAAAGCCGCGACCATTTCCTGCAAGACTTTTGTTTTTAACATAATGCTAACACCAGCTTTCAACTCATCTGGTTATTCTTTGGTTACCACTCACACCTAAAAATTGCTGCGGGCTCTTGGTCTATTTTGATTATAGTATAGTATAGATTTTATTGAGACTTTTAAAATTAACATACAATGATTAATGTTCAACAATTCAATATTCTTATTAAAGCCGACTTAGAATTGGTCAGGCTGTCACAGCACAATTCAGTATTTTTTTTAAATTCTAAATAAAAGATATGAAGAATACTATTACAGAGTTATATATAGAATAAACATGTTCGCTCAATAAAACATGTGAATTGAGTGGATGACTTAAAACTAGATAAAAAACAACAACAGTAATGCCAAATCGCATTACAAAGTAAAGGTAACAATATTATTAAGACGTGAGCTCATTAAAGCTATTTAGGAGGTAACATTATTTGTTGAGATTTTATTTTTATTTTTAATATCACATTTTTACTTAAAAATTAAATCAACAAGTTATATTATGTACATTAAAGATTCAGACTTCTGGTGGTAAATAAAAGAGATTAAATTATAAACTAAAATTGGGACTTCAATGTCATAAGCGCGAAAAGCATTTACATTTGCGTTTCTTCAAAGAAAACAAATTAAACTTGTATTTCAGTTATAGCTACAAATATATACATACATACATTTTTCAATCTTGAATTAATATTTTAAATTTTAAAAATATGAAAGTTTTATTTTAAATAAAAGTTATGATAGTTATTATTTATTTATTTATATACGAAAACATTTATATATGTTTTATTTGAGGATCAAAGCATTAACCTCTGTATGTTAAGTTACAGCTTTGGTTGTAAAAGTTTGATAAGTAGCATACATCATCTACTATTTCGAAAAGGTGAGTAGACCGTTCATTGAGGATGCTGATAGGGGACAAGTAATACCTATCCAAAACCGAGAATTCACTGTATATTTCTTGTATAGAAGGATTGGGATGTGTCATAAGGTTTAGAAAACGATATTTAGCTAAATTCGTTAGGTAACTAAGTATGGGTGTGACTCCGGATGTATCGTAGATCGTTTTATTTTTAATCCATTTACCAGAGGGTCTTCTGTACATTGAGATACATTTCCTTAATACTGTTCGCTCGAACATCTGAAGTTGGTGGGCTACTGTTTTAGATATTTGAAACCAAATGGCAAAACCATATGCTAAAAGTGGACGGATGAGAGTTTTGTACATTAGAAGCTTTGTTTTGGATTCAACTTCACGGGAGTTGAGGAGAACCTTTAGTTTGGCACAGGCAGCTTTACATTTTTGCAATGCTTTCCTGGCATGAATGTTCATTCTCCACCTCTCATGTAGGTGCACACCCAGATATTTAATCATAGGTTTCCTTGGGATGGTATTTCCTTCTATGGTTAGAGTAAGCTGTTTGCTTTCCCTGACAGCGAGATGGTGGCCTTTGGTGGATGCGTTTCTAAAACAAATTAATTCGCATTTGGAGGCGTTTAAACTTATGCCCCAGCTTCGGTAATATGGGATAATAATTTCAAGATGGTGTTTGATTCCCTCAAGCGCATAGTGAGGTCTTTCGTGCGAGTCATAGATTATTGTATCGTCCGCAAATAGGATTGAGTTTGAAGAAAGGAACTGTGAAGGGAAATCATGTAGAAAGATGTTAAATAGGAGGGGACCGAGAATGGAACCCTGTGGAACGCCTGATAGTACCGGGACGGGGGTAGAAATTTTTTCATTCAAGTGAATACTTAGATAACGGTTATTGAGGAAGCTAAACATCATTTTGATAAAATATTTCGGGAAGTTCAAAGAAATTAGTTTAAAAAGGAGACCATCATGCCAGACAAGATCAAATGCTTTAGTAAGGTCAATAGCACATGCAACAGTGCAAGATTTGTTCCTGAGATTTTTTAAGACTTCATTTTGTAGTTGCATAAGTGCATGTTCGGTGGAGTGCTTTCTTTTAAAACCAAACTGTACCATCGGTATAATATTTTGTTCGGAAATGAAGTTTTCTATTTTTAAATAGAGAACTCTTTCAAGTATTTTCCCAAGGTTGGACAGTAGTGAAATCGGCCTGAAATTGCTTATATCATTTGAATTTTCCTTCTTTTTAATTGGGATCAGCTTAGCATTTTTCCAATTGAGAGGAAAGTAACCATTATTTATACAATTATTAACAATTGGAGTTAAAAAATGAGGAATAGTTGGAAGGCATTTCTTGATTATAAAATTTGAGATATTATCTGGTCCAGAAGATTTTTTGCTATTGAGGTTATGAATTATGGATTTAATAAATTCAGTTGTGGCAAATTCTTCCACAATCGGAGAATATGAAGTATTGTTAAGAGAAAATTCAGTTAAAGGGTTTAAGGAGTTCCAAGCTAAGAAAGAACTTGTGCGGGTTAAGACTTCTAGGGTTAGTTCGGGATCGGTATCGGGAATATGATGTGAGTATAAATCAGAGAAGAAATCTTGAAAGGCGTTGATTTTTTCTTGAGTTGAGTGAAAAGCATTGTTATTAAATAAAATGGGGGCAGAAGATTGATTGGTAGTACGTTTGCGACCAGTGATTCTATCAATTTCCTTAAAGACAGCAGAAGATGGCCTTAATTGGTTAAGTTTGTTTCGAAATTGTTTGTTTAAGTGAATTCTGGTCTGATCTTTAATTAGTTTGCTCAAACAGCTGATGCGAGAAGAGAGGGAAATGTATTCTTGATTAATTCTATTACCTTCCCTATGAAAGATTCTTTTAAGCTGGATTTTCCAAAATTTCCTAAGTTTAAGTAATTCAATAATTTCATGGCTGAGGTTTTGCCTTGAGGAACATAAATTAATTTTTTTTTAATGACAATCAATACAGTCTTGGATGTGGTCAGAGAAAAGTGTTACAAATCGGTCAATTTCGATGTTGGAGAGATTTCTTTCTAGTGGAATGTTCATTGAAATAAATTTCTGCCGAAGATTTTGATTGAATAAAATCCAGTTTGTGTCACTGAATGAAACTCTATATGGAGGGTCTGTAAGTAAAGGGGAGATGTTGGATAGCTCTAAGCCAAGAAAAACTGAGAAATGGTCGGAAAAAGGATCCAAGGTTATACAACTATAGCTAGGCGAAGTGAATTGAGGGCCAAGAAGGTTTGAAGACACTAAATAAAAATCTATAGTTGACAAGGAACTTGGTCTTGTCGGGCTATTTGGAGAAATTATGTGCAAATCAAGAAAGGCAGTGTTTTGGTACCATGTGTATAGGTGGTAGCCATTCAGATTTAGCATAGAGTCACCCCAAAAGTTGTGGCGAGCGTTAAAGTCACCCCCGATTATATAAAAGTCAAAACTGGACAGAAGAACCATTAAATCTTGCATTGCTCGGACTAATCTAAAACCCGTGTTACAAGGTATGTAGAGGGAAACCAAGGCTAGGCTTTTATTGTTATTAAGATGTCCAGTTAATGTTATAGAGACAATGGTTGCAGAAATAATATTGTTTTGAAAAGGAATTATATTGTAATCTAAAGTATCTGGAATCAAAACACCGGTGCCTCTGCCCGAATCGTTACGTAAAAGGAGGTAATTATCAAATGTACGTCTCATATTGTGTTTTAGAAGTGTTTCTTGAACTAGAACCGCAGTTGGGGTGATATGTTTAAGAAACATATTCAACTCAAAGCACTTATCTATAGAGACTAGAGAGTTTATATTAGCAGTGATCATTTTAAAAATCATGGCGTCAATGAAGCAATAAAGCCCAGGTAGGCACCGGGTTTTTCAGAGTCATTTAGTTTTTTAAACGACGGCCAGAAATCTCTAACCCGAGTTATGAGGACGTTCAAGGGTAACCCAAATAATCTTATCGATTCATTTATAAAATCTCCAAAAATGGAGTTTGGATTAGATTCTTCATTACGTGTCTCTAGCGGATTTCCTTTAAGGATATCAGCATAGGAGAATGATCTCGAAACTTGTGTCGGATTCACAACTGTATTTTTGGGCTGAAGGACATATTTTGGAGATTTTGGGCCCTTGTCCTCCTTCCTCCGCAAGTATTCTATCCGTTTCGGACAGTCACTGAAATTTGCCGGGTGCCCGGAGGAACCGCAGTTAATGCAAGATAAGCTTATCTTATCCTTGATGTTATTGAGAGGACACGCCCCCAAATCGTGCGAATCTTTACACTTTACGCATCTAATAGGGAAAGCGCAGTAGGCACTAACGTGTCCAAAGCGTTGGCATCTATAGCACTGGACAATGTTGCTTTTCCTCAGTGACTCCCATTTTATTTTATGATGAAGTAAAAAGCGGATGTTTTTTAGCTTAGATAGGCTTTCCCTATCATCAACAACACAATGAAAAATACCAAGCTCTACGTTATTTTCTTTTGACCATTTTGTAGCAAATGGTTTAACTTGTACCCTCAATGAAGGGTCCACTTTGGCAATATCATTTGCTATCATTTCAGAGGTAAAACCATCTGGAATACCTCTCAGTAATATCGAGAACTTTTTTAGCTGTTTTGGACCAAATGAAAAAGCTTGAATCTTCATTTCACAAAAAACTTTCAATAAATAGGAATGTAGATTAATGTCTTTAACAAAAATTTTTAGTCTACCTAATCCTTTGCTTTCAAACTTAACATCTAAATTACCACTAAAATTATTTTCTAAAAATAACAATATAGTTTTTGAGCTCACGTCTTTGGCATAAATGGGAGGGCACCATTCGTTAATTTTCCGAACATTTTGTTTGCTTTTTCCTATTTGAGGTGAAGTACTCGTAGAAGGTTCATCTAACTCGGCCGAATCCAGAATCGAAAAAGGGTTGTTGGCAAGTCTAGAATTTGTCGTCTCCAGAGACAGGGACGATGAATGTTTGACTTCTTTAATTTTATTTCGATGTTTCTTTATATTTTCGAAAGTTGATAAGTCGTCTTTTAGCAATCTCTTTAAATCGGCCAGATTTGCATCGTCCGTCGGATTTAATGATAAAACACGATTTTCCAGTTTTCCAATTTGACTTGGCATCACTGAAGCACCAGCAACTTTATTATCTTTTTTTGCGTTCAATACTGGTTTGAACCGCCACTGATAACAGTACAATCTGTTACTGTACAATCGGATGTTTCCATATTTGTTTCCATGGTTGTATCCAACTTTTTAGGCGTCGTGTATTCACCAATTGTTTGCAATATAGCTAATTTGTCCTCATTCGACAATAGCTTAGAGGGAAGATTAAAAGTCTTTTTCTTTTTAATCGTATCGTCAAGGGGACAATGCCCCTGTGACGATCTTTTATCCATATTTTTTTTTTCACTCTTCACTTTTACTTTTATCTCACAACACACAGAATCAGAAAAAACACGATCATTCACTTTGATAGCCAATGGCAGAATCCCTTTTGATTCTATTAGTAGAATATAAAATAAACCTTGTAGTCAAATACAAGTTTCTTTTTAAAAATAAAATAAAATGAACACAAATCAATTATTTTCGGTATATTATGGCTTTTGTTAGGGGAGATTTTGTCAAACCGTCAGAAATTAAAACGCGTTAAAATTTAAAATTTAATTCAATTTAATTCGATTTATTAATAATTCTGACGTAAGGTTACAAAATTGGTATTTCTGCTACTTGCCACCTGTTTTTCCTGCGTCCAGTCGATGAGAACGTTCGATTAAGAAAGGCCGAATGCTCTTTGTTCATCTGTCAATGAACCGACAAGCCATGGCGGAGTTTGCGGTTCAAAATGTTCCGATTCTATTTCCGTTCCCGTAAAGCAGCAGCTGCATGGGCAACACCCCCTCCTGGTATGTCCACTGGTGGATTTACCTCTGTATCTTTGCGGACGTCCAAGACAGCTAGCTTTACAGCAGGTCTTTCGTAAATACCTGTCTTTGTTAAAATCGTAGCACTTCTTACTTGCCCATCTTTTGAGACCTTTGTTTCTATGACCCGTCCTTTCGGCCAGCAATTGCGGGGATTTCCAGGATCCACAATTAACACGATGTCATCTTTTTTTATAGGCTTAACTGGAGCAAACCATTTTGTGCGTCGTGTAATTGTCGGAAGATACTCGTTGACCCAACGTCGCCAAAATTGTTGGGCATAGTGCTGAGAAGCCAGCCAATTATTTCTAAGAACTTCTTTGTCGTCATTAAATACAGCCCATGGCTTCGATCCATTGGACGAACCCAAAAGAAAATGATTGGGTGTAAGGGCTTCCTCATTCTCGTTGTCAATAGGGATGTATGTCAGCGGCCTAGAGTTGACAATATTCTCCACCTCAATAAGCATGCTTCTCAGCAGTTCGTCTGATGGATGACGATTCGGAGAAATTTGGGTCAACACAGTTTTTACGGAACGCACGAGTCGTTCCCAACTTCCACCCATGTGAGGTGACCCAGGTGGGATAAAACTCCATTTGGTGTTTGTCGAAGTAAAGGCCCGTACAAGCTTGTCCTTATCGATACTTTGATACGCCCGCTTCAGTTCAGCGTCAGCCCCTCTAAAATTCGTACCATTATCACTAAACAGCTCGATGGGAGTCCCTCGGCGCGCTATGAAGTTCCGAAGAGCAATTATGCAGGAATCCGTATTCAGCGAATGGGCGATCTCGATGTGAATAGCTCTACAGGTAAGGCATGTGAGCAAAACTCCGTATCTCTTCTCATGCCTTCTCAAGTTGACGACGGTTAAAGGCCCAAAATAGTCCACTCCTGTAAATGAAAATGGGCGAGAAAATGGCGATGTCCTAGCAATTGGAAGCTTAGCCATCATTGGCGGTTGCGGTTGTGCTGCAGCATTCTTACATGTCTGACAGTTTCTACGAATCTTACACAGCACAGCTCTCAACTTTCCAATGTGGAATTTTTGCCTGAGCTCATTCACAACGGTTTCGTGGTTTGCATGATGGTAGCGGAGATGATAATCTTCCACTATTAAAGTTGTTATGCGGTGCGGAGTAGGAAGTATAGTTGGGTGTCTCACATCCACGCACGATTCAACATATCTTCCGAAACTGCTGTTGGCACGAAGGACTCCGTAGTCATCTAAATAAGGAGATAAAGAACCAATTGAACTTGATTTGTTAATTTTATATTTTTTAGATAAACAAGCTATCTCCTCAGAAAATACTTCGCGCTGGGCTTGCTTGAAGAGAATCCTTTCTGCCAGCTGTAGCTCCTCTCTTGTCAGTGGGCCAGATCTTTTCTCTTTTTGTCTCCGAATCATCTTCCAATTGAAGGCACATCGAATAACTCTTCCGGCAGACCGAAGAAGCCGAGACCACTGAGAAAAAAGCTCTGGATGAAACAAACGTCGATCTTCAATACATTGCACTCCAACACTTCAATTCCTCTGTGGTGTCTGACTTAGTGGATTCCTCATTTGGCCAGGATTCTGGAGATGACATCAGAAAATCAGGTCCTTTAAACCACGGACTTGATGTTTTAAGGTTAGGACCATTATGCCACTTGGTTGCCTCGTCAGCCACATTTAGCTTGGTGGGTACCCACCTCCATTCGCCGACTTTGGTTATCTCGAGGACTTCGCTTACTCGGAATGCGACGAATTGTCGGTATCGACGATGATCGGACCTTAGCCAACTAAGGACTGTCTTTGAGTCCGACCAAAAGTACTGTTTGTTGAAGGAAATTGAATGTGACTCCGATAGCTTCTTGGCGATGCGTGCTCCAAGCACGGCAGCTTGTAACTCGAGTCTGGGGATCGAGAGACTCTTTAGCGGAGCTACTTTGGTTTTCGCCGCAATCAATGAACACTCAATGACGTCGTTCGAGATCATCCTGGCGTATGCTACCGCTGCGAAACCATTCTCACTGGCGTCGACAAAGACATGGAGCTCGTAATCTGGGAAAGAGGGAAATCTTGTTGAAACATAGCATCTAGGGATACGTACCTCCTCGACATGGGGGAAGAAGCTTATCCAATGCAGCCATTTGTCATGCTCAGCTTCTTGGATTTCGTCGTCCCAGCCAATTCCACTGCGCCAGATGTCTTGAAAGAGTATTTTTCCATATATTACGAAATTTGCCAACAATCCCAGCGGGTCAAAGATTTTCATAAGGGTTCGCAGTACTTCGCGTTTGGTTGGAATCCGTTTGTCGAGAAGGATATCTTTATTAGTTGAAGTAATGGTGATTTTGAACGTAAGGACATCTGCAGTTGTACACCACCACATGCCGAGAACTTTCTCGGGTGCAAGTTCAGTTTTCATGCTAAGGCTGATTTCAGCGGGAGAGCTGGAATGGAATATATTAGCGATTACCTTAGAATTGGAGATCCAATTTCGGATGTGGAACCCCCCTTGTTGATGAACAAAGGCTATATCCCTAGCAAGTCTCACCGCCTCTTCTTCGGAGTCCACACTGTCCATGAGGTCATCTACATAATGATTTGAGCAAATTGATTTTACGGCTCTTGAGTATTCGCTCCTAAAATCTTCTGCATTTTTATTCTTGATGAACTGCGCCGAACAGGGAGAGCATGTAGCCCCAAACGTCATGACCAGCATAACATACTCCTCCACTTCATTGGTGTCCCTGCTGAACCACAAAAATCGCTGGTAATTTTGATCTTCTTTCCTTATCAAAATTTGATGAAACAT
The DNA here is from genome assembly GCA_949129095.1 of Volucella bombylans. Lineage (NCBI taxonomy): Eukaryota > Metazoa > Arthropoda > Insecta > Diptera > Syrphidae > Volucella > Volucella bombylans. Next base: position 122,747,240 of record OX422140.1, on the reverse strand, counting down.
CTCTTGAATGTCAGCGCATATAGCAAAGCGCCTTTCACGAAATTTGAGGATGACGGACATTAAGGATGTTAATAAATCGGGGCCTTTGAGAAGCACCGAGTTGAGGGAAACTCCTCCAACTTTAGCGGCTGCATCCCAGACAAGTCTTACCTTACCCGGTTTGTTCGGGTTTTTAACTGGGAATACTGGCAGGTACCATGTATGTGATCGATCTTCAGCAGCTTCTTCCGGCGTAAGTTTTCTAACGTAGCCTTTGGTAACGTAGCTTTCGATTTTACTATGAAGCTCCTCTGCTAGAAGAAAATCGCGGTTCATCCTTTGTTGGAGGCATGACAAACGCTTCCTTGCCATCAGGTAACTGTCGGGAAGTCGAATTTATTCATATTTCCAAAGCAATCCCGTCTCGAAACGTCCATCCTTACGGTGGGTATTTTTTCGAAGTTGTTCTAAGGCTCTTTGGTCGTCGGTTGACTGTAAAATCCTAGAGGCAGAAGATTCAAATTTCTCGTTGCAGAGAAACTCATTTACAAGCTGCTCCAACTCGAATTCGCTTTCGCGGCTGCAGTCACATATGTGAAAGTTGATGTGTTCATCTAAACTGGTTTGGGTCCTTGAAGATTCTGGCTGGGGGCAGCAGCCGTAGACTGTCCACCCCAAGCGGGTCTTTGTAGCCACAGGTTCATGAGCATTTCCTTCCTTGCACTTAAGGGTGAGTCCTAGCTTCCAATTGTTAAGCCCTATAAGAAGTCGAGGAGCTGCGTTGAAATAGGACGCTATAGGCAGGTGTTTTAGGTGCCCATACTGTTCCTGAAGCTTTGCTGAGTCCAGCGATTGTCGAGGCAACTGAAGACTATTCACTGTATGGACGTTATTAAGTGGATACTTCTTACCTTTGCCGCTTGTGCCGGAAATCCTAAGATTCATTACTACTGAGTTATCTTCGTACCTATGTGTGTTGGCAGTCCATTTGATGCAAAGAGGATCGGGAGTCCCTTTGATGTTTAGTTGGGCAGCTATATCTTCATCCATGAGTGTCAGCGATGAGCCGTCGTCCAAGAATGCATATGTCTTTATTTGTACTCTATTGCCATGGAGAGTAACAGGAACTATGCGGTACATCACCGCTGTGTTGTGTTGGATGTGGGCGTTACTAGGCTGTGGTATTAAGGGGGAAACAGATTTATCGGAGATGTTTGTTTTAACTGTGTTGTTGTGGTCGTTATGAAGAAGTTGATGGTGCTTAAAAGTGCAATTACTTTTGCCGCACACCGCAGCTGACCGACAACGGTAGCCACTATGTCTTCTTAAGCAACACCGACATAGTTTATGTTCTCGAACAACTTCCCATTTAGACGTGATGTTTAGGTCCTTAAACTTAACACAGCTTTCCACGGATGGACATTTTTTGCCACACACCAGACACTTAAGTTCCTGAGAGGCGGAATTAGTTGTCGTTTCCGTAACCTCGGAATGTGCATGCAGAAAACCTTTCTCTTTCTTTGGTAGTGCGCCAGTCTTATTCCCTCCAGTCATCCCTGAAGTTTTGGTTGGCAATGGTATAATGCAGTTAGCAGCCTCTGCAATCCGATATATCCAATCGCTAAACTCTGAGAGAGAACACGCAGGTAATGTTTGCATATAAATTGCCCAGTTGAGCTGGATGGAAACTGGTAGCTTCGCCACTAACTCCTGTAACAAAGAAGAGTTATTAAGATGCGATGAAAGGCCAGAGGCTTCTAGGGCTGCGCAATGGTTCTGGACTGATACAGCAAATTGGACAAGGGTATCCAGCTTATCAGCTTTGGGTGATGGTGTTGATTGGATCTTCAGCGTAAGCGAGTTCAGGATCTTTTCAGGCTTCTCAAACAGCATCTCTAGCATTGCAAGTATACGGGGCACACAGTTTGGATTGTTCATTAGACTTTGTACTGCTTCGAGCGCAAGGATATTCAGTATCTTCTGAAGGCGAAGCAGGTTTTCCTCATCAGAAAAGCCACAAAGCCTCGTGGTTCTGTTGAAGTTAGCTATGAACGATGGCCATTCCTCTGGGTTACCACTGAAACAACGTAGATCCTTTAAAATTGAATGACGGGCAGCAATTTGGTTGCTAGTCACTCTATACGTTGGAATTTCCGTAGATCTATAAGCAGGCAAACTTGGCTGTTGTCGATACATCTTTGATGGCGCTTGCTGGATGTTGAAGGTTGTGTCTGGAGGATGATGACGTGAAGATGAACGCTGCTGCATATTGATCGCTGCTTCACACTTTGGGGGGAACTGATTGTATGGAATAGAAGAATGTTTCGCTGGAAAAGTTGATGAATTTACAAGTGATTGTTTGGACGTTAAAACTGAATGATACCAAGGATTGGATGACATTTGAATTGGCCGATGTTGTTTTGGCATTTGTTGATGCACATTTGCACCCAGCCATGTGTAGCTCACGGTTGAGCCAAGGCCTTTAGGGTTAGACGGACCGGCAACTGCTTTCTGTCTTCTCTCCTTGCACACTTGAGATGAATGCGTGGTTTTTAACCAGTCTTGGACTTTGCTGTTGGTGTCCGTGGAAATGACTTCGTCATCAACTTCGGTATCAGGGTCATCTTCTGCAATTTCAGTTAAAATTTGGTACTTACGGTTAAGATATCCTTTTTCCAACGCCCTTTCTTCTTCCAGTCTCAGCAGTTCGATATTAAGTCGTCTTATAGATGAAGAACTTTGCGAAGACTTTGAACCTCTACGTTTTGAGGTTATGTTCGCTGCATGTTCCTTTGACAGGTTGTTCTCGTTTAGCAAAGGAACAGCCGGATAGCCTAAGTTACACTTGTCCTCTTCATTTCTTGTCAGTGCAGAAGCCGCACTTGGATGATCCGAATGTAACGGAGCACTTACCAAAACAGGTGCCTTCAGCACCACTGTTGATGGATCCTGTGTAGATGAGGATATCCTGTACTTTGAAGGTAATGGTATTTCGTTGCATTGAATAGCTGAATTTGCCACTGCCGGCAATGCGTACTGTCTTAGGTACTGCGAAGTGGAGGTGTACGGTGGAACTTCGATAAAGACAGACGTGCGCTTAGATATGTCTGCGGGTGCCGTATACATGTGTGATGTCAGCGGTTGAGAGACACTCTGATGGACTGATGCTTCTGGTAATGGCTCTGCGTACGTGTTGGTTGTCGATGGTCGAGTTACACTCGGGCGCGCCGGGAAGAGTGGAGCGCCACCATCGCTAGTTGTTGCTTGCCTTGAAGACTCATTTGGATTTTTCAGTAGCGTTGGTGTTGAATGCCCTTTTAGCAACTGGTGTATAACTGTACAGGTTTCACAGGCGAACTCTCGGCTTTTTATAAAGCTGTCGACACCAGCACACGTAAAGTGAAACCAGTTTTCACATATATCGCACGCCACCATGTTGTCTTCCGAATCGGGATCGTTGCACAGTTGGCAATTGTATTCCTGCACGCGATCTGTTGGTTCCATCGATGATACTGGACCTTTGGCAACAGTGTGAACAATTTTGTAAAATTGTTAAAATTTAAAATTTAATTCAATTTAATTCGATTTATTAATAATTCTGACGTAAGGTTACAAAATTGGTATTTCTGCTACTTGCCACCTGTTTTTCCTGCGTCCAGTCGATGAGAACGTTCGATTAAGAAAGGCCGAATGCTCTTTGTTCATCTGTCAATGAACCGACAAGCCATGGCGGAGTTTGCGGTTCAAAATGTTCCGATTCTATTTCCGTTCCCGTAAAGCAGCAGCTGCAAGGGCAACAGCTTTATTAGAAAGAGTGAATATTCCAACTAGTTAGAGAATACTATTTCGTTCAGGTGGCTGCCTCGGCTGGCTTCGCAGTAGCGCATCCTGTCAACCCAATTTTCCAAGACCTTGTTAACTGTTTCCGGCTCGGGCGGGAAAGAGCTAGCTGTCAGTGTGAATTTTACAATTTCTTTTTTTTTTGTTTTTTGTACTTGTTAATTTTTGGCATTTCAAACATATTTTACAAAAACAAGTACCCCCGAGATTTTGGGTTTAAGAGAGAATTGATTCCTTCTCCTGTAACTTAAGCAAAAAATTCTCTTTTATAAATTGTTACAAAAATCTCGCGGACCAGACCTAATATGTGTTTGTGATTTTATTTTTTTTTCTTCTACAATGAATATTCCTTGAAAGTAAATAAACTTTTTCTTTAGAAAAAAGCAAATTTAAAATTTGGCTAAATATCACTTTCTTTTGCACTGGCATGACGTTTCTGAGCGTAAAACAACTGACGATTATACTAAGCTATGCTTGCAGAGATTGACGCGCAGTGAATACGTTCAAAAACAGACGAGAAAATATTTGAAGGCAGTAGACGAAGTTCTCTAGACTGCGTTTGTTGAGTCAGAAACCGCTGTTTGAGTGTGCTGTAAAACATTATGGCGTGTATTACAATATCAAAACTTTTTCAAAAAATAGTGCATAAGCTAGCGCTCTAAAGTTATTGTTAAATTGTGTGATTCTTACATCTAAAGCCCCAATCGTGGTCCCAAAAATCATCGACCATTCAAATTTTGATGTATTACTACTTTGTGACCTTCTCTAACCTGTTGTTTTCAGATCAATCAAACACAACCGCTTATTATTTACAAATGAACAAAAAATATTTATTTATTGTTAACCTAATAAAACAAAATTAAAAAACTTAACAACTGAATTCTACTTTTTCTTATTTTTATTCTTATTTGTTTTCCTCAAGTCGGCTTTTTTCAATTGCTTCATATTTCCTAATTGCTTAATTTCTTTAGCTGCTGCTAATTTTAACGCTCCAATGCCAGAGGATTTTATTGATTTTCCGCTTTCTTTAACGACTTTCTTCTTGTTCTTCTTGATAGCTCCCGCCTGAGGTTTTCGCTTGACAAGTTCGGCCATGCGATCGACTTTTGTCGATTTCCCAAAGGACCTGCTCTTTTGCTTGGGCTGTGGAGCTGTTTTTTCTTCCTTTTCCTCTTCACTTTCATCATCTTCATTAGAGTCTAAATTTTTATGTAAACCATAACTTTCTTCATCTGAAGTTTCCACGTCATCATCAGGCATTGGAATGAATTCTTCATCTTCTGAGGAGTTTTCCTCATTTAAAGTGTTTTCCAGAAGATCTTTCAGTTCGATGTTCTTTTTTGGTTTTATGGATTTTTCAATTTTGGATTTTTTAACTTCCTTTTCTGGTTTCTCTGCGGGTTGTTTTCGTTTTTTAATTAAAAGTATATTACCGGCGGTTGACTTTTCTTGCGTGGAAGATTCGGCTTCTGCTTTCTTTTGCTTCTCCCTCTTTTCAGCTGCTGTTAGAATATTTGGCTTTATTGTAAAGTCATCGAAATCAATACCTAAATCTGTGTATTTCGATTTCAGTTTGTTAATTTTCTGAAGATTTGAAGCAATTCGCTTTTGGTATGCCTCATCGGTCCAGTTATTGTATGCGGCGGTCTTTTTCTGGATACTTGCTGTTCGACCGGAAACATAAATTGGTTTACCAACCTAAAAAAGAAAAGAAGAACATTCGTGATTCTGATTCATAAAAAATATATTCTTAAACGTTTTTGAATATTACAATTGCAATAAATGAGGACGACACTTAAAGGTGGCCAAACAGATACTACAAGCTCTAAGCAACAATCTCTTAAGTCAACACCGATTAATTACTAACTGATCGATGACGAAAAAATGCAAAAATCATGCTCCATTTCATGTTGGATTAGCTTCCTCAATATCACATACTCGTATAAGACCTTCTTGAGGGTAGGAGGTTAGTTCAATTAGCAAACGAACGTGATAGGACCTTACCAGTGTGATTTAGACCTGAAACTACAAATGGATAAGTAACATAGGAAGAGCAGAGGGCAGTTTTTAAAGAGAGTTTCCTTAGGTTATAGTCGAAGAAAAATTGAGTAGATTTGGATTCGCGTTGCATACTGGACCTCACCATAATTTGTTCTATGAGGATTAATATGGAAGAAAGGAACAGATCTAAGATTTCAGGGGTTAAGGTCAATGAAATGAGTTCTGATAATAATCAGAAAAATCAATGTTGATAGTCAAAAACTGCTCAACAAATAGTGTGCCACTAAGTTCACGGCATGTTGAAGGTGCTGTAAATATATCAGTCTCGGGAAATCGAGGTAGTTTGTTAGGTTAAACTTGTCAGTCCAGCTGATACCCTACAACGCGAAACCGATAAACCCTCGCTGTACAGATTCTACGTAATATTGTAGTAATCTAGTAAGATATTGGTCGGAAATTTTTTTAAACCAGTGCTTGACGAAACCGAGAACGGAATTGCCTTTTCTTATGATATTATCTATATGGGTTCGGAAGTCCAATTCGTTATCACAGATAACAGACATCACGAATTTCCGTCCCGATAAGACTGTATTCTTTCTTTAAACAAAGCCAATGAGCACTGCGGTGTGTTGAAAAGACTCCAACTTTAACAGTTCGTAACTGTCCTTGAGGTGATTAAAATCAAGCTAAATTTAATTCATATCAAGTAATGCTGCTCTAAACTTAGTAAACCATGAGGGGTACATACCCTTTATATTAAAATTGGACAAACAACACAATCTGCATTGATGCCAAGTACTGTAAAGAATGAATTACAAACTGTGTCAGAATCTACAAATTTTTCTTTTTAGTCCAACAAAAAAAAAAAAACATTAATTCAGAACCCAAATCAACGATTGACACAATAACAGAACAAACGGTCAAAATTCTTATTATCGAATGGGTAGATATTTAAGAGTTTTTCATGACATCAACATATAGTTGATAGCTTGAATGCCAGAATAGGTAAGCATTGCCTCCATAAAACGACACCACATAACGACTTTCGGTTGAAAGAGCTTTGAGCTGCAAGACACAAACAGATCCTTCCTTATTCCAGATGATCGAACACCAACACCAAAATTCTACGGAAGACATGTGTACATATCTCCATGGGACGTACGCTTTTTCAGAGGTATAAATACCGGCCTCATTCATCCTAGTCACTAATGGGAGTCCTCGAGCCAAAAATGGTAATCAGTGTTGAGTGTCGCCTAGAGCACTACAAGGAAATGGTTGATTTTGAATCCGATCCTATAATGAGATAGGTACATACAAATGTACGTTATATGCTGTGCGAATTAAAAATTCATTCATAGTTCAATTCGAGGCATGATTCCGACTATCGGTAAGGTGATTATGTGCTGCGCTGGCTTCTCTAAAGTGCAGGCAGATCTAGACGTAAACGACTGATGCTACAGAAATGGGCTACAAAAAATCTTCTCAAAACAGAGATTATTCTGTATACGACAAAGAAGCTTGACTAGCTTGACTTATCTAGCGCTAAAATGTGACACCACCGATTTCTCCACGGAACGAGGTATCTGAGCTCCATCTTGAGAAACATTTTTTTGGGCTAAACATGTCGTGTCGAAGATTTCCAGGCGCTGTCAGCTTGCAAAGAGCTTTTTTCAAGACATGCGGCTTGTCACCGAGAAGGGTACTCTGGATCTACGAGGCGATGTTAGATCAATTATATCCTAACCATCAATTAATTGGTAGAATAACCGTCCACGTAAATTTTTTCATTGATGTTTTCATCAGACTTAAAACAACAGTTTGTTTCAACTGGTTGGCAACTTCTTCCAGTTTACATGGATCTATATGCAATGGTGAATCTTAAACCCCTTGCAATTTATATACGTTCATGTAGATACATAGGTCTGATGCAATCCACGTCAAAAAGAGCATGTAAATGCACATGGAACACATTCACATATTTCCAAAATTTGTATGTCTACTCGGTAAAGTCTAGAGTTGGAAAATTAGTTAACAGAGCAGAACTATAATCAAAGTTCTTACAAAGTTATCTTTGATGACCTCATGATCGTATAAACATATGTCAATCCTACAACAAATGCTAAATTCAAGAGCAAAATCAAAACTACAACCGAACAAGGACGCTATGTATATAAAATAAAAAATAGGCTATCATAAAGCGCTGTGAACATAAACAATATCTGGTTATTGTAATATTTCCACATCCCCACAGATGCGAACAAATGACTCGGTACATGATTCAAATGATTTCTACTGGTGATTTTTTAATGTAGATGTCCAATTAGATACCCACCTTGTTAGTCACCTTCCTTACGGATGACCTAAAATAGTTGAAATGCTGTCCCTCTGGAGGTATATAGGCCGCTTTAACAACTCGTTGAAACATTAGATAATTATCCATTGTTTCAGCTGCGACTTTAGCTACTTCAGGGTATTCAAACTCCACAAAGGCAAATCCCTTACTGCCTCCGGTACGTTTTGAACGAGCCAATCGAAGTCTAGTTACTTTTCCAAATTGCTCAAAATACTGCTTTAATTGCTCTTCAAAGAATCCATGAGGTAAATGCCTAATGACCACAACGCCGCGTTCCCTATCGCGACGGGCTTGTTTTTTCTTAATTTTTTTATCCAACTGTAAATGGAATCTGATTAGATTTAAACAGTTTAAAAACGGCATATTTGCTACTTACTTGTCCCGAGATTACTAACTTCTCTTGGGGCTCATCGCTCGGCTTGGATACTGCACTGGTAGCACCTCTAGATGCATTTTTATTTTTCTTCGCAATTGGTGGCATTTTTTATTATTCTTAATAAAATACTTTGCACAAATTTAACTAATAAAATCCACACGGCTTTATAGAACTACACGTGCGGCAGCAGATACAAGAAATTGACAGATGTCAGCAGAAAATAAAAATTTGCGGCGGTCGGTGGGCAAAAATCAATTTGACAACTAATGGGTAAGGGAGTGCGTTGAGATTCGACCGTTAAATTTAAACTGAAAAATACCTATTAATTGATTTGATAAAATTTGTATAATAGGACGAGCAAATTGAAATAAAAAGAAATTGAGGAATTGGGAACATCTGCTAATCCGTTATGTTTTTTTCTTTTAGGAATCGAATAGAGAGAAACCTGAAAAGGTCAATATATGGTACAATTGTTACCAAGGACCAGAAAAACTATATTGCTGGCTTTGGCACCGAGTCAAGAAGCTAATCTACTTCTTCAGTAAACTTTTAGCGAGTTACAGGATGAGATTAACTAAAGCCTCAACTAGACAACTTTTCTAACCATCAGTTCCTAAGCAGACTTATGTTATGCCGCTATATGGCTTAGTTTGTTGTATTTTTATTCGATCTCCTTCCAAATATACAGTTACTTTTCTTTTGAAGCCCTTAAGGATTCTTCCACACTCTAATGGCATGATAAGGGTCGCTGTTAGGGCGCACTTTTCATCGCTAGAGCTATAAAACAAAACTCAAATAAAGCTGGTATTTATTTTTGTACGCACTTTTTCTGCACACAGTCCGTTTCTGTTTCTTTTTTATTGTGTGGCAATTGATGTTCTCCTCAAAATAATGCATCCCGACTAAAACTTGGTTTTCTGGCCTGCGAAATTTTGTAGCGAATAAGGCGATAGTACTTACTTATAACTAATAACTTATTTTGTTATCATAAACCGTATACCACAGGATCCTCTGCATCTTCAATGTTGTAGCTGCCGATGGTGATGGTGCATTTGGGTTCTCTCAACTTTGTCTTTTTTCTAAGATCTGTCGGAAAGTAAGGATTTTATGTGTGTGAAGGATCTTCCACATTGAAGGATACTGTTCAGTTGGTTGACAAAAAGTTTCAGGCTCACATAGATTTGTATATAAAATCTTAACGATGCACAGTGTGGTGAATCATCAATCCATCTGGACAAAATTAAAAAAGCAAAAACTAAGCTTGAAAGTTACTTGTTGTCAATAGGTGCATAGCTTATTTTTTGTGTGAGTTTGGTTAATGATTTAAAATGCTACGGTGATTTTATTGTTATAATTTTTTTTATTATTATTGAACTCTATATTCAGGTAAAATGTCATAATTTTTATTCAATAATTTCCACTTTCTGCGAGAAGGTCAAAAAGTGTCAAAAATAAAATATTGTTTTTCAAGTAGAGTTAAAGTTAATTATTCCGCATAATTCCGGTTTGAAACTACATTTACATACATATATCATTTCATAAAGTGTCCTTATTAAGTAAGCCAAAAACATCTTGCGCGTTTTTGCGAATGACTGCCCCTCTGTAGGTAAAGGAAATTTTTGAAACTTGGGACGAAACTGCCAAGATATATCACAAGAACGTAGTTTCGGCATTAATAATGGACAGATATGGTCTTCAAGATACTTGAAAATGTTAAAAAAAAACTAAAAGTAATTATTAATATTCTATGCTTCAAGCTAAGCGTAATATGGGGAAAAAATGGAAAGCATAGCAACCGCTTTTTTCATCAAATTCAAACCGGTTTGATGAACCATGGTATATATTGCCAACACAAGACACAATCGAGCATACAGGTGAGATTGACCAAATTAAAACAGAATTAATTGAAAATTTACAGACTACATAAAGAAAGGCAGAGAAATAAGAAATTTAGTCCAAAGCCAGAAATATGGACGTATGTAAATGTGATCCAAATCACTGTTGGCATTGACCAAACTGGATTTTCATTACAACAAGGCTGTTTAATAAGAGAGTCTACATCTCAAGTACCTTGAAACCAAAGATATTAAAGGAATTACACACTGGACACTTTGGAATGTCTAAAATGATGGCATTATTTCTGTATTTAGAAATTTGGCAAATTTAGACAAAGAGCTTTTGGCATATCAGCGGGCAATCCACCCGGTAACAAACAAATCATCAACCATGGTGATATTCAATCGTCAAATTCAAACCAGGCTTGGTCTACTACTCCCAAGCAACACCATACGATACCCAGAACGTCAAATTACTACAAAGAAATTTAATATGGGAGAAAAAGTAGCAGTGCGAGATTACACTCGGAACAGTCGAGGTTCCAGATGGTGACTTACACTACGCAGTTCAACTCGAGGATGGACGAATCTGGCGTCGTCAAGTTGACCAAATACGGAAAAAAGGTGGGGCAATGGTGGGTAACGGTAACGTTAATTGCCAGAATAATCAACCAGCATTGAAAAGGTTTGGACCTTCAGCAATTCGAATGATTCGAATTTGTTGTACCTAACTGTGGGTGCACAGCTCCCGGACGAAAATAGAGAACGTTCCGAAACACCTTTGGATGCATCCCTTAATGCAGTAAAGAAGTCATGGATTGAACCTAGGAATACAACATCAGAGGAAGGCACAGCTGATAGAGACATAACGTTACAGAGACCCAGAGTAATCGGTTTTTGACTTTGAATTGGATTGTTGAAAGTTATTAAGTTGTATCTCTACCTACACCTTATTTAAGAAATTTGATATGTACACATAACTTGGTACCTTTATATTTCTATATAAGCCTTTTATCATAAAGGTAGGAAAGATATAATATAATAACTACATTTTCAATGTACTTGTAAGAACACTAACATACATGTATTAGGGTTAACCTCCACTATGGACACGTGTTCTTCTATGATAACTTCATTCATGGAGTGTATATTGCCCATAGCATATAAGCTTCCTAATATGTATGATCTGACAAGCTCGAGGAACGGAAAATACAACAAAAGTGGCTGACGTAAAAACAAAATATTAACTGAGATTTCGCAATAAAGTGGATTTGCTTGTGGACATTCCAATTCTTCAAGCAGGAAATACAAATGACGGTAATACTGCTATATACCAGAGTTAATAAGCAATTGTTAGAACGATTTCGTGATTGAATTTTCTCCTCCATTCCACTTCAATACAAACAGGACTGAAAATCACACACACACAGTATTTTTCTCTCGAAATGGCCAAGCGCTTCTTCATCCACTTTCGATTAAGTCCAAGCCTCTGTGCCATGGAGCAGGACCGGGACGATAAGGGTCTTGCATAAAGACGGTTTGGTTTTACGAAAGCTTAATTCCTCAATTGCCTCCTGAGCCCAAAGAAGAAGAGATTAGCTAGAATACTCGTAATTCTGCGTATGATTTCGACGTTCAGGCCAAGCAGTGGGTGGTGTGCATCCTTTTCTGATGACAGCACGTACTTTCTTTTGCCCTCGTTTACCGTCCGACCCATTTTTGCCGTCTCATTGGTGGGTCTTGCATTTTCGTGCAATGACATTAATATTATCCGCTAACGCAAGTTATTGTACGAACCTGATTTCACGCAGCATCGTATTCGATTTGTATAAGGAACTGCGGTGACTTTTATTCCGCACTATGCACATCTCGACCGACTTCTTCTTGCTCGTATTCGTTCTGGTTAAGCGGCATTCATTGCACAACAAGTCATGAATGTGTTTACAAAGTTTTATCCCTTGTTATCTCCGTTTTTGTATTACGTTTGCCGGAGGAACATAACCCATTCCCTTCTGGAACTTTACTGAAACTGAACTTTATTGAAAATGCATTTAAGATACAAAGTTCCGAAAATGTTGTAAAAATGTTTGTACTCCTAAGGTTCTTGTGAAAGTTTTTGCAGGTGCTGTACCCCTTTAAAGTGTGTAGAATTGTATTGCAGTTGAATCAAAATCCCTATTCATTATGAAGAATGGTTCATGAAACCCGACGTCATGGATGACTTCCTCGGCTTTTTTGACGAAGCAATGTTTCTGCGGGCCCAATTTTAGGCTACTTTTTCCACCAGACTGGAACCAGATATCTTGCGGATCAATGACTCAATATCTTGAAAGAAACAATCACAATAATTATCATTTTCCGGTGATGTACGTACAATTACCATCATCATCACAAGCTCTGGTTATATAAAAAAGGTCCGAGTATGCCACCACCTTGAATACCACATCCAACCGTGCGCTTTTGTGCGTGTTATTGAGTCTCGTGAGTCGCTTCTGGATTTGTCTTACTCCAGACACAGCGATTTATCTTCTTCACAAACACGTTGAACTAAAACTGAGACTTGTTACTAAGCACGATTTTGCTATCAGAATAAGTGTCGATGATCAATCGAGCCCAATGCGAAATGTTGTCGCAAGCCATGATCGTGTGGCATTAGTTTCTGTATCAGCTGGATCTTAGATGAGTGTAATTAGATATAAAAAATTTCCAAATACTGGACGGGTAAATGCCAAATCGTTGCGTTCGACACCGAATCGATAATTTCAAATCTTTCGCCATTCTTTCACTCACAGCGGCTATAGTTTAGTAACCTAAGGATTCCATGAACGGAGAACCGTTCAAGTCTGACTAAGTTCTTTAATTTACAGCCGAATTTGGAAGCTTTTATGAAAATTGTACAGTCTACGAGTGAGTTTAACTTTAATAGTCTCGTCTACGATCCTATTCGTGTCAATATAGAGAATTTTCAGCACGTTCCCTTTAAAGGTAGTACTATTGACTCATTAGAAAAGATTCTCGTCTATAATATGACTGATTGTAGCTTGTGACTGATATACTTAAGTGTAATAATTACTATAACTTAATGGTAGAGTTCTCAAAAATGTTTAATATGCCATTGGAGTCCGCATCATATATGGGTAACTCGGCTCGCTTACGTTCATGTGTCCGCTCCATGCAGATACGCTATAATCACTTCTTCGGAGTCACTAATCGAACCGAGTACTCACTTGTAGTTAATAGTATCGACAAGTTTCTAAAGAACGGTCTACCCAGTATGAATGAGTGTCGACTGGAACCACTATTTAAATGGACTACTGATTCAAAGAAAAAATTCTCTGGCGCCTTGAACTATGCGAAAGTAGGTCTTCACGATCGTGTTTACGGAATTGACTTTGTTAGCTACTATCCCAATCTTCTCTGTGCCAGACAGATGTCACTGCATAGAATTTCTCAAGTTACTACAGCTCAAATACTTGCTCTTCCACACATTGGCATAATACACGATCTGATAAATGAAGAAGCACTCACCATGTATTGTGTTGATGATCTAGATTGCACAAGAACGCTTACGTTTAGCTATCGCGGTCGTGAGATTGCTCACTGTCTATCCATGGAAGACCTCGAGCACTATCATCATATAACAAATGGCAATGGTAAGGTTATTATGTATACCGAGACAACTCAACCCGATGCCTTCTATCGAATTGAACAAAGCTTGTTGGCTCAGCGAATGGCCTGTAAGAAGAAACTACAAGATACCAAAGTGAAAATTAAACAACAACAACAGGAGCGAGATAATCTTGTTAGTAGTTACAATGAGAATCCACTGTTATTCACTAAGGAACAATATGATACTAAGCTGGGCGAGTTTGAGAGCAGCATATCAGCACTCGTTAAAAGCAAAAGCGTACATGATGCTACTCAACTTTGTTTGAAGATTGTGGTAAACTCCCTATTTGGTGTTCTGGGAGCGGAAGAGTTCCTTTACTCGCACGTGCCAATTGCTGCCCTCATTACCCTATTAGGACGATCTAAACTTGCCTTGTGCTGTCGGCTCATTGTCTATTTTTACTATCGAGAAATTCTAACTCTAGAGAAATATGAAGGAAAATGCGAATGGATTCAAGACGGGCATGGTAGACCCGTAAAAGCCGTACGTAATATAGCAGGAAGATGCGTAACTCTCGAATATCTCGAAAGGGGCTTCAAGTACATTTGTCAAATTGCTCCCTTTAATCGTTCTGCCACAGCATACGACCTCAATTTTCAAATGGACCCCATTCTGGAAGATGATGTATTTTCTGATGCCGATCTTGTTATCTACACTGATACTGATGGCATTCTTTTCACTAATTTTTATGATATCGACTGCTCGGTGGTGCTTAATAATATTAATGACTTCCTTAAACAGTATCTCAACACCTCATGTCTCAGGCTTGAGGCTTCATTTGTAAGTAATTTGCGAGTAAAACCAATTGTTATACTCGGACCATGGTGTTAGAACCTCATCAAAGTTCAAAAATGTTAGCGTCATCTTTATGGTAAGATTATGCATTGTTTTTGCAACGTTAAATATGTCTTGAAGTTTTGGATTTTTCTTTAGGAAGAACTCGTCAACAAGTATCAGGTAGTTCTTAAGAGACTGTGGCAGACGAATATTCCTAGATCTAATAGTACTCATGAAACGTACTAATTGAGGAGTACCTCTATTTAAACTACAGGATGCAGCCATAGTTAACTTATTTAATTTTTTTTTTATTAATAGTCTAAGAATACAAATGTGGTATCAGAATATACGCAGCTAATAGACTTATTTGATACTGTTGAATGGTAGACGGTATCAATTGATTGATGGTGTCAATGATGGTATTACTTTTTGGTAGACACATTTGGTTTGAAACCCGATGGACCGGATGAGCTGGTAGACGCTCTAGGATCGGTATTAGAAGATACAGCCGAGTCCTTCTTACAGCGCTCCATCATACATACAGATGCACATGCGAGAGTATCACCCTTGTGATAGAACTTGCTTTGTCTTTCGATGTAGTTGTCGTCTTTCTTTGTTACACTGTGAACAAACTTCACAATATTTTTTGGGTAGTTTACTGGATCTGGACAACTTGAAAACATTGATACATAGGTTTTGGAATCTGCGGCGACAAGATCAATTTTATAGATCTGATTCTTCGATGTCATAAACTCTTTAGGGTAGGCCTCCTTGTCTAGAACCATACTGAGAGGGCGAGATAAATTAATATGCGTATTCCTTAGTATTTGCTGACATTCACTGGGACTAATTGCATTAGGAAGATTAATTCTTAAACACGACGAGTCATCAATTCGCATAGAAGTAGTTCTGCGTTGCACGGGGTGAGCTGCTTCTTTGTTTTGTAATTTACAGTACTTGGGGTTCGGGTCCGACGCAGATGACAAATGAGTAGATGTAGACGGTACGCCTGACTCAGTGCGCTCTCTTAATTGTGCGCGCGCCATAGCTGACGTCGACGGTTGATCGTGGCTAGAGTACTTTGTAGGATTCAATGGTTTGAACGCCGACTCAGTAGATGTATGCAGTGTGTCGCGAGAGTCACGCTCTACGCCACTCTTAGATGTAATCATAGTTTGATCGTTCGGGGGGTAGCGCATTACATAACCCATGGGAGTAGATATAAGTGTTTTATAATCATTATACGACAGTTTGCTTCCAACCGAGCGAGAGCCCTGTTTCTTCTTTGATAAGTCACATGGTAAGTTGCTTTCGCGTGCGCGCGCCATAGCTGACGTCGACGGTTGAGCGTGGCTAGAGAGCTTTGTAGGATTGAATGGTTTGAACGCCGACTCAGTAGATGTATGCAGTGTGTCGCGAGAGTCACGCTCTACGCCACTCTTAGATGTAATCATAGTTTGATTGTTCGGGGGGTAGCGCATTACATAACCCATGGGAGTAGATATAAGTGTTTTATAATCATTATACGACAGTTTGCTTCCAACCGAGCGAGAGCCCTGTTTCTTCTTTGATAAGTCACATGGTAAGTTGCTTTCGCGATATTTATCAGTTTTATTAATTAGTGGATTCATTTTTACTAAATAAGGGTATTCGGGTTTTTTTTTAACAGCTACCAAAATGAATATGCTCGCAGTTCGTCACTATTTCGAAGTCGCCGTAGTAATTCTCTTTATTTGCGGTATAATCTTTATTGTCTTAAGGGGTCCACCGAAGGCCAATATTTTCAAGCTGAAGGTTGATCCAAAAAGCAATTTAATGTACGAGGACCTCGAAGAAGATAATGAAGCGCAGAAGATAAGTCACTACGTGGCTGAGAACATTCACGATATCCTAGCCGAAAGAGCCAAAATCAATTCAGAGATCCCAGCAGCAACGTCTATTGCTCTTGATGAAAATCTCAGCAACCTGGAATTAAAGAGAATATGGGCACGAATATTAGAAAAATCTGGAACGCCTATTCAATAGTTTATGTTTTTGTATTATATTTATAATTATTGTACAAATTAATGAAATACCTAAATTATAATGAAATACCTAACCAAAGTATGTAAATTGATAAAACAAGATTACTTTGTTCAAATAAGTACGCAGAATGTATTTTTTTACACTAATATGTATAGCAGGAATTGCTATATTCACAATAGTAATGATAAAAAGAGAACACCAGAAACTTGCACAAGGAGTAATATGTTTAAATAAAACGAATATTTTTTTTCTTATGTCTTAACTCTTTTATTTCTTCTTAATGAATGAGCAACTAACCAAGCTTACATTCTAACTTAGCATCATGATAACAGCGAACAAAAAAGATAAAAGGCAATTAGTTGTAGTAAACAAATAAGGCTTAAAGAATAGATGATAAGAATAGCATAAGAATAGCCTATTAACAGACGCACAACTTCAGCGTCAGTCCCAAATCACAAGTTGTTGCCATCCTATCATAGACTAACTATAACTAGATATCAAACTCTACTAATACTTTTGCAAACGTTTAACTTTTGCACAGACACACTGTAAGTGAATCACCAACACATTCTCAATCTCTATAACCTGTCAGAATGGCTAAAATGACAACAAATTTCACGTAATGTTCGCTAAGTGTATATAATAAAGGCAAAAATAAAAGGAAAAATATTTTTCGCTGGTGAATATTTAATTCAACGTGGTGAAAAAGTGAAGATAATAGAATATATTTAAAAAAAAAACCCTTTTTTTTTGTTTCAATTGAACAAAAAGGGGATCGTTTCAGAATAAAATTTAAAAAGGACCTAAGGATTATATTTTGAAAGTTTCATTTGAAGATATAAATGAATTGAAACTATTACAATTCTGAAATCAAGCTTAAGCTTGTATTGAGAGTCAATTGTATAAGCATTTTTTATGTTTAGGCACAAACTCTGTACTCTGGACATCAATGAAAAGGATTATTAATTAATGGCAACTTTTAAAATCAATTTCCTTGCTGTTCTTTTAGTTTGAATGTGTTGAGTAAATAAATTAATTAAATAATACTGATAAGTACAATTAACATTTTTGATCATTTTTTAGTTTTTTAAGGAAAATATTTGTTTTTCTATTTGAATTTAAAGCTTTTCCAAAATATTTCGAGAATCTTTTTTTTCACACATTATAAAGTACAAAAGCGGTGGTATTTTAATTGTTTCTTTTTTAAAAATAATTTCCAGAATTTGACAAACAATGTGAAATGATATCCCAACTTAATTTGGTTTTGTCGAAGGGAATTTTTGTTTATAATTGTTTTCAACAGATTTTGCTACTACTTTTTGAGTATTCTTTAATGCTGTTAACATCTTTAAGCCGGTCTGGCATAGAATGCGTCAACTTTTCCATATATTCACATATTATTTCTTGCCATTCCGCTAAAAATTAAAATTTTTAACTGAGGCTTCGATGTGATGACATGTTTTCGTAACCTCATCATTTAATGATTCCAAAGGCGTTCCAAAGAGAACGGGTTAAGATCGGGGCTATGTGGTGGCGTTACTAGCAAGTGAGGGACTTTATGTGGATATGGACTTATGCTTGAAATCGTTGTCCTGTTGGGAGTAAAAAATGTTTCGCAATAAGCATTGTTTGTGTCCTTTGAAGCAAATTTTCGCTCTAAATATTTTAGTATACTTCTTTTTCTGAATTACTGAGACTAAATTACCGATCTCAACAGTGGATATTTAGCTCCATATTACACAACCACCATTTCCGTGCTTTACTTTTTGCCTTGTGTATTTGGACTGTAAGTTTCATTTGGTTGTCTTCATGCTTTCGAAGGCCTATTTGATTCATAAATGCTAAATTTTGACTCTTCTGAAAAAATCCTAGAAGACAAATCCTTTGTTTTTTTTTTTATTAGCAAAGTCCTTTTGCTTTTTTTTTTATTTGCTTCGCTGACGAAAGGTTTCTTTCTAACGGTATAAAATTTATACGCCGATTTGATGTCGTTGACATTCACGAAAATCCAGCCAAATTTTAGAATTACAACGTGATATTTGTGAAACGTACAGCGTTGTGTTTACATCGATTTTCTTCTTCTCGGAAATTTTTTGATGCAAAAATTGAGCAAAGTATATGGAAATGTTGCGTTAGTAATGGAATTAGTAATACAAAAGCATTAAATATGAGCTAAATTGTCCAGTCACATCCATATTTATTCAAAAAATAATTGGTCAATTCGCTGTCGTACTAAATGGACATATAAAGCACTAATTTTCTATTTATTGTTCTATTTTCACAAATAAAAACAAATAATCATTAATTATTATTTATTACTTCGTATGAAAAGTTAATACAATATTTTCCATTTAATCGAATAATCCAATTTATTCATGAATTGTAATTTACATTTTTTCGGAACATGCTCTCCTGATGAAAACATTCATGGTGAAGCGAAAAACTTACCCACACCGTGGTGAAATGAACAAATGTCAATAATTTATTGAAGAAGCAGCAAATATGTAAGTGACAAAAATTTCTATTGTTTTAATTTAATAAAACTAATTACTTTTTATCTTATAGATAAAAATTTTATATAGATAAAATGGAAAAAACCAAGAAGTGTCTCTTAGGATGCAAAGATTACATCCACTTGTACCGGCCAGGATGCGAGGAAGCCAGGTAAGTTTGTATTATGCATGGAAAAAATATTTTTTTTGCATGCCATTGTATTACGGGGGTGGATTACAAAGTTAAACAACATAAAAAGTTAAATAACTTTTCAATCTACTTGCGTGGTATAATAAAGTATGCACTTATTAATTATTTCCTCTCATTGATAGAAGCTATTTTTTATTCTTTACTTTTCAGAATGCGGAATGGGTGCAATAGGCCTACAGGGGAAACCGAACACCCAGTAAAAAAAAATCGGTTAACGCACCATTATGCATACCTCAAAGGTGGTGTGGAATTGCATAATCCAAGAAAGAAAAATCAAATTTCTTTAAATTTATTTTCTTTATTTAAGTAGTATTTAGTTTTATATGACTTTTATTTTCATTTCAAATTCATCACATTAAAGCTTTTCTTGAAACCATTGCACTTCAAATATTGTATCTGCAAGGAAAAAGGCACTATATGTATAGCTATACGAAAATGTATTCTTTTTACTCACATTTATTTGATCAGCTCACGATGGTTCCACACTGGGAACGCTTTTCTTGAAACCATTGCACTTCAAATGTTGTATCTGCAAGGAAAAAGGCACTATATGTATAGCTATACGAAAATGTATTCTTTTTACTCACATTTATTTGATCAGCTCACGATGGTTCCACACTGGGAACGCTTTTCTTGAAACCATTGCACTTCAAATGTTGGATCTGCAAGGAAAAAGGCATTATATGTATTGCTATACGAAAATGTATTCTTTTTACTTACATGTAATTAGTTAGATCACTCATCCACATTTCTTAAAGCTCTTGAATGGTACATTTAGATTCATTGTTCTTACTGTAAAAAAGAAGTAAAATAAATTATTTTGAAATTAAAATGTTTGTAGTTACTCACAAGAAAATGTAAACAAACTTTTCCAACTGCTTTTGCCACCTCCAATCCAAGGCAATCTGTTCGTGGCCGCAGTATTCTGTCGAAAATGTTTTCTTCTTGCTCCAAATGTGTAAATTTTTCTTCTTTTGTTGTCCTAGAAAATATAATAAACAAAATTATTGTTCAACATAAAATTTTTTTGCAACTTACACGAAATTAGATTTGTAAATATGAGAAATGTCAAAATCGAAATTCACCGCGTCATTTTTATATGGGTGACGTCACTCGTAAAACTTTTCGAATTTTGACATTGTTGACAATTCTCACGTATTCACGGACAGGTTCACACGGATAGGGACTTTCAGAAGAAAACCGGTTTTGATTTTCCAATTTCTGGAAAGTTTGATATCTAGTTATAGTTAGTCTATGCATCCTATGCTATGCATGTAATTCGTGCACAAACAAATAACCAACCAAAAGAAAGGATGAAAAAGCAACGCGCGCATATTCCAGGCAACACCCGCTATGACTCGCTCAAGCAGCTTCTGCATCAATGATGCGTGTTAATGCTGCGTGGTGAAAACAACATGTTTTTGTTTTCGACAGGTTGTTCCGATGTTGCGAACGTAACTCCTCCCACCCAAGAATTGGCGCAATGGTTTTCACGTTTGTGTCAGTGATTACACTGCTGTAAGCATGTGTGTACTGTGGGCTTTTCCTTAGCTTTGTCCTTTAACAAATTAAATATATGAATGTACATTCTTCATTGAAAATGTTTTGGTATTTTACATTTTTTTTGTTTTTGCTTTCTTAGATTAGTGTTGCAACAGTTTATTTATATCTTACATCTATATACACGTATATAATTACAATTTTGTATTGTTTTATTTGCTTTATATCTTACAAATTTTTGGATTTCATTTTAATTACAGAATGAGCAATGAGATTTTTTTTTCTTATATATCTAAATACATACATACATATGTTGTTTTTTTTTTTTTATTATTTATTTCAAGTTAGAACGAACCGCTTTAGCTTTGGTTAATCTTTTTATTTCGATTTGAGTAGTCCCGACCTGTATATCCCCTGTCAAAATGAATATTTGGTATAGGATTCTGGTACTTATATTTTCTTTTTATAATTTGTCTATCGCGTTTGTAACCATCTTTATCTCTAAAATAAGTTGTGCCTTTCTCTTTTACTTCTTTAATTATATATTTCGGTAAATGTTTTATCGTGTGAAAACCTAAATTTTTAACTAATTCTCTATCTCCGTATTCTGGATTCTCGATGCGTGTTTTATTTATTTGATCTATTTTTCTCTCTTTGTTTTCATGGAGTCGTTGTTTAAGATTTTCCCATTCTGAGTTTGATAAAGCAGAATGTAAAAGATCATTTGGCTTGTATTTGGTGATAGAATGAATCGTATCATTATACAATTCGACAGCCTTAAAAACTAATGGTACATTTCCTATATCCCTATTTTCTTTGTTAAGTTTGAGCAACCGAATATGTTCATTAAGCGTTGAATGGAATCGCTCTATTACAGAATTGCCTGTATGCGTATTTGGAGACGTGAAATGATAACGTATATTCTGCTCATTTAAATAATTTTTTATAAACGCTGTATTGATTTCGTTATCAGCTACGATTTTTGACGGTTTTCCTAGTATTGAAAATCTCTGTTTTAATAAATCTACTATTGTAATTGAATTTCGATCAGATATAGGGTGAATAGATACGTGCCTAGTTAAATTATCTATACAGGTTAAAAACATATTGCTTTTATTTAAGAACCATACATCTATATGTATTATTTCATTGGGTTTATTAGCTGTATCCGACATCATCAGTTTATGTTTATTAGGACTTCTGTCATATTTACACATATTGCACAAGATGCAGTTGTTGATGTACTTGTGAACTTCTAATCTTAAATTTGGGAAATAAAATAATTCTTTAAGTTCTAAATAAGTTTCTTCTATACCTCGATGATTTTTGCGTAAGTGGGTTTCTTCAATAAGTTGGAGTAGTTTTTCTTTGTCAGTTATATCTTTTAAAAATTTCATACATCTCAAAATTTTCATATATGGTACATTTGAAAAATATTTAACAATGGTTTTTTGAAACGCGTTGAATATATTATCGTCAAGGCAATAAACTCCTACTGTCCCTTTAATAGGTAAAAGTTCTTTCAATATTTTTAAGACATAGTCCTCGTTGTATTCATGAAGTGAAATAATAGATCTTCTTTTTCTTTTGTATAAGAATTTATTTGCATAGCCGTTGGAATCTCGCTTCTGTAGCACTAACTGATTTTTGTATATATTTAAGGGAGCTTCGACTATGTATATGTGGTCATTTAAATTTTCTATACCGCTGTGTATTGTAGCAACATCAGACCTTCCGTCACTTTTGTCAATGCACTTTTGTCAAGTACATATGAGCTCTTTTAGTTTATTAAAAGACTCTATATACTGTCTATCTCTGGTACTAATTTTAGCATCCTTTTTAAGGAGCTTGGTCATTGGCAGAGCTACTTTCGAGTAATCCCTAATAAATTTTCGGTAAAAACCCGTAAGGCCCAAGAACGATTTTATTTCCTTTACTGATTTGGGTAAATTAACTTTCTTTATAGCATCGATTTTGTTTGGATTAGGCTTAATACCTTCATTTGTGACTATATGTCCCAAATATTCCGTCTCGTGCTTAAGAAAATTACATTTGTCGATTTGTACTTTCAGGTTATAATGAAGAAGTCTCTTAAATATTTTACTGAGAGAATCGATATGTTCTTGGAGAGATGTTGAAAAGATAAGAATGTCATCTAAATAAACTACACATATTTTATTTATGTAGTCTTGTAAGACTTCGTTCATCATCCTCTGAAAAGATGCGGGGGCATTTTTAAGCCCAAACGGCATACGTGTGAATTCGTAGTGGCCGTCCGCAGTTGAGAAAGCTGTTTTATGTCTTTCTTTTTTATCAATGGGGATTTGATGAAACCCCTTCGCAAGGTCTAGGGTTGAAAAATATTGCGCATTTCCAAGTTTAGAAAATATATCCTCCATATTAGGGATTGGAAACTTGTCTTCTATCGTTATATTGTTGAGTTTACGATAGTCTATTACTATGCGCCACTTTTGCTCACCCGAATTGTCAAGCTTCTTAGGAACAATCCAAATTGGGGCATTGTATGGACTGTTGGATTTAACGATAATTTCGGAATTAAGCATTTCTGCAATTTGTTTATCAACCTCTACTTTATGCGCCTCTGGATATCTGTATGCTTTAGAAAATACAGGGATATCATTTTTGGTAGGAATTTTATGGGTGTATTTAATTACTGATGAAAGACTGCTACCATCAACATAAAAAACTTGTCTAAATTGTTTTATAGTGGCCCTTAAGTACCTTACTTCTTCTTTATTTAAATGATTTAGTTTCAATTTGGTTAATATTGTATGTACATTTGTATTCTCAAAATTAATATCTATTATGTCGTCCGCCAAGCCATAAACCTCCTTTTCGTTTAATGGATACTCTAAGTTGTCAAAAATTAATGGCATAGTAGCGTCGTTCGTAATAAGCTGCGAATTTTGAAAATCAATTCGCGCTTGCAAAGGTTTTAGAATGTTACACCCTATTATGCCATCAAAATCGCTACACAAATCTGCTTCAAGCAGTTCAATTTTGGTTGAAGGCCTATTAAATTCTTTAAATAATGGAATTGTTATTTTAGAGTATACAGTAACTATTGAATTGATTGCTTTTAGTTTTTTTGTGCTAGTGAGTTTTGTTCGGAATGAAGAATGAAATATGCCTTTCTGAATAAGTGACGTGCTTGCACCAGAATCTATTAATATTTTAATTGGAATTGACCTTGTTTTAACTATTATGAAGGGAAGAGTTCGGGGCTGGTTGAATAAAAATTCTCTGAATGAGGAAAATCTTGGTTTTCTGTAATAGTGTGCATGTCTGCACCTTGTATATTTCCTACTTCCATTACTTCTTCTTGCTGATTATTTCTCCTAAAATTTTGAAAACTATGTCCTGAATTAGTATTACGAGTAAAATTTTGCATATTTCCTGAATGATTTTGAGAGATATATTGCCAAGAACGTCCTGAATTGGTATTATAATGTTGACTATTTCTCGAATGTCTTGGCATGGCGTTTCCTGAATGTAGTGCGTTTGGGTCTTGAAAATTTCGTGGATTACCTTGAGCATTTTCTGGGTTGGAGTATCCAAATTTTGCTGAGCTATTGGGTCCTGTGCTATTACATTTGCGTCTCCAGTATTCGGAGCTGTTGTTTGTTAAACCTCCTAAGTAAGAATTCCTATTTAAAAAATTGTGGTTTTGCTTCCACGTGCCTGCACTGTTAATCGTATTATTGCTAACAAAATTGTCTGTGTCAATTAAAATTGTTTTTGCTTCCATCAACGTAGATGGATTTCTTGCATTTAAAATGAGTTTAGGTTCACTCGGAAGCTTATTTATAAAAAGTTTTAGTACCATCAATTCATTTTGACTGCCGTTATACCAGGAAGGGACATCTGTACTCAACCTTGTTTTAATATTTAATTTTGTTAATAAATTTAAAGTTTGCTCATAAAACTCTTCAACAGAGTTCCTATAGTTCAACATTTTTATATCATTTATAATACTCTCTATGCTTTGCTTAATACTACAATTTGATACTAGTACTGATTTAATTTCTGGCCAATTTGTTGGATTGTTATGATTTATTAATACTAAATTCGCCCGTTCTTTAATTTTTTGTCTAATTCTCAGATTAAATATTTCTTTTAAAGTTAAAGGAAGGTTGATTGCATGTACATAAATGCAGTCAATATGCTTAATAAATATTTCTAATTCTTCCGGCAATCCGGTATAATCAGGAACTCCGCTTAAAAGATCAATTAAATTCATTTCTGCCATACCTGTGCTTGTTTGTTTTTTTTTCTTCCCAAAATGTTTAATCGAATTGGTTCTGGTTACTGTTCGGTTTTCTCTTCTTGTCCTTCGTATGTTTTACTGTATTAGTTGATTTCACTCAAAGATTGTTTAAGATTGAAGAGATGTATCATCGAATCATTAGATGTGATCACTGTCTAGTCACTATTGTTCTGACTTCATACAAATAAATCTTTTAACTATTTCGACTCCAATATTTCACTTTAAATATGATTTATTTTATAGTAGATATGCATATCAGGTTAAATAATTTTTATTTATTTTTTTTTTTCACAAGCTTAATTTATTATCAGTATTTTCCGATTTTGCGGTTTTTCCCGACTGCGCCAGTAATATGTTTAAATAAAACGAATATTTTTTTTCTTATGTCTTAACTCTTTTATTTCTTCATAATGAATGAGCAACTAACCAAGCTTACATTCTAACTTAGCATCATGATAACAGCGAACAAAAAAGATAAAAGGCAATTAGTTGTAGTAAACAAATAAGGCTTAAAGAATAGATGATAAGAATAGCATAAGAATAGCCTATTAACAGACGCACAACTTCAGCGCCAGTCCCAAATCACAAGTTGTTGCCATCCTATGCTATGCATGTAATTCGTGCACAAACAAATAACCAACCAAAAGAAAGGATGAAAAAGCAACGCGCGCATATTCCAGGCAACACCCGCTATGACTCGCTCAAGCAGCTTCTGCATCAATGATGCGTGTTAATGCTGCGTGGTGAAAACAACATGTTTTTGTTTTCGACAGGTTGTTCCGATGTTGCGAACGTAACTAAGGGCGCACACAGAGAGAGCAGGAGAGTTTATATGGAGCTGAATTACGGCCTATGAACTTAAATGAGATATCATCAGATGAAAGAGACACGCTCAAATCTCACAGCAGCGAAGAAAACGGTACAGACGAGACCGATATAACTGAGAACAGATTAAAAAATGAGCTTGTTCAGATAGCATTTGGAAAATTGGTAGGTTTTGAGACGAAAAAGTATATTAACGAGAACGTGCCACGCATTATGATGATAGACGTAATGCACGATCATCAGAATATGCAAATTGTGAGTCGTCTGCGAAATGAAAAATCATATAATTCCCCCGACACAAGTATTAATTTTACAAATAATATCTGGTTCAAATTCAAGGGAATATCACTTGATGAGTGGAGTATCGAAAAACGATTTAATCACATTCACTACGTGGCCAATGACGCAAAAAGAGGCAGCTCCACTGCCCATTTCGGCCGATTAGTTGTTTCAAATAGTAGAAATAACAGTTTAATATTCTATATCGCAAAAGGAATGTCACTTTTCTCTACAAGTCTTGTGAAACTACTGTGTCTACAGTGGCAGGCAGATTTAGTGGAGGGAGATGTCAATGTGAGATACATTCATATACAGGTAGTAGACATGTCAAAAAAACAGATACTTTGGCTCTACAAGCAAATCGAGAGCTTTTTATCGAATCTGTACAATTGTACGTTTGTTGAGGGTATTAATGCCATCACTATCTATCCATTCAGCACAAATGAAAGACAAGAAAAGAACTATCAATTATTTAGATTACTACACACTCGGACATCGATAACGGCTTTGAGTGGGGACCCAATCGAAATGAATCCAACAAAAACCAAATCAACGGAGGGAATATTAGTGGAAGAGAAAAGTAATGAGGAAAATCCCTTTCAAAGGAGCTCAAGGATGCTAAGGTCACCAGACACCGCACCAGCACCTTTAGGGAGAAGCACTGAAAACAGTGTTCTTTCTGCGACAAGAGAGACGGCATTTGAACCAAATTCACAGCTATCTGCCTTCCACAAACTAGGTGAGCAGATACGGCAACTGGTGGAAATGTTAGAAGATGGGAAAAGGCGTTCAATACATCAACCTATGAGAGACGCAATTGAAAGCATTAGATCCCTATATGAGCTTTCTGCTATTCAACTGCAGGACGAAAAAGCAAAAGAGGTGATAAGGAAACACAACTCCTCACAAACCTCTCCCTGGCTGAGAAACGCACAAGAACCCAAGAAAAGGCAGGGTCAAAATGGCGAAACCCCAGATCCAAAGAGAAATAAAAAACCCCAGGCGGTAGAGTCGAAGCAAAAAGAAAACAATATTGGAGGCATAACTCCGAGGATCAAGGAGAAGAACACCGCCATTCCGACAAAACAGAAGTCAAACGATGGCAAACAGTTGAGAAAAACTAAGAAGGAGACTAACAAAAAAAAAGCTTGAGGCGAAAAGAAGTATGCCGGACGCGTTCGTCATCGAAGCAAGTGAAGGACTATCTTACGCGGAGATTCTTCGTAGCGTAAAAGCAGACCCCAAACTAGAAGCTATTGGAAAAGAGGTATCCAGGATAAGAAGGACCCAGAAAGGAGAGCTCCTAATACAGCTCAAGGAACATGGAAATAAGACAGAAGAGTTTAAGAGTGTCATTGGCGAGGTTTTAGGAGAGCGAGCGAGTGTAAGGACACTCACACATCGCACTACCATCAAGCTGAAAGACGTCGACGAAGTTACCGGAAAGGAGGACATTTGCGAGGCAATAAGGACTCAACTCGGGGTGGAACTACAACCAGCAGACATATTATCCTTGCGAAAAGCGTACGGTGGAACCCAAACAGCAACAATCGGACTTCCCGTCGGACTGGCAAAGAAACTGTTAGATGCAGGAAAGGTAAAAATTGGATGGGTTATTTGTCGCATTCGAGAACGAACGCTTCTCCAAAAATGCTTCAAATGTCTTGAATTTGGGCATATAGCCAAGCATTGCAAAAGCAGTGAGGACCGCTCCAAGCTATGTAGAAGGTGCGGAACGGAAGGCCACATAGCAAAGAACTGCGATAAGGAGCCATCATGCATGTTCTGTCGAAAGGAACACCCAAACGATTCGAAGCATGTAGCCGGAAGCAGCAAGTGTCTGGTTTTTAGGAAGGCCATCATCAACAAGAAAACATGAAGATAATACAGATTAACTTAAATCACTGTAGAATTGCACAGGATATCCTGACACAAACGGCTAGAGAAGAAAAAGCGGACGTTATTTTGATAAGTGAACCGTATAAGACTCTGGACAGCAATACATGGATCTGCGATAGGACAAAGCACGCTGCTATATGGATATGTGGAAGGCATGCCTTTCAAGAAACTAACGGACTTACGGAGGGCTTTGCACGGGCCAAAATAAATGGCATATATTTTTACAGCTGCTATGCACGTCCAAGCTGGACCATTAACGAGTACCAGGCAATGCTAGACAACCTATCCGCCGACGTTCGTGGTAGAACCCCTGTGGTTATCGGCGGCGACTTTAATGCATGGGCAACGGAGTGGGGTAGCAGACTTACAAACGCCAGAGGCCGTAGTCTGCTATAAAGTTTTGCAACCCTTAACATAGGCATTGCAAACCCAGGTCGTGCAAACACATATCGTAAGGCAGGAACGGGCTCGATTATCGACATTACGCTCGTTAGCAACTCCCTCTTACGAAACATAAAATGGCGAGTCAGCGAAGAATACACGCACAGTGATCATCAAGCAATAATATTTGAAACGAAGGAGAAGAGTACAGTGCAACGCGCTAAACGAAAGGGCCCAAGTTGGAAGGACACAAACTTCGACCTGGAGGCGTTCGAAGAAATGATAAATACCGGAAACATAATTCAAAGCGGAACAGCTGAAGCCTGTATGCAACAACTCGTCCGCATTCTCACTACTGCGTGCGATGCATCAATGCCCAGAAGAACGGGTACTAGAGGAGGAACACCATGCTACTGGTGGAATGAGGAAATAAAAAAGCTTAGAGCAAAGTGCTTAAAAGCCCGACGCAAAGTCCAAAGATCTAGGGGAAGAGATCGCTTTGAAGAACACCTTATTGTCTTTAAAAAAGCAAGACGCGACTTAAAAAAGGCAATCAGGGAGAGCAAGACAAGATGTTTTAAAAAACTTTGTGAAGAAGCCGACATAAACCCTTGGGGTACAGCATACAGGATCGTCATGACAAAGATAAAGGGCAGCAGGTCGCCGCAAATAACATGTCCAGCAATCCTAAGCTCCATAGTAGAACACCTTTTCCCCCGAAGTTAATCTACTATGTACCATATCGTTAGGGAGTCCAACACGGAGGACATTCCAATAGTCACAGCGGATGAACTCATGAACGCATGCAGGAAGATAGGCGACAATAAAGCGCCGGGACCTGATGGCATACCAAATAAGGCACTAAAAGCAGCTATCCATAAGCGCCCAGACATGTTTATGGAAACAATTCAAAAATGTCTTGAAGAAGGAGTTTTCCCGGATGCTTGGAAACTACAACACCTAGTCTTGCTTCCAAAGGGAAACAAGCCACCTGGCGAACCGTCCTCGTATCGTCCAATATGCCTTCTAGACACAATGGGAAAGATATTGGAACGGATAATATATGCTAGACTGCTCGCGGTAGCAGAAGAGAGAGGAGCACTATCAGACTTACAGTTTGGGTTTAGAAAATCGCGGTCTACTGTTCAAGCCATAAAAACTGTGGTCGACATTGCGGCCGAAGCGATACAAGGAGAAAGATGGCGGTATGGTACAAAGAAATATTGCTTAGTGGTGACTCTAGACATCAAAAATGCCTTTAACTCGGCAAACTGGGCGTTCATCAGAAAATCACTAGCCAGTATGAATACGCCATACTACTTACTGAGGATAATAGAAAACTACTTTACCAACAGAAAACTGAGGTATGAAACTGACGAAGGGTTGAAATACTACAGCGTTTCAGCTGGGGTTCCACAAGGATCAGTACTCGGTCCACTCCTATGGAACATTATGTATGACGGAGTGCTAAGGCTTATGTTGCCGAGAGGAGTTCAAGTAATCGGATTTGCAGACGACATTGCCGTCGTTACGGTGGCAAAAGAAATAAAGGAGATAGAGGCTGCCCCAAATGTAGCGATTATTCGCATCAAAGACTGGCTAGTATCCGCCGGTCTAGAATTAGCGGACCATAAAACGGAAGCCGTCTTAATTACCAGTAGAAGAATTGTGGAATACACCAATATACGGGTGGGACATCAAATAATCCGATCGAAAGAATCAATCAAATACCTGGGAGTAATACTTGATAACAGATTACAGTTCAAAGCACATATAGAGTACTCCAGTAACAAGGCTTTACTGCTGCAAGGAGCTCTCTCTAGAATACTACCAAACATTGGTGGACCTGGATATGCCAGGAGGATTCTCCTATCTAGAGTAGTCAGCTCAGTCCTCTTATACGCTGCTCCGGTCTGGGCGGGAGCACTCGCCATAAAAGCAAACAAGAGAAATCCGTTGTCCGCATACAGGCTCAATGCATTAAGAGCGATCTGTGGATTTCGAACAATCTCAGATGAAGCAGCCTTCGTGATAGCAGGAATGATTCCGATCGACATTCTCGCGGACGAGATGTTGAGAATTTATAATAGAAGAACCCCAGGGCGACAAGATGCAGGTGAAATTGCAAGAATAAAAGGAGAAGAGCGAGCGGTCTCAGCAGCCCTCTGGCAAGCCAGGTGGGATAATAGTACAAAAGGCAGATGGACCTACAAGTTGATCCCGGACATCGAGACCTGGACAAAACGAGCACATGGGGATAACAACTACCACCTTACGCAGTTCCTATCTGGTCACGGCGGCTATCGTAAATACTTGCACCGATTCGGACACGATAGCTCCCCTTTGTGCCCAGAATGCTCAAACGAGGAGGAAGATACGGAGCATGCCATATTTCATTGCCGACGTTTTTCGCAGTGGAGAATTAATCTGCCCAGTCCAATACTACTCATAGACCAAATGTTGCAGTCGGAGGAAAATTGGATGGAAATCGGCACATTTGTGACAATTGTGCAAAATGAGCTAAGAAGAATTGAAAAAATTAGAAGAGCTGAAGAAGCAAATACAAGAAGAATAGCATGATCTGCTAACCAGCCCTGCGAAGTAATACTTAACGGCAGTCCCGCGGGGAGAGTGGTTGAAGGACGTACTGGTGTGGATTAGTACGTAGGCGCACTCCTGGCATCGAACATTCGGGTGTTGCAAATCGTGCATGTTGGTGGCACGGGCTACCGCATCTATGAAGATTACCACATCCATTGGCGCAACCAAGAAAAAAAAAAAAAAAAAAAAGCGGCTATAGTTTCTTCTGTACACACACTACATTAAACTGTTGTTGGCATTGGGTCATGGGTGTATGAGCAGCGAAAATTATACAGAACGCGACGAATAACTTGTTCAGTTTGCCAATTATGACGACAAAAAAAAATCACGCAATCTTCTACAAGCTTCACGAATTAAAGACAGATTTTCAAAATAATTTTGGATGATACGGAAGCACTATTTTCGTAGAAGTCTACTCATGATGATTTGTCACTCTCAAAATGGCAGCACTGTTTGCAAACTATCCCTTTTGATTATAGTATAGTATAGATTTTATTGAGACTTTTAAAATTAACATACAATGATTAATGTTCAACAATTCAATATTCTTATTAAAGCCGACTTAGAATTGGTCAGGCTGTCACAGCACAATTCAGTATTTTTTTTAAATTCTAAATAAAAGATATGAAGAATACTATTACAGAGTTATATATAGAATAAACATGTTCGCTCAATAAAACATGTGAATTGAGTGGATGACTTAAAACTAGATAAAAAACAACAACAGTAATGCCAAATCGCATTACAAAGTAAAGGTAACAATATTATTAAGACGTGAGCTCATTAAAGCTATTTAGGAGGTAACATTATTTGTTGAGATTTTATTTTTATTTTTAATATCACATTTTTACTTAAAAATTAAATCAACAAGTTATATTATGTACATTAAAGATTCAGACTTCTGGTGGTAAATAAAAGAGATTAAATTATAAACTAAAATTGGGACTTCAATGTCATAAGCGCGAAAAGCATTTACATTTGCGTTTCTTCAAAGAAAACAAATTAAACTTGTATTTCAGTTATAGCTACAAATATATACATACATACATTTTTCAATCTTGAATTAATATTTTAAATTTTAAAAATATGAAAGTTTTATTTTAAATAAAAGTTATGATAGTTATTATTTATTTATTTATATACGAAAACATTTATATATTTTTTATTTGAGGATCAAAGCATTAACCTCTGTATGTTAAGTTACAGCTTTGGTTGTAAAAGTTTGATAAGTAGCATACATCATCTACTATTTCGAAAAGGTGAGTAGACCGTTCATTGAGGATGCTGATAGGGGACAAGTAATACCTATCCAAAACCGAGAATTCACTGTATATTTCTTGTATAGAAGGATTGGGATGTGTCATAAGGTTTAGAAAACGATATTTAGCTAAATTCGTTAGGTAACTAAGTATGGGTGTGACTCCGGATGTATCGTAGATCGTTTTATTTTTAATCCATTTACCAGAGGGTCTTCTGTACATTGAGATACATTTCCTTAATACTGTTCGCTCGAACATCTGAAGTTGGTGGGCTACTGTTTTAGATATTTGAAACCAAATGGCAAAACCATATGCTAAAAGTGGACGGATGAGAGTTTTGTACATTAGAAGCTTTGTTTTGGATTCATCTTCACGGGAGTTGAGGAGAACCTTTAGTTTGGCACAGGCAGCTTTACATTTTTGCAATGCTTTCCTGGCATGAATGTTCATTCTTCACCTCTCATGTAGGTGCACACCCAGATATTTAATCATAGGTTTCCTTGGGATGGTATTTCCTTCTATGGTTAGAGTAAGCTGTTTGCTTTCCCTGACAGCGAGATGGTGGCCTTTGGTGGATGCGTTTCTAAAACAAATTAATTCGCATTTGGAGGCGTTTAAACTTATGCCCCAGCTTCGGTAATATGGGATAATAATTTCAAGATGGTGTTTGATTCCCTCAAGCGCATAGTGAGGTCTTTCGTGCGAGTCATAGATTATTGTATCGTCCGCAAATAGGATTGAGTTTGAAGAAAGGAACTGTGAAGGGAAATCATGTAGAAAGATGTTAAATAGGAGGGGACCGAGAATGGAACCCTGTGGAACGCCTGATAGTACCGGGACGGGGGTAGAAATTTTTTCATTCAAGTGAATACTTAGATAACGGTTATTGAGGAAGCTAAACATCATTTTGATAAAATATTTCGGGAAGTTCAAAGAAATTAGTTTAAAAAGGAGACCATCATGCCAGACAAGATCAAATGCTTTAGTAAGGTCAATAGCACATGCAACAGTGCAAGATTTGTTCCTGAGATTTTTTAAGACTTCATTTTGTAGTTGCATAAGTGCATGTTCGGTGGAGTGCTTTCTTTTAAAACCAAACTGTACCATCGGTATAATATTTTGTTCGGAAATGAAGTTTTCTATTTTTAAATAGAGAACCCTTTCAAGTATTTTCCCAAGGTTGGACAGTAGTGAAATCGGCCTGAAATTGCTTATATCATTTGAATTTTCCTTCTTTTTAATTGGGATCAGCTTAGCATTTTTCCAATTGAGAGGAAAGTAACCATTATTTATACAATTATTAACAATCGGAGTTAAAAAATGAGGAATAGTTGGAAGGCATTTCTTGATTATAAAATTTGAGATATTATCTGGTCCAGAAGATTTTTTGCTATTGAGGTTATGAATAATGGATTTAATAAATTCAGTTGTGGCAAATTCTTCCACAATCGGAGAATATGAAGTATTGTTAAGAGAAAATTCAGTTAAAGGGTTTAAGGAGTTCCAAGCTAAGAAAGAACTTGTGCGGGTTAAGACTTCTAGGGTTAGTTCGGGATCGGTATCGGGAATATGATGTGAGTATAAATCAGAGAAAAAATCTTGAAAGGCGTTGATTTTTTCTTGAGTTGAGTGAAAAGCATTGTTATTAAATAAAATGGGGGCAGAAGATTGATTGGTAGTACGTTTGCGACCAGTGATTCTATCAATTTCCTTAAAGACAGCAGAAGATGGCCTTAATTGGTTAAGTTTGTTTCGAAATTGTTTGTTTAAGTGAATTCTGGTCTGATCTTTAATTAGTTTGCTCAAACAGCTGATGCGAGAAGAGAGGGAAATGTATTCTTGATTAATTCTATTACCTTCCCTATGAAAGATTCTTTTAAGCTGGATTTTCCAAAATTTCCTAAGTTTAAGTAATTCAATAATTTCATGGCTGAGGTTTTGCCTTGAGGAACATAAATTAATTTTTTTTTAATGACAATCAATACAGTCTTGGATGTGGTCAGAGAAAAGTGTTACAAATCGGTCAATTTCGATGTTGGAGAGATTTCTTTCTAGTGGAATGTTCATTGAAATAAATTTCTGCCGAAGATTTTGATTGAATAAAATCCAGTTTGTGTCACTGAATGAAACTCTATATGGAGGGTCTGTAAGTAAAGGGGAGATGTTGGATAGCTCTAAGCCAAGAAAAACTGAGAAATGGTCGGAAAAAGGATCCAAGGTTATACAACTATAGCTAGGCGAAGTGAATTGAGGGCCAAGAAGGTTTGAAGACACTAAATAAAAATCTATAGTTGACAAGGAACTTGGTCTTGTCGGGCTATTTGGAGAAATTATGTGCAAATCAAGAAAGGCAGTGTTTTGGTACCATGTGTATAGGTGGTAGCCATTCAGATTTAGCATAGAGTCACCCCAAAAGTTGTGGCTAGCGTTAAAGTCACCCCCGATTATATAAAAGTCAAAACTGGACAGAAGAACCATTAAATCTTGCATTGCTCGGACTAATCTAAAACCCGTGTTACAAGGTATGTAGAGGGAAACCAAGGCTAGGCTTTTATTGTTATTAAGATGTCCAGTTAATGTTATAGAGACAATGGTTGCAGAAATAATATTGTTTTGAAAAGGAATTATATTGTAATCTAAAGTATCTGGAATCAAAACACCGGTGCCTCTGCCCGAATCGTTACGTAAAAGGAGGTAATTATCAAATGTACGTCTCATATTGTGTTTTAGAAGTGTTTCTTGAACTAGAACCGCAGTTGGGGTGATATGTTTAAGAAACATATTCAACTCAAAGCACTTATCTATAGAGACTAGAGAGTTTATATTAGCAGTGATCATTTTAAAAATCATGGCGTCAATGAAGCAATAAAGCCCAGGTAGGCACCGGGTTTTTCAGAGTCATTTAGTTTTTTAAACGACGGCCAGAAATCTCTAACCCGAGTTATGAGGACGTTCAAGGGTAACCCAAATAATCTTATCGATTCATTTATAAAATCTCCAAAAATGGAGTTTGGATTAGATTCTTCATTACGTGTCTCTAGCGGATTTCCTTTAAGGATATCAGCATAGGAGAATGATCTCGAAACTTGTGTCGGATTCACAACTGTATTTTTGGGCTGAAGGACATATTTTGGAGATTTTGGGCCCTTGTCCTCCTTCCTCCGCAAGTATTCTATCCGTTTCGGACAGCCACTGAAATTTGCCGGGTGCCCGGAGGAACCGCAGTTAATGCAAGATAAGCTTATCTTATCCTTGATGTTATTGAGAGGACACGCCCCCAAATCGTGCGAATCTTTACACTTTACGCATCTAATAGGGAAAGCGCAGTAGGCACTAACGTGTCCAAAGCGTTGGCATCTATAGCACTGGACAATGTTGCTTTTCCTCAGTGACTCCCATTTTATTTTATGATGAAGTAAAAAGCGGATGTTTTTTAGCTTAGATAGGCTTTCCCTATCATCAACAACACAATGAAAAATACCAAGCTCTACGTTATTTTCTTTTGACCATTTTGTAGCAAATGGTTTAACTTGTACCCTCAATGAAGGGTCCACTTTGGCAATATCATTTGCTATCATTTCAGAGGTAAAACCATCTGGAATACCTCTCAGTAATATCGAGAACTTTTTTAGCTGTTTTGGACCAAATGAAAAAGCTTGAATCTTCATTTCACAAAAAACTTTCAATAAATAGGAATGTAGATTAATGTCTTTAACAAAAATTTTTAGTCTACCTAATCCTTTGCTTTCAAACTTAACATCTAAATTACCACTAAAATTATTTTCTAAAAATAACAATATAGTTTTTGAGCTCACGTCTTTGGCATAAATGGGAGGGCACCATTCGTTAATTTTCCGAACATTTTGTTTGCTTTTTCCTATTTGAGGTGAAGTACTCGTAGAAGGTTCATCTAACTCGGCCGAATCCAGAATCGAAAAAGGGTTGTTGGCAAGTCTAGAATTTGTCGTCTCCAGAGACGGGGACGATGAATGTTTGACTTCTTTAATTTTATTTCGATGTTTCTTTATATTTTCGAAAGTTGATAAGTCGTCTTTTAGCAATCTCTTTAAATCGGCCAGATTTGCATCGTCCGTCGGATTTAATGATAAAACACGATTTTCCAGTTTTCCAGTTTGACTTGGCATCACTGAAGCACCAGCAACTTTATTATCTTTTTTTGCGTTCAATACTGGTTTGAACCGCCACTGATAACAGTACAATCTGTTACTGTACAATCGGATGTTTCCATATTTGTTTCCATGGTTGTATCCAACTTTTTAGGCGTCGTGTATTCACCAATTGTTTGCAATATAGCTAATTTGTCCTCATTCGACAATAGCTTAGAGGGAAGATTAAAAGTCTTTTTCTTTTTAATCGTATCGTCAAGGGGACAATGCCCCTGTGACGATCTTTTATCCATATTTTTTTTTTCACTCTTCACTTTTACTTTTATCTCACAACACACAGAATCAGAAAAAACACGATCATTCACTTTGACAGCCAATGGCAGAATCCCTTTTGATTCTATTAGTAGAATATAAAATAAACCTTGTAGTCAAATACAAGTTTCTTTTTAAAAATAAAATAAAATGAACACAAATCAATTATTTTCGGTATATTATGGCTTTTGTTAGGGGAGATTTTGTCAAACCGTCAGAAATTAAAACGCGTTAAAATTTAAAATTTAATTCAATTTAATTCGATTTATTAATAATTCTGACGTAAGGTTACAAAATTGGTATTTCTGCTACTTGCCACCTGTTTTTCCTGCGTCCAGTCGATGAGAACGTTCGATTAAGAAAGGCCGAATGCTCTTTGTTCATCTGTCAATGAACCGACAAGCCATGGCGGAGTTTGCGGTTCAAAATGTTCCGATTCTATTTCCGTTCCCGTAAAGCAGCAGCTGCATGGGCAACACCCCCTCCTGGTATGTCCACTGGTGGATTTACCTCTGTATCTTTGCGGACGTCCAAGACAGCTAGCTTTACAGCAGGTCTTTCGTAAATACCTGTCTTTGTTAAAATCGTAGCACTTCTTACTTGCCCATCTTTTGAGACCTTTGTTTCTATGACCCGTCCTTTCGGCCAGCAATTGCGGGGATTTCCAGGATCCACAATTAACACGATGTCATCTTTTTTTATAGGCTTAACTGGAGCAAACCATTTTGTGCGTCGTGTAATTGTCGGAAGATACTCGTTGACCCAACGTCGCCAAAATTGTTGGGCATAGTGCTGAGAAGCCAGCCAATTATTTCTAAGAACTTCTTTGTCGTCATTAAATACAGCCCATGGCTTCGATCCATTGGACGAACCCAAAAGAAAATGATTGGGTGTAAGGGCTTCCTCATTCTCGTTGTCAATAGGGATGTATGTCAGCGGCCTAGAGTTGACAATATTCTCCACCTCAATAAGCATGCTTCTCAGCAGTTCGTCTGATGGATGACGATTCGGAGAAATTTGGGTCAACACAGTTTTTACGGAACGCACGAGTCGTTCCCAACTTCCACCCATGTGAGGTGACCCAGGTGGGATAAAACTCCATTTGGTGTTTGTCGAAGTAAAGGCCCGTACAAGCTTGTCCTTATCGATACTTTGATACGCCCGCTTCAGTTCAGCGTCAGCCCCTCTAAAATTCGTACCATTATCACTAAACAGCTCGATGGGAGTCCCTCGGCGCGCTATGAAGTTCCGAAGAGCAATTATGCAGGAATCCGTATTCAGCGAATGGGCGATCTCGATGTGAATAGCTCTACAGGTAAGGCATGTGAGCAAAACTCCGTATCTCTTCTCATGCCTTCTCAAGTTGACGACGGTTAAAGGCCCAAAATAGTCCACTCCTGTAAATGAAAATGGGCGAGAAAATGGCGATGTCCTAGCAATTGGAAGCTTAGCCATCATTGGCGGTTGCGGTTGTGCTGCAGCATTCTTACATGTCTGACAGTTTCTACGAATCTTACACAGCACAGCTCTCAACTTTCCAATGTGGAATTTTTGCCTGAGCTCATTCACAACGGTTTCGTGGTTTGCATGATGGTAGCGGAGATGATAATCTTCCACTATTAAAGTTGTTATGCGGTGCGGAGTAGGAAGTATAGTTGGGTGTCTCACATCCACGCACGATTCAACATATCTTCCGAAACTGCTGTTGGCACGAAGGACTCCGTAGTCATCTAAATAAGGAGATAAAGAACCAATTGAACTTGATTTGTTAATTTTATATTTTTTAGATAAACAAGCTATCTCCTCAGAAAATACTTCGCGCTGGGCTTGCTTGAAGAGAATCCTTTCTGCCAGCTGTAGCTCCTCTCTTGTCAGTGGGCCAGATCTTTTCTCTTTTTGTCTCCGAATCATCTTCCAATTGAAGGCACATCGAATAACTCTTCCGGCAGACCGAAGAAGCCGAGACCACTGAGAAAAAAGCTCTGGATGAAACAAACGTCGATCTTCAATACATTGCACTCCAACGAACTGCGCCTTCAATTCCTCTGTGGTGTCTGACTTAGTGGATTCCTCATTTGGCCAGGATTCTGGAGATGACATCAGAAAATCAGGTCCTTTAAACCACGGACTTGATGTTTTAAGGTTAGGACCATTATGCCACTTGGTTGCCTCGTCAGCCACATTTAGCTTGGTGGGTACCCACCTCCATTCGCCGACTTTGGTTATCTCGAGGACTTCGCTTACTCGGAATGCGACGAATTGTCGGTATCGACGATGATCGGACCTTAGCCAACTAAGGACTGTCTTTGAGTCCGACCAAAAGTACTGTTTGTTGAAGGAAATTGAATGTGACTCCGATAGCTTCTTGGCGATGCGTGCTCCAAGCACGGCAGCTTGTAACTCGAGTCTGGGGATCGAGAGACTCTTTAGCGGAGCTACTTTGGTTTTCGCCGCAATCAATGAACACTCAATGACGTCGTTCGAGATCATCCTGGCGTATGCTACCGCTGCGAAACCATTCTCACTGGCGTCGACAAAGACATGGAGCTCGTAATCTGGGAAAGAGGGAAATCTTGTTGAAACATAGCATCTAGGGATACGTACCTCCTCGACATGGGGGAAGAAGCTTATCCAATGCAGCCATTTGTCATGCTCAGCTTCTTGGATTTCGTCGTCCCAGCCAATTCCACTGCGCCAGATGTCTTGAAAGAGTATTTTTCCATATATTACGAAATTTGCCAACAATCCCAGCGGGTCAAAGATTTTCATAAGGGTTCGCAGTACTTCGCGTTTGGTTGGAATCCGTTTGTCGAGAAGGATATCTTTATTAGTTGAAGTAATGGTGATTTTGAACGTAAGGACATCTGCAGTTGTACACCACCACATGCCGAGAACTTTCTCGGGTGCAAGTTCAGTTTTCATGCTAAGGCTGATTTCAGCGGGAGAGCTGGAATGGAATATATTAGCGATTACCTTAGAATTGGAGATCCAATTTCGGATGTGGAACCCCCCTTGTTGATGAACAAAGGCTATATCCCTAGCAAGTCTCACCGCCTCTTCTTCGGAGTCCACACTGTCCATGAGGTCATCTACATAATGATTTGAGCAAATTGATTTTACGGCTCTTGAGTATTCGCTCCTAAAATCTTCTGCATTTTTATTCTTGATGAACTGCGCCGAACAGGGAGAGCATGTAGCCCCAAACGTCATGACCAGCATAACATACTCCTCCACTTCATTGGTGTCCCTGCTGAACCACAAAAATCGCTGGTAATTTTGATCTTCTTTCCTTATCAAAATTTGATGAAACATCTCTTGAATGTCAGCGCATATAGCAAAGCGGCTTTCACGAAATTTGAGGATGACGGACATTAAGGATGTTAATAAATCGGGGCCTTTGAGAAGCACCGAGTTGAGGGAAACTCCTCCAACTTTAGCGGCTGCATCCCAGACAAGTCTTACCTTACCCGGTTTGTTCGGGTTTTTAACTGGGAATACTGGCAGGTACCATGTATGTGATCGATCTTCAGCAGCTTCTTCCGGCGTAAGTTTTCTAACGTAGCCTTTGGTAACGTAGCTTTCGATTTTACTATGAAGCTCCTCTGCTAGAAGAAAATCGCGGTTCATCCTTTGTTGGAGGCATGACAAACGCTTCCTTGCCATCAGGTAACTGTCGGGAAGTCGAATTTATTCATATTTCCAAAGCAATCCCGTCTCGAAACGTCCATCCTTACGGTGGGTATTTTTTCGAAGTTGTTCTAAGGCTCTTTGGTCGTCGGTTGACTGTAAAATCATAGAGGCAGAAGATTCAAATTTCTCGTTGCAGAGAAACTCATTTACAAGCTGCTCCAACTCGAATTCGCTTTCGCGGCTGCAGTCACATATGTGAAAGTTGATGTGTTCATCTAAACTGGTTTGGGTCCTTGAAGATTCTGGCTGGGGGCAGCAGCCGTAGACTGTCCACCCCAAGCGGGTCTTTGTAGCCACAGGTTCATGAGCATTTCCTTCCTTGCACTTAAGGGTGAGTCCTAGCTTCCAATTGTTAAGCCCTATAAGAAGTCGAGGAGCTGCGTTGAAATAGGACGCTATAGGCAGGTGTTTTAGGTGCCCATACTGTTCCTGAAGCTTTGCTGAGTCCAGCGATTGTCGAGGCAACTGAAGACTATTCACTGTATGGACGTTATTAAGTGGATACTTCTTACCTTTGCCGCTTGTGCCGGAAATCCTAAGATTCATTACTACTGAGTTATCTTCGTACCTATGTGTGTTGGCAGTCCATTTGATGCAAAGAGGATCGGGAGTCCCTTTGATGTTTAGTTGGGCAGCTATATCTTCATCCATGAGTGTCAGCGATGAGCCGTCGTCCAAGAATGCATATGTCTTTATTTGTACTCTATTGCCATGGAGAGTAACAGGAACTATGCGGTACATCACCGCTGTGTTGTGTTAGATGTGGGCGTTACTAGGCTGTGGTATTAAGGGGGAAACAGATTTATCGGAGATGTTTGTTTTAACTGTGTTGTTGTGGTCGTTATGAAGAAGTTGATGGTGCTTAAAAGTGCAATTACTTTTGCCGCACACCGCAGCTGACCGACAACGGTAGCCACTATGTCTTCTTAAGCAACACCGACATAGTTTATGTTCTCGAACAACTTCCCATTTAGACGTGATGTTTAGGTCCTTAAACTTAACACAGCTTTCCACGGATGGACATTTTTTGCCACACACCAGACACTTAAGTTCCTGAGAGGCGGAATTAGTTGTCG
Source organism: Volucella bombylans (assembly GCA_949129095.1). Classification (NCBI taxonomy): domain Eukaryota; kingdom Metazoa; phylum Arthropoda; class Insecta; order Diptera; family Syrphidae; genus Volucella; species Volucella bombylans. The sequence goes on along the minus strand of OX422140.1, from coordinate 122,705,444 downwards.
TTTCCGTAACCTCGGAATGTGCATGCAGAAAACCTTTCTCTTTCTTTGGTAGTGCGCCAGTCTTATTCCCTCCAGTCATCCCTGAAGTTTTGGTTGGCAATGGTATAATGCAGTTAGCAGCCTCTGCAATCCGATATATCCAATCGCTAAACTCTGAGAGAGAACACGCAGGTAATGTTTGCATATAAATTGCCCAGTTGAGCTGGATGGAAACTGGTAGCTTCGCCACTAACTCCTGTAACAAAGAAGAGTTATTAAGATGCGATGAAAGGCCAGAGGCTTCTAGGGCTGCGCAATGGTTCTGGACTGATACAGCAAATTGGACAAGGGTATCCAGCTTATCAGCTTTGGGTGATGGTGTTGATTGGATCTTCAGCGTAAGCGAGTTCAGGATCTTTTCAGGCTTCTCAAACAGCATCTCTAGCATTGCAAGTATACGGGGCACACAGTTTGGATTGTTCATTAGACTTTGTACTGCTTCGAGCGCATTATCCTTCAGTATCTTCTGAAGGCGAAGCAGGTTTTCCTCATCAGAAAAGCCACAAAGCCTCGTGGTTCTGTTGAAATTAGCTATGAACGATGGCCATTCCTCTGGGTTACCACTGAAACAACGTAGATCCTTTAAAATTGAATGACGGGCAGCAATTTGGTTGCTAGTCACTCTATACGTTGGAATTTCCGTAGATCTATAAGCAGGCAAACTTGGCTGTTGTCGATACATCTTTGATGGCGCTTGCTGGATGTTGAAGGTTGTGTCTGGAGGATGATGACGTGAAGATGAACGCTGCTGCATATTGATCGCTGCTTCACACTTTGGGGGGAACTGATTGTATGGAATAGAAGAATGTTTCGCTGGAAAAGTTGATGAATTTACAAGTGATTGTTTGGACGTTAAAACTGAATGATACCAAGGATTGGATGACATTTGAATTGGCCGATGTTGTTTTGGCATTTGTTGATGCACATTTGCACCCAGCCATGTGTAGCTCACGGTTGAGCCAAGGCCTTTAGGGTTAGACGGACCGGCAACTGCTTTCTGTCTTCTCTCCTTGCACACTTGAGATGAATGCGTGGTTTTTAACCAGTCTTGGACTTTGCTGTTGGTGTCCGTGGAAATGACTTCGTCATCAACTTCGGTATCAGGGTCATCTTCTGCAATTTCAGTTAAAATTTGGTACTTACGGTTAAGATATCCTTTTTCCAACGCCCTTTCTTCTTCCAGTCTCAGCAGTTCGATATTAAGTCGTCTTATAGATGAAGAACTTTGCGAAGACTTTGAACCTCTACGTTTTGAGGTTATGTTCGCTGCATGTTCCTTTGACAGGTTGTTCTCGTTTAGCAAAGGAACAGCCGGATAGCCTAAGTTACACTTGTCCTCTTCATTTCTTGTCAGTGCAGAAGCCGCACTTGGATGATCCGAATGTAACGGAGCACTTACCAAAACAGGTGCCTTCAGCACCACTGTTGATGGATCCTGTGTAGATGAGGATATCCTGTACTTTGAAGGTGATGGTATTTCGTTGCATTGAATAGCTGAATTTGCCACTGCCGGCAATGCGTACTGTCTTAGGTACTGCGAAGTGGAGGTGTACGGTGGAACTTCGATAAAGACAGACGTGCGCTTAGATATGTCTGCGGGTGCCGTATACATGTGTGATGTCAGCGGTTGAGAGACACTCTGATGGACTGATGCTTCTGGTAATGGCTCTGCGTACGTGTTGGTTGTCGATGGTCGAGTTACACTCGGGCGCGCCGGGAAGAGTGGAGCGCCACCATCGCTAGTTGTTGCTTGCCTTGAAGACTCATTTGGATTTTTCAGTAGCGTTGGTGTTGAATGCCCTTTTGGCAACTGGTGTATAACTGTACAGGTTTCACAGGCGAACTCTCGGCTTTTTATAAAGCTGTCGACACCAGCACACGTAAAGTGAAACCAGTTTTCACATATATCGCACGCCACCATGTTGTCTTCCGAATCGGGATCGTTGCACAGTTGGCAATTGTATTCCTGCACGCGATCTGTTGGTTCCATCGATGATACTGGACCTTTGGCAACAGTGTGAACAATTTTGTAAAATTGTTAGGGGAGATTTTGTCAAACCGTCAGAAATTAAAACGCGTTAAAATTTAATTCAATTTAATTCGATTTATTAATAATTCTGACGTAAGGTTACAAAATTGGTATTTCTGCTACTTGCCACCTGTTTTTCCTGCGTCCAGTCGATGAGAACGTTCGATTAAGAAAGGCCGAATGCTCTTTGTTCATCTGTCAATGAACCGACAAGCCATGGCGGAGTTTGCGGTTCAAAATGTTCCGATTCTATTTCCGTTCCCGTAAAGCAGCAGCTGCATGGGCAACAGCTTTATTAGAAAGAGTGAATATTCCAACTAGTTAGAGAATACTATTTCGTTCAGGTGGCTGCCTCGGCTGGCTTCGCAGTAGCGCATCCTGTCAACCCAATTTTCCAAGACCTTGTTGACTGTTTCCGGCTCGGGCGGGAAAGAGCTAGCTGTCAGTGTGAATTTTACAATTTTTTTTTTTTTTTTTTTTTTTTTGTACTTGTTAATTTTTGGCATTTCAAACATATTTTACAAAAACAAGTACCCCCGAGATTTTGGGTTTAAGAGAGAATTGATTCCTTCTCCTGTAACTTAAGCAAAAAATTCTCTTTTATAAATTGTTACAAAAATCTCGCGGACCAGACCTAATATGTGTTTGTGATTTTATTTTTTTTTCTTCTACAATGAATATTCCTTGAAAGTAAATAAACTTTTTCTTTAGAAAAAAGCAAATTTAAAATTTGGCTAAATATCACTTTCTTTTGCACTGGCATGACGTTTCTGAGCGTAAAACAACTGACGATTATACTAAGCTATGCTTGCAGAGATTGACGCGCAGTGAATACGTTCAAAAACAGACGAGAAAATATTTGAAGGCAGTAGACGAAGTTCTCTAGACTGCGTTTGTTGAGTCAGAAACCGCTGTTTGAGTGTGCTGTAAAACATTATGGCGTGTATTACAATATCAAAACTTTTTCAAAAAATAGTGCATAAGCTAGCGCTCTAAAGTTATTGTTAAATTGTGTGATTCTTACATCTAAAGCCCCAATCATGGTCCCAAAAATCATCGACCATTCAAATTTTGATGTATTACTACTTTGTGACCTTCTCTAACCTGTTGTTTTCAGATCAATCAAACACAACCGCTTATTATTTACAAATGAACAAAAAATATTTATTTATTGTTAACCTAATAAAACAAAATTAAAAAACTTAACAACTGAATTCTACTTTTTCTTATTTTTATTCTTATTTGTTTTCCTCAAGTCGGCTTTTTTCAATTGCTTCATATTTCCTAATTGCTTAATTTCTTTAGCTGCTGCTAATTTTAACGCTCCAATGCCAGAGGATTTTATTGATTTTCCGCTTTCTTTAACGACTTTCTTCTTGTTCTTCTTGATAGCTCCCGCCTGAGGTTTTCGCTTGACAAGTTCGGCCATGCGATCGACTTTTGTCGATTTCCCAAAGGACCTGCTCTTTTGCTTGGGCTGTGGAGCTGTTTTTTCTTCCTTTTCCTCTTCACTTTCATCATCTTCATTAGAGTCTAAATTTTTATGTAAACCATAACTTTCTTCATCTGAAGTTTCCACGTCATCATCAGGCATTGGAATGAATTCTTCATCTTCTGAGGAGTTTTCCTCATTTAAAGTGTTTTCCAGAAGATCTTTCAGTTCGATGTTCTTTTTTGGTTTTATGGATTTTTCAATTTTGGATTTTTTAACTTCCTTTTCTGGTTTCTCTGCGGGTTGTTTTCGTTTTTTAATTAAAAGTATATTACCGGCGGTTGACTTTTCTTGCGTGGAAGATTCGGCTTCTGCTTTCTTTTGCTTCTCCCTCTTTTCAGCTGCTGTTAGAATATTTGGCTTTATTGTAAAGTCATCGAAATCAATACCTAAATCTGTGTATTTCGATTTCAGTTTGTTAATTTTCTGAAGATTTGAAGCAATTCGCTTTTGGTATGCCTCATCGGTCCAGTTATTGTATGCGGCGGTCTTTTTCTGGATACTTGCTGTTCGACCGGAAACATAAATTGGTTTACCAACCTAAAAAAGAAAAGAAGAACATTCGTGATTCTGATTCATAAAAAATATATTCTTAAACGTTTTTGAATATTACAATTGCAATAAATGAGGACGACACTTAAAGGTGGCCAAACAGATACTACAAGCTCTAAGCAACAATCTCTTAAGTCAACACCGATTAATTACTAACTGATCGATGACGAAAAAATGCAAAAATCATGCTCCATTTCATGTTGGATTAGCTTCCTCAATATCACATACTCGTATAAGACCTTCTTGAGGGTAGGAGGTTAGTTCAATTAGCAAACGAACGTGATAGGACCTTACCAGTGTGATTTAGACCTGAAACTACAAATGGATAAGTAACATAGGAAGAGCAGAGGGCAGTTTTTAAAGAGAGTTTCCTTAGGTTATAGTCGAAGAAAAATTGAGTAGATTTGGATTCGCGTTGCATACTGGACCTCACCATAATTTGTTCTATGAGGATTAATATGGAAGAAAGGAACAGATCTAAGATTTCAGGGGTTAAGGTCAATGAAATGAGTTCTGATAATAATCAGAAAAATCAATGTTGATAGTCAAAAACTGCTCAACAAATAGTGTGCCACTAAGTTCACGGCATGTTGAAGGTGCTGTAAATATATCAGTCTCGGGAAATCGAGGTAGTTTGTTAGGTTAAACTTGTCAGTCCAGCTGATACCCTACAACGCGAAACCGATAAACCCTCGCTGTACAGATTCTACGTAATATTGTAGTAATCTAGTAAGATATTGGTCGGAAATTTTTTTAAACCAGTGCTTGACGAAACCGAGAACGGAATTGCCTTTTCTTATGATATTATCTATATGGGTTCGGAAGTCCAATTCGTTATCACAGATAACAGACATCACGAATTTCCGTCCCGATAAGACTGTATTCTTTCTTTAAACAAAGCCAATGAGCACTGCGGTGTGTTGAAAAGACTCCAACTTTAACAGTTCGTAACTGTCCTTGAGGTGATTAAAATCAAGCTAAATTTAATTCATATCAAGTAATGCTGCTCTAAACTTAGTAAACCATGAGGGGTACATACCCTTTATATTAAAATTGGACAAACAACACAATCTGCATTGATGCCAAGTACTGTAAAGAATGAATTACAAACTGTGTCAGAATCTACAAATTTTTCTTTTTAGTCCAACAAAAAAAAAAACATTAATTCAGAACCCAAATCAACGATTGACACAATAACAGAACAAACGGTCAAAATTCTTATTATCGAATGGGTAGATATTTAAGAGTTTTTCATGACATCAACATATAGTTGATAGCTTGAATGCCAGAATAGGTAAGCATTGCCTCCATAAAACGACACCACATAACGACTTTCGGTTGAAAGAGCTTTGAGCTGCAAGACACAAACAGATCCTTCCTTATTCCAGATGATCGAACACCAACACCAAAATTCTACGGAAGACATGTGTACATATCTCCATGGGACGTACGCTTTTTCAGAGGTATAAATACCGGCCTCATTCATCCTAGTCACTAATGGGAGTCCTCGAGCCAAAAATGGTAATCAGTGTTGAGTGTCGCCTAGAGCACTACAAGGAAATGGTTGATTTTGAATCCGATCCTATAATGAGATAGGTACATACAAATGTACGTTATATGCTGTGCGAATTAAAAATTCATTCATAGTTCAATTCGAGGCATGATTCCGACTATCGGTAAGGTGATTATGTGCTGCGCTGGCTTCTCTAAAGTGCAGGCAGATCTAGACGTAAACGACTGATGCTACAGAAATGGGCTACAAAAAATCTTCTCAAAACAGAGATTATTCTGTATACGACAAAGAAGCTTGACTAGCTTGACTTATCTAGCGCTAAAATGTGACACCACCGATTTCTCCACGGAACGAGGTATCTGAGCTCCATCTTGAGAAACATTTTTTTGGGCTAAACATGTCGTGTCGAAGATTTCCAGGCGCTGTCAGCTTGCAAAGAGCTTTTTTCAAGACATGCGGCTTGTCACCGAGAAGGGTACTCTGGATCTACGAGGCGATGTTAGATCAATTATATCCTAACCATCAATTAATTGGTAGAATAACCGTCCACGTAAATTTTTTCATTGATGTTTTCATCAGACTTAAAACAACAGTTTGTTTCAGCTGGTTGGCAACTTCTTCCAGTTTACATGGATCTATATGCAATGGTGAATCTTAAACCCCTTGCAATTTATATACGTTCATGTAGATACATAGGTCTGATGCAATCCACGTCAAAAAGAGCATGTAAATGCACATGGAACACATTCACATATTTCCAAAATTTGTATGTCTACTCGGTAAAGTCTAGAGTTGGAAAATTAGTTAACAGAGCAGAACTATAATCAAAGTTCTTACAAAGTTATCTTTGATGACCTCATGATCGTATAAACATATGTCAATCCTACAACAAATGCTAAATTCAAGAGCAAAATCAAAACTACAACCGAACAAGGACGCTATGTATATAAAATAAAAAATAGGCTATCATAAAGCGCTGTGAACATAAACAATATCTGGTTATTGTAATATTTCCACATCCCCACAGATGCGAACAAATGACTCGGTACATGATTCAAATGATTTCTACTGGTGATTTTTTAATGTAGATGTCCAATTAGATACCCACCTTGTTAGTCACCTTCCTTACGGATGACCTAAAATAGTTGAAATGCTGTCCCTCTGGAGGTATATAGGCCGCTTTAACAACTCGTTGAAACATTAGATAATTATCCATTGTTTCAGCTGCGACTTTAGCTACTTCAGGGTATTCAAACTCCACAAAGGCAAATCCCTTACTGCCTCCGGTACGTTTTGAACGAGCCAATCGAAGTCTAGTTACTTTTCCAAATTGCTCAAAATACTGCTTTAATTGCTCTTCAAAGAATCCATGAGGTAAATGCCTAATGACCACAACGCCGCGTTCCCTATCGCGACGGGCTTGTTTTTTCTTAATTCTTTTATCCAACTGTAAATGGAATCTGATTAGATTTAAACAGTTTAAAAACGGCATATTTGCTACTTACTTGTCCCGAGATTACTAACTTCTCTTGGGGCTCATCGCTCGGCTTGGATACTGCACTGGTAGCACCTCTAGATGCATTTTTATTTTTCTTCGCAATTGGTGGCATTTTTTATTATTCTTAATAAAATACTTTGCACAAATTTAACTAATAAAATCCACACGGCTTTATAGAACTACACGTGCGGCAGCAGATACAAGAAATTGACAGATGTCAGCAGAAAATAAAAATTTGCGGCGGTCGGTGGGCAAAAATCAATTTGACAACTAATGGGTAAGGGAGTGCGTTGAGATTCGACCGTTAAATTTAAACTGAAAAATACCTATTAATTGATTTGATAAAATATGTATAATAGGACGAGCAAATTGAAATAAAAAGAAATTGAGGAATTGGGAACATCTGCTAATCCGTTATGTTTTTTTCTTTTAGGAATCGAATAGAGAGAAACCTGAAAAGGTCAATATATGGTACAATTGTTACCAAGGACCAGAAAAACTATATTGCTGGCTTTGGCACCGAGTCAAGAAGCTAATCTACTTCTTCAGTAAACTTTTAGCGAGTTACAGGATGAGATTAACTAAAGCCTCAACTAGACAACTTTTCTAACCATCAGTTCCTAAGCAGACTTATGTTATGCCGCTATATGGCTTAGTTTGTTGTATTTTTATTCGATCTCCTTCCAAATATACAGTTACTTTTCTTTTGAAGCCCTTAAGGATTCTTCCACACTCTAATGGCATGATAAGGGTCGCTGTTAGGGCGCACTTTTCATCGCTAGAGCTATAAAACAAAACTCAAATAAAGCTGGTATTTATTTTTGTACGCACTTTTTCTGCACACAGTCCGTTTTTGTTTCTTTTTTATTGTGTGGCAATTGATGTTCTCCTCAAAATAATGCATCCCGACTAAAACTTGGTTTTCTGGCCTGCGAAATTTTGTAGCGAATAAGGCGATAGTACTTACTTATAACTAATAACTTATTTTGTTATCATAAACCGTATACCACAGGATCCTCTGCATCTTCAATGTTGTAGCTGCCGATGGTGATGGTGCATTTGGGTTCTCTCAACTTTGTCTTTTTTCTAAGATCTGTCGGAAAGTAAGGATTTTATGTGTGTGAAGGATCTTCCACATTGAAGGATACTGTTCAGTTGGTTGACAAAAAGTTTCAGGCTCACATAGATTTGTATATAAAATCTTAACGATGCACAGTGTGGTGAATCATCAATCCATCTGGACAAAATTAAAAAAGCAAAAACTAAGCTTGAAAGTTACTTGTTGTCAATAGGTGCATAGCTTATTTTTTGTGTGAGTTTGGTTAATGATTTAAAATGCTACGGTGTATTTATTGTTATAATTTTTTTTATTATTATTGAACTCTATATTCAGGTAAAATGTCATAATTTTTATTCAATAATTTCCACTTTCTGCGAGAAGGTCAAAAAGTGTCAAAAATAAAATATTGTTTTTCAAGTAGAGTTAAAGTTAATTATTCCGCATAATTCCGGTTTGAAACTACATTTACATACATATATCATTTCATAAAGTGTCCTTATTAAGTAAGCCAAAAACATCTTGCGCGTTTTTGCGAATGACTGCCCCTCTGTAGGTAAAGGAAATTTTTGAAACTTGGGACGAAACTGCCAAGATATATCACAAGAACGTAGTTTCGGCATTAATAATGGACAGATATGGTCTTCAAGATACTTGAAGATGTTAAAAAAAAACTAAAAGTAATTATTAATATTCTATGCTTCAAGCTAAGCGTAATATGGGGCAAAAATGGAAAGCATAGCAACCGCTTTTTTCATCAAATTCAAACCGGTTTGATGAACCATAGTATATATTGCCAACACAAGACACAATCGAGCATACAGGTGAGATTGACCAAATTAAAACAGAATTAATTGAAAATTTACAGATTACATAAAGAAAGGCAGAGAAATAAGAAATTTAGTCCAAAGCCAGAAATATGGACGTATGTAAATGTGATCCAAATCACTGTTGGCATTGACCAAACTGGATTTTCATTACAACAAGGCTGTTTAATAAGAGAGTCTACATCTCAAGTACCTTGAAACCAAAGATATTAAAGGAATTACACACTGGACACTTTGGAATGTCTAAAATGATGGCATTATTTCTGTATTTAGAAATTTGGCAAATTTAGACAAAGAGCTTTTGGCATATCAGCGGGCAATCCACCCGGTAACAAACAAATCATCAACCATGGTGATATTCAATCGTCAAATTCAAACCAGGCTTGGTCTACTACTCCCAAGCAACACCATACGATACCCAGAACGTCAAATTACTACAAAGAAATTTAATATGGGAGAAAAAGTAGCAGTGCGAGATTACACTCGGAACAGTCGAGGTTCCAGATGGTGACTTACACTACGCAGTTCAACTCGAGGATGGACGAATCTGGCGTCGTCAAGTTGACCAAATACGGAAAAAAGGTGGGGCAATGGTGGGTAACGGTAACGTTAATTGCCAGAATAATCAACCAGCATTGAAAAGGTTTGGACCTTCAGCAATTCGAATGATTCGAATTTGTTGTACCTAACTGTGGGTGCACAGCTCCCGGACGAAAATAGAGAACGTTCCGAAACACCTTTGGATGCATCCCTTAATGCAGTAAAGAAGTCATGGATTGAACCTAGGAATACAACATCAGAGGAAGGCACAGCTGATAGAGACATAACGTTACAGAGACCCAGAGTAATCGGTTTTTGACTTTGAATTGGATTGTTGAAAGTTATTAAGTTGTATCTCTAACTACACCTTATTTAAGAAATTTGATATGTACACATAACTTGGTACCTTTATATTTCTATATAAGCCTTTTATCATAAAGGTAGGAAAGATATAATATAATAACTACATTTTCAATGTACTTGTAAGAACACTAACATACATGTATTAGGGTTAACCTCCACTATGGACACGTGTTCTTCTATGATAACTTCATTCATGGAGTGTATATTGCCCATAGCATATAAGCTTCCTAATATGTATGATCTGACAAGCTCGAGGAACGGAAAATACAACAAAAGTGGCTGACGTAAAAACAAAATATTAACTGAGATTTCGCAATAAAGTGGATTTGCTTGTGGACATTCCAATTCTTCAAGCAGGAAATACAAATGACGGTAATACTGCTATATACCAGAGTTAATAAGCAATTGTTAGAACGATTTCATATTATATTGAAAACTTTTGGTAGTGGTTACGCTATTAATGAAGATGGCTTCGAAATCTTTATTGTTGAAACAAGAAATTTATATATAAACGAATACCCATGGTATATTATGCTAGTTAGTGTCCATAAAATTCTTTTTCATGGAGAAGATAGTAAAAGATCTTGCATTCTGCCTATAGGACATTTGTCAGAGGAAGCTCAAGAGACAAGGAATAAGGACACGAGGAAATTTAGAGAGATACGAGTATTCACTAGAAAAACGTCAACGTTTTTCTATACGGATCCTTTCAATCGGTTTTTAATTTCTTCAGATCCTTTTATTGCCAAATTGAGTCACACTCCTATACGAGTTCGAGGTGTGATAAAACGACTAACTTAAAACCTTTTCTATGTATTTAGCTTCTGAAATCTGTGTATTGTACAAAGCAAAAAAATCTTAAAGAAAACTATTTATAGAATATTTTATGAAGCCTCTCTAATAACAATAAAAATTATGTTCTCTGACGCTTTCTCACAAAAAACCACTTCATAATTTAAATTATCATGAATTATTTAAAAAGTTCAAACTACATACTACAATCTATAGCCATAAATAATTCTTCAAGGACATTTTAAACAAAAACGTTTTAAATCTTAAAAATGTCTTTTTTTGATAATTGAAACTGATTTATTTGCCTCTTTTTTATAAAAAAAATGCAGCCTTTTAAATAAAATCTTTATTTTTTATAACCATTAATCTATTTGAACTCATTTATGAAAAATACTAAGTGACGCAAAAGTCATTACTCTGTCGTTGCTATTTGTAAAGTAAATAGATGCAAAATACACATCAACAAGGCATGAATCGCTATACTCCTAAAAAACGCGGAATAATAATTATTCCGCTTCAATTATTGTTACGATTTTTTTGCGGAATAATGAATGTCGGCGCAGATTTCCCGGTATCGCAGCTGTGGTTGAAGATATCGCAGAGGATCCCGAAATATTGACTAGACGACGTGCCACGCAATTGGGAATTAATCAGCGGTCTTTACAGAGAATTTTGGTAAAAGGCTGTACGATTTTCCCTTACAAAATGCAGACAGTGCATCAGCTGTTCACCGCCAAGCGCGTGTAACCTACCATCAAGCCATTGTGAATCATGAGCTTGAGGGAGACAACATTTCATCGAAAATCATCATGAGCCATGAGGCCCATTTCCATCTCTGTGGATATGTGAATAAGCAAAATTACCTCTTCTGGAGCTACTGCATGGTGTGCTGTTTACGCTGGAGTCTTATTTTTTCGAAAACGCTGAGAGTCAAACGACCTACTGTGCACGGCGAGCTCTACAGAGCCATGTTCAACGACTTTGGAACTGGAGTTGGTGAATTGGATGAATTGGAACTGGAGAAGGTGTGGTTCAGGATGGAGAAACGAGCCACAATCGAAATTCTGAGGGCTGCATTTCCGGGTCGGCTAATCTCTCGTTTTGGCGATTTGCACTGGCCGTTCCAGATTTATTTTTGTGGGTTTTTTTGAAGTCACTTGTCTATGTCTATGTCAAAGAGAATATCCGTCAAGATCACTGGCAAGAGTGATGGAGAATGCCACAAATCGGGCCCGAATGGTCATCAACTCTGACGGCGACCACTTAGCCGATATCATTTTCTCGACTAATGGAAAACAATTTAAGACATCAAATAAAAGTAATCCAAAAGAAGAACCAACGCTTATCATTCATAAAAGAAATTACAGCCAAAGAACATCAGGTGACAACTTTTGCGCCACCTTGTACCTATATAATTTGGTCCAGCTAAATTTGCGATTCACCACGCTGAGCGATATTTAGATCGCTGGTACCTCCTTAACTAGCGCAGTTTAGAGCATCTCCATTAGCGCGGATCGGGCAAATGATACTGAGATCGATAGATAGATTTTTTATTTTTTTAAGTTTTGGTCTGGGCCTTATCTTATGTGCTAGTCGGGTCGATGAAATTATTATGTCATCGTTCATTATGAATTGATGATGCTGCCAGATAACAGAATAAAGATCTTTTATAAAGAGTCTATTAGGGTGATGTCGTGTAAGGTCGGCTTTCTCTAGTAGTCGGCCACTACGTTGTAAAGTACAGTGTAATAGTAAAAATCTTCGTTTAAATTCAATGCAAAACATGTGTTCCAACAGGAAAACTGTTTTTCTGTCTATGTAAAATTTCATTCCATTGCACCCGCTTGTTTTTTCTATAAAAAATGCCAGTTTGCTCCAAGTTTTCTTTGGTGTCGTGTTTGAATTTTTTCGGCCAAAAAAATTAGTGGAAGTGAATTTTAAAATAAGTTGCCGCCCCCCTGGCCGACCACCTAATTTTTCTTTTTTATCAACCGAGTACGCTAAATCAGTGGAAATTTTATTCTCTTTTTATTGACGCCAAAAAAAACATAAAACATTGCCTAGCTTCAGTACTCGGCCGCCTGTAAACGTAAAGATAGAATTGGTGGCCGACTATAGAAGACAAAAGTTCTTATGTCGGCCACTTATGTTTTGCACAAAAATAACGTTCATACAAAAATTCCGAGTTATTTAAGAAAAATGGGTCCTGCCACTATTCTTACTGCGGCCGAAGAACAAAGGCTGTAAACTGGCTCAGAGACCTTGCCAAATGCGGATTCCCACGAAAGCCAACAGACTTGCTGAATACAGTCCAAAAAATAATATTGGAGGGCAATAGGAAGAGCCCATTTAAAGATGAGCTACCAGGGAAAACCTGGTACTATAGATTTCTGAAACATCACCCAGAATTGTCCCTCAGAAGAGCGGGCTCTCTGTCGAAAGGACAGGCTCTCTGACAAGTACATAAAAAAGTGGTTCCGGGAGCTCAAAGATTACCTAGAAGAAATTGATGCCTTAGACATTTTGGAAGATGCTTCTAGAATTGTTAATGGTGATGAAACATCCTCCTGTCTTTCTCCGAAATCAGTGATTGCTTTGGCTCCTAAGTGCCATTAAACGGCCAATTTTATTTCTTGTCCATGGGCATAAATCACATCTGACAATGGGCCATAGTGACTTTTGCCGCAATAATGGCATTATTTTATATGCACTTTTGCCAAACACCACCCATATAACACAGCCAGCTAATGTGGGTGCATTTAAGGGCTTAAAAACAAACTACAAAAATACCATACATAAATGGCTAAGTATTTTGAAGTAGCTTTTTTATTTTACTTTGTTATTTTTTCATTAATATTCCTTAGCAAATAGGTAATCATAGTTTAATTACCTAATTATATGTGTATATATATTTATCTATTTACTTATTAGGCTCAAAAACATATCTTATGAATCAATGTGTAAATACATTTGACTGGAATACATGTTCATATTTATATGAAATTGTTCTTTACTTACTATAAAACGTTAGAATGATACCGAAGTACTTGTAACTTTTTCAAATAGAGTGAATTTATAATTCTTCAAATTGAGGAGAACTACTGGATACTCACGTGGCCGACTACATAAGAATCACACTTTTGTCTTAATAATCATACATAATTTATTTAAGGTACCAAATTTACTTAATACTTTTAGAATTACCCAATATAAACTTTCAACTAATCATAAAAACTGATTCTTATATCCAAGAATTAAATAACTGATTTTTAAGAGTCAATCAAACACAAAAAAAGAGTTAAGTGGCTGACTGCTGGTGTCATCACCCTATACAAAGAGTTCATTTTAAATTCTCAATACTGCGGGTTTATATTGTATATTTCTAGGTTTCCTTGTCTGTCTCGTGAGTATTTTATTCGAGTTTTGTGACCCTGGGATTCATACACCTCTCAGCAGCACCGATTACGTGCTTCGCATTACGAAAGCACGTGCTTTCACCGTTTATGAAGAAATTAAATGATAAATGGACGGGAAAGTTTAATCCGGTTTCCCACTTCGAATTTCCTATTTGTAAATATTTGGTTGTTGTTATAGTATCTGAGATATTTGCATCCGTACCTAAGGATTAAGTTTAGAAGTTTTGTCATATCATTGTATTCATTTATAAATTTGGTTGTACATTTCATACCGCATCAGTCACCTTAAGTTGATTTCTTCTCCTTTGTCTACTTTCGCATTTATTTGTTAATTTTTTCTTTCTTTTGTTTAAGTGTTGGCCCATGAATATTTCTGTTACTGCCAGCTTGGCTGATCAACTTCTTTCGGTTCTTGTATTGTAGCTTTGTAGGAGAGTCGAGGTATCCACTATATCGTGCTGATAGGAGTAGAAAAGAAGGTGGAGGCGCCATTTATATAAAAAATGGTTTGAAGACCAAGGTTATTATCCTATCCACAAAATTTGATGATCATGAGTTTATCTTCTTAGAAATTACTTTAAGCAATGATAAATCCTATCGTAAGATAGGAACTGTTTACATGGCTCCTGATGTAGCGAGTCAAAATAAAATTAGAAACGTTCTGCAGAGAATATCTCCCTTATATGCAAAAATAGTAGTTGCAGATGACTTAAACCTCGATATTTTAAACAACAAAAACAAAGAGCTGCTTGATGTTTGATGATGCTTGATGAAATCAATAAGCTTTGATTTTGTTAACCGTCAAACGCCCACTCATTTTATACTCGTAATCAAATACAGTATCCTGCTTTTTCACATCACGATACTACATCTTTAACCGTTAATATGATTGCTGCAGGTTCTGCAGATACTTTTGTTACATATCGCAATTTTTCGAAAATAAACACACAAGTCGTGGCATTGGAAAATAATATACTATACCTTTTTGATAAATATGTTCCCATATGTACAAAAAAAAGTAAACCTCGTGGCATAGAATGGCTTACCCCAGAAATAAGACAAGCCATTTGCAAACGCAATTTACTTTATAAAAGATGGCGAAGGCATGGATGCGAGAGTAGCTTGAAAGAGTTTAAGGTTTGCAGAAATATGAGGGACGCCTTGTCCGCAGGTCTAAAAATACATTTTTTCCAAGTTCTGCAACATATCGTCTTCTGCTGCATTTTGGAAAAACATTCGTCAGATAGGTTTGAACACAAATAATTCTCCTTCTGTACACGGTGTTAATTTAGATGACCTTAATGAAAAATTTGTGCAATCCACAAAATCCTTTAACAGCACATTAGGCTCTAGTTTTTCAAGCATTAGTCAGATTATGAGTAGTATGAGTAAGGGTACTTAGAGAAACAAAACTTAATAACAAAGTACCAACCTGGATTTCGGGGGAAACACAACTGCATTACGGACTTCCACGTACGCTGTGGAATAGATGACAACAAAAATAGCTGCTGGATTTTTCTAAAGTATTTGATACTGTAAACCACCAAATACTTATTGAGAAACTTACAAATCAATTTGACTTTGAAACTACAGCAAGTAAACTTATAGCTTCATATTTACAGGGACGTCTGCAGGAAGTTTCTACTGAGAATAAGCTATCATCATACTTGCCAGTATATTAAGGTGTACCTCAGGGATCCGTTCTTAGTCCTTTGCTATTTGTGCTCTTTATAAATGACGGTTCAAAAAGTATTAAAAACTGCTATCACCATATTTATACTGATGACTTGCAAATTTATAAATTGTTCGAAAAATCTGATGAATCAGAAGCAGTAGCAGGCATAACTAACTTGCCCTTAAACCTAAAAACAAACTAAAGCTTTGACAATCAGTAGAAACGAAACAGACCAAATACCACCAGAACTTTTTCTTAATAGTTTAAAAATAGATTTAGTGTCGAAAATTAAAAAATTAGGCATAGATAGATAAATAGATCTTTATTTAGTATACAAATTTTCACAAAGGATAGTTAGCACACATTTTACATTACAAAGATATAATATTACTTATATTTTTCTACAGAAACATTGCTTTTTTTTGTTTTGTAAAGTATTGATTAAATTAAATTTAGAGGAAAATGCGATGACAACCTATAAATTAAAAAAAAAGCATATAAACTGAGATATAAATGAATAAACTACAATCAATAAAATGCAATAAACTGATTTTTAGCGTAAGCACATTTGTTTTTAAAATTGCACGTAAGTTTTTTAATTCTTACCGATAACAATTCAACATTCGGTCTTCTATGGTGCTTTGAAGTAGAATGGTTTCGTGGACGGTTAAGCATAATCTTGAGTAGCTTATTTTGTGGCACTTTCAGTTTTTTAATGTGGCACTGTACACAACTTCCCCACACCGGAGAAGTATCGATTGGAAAATTACTTTGTGTATGATCACTTTCTTTTCCTTAGACAGAGCTGATTTTCTGTTTATAAAAGGATTATTATTATTATTATTATTATTATTATTTCGAGGGATCTTTACAAATGAATTTGTAAAGTCCGGAGTTTTCACGCCGGGGTACTATGCCCATGTGGCGCTAGTCAACAGCACGCGGTGTACCGAGTTCCCATGTGGTCCCCCATCTAGGTACTTAACGCGCCCACACTGCTTGATTTCGGTTTATAAAAGGATATAATATCCTTATTTCTATATTGACCTTTTGTAGAGTTTTCTCGAAATATGCTGATGAAATGTAAGTTTGCTGTCAAGATACATATCTAAATATTTTACACAATTGGACCAGATTATGGTCGATCCATACAATTGCAATTGGCTGTTCGGAGGATAGCAAGGTTTTCTTTTTCGGGTTTTTTTTTTCACGGTTCAGCTTAATTTTCGACCTATTGCCTCAATGGTGAGAGCAAATTCGTCTGAAGAGAGTAATGCAGTATCATCTGCAAACACTGCAACTTCACAGTTGGTTAAATAGGGAAAATCAGACGTAAACAAATTGTACAAAATTGGACCAAGCACAGAACCTTGCGGGACACCTGACTCAAAACATATCAGACTTGAAACGCTACCATTGATTTGGACTTTAAACAATTTGGATTTGGACCTGACAAAAAACTATCTTACTATCTTAGAAACGGAGGAAAGTTGTACATAATCATTTTATATAAAAGACCATCATGCCAAACGGAATCGAATGCTTTTTCGATGTCCAAAAGCATCATCCCGGTTAATTTTCCTTGTTGGCAGTTTTTTTTTTACAAAATTACAAATTCGAAGAGCCTGGTGGGAGGTACTATGCTGAGGTGTAAAACCGAACTGCACGTCAGTATACACTTGCGGTCATAAAAACCGCACCACCTTATGAGTTCTCAAAAAATGCTTAATTACATCAGATCGTAAGGGTTTTTCCCATACTAATGAAGGGTATTCCCCATAGCGGAGTTCGGCCTCGTATTCAGTGTAAAAAAAATGAAATGTCTGGTAAATATCATCAGCTGACTCGGGACGAAAAAGTTGAAATATTGACTTTAGTCGAAGAAAGGCTTGGCTATCGTAAGATAGCGGTTAAAATAGGATGCTGTCATTCAACTATCGTACGACTGATGAAGAAAAAAGAAAGTTTGGATCCACTGGAAAGGAAAAAAGGCTCGCGACGAAAACGTAAAACAACCCAGAAAACGGACAATGTATTACAACGAATTAGCAAGAAAGATCGCTTTAAAAGTGCTGTCCGTATAAGAGCAGAGCTGAGTGAATATTATCGAGTTGATCTACGAGCGCCGCAACCATACGCCGACGGCTACGGGAGATAGGTTTATATGGAAGATGACCAGCGAAAAAACCTCTCCTAACCACAAAAATGAAAAAAGCTCGCTTGACGTGGGCAAAAAAGTACGAAGATTGGACGCAGGATAATTGGCGATGTGTGATATGGTCCGATGAAAGAAAATTTAATTTGTTGTGCGCCGACAATTTGCCATACGTACGACGGCCAGCAGGTGAAAGGTTCAAGGACGAGTCCATAGTCAAAACAGTGAAGTTTCCTCAAAGCCAGATGGTTTGGGGATGTTTTTCTTTTTACGTTGCGGGCCCTTTGCACTTTGTTAATGGAACTATGAACGCTCAAAAGTATGGAGAAGTAGTAAGGGAGTTTTTGGTACCAGCAATTGAACAGCATCATTCGTATACTGACAAATGCATTTTTCAAGATGATTCTGCACCTTGCCACCGCGCCAAATCCGTACGTAAAGTGTTATAAATCAACTCTTTGATGTCTACTTTATAAATAATAAACAGAAAAGTAACTAGAGTCTTTCAATAATTTTCAGCTCAAGACAACGTTTGATGACCTCGGAATTACCAAACTAGACTGGCCAGCTAATTCTCCCGCTTTAAAACCAATCGAACACTTGTGGCATGTAATGAAACGTAAGGTGGCTGAACATAAACCAGAGAGTAATACTGAAATTTCAAGGGATATTACTGAACTTCTAGTAATAATGCCTTCTAGAATAGAAGCGGTTATAACCGCCAAAGGAGGAGCAACTTGGTATTGATAATTTTTTGGTAGAAGTGGCATATCTAAACATCTTATATACACATACATAAAAATGTATCGTTTGATTTTGTTAACCAATGACTGTATTAAAATATTTAAAAAAATAAGAAAATTAACTGGGTTTTCTTTCTTTGTTAATATGTTTTTTCAAACATTCAATAAACAGATGGAAATTAGATAGAAATACTTATAAACTACTGCGGAGTACTCAACAAAAATTTCATTTCATTATAAAAATTATTATCGTAGTTATTAACAATTTTTTAATCATTTTGATATGGTGCGGTTTTTATGACCGCAAGTGTATATGCTACATTGCGTAACTATATTTGATATTTTTTCTTTGAGAACTTTTTCATATATTTTACTTACATTGCTAAGCAAACTTATCGGCCTATAACTTTCGGGGCTCATAGTTGGTTTTCCAACTTTCAGAATTGGAACCACCTTGGCTATTTTCCAAGTATTGGGGAAGTATTGGATTTTCAGACATGCATTTAGCTTTGGGCAAATACCTGAGATACAATTTTTTTATAAGACCGAACCCGCCGGACTTTCTTATATTTAAATTATCGACATGAAATTTTACGTCGCCTTCTGTAAGAAGTGCGTTTAAAGGGGTCGCACCTTACGGGTAGGCGTCTTTAAAAATCCGGCTGACAAAATTGACGGCATGCCATTAAGCCACTCACCCGCAATATTTTGTTCAGCCCACAATTGAAGGAAAACGAGCAAACCGTATACTCTTCATAGGTCGCGGTTTTATGAATGTTTCGGGTTTGCTAGCGTTCGATGAGCTCGGAACCATATCGCTGTGTAATAGTTATAAGTAATGAATGCCATGATATATGAAATCAACCTGGAATCCGTCGATATTAAACTTATGCAAATAGTTTTACACACGATCAATAAAGAGTATCTAAAATTTATTCAAAAGTTTCTTATTAAAAGAATAACTACTGTTCCGAAGACATGTCTAACAATTTTTTATCTGTATCACGTAGTACACCCGGGGCTAAGAAACCCAAAACTCCGGAAGCATGTTCTTTTAACATTCTCAGTCGTTCTTCTTCAATCAGTCGTTTGCTAAGGAACATAGAATTAAATTAAGTCTTTCTTAACAAAAAAGTAACAACAAATGCTCATACTTCTCTTCAGCCTCGATAAGTTCCTTCTCTCTGGCACACAAGAGTTGCTTCATTAGATTGGCTTTAATGCGTTTCTTCTCATCTAATGCCGCAAGCAATTCTTTTCGATGTTCCATTTGCTTTCTCTTTCGTTTTTCGTCTGATAACTGCTCCAACTTATCACGCTCTGCTAGAAGGCGCATTTCTTCTTTGAAATACGCCTCATCTTCTTTTTGTTGCTGTAACTTGCGCGTCTGTTTTTCTTCGATTGCATGTTCTATCTGTATACGAGTTGCAGCACGTTCCCGCATTTGCCGTTCCAATGTTTCACGTAACTGCATTTCTTCTTTTGCTTGACGTTCATCGATAAGAAGTTCCACAAGAAACTCCCGACTTTTATCCTTTTCCATCTAAAAGAAAGAAGAGCTTTTTGAGGCACCCACTTAAGAAAGATTGTTCTAAAACTTACTGTTATAGCTTGAATTTGCTTTCCGATTTCTTCACTTAACTGCTCCTTTCGTAGTTGGCGTTCTTTTCTCTCTTGTAGAGCCTTTTCTTTTTCCAAAATCCGTTTTTCAAGTAGTTCCTCGATTTTCTTGCCCTCATTCTCAGTGTCTTTGCTTTGAGATGCTTTCCATTCTTTCTGAGCTCTCATAAATTCATCCAATTCAGCTTTTGCTTTCAATTTTCTTTCAGCCGCTTTATGTTTTTCTTTTTCCTCGTCCTCTCTATATTTATGTAAGACTTCATCCAATTTCTGCTTCTCCTGCGAAAGAATTTCGCATCTTTTCTTTCGCTCTGTATTTAACATTAATATCTGCTGTTGGAGGTCCTGTTTAAGTGCTTCTTTTTTTGCTCGCTCTTCTTCGTCCCTTTTCTTCAATTCGTCTTCATAATTTAAACTTGCCTTTGCTATCTCTTCATTACGTTGATGGATTTTATCTAATTTTTCTTTACGTAAGGCTTCCTTTTCAAATAACTGTGCATCCACTGCCTTTCGTATGTAAGCCGCTCTGAGTTGTGCCTCCAAGAGCTTAAGCTCCTGGTTGTTTTGACGAAGTTGTTGGCGACGCTTTTCTTCAAGAAATCTTTGTCTGGCTTCCTCCTTAACTTCGCTACAGATGTTGATAGCGGAGTTCACCTTCTGATGGTAAGGATTCTCTTCCGAGCTTCGCATAAAAACATCCTCCAAAATTTTGTTACGACGGTCCTCTTCGCGAACCTTTTGGATGAATTGACTATTCGAAACATTTTTCATGCGTATTGGCTTTTGTCCACATATTTCAGAATCTTTGATAGACATTGGTGAATCAGAATAACAAGTTTAAACAAAAATAAAATATTTGGTCGATAAGGAAAAACAAACGGAAGACACAACTTTTTGAAAAAAATAATAACTGTCAAAACTAAAGTTATTTGCTTTTGGTAGTCAAAGGTGGAAATGCAAGTAAAAGGAAATGTAGTAAAAAATTTCTTTAAGATATATGATTTGTGGAAAACTAATAAATAACGTAAAGGGTCCGCCATCTAACTTTTTTTTTCAACTAGTGCTTATTTCGTGAATGGTAACACTTAGCTCATGTTTGATTTGACAGATAATTAGTTTTATCCTTCCGGTTAATAATAGAAAATAATTTAATTCAAATGGCTGCCTCGGCTGGCCATGCAGTAGCCTACACGATCGGTCCAATTTTTAAGCACATTATCGATTGTGTGCAGCTGTATTTCACAAATGGCTTCACGAATATTGTCCCTTAAAGCGTCAATTGTCTCTGGCTTGTCGGCGTAACACTTATCTTTTACGGCACCCCACAAATAATAGTCCAACGGTGTCAAATCGCAGCTCCGAGGTGGCCAAACGACATCAGCTCTGCGGCTGATAATGCGATCTTCAAAAACAGGGCGCAAAACATCGAGTGTAGCTTCGGCTGTGTGGCACGTAGCGCCGTCCTGTTGAAACCAAATGTTGCCAATATCCTCCTCTTCAATTTTTGTGAACAAAAATTCGTTCAACATGGCCCGATAACGATCCCCATTGACTGTAACGGCCACTCCTTGCTCATTTTCGAAGAAAGATGGCCCAATTATGCCTCTGGACCAAAATCCGCACCAAACAGTGACTCGGGTGTATCGGCTTTTCAATGTATGCGTGCGGGTTTTCTGTGCCCCAAATGCGACAATTTTGCTTGTTTACATACCCGCCAAGATCAAAATGAGCTTCATCTGAAAAGATGATTTTTTTGGCAAAATCGGCATCTTCTCTAAGTCGATCGCAGGCAATATTTCCCAGCATTGTTCAAGCGTATACACAACCATATTCGTTCAGCGGAAGGATAAAACTAATTATCTGTCAAATCAGACATGAGCTAAGTGTTACCATTCACGAAATAAGCACTAGTTGAAAAAAAAACGTTAGATGGCGGACCGTTTATATATTGAATTTTAATGGCGTTTTCGATTGGCAGGACAGAAGCCTTCTTTTTGCACTCCGGAGCGAAAATATGACATAGAACTGTTATACTGTCACTTTTACGGAATCAGCATGTAGTTTCTGGTTTTTACTTCAAAAGCAAAATTTCCCTTCGGGATTCTGAAGTGTACTAACCCATATAAATATGTATAAACGTCAAATATGAAGTCAAAATTATATCAGAAGAAGTTTTTAGTGTTGCATTGGAATCCGAATCGCCTTATCTCCGGTGAGAACCCAATCGGAAGCGCCATAGAATTAAATATTAATCGGTGGCGTAAGATTTGTAAAATAAATTAAATAAAAATGCAGTTGCATTTTAGATGATGAGAGCTGAATTCCTAGATAAAATCGTGAGCGTATCGTAAACTATTGATCCACAAACAGCAAATATAGCAGGTTACTGAACACAAAAGGTGGAATATTGTTGGGCCCTACGCGAAGCTATCAGATGTTATATACAGTTTCGGAAAAAAATATTTGATTTTGATGAGCTTTTACAATGAATATCAAGGGAGGAAATGCTTTTCATCGATGTGCGATAGATTTAAAGGGATATGTCGGAGAAAAGAACTACGAATACGAAAATTGGAAACGGTTCTAGAAAAAGAAACTCAGCAGGAGAAGATATAGTAAGTCACACTGTTTTTGCTATATTAAATACGTTATTCTTTCATCAAGAGCGGTGCATACTGCAGTTGTCCACACCAAACGCAGGTATATACCAACACCACTATCAAATTCGCACTGGCTTTTATGACAGAATTGTTTGTGAAGAAACCAGAAAACAACCAACGAAATCCGAGTTTGTTCTAAAATGCCAAAAAACAGTTGAACAACTTCGAAGAAAAATATAAGAGTAGTGCAAAAACTCTGTTCGATTGAGATGAGAATGGCGGAAAGAACAAATGCTAGCCTTTGAAGCCGCGAGTAAGTAGATACAACCTAAATAGCGAAACCGATATTGTACGTATAGTTTTAGACTGTGAATGTTGCAAAAAAAAAACAGGCGAAAAAAGTGGTAGCCGTGCAAAGGGTACCCACACAATCTATTAACACAATACAAGCAATAGAAGAAGTGCAAAGTCGAAGCGCGGGTAAACGAGCTAAGCATAACTCGAAAGAGATTCAATTGCTGAAATATATTGAAGATGAGTAGGAATACCAATTAAAGAGGAACAACGAGATTAACAGTAGATAGAAAGAATGCGTTGGCACAATACTAAACAAACAATTTCCGCTCAGAACCATTCCCTCAGCTATCGCGTACGAAGGGGAAACGTTAGATCTAATGGAAGCTGAAATTAGCAAACAAATAAAAATGAATTCGGGGTATGCATTAAGACCGGAAAATATACAATGTCGGCGACAATTAAATTTAAATGGCTCACGATTTTGTTCAGTAAAATGATGAAAGGCGACATAATGCTTAATCAGTTGAGAAAGAGCTATATTGTTCCACTGTGTAAATACAAAGAGTATACTATGAAAATATGTGAAAGGATTCTAGTCAGTCGACAATATAATATTATAAAACTCCATGTCAGTCAATATGGCTTTGTAGGAGGTAGCTAGACATATTACACAATTCAAAGTTTAGGAATAGTGATAAAAACCGTCTCGAAACACTAGCAGTTGAACGTTTAACTGTTTTTGAGATTGTTATAAATATGATACTTTTAGCGTATGCACACAACTTCTTGCACTTTTTTTTCTCGGTAATGTATCAACTTTTCCGTCAGTTTCTTCTTAATCTTTAAATGTACTTTGCATAACAGCCTTGACCCCTTGAGTTGTTGAATGTTCCATGACTCTTGTATACCCAAACTTTTCGAAAGCATAGTATTTTTGTTTGTAAGTTTAATCAACAACTATGAACCTAACGGGGTTTGTCTCTCATACATTCTGTCCCTTGGAAGATGGAAAAGAAATCTATGTAATTGATATCGATTTAAGTAAAAAAATTGTTAAAGATTCGTACAAAATTATCCTATTGATTTCGGTTTCAAAGCTTATTCAATAGATATTATCTTAAATTTATGAATTGAACAACAATATATATATAGTCCTCATTAGATCTCTTATATCAGAACTCATTTTAGCTATACCTGGAGTCCCTCAAGAAATTATACCTAGGGCCCCTAATCTCCATGCTGACAAAATTTTAGATATTATTATTAGGGAATCTGACAGTTCTGTTGATAGTGGTGATATGAGCAAGCACATCTCGACGTACTCTGACGCTATAAATTGATGTGTATTGCTTTTTCACTTGATGCCTACAAATGTAACCCACACTGGCGATCACTAGGATGAGGCTATATATTTTGCAATCGATTTTCACTTGCAATCGATTTCACCTGTTGGAAATTTGGAACCCGGAAACTTTTACTACCTGTGAACAGGTACATATTTTCTCAACAGGTCATCAAATTAAAGGGGAAATAAGAAACGACCGTTGGAATTTCCCAAGATCAAATAATGAACTACTTGAAAAGAGTATAAAAAGATGTGCCATTAGAATGAGGCCACATGCAAAATTTTAGAAAGAAAGGAAAAAATGAACAAAATGTTTTCATTTTATGGTTTTAAAACATTTATTTATTAAGTTTTTCTACATTAATAATGAGTATGCCAGCAATTTTTCGATATGACCTCTATAAGACGGTTTGGAATAGAATCATACATTTTTTTTTTAAATAATCAAGAGAAATTTGGGCCCTGGCATCACGAATAGCTTCGTCTAAAGTGTCCTTGTCTTCAAATTGTCTGCTACCTTCATATACTTTACGAGATAACTGTCCAAACATTTTCGATTATGTTTAAGTCCGGTGAATAGGGCGGCCATGGCAAAAGTTCCACGTCTTCTAATTGAATCCAACTTCTAACAATTCCAGGGTTGTGTGGATGGGGGTATTGTCTTGTTGGAATATCCGAGGCAGGAGCCTGAAAATATTTTTCACTTTTGGAAATGACCGTCTCAGCAAACATTTGTAGTTGTTTCCGGTCATTATTGTGGACAAAAACTCCAGCTCGATTGTGCCATAGTAGGTAATACCTCCCCACACCATTACACCTGTCTTGCCAAAATAAGCTCTTCTTTTCTTAGATCATGGAAATACAAGTGGTAACCATCGGGGCCGTCAAGGTTAAACTTTTTTTCATCCGAAAGGACAACGACTTTCTATTCATTGCTCCAAACGACGTGTTCGCCTGCAAAATTCATTCGATGCTCTTTGTGTACTAGCCTCAAAACAGGTTTCTTTTTAAATTATCTTCTCTGTATAGTAAAACTTTTTCGTATTATCTATCGGACCGTAGCTATGCTGCCTGATACTCTGCTGTTGGCGCTTATTTTAGTAGCTGGTAGAATAGAATTTGTTGCTTCTGCCGTGCGTCATTTTTTATTTTTCCTATAGTGTTGTAGATCCGCAATAGAACTGTTTACAACAGTCTAACAGTCTTACTCCTTGCAATTTCTCGGCCTGAGGGTCCTAACTCATTGAAAGCAACTATTTTTCCTCTTTCTGTCGCTGTTAAAGACTTTCAAACAAATTTTAAGCTTCTAGTTCAAATCTTCCCCCACTACCCAGGTCAAATTGCCCAACATATTGCAACCCAGAAAGTAAAAGCCAAACCTATTAAGAGGGCTAGTTCTGTGCTGGGTTTTGTAAAACAATGGCAAACAGAATTCTCAACCTTTTACATTACAAACTCTTCGTTAAGCACTTACTGAAATATATAAAAGTCAGATTTTGCCTGTTACGACATCCGCGCGATTTGAAGAGATTCAACGTAGATTTATTCGATTTGCATATGCGGTCTTTTTTTCTATTGCGTAATAACAATAACTCGTCTCTCTATAAGTCTTCAACCCCTTTGAAAGCGTTAAAAAATTTCTGACGTGCTTTTTATTCATTAGCTGACTATATTGACTGTCATAGCTAAGAAGCTAAGACCTAAGACTCTTTCATTTCAATTTTCATCGCATTGAGTGAGGTTACGAACCTTTGATCAGAATGCTACAAATAACATGGGTTCACTTTTAACATTAATAGGCATAATCTTACCAACGCTCTCTTTAATTCATCACTAAGGTCCAAAATCTTTTGCATTAAATGTGCCATATAATAATATTGTAAGAACTGTTTTTTATTATCGTTATTTCTTCTTTTTTTGTAAACTTAAGTTTAGAATTTATGTTGCTGTACCTCTATAATTAATCAACACATCTGTCCGGGGTTGATCCGGCCAGTGTTAATCGAAACCTCCTTTGAAATACATATTATCGAAACCCGTGTTATGAGTATGTTCAGAATATCTACTAAAGTTAGCCGGCTTCTAGCTCCTTGGCAAATTGCAGAGAATGATCTTAGCCTTATATGTAGAGAACTGATGATAAGCTCAATCCAAGGGTTTGCTGAATCTTAGCTTGATATACTACTATCCCTCGTTTGAGAGTTAGCATATATTGGGGTAATGTAGGTGTTAACTTACGTGCTGGAAGCTTAACCGTCCTTAGTTCATTGTTTAAGTATTTTATGAACGTTGTTTCCTGCACATTGACTATTTATGGCTTTTGAGTATATATATATACACAAGTATGTAAAATTTCCAAGAATCTACTGTTTGTTCAGTTTACCAATAATTAAAATGATCACATGTAGTAGGTGCTGTGCGTTCTGTGTGTATATGAAGCAAAACATTGATATAAACCAAATAGCAACCAAATAGATTTAAATTTGGTGTCATATCTTTGCGATAAAACATTGACGTGCACGTGCCAGAAATATTATCTCTTAATTTGTGTTATTTTAACGCTATTATATTATGCCTCGGGAACGCATATCATTGATTACTAGGGTTGCCGTTATTCACTTCTGTCACTTCATTAGACTCATATTCGCTATTTATCAAAAAAAAAAAAAGCTAGCCGAACCAAATGACAACACAAAACAAACCACCCCTAATCAAATAAAAAAGTTCTCAACTTTTCAGTTCATAATAGAATCCCCAGTCCGATTAATACCTGTCCCATTGCACTAACATTTTATATTTTTTACTTCTCCGGCCATAGTTTCTAATTGGATTTTGAAGTTAGTTTTCGCTTCAATTGAATCAGCTGCAAAAGGTTTCCTATTTACTGTGCCGTGGGTGCTTCGCTTTTATTGGCTTTGGTTTAGTTCTAACCGCCATGTCCAGGAATTTGCTTAAAAGCCTCATAAATATATCTGAAAAGGCTGCTAATATTGCTAGAGTTTGTCGAGGGAATGAACATCTACTAGCTCTACTCACCCAAGAGAAATCCCCCGACGAAGCTAATCCGCGATTTGTACAGGATTTCAAAACACTTGCAGATGTTCTAATTCAAGAAACTGTACGACACGACATCGGCAAAGAAGTAAGGAAGGAGAATAATTTTTGAAAATGTCCAGCTGCAACAATCTTTCTCTTCAGTTTCCAGAAATCCGGGAGCATATCAAAGGTGAAGAATCCTCATTATTCACCAACGCACTGGGTGATACTGTAACCGTTGAAATTGGTGAGAATGTCGAATGCACGACAGGGTGTCTGGAGAAGGTGTTGGATGGTAATAATGCTGCAGCAATGGCATTAGCGGAGGAAGTGCACAAAGAGGTGAACTACACAGAAACAGTTGGAGAAATTCCTGAGCTACCAGAAGACCTAGACTATCAAGATATAGGCATCTGGATCGATCCAATCGGTGAGTTAACAGACAAAAATAGAAAAATCGATTAAACTTTATGTTTATTTATTTGTTGGGTTCTACTTTTCTTTCTATTTTAAAGATGCCACCGCTGAGTACATATCAGGAGATTCAATTTTCACAAATTTCCCCGGCATTACGTCTACGGGTTTAGATTGCGTAACCGTTCTGATTGGGGCTTACAGTTTAGCCACAGGTCAGCCAGTAATTGGTGTTGTTTCGCAACCATTTCATAGAAAAGTCGACGAGAATATCTACGAAAGTCTACTCTTTTGGGGAGTGTGTTTAGAATCTATGCAAGCAAGTAATTGCCCAGAAGACATCACATTACGGCCAAGTAATTTGGGAATTTTTTCAAGTTCAGAGAATTCAGATTTACTACAAATCATCCTGGAGTTGGGGTATGAATTTGCTTTTTCTGCGGGAGCTGGTCATAAGGCGTTGAAAGTGATTACTGGGGAAGTAGATTTATATTTATTAAGCAAAGGATCAACGTTTAAATGGGATACATGTGCACCACAAGCGATTTTGAAATCTCTTGGTGGCAATGTATTTGACTATCGAAAGAGTATCGAGACTAAAGAACCGGTGGCGATTTCATATCTGGACGGAGAGGAGAAATGTAATGCTGGAGGATTGATTGCAGTGAGAAATATGGAATTGATAGCTCCTCTGCTAGAGCGCTTGAGCGAGTAAGATCCGTTATAGACTAAGTTGTTAGCTAATTTTTGTTTTTAAATTTTTGATTTGATCTCTGATTGAGTTGATTCGGGATGGAAGATATGATTGAGCGACCGTTTGGGTTTACGTTTTGCTAATCTCCAGTCTGCTTTTAATAGCAAATATTTTTGTAATCTTATATCGTTTCTATAAAGATCTCGGTATGGTTAAATACCTTAAATGAGTAAACTGAAGTATGTACGACGTAAAGCCTGTCAGAAAGGCCAGTCAGAACTGTACTAAAAAAAACTGCTTAGTGGGATGTTTTATTTATAATAAATTTGCTCTGAAGAATACATTCATGTACAACTACAGTAATCTTAGGCAGACCTCATAAATTTAAAGCCTTATCAGAAATAAGCAGTGTGCAGCAACCCCCATGATTCAAGACATGCTACAAATAAAGAGCAAGTTTTTGATTTGTTTATTTTTATGTATAACAAGAGCATTAACGACCACTTTTCGATGCTAATTACATCGTTCTATTACATTATCCATCGGTTGCGAAAAGCATGCAATTGTGTAGAAATAGTTTTTGATTTACTTAAACTTTTTCTGTTTTGCGAGCTCCTAGTGCTTAGTGGTAGATTTGGTTACAAGTGGTTTTGCTGGGCTAAATAAAAACAGAAATAATTTCTTAAATTAAACAAAACGATCTATAGACCTTTTCCAGTTGCTTTGTTACCATATAATTAGAATAGGATTCACTGGTAAAAAAACTGGAGAGAAATGCTAAAGAGTTAATTTTTCATTCTGCTTTTTCGTATACGGAAATTGTACAGCAACTTAATTACTTTCTGAGGATATCATCAAGCACAAGTAAAGGGCTATGCTGCTTTTCGTACTCGAATCGAAGATAAGTTTAAACAAGCTAAAATGTCAAGTGCGATATTTCGAACTGAGGAGCAGTTCGCGAAAATTAGTTGGAATACCTTTTCAACATTCTTTTGATGGCTTTAGTACTTTTATTGTACGTTGAATACCCGAATATCACATAAGTTCAGCAATACTAAAATGTGAATTGCAAAGAGTAATGGTAAATCATTAGACCTCCTTGCTTCTCTTTAATAATTATTCTTCTCAGAACCGGTACTGATACTTCTGGAAATCTAGGTCGTGGTAAAACTGCCTGCTGTAATGGGCATAAGGCATAAATGCACCATTCTTGGAGCCGGCTGTATAGACATCGAAATGACAAGACTTTACTTTTTTTTTTTGGAGCACCCGATATGTTAATCTTTGTGAGGATTTTCAAAGCTTCAATCGCTACTTTTTTTAGTAAAGTAAACCTTCCCCTATAAACATCTGATATTTAGTGACCTTTTGATTCTCCGTTCTATTTTTCATTGACACGTGCATGTACCCGTTGTTGATTTATGGCAAAAATGTGCAATATTTATTGTTGTATTATTGCTAATTTATAGACATCATATTTTATTGCTTACCCCGGAGCTTACGCCCGCTTTAATTAGAGAAAACTTACATCACAATTTTAGTTATAATGTAAAGTTAAATGTACTTAGACTAAATTGCTTTAATATTCTCTTGTGACTGCCGTTCCCTTGGGTTAATAAAATGAAATTAATTTGCAAATAGACACATTATCTCAGTATCTTTTTAAGTTATATAATCTTCCTTATTAAATAAGGCGATTTCGCAATAACAGTGAGGATATGTGTGGAAATCAGAAATTTTGAGTTAAGCACGTTTCCCCAAATGCATACAGAAATGAAAGCCTCCAATATACTCATGGTAATGGTGTTAAAACATAGTCTCGCGTATTGGAAATATGCATTTATATGCAATACATTTATTACATTGGGAACTAAACTTTTGAAAACCCTATAAAAATACCCTTTCCTTCTTACCTGCAAAATGTTAATTTATCCCAGCCTTCAGATCTTCATCGGAGTAAAACAGCTGTCTATGAAGGTCTTTCTTTAAATTAGAGAATAAGTAATAGTCACTTAATGGCCATAGGAGTTTCTGGTAATTTCCACATCTTTAGATGCTTTCCTCAAAATGTGCAAAATGGTTGCGTAACATGATGCATCTATGGTTTCACCTATGCATGTACTCGGTCAACAAAATTAGTTTTGAGATCCAAAACAGAGTAAACGTTACTTGTTCTGCCTAAAGCGTAATTTATGCATTCTTGACGAGAAACCTGCACCTTCTTATACCACTGCATAGAGTCCTGTTGTTTGCTTTTAGGTTCAAAGTGAATCTCAAGTGAAGTTTGTAATGCTATAAAGGTTCGAAACGAAACAAATTATATTATTTTCTTTCGAGACTGAACACTACTTTAACATTAAAACTTTCGTTCTATTGGTGTTGGAAAAAACGCAGCTGCTGGTGATACTCTCGAACTCAATGATGCTTTTTATCCCGACCTACTAATAACTCCTATTTTACCTACAGAAAACAATTGCTTATTTCGTGAGGTTTTTACTTGTAAGCTGTCTCAGAAGTTGACATCATTAATGTTATTCGTTTTTTCAAATCTAATCCTGTCGGTAGGGAGAGTGTGTCTCTTCGTTTCCTTGGAAAGATTTTTGTTATAAACTGTCTTACGCACATAATAAATTTTTCCATAGCTTTATCTAATTTTCCCGATAGTTGGAAATTGGCTAAAGTTATTCCCTGTTCTAAAAAAAAACCTCAGCCGTCTGTTGTATCTGACTTTCGCCTTATCAGCACTTTGCCATGTCTATCATGGCAGTTGTTCTACCGCACGTTGTTCTGACAACGTGCTCTGTCAGAAACTAAAGTGTTTAGCTTTAGTTTTCACTAAGTCGGTGTGCCTCATTAAGGAATTATTTAAATAATCGTTACCAAGGCGTGTTACACTATGGCAAATCTTCCGAGTTTATACCCTTTTTAACAGCAGGGCTCTATTTTGGCCCCTCTATTATTTTGCGTATATATCAATAGCCTACCCAAAAGTATGGTCAAATGTTTCCATTCTTCTTTACGCTTTACTCCAGTAGTAACTACTTGACTACTACGATGCCATAAGACACATGTGGGGATTACGTTGATACGTTTACATATCGCACTATCACAAACTAGTTTTCTTGATGGTAAGGTGCTGGCAATTTATGTACCGTCTTGTAAACAATAGTTCCCCCACATACGTCTTTGAAAAGCTTATATTTCCCCATTCTACCAGGACTCTTAATCTGACAATGCCACATTTTAATTACCACAATTCTTCCCGCCTCTTCTTCATTCAAGTAACCAGACTTTGGAATAGCCTTCCCACGTCGACAAAACTAATTTTTATAACAACTGCAACAACAGCTCACTTCAATCATCCCTTCCTTTTTATGCCCTTATTATCTCTCTTTCTTCCTCTGTTGGGCGACATGTTTTGTTCTTTCTATATCCTCATAATTATATAATCCAATTACCTATTATAACTGATTTACTTACCACCCTGAAATCCAGAATATATCGTATTTACGTATTTATTTACGTTTTCGTGGCATTTAGCCCAACTTGACTACCGTGGTTTAAGATACAACGAATGCCTTAAGCAACGTTCAGACGTTTTTGGTCGATTCAACACATGTGAAGTTAAAAATTTACAAATGATAGGCTGAGCCGAGCTCTAAATCTGTGACCTTGTGCTTGTTATAGTGATATTTCGTCTCGCCACAAAGTCAATTAGCCTAAGACCGTTGCCAGATGTGGTGTCGTATAAGCTATGCTTATCAACTGACACTGCTCGTATGTTTTGTCGAAGATCTCGTAGAAATATTTTTTGGTGGCGTCGTCCTTGTCTTCCTTAGAGGCGCATATTAGGCTTACGTTAGCGAATCTAGCCTTAATCCGAATTGTTATAAGACGTTCACTGACGTGGCGAATACGAATAAGCGCTGTTTGTTTTCCCTATAGCAATTACTATAGTATATATCACAGTTTTTCATCTTCCTTATGTCCGGCCCATCCCATTATTCCCCTGCACGTGGCCTGTTAATGATCCGAAGGTCGTTGTACTTTAAACGTTTGCTAGGGATTTTTATCCGAGGCCATTAGTTGGTTAGTCACATTTTTTTGATCTCTTCGTTATAGGGTTGTGAGCCCTATGCAGGACTCTTTACTGATGATTTATTATAACACAGTCCTTATAATAAATTGCATCATGTGGCAATAGACAACCGTGGCGCTTCCGTATTTTCATTTCTCCAGTTTAAACGGAAACTTACAATTGAGCTTGCACCTTACATTACTACGTTCCTATAATGTACCGATAAGAATGATCTAATCAACTAAAGAAAAAACTATTTACAATCATTTTTATTTGATTCGAATTTATTAGTTTTGTTTTACTTTTTTTAAGTTAAATACTCGTTTACGTTTAGAAATAAAATAAAATAAAAATAAAACGAATAAAAATCAATTAATTACGTAGTTAAATATATCATAAGTTTTATGTAAACTATAAGCTGCAACATGCTTACCCTGTTGTTTGTTAAAACACTTTTAACTGTAAGAAACAATTCCACACACTAACAAAAAGAATTTTGTTAATGTTTACAATAAATCAACATACAATGCAATTTGTTAAAAAATGGTATTTAAAAAGAATATATATATATAAATAAACTTTATATAAAAAACAGTTTTGTTAAACTTTCTACGAGTTAAGGCTAAATACGTATTACTATTACATCATTTGAAGGCACTTTCGAGAAACGTTGACAGCAATGATTTTTGCTTTTCAACTCTGAAGAGACTCTGTAAATTCTTGATCGTAAATTGAAAACAAAAATAATAAAGAAAAAAAAAACAACAATAATCATTGACTTTGTGCTCTGGGCACATTAACAGTGACTACAGCTACAGCTATGTATATGGCTATGACTTTAAATATTCTTTTTCATAGTCATCTCATGAGCATTACGTAAACGACGGCGCAATTCGTTGGGGAAACGGTCGTAACACTTTTTGCAAACTGGTTTCTCATCGTATTCGTAGAATTTTGACTTTTGGGTCATTTTCATGTCACATATTGAGCATGCAAAATGATGAACACACCAAGCTTTGTTCAGAGCTGTAAAGACTGATACGAAAGGAAGGAACGTAATTTAGGTTAAGTGAATGAAAAGTTTATAAAATAATTACCATCTCCAGCGATGACTTGGTTACAAACGAAGCACAAGTTACCAAATAGCTGATGGTAATGTGTTTCACAATATGCCAAACCACGTTTTTCATAATGACGATGACCCAAGAAGGGTTTCTCACATTTTGCACAAACAAAGTGCTATAAGAAATTAAATATTAAAATTTTCGACGTTTTTAGGAGTGAGTACGAGTGTAAATTAGTTCACCTCAACATGCCAATGTTTGCCCAAAGCTGTAACAACACGCTCTTCAATTGGACGACGACAAGCGCCGCATATCGGAATTCCCATTTTATCATGGCAACGAAGACAGTATAATTCATTCTAAGAAATAATTTTTAATTAACAGATGGGAAAATATAAGAAAAAGTCAAACTCACCATATCATTAGCTGCGAATCCAGGCCTGCTCTTAACTTCCCTGGCAGTGTAATCCAATTCGGTTCCACAAGACGTACAATTGAAATGGTAGCCATGATAAACTTCTCCGCGGAAGCGCAATGGCTCATCATCAATAAGGCCGCTGAAAAAAGTAAATTTATTTTAACTTTGCTTTGTTTTAAATTATGCATAAGGATCCACTGGTTCGGGTCACTTAACACAAGGAAAAAACAACAACTGAAGCGCATTTATATACATTTAATGAGTCTGCTAAGTCAATATGCGTGATCGGGTTGTGACGGGAAATAATTTGAAAGTAAGGTATCATGAAAGTGAACGCATATGAAAAGGAGTGATACCAGAGCAAATAGAAATATACATGACAGAGCTCGGCGTTTCCCAGGGGCGAACAATATGATGCTTTTCAGAAATCGTCAGCACAATGATAAAAAAACGTATTACGGCAGCGTAAATAATATATAATATATGTAATTCCCGCTTATTGAACTTGAAAAACCGTACGAATTGTATTATTAGGAACGGAACAAAATAAGAATCATCTTGACTACTGAACTCCTAGATAAGATCGTACGCGTATCAAAATTCTGCATTTATCGTGGTTTGCATAACATAAATGATGCGTCAAGCGTTAAAAGTATAAATCGTCCCATACGTTATGATCCGGTTCTATAAGCAGCCTACAAACAATAGAAGTGTAACGCTGAATAGATCGACTATTCTAAGATTGTGGCATAACGAATTAAAAACTGAATCGTAGAAATAATATTAAAGACGAGCACGTAACGAGGAACAACGAATAGAAAGACCACTTTAATGCGTTACTCAATTAACAATTCACATGCAATACAATTTTCTCGGCTGTCGCATACGAAGAGGAAACGGCAGATTTTTCAGAAGCCAAAGTTAGCGAAGAAATAGAGCATGAACCGGTGGCCTGCAGTCAGGCCGGATCACATACCCTGCGAAGTATGAGCGACAACTGGAAATCTTGGATTTGAATGGCTTTCGATTTTACGCAAGAAGGGCTTTCTTGTTCCACTGTAGAAAAACAAAGGCGACACGGAAAATTGCAACAACTACAGACCGCTGAAACTAATATCACATACGAGTACTATGAAAATATACGAGAGAGTTCTAGACGGTTGGCCTTGCAATATTATTCAACTCCATGACAATCAAAACGGTTTTCTTGAAGGCAGATGTACACACGACGCGACCCAAAACTTATAGATAATGACGGAGAAACATCGTAACGTCTCGAAAGATCTGAATATCGTGCTCATTAATTTGCAAAAAGCGTTCGATAGATAGGTCAGGCGCTAGGATCTCAAAATGTACCCGAGAATGAATCGCGATTTGTATGATGACGCTTCATCGATAGTTAAACCAAATTTACAATTTACTCTTCACGCAACTCTTAATATTATAATTGGATGAAGGCGCTGGAAGATAACGAGTCACGAATCTGCCGTAGAAAGGATATATGCATTGGCGTTTTTCTAACTTCACAATTCTAACTTCTTACATCTATCTCGAAGGATTCATAGTCGAATACAAAGTTAGAGGGGAGCGGCTTAAACTTAAAAATTCAGTTGTATTTTGTGACAAAAAAAAAATGCCGGTTAAGCTCAACGATTTCTTACTCGTATACTCCACAGTTGGTCGTTCTGCATTTGCGGAAGTTTTCCCGTTATGAAACCAATTATGGAAAAACCTTAGAATAGGGTTTTTCTGTTTATTTCTTTTGATACAATATTTTGATAGGATGCTGTAGGGCTTCTAGTCTGGAAACTGACTAAACTACAAATTTTTAAACTTTAACAACTTTTTTGTAATATTATAGTAAACGAATTGCAAGAAAAATTTGAATTGACTTTCAAGTTAACGTTAGACGTATCATTCATCATTTGAAGTTTTAAATTTCGACGCAGTTGTCTTGGCAGAAAGACTTAAGAGAAAAGATCTAAAGCTATGAAAAGATCCAAGTTCATGAAAAGAACCCGGGTGGGACCACGCCCAAATCACGTCCAAACTAGACGTAAAGCGGTTAAAAATGTGGAGGTGACTCTAAATGATAATATTCAAGCTGGCACTCGCAATAGCGACAATCCATCCGTGGTCTTTTCGATTGCGGCCGGGGTGCGGATTTTCACCAGAACTCCTGCTGCAGAATAAATACGAAATTGACTTTCCCTGTACCCAAGACTTGTTTCGGCCAGAATCTGAACCAGGAAAGGAATGTAGTCGGGTCTTTACGAATGGCCCCAGAACCGATATAAGGTGCGGCGCTGGTGTCTTTATGGACGACCACAACGTTAGATTTCACTCTCCGTTAGGAAAACTTGCGTCACTTCTCCAAGCGGAGATGGAGGGGGCGAAGCATTTGTATCTACAGCGACAGCCAAGCTACGCTTAAAGATTTACTGAGCCCTCTTAAAACTTGCATTCTATTGTAGTTAGAACACAAGCCATCATTGAACGCATTCGGAAGGCTAAAGTCTTGTCTGGGTCCCAGGTCACAATGGGATCGCGGGAAATGAAATCGTCGATGAACTTGCTAGACAAAGCTCAGATGAGTTTTTCTGGACCCGAACCTACGTTAGGTCTTCGGTGAAGG
Organism: Volucella bombylans; assembly: GCA_949129095.1. Taxonomy (NCBI): domain Eukaryota; kingdom Metazoa; phylum Arthropoda; class Insecta; order Diptera; family Syrphidae; genus Volucella; species Volucella bombylans. The sequence continues at coordinate 122,668,552 of OX422140.1, read as the reverse complement.
CTTCCATTGACAGTTGGCTTTCATATGGGCACAACTACAGATCGCATGAATATCCGAGTTGCAGGCAGACCAAATGAATGCTTCCTGACCTCTCTATGAGATCAGCGGTCTTCTTGCTGTCCCTCAGCAAGAAAGACTGCGGGCTGCTTACTGGCGTCATAAATTGGCTAAGCACTTAAATGTACTGGGCGTAAATGATACAACATCCTGCGACACTTGCTGTGAAAGTGATGACGATACCTCTGTGAATGTCCGTCGTTGCAGGCAAAAGTGAAAAATTCCGACAGAAAAAAAAGGCGTAGTTCTAAGTCTAATCTAATCGACACATGTCTACATATTAGATTTTACAAATCGAAGCTAATTCTACAACATAATTATGTTTCAGCAGACTGAACGTTAGCAACCTTAAGATTACTGCGCCTATTTAGAGCATGATACTGACGAGCACCTAAGGTTAAGCTACCAACTTAGTGATCTGCGATGCAAGGCATACATCAAAGTAGCAGCAGATAATAATCAAAATAATCGACTTTGCCTACGATCAGTTGTACCTCTCCACAGAGCACGGCTCATTTTGAAGGCAAAGACAAACATTATTCAATAAATGCGAAGGGCACTTCCAGCAGCATTTTAATAAATCCTCGGGGTGAATTTAGTTTTAGCAAAGAATAACACATCCACTGTCCTAAAATAACAGTTGGTTTTTTAAGGTATTATGTATATTTAAAATTTTTATATTGTACAACACTTTACTTGCAGGTTCTGCGAGTAGTGTGGACTCCAGTTGGGTTGATTAATTAAATATCAAAATCGTAAAAAAAATGGACAAACTCCAAGCCAACTATATTTTCATGCAACTGAAAGCCGCATTTATTATTACTCATGGTCTGTAGTTCTCTAAGATGACGGTCGAATTGAGATTCGCAGAAAAATTTACTAATTTGTGCTTCATGATGCTGTTAACCATAGCCCGCCACTTTGAAACTAATTCCAACATTGTACACGTAAATAATTGGTGGGCCAAATGTTTATATACATACATAATCGAAGAATGCATTATCTTCAATTATATCTGCGGGAAAAATCCGTTATCCGCTAAAGATAACAACTTACAAATTGTTAGGAGTTCACCGACCTCAAGCTAAACTCTCAACATATGTATCTTATTCTGGGACATCTCTAATTTCGCTTTGGTAAAACAAAATACAAAATTGATAAACTAAAATTGACGCAGAGTAAGCTCTACAATACTGATTTTACCAGTTATGTTATACGAAGCGAAAAGTTTCAAGTTAAACAGGAAATTCGAGTAAATATTAAAATCTTTGTTTAGGCGTGAAGAAGGATGTCTTTTATTAGTGCTATATTCATTTCATCGGGCATGTTTTCATCCGCTTTTATTTTATAAACGAGTTGGTGCATATTCTTTAACAAGTTATCTCTCATTGTAGGATAAGTAGAATGCTAAACATTCTCCATTGAACCAGGTTTTTTTTTATGGTGGTCGGGCGAGACACAGTAAATGTAAAGCGGCATTTCTGATGAATTGTTTTCAGTGTTCCCTCTGGTTTTCTTATGAGGTTAAGAGAAAATCAACAGGCGAGGACTATAAGGTTTTCTTTAAATTTTTACCTCGAAACATATCCACAATGCAGTTCGGGATATCCCCGATAGTAAATTAGCGGCAAGTTGTAATGCAAGGTAGTGGTCCGAGCGCTCAATGTTTGGAGATCCAAAATACTAGTTCTTAAATCATCAATTATTTCTGGGCTTTTTAAATTTCTAAGATCCAGCCAGAAATCGCACATTTATTTTAAAAACAAATAAAAAAGTTATAAGAAAAAAAAACTCTTGTCATACCAACTCAACTCGTTCTAAATTCATTCCAAATTCAGGGAAATTTAAGAAGGACACCCTTTAAACTCTATTATTTTGTAGATTTCCTTTATCAGACTGTTTTCATTTGAATGTAACAGTGAAAATATAGGCTGCAGTACTTTTTAATACATACGAGTACACCATATACATAATGTAATCGTGCCAGTACTTAGTTGGCTGGCTCAACGATTCTGAGATCGAACGTCCATATCTGAGTCACCGACGAACTTTGCTGAGTACAATTCTTTGGCATGGGGAAAACCACAAGAAATTATTTCTTATTATTATTTCTGAGTGTACTCGTACACAGTTGGCATTTAATGTGGACATTAACTCTCTAAAAAGAAAACCAAAAATATTTTGAGTGTAAGAATTCGGATGATCTATAAATTTGATATTTTATTCCATAAAATCAGTTGAGATGTATACAATGACAAACGTCCAACGATTTCTTAATATTTTATTTATTCAACTTATGAGCTATTCCACGATTGAGGTAATAGTGGCTATTAGTATCAATGCAGCTATCGTCTGTAGACATATTTGTCTCACTAAATGTTAACGTGTCTTACTTGACAATAAAGACACGTACCGCAACGCAACTATTGTAAACTAAAGAAGTCTTCTTTCGAGATAAAAAATGTCGTGCAGACTACGGAAAAAAACATCAAAACTCTTTTCAATGTCTAAATTCTTTCCCAGAAATGGACAAAGCCAATGATTGACCTGTATTCCGATTTAGAAGAATAAGTTCTTTTACACAATTTCTACCTTCGAAATTATATGGGGAACTGGCTATTCAAGAGCATAGGTTTCACCGAATTCAACGGCGAGTATATATCAAATAATTTAAATATCATATCGAAGGAAGCGCTCAAAATAATCACTCAGAAGTAAGAAATCAGATGATACACTGAACATTTTGCGTCGACGTCTCTCACAAAAAAAACGATAGACATTTACTCCATCCGGTTTAATAATGCAATAAATACTGTCCATTATTCAGCGCATTGAAATAGAACTTCGATCCATTCCATTTCCAAAAGCGAAACAAACATGTGTAAACCTGGCGAATCATTGCTCGATGAATTTCCTTCCCTAAGTGAGTTAAGGACATCGTACGGTTAGAAGCATTATTTTTCAAAACTACTCTCTTTGGAGAGTGAAATGTTGGACATAAGAAAACCAATGGTTAGCGTTCTATTTAGTATGCTCACCAGTAGCCTGTTTATTGTGAAGAATGGTGATATGATTTCTGCTAAGACAACAAAAGTAGTTTGTAACAAGGTACGGGTAATTTGCATGGGCAGAGTTTTGTACCTCTCATTACTATACTCTTACAACGTGACTTCATTATGATTAAACGATATTGGGATGACTAGAAGTTGAAGACCAACTTTTACAAGTCGGAAACTATTGTGGGGCCTCTAGGGACACGCGAACAAATTGGTGAGAGTTTTCGACCGTGGAAAATCCAGGGGAACCAGTTGCTTGCCTAAATGTAGTCAGATAACTTGGACCAGATTAATATACATATATGTATATATTTTAACAAATACATATATGTAGGTGTTGCCAACTCAATGAAAGGGTGAAGGTAATCTGTCTTCGCTTATACAGAATAACAGAGTCAGAGTATACGAGTATAAAATTCTATTCTATTGATACAATACCATTCTTTTCGGAGGGGCGAACTTTATAAGACTGGTTAATTTCGTCATTAAACTGTCTTGCAAGAATATTGCAAAATCTTTGACCGGGCGATTAATCATATACATAACGGTTTATTACTCAATTATAGATATCATGAGGCTTCATCCTACCAATAGTGCTTCTCTAATTTGGACGTAAAGAGCTGGCCCATGACGTATTAGCGGCCAATTTTCTTCAATGTCGCGTCGTTCAAACAGCTATAAGCAGGCGTCTTAACTACGCCACATACAGCAGTTCAGAGCTTTTCTGGTTCAGTACTTGTGAGATGCGGATGTTAGTTTGCATTCTGTTAAAAGTGCAACGTTGGTCAGGATTCACGTTACGTTGTGTCGATGCCGACTCTTACTTGGAGTTGGAAACAAATTTTAAACAAAACGAATAACACATTGAATGGGAGAGCCTAGGCCTTGGTCCGCTGTGAGCTGTTGTGCCTTCAATATAAAGGGTAATTTTTAATCCGATAGATCTTTCAATTGGTTCTAACTTGCAAACCGTGCTGCAATTTAGAAAGTTCTTTGACATTTATGTTCAATATTGACTGAAAAATCATCATGCATAGACTTACCGCACAAGAACGTTTCTCTACCATTCAAACTCATTTTGAAAATCGGTCTTCACATCCCAAAATGAAGAGAATGCTACAGTTTGACCTCTGTATGCGGACGTATGCGAACAATTTTACAAAAAGATCTCGCCAGGTACTCGTATAAGATTCAACTGGTGCAGGAACTAAAGTCCCGAGACAATGGCTTGCGATGGGAGTTGGCAGGTTGGGCTTAAAGTCGTCCCTTATTTTTATCGAAAAATCGCGGTTAGTGACGAGGCTCAATGAGTTTGTGAACAAGCTAAATTGACATGTCTACAGTGAGTACGGTGATTCATGAAACTTAATTACACCCACGAAAGTGCACTGCGTGATCTCCACGCAAGTGACATAATCGATCCCTATTTTTTTACAAATGATATCAGAGCTCGCGTTACAGTTATCGGACAATGATCATTATTACTATATTATTATTTTCTTTTTTTATGATATTAACATTGATCCGTACGATATGTGGTTTCAACAGGATGGCGCTATGAGTCACTCTTGTCTTGTCGCCACTAGTTTTCTTCTTGTGGGGCTATGTAAATTCTTCCTGTATCCTAATAAGCGACAAACTATTCAGCCCCCTGGAAGGTAATATTCTGCGAGTTATTGGGAGGTAGAGTCCCAAAACTTCGAAAGAGTAACACTCGACACACAGGCGTGAAAGCAATATGACTGAATCCAACAGAAAATTGACTGCACGATAACGATGAAGATAAGTTGTAGACCCATGGGGTAATTCTTCATATAACAACTAACAACTACAAACTCAAATACATGCAGTTTATCGCTTCCACTGGTTTAACCCAAACAATATATGAGTAACTAATCTCCTTCTGTACTGTCCTCCTTATCTTTCGTTCAAATTTGATTGTGAAATAAGAATTGGAAAAAAAATCTACTTACTGACATTTTTGACAAACATATTTGCCAGTTCCAACTGCCTTCACCTTTGCATTGCACTCATGGCATAAGGCACGATTTTGATTACGGATGAATCCACAATCGGCCAGTTCTTTGGCACACATCTGGCAACGGAAGCAATGTGGATGCCAGTTAGCTGACATAGCTTTGATCACCCGCCCGATGACGAATTCCCCACATTTATTGCAGCATGGAGCGAAAAGGACATGAAAATCACGTTCGCAATACTTCCTGCCCTCAAATTCGTAGAAGATCCCATCTTGGAATGGACGGAAGCATTGGGCACACCTGAAATCCAGTTAAGTATTTTTGAAATTCTTTCCATTTATTTTAATTTAAAATTACTTACACAAAACACTGCGTGTGCCAGAGTTCGCCATTGGAATTGACAATCTTTTCATGTGGTTCAAATCCCTCGGCGCAGCGAGCACATTGCATTGTACCCAGGGACATATCAGCTGCCGTAGTTCTACAAGTAAAACATTTCATCGTTTCAAAATCATGCCAATAAGATATAAAATTGTGTAAAAATGATAGCAGATGACTAAATGATTATTATTACACTTCAGCTTGTGAGTACATCATTTTGAAGGCAGAAATTAGTTTAAAAAAAAGCCCGTCAATCACGTTACAGCTTTAGGTTAAGACTGCGTGTATATCTAAAGCAGGGAAATGCAGGCTTTTCTTATCTCTCAACAAAAAACACTTGAATTCCAAATGATTCACACTTTAGGCATGTTTTCGTTTCTTTTTAACCATTTCTTCATATCGTCGTTTGGCGTAAGCACGCTTTTCAACAAATAATATACAAAAAAAAAAAAACAAAACTGCACACATTTTGTTGACAAAATAACGCTGACGCTACATGTTTCTCGATATGGATACGCGCTGTACGCTCGTATTCAAAATGTGCTACCCTATGCGTAGAGGTTGACATGTTAATTTTGCGATAGTAACCCACTGTTCAGCTTCGGCTTCGGACTCCCACCTCAGTGTATTCTGCTCATTCATTCAAATATGTAATAAATAAACATGACGTCACCGGTCCAGCAGAGCAACATCTGGCCTACAGTGCAAAAGTTAATTTTTCTTCTCCAATGATTTAAAAAATGAAAAAAATTATCAAGTGATTGGTGCGATGTTATGACGACAAAACATAAGTAAGCATTTTTAAAAATAGAAATGTTATGTTTATTCAAATTGGATGATGTAGACTATAGAGATACAGAGAAAAGGGAAAATTTATGTGGAAAATGTTTTTTCTCCGTAGAAGGTGTGAGGTATGCCATACAATGAGAACCTACTTTTCACTTATTATTTCTTTATTAGAAGATAAAATGCTTGAAATGATTTTTGATTAGATTGTTGCACAAATTAAAATGCTTACTGGACGACGGGTGGCATTATGTTGGACGACTTAATTGGTTTTTATTTCTAAATAAAATTCCTCTTAAGATTTGTTGATGGATGTTGACGACACACTGCCTCTCCCTAATTTGGATAAAGGAGGATAGACAAGAAAAAAAATTTTCTAACGTAGGAGTGAATAGTTTTACAATTTGCTTGCGAAATACACAACTCACGGTGGAAATTTAGAGGGAGAAAGCTCTTGTACGCAAATGGTGATATAATCACTGTTTGATATTTACCTTAATTGACTAATAAAATATTATTAAAACTTAAATTAATTGAAAGTAAATTAATGATCCAAATAAGAAAATTGTGCAGTATTTCTCGAGGTTAATTGACAACTGTCAGACGGTAATTTTGGCATCTGGCAACATTTGACAGTTGTTGTCTAGTCAATAGTGCCAAATCCATTGAATCGAAATGATGCCAGTTTGGGGATCAGGTAAAATGTGGACGTTAAATAACTGACAAGTTTGAATATGTTGTTAAAAACGGCATGATTTTGCTTAATAATGTTGAATGTTTGAAAGCTTGACCAACTAAGTTATTGCGAACCGATAATTCAAGAAAGTTTCCAAGTTACATAACGTTTTTATTCCAGGGAAATTCGTTATCCAGGATCACATCCAAGTGCTTAGCTTCTTTCGAGAATTACCCACAACATAGAGAACAATTTATCCGCAGACTCCCGGGACTTATTTTATAAATACGATGGCGATGCTTTGGTTAAATGCAATCATTAATCAAGTGTGGATAGGCCCATGGTTGAAATACATTTAAGCTCCATTGATTCCATGTTTAAACTATAAATGTACATACATCTTGCCAAATAAGAACCATATAAAATTGCGCTACATCAAAAGACGAGTGTTACACGTGAACTCTACGAGCACAAAAGAAGTGTAGAGTACTAGTTTCTCGGAAAGAAAAATGAAGAGCAAAACAAATGTTACTGCATGAACAATATTCGAAATATTTAACATGCCAGGATTACAAAGGTAGAACGGAAACCTGGAACATGAACATGAACAACAATTAAAAAAATCGCAGTTGGTGCTGACAACAACAGAATACGAGTATTTCGTTCCCATGATGACCAGCTAGAGATGACCTGGTTGGGAACATACACCAAGTTATCGTCAAAGGAAAACATGCACGAAACAGGGAACCTCAGCATGATTTATTCGATCCACCAGAAAGAAGTCCTTTTTGACTGCGCCAACTGTTGGTCCATACCAGTGCGGTTTCAAGATATGAAAGTTCAATCAAATATACTGCAGATCTTGGAAAAGACACGGGAATTTCAGATCGACACTCATCATCTATTTGTCGACTTCGAAGCCGCCATGTCTAATTTTAACATCCCTGTTAGGTTGTGCAGAAAAGCGTGGAAGATTCTCGCTGATCCATCAAGGTCGATAATGAATTAACTGAGACTCAATCTCAAAAAAGGTTTTAGATAGGTTGACGTGCCTTGTTATGCGATTTTTTAAATATCGCCCTATAAGAATCGTGCAAAGCTCACTGGCCAACAAAAAAGGCACAATTTTTTTTATATCCGCACAATTACATATGACACATGTCATTGATGTGATTGTATTAGAACAGAGTGCCGTCAATGAAGCGAGTATTGAAGGGGAGGCAACATTATAACAGCGAGGTTGTTAAAAACTTTGTCATGGCTCTGCAATTACAAGTAGCAACGTCATCAGAACAGCATCAAGTCGCAGAATTTCTCTCGCACGCCAATAGCTGTATCTTTAGGCGCTGGCTTGGATGTTGTCCAAAGCGGATGAAGAAATACGTGACTATTTCATAACGATAAATGGACAGCGACATCGGCCTAGTCAGACGTCTACTTATCCAACGTCTGAGATATCTGAGCCATGTTGAGTAAATGGACACTACACGGTCACCTAAATAAGTAGGTAAGAACATGTGATAAAGTTGAAATGATGTCGCCGCGGGCATCCACTACTTACCCGCTCCATCACATATTAGTCACAATCAGCATCGGAAATCAGTGTCCTATTCACCAGCATTGCTTTTATCCACTACCCCGTGTTATATGGCCGAAATACATATGCCGTTAAAAGTTGCGTTGTCGAAAGCATCCTTAATGTCGATGAAAATGTCCAGCGCGTATTCTTTCTTGTCGAGTGCGCAGTTTTTCGTACACGAAGCTGGATCATTCTCTCCATGCTCTTCAACATGAAGGAAGTCACACTTATAGGTCTGAACCTCTTGGCGAACATGTACGAGTATTCCTACATGCAAGAAAGAAAGATTTGTATAAAGGTAAGATGGATGTAATCTAATCCCTCAGATTTCCATTTAATAGAGAGGACAGAGTTTCCACGAGTGTACTCGTCAATTGTCAGAAATTCGTTTCGTTTATTAAGGTAAATTAGAAAATTTAATGAGGCTTGTTTGCTTGCCAAGGGTTCTACAATCGATTGGCTAGCAGGGGTTTGTTGAGTTATTAGGCGACTGACTCATAAGCGAATTCTGACTTTTCTTCGTATTCTGCAAACTCCGATTCAGGGTTAACGAAATCAGCTTTATCCGTGAGCTCTAGCAGTTGTTTTTGAAGCAAACTGAATTCTGCCCAAGTTTCCTCGCTTTTGTAAATGAATTTCGAGTAATTCTAAGGAAATTCGATCATCTACGAGTTCAGCAAACAACACCGCCAGAATCAAACAGGCTTTAATATGACTTTCATCACTTTCACCACCAATCCCCAGTGGATTTACGGCGTTGGAGAATATGCATACAAAAATAATTAGCGTTATTAGACTCGTTTACCTTACCACATTCCAGGTGACAATTCTCTAAAAATGTAATATCTCGGCTGACAATCAGCTTCTTCTTCTCTGGTTGATAGAGACGATATACCTTCGTATTTTTACAACATCCCAGAAAGATGCATCATTCAGCGGATTTATCCGAATCATCAAATGTCTTCCGGCGATGTTTCGGTACATGGATTGAACTCGAACACACGAAAGAAACTCAGACCCGGTTTCTTGCCGGATAATATCTCCTCAATTCGCTGCTTACTGCATTCTGGGTGTTAACATTTACCAAAAGACTCACTTTTACATTCGGTCGAGTTGTCCATTTTTACCATCTGACTCACGGATAGTAGTTTGGCATATAAACTAGGATTATATAACACATTTTTAAAAGGAACATTACATACGTCCTTTTGAACAGCAGCACGCAAATTTAAGTCGCTAACGCCTTCCACAGCCATACGAGAATTATTTGCACAATTTTTCGAGCATCGTCACGCTGCATACACATGGCTGCGGATGCCCCCGAGTCAATATACCAGTCATCACTAGCAGAACTAGCTGCAAAAGAGGTGTACATTGTCTTCGGATTTGACTCAAAATGTTGACTTTGCCTGCCCTGTGCTTTCGACAGACAATTTCTCGAGATATGACCGTAACCCTTACACTCGTAGCTCCTTGGTCCTACTAAAGCGTTTTTCAGTAGGGACTTGACAATTTTGAATTTAATTTGTGAACGCAATCTTTCACTAATCATCAAACTGTTACTGTCAATTTATTGAGTAAACTCAACAGTTTCATCATGGTAAAGTACACGAACGAGCAACGTCTGCAAATTATAAAAATTTTCTACCGAAATTCGGAGTCGGTGACTGCAACTTTAAGAGCGTTAACTCCAATTTTCGGTCGTAATTCTCGCCCTAGTAGACAGGCAATAACAAGTTTAGTGCAAAAATTTGAGTCTACATATTCGTTGTGTGATGTTGCCGTGTCAGTGAGACAACGGGTTGGTCGAAGTGTCGAAAATATCGCTGCCGTTCAGGCGTCCGTAGCAAACGATCCAAATCAGTCAATTCCACGGCGTTCTCAAGAATTGGGCATCGCTCAGACCACATTATGGCGTATTTTACGTAAGGATCTTGGTTTACACCCATACAAGATCAAGCTGACTCAAGAATTGAAGCCGATGGACCATTTGAAGCGACGTACGTTATCCGATTGGGTTCTGGAGAAGATGTGCCAAGATGATGAATTTCATCGCAAAATCATCTTCAGTGACGAAGCTCATTTTCAATAGGCTCAATAGGTTCATCAATAAGTAAAATATGCGTTATTGGTCGGGTGAAAATCCACAAGTGCTTCATGAATCACCACTTTATCCACAATAAATAACTGTTTGGTGCGGTTTGCACGCCGGCGGCGTTATTGGGCCATATATTTTCGTCGACGATAACGATCGTCACGTTACTGTGAATGGTCAGCGTCATCGCGCCATGATCACAGATTATTTTTGGCCCGAATTGGAAGATATGGACTTGGACGACATGTGGTCTCAACAGGATGATGCCACAAACCACACAGCACACGCTACAATCGATTTATTGAAGAGTAAGTATGGTGAGTGTGCTATCTCAAGAAAAGGGCCAGTCGGCCGCCTCGTTCGTTGCGCATTAACGCCGCTTGACTATTTTCTGTGGGGCTACGTTAAGTCATTGGTTTACGCCAACACGCCCACGACATTGGAAGAGCTCAGAGCCAACATTGAATGCGAAATAGCGGTCGTTTCGGCCGAAATGTGTGGCCGAGTCGTTGAAAGTTGGGTCCAACGAATCGACCGCTGCAAACGTGCCCGCGGTGGCCATATGAACGAAGTCGAGTTCCATTCATAAATGTTTTGATTGTACTTCAAGCCGATAATAAAGTTTTTGAAATATCTCAAATGGTTTGCGTTTTATTTAAAAAAAAAAGTTGTGGAGTCCTTATTGGAAAACCCTATACTTTCACTGACCAAAGAACACATAAGAACTATCCGTGCTTTGTCCTTCCATATCCTACAAGAGTTTCGTTTTTATTGCATCAGCGGTGATGAGGATACCTAAACTTTCCAGTCCCATTATCATAGAACGATGTTCATCAGGCAACACAGCAAGCAACAATGTCCCTATCGACTAGTCATTTATATCCATTCCAACTGACGTTGGCTTATGCGCTGCTCTGGTGGTCTTGTTCACATACAACTCGACAGAATCATTCTTTTCCAAGTGAGCAGTGATTATGTAGAGTCCGCAAAATACTAAATTTACGCGAGAGTCCTGAGTCTTCAAATGCCTTTTCCAGATTTTCCTATGCTTCATTCGCAATCTTAGTTTTCAATGCATTTTATTTTCTTACTAATTAACTCTTACATACTAACAAAAAACGCTTAAATGCTAGCTTACAATTACTTAACAGTCTTATACTAACTTACTGGCCCCACACAGGCACTCTAAGCTACTCTAAATACTTATATCTATGTCTTTCGACTTTACTTACATTTTATTTAGAATTATTTATATTGTATCCTTAAGGCTAAGAAAAAATATTCGTTAAGAAAAAACTTAGCATATGGACTTTTTTTATTTTTTTATAAAAACTTAATATCTAACTTAAAATAAACCTTACTCTACTTAACCTAAATACACAAATAACACATAAACACACATAGACAGTATACACAATCATATACATATGTCAGTATACACCTTTGTATATACTGACATATGTATATGTTTCTTAGATGCCAAACATTCGCAATCTTCGCAGATTGAACATGCACAAAATTAATCGCATCGACCAATAAAACAATTTATGCATGAGCTTTCGTGTCCTTCTTAACGTCGGCTGTTGGTTCAGATGCAGGCTCGATGCAGTCCCACAGTTCCTTTATGTAGTTGAAGATACGTTTTCACGGCGTACCTGGAAGTGAAAGTATCCCAATTTTCTCGCCCTTTCAATTTTTCGATTGGTGGCAATCGATGACGCTTTGCGACATCGTGATGTAAGCACAAAATTTAAATCATCGGAAATCTTATGGATCTTGAGGTAAACGATAATTATTTTAATGCTGGCCAATTCTTAAATAAATTGTTTTTCTAAATTCTTAATTATTAAGCATAACTTGAGCCCATAACCTGTTAAAATTTATATGTACAGTATGCAAAACCATGTTTTGCCATGCAGAAAAAAGAAATTTTTTACAAAAACCCACAATTTCTAAAAAAAAAACATGATTTAAGAAAAAAAAAGTAAAACACACCAATACTTTTCTCTTATTTTAATAAAAACATACACTTTTTCTTATTTAGCACAAACAAAATCCGTATTCGTACGCATAACTTATTGGATTGAAAAAATTTATTTTTAATATTTTGTAGAGTATCCTTTTTGTTTTAAAGCAGACTTTAATCTTGTCGGCATGGATTCCACTTTTTGTTTGTCAAAATTAGTGGAATTTTTTCCCATTCTGTCCTCTAAGAATTTTTTAAATCGTGTTTGTTTCGAATTTCGTAATATTTTAACTTTTTTTTAAAATTGACCATAAATTTTCGATTGGACTTATGTCAGGGCTTTGAGGAGTAGTTTTTAAGTATTTTGGGCAGTTGTATAGTATCCATAGCTGTGTGTTCAACGCCGTATGCTTCGCGTCGTTGTATTGTTGAAAAACAAAGTTCCGTTCACAACCCAAAGTTCTGGCACTTTCACGATATTAATACACATACTGTTTGAAATTCATGATCCCTGCTGCACCAAAACACCTCCACACCATGAGTGAACCTCCACAATGTTTGAACGTTGGCAGTAGGTTGCGCCTAATTAAGCTTGTATTAAGCTCACGAGAGATCTTGACACGTCCATCTGATATTTTTATATTGAATTTGCATTCATCGGAAAAAATTATATTTCTTCAGAACTCCATATTCATTTTAAAGTAATTTTTTGCGAAAGTTATCCGTTTTCGCCAGTGTTTCCTTACAGCGACTCTGCTCCTAAAACCGAGTTTTCGCACATAATTCCGTACAGTTTGTGGGGTAACTTGGATATTTGTGAAGACTTGCAGCAACCTTAACACCACTACTTAGTGGATTTTTGCGGATTTGGCGAAGTAAAAAAGACTGATGTCTTCTGTTCAATAAGGATCTATTTTGATTTCGAGGTTTTTTTTTCGACCCGACCACTATTTTTATAGGTATTTATTATACGAGTATAATGTATTGTAGAATGACTTCTTTTAATAATTTTGTCAATCGTTCACTTGACTTTCGATCCATTATGAAATATTCCCACTCGCACAAACAAATGCTATCAGATTCTTAATGCAACTGATTGTTTCTCACACTCAATGTATGATTCCATTAAAAGAAAAAATCCAATATATCGGAGAAATTCCTTGTTTCGTTATTAGAAACGCAGTACTGCCATCTGTACGAATACGGATTTTTTTATACCGTAATGAATAAAGGAGCGTTTTTGTATAATTTAATGAACATATGATTTTCATTTTTAGTTTTTATTATAAATTTAGCATATTGTAAATAAAATCCATCGTAACCTCGTCCATTACCTATATTGTTTTTGTATTGGTAAACAAAACATATTTCCTGTAAAAGAGGGGTGTACGAATATAAGTTTTGCGTAAGTTAATCGGGAAGAATAAAGAAAGCGAACCATCCACTTTCACAGACGTATAAAAAGGAAATAATTTATTATATTCAGTTCAGTTCAGGTATTCAGCAAAAGGTCTGTTCAGGAATATAATTATAATATTAATGGATAGTTTAATATTAAAGGGTCATTCATTAAGAGTTTCCTATCTTTAAATTTATAGTATCATCGATTTTTTTTATTCGTTTGAAAGGTATATCGATGCCATTATATATAGAGTATAACATCATTCAAATGTTCGCAGCGGCTTCTGGCGCGCATTTGTCCAATGTCCAATTTTCCATGACTCTGCCGTATAAATCAGGTAGAATTTGACCGATGGCATGGGTTATGTTGGCTTTGAGGCCCGCTGTGGTTTGTGGCTTAGAAAACCCCACTTCAGACTTCAGAAAACCCCACAAGAAAACCTCTAACGGGGTCAAATCGCACGATCTCGGTGACCAGTTCACATCAGCTCCTCGTGAGATGACCATGCCCTCGAATCGCTCGTGCAGAATTTCCAATGTGGTATGAGCTGTGTGGCACGTAGCACCGTCCTGTTAAAACCACATGTCATTGGTGTCCATATCATCCAATTCAGGACAAAAGAAATTGGTAGTCATCGACCTATAGCTCTCGCCGTTGACGGTAAGCCAGTGTTTACTGATATATATTCATAATAATATAACTCTGTTCTATGTTTTATGTAAAATTGACATGGTTACCTTAATTATGCAAAATTGCGCATAATTCAAACACTTTGATGGCGTCTGGCGTGGCCTTCGCCGCATCCTAAACGTCTGGCATAAATGAATCTAAAGCAAGCAAATTCTGCTCTATCGTTTTCAATAAAAATTAAATGGTTATCTCCCCTATTCCTGTTGGGCATAATTTCGCATTTTAAAAATACTGTTAATTTCCTCGGCCGTCAGTAAACACTGCCAGACTGCCTTATTTGAAATCACACTAATAAATACTACCTATGAATGTACATATTTTTTGGTTATCCTTCACTGCCAAATCTATACTGCGGGCTCTTGGTCTATAAGCCATACAACTCGCTTATGGAATGTCCTAGCTCAATAGCCAGCCATGTAACGCAATGGCAATCCAGGATGGCAGAATATGGAACGTGTCAGATCAAGAAAACATGGAGCAGATCAGTCGGTAAAAAATCACAACAAATGGGAAAGAGTTATGAAGAGCTTAGAACAGGTGCCAGAAATTGTATACGATGGCGCGTTCGCTTCGAAGTCATATTCTTAAGAGAATGTGAATGAAATTCTTATGTCGCAATGAGATTTTTTTCTTGCTGGTTACCCTTGTGCAAAAAATACCGCAAAATACATTTGCAATTAGGGGGTTTATGGGTAAAAACGATTTGGTTTGCCTTTTGTTATCTACGACGCGTTTTGAGGCAGTTGTTTTCCACTCAGCTTAAGTAGAGAAAGTAATTTTGTTCGTTTTTGTAAGACCAGGGCTTTGTGAAGATATTCGTACATAAGAAATGACATTAGCTAATCGATTTGCCCTACCACACTTTACCCAGCTTCTCTATAAAAATTAAGCGAAATGACTCTAAATATGACAAGCTATAACAAAGAAAAAAAAATGTGGGTCATACCTTACGGCGCTTGCAATCAATGTTCTGTTGTGGCCTTCCTACTATAAAAACTAGGCTCACCTTAGGATGAGATTCAAGGAAGTTCCACAAACATTCGATGCCAACACAGCTTCAAAAGCAATAAAGCAGACAAAGGACATTGATTTACAATTTGTGCCTAGCCTACTTTTATTTTAAATGGAATAAAGATTTCTAGTAGATAAAAAAGTTTCTGATAATAAACGTTCTATACGAGTACACTCCCTTATCTACGTACTCATTTACGTATACACACTCATGTTTTACGATTAAAATAATAAAATTAATTTCAGTTTTATCATTTAATGTATTCTACATTTAACAACAAACTTGAAATTGTTTTTCTTTTCCAGCATAAACGAATTACTATCAGTTTAGTTTTTAACTATTTTTAGCATGTTTCTAATGTGAATAAAATGGTGAGATACGCGTACTTATAGTTAGAGATAGATGATCAGATATGCGAAGATTTTGTTTTGAAAACAAAGTCATAAAAACTTGTTAATAACCTTGGAATAAAAAAAAATAAAAAATATCCCCTTATCAGCATTTTTACAGTTTTTCTTATAGATATTAAAGGTTATGCTTAATTACATAAACAATTTTTTTGTTCGTTCTTTGTGTGCTCCACATAACATGATCTCTTCATCTACTGCGTTGTCCCTCTGGCCCTCCAGGTTAGATTCGAGGGCCCTTCGGGCCGGAACATTGGTGTCCATTCCCTTTACATGTCCTAGCCATCTCAGGTGACTGATGTGTAATTTTCTGACTAGGTCAATGTCGCTGTACAGCTCTTATAGTTCCTAGTTAAATCTTCTCCTCCAAAGCCCGTCAATCCTAATATTTTCCGAAGGATTTTTCTTTCGAAATAACTGAGTATATGTTCATCCGATTTCGATTGCCGTCTTTGCCCAAAGAAACAGCGCCAAGAGTGATTCTACGTTTTATTTCTCCTGAGGTGTTGTTGGAAGAATTCGTAGCAGATCCAAGGTAGACAAAGCCCTTAACTACCTCGAAATTCTAGCTGTCGATTGAGACGTTTTGTCCACTTCGTCGATGTTATGTATCTCTTCCTGTTGACAGCATATACATGACAGGTATATATGACAGGTTTTGCCAAAACTAGGCATGGTTGTATATAGCTCGTCTCCATAAAAGCTTTCATATGCGGCCATAAAATCGATGAAAAGATGGTGGGTATCGATTTTGACTTTTTGAGTCTTTTCCAGGATCTGCCGGAGTGTAAGGATTTGGTCGATTGTGGACTGTCCTGGTCTGAAACCGCAGTGATAGGGACGAATCAGCTTGTTGGCGAAGGGTCTCCGACGTTCACACAATATGGCAGATAAGATCTTGTATCCGATAGTGAGGAGACTTATACCTCTATAGTTGGCGCAGTTGAGGGGGTCTCCTTTTTTGTGGATCGAGCATATAGTACAGTACTGAGATGCCATTTATTAGGCATACACTCTTTTAACCAGATATGAGAAATGAGTTAGTTCATGTTCTCCACAATGTCATTTCCAGCAGCTTTGAATACTGCGGATGGTAAGTCGTTCAGCCTTCTTGCCTTGACACGTTCTTTTTATCTGCTGGTAAAATTTCCGTACGTTATTTCTGGAGTATAACCTCTCAATATCTTCGATCGCGCGCCTTTCGTGTTCTTTCCTCTTCTTCTGGAAAAGCCAATGTTTTTCCCGTTGCAGCGCCACTTTGTAGGCTTCTTTGTTAGCTACATGTGCTTACCAGCGTTCTGCATCAAACCAGGGATTTCTCGGTGGTGGTCGGGTTAAACCGCACATGCGTCTCTGATGGCATGTTGGCAGCGTTGCCACTGGTCTTCGGTACTTGATGCTAGCGGCATAGTAGTTGTTGAGAGATTTCGGGAAGATTCTGACGGTTTCTTGCGATTGCGTTATATCTTCTCACAGTTGTTCTTCTTTGTTTTGTATTGAGATGAGGAAACAATGGGCTTGCTATATGACATTTTGTCCTATCGCAAAGTAAATAAACCTAAGTTCGTTGCCAGACGTGGTGTCGTGTAGGCTATACTTACCGACTGTATTACCAAAGATGTCCTCCTTTTCTATCCTGGCGTTAAAATCGTACATTGCTCATATGCCTTGCCGAAAAACTCTTTGGTGACGTTACAGAATTTAGCCTTCGCTCATGTGTCTGTAGCTCAAGACTTCTTGCCTAAGTCTGCCGCATATCATAACTCCGCATACGAATAAGCGCTGTAAGATTTCAGATTTTCTCGACTTAAAGTCTTTGATTCTGTCCCTTTTATTTTTCGGACTTTCTAATTTACTTCAGTTTCTAAAAGTTTGGGTTGCTTGGTGAGGTTACAGAATTTTGGGTGAGAGCAGGCTGTGCTTAACATATTGTGATAACCACTTAAATGTGAGCAGCTACATCTAGATTTACAGAGCAGAAGATGTCGATGCTCGAAGAGAAGAAGATTTCAATACTTGAATAACAAAGTCTCGACGATTGATGACTGGAGAGTGGAATCGAATTTTCTAGCAAATTGGAAATTGTATGGGACGCTGGATGGCGACGATTGTTCTCGAAGTATGTCATTCGAGTATAAATACCAGCATCCCCAAGGTATGCAAATCAGTTCTAAAGTGAAATCTGAAGTATTAATTGGAGAAACAATTATAAAGAAACAATTAAATAGTGGATTGTAACTGTACTGAATAAAGGGATTTGTATTGAAAAGAATAAGTTCTATCATTTGTACCCACACAAACATTTTACAATATGTAAGGTAAGATACAAGTAATAAGGAAGCATTATCTAGTTCAGTCCTTGATTGTTTTCATCAATGATGTGTGAACTACGTCGAGGATGAAGAGCAAAAACAAAGCAGTCCTCAACTTGAACTTCAAATTCCCGTGCCATTGTGGAGAATGTAAAACTTGCCTCCTTCCTATGAAGGTGTTACTTCAGTAGTCAAAAGATTTGGTCCAAAAGTAATCTCTATTAGTCAACCAAGTGGTTTGTCACTACTTTGAAGTGTTTCCCTCATCTGTTAAGTTGGTGTACATCCTTGGTTAGCAGTCTGGCACCCAATCTTTTCACTTCATTGTACGAGTATATTAAACTCAGACCATCAGTTAGCCTTGTCGAACTTTTGTTCTAGTTCTTGTCTGGTGAACGGTGACGGTACTCAATGTAGTTCGAAGACAAATATGAAGAGTTTACGTTTAATCAAGTCAACATTTCAGAATCCCATAGAACTTACTCAGAACGAAAATACAGATCGAGCTGTAGAGAAATAACGGCAGTTTGAATACTTTTTTATAATTGGTGCGCCCTCAAGGGATTTTGTATGCACACAGCGTAGGCGAAAGAAAGTTATGGAGGAAAAAATTGGGGTATCGATGTACAATACATTGGTCTTAAATGTTTGCAGATTACAATGACGTGGAGATCAAGACCTCGACAGATCACTACATAAGCGAATTGTACGGTTTGGGTAAAAAACACAATATTTCAAAATATGTCCGAAAGTGTGCTTGAGGGTATACTGCTCCCCTACCTTTGAAGGGGCGGAATACTACTGGCAATTAAGGCCAGATCAGCGTAGAAAAAGTATTCCTTACATCGCTTGAGGAAACCTAGACATTTCGCAGCATTTTGGCGACATGGAATTTGTGGTCATACCAACGTCATTGTCATTGACACACATATTGAGATTGGAAAGTTTTTCGGTTTCGACAATGCAAGTGCCATTCATAGATAATGGCTGGGTGTTATTTCACTTTAATGACAGTAGATATCATTGTGTTATAAAGCATTAAATTCCACTCTGTTGATGGTCCCCTAATTAGTAATGCTGTTAATATCGACAGCTGAAGATCAGGGACGTGAATTCGGGAACGAACTTTTTTGGATATCAGACTTCAAACCGTTCAAGACAACTTGAATTGAACGTTTCGAAAGATAATTCCCAATCGATGAAAAAACTGATTCAACGACCCCAAAAGCACGTATTTTCAACAAAAGAGCTTGATGCAAAACTCTGTCAAATGCCTTAGAAATATCAAGTAGTGTAGACTATAGTTCCGCTGTTCGGGGAGACATTGGTATGAAAATCGTATTGCCGGTCATTGAGAAGTTTTCGTGTCTCGAGATATTTCATGAGCTGGCGGCTTATCAGTATTCCCATGAACTTGGAAAGAAGGGACGTAGGTGCAATGGGTCTGTAGGAGGAAAGAGATGAAGATTCGCCTCTTTTGGAGACTGTTTCCAGCTGTTTTTCATCTGCTACATAGGATAGAGACCTAACGAGTAGCATTGATGAAAAATCTTACGCAAAACTGCTGCGTTTGGAAGATTATCACTTCAGAATAAGGAGGGATATGCTATGTACCATCTGGACCAGCGGATTTGTGTACCTTAAGATCTTTAAGTATTCTTGCTACTACAGGAGTGCGAAAGTTGATTCGTATGTACACTTAAGTGCAGACGCATATACGGCTTAATCTGGAGGTATTGAGCTAGCTGCAAAGTGTGCACCAAGAGCTGCCAGCGGGAACGCCATTATAAATTATCATTTAGATGGACGATAAAGCAGAATATTTAACAAAGGAGTTGACATACTTGTATATAGCCAGAAACCGCACACTTTGACCCACAATAGCATTCAGAACATAAGTACGAATGACTTGTTTCCACACTTTCTGAAGTGGATGACGTCATACTAAAACAGATTTTTTTTTTTCTGGGTACTAGTTTTCGTATATGTATTATATGTTATGTCACATATGCATCTGATATGCTAGGAGAATCCCATCTTTCGAGCTTATATTTTCATTCAAAATAGGTAGAACGCATAAAAAATATTTTTGGATATAAATTTACGAGTATAATACACAGTATAGTAGCCATTATATATGTATATGTATAATATGTATACCTATAATAACGGCTTTCCTTCCCAAAATAACGTCCCTAGGTAGCTATACGAAATTGCGATTTATTTCAATTACATTTGGCCATGGCGCCGTTATGGTGCCTGGCGTTTATCAATCAGCAGAACCGACCATGGGGACCTCAAAACACTCTGATAACTTATTTTATATCAGTTTTTGCTTTTTTTTTATCTTATCTTTAAAAAGAAAATAAAGCTATCACGTTTTTCATAAAAAATATTACATACTATATTTCTGAGTAATGGTGCACTTATTTTAGATTAGTAAGCAAGTAAACTGGTTTATTTTCGGTTAGTGCCAGTAAAGCAATATTTGATTTCCATAATATGGTACAAACGTATGTATACATAGGATCATAAACATATGATTAAGTATATAAGTGTACTTCAAAGTTGCCGTGCTTCCAATCCCCAATAATTAAGATCATGTCGTGATCGACGAAAGACGCTGATGTAGTGTACATACTCGTATGTCGAGATCCAAAGTCCTAAAGCCTCAATTCTAACCCTCGTCAACCTATTTCAGTAAAGGTGCTTCTGTTGGAATCATTTCAATTTTAGGCGATCATCAACCTGTAACAGTAACAACAAATGTTGCGATAGAGCATAATTAATAAAACCATATACCCTTTAGCAAGTTCGGTCGTTTGGCAGCTTGCACTTAATTTTAAATGTGAAAACGGGTATTTGCAGAAAGAGCGATCCACGATTCTGCAAATATTATATATTAACGTTTGCGAATGCTTTATCTGCTGGTTCAAAACATACATACCTGTATATTGAAGTATTACCTATGAAAAAAATCACACATTCGTATGTATGCTTATAATAAAGTGCTACCGTATCTCCTATCGGTGGTTCTTACCACGGGGAACTACTTACGCAGGTAGTGACAAGGTTTATCCTTGGGGGTAAGGGGCAAAGAAGATGCGTTGCTTATTAATGACAGGATACAGCTAACATTGTTGCTGGAAAAGCCGAAAATCAGCAGCTTCATGACGCTACTTCTGGATACGAACTTAACTTAGAATGTCAGTGCTGCCAAACCGTTAGCTAGCACAAGAAATCTTTTTAACTACTCGTACAGTGTTTACGAATGGACAAAGTGATCTCCGTATTATCTGATTTTCAACCAGATAATCGATGGGATGATCGACTCAAGATCTCGCTGATCGTATGCCCTTTAGTGTCTTGAACAATCATATGCCGTTAGCATCAAATAAGAAGACCGGTGGCATCATTTACCCTCTATAACGAACAAACGGCGACTAAATCCACCAAAATAAAATACAAAAAAAGGAGTTTTCACAAGAGAACGAAAGCAGCTCGCGAGCTTTATGTTCAAAAAAGAAGTGAAAGACATAGGACTCTCAGAAAGAAAGGGAAGATGAGTGAACTGCCCATGATCCAGGATATGAAAAGATACAACAGCAGGAATTTGGGATTGAAACACAAATGAACCGAAACATCCAAGAAAACCTCATAGTAGACTCACAATCGAATTCCGAATTCCATTAAATTGCAAATTGGATGCAAAGTCTTGACCTTGATAAACTATCCGAAAATCCGAGAAAAACTATTGTAACTGGTCACTCTTCAAGCAGAAGCGTCCGCAAATCAAAACTCCAGATAAGAAAAGGGGAGAAAATAAAGAATCTGTTCAGAACTTGAACGGGGGCTTAACCAAATGTTTTGAACTGATGTGTCGTCTGAGAAAAACTCTTTCAGATCTCTAAATAACATATCACCTGTGACCAATTTGTAAAAAGACTAGAATCTTTACAGATTAAAGAAGCTATTTCGGATTTTGAAAAGAGCCTCCTATAAAACCGTTTTCGAAGCACGAGGTCAAAGTCCTCAAAAAGGACAAATTAGCAAGGCTGGAAACACTCAGAAAATCAGCACCTACGCTGATTCGAAAGCAGAGATTCTCAGTCTAATGCTCGAAACTCACATTCCGGGTTATCATATCAGAACCAGAATAGAACCAGCTCTGTCGCCAGAACACAAGTAAGTTACGTAATACATATAATCTGGTATATGGCATCGACTGTAGGGACGGATGAAGCATTTAATACGTTCTTGCGTTCTTTGATGTTTTAAGTCGTCTGGCACGGATGGCATACAAAAATCTATATATCCTACAAAAAAGTATAAACCATCTGCTTACAGGATTTAGTCACTTAGTGTTTGCTCACAGATGTCAACATCTGTCAACATCTGTCACAATCTTAGATTTCACTAGTCGATGCGTCTGTCATCCAAGCGAAAGCATACGTAATTTTGATGGCAATAATAAAGGGTCTGCCAATAGGGACTTGCCAACTTTGAATTTAATTTGTGAACGCACTCTTTCACTAATCATCAAACTGTTACTGTCAATTTATTGAGTAAACTCAACAGTTTCATCATGGTAAAGTACACGAACGAGCAACGTCTGCAAATTATAAAAATTTTCTACCGAAATTCGGAGTCGGTGACTGCAACTTTAAGAGCGTTAACTCCAATTTTCGTAATTCTCGCCCTAGTAGACAGGCAATAACAAGTTTAGTGCAAAAATTTGAGTCTACATATTCATTATGTGATGTTGCCGTGTCAGTGAGACAACGGGTTGGTCGAAGTGTTGAAAATATCGCTGCCGTTCAGGCGTCCGTAGCAAACGATCCAAATCAGTCAATTCCACGGCGTTCTCAAGAATTGGGCATCGCTCAGACCACATTATGGCGTATTTTGCGTATGGATTTTGGTTTATACCTATACAAGATCAAGCTGACTCAAGAATTGAAGCCAATGGATATTTGAGCGACGTACGTTCTCCGATTGGGTTCTGGAGAAGATGCGCCAAGATGATGAATTTCATCGCAAAATCATCTTCAGTGACGAAGCTCACTTTTGGCTCAATGAGTTCGTCAATAAGCAAAATATGCGTTATTGGTCGGGTGAAAATCCACATGTGCTTCATGAATCACCATTTCATCCACGAAAAATAACTGTTTGGTGCGGTTTGCATGCCGGTGGCGTTATTGGGCCATATTTTTTCGTCGACGATAACGATCATCACGTTACTGTGAATGGTCAGCATTATCGCGCCATGATCACTGATTATTTTTGGCTCGAATGGACTTGGACGACATGTGGTTTCAACAGGAAGATGCCACAAGCCACACAGCACACGCCACAATCGATTTCTTGAAGAGTAAGTATGGTGAGCGTGTTATCTCAAGAAATGGGCCAGTCGATTGGCCGCCTCGTTCGTTCCATTTAATGCCGCTTGACTATTTTCTGTGGGGCTACGTTAGGTCATTGGTTTATGCCAACACGCCGACGACGTTGGAAGAGCTCAGAGCCAACATTGAACGCGAAATAGCGAATCGACCGCTGCAAACGTGCCCGCGGTGGCCATATGAACGAAGTCGAGTTCCATTCATAAACGTTTTAATTGTACTTCAAGCCAATAATAAAGTTTTTGAAATATCTCAAATGGTTTGCGTTTTATTTTAAAAAAAAATTTTCAATTCCTTATTGGAAAACCCTATATATGTTTTAAGTTAATCCGAGTACGCAATACCCTATGGCTTGCCAAGTTTAGGTCACAATGCGATCGCGGGAAACGTGATCGCCGATAAACTTTCCAGGCAAAGCTCAGACGCAGATTTCGAGATCTGAATTCGCGTTGTGACTGCCTGTGTCCCTATCGGACCATGTTCACGTACACATAAAGTTCAATATAGGATGTAATGTCGATCAAGGTTAAACTGGATATATGAAGAAACTCACAAACTGGAGTACTTTTCGAGAAAATCTCACTGTCAAAGCTGACTCACTGACTTCATCTCTACAGTCCATTATTAGCTCATCATTTGAATGCAGTTGCAAATTGAAATGTAATATGATCAAAGGATGTGTACCACAGTGACACCCTCAAATTGAACGATTGCGCGAAATTGTGAGACATTTTTTTAACAACTCCAAATACGCCGGTAATTGGAACCTATACAAGTCCGCTTTAACCATTCATGTTGGTTGAGAAAGTCGAGCTTCATGGAGAAAAAATTGCAAAAACCTGTAACAACTATCAGAGGTCTCACGTTTCCAAAAAGTTCTCTCAAAGGACTCTTCAAATAGCTTAAGTCTGTTACAAAACAAAACTTAGATGGTACTTTCACAGCTAGTCGAGAGGAAACAATAAAAATGTTGGTAAGTGTTAATTTCTCAGACTCGACCACAAGCTTTGCCTACAACAAGAGCCTATTTAGAAATATGTTCAGCATAGAAAAAGTTGAATGGGCCATAAACTCATTTAAGCCACCTAGATAGAATCTTCCCCGCAGTGATTCGAAAAGGTCTGGCCCAGATTCTTCTATGTTTAACTGAGTTATTTAGGCCTAGCTAATACATTCCAGAAGCCCGGAGGGAGGTAAACTTAGTTTTTGTCTTAAAACCAGATAAACCTAGTGAACTACTTAAAGCTAATCGATCCATAAATCTTACATAATTTTTTTGAAAACCATGAAAAGACCCATCGATTTACACATCAGAGACCTTCTCTGCATCCTCATCAATATACATACAGGAAAGAAAAATGCACGGAAAGCGCTCTACTGAATCTGGTAACACAAATTAAAGAGGCCTACCGACAAAATGTCTAAAAAGGGTACTGACCATCCCACTAACCGTTGTGTTAGAGCGATGTTCGAAAACCAAAAAATCTTCACATTTTCCGGAGAGATTAAAATCTCTGTCTCAGCTCACAAGGGGTGTTCTCTCACCGCTCTTGTGGTCACCGGTTATCGATGACCTACTAGTAAAATCTAGTAGTCTGAGCTGTCAAGCAGTAGGATATACTAAAGAAAGCTAAACACCCTAAAGACGTTTGCTATAAGATGCAAACTGCCCTAAAGGTTGTAAACGACTGGTGTGTTGGAGAAAATCTCTCAATCAACCCCCGTAAAGCTTGTTACCCTCAGTCGTAAAACAATCTGAGTCTTGAGCAGATCTCACAAGGGGACCCGGTGGTCTAGAATTTTCGGAAAATTAGTTTTTTTTGTAGTATTTCGAAATTATAGTCTTTGGAGAATATACTGTCAAATGTTTATAATGATATTGACGATTACCCCGAATCATGTATGAATTAATTGTTCGTAGCAATGCAACTGCTTGGGTCTTTCAATAAAATTTGAATGAGTCGTGTATACCTGACTCTGCAATGTTGTCTATTTTACTATTTTAAAATTATAGTAGGGGAAAATTTGTATTTAGTTTTGGACTTAAGGTGAAAGGTTTTTTTGTTCTTCAGACCTGAGTTGATCAGTATAACATTTCGAGAAGAACTAAGTAAAATCGAGAAATTTCTTCCAGTTCAAAGTTATATTATTTTTGAAAATATATATTTTATAAAGGGTCCATTAAGCGCTTCCTATTTTTGAATTTAAATTAAACAAAGTGTGTGAGATATGATCCACATTTTTTATTTTGTTGGAAAGGCCTATCGATGCCATTATGTATGGAATATAGCATCGTTCAAATGTCCGCCGCGGCTCCTCTAGGTGGCGCGCATCTGAAATGTCCAATTTTCCATGACCCTGCCGTATAAATCAGGCTGAATTTGACCGATGGCATGGGTTATGTTGGCTTTGAGGGCCGATGCGGTTTGTGGCTTATTCGCATAGACCTGCTACTTCAGAAAACCCCACAAGAAAAAGTCTAACGGAGTCAAATCGCACGAACTCGGTGGCCAGTTCACATCACCTCCACGTGAGATGACCATGCCTTTGAATCGCTTATGCAGAATTTCCAATGTGGCCTGAGCTGTGTGACACGCAGCTCCGTCTTGTTGAAACCACATGTCGTTGGTGTCCATATCATCCAATTCAGGCCAAAAGAAGTTGGTAGTCATCGACCTATAGCGCTCACCGTTAACGGTGATGCCTTGGCCAAGCTCGTTCTTAAAGAAATATGGACCGATGACGCCGCCAGCCCATCCACACCAAACATTGACTTTTTCGGGATGCATTGATCTTCTTAGATCTCATGTCGATTGGTATCGTTCTAAATTCGACAATTTTGTTTGGTGACGTACCCATTCATCCAAAAATGGACCTCATCACTGAAGATGATTTTTCGATGAAAATTAGTGTCAGTTTCCAACTTCAACCAGAGCCCATTCAGCTAACACACGTCGTTGTCTATGGTCGTTTACCTTCAGCTCCTGGGTCAGTTGAATTTTGTACGGGTGCAAAATTCGCCAAGTTGTGGTCTGCGAAAGGACGAGTTCTTGTGAGTGACACGAAATTGACCGCCTCGGATTCTCTTGCACACTCTCACGGACAGCGGCGATGATTTCGGCAGATCTTCCGTTTCATCGATGTACGGGTGTTGGTTTATCGTTTACTGAACCAGTGAACTCATATTTATCCACCACACTGCGAATATTCCTCTCGGTAGGACGATTATGGCAACCGTAAAATGGGCGATGCGCGCGGAACGTTGCCCGAACAGAACACCAATTTTTATAAAACAATTTTATCATTTGCATGTTTTGTTGAACTCTATGTCCGTCCATGGTGATTTGACAAAAAAGATATACAACGGAATACACAAGTACTTCGGCAAAATAATTACAAAATACTGAGGAATTAAAAATAAATGCAGATCCCAGTTTTAATTATTGTATTCTTCAATTTACCACAGTATTTTGTTCATTACAACAGTTATTAAAATTCAACGTGGATTAGTGTGGGTGTTAAGAAACTTCAATTCCATCTTCTCCGTTTGTGGAAAAAACCTTTGAAATAAATAGCCGGTTTGTTTTCGCGATGAGAATGCTTGAAATTGGTTTTCAAGGCATAAACAACTTTTGCAGAATGTTGGTTCACGGCAGGGTATCTGTAATATTACTTATTACAGCACCATAAATAATATAAAAATTGCAGCAGAGGCCATCGCCAAAATCATTTTTAAAAAATCTGTGAGAGAAGAAATAGAAATGAATGGAGAAGATGGACATCCCGCTAACTGTCTGTATCTGATGCTGTGGGCAAAACGTGGATTTTCATCTCTTCCTGGTATTGTTTCAATAATTGGAAAGCACACAAACAAAATTTTGGACTTTGTGGTCCGCATGTTGTTGAAGTTGGACAGAGAAAACAGACACTAAATCACAATTCGCCTTCGCACGGTCTCGCTTTGACATATTGAGTAGAAATAATGGGCTCTTATGGAGCAATCCGAAATGTAACCTCAGGGGTTTCTGACACTTTTGATCGTAAACATCGTAAGCTCGACATCAAAGCCCTAGTACCGCTACTCTCTACTTCGTCGCGTGTTTGACAGCTATCGGCTATCAGCTCTACTGTCATTTTTGTAAAAAAAAAAATTGGAATTGCTGGCTTTGATATTACACGATACATTGACTTGTTCGATTTGTAGCTACAGGGTAGGTTATAGTGTAATGTATTTACTCCGAATGGGTAACCGCCAATACATTGCCTTTTGCGATTATCCTATTATGGTTTTCTTGCACAAAATTTTAATTTGAACTATGTATTTATGGTTTTTCTTTAACATTGCTTCATTCATTTATTAAAAATTTGAGGAAACAATACTTTATCTCTCAGCACAACGCCGGAGCCACATTCCGGATTGCAAATTCTAAGTGCTTCTAACGCAAGTTATCGTAAGTTCGATATGAGGCATGGCAAAGCACGTGCACGAGAACGCGACATTGTGATTTGGCCATGAGGGTAATGCCGGCAAAATTGAGGTGGATGGAATAATATCATAGAAATGTCTGACAAGTTGTGCAGAGTCAAATATGCAAATTATATTGGAGACGGAGATATACTCGTAAAAACTCCCGTGAAAGGGAGTGTGTTTTGCACGTCAAAAAACGTATATATAAACGTGGTACTAAAGAAAAAAAATACGCGCAACTACAAAAGGCAAAAAAAAATAAATGGAGAAAGGAGAAAAACAAGCAAAGACAAAAACTAATAAAAAACAAAAATTGTTCAAAAAGATGACTACACCAAGACCAAAAAATTGACAAATAAATAAAAAGAAGAAAAAGAATAAATAAAAAGAGCTTTCTACGTATTACGGTTTAGCAGTGTGTCGACATCCGGATTCAGTTGAAAATATGAAAAAAGAAATATGAGCAAGATTTTACCATAAAGTCTCGACGGATGAAAATATTTATGCTCTCTGATATGTCCCGAGTATTGGTGTAAATGGCGGAAAAGTGAAGCTGAAGGTACTTTAAATATGTTTGAGCTCCATTCATCTGCTCTAGATAATGACCCGCAAGAAGTATTAAAGCCGATTTAAGACAATTTGACTGCAGACAATTTATTAGAAAGATGTTTCGGCAGTAATACTCAAAACAATATTGAAAGATTTAATTCTTGTGTATGGCAATTTGATGCTTTGGAGATCAGTTTTCTTTCAAAAAGTCGTCGAAGTCGCTACATACGATATTGACACGCGGCTAGGAATATAAGCAAACTGAAGAGATAATGCATGGTGCTGGTATCGCACATTAATTGTAAGTACATGGTTGTATCAAATTTTTTCGAAAATATAAATATTTAAACTCATTTATTTCAAAACCACTGTTTTCTGCACGTCGGGAAGCAAAAAAACAACTATTCATCCGCATCATCTCAAATTTTAGTATGTTATTCAGTACCGGTGGCTATTCTGTTCTATTCTATTTCAATAACTTTTTATTTTTTTCGTAAAAAAAACTAATAAAAAAAATTCTGTTTTCGGTATCAAATTTTAAGAGCGCGCCATTTTGTCAAAACAATTTTTTTAATTTTTTCTGGTTCTGACGATAGCTACACTTATATAGATTAATAATTTTTTTCCAGGTAGGTAAAAGAGCCAAAACTACAACCGCCATTCAGGTCCATTCTTTTGAGGGTGTCATTTTTAACGCCATTTTTTTAATAATTTGATTTTCTTTTTTTTTATTATAAGTATGTTTTTGTACGTATATTAAGTATTATAATAAACCGACAAAGTTTAATTATCGTTGTTCATTAATTCCACATAACAAAATCCTAAAAATACACCATAAATTTACGGGCGCCACCGGGTCCACTTCGTCTCGGATAAAACAAAGTTCATATGTGCCGTAAAAAATGATTATCAACTGTCCGACGAAAATTTGTCAGCGGAAAGGTACTCGAAATTGCAAAAAATTCTCATCAATACATACATATTATGTATATTTCGACAAGAGGGAGAGGATATTGATGTATCTATTGGAATCAAGGAGGCAGAAAAAATTGGAAAGAGATCCAAAAGCATTTTCGGGATGAGATTGTGGTTAGACTAAAATATAGTTAGACCAAAACAAGAACTTGGAAATACCAAGGATGGAAATACTTCGAGGAGTTTTTTTCAAGAATCACAGGCAATAGAAGTAACGAGGCTTGAAGTAATACTTAATGTTTTGAATTGCAGGGAAAAGGTTAACACTATCAAGTTTGGCGAGTATGCGAAGAAAACAACAGAGTTATTAAAGCAAAAATATCCCGAAAAATAACTCACACCTACTATTCATAAAATGTTGGCTCATAGTCAAAATATAATTGAGTATCAGTCGTTACCACTTATATATAGAAATCTCAGAATAAGCTCAGGAATCCAAAAATAAAGACTACAAGAAATATACATATGTAGATATCAAAATACGTGGAAGACTTCAGCGGACCCACTCATTTCTTCGTTAAGGCATGTCAGAACCCAACAAATTTTTAAAGCACAATACTCTCCAGAATTGTTTAGCCTACTAGGCATTACCCCAGATGTTGACGAAAGTTTCCAAGAAATCCAAGTTTTTTTTTATTTAAATTGTTTTTCCCCACTGTTTCATTTGAAATTAATCATTGAAATATTTCATTATGCACTCTGATGTGGAACAAAATAAAAAAAAATGCACTTTAAATAAACCTAAAAAAACGCTTTAAAAAGGTTCGTTTACTTTAATTCACCACTGTTTAGCTCGGATTAGCTTTTAGGCACTCTGTTATTATTTCAATCATGGACTTTTGGAATCTTTTTAAAGTAAAGTATTATGTTTATCCACTGTGGTGAGAAAGTCCTTTTTAAGCAGAAGATTCTGAAACACCCTGTAAAACATTTTTCTCAAAATTCCCTATTTTCATAGCCCTGGGAGTTTCCTATAATATCATTATTCGTAGCTATGATTTTTGCAAGCAAAAAATTCAAAATGAGCCACAATTTGAGAAAAAACTACTTCCAAACTTTGTTTGGTTGGTGGAAAAGATATAACCTCTAGGATGTGGTCAAAAGACTCGACTACTTGGCTTGAACTTATTGAGCGAATGAACAGTAACCTATCTGAAGATCTGTAAAACATTTCCCCTGATTAGTTATAAGTATCACGCTGCAAAAATATCAAAGGTTTAATATAAAGTTCTCAGATCAAAGATAGTCTTTCGAATAAGTATTCTCTTTCTGCAAATCGAAATATTCGTAAGTAAGATGATTTGCCAGATAATGAAGAAAATTTTCTTATGACATCAGCATAATATTATCGCAGTTGTCTGTTGATTACATTAGAAATGATGTTACGTAAAATAACCTTATTGCCGTCTCCAACTGCACATCACTTAAATTGCAAGCCAAGGTCACAGTTGTCTTCAACACAACACCATCTGTCCGAATTCCCTCCACATCTGAGTTTGGAATTTATTTGCATCTTTTTCAATTCAATTACTTTTATTATGATGTTTGCGTCAGTTGCGCTGGCCGATTGTGGCATACAATGTGAATTGAATTTGATAAAAAAAAATAAAAAAATAAATAAAATAAAATAACAAATAAACACAACAGATTATTTTAAACAATAACGTGACAAGTTTATCAGCGAAATTCTATTCTACGAACTCTGGTATGTATCTGTATCTGCAAAAATTGCTTAGCAAGGTGTTGATCCGATTATAAATAAATATTTGTACACCCTTTTCAGTGGTTCGAATTGCACGTATCTAAATTTGAAATGCTAATCTTTCAGCGTGCGATTCATTAATCGGTTGCGGACTTTTGTCTTCTTTCGATCTAATTGATTAAGTACGTTGTTGCTTTGAATTGAGTAGTCTAGTCTAGTCGGTTGTCATTTCTTACGTCTTGTCTTCATATTGTTGGGGTGTGCTGTTGCTTACCTTTTGTACTGTACAATTATGAGCAGATTATATGTCCAGAAGTACTCTTACACAGTCTTCTTCTTGGTAACGTAAATCGAGAATGGAAAATTTCTTTGTTTTGTTTGATTATTAAGGTCACTTCATTCTCAAGTTTGCTAGTACTTGAGAAGGTTATTGGTATTTCTTAGTATTACATCATATAGGAATATCTAACTCAGTGACTCAGAATAGTGATTTTTAAAAGTTGTTGTAGATAGGAGGATGGATATAACTTTCAAAAGGTTAATTTTTGAGACCAAACTCCTCCTGATATTTTGCATTTGAGAGATCCAATTATTTTCCCTTTAGATAATCGTACTACAAACACCCTACATGAAGCAAAGTATACAGCCCTTCAACGTAATGGGCTTACAAAAGGTACTGTAGTCGCTATGAGTCAAAGTATCGTAGAAGATCCGAAATTGTCAAGTCGGCCTCGAAGGCAACAGTATAAGATTGCAGGAACTAAAGCCACGAGACCATGACTTGCAAAGGTAGTTTATCGAAAAATTATATTATAGACGAAGCTCAATGGGTTTTGTGAACGAACAAAATAGCCATGTCTGAAATGAGGTAAATTCAGAAGAGACTCATGACACTTTATGATATCCATAAAAGCGAACATTTGTGTGTGGTGCTTATGCTGGTGCGTTAGAATCAATGACAAATGCTACCAGACAATAATCGGTGTTTATTTCTTCAAAGATGTGGACAACATGTAGTTCTGGGAGGGCGCTATGTGCCACCCCACTTTCGAATCTTGCTTGTTGGGCTATGTAAAATCTTTGATCCATACTAATAAACCAGAAACTATAAAGGACTTTGAAGGAACTATTCAGCGTATTATCGGTGAGATAGAGCCCCAAATTCTCGAAAATGTGGCGCTTCGTCAAAAATAGCCAAGGATGTCCTGTTCAAATCGTAATGTCATGAACCATTCCTCGTGATAAAACTCAATTCCCTTCATTATAGTGTGAAGAAATATCTATAGCTGTTAAAAAGAAAAACATCTTTTACCTATTGTACATAAATGTCTTCAATGCTCCATATTTGCATCATAGATGAACTAACATAGATGACAAACTCTACTACCTATTCCTTTTGCAATCCCTTAAACCAATGGTTTCCAACCTATGGGTGCGACCCAAAATTGGATCGCCAGGCTATTTTAAATGGGTCGAGAGAACAAATTGATATTGACACTTTGATTTGGTGTTGGAAAAAAATCTGGAAACCCGAAAGAAAATTTTAATAACGATAACGATACCGACAATAAACGAGCCTGTTCGAACAATATTAACAAAATTCATGCAAAAACGAATCACCCCGTTTTAATGTTTGGCATGAACCAAGTTAGATCATATTATTCATGAACACTAAAAAAGAAGGAACACTAATGACTTGCCTATGAGTTGTTATTGTAATTTCTTTTCAATTCCCGAATACATATGTGTTGTATCTTCCTGCAACAACAGCTGAGGCAAAATTGCAGAATGATACTCGTATTTTTTTTTATGCAAACAACGCTCACTCACTCATTATGCAAACTCGCTGTGTATGCCGAATTTTTATCGTTAAAATAGTGTTATACATTCCAACTAGGAGAGTAAAAAAAAGGAAGGAACTCAAGTAAAAGTTTGTGAGATCTGTTAGTTGTGTCGTTGGGTGCTCTATTTTCCTTTTTTTTATGAAACCGTTCAAATGTGAGACGAGAATTTACATTGAACTATATTTCAATTTAGCAATTAAGTGAAGTTGTTTGTTTGCATTTGCAGTTCAGCCGGAGTTCCAAGTGCTGTTGTTTTTTCTAATAATAAATAAATATATTTATGTTTGCACAAACTGAAACTTTTCTTGTACTTTTTTTTAAAATACTATTAGTATGGTTGTTAAAAAAGGACCAGGTTCAAATCTACTTGTTTTATTGAATATATTATGTTAAGTTATGGCGTTCTACCAGTGCGGAATCCATGAAACCTTCAAAACTAAAGCGCCATTTGGAAACTAAGCATCCAGAACATATTGATAAGGACTTGGCCTTTTTCCAACGTCAACAAGCTTCTGTTCGGAAACAGAGGTTGGATAGCGGAGGAAGTTTTCAGCGACAAAATTCTGCAGTAGTTCAAGCTTCATATGAAGTTTCATTGGAAATAGCCAACAACAAGAAACCTCACACCATCGGTGAAATTTTAATCAAGCCCTGCATTCTTATAGTAAATCGGTTAAACTTGTTTTTGGTGAACCTTCTGAAAATAAAATGAGGCAAATATCGTTATCAAACAACACAGTATCCACACGCATTGAGGATATGTCGTTGGACGTGAAGACCCAAATAATTGCTGAAATAAAGGCATCACCATATTTTGCAGCACAAATTGAGGAATCAACGGACGAGACCTCTTGTGTTCAGCTGCTAGTTTACGCAAGATATATACGAGTACATGCTGAAAATATTAAAGAAGAGTTTCTGTTTTGTGAACCGTTGGAAACTACAACCAAAGGTTCAGATATTTTTGATTTGATCCAAAGATTTTTTCAGCGAGAAGGATTAGAGTGGCACAAGCTTTGTGGTATTTGCACTGATGGTGCTCCTGCTATGCTTGGCTCAAAATCAGGATTCCAAACGAAAATAAAAGAAGTTGCTCCTCAAGGAATTGGGACCCATTGTATAATTCACAGGCATGCACTTGCAACAAAGACTCTGTCGGTTCTTCTGAAGGAAGTCCTTGATGACATTGCACATTGGTAACTACATTAAATCGAGTACTCTTAACAGTCGTTTGTTCAAAGAACTCTGTGCAGACATGGATGCCGTTTATCAAAATCTATTATTTTATTCAAATGTGTGGTGTTTATCAAGAGGAAATACCGTTGATCGTTTCTTTGAACTTAAAGAAGAAATTGAAATATTTTTAGATATGCAAAATAAAAACCGAGTTTGCAAACAAATTGAAGAATTATGACTGGTGGGTTAAAGTCTCTTATTTGGCAGACATATTTGAAGAACTCAACAAATTAAACTTCAAAATGCAAGTACAGGACACCAACATCATTCAATTTAAGGACCAGTTGGATTCTTTTGTTGAAAAACTCACAAACTGGAGTAGGAAGGTAACTGAACATACTCGTAATGTAGCAATGTTTCACAAACTCAGCACAACATTAGAAACCATTAAAGGATATTCTAAAAAAAAATTGGAAAATCTAATTATCAACCACTTGAATCATTTAAAGCAGGAAGTCACTACATACTTCCGTGATTTGTGCAATGTTCAGCTCACAAAATGTAAATGAAGTCAAAAGACATAGTTATAAGAATTTAGAGAAGCTTAGAGCGCCTGAGTGGGGTCAGTAAGTTAGTATAAGATTGTTAAGTAATTTTAAGCTAGCATTTAAGCATTTTTTGTTAGTATGTAAGAGTTAATGATTAAGTAAATAAAATGCATTTAAAACTAAACCTAACTAAAAACTACCAATCCGAAATCCTTTCGTTGTAAACTTAAGTGTTTCTGAGATTCCGGATACACTTCAAGACGAATTCATTGAGTTGAAAAATAATACTCGTACTTTTGCAAAAGATGATTTTGGAAGAAAGTCATTGACTGAGTTTTGGTGCAGTGTAAGAGAAACTTACCCTAACTTAGCGAATATTGCCTTAAAATTATTAATACTATTCGTTTCAACATACTCGTACCTTTCTGAGGCTGGGTTTTCTACTCTTGTAAACATTAAAACCAAATCTAGGAATAAGCTAGATGCAAAGAACGACATGAGGCTAGCCCTCATAAAAACACTCCCAAGAATTACTGAACTGGTATCGAAATGTCAACATCAACTTTCTCACTAGGAAACTAATAAAAAAATAAAATTATTAATTAATTAATTAATAAAAATCAAATACATTATATACATGTATATATGTATATATATGTATACTAATATATTATACGTGTATAATTTTCTCTTTTGAAATAAATAAAATTTGCGCTTTACTTTTAAAAGTTTGTATTGTAATTATTGTTAAAGATTAAAGAAACTAAATCCTTACCAAATTCTTATCACAATCTGCTTATCACTTATGCTCATTATTTTTAGCATTCAATAGTTTTTTAAGTATATTGGGTCTCGGAATTTTTGCTAAAGTCAGTTTGGGTCACCAGTTAGAAAAGCTTGGGAACCACTGCCTTAAACCCATACCAAATGCATTGTAAATGAATTACCAACATTTGTCCAAACTTGTAAATCTGCTAGAATGAGAGAAATTTACACATAAAGTTCACTATATGTCCCAGGACTGCAAATTTGTACAAATTCCTGTCCCCGCGAGAAAAAATTTTTAAAAGAGAACTCACGTGAGAGAGTAATTCATTTCCGCACCCTGCCAATTCTTATAAATCTCTCCAGGAGATTTTTCTTTGGGTAGGATTTGTAGAAACGTCAAATCAATTAAACTTGAAAAGACCTGTCAAATTCGTAAATATTTAAATTTGTGAGAATTGCGATAATTTTATGCAAATTAACTCAAAAGATGACAAAGAGGAGAAAAAAGAGCCTAATACAATAGCACTCATTAAACGCATATTCCATCAATAAAATAGTAATAATAGCCAATCTAGAAATCTTCCTACTGTTACTTTTGCCATTTCAAACACATTTTACAAAAACAAGTACCCGCGAGATTTTGGGTTTAAGAGAGAATTGATTCCTACTCCTGCAACTTGAGCGAAAAATTGTGTTTTACAAATTGTTACAAAAATCTCGCGGGAACAGACCTTATATGTATGTGTGTAATATGGATGACGTTTTTGTGTAAAATGTGAGGGAAATTGACATTGACGCTTTCCCGTTATCGTGCTATTGCAGTTACTGCAGTATATTTCAGCTCTCTCCAACCAACTTTCAGAGATTTTGCTTGTCCTGTGTTATTTTGATGGTGTCTGCTATTTTTCCAACTTGGGTTAGGGAATTGTTGTGGATGACATGCTTCGGAACGAAGTTTGCTACACGTCGCAAGGTGTAAGTTTGCCACTTCTTTCAATTTGTTATAATTACGATTGATTCCTGGTCCCTTCTTATTAAGAGCTGTTCGTTAGAGCTATGGTTTGTTCTGTGTACATCTGTTAATAAAAGTTAGCAGCTTATGAGTGACAACGGTATTAAATTCCCACATATTGCAATCAAAAACCGCGGATCCCATCTACATTAGAAGAGAGCAGTCGTAGTCTCGTTCTCAAACTGATATCATAGCTCTTTCGTATTTTAGATAGCATGCCGTACGCAGCTTGTGTTTTTCAACTCTGCTCCCCACGTCAAGTTAGGTGCCGCTATAGGCTGAGATAATTCATCCTAAATTAAAGAACTACTACCTTTGCAACCTTGTGTTTGAAAGATAAAAAGTGTCCATTTCTTAGTGGTTCAGGTTCTTCATCATCATCATCATCAAGCGTCATGAGTGGAGTGTAGGTATTTAGATGTTAATGCCATTGTCCATTTAAGTCCGCGGCTTTCTTTCGACAGCGCTGCCTGACATACATAGCTTATTACAACTACAAATAGCAATGGTGATAATCTACAGCCTTGCCAGTCTTCACTGCACACCTCAAAGTTACCTCACATTTTACGTTTGTATAGGACATTGCATTTTGCAACGTCATAATAAGCTCGGAGTTAATAAAGATCAGATGGAGGGAGATCTGTATTCTACCCATTATTCTGCGATTATCCGCAGATTATTATCACATCTTATCCTCCGCTAAACGTTTTTACACTTCATGCAGTACTTCAACCACTAAGTTTTATGGTGTTCGATCGACTTCTAGTTTTTCCTCTGTCTTATTCTAATAAAAGAAACGTTTTTCATAACAGCGCATCATTCGTAAGTGCCTTCTTTACAACAAAGGTCGCTGTGAGATTGCGGAATAGCAAGCGTTCTTGAAATGGCTCTAAACCTCGTCTTGGTGGAGAATATCTACCTGAGCTTGTTGGGTCTTTTCAGGATCTGTGTAAATATTTGGTCAATTTTGGACTTATCGGACCTAAAATCGCACTCATAGGAACCGATGACATTGTTGACAAATTGTTTCCGGCATTCAGAAAATACACACAAAATCAAGTGAGCGTTGTTTAGGCAACTGATGCCTTTGTATTTGCCGCAACTTAGAAGTTGTTTGTCCTTTTAAATCGGGGAAATAACGCAACCATATCTTACTTCGACCAAATCTTGGAAATAGTTTGGTTTCTGCTTTCTACCAAATCGTCTCAGGCTGCCTCAAATAGCTCGGTAGTCCGGGCTAATACCCTTATTATACAATACTTGAGTTTCTTTTCTTCTGATCGGGTAAAAAGATATCTTGTTCAATAGCTCATACTGTCTGACAATGAAACGAAAGTTTTCTTCCCTGTTGAGAATTGGTTTTCCCATGTCCTCAACACCAATTATCATCCTACTACGAAATTTTCTTACTTATCTCTACAGCTTTTAGTTTGGGTCTTGATGGCTTGACATTTCATCATCTGTATTTCTCTTTGCCTTTTGGTTAAATCTTCGAATATTGTTCCTGAAATAGCACATCTAAATTACCTCGAACGGCGGTCTCTTCAAGTTCATTTTTTCGCCGAAGAAGCCGATGTTCTTTCCTCCTCTTTTGCTCGTAGGGCGCTCTTGTCCTTCTACGGAAAACCGCTTTCTCGCCGAGTTGTCTTGCTATATGTCCTTTTCTGTGCTTATCATCAAACCAGGGATTTCTTGAGAATGGTTGGGTTTAAACCTAATTCATCAATAGCGGCCTTTTTTGATGGCCTCTTGGCCAATCCCATTTATATATCGTCAGCACTTAATCGTGATTATAAAGAGGTTGGCGGAAGGTTGAGAGAAACGCGATTGACAAATGTTGTTGCATTTGCACCAGTTTAACGCATAATTCCCTAACAGTATTTCTCCATTGTTGTGGCATCTGAGATATCTGTATAAATATAAATGGGTATAAATATAGAGTATTCCGCTCGGAATGTTCACACATACATCTATAATACCAGAGGAATGTCTTGTATTGTTCGCAAAACAATTTATAACTTATAGTTATAGTTATAACTTCATACTTTGACAACCAGTCAAGATTTTTGGCTGCTGTAGAAATAGGGTTGGCAACAGAGATATCAACTTGGCGATGCCCAGTGTTGTAACTATTTCTACACATCAATTTTGCTTATTTAACCTCCTAGTGGTAACCAACTGGTTACCAACGGAATCGACTTGCCAAACTTATAAGCGCGAGTGCTACTTGGCAGACAAAAATAGGAGGACTATAAACGGGGCAGCAGATGAATTCCCCTTATCTTATGAGACCTTATCCGGGCTACTCCGATATATTTGGATTTCTGAGACTAAGTCAGGGTCTTGAAAAAGAGATGGTGGCGGATGAGCCCTAATGAACCAACGACAGTGCTCACATTCCCGAACGGGTACTGGCTTCGGTCCAACCGATCACTCATCGTATTAAGGCTAAATTTGCCAACTTTAGCCTCGTCCCGACACAGGACAAAGTTGACGGTATTAAAGATAGCTTTCACGAGCCCTTGAACAAGACCTACGAGCAGTGCCCAAGCTATGGCATTAAAATTGTTCTTGAGGAGGACACAAGGGGACTTGGAGAACTCCTAATCAATCACCCGTCAAACAAATTGACCACACTGCGATCGAAGCAGTATTATGGATGTGCGAACGTTCCGAAGGGCCAATATCGACTCGGACCACCACTAGCCGAGGTACAGCTGCGGATGTCTCGAACATCGAAAAGGCAAGCTAATACTGTGAGGAAGTTCGATGTCGGACGGCTACAATCGCAACCGATCACCAAATCATTTTCCAATTGAGTCTCCCTTAATCTCTTAAGAGGTCCTTTGCCGTCAGCATCAAAGACCAGTGGCAACATTTCCAAATAGCCATCAGAGATGCCGCGTCTGATGTGCTGGGTTCCACTCGTCCGCCACAACGAAACTATATATAGCTAAGCAAGATGCAAATAGAGCGGCGCTTCATAGAAGAACTAGAGCTTGTCACGAGCTCGATGAGCAGAAGAAGAGAGATGAACACCGGCTTCTCACGAGGAAAAAAAGGAGCATAGAAGCGCATGGTCGAGGAAATTGAGAGATGCTACTGCAGGCCTGAGATTCGGAAAACATGCCATGGACACAAACCTCGAAACGAAGACTTTAGAGACGGACAAGGGAACATAGTAGTAGAGTCGCAATCGATGCTGAGGATTTGGAAAGATCATTTCTGTAGACTGTATAACGGCAATAACGAACCAAATACCGCTGTCAGGCAGAATGAACCCTTCAATCTGAACGATGTAGACCAATAATTCCGTCCACCCGACCTGGATGAAGTGTAGATAGCCATATCTAAGCTGCCAAGCTCTTCCAATCGACAGTCTATGACTTGGTAAGGAGCATACACCAACTCATCTGTAAAATATGGT
Organism: Volucella bombylans; assembly: GCA_949129095.1. Taxonomy (NCBI): domain Eukaryota; kingdom Metazoa; phylum Arthropoda; class Insecta; order Diptera; family Syrphidae; genus Volucella; species Volucella bombylans. The sequence goes on along the minus strand of OX422140.1, from coordinate 122,628,286 downwards.
CGGACGAAAGTATGACCGATGAATGGAACCTCCACATTGTTTGTCCGATGCTCAAGAAAGGAGAACCTCTGAACTGCGCCAACTAAAGAAGCACCAGTCTTCTTAATATCGTTTTTGCAGTATTGTGTGAACGCCTGAAGCCGTTCCTCAACAACATGATTGGTCCATAACAGTCTGACTTTAGGCGAGAAAAGTCCACCATCGACCAAATTGTCACACTACGGCAGATTCTGGAAAAAATTCAAGAAGTCCAAATCGATACTCACCGTCTTTTCATCGATGTTAAGACCGCATATGACAGCATTTATAGAGGCAACCCTGTCAAACTCGTCTGTCTGTGCGGAATGACGATGGAGAAGTCGGTAACGACCTTTTATGTCAAAAAAGGATTTAGACAAAGCGATGCGCTGTCATGCAATTCCATTAAGAGGCATTATTCTTGAAAGAATAGTGAAAAACTCACGCGTTAACACAAGCGGCACAATTTTGCAAAAGTCCGACAAATTATTCGTATACGCCGACGATATTGACATAATCGGAAGAAAGCAGAATGTTGTCAGTGGGGCTTTCGCCCCATTAGGTAAATAAGTTTTACAATCAAATGACCGTCATGATCTTTTGTGAATATTGAGGTGTCGTCACCTTTTGCTATAATTTTAAATATATTATATATTAATAAAATTTTGTCCATTGATGTATCCAAAATTTGGACGCATTAAGCGCTAGTAGCAGCTGGCTATAGTTTGTGCGATTTCCATCAGGTTTTAGTTTCCTTTTTGCATTATCACATTTTTAAATTAAAGTCTCGTTCGACATGAGTTCATAGTTGATGATCTTAGTTTTTAGTGTGGGAAGTATATAATTTTCTAATTATATCTGCAGAAGACTTCCTAGTTCGCAATTCGATTGTAGCTGTTTCTTTACAATTGCAGGCTAGAATTTTAATTCAGTGATAAATCTAAGAATAGCCCCCTTTCGTAATTAAACCAGAGGGTTCATAGAACCTGTGCAAAGCGATGTTTTGCAAATAGAATTGAAGTTTTTATCGCTGGTTACTTTTAAAGTTTATTTTTTGGTTGCTACCCTTGATTAGATTAGATTGAAGAGGGAGGTAGAACTATGTATGTACCTTTGTCACCAGATTAGTCCTATTGAGATTTCCTCAAGATAAAGCTCTACCATGTTTACTGAGTTTTTAATTAATTCGCCTATATCTTTGGCTGAGCTTGCAGTGATATCTTTTGCTTTGATTGCCTAGAAGACATAGACGTGTTCTGCTTAGGCGATTATAATGGCAATGGACATTCCCTGTTGTTTATTTGTCCTAGTTACACATGCGACAGGAGTTGCCTTTTGCTATTCCCATACCCTAGAAAGCCATGGGAGTTTTTTGTTTTTGTTTTTTTGAGGTTGGTAAAAAGTTTAAGTTTGCCTGTTTTTTAGCAAAATAATTTAAATGGCTTTTTATGAAGCCAATTGGTAGCCCGCAAAATGGTCGTGGCCAGAGGAATGTTGAGGCTGAATCTTTTCTGACCAATTCCTCCGCTTGCTCATTACCATCATAACCACTGTGACCTGGCACCCAGATTAAAGCGACTCTATTGGTGCTGGCTAGTATTTTGTGAAGTATAATGCAGTCCCAAACAATTTTCGAGATTATCTCAAAACCGTTTATAGCAAGTAGGGCCGCTTTGCCGTCAGATAGAATATAAATGATCTTGTTGGTGGCAGACCTGTTTAAAATCTCCCTAATGCAGAGATCCATTGCGTGTGGCTTGGAATATGGAGATGCTACTGTCCATGCTTGCGTACAGTGAGGTGTTGGTAATTTATGCGTATATGCTTTCTCCAACTCCTTCGTTTGTTTTAGATCCGTCGGTGTACCACACGAGTGAATCTTGTATAAACAGGAGTTCATTCTGTTCCCATTTCTGTCGATTAGGGAAGTTATGGCTGAAATTGTACTCTTTAGGCAGTTGTCTGTAAGAGTAATGCCTAATAGTTCATTTCTCCTCAGTTCCAGTAAAAGCTATGGGTAAACTATAATATTTTGGAGTTATTCTCATTCACTGAAATAAGCATGTATGGATTCCCCAAGTTTCTTACTGTTATGATGAAGAGGTGGGAGTCTTTGAAGTTTGTTTAGTTCAGTCTGTGTAGACTTTGGCAGAAGTGCCTCCTCGAAAAGCATCCATTTAGTAACAGCTCAAAATAGTCGGTCCAACCAAATCTACCATAACCTTTTTGATATACAGTGGAGTAGCGATTAACCGTGGTCTAATTAACCGGTAGGTCCAATCAACTCAAAACCGTCATGGAATTCAGAGTCTTAAAAGTTCAGGTGAAAAAAATCGTCTGTGTTGACGTCATAGAAAATGAAAATTCTGCTAATGCGCAAATATACATATAATGCAGATTTTGAAGTGTTTATCACGAAATACGAGTAACTCGGCATGTAAAGAAGAACATTCAGTATAGGGCTACAAAGAATCTAAGGAACGATACACTGTGGAGATTTGACGACCTTGAGTGCCGACAATCTTTTGACTCTGGAAAAATACGAAACCGACTTTCCGCGTCCCAAGACCGTTTTCGGCTAGAATCTAGTAAAGAATGTCGATGGGTGTTCACGGATGTGTGGACAACAACGTCAGATTTCACTCCTCGTTAAGAAAACTTTCGTCTGTGTTTCAAGCGAAGTTATACGCTATCCTGATGGCAACGAACTCTATTGTAAAGTTGTTAGGCAAAACTGAGAGGAGAGTTTTTCAGGACCCGAACATACGTTAGGTCTGCCTGCGTCCTCGGTTAGGGCTTCCATCGACAGTGGGGTTTCATATAAACGTAACTGCAGATCGCATGACTCTCTTAGTTGCCCGTAGACTAAACGAATTGCTCCCGGCGTCTCTCTTTTGCTAAACACTTAAATGTGTAGGTGATACAATAACCTACGACGCTTGCTGTGAAAGTGATGATGCCACCGCAGAACACTAACTCTGTGAATGTCCGCCTTACGCTCGCATCAGGCGCAGGACGTGGTGGTTGCTGGTATGTAGGCACTTTATCACTTCATTCGAAAGTCTCAGAAATTCTATTAAAAGAAACTTACAAGGAGTACAATGCATTAATTCTTTGTCTGTGTGCTCGGTTTCGACAGAAAAAATAAACCTATACATGTATGTATGTATATCTTTGATGTGCCATGTAGCAGAAATGCAATATACTGCAAAAACCTTGCGTACATTAGCCAAGAGCAAATAGAAGATGTTAATACGCGTTGTTGCTGATCCAGAATATTTCTCCCAATGACAAACAAACTTACAATTGACAGTAAATGCCGTTATACGGGGATTTCCAACTTTTGTTCATGTCAGTTGGTTCAATCGAAAATCGCAGTGAAGATTGCAATTTTAAAATTAAACTAAAAATAGTGTTTTAAGTGCTTGTGTAAACTAAAGCGGTTTAATATCGAAGTGGATATAAATATTTCATATTTCTGTGGTAATCATAGGTAATTACTGTAATTAATTAATGTAATGTAATGTAACTAATTACTCTTAAAGAAGAGGTTAAACAAGTACGACTGACTGGGTGACAAGTGACAGGCTAGGTATTGCAGATGTCACCAATTGATGATAACAATTTTTCCAGTTGTAGATATTATTGGTGGATGCAACACTATTGGGCAAACTAACTTATAATTCCTAGAATTCAGGAAACAATGCCCCCCATAATTTGGTAATAAATTTTGTAAAGATCCGGCAGGTTATTCATTTTAATGACAGCAGCAAAAATGTTCCCATATCAATTCCAGAGAATGACAGAATCTTCAAAATAAAGCCTGTTGTTGGAAAATTAAATGAAAATCAAATTCCAGCGAAATTTCTTCAACCAAGTCAGGGAAAAATTCAAAGCGGTACAACCTTAATAAACCTTATAAATGGAGATACAAATTGCAGGTACTAAGTGGTGTTTCACTATTTATAAAGTTGAGCCTGAATCTGCAAATAAAATGTTGTCAATCCAGGAAAACAAGACCTCGGAGCCTCATCCAACGTTGTTATGCATTTAGCGAGGGCTATCCCAAAGTACCGAAGTTACCGTCTTTACTTTGACAACTATTTCGCCTGACCGCAGCGAACGCTTGACTTTTATGTAAACGTGTACAAAAGGAGACTTCCATGCGACCGATGGGTCACACCAATAAAAAGAACTTGTAGTACTCCAATGGTTTTTGATATTTCATGTTCTATTAGAATTTAGAACAATATTTAAAGTGAGGAAGCTCCGCAACAACATCAATAGCTGGTCTGCATTTGAAGGAATAATGCTATGTTCCTGGTGGGTCTGATGTATGATACTATGAGCAGGATAAACAATAAAACTTTAAACGCTGATTGTTATTGTACTCAGCTTAATTTTTTTAACACAGAAATTCAAAGCGACTACAACCAGCCACCATATACTTTTTATATGTATTGCACCATCGGATTACCACAACTGAATGGATAAGCGTCCAAAACGCTTGCAAACATTTTTAACCAATGAAGAAAAACAGATTTCTGACTTAATAATTTTTGAAAAAATAGAAAAAAAGACATAGGGTTGTATGAATAAAAATTGACTACTTGCTCAATAGTGCTAATACTTGAGCACTCTGGGTGAAGAAAAAACTCTCCGTCATATTCGGATTCCCACCCCCTGGAGAGCTAATATCGAAACCAAATACACCTGAGTTTCAAACCACTACAAACAAATTTTCCTTTCTCCTCCTTCTACCTTTCCGCCCGCGCCCAGGCAACCGTAAAATGGTATCTAACCCCCTTAGGCGCGCGTAAATAATAAAAAAAAAACTATCTCTGAAATTCTTGAGTTATTCTAAGTATTACCTACTATTATTAAATATCATCAAGTATTATTAAGTATTTCCTAGTTCGCATTTTAATGCTTCGTAACTTTCAAGTTTTTAAATGTAAACATAATACTCGATTGTACTTTGAAAAATTGAAGCTGATAAATCAGTAACTTGATAATACTTGGGAACTCAACCATGAAATTAAGACGTGCTGTTAAAATTTTTGCGGAAAGAAGGATTCACCATGACACCGACTATAAGAAATTACCTATATAAAAAAAACCTAGTACAATTATTTATTATATCTAAATACCCTTAATAAATTAAATTAACATACACGATTCACTGAAAGAAGTGTTGAATGGCTGGCAACGCATTTCTTAAGAAACTACACTGAAACCAGAGGCAGTGATCAAACAAATATAAGATGGAGATTTTCCTGAGAAGTCTAGCGGATCCGGGATTTCAAATAGGTGTTTGATCAGAAGTGGGATGTACTCAAAGTATTATTTCAAAAACAATCAGAAAGTTATGAGCTGCATTATGGCGAAAAGAAATATTTGGATTAAGTTTACATCCGCGAGAGTAGAGTTCGACGCTGCAATAGAAGCATGGTCCTTGCAAAAATATTTCAATAAATAGTGTGATAGGCGCTATAGACTGCACGCATGTGCGTATACAGAAACCGTCTTTAGTTTTGCAGCTCAATGAGTATATAAATCGGCAAGGATTTTTTTCTATAAGTATGCATGCTATGTGCGATGCAGATGAAAAGTTTACCAACGTTGATATGACATAGCCCGGAAGCGTACATGCCAGCCGTATTTGGCTTATTGACACCATATAGAAATCCAAATAAACGTAAACGTTACTATAAATTACATTCTCAAGATCGTGTTCCTGTTGAAAGATGTTTCGGTCAGTTAACATGCCGATTTACACTGCTTCGTTATGAAATTCCTATAAAAAATTATCCTACATAAGATGGCGAGGCATATATGTTTACACGATAAACATTTATTAACCTTTTCCCACGATGCATTGCTCCCAGGATCCAATTGATACATTACACTTGGACATCCGGTGCATGTAACAAATTTCACCAGAATTCAAGCATTCAACGTTTCACCAGAATTCAAGCATACAATTCAACCGAATTCAAGACAAGCAAATTCATCCGAATCCAGAAGCAAATGCTGCACCTGTACTGAAGGCAATCTGCTGACTAGGCGTCTGGCAGAAATCAACCGATGGTATAAATACTAGGTGTTAGAATAAGTTTATTTTAGAGTTTGTTTAAGTTCATTTCAATAAAGTCCGGTTCCTCGGAGTAAATATAAAAAAGTTGTTTTTTTTATAACAACAAAGTTAAATATTTATGAACTTATACAAGATCCTGATAATTTTTTAGATGAACTTGAACAACCTCAGACGGAAATTGACGAGGAAATAAACGCACTTGCTATTCGCCGAAGAGGAGAAGTCCGACGTGATCAAATTGCAGACATGTTGTATTTGAGACAAATCCTACCTTAATTTCGACTAAATGGAGTTAAACAACTCTCTACAAATCAAAATTTACTGATAATTATGAAAATTATGTATTTGTTTATTGTAAATTTGAAAATTATTTATTTTTCTGTAGTTTCTTCTTCCGACCATTTTTCAGGTTGTAATATCAGCTAACCTTTCCTAGGCTATTACTGCGTCTGCAGCTTTTATTTGAGTAATTAAGCGTGTTCCCATTAAATCATATAAACCTTAACTGCTCGTTCCTGCAGTACAAACCCCTAGTAAAAAAATAATTGTATGCTCATAGAAAACAATTTTTTTTAACAAAACTTACCAGAAATTCAATTCAAAACGGGATTTTGCCCTTCTTCATCCTACAATTTAACAAATTGTCTTTTCCAATCCTTTAGCACTATTTTCTTATTTCCCGTTCGATTTTTATCCATCGCCTCCTTCATACGACTTTCCAAGTTTTTAAATTCCTTCTTTATTTGTTTTGTTTTTGAATTAAATTTAACTGTTAAGGCATCGAAAGCTAATTCTTTTTTCTTTAAATTTACAAAAATCTTATTTTCAGATATTTTTTCTGTGTCGAAAAGGCTAGAACTCATTTTTAACTAATTTGAAATTTGCACCACGCATTACTTTCACTTCTAAACTGCAACGGTTCATCAACGGATCTAATCGTATAATATCCACGTGCAATTTATAATACTCATTAATACTAAAGGGTGATTTTTTAAGAGGTTTAAAACTTTTTTAAAAAAAAAAACACAAAAAATTCCAAAAAATGAATGAAATATTTATTTGAATCGATAGTTTGAACCTTGCAATTTAATGTTTAAAGATAATTTCATGCAAATGTTGACCGCGGCTGCGTCTCAGGTAGCCCATCCGCTGAGTCCAATTTTGGCATACTCATTCACACATATCGGCCGGTATCTCACGAATGAATGCATGGATGTTGGCTTCCAGTGCGTCAATCGAAGCGGGCTTGGTCCCTATAGACATTAGCCTTGACATACCCCCACAAAAAATAATCTAATGGTGTCAAATCGCACGATCTAGGCGGCCAATTGACCGGCCCGAAACGTGAAATTAACTGTTCACCAAACTCGCCTCGCAATTGCGCCATTGTTTCGCGTGCTGTGTGGCATGTGGCACCGTCTTGTTGAAACCACATATCATGCAAGTCAAGAACTTCCATTTCGGGCAAAAAAAAGCTTGTTATCATCGCTCGGTAGCGTTCACCATTAACAGTAACGCTGCGATTCGCATCATCTTTGAAGAAATATGGCCCAATAATGCCGCCGGCCCATAAACCGCACCAAACAGCGGCTTTTTCGGGATGCATTGGTAGCTGTTGCAATGCTTCTGGCTGATCTTCACTCCAAATGCGGCAATTTTGCTTATTTACGTACCCATTCAACCAAAAATGAGCCTCATCGCTGAACACAATTTTTCGATAAAAAAGCGGATCCTCGGCCAGCTTTCCAAGAGCGCATTCACCAAAAATTCGGCGTTGTGGTAGGTCCCAAATCCTTCCGCAAAATTTTCCACGTAGTGCTGTAACAAAGGCCTAACTGCTGTGAACGGCGCCGAATCGACATTTCGCGGTCTTCTGTCACACTAGCTGATACGGCCGCAATATTTTCTTCACTACGCACAGTACGTAAACGTGTTGGTGGTTTAATGTCCAACAAAGTAAATTTGGTGCGAAATTTGGTCACAATCTTCCGAATAGACTGCTCAGAAGGTCGAGAATGCCGATCATAAAATGGAAGCAGCGCGCGATGAACATTTCGAACCGAGCACGAATTTTGATAGTAAAATTCAATAATTTGCAAGCGTTGTTCATTTGTAAGACGATCCATGGTTAAATTGCAAACGAAACTGAAGCTGTTTGACAGTGACACAAGGTACTAAACACACGTCAGCTGTCAAAACCAGTGTTGCCAAAACCAAACCAGCTAAAAAATCACACATTACAAGCTTCCAGCAAATACCATAACGCCCCTGTCGTGCAATTTCTTATTTTTGTCTCACTAAATCTATCACCCATCAAAGTTTGACCGATCAGATCTGAGACTATTTGTATTTACGAAATCGTAGTTGGCGGTCCTAAAATGTTTGCTATGTCAGATAATTCTGGGCCGATTTTTTTCAAATTTTCGTCAAATGGAACGTTGTTAATAGATTTCTACTAGTACATACTGCAAAGATTTTGAAGGCGTCCTCTATTTTCAAGTGTATGTTTACTTTTTTTTTTATCGTAAAAAGACATCAAGACGCTTCATCTGACAAAAATTCAAATCAATAGCACCATTCGTTTGCGAGCTATCTTGAGCAAAACATTGGACACATTCGGACACACACACATAGTTTTTTTTTAAAACCGGTCTAAAAACACTAAGGTACCTTAAAACGTAAAAATATCACATTTTCATTTTCGAGGTGCATGCAAGAACTTCTCTATCAGGAAGTTAATAACGATTTCGGCGAACTTTCTCTTTGAAATTGCAAAAGTTTTATGTAATGTAGACAGTAAACTTTTGGGAACCAGTAAACGCAAGAGTGTGTTACAGATTAATACACCACATGAAATGTTCGATTTTATAGTAAACATTTAAAAGCCAATATTATTTTTCCGTTGGCATCTATGACATTCTTCCACCGTGATACAAGGTCAAATATTCCTTTTTCGTAGAAGTGCTGACTTTTTGAGGCAATGAAATCTTCAAAGGCTTTTATGACCTCTGCTCGGTTCGGCAAAATAAATCTAGGTTGCGGAAAAGATGGTAATCCGTTGGGGAAATATGAGGAGAGTACAGTGGGTGCGGAAGAATTTAAAATCCCAACTGAAACAGTTTTGTGCCGTTACTTGTGTCGTATGGGGTCATGCAAAAGGATCGGACCGTGCCTGTTGACCAACGCAGGTTGCTTTTCAGCCAATTTGGCATGTAATATGTCAATTTCTTCACAATATTTGATAGCGTTTATCGTTTCTCCTGGTTGAAGAAATGTAAAGTGATTAGTCCTTTGGATCATTGGGGAATCTCCCGCACCGATTTCGTTGGGTCCGCATCCTCCGTTGCTCTTAAAATATCGTCATCAACTAACGTTTCCGGCTTCCCACGTGGTTCATTTTTGAGGCTAAAATCTCCCGAACAGAACTTTGCAAACCGACGTCGTATAGTGCGTTCATTTACCCCTACATCTTCAAATGCGTCATTAATGTTTTTCATTGCCAATGACGCATTATGTCCCATTTTAAATTCATAAAGGAAGAGGGTTCAAATTTGAACTGCCGATAGCATGGTAAATAATTCCTAGAAAAAAATAGCTATACTTGTAACGAACACTAAAATTCTCACACGTCAAGCACACGTACCATTTTATTTTATAAGAAAACTAAAATTAACGTTAAGTTCTGGAACAGATGTTCACTCGAGAACTTCTTATTTCCGACTGATCGAAAATCGGCTATGTAAAGTATTCACGCCATGAAAATCAATATTTCATGTGGTACAACCAATACAAACCAACAAACACAAAGACCCAACTCAATACGTTCCCCCAAAACATGTTCGGTACAAGATCAGGTTGGACATAGGCCTGTATGGGCTGATAAACGAATGAGGTGCAAGTATCCAAATTGCAAAGGATTTACTCAAACATCCTGTGAAAGATGGCGTTGGACTCTCCTAAAACAGAACAAATAATTGCTTGAAAAACTTTCATTTTGAAAAAAGCTTGCCTATCACGCAGTGTCGCAGATCTATTTTTATAAAATAAAATATAAATAAAATAAATGCATGTTTATGTTATTTATCAGGTTATTTATAGCACCAAAAAGCTGAAATTTTTTTTTTTTTTAATTTGGACACATTGCGATGCAAAGGGTTTTTGTTCGAATGTATTACTACATTTTACATTTTATTCATTCACAGCAAGGACATCGAATGAATCGAATAATTAAAGAAAAACGTGCAAGTTTCTCTTCCTTCCTGAAGGTAGTTAATCGCAGTTTTTTCGCATACTCTTCACGTTTGCGTTGCTGTTCGACGTTCCCGGCCTTTTTCGGTCCATCTCGTAAAATTGAGCGCAATTTTAAATGAAGGAAAGACAATTTCAGGTGAAGGAAAATTCGCAACTGACTACATGATAAAAATTTCAGGTGAAGGAAAAAATTATTTTATTATATAGAGAGCTATATTTGTTGAGTTTTGGTTATTTTTTGCTTCATAGAAGAAATATTCGTTCACCCGGGATTTTCAATTTTCCACGATGAGCTCGGTCCCGACAAATGACCCTAATCGCTTTCAGTTCGCCGTCTGATTCAGAAACCAAATACCCAATGAAAAGGCGTTCGAATTTGGATGAAATATTATGAAAAGGCTTAACACGGCCTACAAAATCGTTCACGAATAGTGGGCCCATTGCCACTCGGTTATCTAAAAAATAACATAAATATTATATATATGTAAATAACATACATATGTAGAAACGGGCTTGAATAATGGAGCTCGCGACCACCACTACCGAACAATTATCAGGGATGATTTCTTCGAAAATATGGACGACAATGGTCCGGACTATATTCGTATAGATGTATATTGTTCCTGGTGGATGGCGCTATATGACATAATGCCCATGAAACCATTGAGGATACGATTCAAGGACAATATTGTGTTGCGAAATGGACAAGTAGATTGCCCACCGAGATCGTCTGCATTGACACTACTCGATTATTTCTTGTGGGGGGCTATGAAAACTATTCATGCCTTAAAAATCAATATTCAGCGCGTATTTCAGATAGAGCCAATATTGAACGGCTAAGGCAATTGTTTAGCAAAGTCTTCTCTATTCTATCATATATGATTATACTCGTCCTACTATATATGGCATGAACTTTATTAATAGCGGGCGAGGAAATCCTTTGCCATTTCGAGCGGAAACTATTTCGTGTGATCTGTGGTCCAATATGCGTTGATTATGAATGAACGAACTGTATGGGTTGCACAGCGACACAGAGTGTGTCAAAAAAAATTCGAATACAATGCCATCAATGATCGGAAAATGTATGTTGGAGCGGGTGGACCTCAATGTCCGGCCCGACGAATCTTCGAATCAAGATCTGTCCCTCTGTAGAGCAGTAGAGAAAAACTGCATCATAGTTGATGCACAGAAGTGGAAATAGGCTGGAAGGGCTTGCTTAACTTTTAAGGCCTAACCAATGACCAAGCCGACTAAAGAGGCCTCTCCTTTGAGGCCAAAATCCATTCCGCTATCTATGTATGTACTAGTAAGTTCATTTAAAAGTACTAAAAGGCGAGTAGCGATTCTAAGTAACGAACTAGACGGTTATTAACTTTGAAAATAAACAATTTATTTCCACAGAAATATAGTACTCCGTGACCCCACTTAAATTCGTATCAAGGTACTAGTATTTAGATAAAATAGTGATAAATGTCTATTCTAAAATGTGCGAGATAAAATTGTTTGTACAGTCAAGCCTCCTTGACGTCAAACTTTAATGACACACACCCCAGTTTTACTATTTATTTTAGGTTTCTGCTGGTCAACAAATATTATTAACACTGTACATACACATATCAACACTCTACACACAAGAGGTTACAGATAAAGTAGTTCCAATGTTGGGTTATGAGGTTCATTTGACTAGTTGTTGATACGAACACTCGTAATTTTATTTGCATTGACTTTAAAAATGTTTTTGATTATTCAAAGCAAAACTGCTCGTCATGGTACGTACGCACGTACGTATGTAATATATACGAGTATATGTATGTATGTATGTAGATATGTATGCGAAGATAATACAATTCTGGACAACAATACCGTTCTTGATCGTTCCGAAAAATTCCACATTTAAAATGGAGCACACGAGATATTTTGGTGCTTACTGTCGAGCATACGTCTTAAAATTATGCTTACGATAGATTTCCAAACGATTTGGTAGCCCAAACAGTACTTCGATGAGACTTCACGGAATTCTAACTATCCAACAGTGTGCAAGCTGATTAACGTACTCGTAGCTATCCACTTATATCATTTACTACGAGGCCTTTTCCTACTATGTTTTTCAAAGAAAAATATCACTATCACCTGCTCGCAATGCCTTCGAATAGGTATTCAAAGATCGTACGAGTATGCAGAATCTGACTTAAATATGGAGAGATTACGTTTTATTGCGTGTTTTTAAGACATCGTGAGAGCCTTAGAAAAGCGATGGCGATATGGTTACTGGCCTTCCAGGATGGAGACCGTTCGTCGGGTTAACAACCTTCCCACATCAAATACATACGTATCTGCTCCCGAGAGATAAAAGCTTCAAACTTAGTAGTCATCGCTCCCGGTGACTTTAATACATCTTTGATAGCGCAACTGCAAAGAATATCACCTCCTTAGTGATTCGTTGATTATTACCGATTTTCAATATAAAAGTATTATGTGCCAGGGGTTAGGAATGTTAGAATGTTAGAAATGTCAGCATCTAGCAGTGAAGATTCATCTCTTTTGAGAGCAGATTGTCCATACCTTTTTACAGCAAAAACGTAGTTAATGCCTTTATCCATTCTCAGAATAGGTGATAAGTACCAACTATGTTGGGTTGTATTACCTAGCTCCCATGTAGTTCCAGTGATTGTAAGCCGATTATGAGAATGATTATGAGTTTTTCTAAGTGTTTCCAGTCTGAGTGATTTCCCCATTTTGAGATGTTCTTAGAAATATGAGTTAGCGTCATACGAGCAGACTCTTTTTATTTCGAGCTTTATTTTATTAGTCATAGCTGACCTATGACCTCTCTATCCAGCTCGATCGATAGTGCATTCCACTTTCCGCATGTGTGCGTTACGTGACTCGAGGTCGTCCTTTACTTCATCATCCTTCTGCCAGAGCGGCGATGTTTTTCGGCTCATTATCATCGGTCCCATAAAGACCGCCTACTTTAAAATTTGAAAAAAACCCAGTGTTTATTTGAAAAGTTCTGATGTTTTTATTTTAATAAGGAGTGTATACATGGAGGTTATGGATGGTATATAATATCCGATAAATGGGGGCACGCGTTGGACAGATGACATTTTGACAGAGTGCCGGCTTAATTTCATAATTGTGGATTTTCACAATTTCCATACGTTGTGCGTCCGTGTAAGCCTTCATGACTAAACTATAATGTTCACAAATGACAGCTATCAATTAACAACGCTGTACGACCGACACAAAAAAATGGGGCACCCAAATGCCAAAATGTCATTGGAAATGTTATCAAAAGGGCCAACGTGTATCACCAATCAGGAGGCGGTCGTTTATTGACGGGTCCCGAATATTACCTGAAGAATTGTTCCGTCAAAATCATAAGCTCTTGAAAAAGTGCATGCTTCTGTGCGATCAAGCAAGAATGGGATAGTTTAAGCCTTATAAAGGGTCCGCCATCTAACGTTTTTTTTTTCAACTAGTGCTTATTTCGTGAATGGTAACACTTAGCTCATGTCTGATTTGACAGATAATTAGTTTTATCCTTCCGCTGAACGAATATGGTGGTGTATACGCTTGAACAACGCTGGGAAATATTGCGACATTACTTTGAGAATCATGGTAATGTTGCAGAATGTGTGCGAAAATTGCGTACGGATTTTGGAAGAAGAGAAGCACCGTCAGCTCCGTATGTTCGTTATCTTGTGAAAAAAGTGAAAGAAACTGGTATCCTCATCGATAAACCAAAGCGTGAAAAGCCAAAAATAGTGCGTACACCCGAGAATAGTGTGCGTGAAAAGTGTGCGTGAAGCGCCATCAACATCAATTCACCGTCGTTCTCAACAATTGAACATTTCGGAGACATCATTGAGAGGAATTTTGCATAAAGACCTTGGTATGACGCCATACAAAGTCCAATTGGTTCAGGAGTTGAAGCCAACTGACCATCCAATGCGTTTTCGCTTCGCTAAGTGGGCCTGCGATCGACTTAGAGAAGATGCCGATTTTGCCAAAAAAATCATCTTTTCAGATGAAGCTCATTTTGATCTTGGCGGGTATGTAAACAAGCAAAATTGTCGCATTTGGGGCACAGAAAACCTGCACGCATACATTGAAAAGCCGATACACCCAAAACGAGTCACTGTTTGGTGCGGTTTTTGGTCCAGAGGCATAATTGGGCCATTTTTCTTCGAAAATGAGCAAGGAGTGGCCGTTACAGTCAATGGCGATCGTTATCGGGCCATGTTGAACGAATTTTTGTTCACAAAAATTGAAGAGAAGGATATTGGCAATATTTGGTTTCAACAGGACGGCGCTACGTGCCACACACTCGATGTTTTGCGCCCTGTTTTTGAAGATCGCATTATCAGCCGCAGAGCTGATGTCGTTTGGCCACCTCGGAGCTGCGATTTGACACCGTTGGACTATTATTTGTGGGGTGCCGTAAAAGATAAGTGTTACGCCGACAAGCCAAAGACAATTGACGCTTTAAAGGACAATATTCGTGAAGCCATTGGTGAAATACAGCTGCATACAATCGATAATGTGCTTAAAAATTGGACCGATCGTGTAGGCTACTGCATGGCCAGCGGAGGCAGCCATTTGAATGAAATTATTTTCCATTATTAACCGGAAGGATAAAACTAATTATCTGTCAAATCAGACATGAGCTAAGTGTTACCATTCACGAAATAAGCACTAGTTGAAAAAAAAAACGTTAGATGGCGGACCCTTTATATAGTAAATCAAATTATTCATGAGAGAAACAGCGACGAGAAAGTGTAGTTAAGAGCGGAACTTAGGTAGACAAAATCCAATAATGATAATAATCCAATAACAACATGACAATAATGGTAATCGTCATTTCGTATCTTCAGCAGCATCTACTTTTATGCTTATGTCTCTTGTTTAGCTTTTCAGGCTTCGTAGCATTGACATGCTCTACTCGCACTTTGACAACATTTTCGAACCTCATTCCTGCCAAAACATCTCTTTAATTCTCTGACAGCGCGCTTTTCATGTTCCTCCTTTTTTTTAAGTCTCCTCTGCAAAAGCATTTTTCTATTGCCTTGATCGCGTGCTTCGCGTGCATCTTTTTTCTTTCCAAGAAAGCGGTATTCTGTTCTGCCTTTTCTGTACGTATTTAGAAGTTCCAAAGAGCTCCAATCCTTCTTTCGCTGCATGTGCTTGCCGACAATCTGCGTCGAGCCGGGAGTTTCGTAGCAGTGGCTGAAAGACGCCCAACACCTTTAGCGATGACATCTCTGATGAGCCTTTGGCAGTACTGCAACTAGTGTTCAGTACTTGATGCTGGCGGCATAGGAACTCTTGAAGAGTAAGGGACACTCTATCGAGAAAGGCTTTCGTGGTTGTCGCACTTGCGCAATTGGCCCTGTGTCAATTGTGATGTGATCAACCTAGTCGACAGTTTGAGAGTCTTCTATGTCCTATTGGAAATATGACATATTGGGTGAAAGGGCCTCGTTACTCTGGAACCAATAGCCATCTTGTAGGATTTGAGAGCTACCGTTGACCTATTAAGGGTGCATTTATCATCATGTCTATTTTAGCTCACTGGATAATCAAAATAAATCTTTCTTGACCTAAGCTTTGAGCATATAAAGTTTCCAACACGGTAACTTCTGACGTAATCGTTGATCCAATTGGGTGATCATTTCCATTTCATTTGTTGCTACTTTCTTCTTGCTCAACACTCGGAATTATAAGTTTAGCAGGTTTAACCCGGTTTGACGAGTCGATTATTCGGTGGCTTCCATGATAAGTTGAAATATTGTACTTGTGTGGTAAAAGTTACACCATTGCGCATCGATAGATTGACACCGCCCAATGTCTAATTTAATCGAATTTTAAATATACAGCTCCATGCTTGGAGAAACAAATACGAGTACCTATTTTACAGTCGGGCAAGAAACCGAATTTTCCAATGTCAAAAATTGACCAAAGAGATATTAGAATGAATATTGGCCAGTTTTTATGTTAAGTTGGAATTATTTTGCTTTAGGTACCCGGACTCACTTCCAAAAACCGTTTCCTTTAAAATATTTTTACTTATTTGAGGTGATACCTTTATACCCTTTAACTCATAAACATTGATATGAAACGACATTCGATAGCAAGGCAACTAAAAAACTAGTAAATACTTACCACACATCGGTAGGTGAAGGTGAATGCTGCATTTAGTCTTACTTTACTATGTATTAGCTTTACTTTGAGTAAATAGTTAATTCAAACGAGTAAAACACATAATTGTAAAAATAAATATTCGTGGCCTTTGAACTCCTTGGGTTAGAAGAGGTGCATCGTTCAGATTTTTATTTTTTTTTTTTATAATATACGCTCGCCTAAGGGGTTAGATACCCTTTTACTGTTGCCGTGGCGCGGGCGGAAAGGTAGAAGGAGGAGAAAGGAAAAATTGTTTTGTTTTTGTAGTGGTTTGAAACTCAGGTGTATTTGGTTTCGATATTCGCTCTCCAGGGGGTGGGAGTCCGAATAGGACGGAGAGTTTTTTCTTCACTCAGAGTGATTCGAAGTTATAATTCGCACTAGTTTTATGTGGTTGAAACTCTACAACAGCCAAATCTACGTATCAGTGTTATGCCTTCACACGCAGAATTTTTCTGTCTGAGTTCCAATTACACAAATGAAAAACTTGAAAGACTTTGTCATGGGCAGGATTCGAACCTTGACCCTCCGAGTGAGAAGCGATTGTTAGTACCACTACACAACGGCCAAACCCAAGATGCAGTGGGATTAGAACGTTATTATTGAAAAATTGTTGTCTAACCTTTGTGCAATGAACTCCGGAGCACATAATGAAAGTATAAATATAAGCAACAAAATTATTCGGAATAAGATTTACATACTCGTAGATGTGATTTTGATTTAATGACACTGAACGTTTAGATATTTATTAAAACTATTTGCGTTCCAATGTTCTAATACTCAGAAGAAAACGTAACATAAAATTAAAGCGCCGCGCTGTGGCATTCCTTCAGATGTAACGACCGTTCATTTCCCATTATTAATAGGATCAACCGCTTTTTCATTGGCAATAATAATTTTTCCACAAATTTAAATTTGAAATTTGGACCAGTTCCAAGATTTTTTCTTCGGGAATAAATAAATTTATTGTTTTATTTTTCTTGTGATATTGGAAGTGAAGAAAAATTAATTAAGCTTTACTATGACTGGTGCTTAAGTTAATATAATAAGGTGGGGTGAAAAGTAACCTCCTTGGGAATGAAAAAAAAATTGTTTTAAATGTTTTTTTTATTTTATTCAATATAGTCCCCTCTTAGCTTGATGCACTTATTCCAGCGATTTTCCAACTTCTTGATCACGTCCGAAAAGTAATTTTCCGGAAGGTTTGTAAAATACTCCTCCGTGGCGTCGATGATTTCCTCGCGTGAGCTGAATTTTTTATTGATGAGCCATCTTTTGAGGTTTGCGAAGAGATAATAGTCCGAGAGAGCCAAATCGGGCGAATACGGTGGATGCGACAGCAATTGGAGCCGTAAGTCATTGATTTTAGCCGTGGTTGCGATGCTCTCTTGCGCCGGCGCATTTTCTTGCAAAAACAAAATTTTTTTCGCTTCGTGGGAGGCCGTTTTGCAGCGATTTCGGCCTTCAATCGCTCCAATAGTGCACAGTAATACTCGCTGTTGATGATTTTTCCTTTTTCGAGGTAGTCCACGAAGAGTGTGCCATGACAATCCCAGAAAACCGTGCCATCATCTTTCCGACCCATCGAACCTCCCTCGGCCGCTTCGGAGCACTCGTGCCGGCTTCAGTCCATTGCCGGGGACTCATTCTGTTCTCTGGTGTGTAATAGTTGATCCAAGTTTCATCAATAGTTACCAATCGACGCCAAAAGACCGCCCGATTCCGCATCAGCAAGTCCAAGCACTCTTTTGAAGTGCGCTCGCGTTCGTGTTTTTGGTCAGGACTGACCATGCGCTGCACTCAGCGGCAGAATAACTTTTTCATATGCAGAATATTGCCCAAAATATGGCGTGTGCGCTCAGACTAATCTTTGTGGTATCTGCTAGCTCGCGCACCTTCACTTTCCGGTCAGCCAACACCATTTCATGTATTTTTTTGACATTGTCCTCTGTAACCGCATCGGAGGGCCTGCCGCTGCGGACTTGATCGGTAGTGGAGTTGCGGGCACCACCAAACTCTCGAAACCAATATTTGACGGTGTAATCTGGAATCTGATGGAGCAGTAGCCCCATAATATTTATCCAACTTTTCTTTTGTTTCCTTCGCCGTTTTGCCTCTCAAAAATTAATGTTTTATGAGAGAACGAAAATCGTTTTTGTCCATACTCAACATGATGCCAAACACGTTAATAACAATCAGCTGTCAAAACAAAACTAAAGACAGTATCGCATTGAAATTTAGCATGTCTGCCTAAATATGAACGGACTTCAAGGCACCATAATCTTTTTTGCAACAGCAGCGCATTCTGAAGGTCAAAGAGGTTACTTTTCACCCCACCTAGTATATTTCTCTACTCAAATACTTACTTAAAAGTAAGTTACTTCATCCACTATCATAGTCCGCCAAACCATTGTTTTTCAGTGTCCTTAATTTTAATTTTATAAAAAGTGTCTTTTACTCCTCTGGAAAATTATTATTTTTGTAATTTTCATTGACTTAATTAGGTTAGGTTAGGCAATAAGGGATGTGTTAGCCACTAAGGGGCAAGCAAACACGGAGGCCTGTGTATTATATTATTATTATTATTATTATTATTATGGTGGGTTCTACCTAGCTTATGTTGGCTGAAAACCAGCCAGAGCTTTTAAAAAAACTAATGAGATCCATCAGTTTTGCTTTGCTGCAGCAAGTGTGTGATAGTCCCTATTTCGTCTTCGTTCCTACATCTTCTACAAAAATCTCGAAATGAGTCTACAATTCAGGTGGCCATCCTGCCAATGAGCCAGTAGCCAATTAGAACACCTGTTATTTGTTGAGTCCGAGGAGGGTATGTATTCTCCCGCTGTCTAGGTTTGGACAAAGGGAGCGTGAGAATACATAGTCACTCCTGAAAATCAATGCTTTGTTGGTGCGTTCTACAGCTATAAGTTCCATTTTGCCTTTCAGGGTTTCAATTGGTATATTTATGTCGTTGTGCAGATAGGCGCCCTCTCTTACTGGCTCATCAGCTTTCTCGCTTCCTTTCACTTTTGTGTGTGCAGATATCAATTCGGTGAGATTCGCAGACTCTACTTAGAATTTGACGATATTTTTGCACCTCTATTGATTTGATGGTTTCAGTTGATAAGGCTTTTTTGACAAAGATAGAGATCTCTGAGGGATCAAGTTCCATGAGTTGTACAGTCTGTGCAACTTTACGAATAGCAAATATTTCTGCCTGAAATTCCAGTTTAGAGGTGAAGTTTTCAATTATTGGTGGCAGTGTTAATTAACCAGTCATGTCTGCTAGGAAATGATGTGGAGAAATAGCCTTCAACATCGAGTTACGGTGATAGAGAGCAACAATGAGCTGCTGCATAGTTCCCAAGGATCAAATTATGAAAAAATAAGAGTGGCAAGATCTCCGTTTGACATCGTTGGAACACTAGCACATAGTTTGTTTGGAATTTTGGATCAGGAAGATGCTAATCGAATCGAAGAACAAATAGCTTTAGTCAAAGAAAATGAACGCCAGAATATCTTTTAAAAAGGCAGAATTCCATATCAGACTCTACGGTCAACATTTTGAAAAGAGACACCTTCTGTCAAGTTCCACGCTTGGCAGGATGTAGTCACTACACTTCGCCAGTTTTGATGGTTCGTACTGCTATACATATTGTAGATGCATGTCCTACATTGTGGTACGTCCATAGGCCTGATCTTTTATTCTGATCGAGATTTTAAAAGCCGTGCATTTAAGGAATTCGTCTAAAGAAGGAGGTTGAACGTTAAATCTAGTGCAGCTTGAGTAGTAAAACTTAACGCTCCTGTTTCTACTACACACGCTAGTCTTTGAACTTGCGTGAGTGTTTTCAGATAACTAGTCTCCGCGGCTTTCCACCCAACCAGCATATCATAGGTGAGTGTGCGTCTAACTATGGACATGCACATCCTGTTTTTTTTAGAGTTATACAAATTCAATATGAAACAAAATACTTGAAGCTAATGTCGATGTCTATGATATTCACTTTATTTAATAGATAATTCTATGCCATTAGTGTTTAAATATGATATGGGGTATATGCGCGCCAGGGCTAGCTCGAGTAAAGCGCATTCGAGAAGTCCAATTTTCGACAACTTTATCGAGCAACTGCAACTGGGGCCGTATGTATATCAGCAATAAAGCGGCGAATGTTGACTTCCAAATCGTTCAACGCCTCTGACTAGTGACTTTACATACCCCCAAAGAAAGTAATCTAAACGTGTGAGATCACAGGATCGTGGGGGCCAGTTCACAGGTCTATTTCGCGAAATTATGGTGGTGTCTCGCGCCGTGTGGCATGTTGCGCCATCTTGTTGAAACCAAAGTTCTGTCACGTCAATGCCATTCAATTGAGGAACGAAGAAGTCAGAAATCATGTTTCTATAGCGCTCTCCATTGACGGTAACATTCTGGCCGGCATCGTCCTTAAAGAAATATGGGCCGATGATTCCACCAGCCCACAAAGTACACTAAACAGTGAGTTTAAATGGTTGTAAGGGCGTCTCGACAAAGACTTCTGGGTTTTCTCCACTCCAAATTTAGCAATTTTACTTGTTTACATATCCATTTAACCAAAAATGGGCCTCAACGGAGAACAAAATTTTGCGTTGAAAATGAGGATCAAGCTGAATCATGATTCGGCCCATTCACCGAACCTAGGACGCGAATAATATATCCAAGCTGGATCTTATAAGCTTTTAAACCAAGATCTTTCCGTAAAATCTTCACAAAGTGGATGGGCATAGCTCCAATTGCTGTGTACGATGGCAAATCGACTCACTCGGATTCTCCTCAACACTGCGCTCCACAACGGTAATGAATTCTTCTGTTCGCGCTGTTTAATGTTATGCTTCAAACTGAGCTTACTGTCTAGGATGATTTCTAGATATTTAACTTCGGATGAAAGTTGTATCCTAACACTGTTGATCCTGGGAGGATTAAACTTTTCTAGGTTCATTTTTCTTCTGAACACCACTAGCTCGATTTTTGATAGATTTGTCCTTAAACCGTTCAGTGTTGTCCACTTTGCGAGTGTGTTCAAGGCCGACTCCAATAGTTCGCTGATCGTTGGAAGACGATTTCCTTCCACCAGAATGACTATGTCGTCGGCGTGAGCTGCTGAAGGGTGTTACTTCTGTTTGAAACTTGTACGGATGTCGTTTACAACACAGAAGGGGAGAGATCACTCCTCCTTGTTCTTCTTCCAATCGGTTTCCTGGCTGTGTTTTCCCCAAATTCTGAGTTGATAAGTCGGCTTTTTAGAATGTTCTCAAACCATTGTTCTATCATTATTGCTACATGGAGCTTGTACAAGGCTGTCCTTATAGATCCGGTGTTAACATTATGAAATGTTCCTTCGATATTTAGGAAGGCTGCCATAGTGTATTCTTGGTAGTACATATTCTTTTCTATGGTAGCTTCAAGGTGAGCGTGTTGAGAACGGCATAGGCTGTGTTTGTTGAGTTTTTGTCTTGTTGATCTAGGATTTTCTCCAGTGTTTTTAACAGGAACGAGGAGGGACTTATGGGTATGTAATCTTTAGCAGAGGAAAAGTGAGAACCACTTTTACTTCTTTCCAGTTGTCTGAGATGCTACATCTCACCAGCTTTAGACAACAACAATAAAACTAATTTTAATCCAAGATATGATGTATGTAAGAGCTTGTTGTAGCATGGCCGGGATTATCTCGTCTGTTTTCGCCGATTCGTAGGGGTTGAACGATTTATTGTATCGTCCATGTTATTCTACGAGTATACTCTGCGATCAGGCTAGAGATTAAGGGCTGGTTGAGAGTTCATGTTGTGCTGCCAGTTAATATCTATTCACCAACATCCTTACAGCCCGGGAAGTGAATTTCCATAAAAAGCAATAGTGGTTAGAGTCTTTTAGATATCCCGGAGCTATTGGATCTTTGGACATGGCTTTCCTTAACCTAGCTGATTCGTTGGTACTTTCTATTGCTTCGCAAAATGAGTCCAAGTTTATTTCTTGGCGTAGACGTTTCTTGTCTAGGAGTTGAGTTCGGACCTATATTTGGTTATATCTTTCTCACTTCTAGAGCGTTAGGCTTCTCATTTAAGTTTTCTGACCTCTATTCTGTTGTTCGTTGGCAGTTGTTAATGAGGGGTTTCCTTAGGTTTGAAGTTACGTGGTTTACTGCAGATTCAATGGGAAAGCGATTAGGAAGGTAGACACCTGCGGGTGGTTCCATGTTTTCGCTCATCCAGTTGTAGTTCGCCGTCCAGTTAGTTTTGCTGGGATTTCGGAATCTACAATATTTTGTATGGTTGGGTCAGTGTCTACAGTGAAGAGAATTCTAAGGAGATCCGAGAATGATTCCTTATTTATTGACATATGTTTGAGCACACATGTTTGTTATTTTTAAATCGAGAATGTTTTCTTTGTTTTTTGAATGAAAAGTGGGGCAACATACGTACAACAAATTTGAAAGAAGTAATAAATTTAAAATGAGCACCACTGGCGTTTATGTCTTTGCTTTCCCATTGATTGTGGTGTGCGTTGGCATCGCAACCGATTACCAGACCAGCTTTTCTTGATTCGGCGTACATCACCAGTTTATTTGCGTGTGGCATGTAAGCTGGGACTAAGATGATATTCTTCACCTTATTTTCTAAGCTTGGTGCCACCGAATCTCCATGGCTGTGTCTAAACAGAAGGAACATATTAAGTGATTTTTTGGATAGAATGCAGCTTCTGATTTTATCTGCATATCATTGTACCTTGTTTCCAAAAATCCAGGGTTCTTGGATTGAAGTCACGTCAATGTCTGCGTCGGACATGAAGAGCATCAGATAAAAAGTTGCTGCTTTACAGTGGTGTAAGTTAATTTGCAGTTAATTGGAGTTAATTTGGAGTTTTATGCGTTACCAGACGTTCGTACGCCTTTGCGGTCATGTCTTCGGATCAGTGCTCGAGCTCGTCCGTTGAGAGTGATAGGTTCCCTTTTCTTTGCAATTTCTTTTATGTCTAGTTTCTGAGTTAATTTCTCTACTATAGTCACATCCGAGTCCGAGTCTAGCAATTCTTTTCCAGCCTCTATCTCGTTGTTTGGATGAGAGGATAAGGTATAATTTTGGTATCGCCAAGTGTCAGGTTATCAATCTTTAGAATTTGCACTAGCGAACCGCTTCCGGTTGTTGACTTGGTGGAAGGGTCTAAGTCGGTTCTAGGTTCTGTTATCTTATCAAGTCAGGTCGTGTTTGTGTGGGTTAATTATTTTTGTCATTTTTCTTATTAATATCCGTATTTTTGTTGTTTTCCTACATTTATTTTGCTTGTTCATCTTAAGTATTTGGTCCAACGAGTAGTATGGAAGGGATGTCCGCCCCGACAGAGTTGAAGGAGCTCGTTCGTGACTGGTTTAACCACCAGCCTTGCATTCTTGTCACGGTTTTAAGCTTTAAATACGCTCACATCACTACTGAAGTGGGGTACATCATCGGATAGGTTTAAACTATCGAGGAGTTTAAGAACTCTGCAGTCTTGTCCTCTGGCCATAGAACCAACGTCTTACAATAGCGCATGACAGTTGTAGAGATTATTTTCGGCTGGTACCCACGCGTAGGGTTAGGTTGAGGATTTCTGCCTTAACTAAGTCCGTAATCCATTCCTTTCATCGTTTAAAGGTGCAAGATCACTGATTCCATTTAATGTTAAAACGTCAAAAATGCATCAGTTCTTTGGTATAATAAGCTTTCACGTAAAAACCTCACAGCTGCTTTAACAAGATTTCAAACACCGCCCAGGGCTGCGTAGATCTTCCCTTCCACTATGACTGGCTCTGCTCTAGACTCACTGATGAATTTCACTCCACTTGATATACATATATCACAAACTATACTCTTAAAGCCATTTTCTGTTTAAAAAGAAGAGGCTGTCTTTTAAATCTGGACTTATGGAAATACCTCTGATGCAATAACACCAGAACTCCTTTTGGTGTGAAATGACATGGACTTTCCCAGGAATGATTTGAGCCAGGAAGGGAATGAAGTTGTGCCTTCACTGATGGCTCCAAAACTGTTCTTGGGCCTGTCTTCAAAGCGGACATATACCTAATCTAATGGCAATGAAGTTTATTGTGAAAAATCATGTAACAGCCAAGCTGCGCTTATCACCTTGCTCACCACTTTCAAGCTACTTCGAGAATGCAAGGCTTCTCTGAACGAAGGCGGAAATCACTGAAACTTGACCGTACGCTCGCATAAGGCTACAGATACTCGGCGCTGATATGGTGGGTGCTAGTACTGTGGGCACTTTTTCACTGAAGCTACGAAAAACTGAACATTTTAGAAAACGGAACCCGCATATAATGCGTTTAGTGGATAATTCTTTATCTGAGTTCTCTGCCCATTCATACAATATTGTTCGAATTTACAATTCCCAAAATAGTCGTTTTCATTTTTTGCGATAATTCAAATCTGACCGATCACCTTTAGTTCTAATTGGGACATCTAATTTATTTGTTATTCGTCTCGATCAGCAGTTCATCGCTTTTGCATAACTTGGCGAATATGATATTGCCACAACGCTATTTAGAGGGCGATAACATTAGTTTGTCATAATTTAGCAATAATGCTGAATTGTGTTCTGTTGCTACAAGCTTGTATGTTGTACTAACGAGCATAAAGCTTGCTGGGTTCCGCAGCCGATGACACTATATGAATAGTATACAGCAGCTCATTTAAGTTAGAAACAGCCTTTTTTGTCGTGAAACCTGAAATAAAGCTTTAGATAAAATAGTAAAATAAAACTTTTTCAGAATTTGCAGGATTACGACTTTTTGTAAGACATTTTCATTATCAGCATTCAGCACATTATTACGAAACCTGAAGTGAATCCAAGCCTGGCTTGCTGTTGACCACGTGTTATCGTCATATGTAAGAAAGTAAGCAAATGGGCACTCTGCGACTAATAATCTATTTCATTGCTGATGTAAACATATAGATTCATTATGCGCATTTTTCTCAGCAACTTGTACTGATAAAGATATAAATCTAAGAAAGTCTTTCTCTTTAATTTTGCTTTAGTCTTATTTCTTCGTCTCTGCAGAAGACGTTGTCCAAGCTTGCGAGAGGTTTAGCACAATGGTTCAGTGGGCAGTGGTAATGGCGGACATGGAACGTGCATCTATCCGAATAGCCCGAGTACTGAGCCTTGCCTTACGCCAAACTATCATGCCATACGTCTCAGCAGAAACTGATAGGCTTAAAGTCTTTGAAAAGATATGTAGTTTTTCCAGTTTACGCGGACCTCCCGCTTGGAATATAGCTTAACTACAGGCAGCCTGTGAATATGGAGTAATAGCTTCTTCCGACACTTGTGGCATCGCGGGTCAAATCCGTCCAATTATCCATGTCCAACGTTTTATAGGGTGAGAAATGATTTATCAATTTCATGTTATCCTGCATACATCGACTATCTTAGTGGTTTTCACCGCTGCTCGTGCTTTCGTATATTCGACTTTCAAAACGTCAGTACAACCAGAACAGTGCCTTTTCATGGAAATTAGTCTCTTCATGTTACCATCACATCTACATATTTCTAGAGCACATGAGCATTGGCACCTTGGATAAGGTTTTTCTTGCATGTGATGTCATGAGTTTCTGGTTATAAAAATGGTCTCTAATTTTAGGAGTCTGACACTATTTTTACTTATGCTCTTATATTGACGTTTTGAACGCTTTTATAAAAAGCTTCATATTCCTTTATCACACGATCAATATGAACTTCGGTTCCTCGACTAAGGCTTAGTTTAGCTATTCCTTGAGAAGTTGTTTTCGAGAAGACCTCGCCATGTTGTAATCCTAGATTGATTTGCACTACTATCGTTGGTTGTTGCAATAGCCAAATAACCATGTCTCGCATACTTTGGATGCATTTAAGGAATGTGGATCTTATAGCATTGACAGCGCATTCCCTTTTATTGCTTTGCGCATTCTGCCGTATTATTTGACCTAAACCTCGAAAGAGTGTCTTGAACTAGCCCAAGGGGGAAAATCTTTCAATTTTCTAGAGAGGGGAACAGGTCTTTAACAAAAGAATGCTTGTGATATGTGTTGCTTTAAATAACAATCGCGTTTTCATTTGTCCTGGAGTGATCTTGCTCTTCTTTCTAGCTTTAATTTGGAGAAAATCGGAAAAAGGTTCTTTACCAATTCGTTCGAAATCTCCTCATTGAAAATGCTAGCTTTAGGCGCACCTATCCGTTGCGTTTAAACAAAAGTTCATCTGTTGCTTTTAATATAGTTTTTATTTTACTTTTATTGGTACCACGCTGTTGTTGTTGTTGGTTGGTTAGTTAATAGCCTCCGCCTCCCTCTCCAACATAGTGAATCTAAAACGGAAATTGCACACCGCGCCATTGGAATAAGAGTGAATGCTGAAGCTGAAAACAACATATTTTCGATGTGGGAGAGCTTAAAGTGAGTGAGTTGTTACACCCGTCGACGTATCATTGGTCGTACTTCGGTTTTCGCTTGGCGTTGAAGTGAGTATAGTCATCAGTGTAGAGTTACGGCCGTCACTGTTACAATAGATTTTGGTGTATCCTATATAAAAGCCATCAATTTATTTATTTTAACCCACAGAAGGGCTTAGCCCTTCTTGTATCCTCGAACTCATTTGGATTCGGAATTGTTAAAAGTTTAAGTAAAGCCTTAGTCCTAGTTTTACTATTATTATCTAACGTCGATTGTTGTTGCCTTCGACAAAGACACGCCTGACTCTTATGGAAAAATCAACTATATTCCTTTCATGGCACAATATTCGTATCTGATCAAAGCCAGTTCTGAGCAAGGGCGATATGTACATACAAATTTAAGTTAAAGAATAGTCTACTGAACTCCAAAGTAACTAATATCAAAAACTAGTTTTCTAAATCGGAAGTTAGCGAAAAGTCCAAAGCACGAGTAGCTAGTGATGTAGGTAAATATCTACAAAAGCAAAGTACTAGGGAAGACTTCTATGCATCCCAGGTAAACCGTTGTCTGGTGTTTGGTATAATAATGGTGTGCTGATGAAAAAATGTCATAAATTTCACTGCCGTATAGGTAATACGAGTAAGTCTTTGACTATTCATATTTCGGCAAAATAGTTTTTTTTTATGAGAACAGAACGTATCTTATGTGTTACGTGAACGCCTGATAATAGATAACTGAAGTTCACGGGATGCCAATACACCCATGGGAGTATAAGTCAGCTCTTATCCACATTAATAGTGTAATACCAAAGCGGAACCTGTGTTGACGGCACAAGCTCCACCTTTCGTATGAGTCAGGGCCGACCTAAACCTCTTGCCGAGCTTAGGGTCACAGGACTCAGTACTTATTGCAACTCTATATCGGTCGAAAGCAACTACGATTTAGGTTTAAGCCACAGTCACCGTGACGCTCCTATTAGGGGGCCTACTTCTAACAAGTCGGGGTCAGGTCAAAGTCCGGATGGCCCTGACTGCCACGGTATCGTATTTTTAAGAGTTCCAGTAAAGACTACCGGTAGTCTTGCCCATCAATAGGACCTTAATAACTGACATCATGTAATGTTACTGGTTAAATCGTAGCAGTCTTCAGTGGCGTAAATCGAAAAAATTTTACGATAAGACCAGTGTTTGCTCCACTTCCGTTTATTATTAGATTATGTCATTAATGGGTGAAGCCTTGATAATTGCGCGGGTGCCCAGTATTCAGAATAATCCTAAAAACTTGTCTTTATTGAACATTTTAACACGCTATTGATATTGGTTACGTCGATCCACTCAATTTCTTCCTCTATAGCGCGAACACTAATCCCCGTTTAAAAGAGATTTACCAATAGGCCGTACCTGATCTATCAGCAATAGATCACGTCTACTGCCTTGTGTGCTTTAGGGCATTAGCCAAATGTGAGCACTCCGCCTCGTCGATAGTCAGTGATCAATCAATTTCCCTCCACTTTCAAAGCAATGTTCATTAGCATGAATCTTATTTACAATTTAATGGCTTTCTACATACTGGCACTATCTTCTATATACAAGGTTGACATATTGGGTTTAAAGGAAGTAGTTTCGGTTTGTAAGTAAAGATTGCTTTACATTTGTTTATTCTCGCTTTATGCAATATGTTGAATTTTTTTTTTAAACCTAAATGTGTCTGCGTTGTATTTTAAATCCACTCATGCCCATATAATTTGTATGGCAGGTACAGAAACACGCATTAGCTCATAGGTATCAAATTCTATTTTCAATTTTCAAGCGCGCTACGAAGTGAAGTTGGGTACAATAAAGAAGAATTTTGAATTACCTTTCATTAAGGGGCTGTTCAAAATTTTTGAGTCAAACAAGCACAAAGTTTTACAATTTTTTTTTAAGAACTTCATTATTTAGAGGAATAATTGTTTTTATTAAATACAGTTAAATGTGCTTAAAATAACTAAAATTTTTTCTTTTTGTTATTCCGTTTGACGAAGGAGTGCTCATGCCTCGACGTAGTCCAAAAAATGAATGGCCAACGATGAACACAATTGCTCCGCATCCATTGGTCTGAAATAAAAAACCCAAATGCCATTTCATTAAAAATACCAATGACATCCAGCTGTCAAAATATTCAGTAAGGTTTGCCACTTCTTCATGCGTCGTTTTATTTATTATTAAAAAAATTAAAAAATGTTATCGAAATTCCGGCTCAGTTGTAAATACGCAATGTGAATTTCGTCGTGAGGTCATGGCTTCAGTGTGCAGACAATCCGTCACACCGTGGAAAAGTGTGCGCTTGAGTACACTCTTTTGGATGTTAAGCCACCAACCAGACCTAGATTGGTGCAAAATGAAGAAAACATGGCCAGTATCGTAGAAGACAAAGAAGACAAAGAAATGTTGATTCGATAATTGGGCGCGCTAAATGTTAGCCGGTGATCCGGATTTTGGCCGAAAAATCATCTTATCGGAAGAGGGCCATTTTTGGCTCAGCGACTATGTCAAGAAGCAAAATTGCCGTTATTGGAGCCAACACAATCCATAAGTGTTCGGCTAAGCATCAACGCATCCGCAAATATTGACTGTTTGGTGCGGTTTATGACATGACGACATTATCGGACCTTATTTCTTTCGAAATGAGGAAGGAGACACCGTTACCGTCAATGGTTCCCGGTATAGAGCGATGTTTATCGGCTTTCTGTGGTCAAAGGTCGACAACATCGATATATCCGAGTTATGGTTCCAACAAGACGGCGCTACATGCCTTACAACCGACGCGTTCATAATTTGGCCACCGCGATCATGCGATTTGACACTACTCGATTATTTTCTCTGGGTTTACGTCAGGGCCTTAGTGTATGCTAACAAGCCAATCACTTTGGACAACTCGAGTCCAACATTCGACACGCTACTGCCGGAGTAACGCAGTACATATTGGATCGAGTCATTAAAAATTGGAAGCCGAGGCGGATATTTGAATAATGTGCTATTCAACGCAAAATGGCAAACGTAGCTTCAAAATAAAGCCAGAATCAATTTTACATTTCACACCCTTATTGTTTTTTAAATATTTTTTTCTTATCGTTCTTATCTGGTCACCCTTTAGTTGGTGAACTAGGATTTTGAAAAAAATGATTGCGCACAGCTTTGAAAGTTTGAACGTTGTATATTTGTCTAATGTGTACGCATGTATGTATAACATTTTAAGTTGGGCGAATTTCGTTTTTACATTTTACGGGGATACGAAATGAAATTTAAGGGCATAATAAACATAATAAACATCTAAAAAGCTTAAAAAAAACGAAAAAAGATTTTTCAAAAAAATAGCGCTTTAAGAAAAGAGTGACAAAATGAATTGGCAGATGTGAAAAACTGACGCTGCCTCTATTTCGGTAGGCAATGCTCTTTTTTTACGCATTTAATTATTGTAGGTTACTTTAAGCTTACTTAAGCTTACTTTAGAAGCAAATCGAACTTACCTATAATTTTGCCTACACCTGTTAGTGCAGTGCAAATTTTAACATGGAATGCTAAAACGAACATTTTCGATATATTTTGCTTTTTTTATTCGTAAAGGCAAAAAAGCTGCTGAGAGTCACAAAGTGAAGTTTATGGTATTGACTGCTTAGCAAAACGCACTTGTCAGAGTTGGTTTAAGAAGTTCCTTTCTGGAAATTTTTAACTTAAAGATGGCTATCATTCTGGTAGACCAACTGAAGTTAATGATGTAGAAATCAAAGCCATAATTGAATCATATGGTCATAATATGACTATGCGAGAGATTGCAGAGAGCCTAAATACATCACACACAACAATTGAAAATCACTTAAAACATCTACGACTTGTAGAAAAGCTCGATATTTGGGTTCAATATGAATTAAAAGAGATCCATATAACACAGTGATATGCATCTCAAACGCAATGAAATCGACACCTTTTTGAAACGAATCCTCATTAGTGATCAAAAATGGATCGTCTATAGTACATCAACATCAGTCGAAAACGATTTGGTAAGATTGTAAAGATGTCGTGATTGTAATATGTAGTAAACTGCTTTCATTCAACCAAACGATCGATTCAAATCATGACTATCAACAACTAATGAAACTGAAGGAAGCAATAAATCGTACACAAATTTTATTCCACCGTGACAACGCTATACCATCGACATCTTTGGTAAGTCGTAAAAATAGGTAAACCTTGTTTAGGAAATGATATCACATCCACCATACAGCCGCGACCTTGCACCATTAGATTTTCATTTGTTTCAAAGTTTGCAAAACTCTTTGACTGGTAAAGATTTCTCCAATAATGAAGACCTAAAATCGCATTTGGTCGAGTTTTGTGCTAATAACGGCCAGAAGTTCTACGAGCACGAAATCATGAAGTTTCCAAAAGATGGCAGAAGATCATTGAACAAAGTGGAAAGTATATATGATAGCTGATTAAAGTTTATTGTTTGTGTAAAAAAGGCGTCTTATTCCACACTAAAAAGCCGAAATTACTTTCTTTCCATTTCGACATATATTAGTACTGGTCATGTCAATCCGGTCACCTTCTTTCTCTATACTGCGTAGAACTATTAAAGTTGTAAGAGGGCAGATTTAGAGCAGACAGTCACCAGCCATGAGCAGATCGATAATTCGGTGGGATCATTTGTGCCTAGTAGTCCAGCCAATATTCGCGGGCTAAAAAGTAACCACTTTTCTGGATACGTTCACGTCTGTAAATACAGACCAGCTGTTTTGGCACTTAGTGAAACACATCTTCGCCCACACCTCTCAGATCAATCTGATCTGAAGCTACCTGCTACGAACTAGTGGCATTATTATCTTTCACCGTGGTCTCGCTATTTACGTACCTGCGTAGTGATTTAGCTTTCCAAACTCCACCACAATGTAGTCCCTCTTCCAATCTGGAATTCAATTTCATGTGGTTAAAATTCCATCCCCGAAAGCAAATTATCCACTACTGCTTTATTTACAGAAGCCCCAAACTGGACTTCGACCTTTAACGAAATTGATGCGCTGTCAGACTCCATACAAAGAATTGTATCGCTGTATCCTCGTACTGAAATCGTTATTGCGGGCTATTTCAATATACACATCTAGAAGATGGCTTCGACACTCTGGACAGACAACATTCGAAGGACGGTGTGTTAAGATCTTCGCTTCGGAAAACAGCTTAACCCAGCTTGTAAATGAGCCCACACGAATACCAGACGTTGATAGTCATACCGCCAACACCCTGTACTTGTTTTTAACTTCTCACCTTGACAAATACAAGATCAATGTGCTATTCCCTCTAGGATCGTCGGACCACTGTGTCATATCTAATTTCTCGTACAACTGACCACACATTTAGAGAAATGATTCCTAAAAAAACCGACTGGCAATACGAGAAAGGCAACTGGAACGGATTTAACAGCTTCTGTAACAATTTTAAGTGGTCGTTATATTTCCTCTATAGCGACGTACATGCCACTGCTAATATGATCACAGACACTATTCTCTTTGGAATGAGATCCTTTATCCCTCACCGGATGAAGAGTATTAAACCAAGAAAAAAAGGCATGGTACGACTCGAGCTGTAAAGAGGCTGTCAGGGTTAGAGAAAGGTTTTTTCGGTCCTAGAAGACCAACCCGACAGAAGAAAGCCGAATTCCTGGTTCAAAAGAACCAGGAATGACTGCAACGTCTTTCTCAAGCGTGTGCAATTTCAATACGACAAAAAACTTAGGCAAAAATTACTACAATGCCCAAAGGTATTTAGTAACAAAAATTTACAATGACATTCCAGCTGTCAGCTCTTTGGATAAGGCCAATTGTTTGTTGCACACTTTGCGGCTCAACTCTTCCAGACTGTGCTTTGTCCCCACCTACACTTGAAAGAGCCGAATCTTCAACCGGATGAATCCACTTTCGCACTCGTGTAGTAGCAAGAGTGCTTAAAGATCTTAATATACACAAATCCGCTGGTCCAGATGGTATATCTCCCCTTCTTCTGAAGATGTTTTTTTCCGCGCTGTCAGAACCACAGTGTAAACTTTTTCATCTATCCTACTCCTTAGGACTCTTTCCGCAGATGGAAAACAGCATTTGTCCAGCCTGTCCCTAAAAAAGCCGAATCTTCTTCTCTCTCCTCCTACAGACTAATTGCACTTACGCACCTTCTTTCCAAGGTCATGGAAACGCTGATAAACCGTCAGCTTATGAAATATCTCGAAACACGAAAACTTCTTAATGACCGGCAGTATGGTTTTCATATCAACAGATCCACTGGTGATCTGATGGCATGTCTCACCGAAAAGTAGAAAGAAAAGGTTCATGAATAGATAGTTGCACTTCATATTTCTAAGGCATTTGACAGAGTTTGGCATCAGGCTTTTTGTCGAAAATGCGTGCTTTCGACGACTCTCTTCTTCAATGGATTAGAGACTACCTTTCGGAATGTTCAATTCAAGTTGCCTTGGATGGTTTCAAGTCTGATATTCACAAAATAAATGCTGGTGTGCCCCAGACCTCCGTTCTGTCTCTGACTCCCTTTTTAATTTTCATCAATAATCTCTTGTCTGCTACTTCTAATCCAATATATTCCTTTGCTGACGACAGTACTCTCTGCTTTTCATATTCGTTCCCTGATTCACATCCCTGCTCTTCGGCTGTAGAGAGGGAACGCCAGCGTATGTTCAGCTCATTAAATTCTGATATTAACATCATAACTAATTGGAGAACCAATAACAGAGTAGAATTTAATGCTTCCAAAACACAATGATGTCTGCTGTCGTTAAAGCGAAATGTAAACACCCAGCCATTGCCCATAAATGGCACTTGCATCGTCGAAACCGAAAACCTTTTCATTCTCGGTACCTATGTGTGCCAATGACAACTTACGTTGGAATGACCATATATTCAGTGTTGCCAAAAATGCTGCGAAATGTCTAGGTTTCCTCAAACGATGTAAGAAATACTTCACCTCCTCTGATCTGGCCTCAAAATATAAGACATTCATCCGCCCGAAATTGGAGTACAATGCCTACATCTGGTCGGATGCGCCCAAAATATCTCTTCACCTGCTAGATAGGATTCAAAACCGTGCGATAAAACTCATAGGTGATACTAATATGACTCAAACAATGGACACCCTCGAACACTGACGTAATGTCTCGTGTCTCACCCTGTTTTATCGCTATTTCCACCACCAGTGCTCATAGAAATCGCCAATAGCATTCCGCCCCTTCAAACTTTTAACCGTAACACTCGTCTCGCTATGAATGCTCATCAGTACACCCTCAAGTCCACTTTTGGACGTATGATCACCTTTGATATGACATCACATATCGTCCAAAATCTGTATCCACTTTTAAAGCCTTATTCATTATTCATTCATTAACAAGTATGCGACATACTTCTTCATACTATCTTCTATAAGATTAAAGATATTTCTAACATATGCTGATGACGTTGACATAATTTAATGCAATATAATATGAGCATTCACATCGCTATTTTTAATGTCACCAATAAAATCGTTTAAAAAGACCTTGCGGTTAACAAATTTAATTTTTGATAGATTCGCTATGGCGGTGACCTAAGACTCCACACCTAGACTGTTGGCAGTCTTATTATCAAACAGAGATAAACCCATGTCAACCGGTGACAAAACGTCGTGAAACATGCCTTGTCCACGTTTACTGGACAGATAATTGATAAGTTGCACACTTGTAAGCTGGTAACATGTTTGCAGATTCAATGATGCAGCTGCTTGAATCATGTAACGAATTCGAAATATTCGGTTCACACAAAAAAGAACCTGCAATGAACAGAGCAGACGAGCTCATCGACAATGAAATATTTTCAAAGAAACCTTTGGTTTCAAATTACAACAAAACTGCTTTAGTTGGCCCAATGAAAAATCAATCCATTCAATTCTTTCCTATTTTTCAGATATCCTATTTGTAATCTAACTAAAACAAGGTTAGCAATCAGGCCCTTTTCACCTTATATTTCAATTTTATATTAATTATTATTATTACATATAATCCTTTGCGTTATTATTCAGTAAAAGTTGACGCACCTCAAAACTTAATTTAATAGAAGTCCACTTGAATACAATCACTAATTAATAATATAAAAATAAATTGTTATTTTTACATCCAACAAGAAGTTTAATTCCAAAGTCATTTTATTTGGGTTATTTATTTATTTAATTTAAAGTCGATTTTTTATCTCTTCGGTTTTTTTAGTTTCATAATAGCGTACTTTTATTTCTTTTATTTCTTAATCAAAGGACAACAACAGCGGACACTGCTGTACATTCCACAAAGTACTCCCAAGATAGTAGTATGAAAAGGAATAGACCTGACGTAATTTTTTGTCGACCAAAGTATGCCAAAATTCAGTTATTCTAAGTACTCGTATATACTGGTATCGCACATTTCTGAACAAGGGTGAGATTTTTTATTATTATGTTATAATTAAGATATAAAAAAACTTTCTTGAGAGGGAAGGGTAAATAGTCTATGATGCTGATATAATAACTTTAGCTCGTTTTGTTAGTGGACGTTCTGCATTGATAAACTTCAAATAATATCGTCTGGTATATAGCGGGCGTAAAAGCTTTATCAGAAAACCTTGAAAAAAGAAAGAAATTTCAAAAGATAACAATGCAAGTATTATACTTTAGTAATATGAATGAAAAAGAAAATCTTATCGAGCGTTGAACTGGAGACCTCTTGAGCGTTTGTTACCAACTAATAATTAGGGACTTAGATAAGTTAATTAGTCTTTATTATAGCTTATCTTTAACAAAACATCATTGCTGTATGAAATTGCACCACATATCAACATACGAGTACAGAGCAGCTAATATTTTGTTCCTTCGAGTCGGATTCCGAGTCTAGAGACGTACAAAAGAGGTTCATGTACTAGTATCAGGAAAAAAGATAGTATCAACAGGTGTTAGGGCAACGACGATAGTGCTGAATATTGAAAAATATTTGTGTTCAGACCGAGAACGTGTCGGTCTTCAAATTGTTTTCAGATATGTATAATTTGAAGAACTAAAATGTAATGTAGGCGATAGAAGTGAAACCTTATGAAGCTCTATAAATAGTTGAAATGGTTATTCTCACTCTATATCACAAGTATTTAAAAAAAAAACGTTTCTTTGATAAAAGAAGCCATTTTTCATTAATGAGGAATTTTATAACGTCAATAACTTTGACAAACTATATAAACTCGATAAATAACAAATGCTGCACGGCTGATGACACATGCTAGGGATACTCTACAACATAACCAATTCTCATGTGAACTCGCCATCCTCATACGAAGGCAGCCATGACTCTATGTGCCACTGTTCGAGTGTACTACAGTTTATATGGAGATGGAGGGTCAATATCCCGCGCGCGTGTTGTGTACTTTATCCACCCCTTACACATTAAACACAACTTATTTGAATAGTGGTTTTCCACTTCAAAATTCCTTCACACGGCTCGTGTTTTGTGCACTCACCCACGACGCCCCACTTACCGCTCATGGCTCCCAATGTTCCTTCTGACCGAACTGTCTCACCACGCGCGGTACCCCTCCAGTTTCCTTCTATTATACTTTTTCGTTTCATCGGAGTTTTAGCATTCACCACGAGATGGGTGTTAAGGAGACTTTGAATTGGCGAAACTTTGTTGACTATGTACATAGGAGCAATAACTGGAGGAAATAGGGATATTACATCGTGGGGTAATGAACACTTCATCCTTATTGGATAATATTAGTGGCATTTAAAAGTATTATCACATGGTTTTGAATGCCATTTAGGGAGAGCGCGCGTCTCATAGAAGTTCAGAATCACTTCATGTCGCTTTTTCGTTTCATCGGAGATTCCGAATATTACTGCCCAACGAGCCATAAGAAGTTGCACTTCAAAAAGCAACAGATTATTTTTCTATAATAGGCAAATGTATTTTAATAAATGTTTTTTCGCATAAGAATCGTCAACCCATCAAATGTAAAGCTCACATCATTAAGAAAGAGATAGACCTAAGGAATATACTGCTGCCTTAGTTTTAGATATCGGAAGTAGGCTATTCTTCTTGACAAAACAGAATAAACAACTTACACTCGTACGCTATTTTTAATAAAATTACTCAGCATTGCATTCCCAAGCTAATTGCTTTAGTTGTTGTTGTTTTTTTCCTAGTAAAATAGACTTTCTCTGTATTCTGTACTAGAATTTGAGACGGAAAGGGAAACTAGTCGGATCTTTATAAATGGCTTCAGAATCGATCTAGGATGAAGCCCTGTCGTTTACGTTGAGGACGACAATCTTAGGCGTCACAACGCGTTGGGTAAGCTTTCGTCCTTCTTCCAAGCGGAGACCTACGCAACCCTCATTACAATGGACAATGTTGCTGAATAATGGGGCTAAATGTCTGCCCCTTAATCGGCCGCCAAACTGCGCTAAAGGCCTTACTGAATCGTCTCACCACTACCAAGCTAGCTCTGAATGCAGTCGAAAAGTTGAATTCTGTAACTATTGTCTGGCCCCCGGGATCACAGTAATCACAGGAAATAAAACCGTCGATGAACTTTCTAGACAATGCACAGAAGAGGACATTTCAGGACTTGGACCCGCGTTAGGACCACCTCAATTAGTCAGCAGTTGGAATTTTGATCAATGGATTTCTCCCAGCTCATCTCGCAATACTAAATAAATATTGTGGACTACTTACCGGCGTCTGAATGTTAATTTGCAATAAATAATCTGCAAAATTTTTCACTGAGAAACACCAAGAATACCGCAGACTGTTAAAGAACATCGGAAGATATACGAGTACATTTTATGCGTCAATATCCCGAAAAAAGCTGGTCACTTACAGTTGTGCTTTTAAAAATCTCGACTGCCAGTGAAAGCCGTAGCCGAGGACGAGGTAGTCGTAGTGCAGGATAACCAAGAATCTTTCTTTAAATCTTTTCTAGAAAGTTTATAGAGGCTCTGATTCCCTTAATTCTATTGATCTTTGAAATCAGTAAATTTATCCTTTTAAAAGTATAAAGCTTTTGTTTTGCTGATAAATAATATATGTATGTTAAAATTTCTTACAGTTCATGTCAATTTTTTACATGATGTCAATGTTCAGTGTCGCTTAACTTGTTAACACTAGAAGAACACTCGCATCTGATTCAAACTTATTTTAAAAATCCACATACATATGTCCAAGATGCGGCAAGATAACTTCCTCATTTTATAATGCATTAAAACAAAAATTGGTTGATGGTTTATTGATCGAGAATCTTTGAAGTGCCCTTGTGAATTGTTATTATTTCCTTTGCATGGGTTCTAAATAAAATAAGTCTGCCTACTCCCGAAGCTTTTTAACTCTAACTGAAACAGATCCATAATTGTGGGCTAGATATTCTGATATCAGTACCCCACATCGGGGATATGAGAGCTTTACCAACATCCTGTCTCAATATTCGAGTATTATGGGCCTCAGAGAAGGGAAAAGAGTAGGTCGCATTAAGTAGACCTGGAAAACAAATGTTCCAACTACGAAACACAGACGGAAATTTGTCCATTCACATCAAATTCATACATTAATTTTACATTTAGAGGGGGCGTACGACCTATACTGATATCCGACCTAATAACAGTGGGTGTAATAAGGTGATTCATTCAGCAAACCGGTGAGCCCCATGTATAATAAGTTGTCATGTAGTGGCAAGTAAACATTTTGGCGCCGCACTTGCGAAAGATAGCATTCCACCGTTGGAGTAAACATATGCTTTTTTTTAATTTTGTATTTTTTTTTTTTTTTGGTTTTAAGATACGAACGGGTGGTTAACTTTATAAATGCAGATCTTGCAATTTTGCTTATATGGCCATGCCATGATCAGAATTGACCATGACACCAAGAAAATTGTGCACGGTGTGCTTGAGTTCGGTGTTGGTACTTCTTTAAAAGTGCGTTAAAGTAAATTTTCTGTTTTTCTTTGCATACCTATACATAACATTTATCATACATATTATTAAGTGTGAGTACTTGTAAGCCCTATCTTTAGTTAATAGATTGGTCCGGAATTTCAGCATAGTAAGATTTTGGTTTGAGTAAAATGATATTCAAACGTATGTAATTTCAAACGGATCATTAACACAAAGATGCAACTGACTAAAAGGAAACCAATCTCGCAGGTACTTCATTCAATATTTATGCATGCATCAAAGGTATCACACGTTAAAAGTATAATTTAGGACTACTTTGACAGATTTTGTCAGCATAGACTAGGAGTTACAAGTTCTGTTGCCATAGTTTGCTTAGACATTATCATCGGAAAAAAAAGAACAAAAGCAGTGGTAAAATGTAGCCTTGTAGACTTCAAAAGTGTATCTTTCACCTCTATACATATAAGGAGCATTAACTGCTCTCCGTATGAAAATCCGTTTAATATATATACAATATTCGATTCATTCGCCCATAATGATATGCTTTCTACATGTGGTCGATGCAGGACGATTCAGAACGAAGGCCTGCTCACTCAACATCGAGACTTCAATCAAGTATTAGTTATTGGATCTTGTTAAGAATTACCTTTACTTCTGTTTTGATAGAAACGCATTCATGTATACCATATGTGTCCTTCCAGCTGTGCTCTGTTTAAGTGATCCATCTGGTTTCCGTTTTTCGGCAAATTGGCAATCCGTTGCCGTTCCCACTTTTCCAGGAAATATTAATTTTTTCATGCACTATCCATGGGATCTGTAGCTCTACCAATTTTCTGCTTCGAGAAGTCCTTTTATGTTCGTAACCGTCGCGTTGCCGTCCACATGATTTATCACCATCAAGAAGTGTTTCCTGATTTTAGTGCTGTAATCGAAAACTACCAATTATTAGTGCGCCGCTAGGCCAGGCCGAGATATAACGTCTTTTGATTGCTCGGGAGAGGGCTTTACTACTCAATTGCCTTCTAAGCCCAATGAATCAGCGATTATTCGCTGGTCGGAGTTGAAAGCGGAGCCGAACCGAGTTGCAGCACCCTCTAATGACGTTTTGTCCCAGGCATCGATGTTGTGTGTCTCCCTTTGCTGACGGCATATTCTTCGATTTTCCTTCGTTGCGCCTTCTACTTCAATAATAGCAAACGCTCAATTGACAGCTCGAACATATATACTTTCGTAGACTCAGATTTTGGACATGAGTTGATATATACTCAGTATCCAATCATCACCTGCTGCTTTAAGCAGCTCGTCAGGGATGTCTTTGTAGGGCTGGGTTGAAACCTAGTACATCAGAGGCGACCGCTTTTTAAATCTGATCGCTCTTTAACAATGAAGCCACTGGTCATCTAAGTTCGATGCGGTCGACATCGGATTCCTCGAGATGATTTATCACCAGAGAAACTCGATTAGAAAAAGCTCTGGGGGTCTCTTGCGAGTGAGACAATGGGTTGACAATGAATTGGAAGATATGGACTTGGACGACATGTGGTTTCAACAGGATAATGCCACAAGCCATACAGCACACTCTACAATCGATTTATGGTGAGCGTGTTATCTCAAGAAATTAGCCAGTCGATTGGCCGCGTCGTTCGTGCGCATTATCGCCGCTTGACTATTTTCTGTAGGGCTACGTTAAGTCCTTGGTTTATGCCAACACGCCGACGACGTTGGAAGAGCTCAGAGCCAACATTGAATGCGAAATAGGGGCAGTTTCGGCCGAAATGTGTGGCCGAATCGTTGGAAATTGAGTCCAATGAATCAACCGCTGCAAACGTGCCCGCGGTGGCCATATGAACGAAGTCGAGTTCCATTCATAAATGTTTTGATTGTACTTCTAGCCGATAATAAAGTTTTTGAAATATCTCAAATTCTTTGCGTTTTATTTAAAAAAAAAAGTTGTTAAGTCCTTATTGGAAAACCCTATATAAAACCAATAACAATTTTAAGCCTGTTCACACTGTATCGGCATCAGCCTAATGGAACTTCCTCACGCCACTAAGTGTTATAAATTCTAGTTTCGAATTAGTTTTTTGTCGATGTTGACAACAAATTAATTGTAGAAATTAGTTTTGAAACAAGTTAACCTTCAACAAATTTCTCAATTACAAGTTCTATCTCCGTCTTCCTGAAATCCAATTAAATCTGTAAACAACTCTTTTTTTGTTTTACAAGTCTCTGTAGCCTAACAAATCGCCGACTGCACCCGACCAACGATTCTAATCAAAAGTATTCCATTGAATAATAAATATTTTATAATATTGATCACGTGAAGTGAATACAAAGAGAAAAATATAAATAAAATGAAATGAATCATTGTTCATGATTAGATATCAAATTTTCGTTATCACATTTGGGTTTCAAGAATTTTTTATTTTCCTTCGTAAAGTTAATTAGATTAAGCTGGGAGGTGGGACTATGTACCCTTATCACTTCGGCCAGGTTAGGCCTATTGTAACCTTCTTAAGGTTACCAACCAAGTGAAGGTCATATAAGACGCACTACCGTCAAGCACATTATGCAAGATCACTACAGATTCCCATTCGATAAGTCATCATCCATATGTATGATGCGTTCGAATACATTCCAACTAGTGACAAATTGTTATTATAGAGAGCAGAGTTTAAGTACTACACCATTCCACACCCCATATCGCAACGGAAAAAGATAATTTATACACCAGCACACGCCATGCAATAATAGAATCAAGTATATAAATCCAAGAAAGAAGAAAAAAAAAAGAAAAAAAAAAGAAAAAAAAAAGAGTTGCATCGGAAAGTCTACAGTCCAAACTACAACCACCGCCCCTTGTTTAAAATAAAAAGAACAACCTACACACACAATCTCAAATTCCGATAGCAAAGAAGTTTTGTAATTATTTGAAAAGTAAACACAAAAACGCCAAGAAAAATGCAAAAAACTCTTTTGTTAAACATTCAGAAAGCGACGAACAGAAAAACAACTATGCACGTATATTTTCCGCTGCCTCTTCGTTTTGCTCGTACATATAAATAATTCTAAAAATAACCGCTTCTATACGTAAACACAGCTCGGAGCCGGGCGAATAATAACTTTTAATTATTATCTCACAGCAGCAATCGTAAACAAAAGACTACAAAATAAGAAACTCACAAAAAAAAACCGAGAAAAATACAACTAGCGACGAATGAATATACACCTTTTTGAGAAGAAAATTTAAAGCAAAACAACAAGTTATTATAGAATGCAGGTAGGCAGGCAGGCGGGCAGTCATTGAGGCAGTCGCCGTAGGAATTTAGCAGTTTAAACTTGTTGCTAACAGGGAAGCACTAAAAATAAAAACAAAACGAATGTTGTGTCAGCAGAACAGAACAACCACCTCACCAAAACAACAAGGCGATGAAGTACAAGGCAAACGCATACTCGTATTTCTCCAAACTAGAAAATAAAATCAAAATGTATATAAGAACAGGCCGACTACATACGAGTATTCATATGCATACGACTACTCGTACTCGTACGTGCAAAAATATGTTAAAATGGAAAAAAAAATAAACAATTGTCTTTTTCTTAATCTGTTCATCGCATCGAAGAGGCATTTATGAATTTGTTCATCTCGTTTTATTTACAAAAAATATCATTTGTATCTTTATATTCGCATCCTACGGGCTAGATAGGTTAGCATGATGACCAACCAAAAATTAACCTTAATATGGCCAACAATTAAAACAAACAAAAATCATTTATAAATAACAGAAAGAAAGAACGAAAAATAAGAAAAAAAAATAATAATAATAAAGATTTAAGTAAACAATATGCATTCGTGTGAGTTGTAGGTTGTAAATTGTGTGTTGTATGTTGTTTGCAGTAAATCAGCTGACTGACTTTGCCGTGACTACGCTTACAAATACGATTTTAATTTTATTATTATTTAATTTAATGAATTTTCATTTTATTCTTCTTCTTAATTTCTGGCTTAGTATTTAATCTAATCGTGTATAACAAGACCCAGAGAGGGAGTTGTACTTTCATTTAACACGAAACTGCTGCCCTCCGTCTCTGTGTTTCACTACGAATTTTGAGTTAACGTTCAGTAAATACATTATATTTATGAGTGTACAAAAAATTAACGCGCAATAATATAATATAATAATGGTAATAGTAGTAATAATAATAATAATATACAATGTACGTAAAATATTCCTATCTATTATATGATAAATACATCGAAAAATAGTCAGAAGCGATTTCAATGATTCTTAAATATCAGCGGCTCTCTCCTTTTTTGTTTCTATTTTATCTGTCCTTACAAAATCTAATTGCTCTTCGTACTGCTGCTCTTCGAGGACGTCGTTGAACAACCCAGCTGTGAGACGAGTATATCGTAATCCTCCAATGATGTCTCGAATAATTCTAGTTGCTTGGAGAGATCTTCGACGGGATCAGCGACAATACCTTCCGATACGGTAGTCGTATTCAATTCGCAGGAGTGCAGCGGAGGTGCATGATAGCAATCACGATAGAATTTCGCCAAATCATTGACATGCGACGATGGGCTGGCAAAGGGAAAATTCAATTCTTTCAGTAGATTCTCATCGTCTGGCGGAAGTGATGTTCGGGAGGGTTTTCTTGTTTTTTTATCTTCGATAGTGACAGGAACAAGTAAACTTTTAATTGGTGATTGTTGTTCATAATTTTTAAAGTTCACATTGTTATTGTTATTATTATTATTTGAGGTGGCAATAATAGGCGATTGAGTACCATTCTCATGGGAAGGACTACTACTGTCGGCACGATTTCTCTTCACCAACCAATCGAAAGGCGGTGTTTCCGGCAAAATGTAATCATCCTCTGTGTATTGTTTGATTTTTGTTACATCAACAAAGGCTCCTGGCCTCAGGGGCTTATCGATGTCGATGACTTTCCTTTCGCTTGCCTTCTTAATATGATGATATCGAATGTGTTTCGGACTTTGATCTCTTAGGAAATGATCACTTTTCAACATTATCGCCGTGTCTGAGTGTTGACTGGTCGGCGATATGGTCATCTTGGTACGGTATGCCACCGACATGGTTA
The DNA here is from genome assembly GCA_949129095.1 of Volucella bombylans. NCBI lineage: Eukaryota > Metazoa > Arthropoda > Insecta > Diptera > Syrphidae > Volucella > Volucella bombylans. The sequence goes on along the minus strand of OX422140.1, from coordinate 122,584,198 downwards.
AATTCCCAACAATCGTATTCAATTGTCCGACTTTAACGTTCTTATATCCTTCACCGAGCGTATGCACTTGTGGTTTATCCACGTAAACTCTGTAGTAAATACTATATGAATCGGGACACTGACGACGTGACAATTTATAAGCAGGTGTCGCACGAGTTAGAGAAATCAGTGATTTCAATAGAATTCCCATACGATTGTAAATGGCGTGGGCAGCTGTTAATACCTGTTCGTTTTTACCCTCCGTAGGCGGTGATTGTAAGTCCAATGACCAAACCTCCAGGATCATTTGATCCTCTTCCACTGTCTTCAATGAAATCTCCACACACAAAGGCAATCGTTTCAAAATAGTCTCACCTTGCGCTAGATTTAAGGCTTTCTTCGTTTCGGCATAAACGTCTGGATGATCTTGGATAACAATGTTAAACCAATCGTTACCAGTTGCAAGGGGATTACACTGAGTTTGGATTTTTTCACCGAGTCGCGATTGTACAACCACTTGAGTGGACTTCAGAGCAAGAAATTTGATAAATTTTTCCAAGTCTTTTTCGGCTGCGTTGAGGCGCGTAGCTGACATTATATACAAAATTCCACGGAGAAATTCGAAATCAGTAAATCGCGCACAAACACTAAATCACCAGAATTTCGAAAGCACTGAGGATAATTTCTCACTTAATTTCGCACCAGATAATTCAGTGTAATTTGTTTGGTTTTATTTTTATTGAAATTTATTTAAAAGCGCGAATGGAAAATTTTTCCACATTCAGATGAACAATACGTAAGAAAAATATACAAAGAACGTCCGCCATTTGCGAAGTGAAATGTCAGAATTGGCATTTGGATGGCCATCAAAATTGGACTTGGTGCAGCTGCTGTGGGGAAAACAACATGCCACGATACAGGCGTCACGTAGTCAACATATTCAGCTGGTTGTTGGTAGAATTGTTTCGTGTATGACGGGCTTGTACAGATATGGTATAGAGGTGAGTTTTGAATGATTTATGGAATCTTAGTGGCATTTTTTGGGGAGAATTTGAAGGAGTATCCTTGAAATTTGTTTTGATAGACTATGCAAAGTGATTGTGTAATTATTTACTTTTTTTTGCAAATTGACTTGAAGATTTATGAAATTGTGGGTGTGCTTTAAGGGGTGCGAGAGATATGAAGGTTTAGTGTTTATTTTAAATTGGACTTTTCAAGTTATGTGTTCTAATTTATTTATATCATTAGTTGTGTATTGTATAATATTGAATGCGATCAAACAATGCCATATCGAATTACAGAATACTGGTCAACACGGTCACTAATAATTTCATTACCAGTATTGAGATTACTTCACACTTCATTTATCATTATTTTTGAACATTTGAATACTAAACTAAAGAGTTCAATGAAGATACATCTCACAGTGATCTAAGAAATACTGAATTCTTTACAATAAATCATAATAATAATTGTAACTTACAAAATGCTTTCGTAATTTTTATTTTTTTTATAATTACTTATGAGCAGACAAGTGATTTGCCAAAGAAAATTAGCAAGAAAAAAGAAAGTCACCGATGTACGTTGGTTTTGAATGTATGCAGCATATAATGATTAGGAAATAAAGAGCTCGGCGGGCATTCAAGTTCAACCATAATAGGCGAAAACAAACTGAAGTTAATATATGTTAGAACGGGACGAACGGATTCCTTAAGTTATTTCAAATGGATAAGTTGCCCATAATAGGATTTTGGAAATGTGCTCATCTATCAAGTCAAGTTGTCATTTATTTTGTGTTTTGTGTATATGCATTTAGTTCCCGAAAATTATTCTCCACCGTCTATGAAAATTGAATAAAAGATAATCAATTAAAAAGTCCTCAACGTTTGTAATTTTTGTATTTTTGTATTTTTTTTTTATATAATTTACGCGCGCCTTAGGGGTTGATACCCTTTTACTGTTGCCAGGGCGCGGGCGGAAAGCTAGAAGGAGGAGAAAGGAAAATAGTTTTTTTTTAGTTGTGTGTTTGGTTTCGATATTCGCTCTCCAGGGGGTGGGAGTCCGAATAGAACGGAGAGTTTTTTCTTCACTCAGAGTGATTCGAAGGTTATAATTCACAGTATTTTTTTTGTGCTTGAAATTCTACAACAGCCAAATCTACGTGTCAGTGTTATGCCTCACACTCATAATTTTTCTGCCTAAGTTCCAATTACACAAATGAGAAACTTGAAAAACGTGTCAAGTGGGTAGGATTCGAACCTTGGCCCTCCGAGTGACAAGCGATTGCTAGTACCACTACACCACGGCCACCCCCGTGTATACATAATAATATTTGTTAAATAAATAAATGTACTTCTCTCAAGAAAAACCACAGCTTTTTGTAATCGATAATTTGCAATTAGTTGGTCAGCTGTCAAATTTTCTTACTTTACGTTTGAAAGCAAAGGCGAACGAAAACTCTACGAAACGGAGCAACATTATGGGCATTCTGGGTGCAGGATACTAATCGCTTGTAGCTGCATATTTACATACGTACACGTACAGGTCCTTTTGCCAATTATGGGTCTGCTTTTAGGAAAGAATCACGTACCTCCGAAAGTAGAAACTGATGAGCATTCATAGTGAGACGCGTGTTATAGTTGAAGCTTTGGAGGGAGGGAGTGCTACTGACAATTTCGATAGAGCGCTGGTGGTGGTAAGGAAAGGCAAAAGACATTTCGTCGATGTTCGAGGGTGCCAATTGACAGTGTAATATTAGCATCACCTATGAGTTTTATCTCACGTTTTTCAATCTTGTCTAGCAAGTGCATAAAGGTCTTAAGAGCACTTGACCTGATGTGGGCTTTTGCTGACGGAACTGATATTGAAGGATTCAATTCAACTCAACTCAACTCAACCCTTGAATTCGAAGGTTGGGTACAGCTCATAGCCAAATGGAAAAATTTCACCATCATATACTAAATTGGAGTGAATGAAGTCGGAGCAATTTTATTACTGTAGTATTACATGTATTTTTAAGAAACAAAGAATGAATTCTTAAGTTATTATTATTAAATAAATGTATATATTTTAGTGCGTCCATATAAGGACCCGACAACAATCTAAAAACACTACTTTGTCGTAGAAGAAAAATTGGTTAGGAAGCCATTACTATGTCGAAAGCAAATGCAACAGATTGCAATTCTTAAACCACGGAAAAGGGGAAAAAAAAGATATGGTGCAATGTACGAGTAATAGGTGCAAAAAATGATTTCACTTTAGCTGTGCTGGTGTGGATGCAACAGTAAAGAATTAAAGTTTGAAGTGAGTTGCCTTCGGTGAACTTAATGGGACTGTTTGTAATAAAAACTCAGCTGGTGAACAGGTGGACATGTCAGGACCTCCATCGAGTATTAAGTTGTATAGGCGATTCATTGCATCTACAAGCAATGACCTTCGCAATCTTAAATTGGAGATGTGACGCTTAGGGGAGCAGAGGTTGTTGGATGTTGTTCCTGGAGAAGGAATAGAAAAAGGAACAAGATTATTTGCGAAAAAAATTTGAGATGCTGCCTATCGAAGACGAAACAAAGGAATTTGGTGATGTTTCAAGGTTCTCAGGCAGATAGGAGGTTGATTGGACTAAACTAAATAAACTTCTACTGAGAACATTAAAATACCGGGTGAGGCAGTTCTCGAGAGGGAGCAGAGCTTTGTGGTACCACACCCAGTCATAATAGAAACCTCTCTAGGTCAATGGAAGATTGCTGCTCGTCAAGTGCTGGCGAAGGAACTCACATCGTTCACAGGAAATCCAGAAGAGTGACCGCTATTCATAAGCAGCTACAAGAATACCACGAAGTTGTGTGGGTTCTCTCAAGACGAAAATGTATGGCGGTTGCAGAGAGCTTTAAAAGGCAATGCTTTTTTAGCTGTGAGTTCGCGTCTGATGTTACCTCGTTGTTCCTAAGGTCATTGCCGAACTACGTATATTGTATAACCAACCGTCCTACATTGTGCCCACGATGCTGAAAAATTAAAATAAGATCCGAGTTACCACCGGAAATTGATCGGTTGGAAACAATAATTCAGTACGCTCTATCAGCGCGAAGTTTTAAATGTACGATGGAAACTTCGGGGTTGTACAACGACATCAATGATCCCACTTTGTTACAGGAATTGATCGATAAGCTGCCAGAATCACAAGGTTAAATTGGGCCTGGATAATCGTACGAAATCTGTGAAAAATAATAAATGTCAAACACACTTGCATACGCATTCCGAGGACCGGAAGCTTTCGTAGAATATACTTGTGGAGGAACGAATCGCTCAAAACCTGGGCTTCGAGGTAGCGCATAAGCCGTTGTGTCTCAAGTGGATAACAGATTTAAGAAAAAAGAAGTTCCGTTACAAATTGGCGTCTGTTTAATCCGTGGACGTGGAAGATGCGAAGTGCGGTATACTTATTGGTATTAACAATTAAAGATTCTTACTCGCACAAAAAACCTGAGCGAAGTGCATCGATTCAGTAGTAGTAATACTTAGTGCTCTGTAGAAGAACGGGAATGTCTACTGTTCTGGTTTGTTGTAGGGCTATCACGACGACGTATTGTAGGAGAGCTTTGCAATTCCTTTGAAGAGGCTCAAATGTATAGAAAAGAAGATGCCATTTGATACTTCCTTGCTAAACAAGATAAGTGGACAAATGCAGGAGTTTTTGGCCAAAGTCTATGTCAGAAAGCTAAGTCAGATACTTCCTAAAGAAGCACATTCAGAATCACCAGATAGTTTGCTAGGAAGCCCAAGGGATCAAAGATTGACATCAGAACCCTTAAAAGCTCACGTTTAGTTGGCGGTCTTGTAGCCTCTATGGCGTCGGTGGCGTACTAAAAATTAAAAGATGGAAGTTGTGTGGGCTCTATTTTCGTTGGTGCTAAATGTGAAGTTGCAGGCGGCTCTGGTAGGATCTGGACTGTCTAGTGTGATCATAAAGAGCCACGTAAGCATCATGGAGCGAGAGTTTCTCTCGACTGACTCACGAAGCGTTTTGTGCTGATTGCGAGCAGTCGCAATAAAGTTTAAACAATTCGTCAGGATGAGTGGAAATGGGTCCCGACAAAAATGAGCAAATAAAACGTTGAATCGAACAGCAGATGGTTCCAACGGGCGGAATTTCTGTACGGGAGAAACCCAAAAGGAGGGACTAAGGCCACTATTTCTGCTGTTGACTGTTCCCAACGATCCAGTAATAAACGTCAAGCGATTTTTATCTTAGAGACGCCTACATCGAGTTATAGCGTGTATGTATAGATTTAGGAATAACACGCAGCACAGGCGAACTAACGTGAGCAGAGATGTCTTAATATCAAAAGAGCTTCAATAGAGTCATGCCTTATACAGATGGCACAGATGGACACGTTCGCAAATGAAATAGCTATGCTGAAAAATAAATTCAGTTGTTCAAGTTGTCACCAGGCTTAGACAACGACGGAGTGCTGGATGCAATCCAGTTAACTTAAGAGGAGCAGAAAAAGAACTTCGAGAAGCATTGATGAACAAGGAAGCGGTTCGAAACACATTCATCAGTCCTGGAACAAAATGTTTCTTTAATCCACCGGCTGTGCCGCATATGGGAGGCTGTTGGGAACGGCTGGTCGGCTAAGTCAAAGTAGTATTAAAAGAGATCACTCCCGAAACAAGCGACTGGAAGATGAGTCTCTACGATCAATTGAAGTTGAGAGTATTGTGAACTCATGTTCTTTAACTCGTGTCTCATTGGACACCCAGCTTGCGTCATCAAGCGGCAGCAAGCAACCAGGGAAGTTCAAGTTCAAGAGCTAGAGAGTTGCTCAACAATTGTCTAACCATTTTTGGCCCCGTTGTATCCGGGAGTATTTGCCGTCACTCTTGAAGAATTTGATTTCCTGATCCGACCACATGGGCATTGTACTCTAATTTTAAACCAATAAGTGCGTTATACACTTTTTGGCGCATCTTTTTATACCCTTTTCAAGTAGTTCATTGTTTGATCTTGGGAAATTCCAGCGGTCGTTTCTTATTTACCCTTTAATTTTATGACTTTTAGACTTGAGAAAATATGTACCTGTTCACAGGTAGTAAAAGTTTCCGGGTTCCAAATTTCCAACAGGTATATGTTAAAAAGTGAAAATCGATTGCAAAATGTATGCATATTAAAGCCTTATGAGAAAGGAAAATTATTTCTTACATTCCTTGAGGAAACGTAGACATTTCGCGAGATTTTTGGCGACATTAAATATGTGTTCATTCCAACGTAGATTGTCATTGAAACAAATACTTAGAATGGAAAGTTTTTTGGCACGATGCAGGTGCCATTCATGGATAATGGCTTGAAATTTAAATTGCGCTTTAACAAACGCAGACAGCATTGTGTTTTAAAAGCAATAAATCCTTCACTCTTGGTGTTTTCTCAATTAAATAGTAATGTTTAATATCGGAATTGAATGAGCTTCGCTGCTGTTCTACAGCTGAAGAGCATGGATGCGGGTCCATGAACGAAAATGCAGGGTGTACTGTCGTCAGTAAAGCAATGTAGTGGATTAGAAGTAGCAGAAAAGAGAGCATTGATGGAAATTATAATGAAAAGAATAACGAGGATAGCACGGGGCTCTGGGGCACAGTAGCATTAATTCTGTGGATGTTAGACTTAAAACTATCGAAGACAAATTGAATTTAACGTACCGAAAGATAATATCTATTCCATTGAAGAACAGATTCATGGATCCCAAATGCACGCATTTTGGACAAAATAACCTTTGTCAAATGCTTTAGGAATATCAAGTTCAACCATCTTGTTTTCGCCAGATTAGTGTGGATTTTGGTTCCACTTTTCGGTGAGTCATGTCATCAAATCACTGGATCTGTTACTATGAAAATCGTTCTGTAGGTCATTGAGAAGTTTTCGTTTATCAGCGATTCCATGATCTTTAAAACAAGGGAGACCTCTTCAGAAGAAGGGGAGTTTGAAGATTCGACGATGACATCCTATTAAAGATTCGACTACCACAAGTGTAGGTGGTGATATGAATGACACAATCTGAAAATGTTGAGCTGACTGCAAAGTCTGCAGCAAGCAGATTTGCCTTGTCCAATGAGCTGATGCCATTTCAAATGAGCGTTAGGGTGGTGGATGTGACAAAATTTCAAATGTTTTCGACGAACGACCAAATGTTTTTACTGTCAGTCATTCCTGGTTCGTTTGATCCGTTTTAGGTTTTCCTCTGTCGAGTTAGTATTGTCAGACAGAAAAAACATGTCTCTAATCCTTACAGCCAAAATGTATAAAGCGACGCTGCAATGAAGGACGACAACCACTCGTGAACTCTCAAATCAAAATGAAGTAAGAATAATCAAACAAAGCTGGTGAATCTGATGGCGTACTGGCTGAGGCATTCAAAGCTGCTGGAAATGGCTTTGTAGAGAGCATATACCAACTCATTTCTCAGATCTGGCCAGAAGAGCGTGTCTGAGGAATGGAATCTCGATATCGTCTGCCCAAAAAAGGAGACCCTCTCAACCAACTATAGAGGTGTAAATCTCCTTAACATCACATACAAGATCTTATCTGGCAAATTGTATGAACATCTAAAACCCTTCATCAACAACCACAGATCCAGGAAAATACTTCAAATCGATACTCACCATCTTTTTATCGATTTTAAGGCCGCATATGATAGCTATATAGAGCCATGTCTAATTTTGACATTCCTGTTAAACCTCTTTTAGTCTAAGAGCCCGCAGTATAGATTTGGCAGTGAAGGATAACAAAAAATATGTACATTCATAGGTAGTACTTATTAGTGTGATTTCAAATAAGGCAGTCTGGCAGTGTTTACTGACGGCCGAGGAAAATAACAGTACTTTTAAAATGCGAAATTATGCCCAACAGGAATAGGGGAGATAACCATTTAATTTTTATTGAAAACGATAGAGCAAAATTTGCTTGCTTTAAATTCATTTATGCCAGACGTTTAGGATGCGGCGAAGGCCACGCCAGACGCCATCAAAGTGTTTGAATTATGCCCAATTTTGCATAATTAAGGTAACCATGTCAATTTTACATAAAACATAGAACAGAGTTATATTATTATGAATATATGGTTCCAAGACGTTTACGTTGAAGGCAGACGCCGTTAAAATAAGCAAATATTCCATTTTTGCATAACTAACATAGCCAATTTTTTTTTCTCTCAAAAGATAGTTCACATCTTCCAGGTTACAAAAATATGAACGCCAGACGTTTTGCGCACGCCTAAGTTCTTGCCAAACGCGTCCAAAGTGACTAAAGTAACAAAAAACATGAAATGTACCCGATCGAAAATAACTTATAAAATTACTATTTTTGTGCGTAAACACTAGAAATTGACCAATAAAATAATAGAACACCCATTCTTTATAAATATACCAACCCCAGATATTTTAGCTATCGCCAAGTCCTCGCATCCAAAGTATCCAAACCTAACAAAACCATCCAAACCTCTTAAACCATACGTCTAATAATTCATGTTGCCACCTGAAATTTCTAACAAGTGAAGAACAATTTCCACCGATTACCAACACATTACATTGTAGTGCTGTGATCTGTCATGAATTACAATAATACCTACGTTGTTATTCGAATTATTTTTAAGTGAAAATAGAAAGCCTTTTCGGATTAGCTGACGACAGCGTGGTGAACAATGGCGGCGTTGGAATATAAATCCAAACGCAAAGTTAAGGCAACGAATTTTGGCTTAGGCTAAATTAAAAAAAAAATGCTAGAATTCTTTATTAAATATGGTAACTTCAAACACCACGAAGCCATTTATTAGTAAAAAGGTGCAACATTAATAGATAGATCTCAAACTTCGCACCTACGACGCAACGGTTACAGAACGTAATTGGTGTATTATTGTACAAAAAAAAACATTAATGCTACAATATTTCGCCACAGATTTCGCATGCCAAGCTACCACACAAAAAAAAGGCGTCATTGAAGAAAAGAATTTTTAACAGATAGAGGAACAGTGAAATCTGAAACGAACCATTTGAACATTTGTTTTGTGAAGAGTTTCGAGTTCGGAATTTTCTGCTTTGCAGTAATTATTTGTGAAATACAAAATGAGCGATAACGAGGAAAATATACGTCCTTTCCCGTATCGCAATACTTGTAAAATGAAAATTTACGTCAAAGACGATATGATTTGTAAGCGAAACATTCATGTCCAGGTAGAAAGTTATATTTGAAGATGATTTTCGGTGGATTTTTGGTGCAATCAACCTTCCTCTTTCCAACTTACTAAAAATCTACCGACATGCCTTTCAATCCCATGCTTGTGTGGCCATCCAACGAAATCCTTCCCGAGAAAGAAACTTCCACTTTTTGACCAAATTTTTAATTAAGACACACTGTAAAAACGTAACCACTATGAGCTCTTTGTCGTGCCACTGTCACTTTCTTACCACAAAAAATTTCGAATTTTATGAATATGAGCACAAGTGCAAATTTTATAAATATGGAGATAAGTGCGTAAATGACCACATGAATGACATTATTTCTTTGGTGCACAAAGGAAACAAGTGTAGGTTTGATTGGTAGTGAGATCTAACAGGACAAACGATAACTACACATCATTTAGTAGTTTTCGTTTAAAGTTAAACAAGGATTACTCAAAACTGTGCTACTGTTACTTAGACCCCTTGATTTCTGACCACTTCATATGATAAATATTTGGAAACGTCAAAAGAATCAGTGCTGCCACATCCTAAAAATTTATCTGACAACCGTCGTATGTAAATTTAAACGTCAAATAGTATTGTGTGTAACACCAGATTCCTGTTCTCGGGCAATCGATTGTGTTTGGCTTCGTTGTTGGAATCCTTCATAATTTTATAGCTTTTATCTCAATAATGTTGGCAGTTAAGTCAGAAGAAGTTTTTAGTGTTCCATTGGAGTTCAAATTGTTCGCAAATAAAAGAAATGTAAAACGCCATAATTGCGTGATTTTCATTACAATAAATCCACCGATTTTATTTAGTAATTTCTTGAGAAGTGCTTTCCAATGGTATACAACTGGCTTAGAAGAAGCTGTGCGAAATCAATTCTTACTTACGTGATCGCCGAGGAACTTACAACAGTAGTTCATTGTTCAATGTTTGCTTTTCCACAAACATATCGTACCGCGAAAACTTTAAGATCAACATTTTTAAAATCAACAGTCAATTTTGTAAAATAAATTCCACCTTACCGACGCAGGTTACCAAAGTTCACAAGCTATTTTGACATTTCCTCCATTGCCCTCAAATTCGTTCAGATTATAGGATTTCGGTTCGTAATTTCCCCTTCTTAATTTAGAAACACTTTACACATAACTGTTGTTGTTCTGCACAACGCGCCCACCAAAAAAACGCCTACAACTACAATTCGCAATCTGACTACACGCCATCCATCGTTCTACTGTCTCGTTTCTGTTTTTGTTTTCATCAGCAGTTTCATTACATTTCTTCCCCTCGAACTGTACACTTGGTACTCACGCGCCTCTTGTATTTTGTTTTTCATTTCGGATTGCTTCGTTCGTATCTAGTCGATGTTTTTTAACTTCTGATAGTTTTTCCTTTTTTCGCACTTCCCGTGTATTATCTTTGTCTTGTCGAAGTAGAAAAGAGTTTGTGAATTATTGTGAGTGATATTGATAAAACGAAAAACAAATCCTCCCTGTTGAATGCGGAAGTGCGGGTAGAGTGCCAGAATTCCATATTTGACACTAGGAGGACGTAATCAAATCAGAAGAATCCACACAAATTGTGATAAATCCGCAAACGGCCATCTGTGTCAAGAGATTAAAGTAATGGTCTGATACATTGTATTCTCGATTAGAACGTGTAGAATCTACGCCTCCTCTACGCCGTTTTACAGTGACTGCAAGTTAAATACACTCCACATAAATTAATTGAAAAAGCACCCGCACTAATCAAGATGGATATAAAGTTTGTTAACGTCCTGATTCTTGGATTTGGTTTCATGTTCGTGTTCACATCGTTTCAGACGATGGGCAACATCGAGGTAGGTAATCGCATTGCATTGATGGTGGTGGGAGGTTTTAGTTTATTTCTTTAAGCGTTATAAACTTTCTATTTTTTGTTTTTTTGTTTTTGATTGTTGATTGAAATTACATGTTTAGCTCTAGGTTTCGTGGTATTTAATGATCCAATGGCTTACGTAAATCATATAAAAAAAAAATAAAAAAAAACCAAAACAAAACCGAAAGAAGAGTAGAATAAAAAAGATACTTTCACCTGAGAGTACGGTGATTGGTTTTATCTAAAACAGATTTGGTGTTGCATCACTTTGGATATTTGTCGAAATTTATCTTTTGTTTTTCTCCTTGTGTACTGTAAAGGTGTTCCTTAGATGGTGTGTTTGCGCAACATCGGTCTTGAATGTCTGCCGTTTATGTGCCGGTTGTTGACATTTATGTATAATCGCCCACACGACATGAAGATTCTGTTTTGCTTTTTCTCCGAATCGGCATTTGCAACAGTTTATGTATGTTTGAATTTTAACATGATTGGGTGGGTGTCGTAAACTATTGTTTTAAAGTAAGTATTTCACTTACTTCACAAGCTCGCAACACATGAAAAGCCTCTCTGAGAAACGGCAGCCTTCCTTTGTCTTCGATGCTGGGCTGTTTCCAGTTGTCCGGACCAAGTGTTTTGACGTCTGATGTATCGCACCTGGTCGCTGTGATTTGAAGATCCTCTTTGCTGGATTATTGTCCATTCGTTCGATGTGGACGAGCAAGTGTAAGTAGTCTATGTGTTTTTGCTTTCTGGACTTCATCCACATGTAGTAACAGCTCATAGAGTTCGCGGTTATATCATCTCCTCCATTCGACCTCGTCACATTCGGGACCAAAAATTCCACGAAGAAATTTCCTTTCGGAATTATTTAATATCGTCCAGCACTGGGCTCCATATATCACACATGGCGTGATCACTGTTTTGTTGAGCATGAATTTCGTTTTCCGAGATAGGCTTCAACATTTGTCTCCCCAAACGGAAGTAACTGTGGATTGCTAGGTTAAGTCTTCATTGAATCTTGTCGCTCTCATGTGAATATTCCATCAACTGGAAAGATTTATTGAAAATAGTGCTTTCCTTGTTAACACCTGCCCTGCGCACTACATAACAGTGTTTCTCTTGCCGAAATCTGGCACACGTTTGGAAAAGTTTGGACGAATTGTTTCGAAAAATTGTCAGCGGTTTTGATGTCGATGAATGGATTGGGAGCCTCTATAGACTAGCCTTAGTGTGATCTTAACGCCGATCGTCGAGGTGCCGGGCCGCAAGCCACACTGGTACGTGCCGATTAATGTGTTGCAAAACGGTGTGAGAGGGTCTTATGTGCGACATTAAACAGGGATATGCCTCGGCAGCTCTTACAGAGCTAATAGTTCTATCACGGGACATTCTTTCATCGACCCTTACCTGGTTGACGATTCAACACCAACGCGAAAACATCACCTCGATTTTTGAAAAGCGCCCCTGGTTGACGGCCTTGTCGTTGTTCATCTTTTTGATAACTGGGCAAACCACTTCTATACTGGGAGAGGGATGGTTTCTTCTTTGATTGGAAGCGGGTTCCCTCCCTATTTTATCACTCTCTCTACCTGATGATCATCAAGTAGCTACTAAAAGAGCTACTTAAGCACATTTACTATTCCCTGCGCCTCTCTAGGTTTTTTTTATCTCTCTCAGAGAGTCTGCGTCTAGGGTTTGAGGGCAACTGTTACTTGCTTGGAAAAAGACAAGTGAATTTTCGCGCAATAGAGCAAAAATATTAGACACGAGTCTTGTGCTTTGACGTTGAACCTGTGTTGGCACCTGTCCCAAAACATCTACAGTCCTTTTTTGCATCATTCGTATTCTTACTCCAGACGCAACTTACTGATTTCCTATACTTGAAAATCCTTTCCGAGTAAGGGCCATTGCTGTTTTAGTTCCGTCTTTCCATCAAATTTCTTTATTTATGTGTAATCGGCATTCCGAAACGACAAAATAACCTCCCTACATTTGCTGGTGTGCAGTGAGTAGTAGAGTGGAGGGGATATCGCAATCGACGGAGAAGAGGGGGAAGTTTTTGTGCCGTTCAGTACAACATGGGGTGGACGATTGCAAAGCGAGCTTCTGCCGTCGAGGCGTTCATTCGCTACAATATTTCAGTTGTCACGACTCAGCCTGCGTGACATTGCCGGCATGCTCGCCCATTTAATCTCGTGTGATTTTTTTTATGGGGTAACTTGAAAGCAGAGGTGTTCAAACGCTGCTCTAGGAACCTGAAGCAAGCAATAAGCGAGGAAATCCATCGCATACCTCAAGCCTTTCTGGAGAGAGTTACTGACAGCTTTAGAGTACGCTTCTTGCAGTAGTTCATTGACAGTCACGGATTCCACTTGTCCAATATCGTTTTTAAAACTAAGTGGGAAAAACCTTCCTGAGTCATAGAGTAAGTAACTCAAATTAAATTTGTTGTATACATAAAACTTGTGTTTTTATTTACATTTTGAAATGAGAAGGTTATTTTGCCGCACCCTGTACTACTCTTCAATTTTTCTTAGAAATTGTGCTATATATTTTGGGAGTTCACGCTAACGGTTTCGATTTCTTCACTAAAAATCCTGTCAGCAAAAACCGGAGCTGGCTTGCTGGTGGTTCGCCCAATATTACTTTAGAATCTCAATCAGTCTGTGTTTGGTGACCATCATTTAAAATTGTTAAATCGTGTGATTTCCACGTATTCCACTGATTTTTTTCTGAAACCGTTTCCTCCATGAGAGCCTTCGATTCCTTGATGTGTCTGCTTCCCCACCGGGGAACAGCATTTCCTTTCTTAAATCTCTATTCATTGATCGCAATCGCGCTAAAATGTTTATTTTTAGATTGCTCACTGCAATAATTGCTTCATTTTGAAATACAAGTTTCATGGCAATTACACTTGACCGGGTGCTGGATTTTGATACACACAGAAACATCAGAAATCTTAGTTGCCAGGACTAGTTCGAATCTTTTCCCCCATTGTACCGAAGTTCCCGCTTATGATGGTTACCCAATCTATTTTCTCAAAGCATTTTTTTTTTACCCACCTACATAACTAGAAGTAAAAAATCTTAAATAATTTTTCTTTGGAGGTATTTCACATAGTAGTATTTTGTTGTATAAAGTGATCGCACTTCGTGTAGTGATTTATGAATATTGCTTTGTTTAAGTAGTTTTCTGATATCAAAAATATTTATGCAGCAATGACCATTTCGAGTTCTTACTTCCTATATTGCGAGCAAGTTTGTGGGCTAAGAAATTGTGAGTATCGGTTCTGCTAAGAGAACGGGTGAACGGCTTTGTGATGGGCCTGTTCAATAAAAGATATAATTTTGCATGCAATATTTTTTTTTATTTTTAGTGAAGTTGAGACTAACTTTCTTTTGGCTACGATTCTATTCGTCTGTCCAAATCTTACAGAGTGTAATGATGACCCAAGGCTTTTTGGTAATCCTTTCACTATACTGGTAATGATCAAAATCTAAATGTGTGATGTGATCAGTTACATTAGTAGCACATTGGGTCGGAGAGAGCTAATCCTTTTATTCGTATGTCGAAAGCGCGTAGATATACATATGTACCGATGCATGTGGTATATTAAGCGTCCGAACATTAAAACATTTTGATAGGGCGTCAATAGGCTTACCAGTCTTTGCACCACACTACATCTTGTAGGTTAAGTTATTCTGTCGTAAGAGGCATTTTAATCGGGCATATGGTGCTGAGATTCCATTCATCCGGCATACATTCTTCTGACCAGAACATAAGTTTCCAGCAGATTTGAATACGTAAGCCGTCAGCTTACGTAGGTCCAGCTGATTTGCTGGATTTTAGTTTAGATACTCTTATTGCTATCCTTACTTCGTCCTGTCAGGTGGACGTAAGGTTTGGCTATCATCATCTAAGTTGAATGGTCAATTCTGCCTGACGGCAGGATGGTGGGTTTCTTCGCCGTTATACAATCTTCAGACAAAGTATTTCCATATTCTCAGCACCTACTGTGACTTTACTACAAGGTTTACTTCTTCATCTTTTGGGTATGGTATGGTATGGCTTTGTAGGCTTCTTGTTTAGCTGTATGTGCTTTCCGCCATTCTTCATCAGTTGCGGCGTCTCCAATGGCACGTTGGCAGCGTTGCCATTATTCTTCGGTACTTGGTGCTGGCTGCGTACGAGTTGTTGAGAGATTTCAAGATACGCGTTCGGCGAAGACAATTGCGGTCTCTTGCGATTGTAGTTTTCTTACGTAAAACAGTTTTTCTTTGTTGTGGCGCTTTCGCACCTGGTCTGCAACAAGACGGTGATCTGACTCAATGTCGGCTGCTCGAAACGTTCGGACGTCCAGAATACTGGAGGCATGCCTTATGACGATCCGGAGACCGCCATGTCGCCTTGTGCATAGTGAGATGAGGAATCCGTGTCCTTGCAATAGTGATATTTCTTCGTTCCACCGCAAAGTCAATAAGCCTAAGTCCATTGCAAGTCCTAAAGGTAGTAACATTTTTTGGTCGTACATCAAAACTATTAATTCTGCGTTATCCTCAACCCTAACGCTCATTTATAATGACACTCCAGCTGTCAGCTTTTTGGGCATGGCCAATCTGAGTGCTGCACACTTTGAGTCTAACTCAACCCTTCCAGATTGTGCTTTGTCCACGCCCTCACTTGAGTGCGTCGAATCTCCAATGCGACGAATGCACTTTCGCACATGTGTAGTAGCAAGATTACTTAAAGATCTTAACATATACAAATCCGCTGCTTCTGAAGAGGTGTTCTTTTACGCTGGCAAAAGCTTTTTCATCAATCCTACTCTTTAGAACATTTTCCGAGCATATGGAAAATAGCATTTGTCAAGCCTGTCCCTGAAAAAGATGAATCTTCTTGAAACACGAAAACTTGTCAATGACTGTCAGTACGGTTTTCGTATCAATAGGTCCAATGGTGATGTGATGGCATGTCTCACCCAAAAGAGGAACCAAACCGTACATCAATATGGCGAAAGCAAGATAGTTGCACTTGATATTTCTAAGGCATTTGACAGCGTTTGGCATCAGGCCCTTTTGTCGAAAATGCGTACATTTGGGATCGACGAAACTCTTCAATGTAATAGAAATTACCTTTTGGAACGTTCAATTCAAGTTATCTCGTATGGTTTCAAGTCAGATATTCACAAAATAAAAGCTGGTGTGCCACAGGGCTCCGTTCTGTCCCCGACACTCTTTTTAATTTTCATTAACGATATCTTGTCTGTTACTTCTAATCCAATATGTTCCGTTGCTGATGACAATACACTTTGCTTTTCGTTCCCGTAGTCCGGGAACGGCAGCGTATGCTAAGCTCATTAAATTCCGATATTAACTGCATAACCAATTGGGAAACTATCAACAGACTGGAGTTTAATACTTCCAAAACACAATGTTGTCTGCTGTCGTTAAAGTAAAATTGAAATTCTCAGCCATTATCCATAAATGGGACTTGTATCGTTGAAACCGGTATATGTGTCAATGACAACCTACGTTGGAATGACCATATATTTGATGTCGCCAAAACTGCTGCGTAATGTCTAGGTTTCCTCAAACGATGTAAGAAATACTTCACACACTCTGATCTGGCCTTAATTTAAAGCATTTATCCACCCAAAATTGGAGGACAATGCCCACATCTGATCAGGTGCGGCAAAAACATATTTTCACCTGCTAGATTGGATTCAAAACCGTGCGACAAATCTCATAGGTGATGCTAATATCACTCAGTCAATGGACACCCTCGAACAGCGATGAAATGTTTCGTGTCTCACTTTGTTCTATCGCTATTTACACCACTAGTGCATCATAGAAATCACCAGTAGGATTCTGACCCTCAAGCCCACTTTCGGACGTAATCGTACTCTGAAATATCCTGATTCTTTCCTAAGCCGTACAACGCTTATGGAATGCCCTAGTTAATTTTCTAGTCATTGTAACATTCAGAAATTTAAACCCAATGTACATCGGTACCGTAACCCCTCATACTTCGGACATTGCTCATATGTCTTTTCGAGGAGCTCATAAAAACATTCTTTGGTGGCGTTGTTTTTGTCTTCCGTATGGGCATGGGCGCATATTAGGCTTAGGGTAGGGTTGTGAGCGCTATGACGGGGTATACTAGTATAATGCTACTGACCGGGAATGCCATGGCCATTTTAGCCTTCATGAGTAATGCGTTACTCATGCATTTACCGGGAACCATCACTGGGAGGTAAGGCAAGCACTTCGTTGTGAACTTAATTATTGCACTGCTGATCCAATCCAAGTTATAGGACACGCAACAGTTTTCCTATCAATTGCCACGCAGGCCCCGGTCCTTTAGGTTTAGAATTTACAATTTCCATCAATTAAGAACTGCAGAATGCCGCCGTCCGTTCCTTCGCGAATGTCGCGAACAGATAATACAATAATACAATAACTTGACCAATCGAAAATGTTCCACACTCCTTAGCTCTTAAATCAATTAAAAATCGCAATGGCAAATAATAAACCGCGACATGATAAAAAGATCGTGCGTTTAATCTACCATGCGACGAATGCACTTTCGCACATGTGTAGTTGCAAGATTACTTAAAGATCTTAACATATACAAATCCGCTGCTTCTGAAGAGGTGTTCTTTTACGCTGGCAAAAGCTTTTTCATCAATCCTACTCTTTAGAACATTTTCCGAGCATATGGAAAATAGCATTTGTCAAGCCTGTCCCTTCTTGAAACACGAAAACTTGTCAATGACTGTCAGTACGGTTTTCGTATCAATAGGTCCAATGGTGATGTGATGGCATGTCTCACCCAAAAGAGGAACCAAACCGTACATCAATATGGCGAAAGCAAGATAGTTGCACTTGATATTTCTAAGGCATTTGACAGCGTTTGGCATCAGGCCCTTTTGTCGAAAATGCGTACATTTGGGATCGACGAAACTCTTCAATGTAATAGAAATTACCTTTTGGAACGTTCAATTCAAGTTATCTCGTATGGTTTCAAGTCAGATATTCACAAAATAAAAGCTGGTGTGCCACAGGGCTCCGTTCTGTCCCCGACACTCTTTTTAATTTTCATTAACGATATCTTGTCTGTTACTTCTAATCCAATATGTTCCGTTGCTGATGACAATACACTTTGCTTTGCAGCGTATGCTAAGCTCATTAAATTCCGATATTAACTGCATAACCAATTGGGAAACTATCAACAGACTGGAGTTTAATACTTCCAAAACACAATGTTGTCTGCTGTCGTTAAAGTAAAATTGAAATTCTCAGCCATTATCCATAAATGGGACTTGTATCGTTGAAACCGGTATGTGTGTCAATGACAACCTACGTTGGAATGACCATATATTTGATGTCGCCAAAACTGCTGCGTAATGTCTAGGTTTCCTCAAACGATGTAAGAAATACTTCACACACTCTGATCTGGCCTTAATTTAAAGCATTTATCCACCCAAAATTGGAGGACAATGCCCACATCTGATCAGGTGCGGCAAAAACATATTTTCACCTGCTAGATTGGATTCAAAACCGTGCGACAAATCTCATAGGTGATGCTAATATCACTCAGTCAATGGACACCCTCGAACAGCGATGAAATGTTTCGTGTCTCACTTTGTTCTATCGCTATTTACACCACTAGTGCACCATAGAAATCACCAGTAGGATTCTGACCCTCAAGCCCACTTTCGGACGTAATCGTACTCTGAAATATCCTGATTCTTTCCTAAGCCGTACAACGCTTATGGAATGCCCTAGTTAATTTTCTAGTCATTGTAACATTCAGAAATTTAAACCCAATGTACATCGGTACCGTAACCCCTCATACTTCGGACATTGCTCATATGTCTTTTCGAGGAGCTCATAAAAACATTCTTTGGTGGCGTTGTTTTTGTCTTCCGTATGGGCATGGGCGCATATTAGGCTTAGGGTAGGGTTGTGAGCGCTATGACGGGGTATACTAGTATAATGCTACTGACCGGGAATGCCATGGCCATTTTAGCCTTCATGAGTAATGCGTTACTCATGCATTTACCGGGAACCATCACTGGGAGGTAAGGCAAGCACTTCGTTGTGAACTTAATTATTGCACTGCTGATCCAATCCAAGTTATAGGACACGCAACAGTTTTCCTATCAATTGCCACGCAGGCCCCGGTCCTTTAGGTTTAGAATTTACAATTTCCATCAATTAAGAACTGCAGAATGCCGCCGTCCGTTCCTTCGCGAATGTCGCGAACAGATAATACAATAATACAATAACTTGACCAATCGAAAATGTTCCACACTCCTTAGCTCTTAAATCAATTAAAAATCGCAATGGCAAATAATAAACCGCGACATGATAAAAAGATCGTGCGTTTAATCTACCCATTGACCGCATTTAGTATCAGACCGTTTGTTTACTCAAATCTTCGTTCAATTGATTGCAAGCATCATATTTTTCAAAGAAAAATCAATTTTGTATTTTCTTTTTAGTACAGAAGAGCCCCGATGTGTTGAACTTTGGATATTTTCAATAATAAACAGATAAACAATTGGGTTTTGGAAAAAAATGTACTTTAATGGACTGAAAGATTCATTGCATTTCGATTGTTTTGATATATTTAGTTCAGGATTTGGTTCCTAACTAGCCTCTCCTATTTATCATCAATTGCATTACAGCTCAGTTGGTGCAAGCTTAACGCTCAAAGTTGTACCAGCTTATTTATTTGACTAATCACAATTTCGGTCAGTGTTGTCTGCAGATTTTTGAGATCATATGTTAGGCCCAGCAGTAATGGTACACGCCATGTTAGCGACGAGTACATGTAGACGTATGCTGGACATCTACGATGTCATTTCTAGCCTTTCCATTGTGTCTTGGAACCCAGACAAGGCTCAATGAATTTAACGTTTCAACTGTGTTGAAAATAGTCTTGCATTCCCGAACTAGCTTAGGTGAGGGAGTTCACAAAAGTTTAAAGCGCAGCCTGGGTGTCGCTGCTAACTCAGATGCAGGTTTTTTCATTAGACGTGCCCCAATTCGTTTTTTTAAATGGAAAGCTGTTCGCTTAAGGTATCAATTAATTTTTTTATTTTTGGGTTGAAATATAATTGTTATTATTAGTTATGAAATATTGCTTCAGACAGACACTCAATGTAGCCCTAAAGAAAAGAGTCTTAAAGTGTTAAATCACACCAAAGTGGCGGTCAATTGGGGCCATTTCTGGCCATAAGACGATTACCGAACTTCGTCTTTACTTGCTGTATCCTCCAAGCCCTCCACTTGCAATTTAATTAAAAAAAAAAGAAAATAAAAGAAGCGCTCTCCATTGGCTGTAGCCGACTCGCCGGCATTATCTCGGAAGAAGTACGGTTCAATGACCGCTATTGGAATACCACTGGCTGTTCGCTTGAACAAATTCGACAATTCACGTTTAAGTGGATCAATCTGAATTTGTTTAACATTAACATTGATATTAAATGTCTGATTTCCTCCCGAGCTGTAACGTTAGCCTTAACAACAAGAAAGGATTTTTTCTTGTCGTCCCAAACTTTCTTGTCTAGAACTCGATATTGCTGTCGACATCTACTTTTTGATACACCAAATTGGATACCGAGAAGCGTACTCGTCACAGTTCTCCGGTTTTTGATAGGGTGAACTGATTGGGCTCTATTTTTCCGAAGATGGAGAAAAAGCCAATTTTTTAGGTTCCGAATTGGTTGAAATGGACTTGAGGAACATTTAGGTTCAGCGACATGGCGCTATATGCCGTACGTCACACCAAAGAATTCTGAAGAATTGAGTTTATGTCAATGTCGCCCGAATGCACTTGAATCACCCTTCAAACTACAGCTCATTCAAAATATGTGTTGTAAATGTGTACACATTTCATGACACATCCTTTATGTTTTCCCGCGTTTGTTTCCTTTTACCGCATTAATTCGATTCGATGAGGAATTTTTCGCTCAAATAAGTTCCGTAGCTAACCGCTTTGGATTGCTTCTTACTGTTTGGAGAGCGTGCATTTTTTTCGAGTTAGGAATTTTGATTGATTAATTTGTATTGACAACTAAAAGAGCCAGCGGCACGGCACTGTAGAGTAACTTTGCGCTAATGTTAACTCTAATATAGATAGGTAAACCTCTTAGCTGTTATCAAGAGCAGCGCCCTGCCATAGGCCTGGCATTCAAAGTGCGAAAGTCAAATATAAAAATATCGCCCCAACCCATCATTGTAAACAACAAATTTGTACGCGAAATGTTGCATAAATATCACATGTCAGATATTGGGAGTTTTTAAAGTATTTATTTCTTTCAATATGGCAACACTCCTATAGCTGATAGTTAATCTGACAGCTGAAACCAATATTTTTGGCAAATCTTCATGCAACGACTTATAGTACATCCGGCCAACTTACCAATGGATTAACCAATAGAGTTGACTATTCACAACACAAAATTGAAATATTTCGCATTGCATTTATTATTTTGGACTCTAGGCCACTGACAAGAATGTGCAGGGTCCGCACAGAGGCCAGTGTTGAGGGAGATCCTAATTCATCGATTCGTCATCGTGTCATGTCATGAGTCCATCGAATTTGTGGAAAATTTTCAGCAATGATCTTAGTTTACATCTTACAAGATTCAAATGCTTCATAAATTAAAACCACAAAATTATCGTGTGCGTTGATTGGGCGTTTGAACTGTTGGAAGTCGACCCATTTTTTTACCGCTGTATTTTGTTCAGTGATGAAGCTTATTTCTGTCTCAACGGCAAAATTGTCGAATTTGGAGCTAGAAAAATCTAAAGTTGATACATCAGATACCGACGCACCCCAAAAAATGTCCTGTTTGGTGTGGTTTGTGGCTGGTGGAATCATTTCTTCAAAAATCAAAAATGTCACCGTCAATGACACCAGATGCAGAGCCATGATCAGAGATTTTTTGTTTCCAAAAGTGCATGAGTATGGTCCTAAGGACATTGGTTTCAACCGAGTCGTTCCACTTGCCATACTGCCGGCGAAACTATTTAGTTATTGAAATAATTATTCGATGACAACATTATTACCAGAAATGGACCTGTGGCCTGGCCTCAACGATCGTGTGATTCGACGTCGCTAGACTATTTTCTGTAGGGGTATTTGTAGCGTTGGTCTAGGTGGACAAGCTAAAAATGATTCCCGCTCCTCTTACTTCGTTGCCTTTAGCAATATAAATTGGCCGTCATATCAGAGTTTCCTGTTCTGGGTGGTTGATATTTTACCGTATTTTAGGCAACGTCTGTGATTATGTCGCGACACTGATTCCATCTACTCATATAATGTAGGCATTTGTGGGTCGTGAATTTACAACGAAAAGTCTCTCATTAGTGCTCTCTGTAATGTTCAACCGCAGGCTTTTGTCAGCGATCTCGTACTTGACGACACGACCAGTACTGAACGATTTTCTGCCAATTTTTACATTGAAATCCATGGATACAGTACTTATTAGCATCGAACTGTAAACAATTACTTCCGGAAAGTAGTACTTACTCGTAGGTACGAAAGTCTTTATAGATGTGAACTGTGAAGTAAATCAAATACATCTTTAGTATCTCTGTATATTGAAGACGGATTTTTACGCCCGATCAGGGTTATGCATATCCATTGGAAGGGATTTGTTCCATTCACATTAGATGTCATTATTAATCTTAATCGTAGAGATGCTGTAACACGTGGAGCCCGCATTGTTAAACAGGTATTTCCTATACATTTTGTCATCAAATAACGAACACTCTTCGCGTCTTGAGTTCATTTTATTGAAATTGTACTGTACACGCTCCTATTTCATTCGACTAATATAATTCCAATCACTGCGCGATACAAATCTGTCTGTGTTATAAACAATTTTTTACTTGTGTTATGTTAATATCAAATAAGTAACCGGTGAATACCGAAACAATTATTATTATTATTTCCGGTTATTAGCAATTTGGAAATTGGAAGCTATGTCATAACACCTATTGATTACTGCTTCAATTACTGATAAAATCATTTAATGGGAGCATTCCCTGATCTAGAGTTTATAGCCTCATTTAATAGATTACATCAGGTAATAACGATATCTCTGAGTAAAATGCGTGACAAGTGGTTAATTTTGTTCTTGATAACAAATACAATGAATGTTTAGATTTTCTCTAAATCGCAGACAAGTTCAAAAGAAACACACAAAACTCAATGAGACAGTGTATATCGTTCTGTTCAATATTAAAGCAAGGGAAATTGATTGCTTGGGTACTTACAAAAGCGCCCTGTACACCTGCAGAGATAGTAACTACATATGCAGAGATTGTGAAATCATACACTGATCCGGCCATATATGTATCTTCAACAAACAAAATGTATCTTTTCAAATTGGATTTGTTTTTTAAGATTGTATCTTTTCATTAGAAAATGATAAATGCAAAGTGTCCCATTTTAAATACATATGTATGTATATGTATTTATCAAATACTAGTACCCGTATATAGCCTTTTAATCACAACACTTATTTACGCTGCTCTGGTTTCCTTTTAATTGGAACCACTTTGAGGGACGATAAAAGCGAAAGATATTTAATGAACTTGTCAGTGATAAGAATATATTGTAGCTTTTACTTGCACAAGCCACAAACTAAACATTCCGTAAATATACCGACTTAGACCGACAGAATGTTCAATCACAATTTGTTTCCATTTTATTGTTTGTATTGCACTTGATATCCTCAAGTCCGCTTTGTCTGTAATATTGACAAAAGCATGTCTGTCAGGTCTATGGTCGGCAGAAGTCATTTACTATACAATTTTTAATAGAACTTTTCCTTTCGTTCTTCATGAGCAATGGTAATGGAGTAATAAATAATTGAATCTTGAATTGCGTATCAAGTAATAATTGAATTATGTTATTGTAATGGCATTACATAGGATTGACTAGGTTGAATAACAATTGACTTTTCAACAAGTGGTCAATTTGTTGTTGATTTATTACAATGAATTTGAAAGAATTCTACCTGATGTTTATACATTTACAAGAAGCTTTTACTGCGAAACAGGCTCTGTAGCACGGCAAGGGTTAGACGGCGTTACATGACGGTTACATGACGATTCCGGCTTCAAGAGATGACAGTGAATTGGAGTAGACTTTTTTCAGACTTCAACTCTTCTATTTGAATATATCAAATAGAGAAGGCATTTACAGTTTCACTAATGGCCCAATGGGCAGGTACATATTTATCGGCATATCTAACAGTGATCTTTTCAACCAGGTTATTACTGAGATTTGAAAATGAAATGGAATTTCTTATTTACATACTTATTAACATTGAACAACAGCTTATACTCGTAGGTAGGGCGGTCTTGGGCCGCAATCAATGTACGTTTCCACCCAGCTGGATCCTTAGGTAATTGTCTAATTAGTTATATACGCTAAGTTAAGTTCCGTTCTAACTGTGTGCACCACCTTAGGCAATGCCTACATTTACGAGTTAATGTTTTGTCGCACTGTAATATATCCGATTCTGGTCGGAGCACTTGTGTCAATGCGCTTTAAATAAACTAGCCATATCATTCTGCTTAGATCTATGTCGCTCTTCGTTGCAATTTCTGCTTAAGACTCTGTCAACGGAGGCAAGAATCTTTCGCTCAATCAGACAAATGAATTTTCATGCTATTTGATAAAGTGTTCCTATAACAAGCCAGGGTTGGTGAAATTTTTACATACTCGTATGTAGTGTCTTTGCTTACAAATTCAATATGAAATAAAATACTTGAATCTAATGTTAATGTCTATGATAATAGATAATTTTATGCCATTATGTTTAAATATGATCGGGCATATGCGCACCACGGTTAGCTCGAATGAAGCGCAATCGTGAAGTACAATTTTCGACTTTAAAGAGCAACTGGGGCCGTATATCAGCAATAACACGGCGAATGTTGACTTTAAAATCGTCCAACGTCTCTGGTTTATCGGCATAGACTAGTGACTTTACAACCCCCAAAGAAAGTAATCTATACGTGTGAGATCACAGGATCGTGGAGGCCAGTTCACAAATCAGCAAATGTTTCCCGCAGTAAATTGATCGTGTCGCGTACCGTGTGGCATGTTGCGCCATCTTGTTGAAACCAAAAGACTGTCACGTCAATGCCATTCAACTGAGGAACGAAGAAGTCAGAAATCATGTTTCTATAGTGCTCTCCATCGACGGTAACATTCTGACCGGCATCGTCCTTAAAGAAATATGAGCCGATGATTCCGCCAGCCCATAAAGCACACCAAACAGTGAGTTTTATTGGTTGTATGGGCGTCTTGACAAAGGCTTCTGGGTTTTCTCCACTCCAAATTCGGCAATTTTACTTGTTTACATTCAACTCTTGCACAAGCTGGATCTTATAAGCTTTTAAACCAAGATCTTTCCGTAAAATCTTCCACAAAGTGGATGGGCTTAGCTCCAATTGCTGTGTATAGTACGATGGCAAATCGACTCACTCGGATTATCCTCAACACTGCGCTCCACAACGGTAATAACTTCTTCTGTTTGCACTGTTTGTCGTCTTTGGGGGTGCATATTATCCACTAGAGTATACTTGGTGCGAAAACGATTCGTCGTGTTCCGAATAACTTGCTCAGATGGACGATTATGTCGACCGTAAAATAGACGTAGCGCACGATAAGTTTGGCGAACCGAACCATTGTTTAAAAAATAAGTTTGCACAGTTTGCACGCGTTGTTCTGCCGTTAATCATTTCATCGTAAAATGGCAAAATGTACTAACCACAAATCAACTTTCAACTGTCAAATTGACAATATGTTTAAAACCAAACCTCTAAAAAAAACACTCTCTACTTGGGCTAGCAAGGGCTATTCTTCGCTTGATTTCTGCCTTAAGATCATGACTGGAGTTCACTGTAGAGTTTAGGTAAATAGTTCCTTTACGATCTTATTGGGTTATTCAAAAGGTCATTGCGGCTTTTTCATTTGATTTACAGGTAAGTTTATATAATATGAACATTAATTAATGTTGCCTTCTGCCATCACTCGGGGAACTTCACAATACCGCGTTCATAAAGCTTCCTATCATAAAAAACCTGCCTGACTGACAGCATCAGCTTCTTTTAGTGGGTGTCCGCCTTTGCTTGCCTTTCCGATGCTTCATCTCGCCTACTCCACCTTTTGTTTTCGGATGACATTGTCTACAATCCATTTTTCGTCGCGCGTGATAATACGCTTCAAGAATGGATCGTTTGGTGAGCTAATTGCAGACGTTCACTCGTTTCTTCAGATGAATTACTTTCAAGTCATGCGGTACCCAAATACCGAGCTTCTTTACGAAGCGGACTGATTTCAAATGATCATGAACGCATCTAATGGACGGTCAAAGCGGTAGCAAGCTCAAGAAGCGTTTAATGCTTATTTGCTTGCACCAATGTTTTGATTATATTGTCGTCAATCTCAGAAGGCATATCGTAGTGATGAGTTCCTTTAACTGAAAAATCACTATCACTGAATCGGGAGAATCAGTTCCCGCACTGGCATTTTTTGATGACATTCCCGCCGTAAATGTTCCCTAACTTCAGTTGCTTTCTTTCCTTTTTTGAAGTAATAAAGCAAGATGCACTTCAATTGTCCATGTTCAAACATGCATTGCCAAACATTTTTTTCGTTTTTAGGTTAAGTGTCAACTATTTTATATTCTTCTGTCTTCTGTCTTCTTCGACTCTTGCAGCAGCTTATGCGCAATTAAATGAACCTTATTTCTTCGAGACCCGATAGAATAGACGATTCTTAGATTCAATTTATCCGACATGCACTTCTCAGGTTATCTGAGAAAACACCGCCACCAACCCCGCTATCAGTGTTGAATCTATCTGTGTAGAAATGGATTGACTTGTCGTCCATGAAAGCATCTTCCTCCCACAAAGATCTGGAGGGGATGCCTACATGAAAGTCTTTTTTAAACCAATGTTGGGACGTAGTGTAGTTGAATTTATCCGGAAGGATTCCTAGTGTGTTAAGAATATTAGCGTGGCCAAATAATGCGTGATTTTTTAAGCGTTTGGTTTTTAATTGTCGAAAAAAACACAGGAAAATTGCAAAAGTGTATAACATTTTTATTTAAGTTGATAAATCAATGCTTGTCATTTACTTTTTAAAGATTACTTTATGTAAATGTTCGGAATCATTGAACGAACGCGGGTGCCATTGACGGTAATGTTGTTTTCACGGTCATAATTTTGGAAAAAAAATACGGTCCAGTGATTCCGCCGGACCATAAACCGCACTAAACAGTGCATTTTTCCGGGTGCATTCGCAGCTCTTGTATTGCCTGAATTTGCTCGTCGGACCAAATACGGCACAGAAATGAGCTTCGTCGCTGAAGACAATTTTTCAGTAAAAAATCGAATCTTGTATTTTCTAAGGTTTAAGACCAGGGTCTTTGCGTAAAATCTTCCACGTAGTCGAGTAACATATTCCCAATTGCTGCGAACGGCGACGAATGGACAAATCATTAACAATGGCGGATACAGCAGCAATATTTTCCTCTTACTCTACGCATACGAGTAGGGCTGGATGTCCAATGACGTGAAATTGATGTAAAAGCGCTTGTTTTAGGATTCTATGGAAATGGTATGCCTCTTGATACATGCAATCAGTTTTTAAAGCTAGACTTTGGACACATGTCAACTTTTATCCATATAAGAAGGCAGGTTTAAAAATATCGTGAAAATGAAATAAAACTAATTGAGGCCACTATACCCGACATTACAGAAGGTCTTTCAGTACCACAAAAAACTTTGCATACTTTAAAGTTTAGTGCTGTAGTACTGCGGCATAATCGTGGTAATGACATTCAAATAGCAAAACCAGCAACTCTTACAAGACACAAAATTGTCTGGCTTATTCGAACATTAGTCGTTCCTAACCTTCTGTGGCTACCAGAAATTGCAAACTGTGTTAGTAAACGTAGCGAGGACCAGTTTTACTACCTTCAAAGCAGCTAACACTAAATGCCAGCGAATGCAACATTAGACTGATTACGTATGTATCGTATGTATACGTATAGTTGAAAAGTATTCTAAAGTCAAGTTCGACCAAGTTGGAGAAATTCTTGTTTCGTTGATTACCTGTTTGTTATTGCAATTATTGTAATTACTGCCACTCGCCATCTCTCGCTGGAGGAAACAAATTCAGTGAACAAGAATTTTTTTTTTACTTTGAAATTCTACACGTAGCGCTTTCCCGGATAATTATTTAAACCTCAAACGGATTTTATTTTTTTTATTTTATTTTAATTGAACCCTGAAACTGAACTAAACTACTCTAAAGACTTGCCTTTCCTTTCGTACGAATGCAACTTGTGCTGGTTTAAGATTACCACACCGGTTTTGTTGTGTTTTTTTTTTGCATTTGCATTTGCCACAAGGTTATAGTGGAAGTGCCCTCATTCGTGTCATGCAGAAAGGCGTAAAAGTAAATAAAACTAAAAGAGTATTATATTGCTAGAAAAATAAGCGGAATGCATAAAGCAAGACCACAACAGTGCATGGTGGCAGTCAAGGCATGGAATTCAATACAATTAAGCCTTTCAACCCACAATCGAGTATATGCATGAATGAGATACGGATACTCACACTTATGGCGCGGCCGTTGAACTTAAAGGGCATTCAATGCGGATGATGTTTCTTGTTTTTATTTTGAAGTCATAAGAAGACATGTTTACATTGGTAAGGCGCTCGAGGTGGATGAACGTAGTTTCAATTAATGATATGCATACTGGTACCTAAACTCATGCTCATTGGTGTGTCAGTTAAGTATTCGAGTTATTGCATCCATATGTATGTGTACGAGTATGTATATGTTTGAAGCATTTTTATTGTCATTTATTAACGGTTGCAGGGATGTGACCAAGAACTGTGAGCTTGATTCATTATTATCTTAACTCATAATTCAATTGAAGTACGTCACTGTTCAGAGCAGCAGATCTAATGACATATGGTATGGAACAACGTAGATGCGAGACTTAACTTTAACTACAATATCTGTGTTTTTTGTGTCAGCTTTTTTTGACCAGGCCACTACTATAAAGTGGCAGCCACATTCGTGACACCAACGAAATCCAATTTAAGGTCATGCTCATACAGATCATTAGACTTTTTCGGTTGAACCTTTATCATTCATCTCCTTATTAATGGACAGAATATGAATCCATCAATGGGGCTTCTCAAACCCACTTATCCTAAATTGGAACAGTGACCTAAATGAGATTGATGCATTTCGAGAGTTTGTTACAATTTTTTGTATTTTTCTTTGTTTTGAAGGTATGCAAGATATTTGTGCGTAGTCGATATATATTTTCATCTTTTCACCTTGCTTTCTGATTCCAGATTTGATTTTTACTAGCTGGAAATTTTAAAGTTTTGGAGAACGTGCAAATAAATATCGCAAGACTTACTCGTATATGGTCCATACTTTTAATGTTACGAATTCTTTACACTCTGATGAGAACATTCTATGTACACAATACTCATCAAGCTCTAACTCCCCCTATATTGGAGAATGAATTGATGGCTCTTTCATTGCGTTCAATAACGCTTAAAAAAGAGAAAAAGATAAATGAGGATGAAAAGCCTTATCATATGTTCTAGAATGCAATCCAAGCAATCGTTATCACTAATGAGGTACGTTAAAGATAATACTTAAACTAGGTAATTCCGTCTTCCAGATTAGTTTCATCACTCGTCATATTAGTGTATAGTACCTAGAAACTAATGCAAACATAAACCAGAAATTTATAGAGAAAGTGCTCCTCGGTGTCATTTTCACTCTCACGGTAATCGGAACCGGAGTTTGTGTCACTTATGCATTAAGACGCCAGTAAGAAGTCAGGTTTTTCTGGCGAGGGCTGCAGAAAAACCGCTGACATTTTAAGGATTCATTTATTTTGCATGAAATGTGGAGGGTCATGCCATCTGTGGATGTGCTCATAAGAGACGCAACTGTTTATGAAAGTTCTAATTGAGGACACAAACAATCCTCATGCAAGTTCCGTTCCTCTGAAATCCTCCTCTGAGCCTTTCTAAGCCGTTCATCGGCGAGCTCAGTGAATTTATCCTTCTTCCAACTGCACCCACAGAATTTGCGCCTCACTTAGTTAAATCCTGCCACCCCTAGGAAGGGGGGGGGGGGGGCATAGAGCGTCAACAATGCCTGTCTAGATATTCGTAGTTCGATTTTCCGACGTGCTAGGTTACAATTAAAGAAAAAGCTCATTGAAGTTGCATCAACATATTTACTTTTCTGGCGCTAACAGTAATCCGAGTTTCATATTCAATTATCAGTTTAATTGGCATTAGTCGATTGCTAATTTTTTTCGTTTGAAACTTGCGATACGTATTCTATTCTTTTTAAAACATTCCAGTACGCTTTGGAAAGTCGTAGAGTTCTGTTACAAACACATATATTCAGCTGCGTAAGCTTTTTCATCAGTCCTACTCTTTAGGACTCTTTCCGAGCAGATGGAAAACAGCATTTGTCAAGCCCGTCCCTAAAAAATGCGAATCTTCTTCAATCTCCTTCTACAGACCCATTCCACTTACGTTTGTTCTTTCCAAGGTCATGAAAAAGCTGATAAATCGTCAGCTAAAGAAATATCTCGAAACACGAAAACTTCTTAATGACCGGCAGTATGGTTTTAGTAGCAACAGGTCCACTGGTGATTTGATGGCATGTCTCACCGAAAAGTGGAACCAAAGCGTACATCAATCTGGCGAAAGCAAGATAGTTGCACTTGATATTTCTAGGCCATTTGACAGAGTTTTGCACCGACGACTCTCTTTTTCAATGGATTAGAAACTACCTTTCGGAACGATCAATTCAAGTTGTCTTGGATGGTTTCAAGTCTGATATTCACAAAATAATTGCTGGTGTACCCCAGACATCCGTTCTGTCTCCGACTCCCTTTTTAATTTTCATCAATGGTCTCTTGTCTGCTACTTCTAATCCAATATAATCCTTTGCTGATGACAGTACTCTCTGCTTTTCATATTCGTTCCTGGACTCACGCCCCTGCTCTTCGGCTGTAGAACGAGAACGGCAGCGTATGCGAAGCTCATTATATTCCGATATTAACAGCATAACAAATTGGGGAACTATCAACAGAGTGGAATTTAATGCTTCCAAAACGCAACGCTGTCTGCTGTCGTTAAAACTAAATTTAAACACCAAGCCATTATCCATGAATGGCACTTGCATCGTCAAAACCGAAAAACTTTCCATTCTCGGCATGTGTGTCAATGAGAATTTACGTTGGAATGACCATATATTTAGTGTCGCCAAAAATGCTGCGAAATGTCTAGGTTTCCTCAAGCGATGTAAGAAATATTTTACCCCCTCTGATCTGGCCTCAATATATAAGACATTCAACCGCCTAAAATTGCAGTACAATGACCACATCTGGTCAGGTGCTCCTAAAACATCTCTGCACCTGCTATATAGGATTCAAAACCGTGCGATAAAACTTATAGATGATACTAATATCAGTCAATTGACACCCTCGATCCGCCCATTCAAATTTTGAACCGTAACACCCGTCTCGCTATGAATGCTCATAAGTATACCCTCAGCCCATTTTCGGGCGTACTCTAAAATATTGTGATTCGTTCATAAGCCGTAAAACTCGCTTATGGAATGCCCTGCCGATCTCTGTAGATGGGCAAACAGATTGGGCAATCCATAATGTTACCTCAAGCTTCCCGTCAGCTTTGTATTATAAATACCGTAAACGCAACTTCAAAGCGAAAGTAGACCAACTCTCTGCTTGTGCGCGCTTTGATATTTGACAATTTGTTTTGCTTTTGCCGTTGATTTGGTTAATTTGAAGCAACAGGGTAGGTTATTGTTCGAGTATTTACTTCGAATGGGTAACCTCCAATATATACTCGTAGCTTTTTACGATTATCATATTATTGTTTTTCTTGCACAAAATATAAGTTTTGAACTATATATTTGAACTATACGTTGTGTTTCTTTAATTTATTTATTAAAATAGATTTCTCCGAATTAAATTTTAATAAAAATGAAAAGAGTAAATCCTCTACTCAACTTCGTGCAACGACTTCATGTACCTATTAAAAATTTAAGGAAACATCTCAATACCGAAGCAATATTTGGCTTGCAAATTCGAGTTCGTGCTTTTGACGTAAGTTATCGTAAGTTCGATATAAAGCGTGTATGAAGCGTATCAAAGCACGCGCGCGCGTACGCGACATTGTGTTTAAGCCATTAGACATCGTGCTTCGAACAGGCTTTAATGGTTTTGTCTAAATTGTCGTAAAAATCTTCCTTGATGTGGTATTAGGCTAAGTCGCTCAGAACGTATGCCTATGTTAGATTTATATCGCTTTTCTGTGAATTACAAGTTATGTTACTTATCGGTATAGTAATTATAATTGATTCAATGCCATGGTATTTTTGTTAAGTCGACAATTAGTCTCCGTAGATCAATAAAAATTGCGTGTCGTCTCCAGAAAATTTCTGCTTTTGCTTTGCATATGTGATGATTAGCTATACAACGCAAATCGTAGGAAAGGAAAAATATTCCTTTCACTTGATAGAAAGGAAAACTGAATCCAAACCCAGTTCTTGCAAGAAATTGAAACGATTTCCCCTCACAGATTTTACTCTCACTCTGCAACACACCCACTTTTCTATAATATTTCTGCATCACATTACTGATTGGTCATAAATCCAATTGTTCATTGAAATTTAACTATTTCCACTTGCAACCATTTACGGTCGCGTCACGTTGCACCCGGGATAGGATGTACGAGTATTCGTACCTAACACATTATCGGGTTTTGCGCAGCAAATAATATAGTAATAAAGCAAGTGAATGCACGTTCGGCGGTTATACATGAATACTTGTATTCCGGTTTTCCTTTTCACTTCATTAACTCATTTAGATGTGCCAATTTGATGTAATAATAATCGTGATCATTAAATAATACATTTTTTTATCTGTAAAAAAGTAATAAATTCCATAGACAAATTCGCTTACCATTGCTCCAATAACCGACTACCACTTAAAGTCATACATGTGAGTTCACAAAACAAAACTTTGGCGAGCCAAAAATGATCCGTAGTAATGAGATGATGACTGAATGAAGGTATCTTGAGACTGTTAAATAATTTCATATTCACCTTGAAGTTCAGTTATTTAAAAAAAAAAATGGCCCGTTAAGGGCTTTAGCTTGAATTGAATAAATAAAATTTAGAAATGTCAAATGATCGATATCATGAAATTTCGAACTAGTTTAACTGATTGTGTTGTTTGACAGCTGTAAATTTGCATTTTTTAAAAATAAATGCATTACGAATATATGTACATATATTGTATAATATATATTTTGAAATAGAAAATCTTGACCAACTTATTTGTTGATATTTCTAATCAACGAACATGACCATGTCGAAATTATAATTCTTAATATTGCAGTTCATTTGCAATATTTTTGATGAGTTACATGACAAGATGTAGTTCGAATTTAGAATTGCAAACGGAATAT
Source organism: Volucella bombylans (assembly GCA_949129095.1). Lineage (NCBI taxonomy): Eukaryota > Metazoa > Arthropoda > Insecta > Diptera > Syrphidae > Volucella > Volucella bombylans. Next base: position 122,550,551 of record OX422140.1, on the reverse strand, counting down.
GTACGTCATGTCAAGAATTTTCATTGACAGATGTATACTGAGATAACTGATAACAGTTCAAATTTGTTACAAGGTCTACGAAAAATTGAATTACAGCGGAATACCAATTTCAAACTGTGTTATTGAAAATTTACATATGATGCATTGATATACAGGGTGTTCTTTTTTTAAGAGGTTCAGATGTTTTCGTTTAAGTAAAACACAAAGAAATCAACTTGATGGCTATTTATTAAATTTATTCGAAAGATTATTTCATGATATTTAATATATGAAAATAGTCAACCACGAGGCCGCCGTACAAAGCGCATTCTAGAGGTCCAACTCTCGACTACTTTTTCGAGCAATTGGTGCCGCTTATCGCGTATTACTCCTACAATGTTTTGCTCCAAAGCGTCAATCGTTGCTCGTTTATCGGCATATAGTACACTGCAGCCTTGACGTAGCTCTACAGAAAATAATTCAATGGCGTCAAATCACCCGATCTTGGTATCCGATTGACAGGTTCATTTCTTGAAAATACTATGTTGCCAAATCTTGTTTTCAATGAAGCGATATTTTCGTTGGTAGTATGGGGTGGAACCACATAAAAGCTCATCCATATTGATGTCACGCGAATTTGGGAACAAATAATCGTTGACCATCTCATTGTACCAGTGTGTATTGACAGTAACTTGTGCCCCGGCCTCAATTAAAAAAAAAAAAAAAAGGACCGATGATGCCACCGGAGGGTTGTTCTCATTCCAAATACGACAATTCTCCTCTTTTTACATAGCCGTTTAACCAGAAATGAGTTTTGCCACTAAACAAAATTGTACTTTAAAAAACTGGGTCAACCTTCAATTGACTTAAAGCTCAATCACTGAACCAGCCAGCGGCGCAATAGGTGGTCACGTTTAAGCATTGCGACCAAGATCTTTACGCAGAATTTTCCACTGTTCTTGTTGGAATGTAAGTATCCAATAGCGTGAATTAGGCTGCGAGGTTTTTCAATAATTCGATAAATAGAACGCTCAGATGGTCGATAATGCCTGCCGTAAATTTCACGAAGTGCTCTATAAGTTTCGCGAACAGATCTTCGATTTTGGAAATAAATTTCAACGATTGGAAATTCTTGTTGTTGCGTCAATCTTTCCATGATGAAATGGCAAACTGTACTGAAAATAAATGATGCTTGGCAGCTCAATGTGACAGTTAATTTGACATATAACCCCTATTGAAACCTTTGACAATGACAATTGATCTAGATATGAATTTCGAATACAAGGCAGCCTTTGGCTTCGAGTAGACTTCTCGTAACGTCAATGGAAGGCAAAGATTTTTAAAATAAAATATCGAAACATCCCGAATCTCTAAAGTAAAGGCCCTATGAAGGCTGGGTTAGGTTAGGCTATAAGGTCTAGAATGGACAATAATTTTTTTCACTACGTGAGTGCTGAGCAAGAGGAAATAAAAAAAATATAATATCCTTATATCGTAACCCAGAATATCGGATCCCTATCACTCAAGTATTCTTGGAAAGGGGCTAGTCTGGGATTATGCGAGGTTAGAAAACCGGCTACTTGCAATCGAACAACTAGTGGATGCCTAGGTTGCTATAAAGCAAATACAACCAGGAAGTGCAATGGGATGGAACAGGCAAACGGTGGACTTTCACATATGTACGAGTAATATACCATATATGGTATAGGGTGTTTTTTTTTAGAAGCTTGCTTTTTTAATTGGCAACACTTTTTCTAGCCGTTTTGCTTACGCCAGACGAACACTTGCAAATTGTGGAAATTTATTTCGAAAGTCGTGGTTCAGTTCGCGAAATTTTTATTCAAAATAATCGTCTTTTTGATCACATAAGCATAATTTCGCGTAATGTACCTATGAATTGACCTAAAAGATTATGTGGCTTAACACCTTTGTGGGGTGTTCACCTACCTAAATTTAATAGTCTACGTCTATAAACCCGAGCAGACTTGAAAGCTTATGTTAGCGGCGTTATTGCCGATATATGGCGCCAGCTAATACAAACTACGGCCATTACTACGGTTTTTATGTATTTTATTTTATTTTAAAGTTCTAAACCTTTTTAAAAAAAAAACTTAATACCAGAACAGAAATATCGTGTGCTTCCATTTGGACTTTGTTGTAATTGGCAAATTTCGGCAAGAACTTTTGAGCCTTCGACACAGAATCTAACTCATTGTAAAAACCTTCACCAAGGCTCAATTAGCTAACATTAACCTGAGATGCGCTTTGCTATCATAGAATGTTTTTACGAGCTCCTCTATAAAACCTATAAGCAATGCTCTAAGTATGGCTTTTAAATCGTTTATTCGATTTTAAAGACAATTTATGGAAATATGACAATTTTTGGGAATACAGTCAGAAAAACATAGCCATGGCGTTATACGTTTGGAAGCGGACTTAGACTCATAGAATTGCTGAGGGGGTAATATAATTATATTGTAGTTAACACACGGTTTCTCGGTCCCCTTCCAGGTGTGTGCGCCACCTAAGACGAGGTTGTCCTCTACTGCGTTTTCGCTATGGGTTTGAGTTGAAAACTTTACTGGCCGGGACGCTAGTGTCCATACGCTCAAGGTGACCTAGATATCTAAGCCGGGTTATCCGACCTTTTCTGATGAGTTCAGCATCGTACAGTTCGCTTTTTGAAACGTCTCCGCCATTTTACATTGATGCAAATGGGATCGGAAATTACCTGAAGAAGTTTTCTCTCGAAGCGCTTAAGAGCATTTTCGTCCGCTTTCGTCAGTGTCCAAGCTTTTGCAGCCTAAAGCAAGATTGTGATGATAAGTGTCTTGTATAATGTCTTTTTGTTTGCTTGAGAGATGACTTTACTACTTAATTGTCTTCTGAGGTTCTTCACATGATTTCTGCGCTAGTACCGTTATCGGAGTTGCTAACTGAGCCGAAGTAGATAAAGTCATTTACTACCTCAAAATTGTAGCTGCCAATCGTGACGTTTTGTCCTAGGAGTCGATGTCGCGTGTCCTTCTTTGTTGAAAGAATATACTTTGTTTTTCATTCGATGACCGCTAAACCCATTTTTGCCGCTTCAGCTTGTCGAAAACGCTGCATTGGCAGGTCGCTGTGTTCTTCCCGTTATGTCAATGTCGCCTGCATGTACGAGTAACTAAACAGACTTTTGAAAGATGAGGCTTTCTGGTGTTGACTTTTGAGTTTTGTACATTTTTTTCAAAAACGATGTTGAAAAAATCACATGACAATGCATCGCCTCGTTTAAGTCCTTTTGAGACATTGAAGGTTTCGGTTTTGTCGTTACCGACGTTGACAGACCAGCGTGCAATCTCCATCGTCGGCCTACATAGTCGAATGAGCTTGGTTTGGATGGCAAAACTAGACATGACTCTATATACAATAGTTCGTCTCTATAGATGCAGTCATATTTTTGCGGAACTCGTCTTATTCCCCTGTAGTTTTCGCAGCTCAGGGAAACTCCCATTTTTAGGCCTCTATCAGTGCGGTTTTAGTAAGTGAACAATTTACTAAATTTTCACACTTCAGGAGACACTAGAGGGATCCCAAGAAGTTCAAATCGTTACTCACCACCACTGCATTGATTTTAGAATCGCATATGACATAACTTAAAAGGACAACCCATACGAGAGAACTTTGTATAGTTTTGATTTCCGAAACAAACTCGTCAGGTTGTGTACAATAACGATTCAGAAGGCTTGGCTTTAACATCATAGTTGAGAAAATTCCTCGAAACTTGCAAGCCAATTCCAACGGCAGAGCTTTCTTAAAGTATGTCAAACTACTTTCCTACGCTAATGAAAATGACATCATTGTGGGAACGGAGAGAGCTTTCACTCCTGGGTTTAATTGTGAATGAAGCCAAAACTATGTATATTCTGCCAACAAAAAAGGATGATCAACATCCACAAATCGGATGAGGATGAGGCCGTAAGTAATTTTGTCTTCTTCTTTAGTTATGTAAATCTTATATTAAATGAAGAGTTACTCTTTGCAATTTTTATTTCTTTGCCCAAGAAGACTGTCAAGAAAAATTAAATTATACCCTATAAATTATACCCTTATGACCCCAGGCCTGCTCATAGAAAGTAGTCCAAAGGATTACGATTTATTAGCTAGGTACCTTTTAGTTCAGCATTAGTGGATCTGGAAAATACATTATCATTTCTGAATGACTTTTAGAATACGACCCACTGTCTTTAGCACTTTGACGTGCGGGTACGAAAATTCACGTTCAACGAGGCAATGATACGAAAAATTTACGTCGGTTTTGCACGTACTCGTACACGTACTCCGAGACGTATGTATAATATGTCCCCAACATAATCAAAAAATTCCAAGAGATGGGCTCAGTACAAGATGTGAAGACGCAGAAACGTGTTCGCTCCGGACGTTCAATGGGAAAAATCGCCACAGTAAAGGAAAGCTTCGAAAACGACCCAAACACCTCCAATCGTTACGGTTCCCAGGAGTTTGATTTGTCCACAGCCACACTGCATCGAATTTTGATGAAATAAATATTGCAAACACTGCAAGCCGGCCGACCACCAGCAGCGCCATACGTCCTGGAAAACATGCATGCTAACATTGAGTTTTGCAAAACATCGTGTTTTCGGATGAGGCCCATATCCACATTGGCAGCTACGTTAATAAGCAAAATTACCAAATCTGAAAAAGCCTTTACGGTCAATCGATCGCGCTACCGAGATATGATAAACAATTTTTTGTGGCCGGAGATCGAGAATATGGATACGGACGAGCTCTACTTTCAAAAGCATGGTGCTACGTGCCATAAAAATTACGAAACAATTGAGTTATTTCTTACGAAGTTTCCTGTGCATGTAATTTCGCGTTTCGGAGACACCCATTGGCCGCCAAGATCGTGCGACTTAACACCGTTACACTTCTTTCTTTGGGGCTATATTAAAAGCAAGATCTACGTTAACCATTCGCAAACAATTCCAGCCCTGAAAGCGAAAATTGAAGCCGCAATCGCCGAGATAGAGCCCGAATTATGTGAAAGAGTGACTGAAACTTTCGAGAAAAGGATGAGGGTCTGCAATCAGAGTCGAGGCGGTCATTTGGGAGATATTGTGTTCCATAAATAATCTCCATATGTCTACTTTATAACACAATAAAGGTTTCAGAGATATGTCAACAAATGTTCATTTTTTTCAAAAAAATAAACCCTGCACCTGTTGTTGAAACACTCTTTACGGCCACCCCGGCCGTGGTGTAGTGGTACTAGTAATCGCTTCTCACTCGGAGGGTCCAGGTTCGAATCCTGCCCATGACAAGTCAGTTTTTCATTTGTGTAATTGGAACTCAGACAGAAAAATTCTGCGTGTGAAGGCATAACACTGATACGTAGATTTGGCTTTTGTAGAGTTCCAACCACATAAAACTAGTGCGAATTATAACTTCGAATCACTCTGAGTGAAGAAAAAACTCTCCGTCCTATTCGGACTCCCACCCCCTGGAGAGCGAATATCGAAACCAAATACACCTGAGTTTCAAACCACTACAAAAACAAAACAATTTTTCCTTTCTCCTCCTTCTACCTAAAAAAAACAATATAAGTGAAGTGTTTGCCATCTTCCGACAATGTTTTTCGCTTCGGCGGTACAGATTTCTTTCACAGGATTTAAATAATTTTTTACGATTAAAATCAAGAGCCTAAGCAAAAAAATATTCCTTTATTGATGGTTTGAGCGATTTTTTACCTAGTCGATGTTGTATCTGGGTTAATTATGTCGCTGGCCTTATCGACTGCTGTAAAAAGTAGGTTGTCTGCGCAGCCATTTATAAATACTACTGTCATTGCTATTCCGCTGCCATTTCAGAAACCAGTCTCTGCCGTCTTCAACTTCGTCAATTATATTCTCATGTTGTCGATAACGTTATCAGTATATTTTTATAGCGGGTAATGCTAACTCATATTACCCGAGTCTAAACTATAGATTGTTAAATTGTTGCCAATCATTTATAGTTACTGATCTTCATGAACTGACACGTTGCAAACATATACAGTCTCTGACTGGTGTGTCAGTAAGGGGCTATTGTCAAGCCCAAATAAGAAAGAAAGAAGAAAGCTGAGCCTAAGTTTAGTGGCACAACTATAAATTCCCGTGATAGAGTTAGATATCCAAGAGTTGTTCAAGATAAAAAACTAAACTGGAACTCAAATAAAAATGAATCTTTAGTAAAAAGCAACAATCTTAAAGCTAGAACGTGCTCAAAAGATTAGCCTGTTTTAGTATAACAGAAATCAGAGTCATGCAAACTTGCCCCACGTCAGTCTTCTAGAGCCTTTAATTGAATTCAGTCCGTATTTTTTTTACGAAAAGTAGAACAACACAATGCAGTAAGACCCATTCGCTAGTGAACAATCAGGTCACTTCCACATCATTCTGAGCTAGAAATGATCAACATCGTATCCAACTTCATGCTCCTTACGCTCTCCATACTGGAGTAATATTCAAAACAGGCTAAGAGAACAGGCTATGCCCTGTACAAGGATCCTCAAAATATTCTCAGTTATATCAGAACTAATATCAGGGGGTTTTCTTAGTTCCTTTCCGAACACTTACTGTTTTCGAAGTCGTGTGGGCCTCATGGTCCACTAATTTTGTTCTTAAAAAGATTGCATGTGTCTTAGTTGATGTTTTGCCTTTCATTTATAATCGTTCCGTGTTTGAAGGAGGTGTTTTAACCCTGCGCAATTTGGTTTTCTAAAAGGCAAATCGACGAAACCGCGCTCTTCCAGTTGTGTTCTCAAATAATATCTCACCTAGATGAGAAAAAACGTACGGCTGGATTATTTATAGGTATAACTATTGGTCTAATTTATTGGTATTCGACATGGTCAACCACAATATTCTACTTAGAAAACTGTGAAAAGACTGGATATCGGGGCTTCATGATCCAAAAACTTGACGAGGTAAGGAGTTGAGTTAAATATCTTAACTTAGGCGTTCCTCAAGGGTGAGTTTTAAGTCCAATTCTGTTCCTCGTCTATATCAATTCCCTCTTTGCTCTAAGTTTCAAGGATTCATTAACTGCTTTTGCTGACGACATTGGCTTCACGCATGGCCTAAACAGGCCATTGGACCTAATTTGTGAGGTTAACTGGGATCTTAGTCTATTGAGACTCTGGTTTGCTGAACACAATCTAGTAATAAGCTCAAAAACTAGCATAATGGTTTTTAGTTTATACTTTTCGTATAGATTTGATGTGAATGTTTATTTCCACGCTCCTGAATTTAATAGATTCAAACTATATAACTGTTATTGTTCGTCTGGTTATAATCTTAGTAATAATGCTTCCTAGTTGAGAGCGCTAATGAATTTAGATATTTCAGACTAACCTTAGATTCTAGGTTGTGTTTTGCTAACCATATTAATACATTGAAAACTTACTTCCAATGTATGTACCTTTCGTCACTTTTATTATTTGTGTAACGTATGCTCTGCTCAATCAAGCTTTTGATGATAACTTATTATGGTATTTTTCATTCCAAGTTACAATATGGTATTATTTGCTGGGGGGACGTGTATCGCAATAAGGTACAATTTCTGTTGATTTTACAGAAGTATGTCCTGAGAAAAATCTGTCGTAAATCTTGTAGAAATCCGAGTTTTCCTTTGTTCTGTGCATTAAAAATCTTCTGGTCCGTTATTTGTATTGTTTTAAGGTTTAAAAATTAGTCTTTTTAATGTCTGGCAGTCGTAATTTTCGTTTACTATACAATAATTTCTCGTTACAATCTTCGTGGTAATCTTTCTAAGGTCTTATCAGTACTAAATTACTGTACCACTGCTTATCGTATTTGTTTTTCTGTTTTGTCTTATCGGCTATTTAATGAACTCCCGCAGTCCATCAGGACAATAACAATATCTGGAACCGTTTTAAAACGCGTCAAAACATGGCTATTCAGCCTTAATTATGAAATTTTAGAAACTTGTTTTTTTTTTTTTTTTTTTTTTTTTGTGACATGGATATGTCTACCGCTTGTCTTTCTGAAAAATGTGTCCGTCACAAAATGTGTCTAATTTTTTGCTTGCCTTCTAGCGTTCAGTGATCGTACTCTGTGAGCGGTTAAGTTTGTCTTTTAAGTTTTATTTTTGGAAACAGGGGTTGATAAGAAGGAAGCATCCAATTGTGGGAAAAGATGTAGTTTGATGCGCTGTTTATGTGTAATGCAGGTGGTTTATGGGTTGTGTGTAGTTGACTCATAAAAGTCGATACATACATAGTTGTTTTGCTTCTCTTCTTTTATTCGATTGATCGGACATTCCTACCTTGTGTGGTGTGTACAAGGGGTTGCCGGAACAGGGGTGGATAGACAAAAAAATAATTGTAAGAAAGGATGTAGGAGTTTTGTTGAAGATTTTAAATGGCTCCGCAAATCTGCGGTAGAAAGAAAACGTGAATATCGTAATCGTAAGGGCGATCTCAATTTGCGTTGCAGTGATGAATTTTTTCAGTTTTTTTGCAATACGCCATTTAATTCCGATAATTCCGGAAATCACGCCTGTGTCAAGTTGGTGATGAATCAAAACGCGAAGCTAACAAACAACGAAAGCTTGATTCTCGTTTGAAACAATTAAGGTTTTTTCGTCGTATGCCTATTAGACATATCCATGTAGGGTGATGGAGCCAGTAGTCGGCCTCTTAACTTTTTTTTTACGTTTAATTTGCTTTTAAAAATCTTTTATTATAATAAAGAATAGAATATTCAGCATAATTATGAAATTCAAGGCAATTTTAGTGTATTTGCTACCTAAAATAAATTATTTACAAAAATGTTAATGAAAACCTCATTTTTAAGTAGTCGGCCCCTCTCTGCTTCAGAAGTCGGCCAGTTAAGTATTTAATAGTCGGCCCGAGTTTTTACATCCAGACTTTCACTATTTCAATTAAGGTTAAGAGTTAATTTGTCAACTTTACAATATACGAGGGGCGTTCAACATATTCTCGGTATCGGAGTGAAGCTGTGGTTGTATATATAAATTGACTTATTTATCAACTAATACTATTATTTTAGTGCATTCGTGTAAAATTTCATATAAATGTGATTATTAATTCGCGTTTTATCTCTAGTTAAACAGAATCATAATGGCAACTGAGACGATGATGGTGAAAATTGAGCATCGCGCTGGAATTAAATTTCTCACTAAGCAAGGAAAAAGTCAAAAAACTATTCATGAAGAGATGGTGGCTGTTTACCAGGGTTCCGCACCTTCATTATCAACTGTGCAAAAGTGGTCAAGTAAGTTCAAGAGAGGCAGAGAGAGCATTGAAGACGACCCCCGCTCCGGCGCCCCGGCGCCCCGGCTACTGCTTGTACGGGAGAAAGCATCAAAGAAGTCGAAAAACTTGTTCTTGAGGATGCCCGAATAAAGGTGAAAATGATGGCTGAGCTCACCAAGCTTTCAATTGGTACCATTCACACCATTCTTCATGACCATCTTAACCTTTCAAAGGTCAGTGCAAGGTGGGTGCCACGAATGCTCACAGCGCCTCAGAAAAAAGTGAGAATAGCATGCTGTAGAGAGCTTTTGGAGAAGTGTAGTGCGAACGCGGACGGCGTTATGGATCGAATTGTTACTGGGGACGAAACATGGGTCCACCACTATGACCCTGAAAGCAAACAAGAGTCCATGCAGTGGCATAAAAAAGGAACAGACCCCCCGAAGAAGTTCAAAGTCACTCCGTCTGCCGGGAAGCTCATGGCCACAGTTTTTTGGGACTCAAAGGGAATCTTGCTCGTTGAGTACAAAAAAAAAAAGATGAAACCATCAACGCCCATCCTACCCTTCCACTTTGCATAATTTGCGGGAGGAAATTAAAAAGAAAAGACGGGGTAAACTCGCAGCGGGTGTGTTGCTTCTTCATGACAACGCTCCTGTTCACACGGCGCGAGTTTCCAAGGCTGCTGCGCGAGATTGTGGTTTCGAAGAAATCCAACACCCACCCTATAGTCCAGACCTTGCCCCTAGTGATTATTTCCTGTTTTCGGATTTGAAAAAATGTCTTCGTGGAAAAAGATTTTCGGATGATGAAGAACTCAAGTCGGCAATAAATGGGTATTTTGCAGAGAAAGAGGAAATTTATTTTTTTGAGGGTTTAAAAAAACTTATCTCAAGATGTAACAAATGCATTGATGTTAGGTGAGATTGTATTGAAAAATAAAAACAATTTAAATTGAATTCGCATTTTCCTTCATATCGATACCGAGAATATATTGAACGCCCCTCGTACCTACTCGTATATTAATTCATAAAAGCCATCAAAGTACATAGTTATTATATAGCTCTTTTAAAAAAGACACATTTACTATTTATTCAAAATAGATTGCACTTACTTACTAATTAAAAAAAACAGAAAACAAAACAATGACTTAAGAAAACTTCAACAACTGAACTTAATCACTATATTTATATGCGTTTTGAATAACATATAATAAGTACACGTGTTAAAATAAAAACATAACTTTAAAGTCTTAAGTAAACAATTAAGGTGCAAAACATTTTTCACAGATAAATATTTCATGTTCTATATCTTCGAATTTTCTTCCAGCAAATCGTGTGCATTTAAGGTGAAACCAGTTGGGACACGAATCACACCCGACGTTCTTCAAGTTATTATCTTCAACATCTGAGATAAGCTCTTCTTCACATTGTGAACATGGAATTACTTTCTTTTCTATTTTCTTCGTTTTATTTTTTTTTTTGGCGTCTAAACGTTTTTTTCCTCTATTTTTTCTTCGAAGTTCTTGTTTCTTAACTTCTTTTGCTTTTTGTAGATCTTTCTACGTGAAAAATTTCTACCAGGCCAGCGAAGAGATGCTGGCTTGTGCTTTTGTGCGAGCAGGTTTGGTAGATTTGGGAGTAAGTTCCGAATAAAACGGGTGGTTTTGAAAAGCAAGGCTGACTGCAGTAGCTGTTGATGTGTGCTGGGCTGAAAGGGTTTTAAAGCTTGAAACGTTTGTTTTTTTAAGTAGTAGGTAATGCACAAACCATTTTGATTTTCATTAGCAATATTTGTCAAAAGTTATGGTGGATAAGGAACTAGTTGAGCGACGTGATAATTGAGCTAGGGAAAATAAATGGAAAACAAATTAATTAAAATCAATGCATGAAATAAGTATAAATCGTGTTAGGTCCTACCAATGGTTGCAGGTTGGTCAAAAGAAAGAGTTCCATTTCCATTTGCTTCATCAATGAAACCAGAAACGTTCGAAGAAATCTTTTGGAGCACTCCTGTGTGGGATGCAAAGTAGGTTCCTGTTAAGGTGCCATCTAGCTCACATTGACCTGATGGTGTAGGTGGTAAGGAGACGCTGTCCGTCTCATTTGGCTCAGGTTGACCAAGATGACTATGCTGCATCTGTTCTATTATTTTCCATACCACTTCATAGTCTACATTGTTTTTAAGCAATTCCTCCTTCGCCAAAGCTAGTACTTTTTTCGTTTCCTCGAAACTAAGAGCTGTCACTGATATATTTTTTTTTGCGTCAGGGTTTAACGGATATATTCCACACTTGCAAAATGTTTTTTTTACAATCTCTGTTCTATCTGACCTATCTAACACCATCTTCAGAATTTCGCAAAAATTTATTTTGGTGATAGCTTTCCCTTCGTTGCCCGGAATGCTCTGCCATTTATGTACAGTATTTTTGTTTTCCTGTTTTAGCCCTTCAAAGGCGCCCACATCGGCTGGCTGAGTGATATGTGTCGTGTTGGGCAATAGGGCATACAAAATGATATCATTATTCCGGCAAAAATCGCTCAGTTCCTTTGTCAGATGCGACTTATGGCCATCGGCCAAAAACAATATTGGCCGTTTGATATGGTTTTCTGTTAACCAGTTATTAAAACTGTTTGCCACGTATTCAAAAAAAGTTTCAGAACGCATCCAGCCACTCTCTGACCTTCCCAAAATCCATTTGTCTGGAGTACTCTGGATTAGAGGTTGTGGGGCCGCACGTATGGAAACACGACTAAAGGGCTTAATGTTTCACCATTAGCACTAAAAACAAACAAAACAGTAACTGTCTTATTTTCGTTGCCTTGGCTAACCTTATAAAGGTTTTTCCAGCCTTAAGGTGCCAAAACAGTCCCAGATTTCGGAGACATGCTGAACGATGTTTCGTCCCCATTAAAAATCTTGGAAGGGTCTTCAAGAATATCTGCAGCATCAATTTCCTGCAGATAATTTTGTAGGTCTGAAAAACACTTCCTGACCGACTCTTCGGTGACTATCGCCCGACCTTTTGAGAGTCCCTCTGGTGTCCCTCTGCTGCTCCAAAACACCCCCATATCATTAGTGAGCCACCTCCGTGTTTGAATGTTGGGAGTAAGTTGTGCCTTCTTAAGCTGGTATTAACTTCTCGCCAGATCCTAACACGTCCGTCGGATAATTTCAAATTAAATTTACATTCGTCGGAAAAAATTACCTTTTTCCAGAACTGCATATCCATGTTCAGATATTTTTTTGCAAAGATAATCCTTTTTTTTCCTATTAATTGCGCTTACATATGGTTTTCTCACTGCAATTCTGCTCCTAAAACCGAGTTTTCGCACATAATTTCGAACAGTTTGTGCCGTGACTTTAATCTTATGATATTTGAAGAGATTTTTAACAAGTTTAACACCACTAACTAATGGATTTCTTCGGATTTGTCGAAGTAAAAAAGACGTATGCTTCCTGCTTAAAACTGATCTTTTTGTATTTCAAGGTTTTTTTTCGACTCGACCACTTTTTTTGTATGTATTTACAATATATTGAACTGTAGACGCACTTCTTTTGATAAGTTTAGCAATTTCTCGTACAGATTTGCCTTCTTTATGCCAATTTATGATCAACTTTCTTACGTCGTTTGTAAGTTCACTTGACTTTCGACCCATTTTCAAATTTTCACGTTATCAACACCTTCTTCTGCATGAAGCAAAACAAAGAAACTCACACTCAAAGTGAGATTCCATTAAAAAGAAGTCAACATAGCGGTACAATTCCTTGTTTCGGGAAACGAAACCTAGTATTGCCATGTGTACGAATATGGATTTTGTTTATGGAAAGATGAAAAAGATGACTTTTATTTTTATTTTTTTATTAAAAATATAAACAATTTTATTAAAATCGTTTATTTTTCAATTATAATTTTGTTTTGTTTTCGAAATATTTACCATTTTCCCTTTAAAATAGCTATGCACGAATATGAATTTTGCATACTGTACATATGTACATACATATGTATGTACATATCTGCATCTCGTGTTGATACTTTCAGCAGTTTACTGCTTTTTTTAATCCAAGCAAATAGTTAAGGATACACTAAGGAACGAAAATCAAAGAAATATACTCGTAGGTACAGTAAACAAGGATAAAAATAAAGTTGCTTGCCATCCGGCAGCTGCTGGTTCTTTTCGTCTACATTTCCTTCTTTATTCTTCCGTCATTCAATTTCTTTGTATTTGCCTACTGCGCATTATTTTTTGTTTTTTTTTAATACTACTATGAATCCTTTAAGGGTCACCCCACCCCATAATTTTATTTTATTTAGTTTCACTCTAACAAATTGAAGTGACATTCAACACTATTTTATACCCATATTTAAATACTGAATGTGAGTAATCTTTCTTAAATTTGTATTTAATGCATTATTTGATTGTATCTTAAACCTATAAGAAAATAAATACTACTAAATAATATTAATATATTATGCTTTCGTGATTCAGTGCTTAGAGATGGACAAAATACTGAGCATATACTGAGTATACACTTAAGAAGGTGTATTTTTTGCAAGGAAAAATTAGGTGATCTCCTAAAAGTTGAGTAGTTCATCTTCTTCTTCGACAAAATATTCTAGAAGTCGTTGTGCATTTTGTAGTGAAGCCAAATTGAAATAGCAGTTCAGTGCAGTGAGAAATGATGCATCATGTTATAAATTACCATTGGTAATTTATATTCTAGTTATTGGTAAATTATACATAGAGCGCTTGAAAGTAGTCAAAGGAAGATTTCTTTATTTTTTGCTTTTGTTAAAAAAAGGTGTAACTGAATATAGAAAATACATAATTTAAGCAGTCAATACACGTCCGAAACAGCCAAAATCTATGGAGAAAGTGCCATTCCTCCATTAAATAGGTATCTGAAACTAGTACCGGACTGGTCATCCGTAATTTGATAAAAAATGCACGTGGCTGTAAAAAATCAAAAGAATGTAACACACTGCAGTGCAAAGCCAGTTGGCGGAAGTGGAAATTTACGGTAGGATAAATATCAAATCAAATCATGCAATTATCCACTCACTTTTCTACGCATTTTTGTTTCTTTTTTTTTAACTCTAAGTGATTGATGAATGATTTGATTGGTTTTTATTTCTTTAATAAATATGTACTATAAGGAAGTCTGAAGCGGTTTTACACTGCGCTTGTGGTTGCAGACAACATTGATCGTATCAGCAAAATCCGAAACAATCGCCTAACTTAATGCGGAATACGCAACATAATTTCGTAAATAGTCACGTAATCGCAAGGCATCCTACCATCAGTAGGTGTTTTAAAGAATTATAATAAATTTCTAATGAAACATAATGAGACATAATCATATGTACATGTATTAAACGAGTTTTCTGAATTTTTCAAAGCAAACTGAACTAAACAGGAAATAATTCAAAATTGTTGCTTAGCTTACTAAATGTAAGAAGGCACGTGTCTCTATATGGACACATGTAAATGAGTGTATATAACATGAAACCCTCTAAAATTGAAAACAATAATAATCTACAACAAATTGTACTTTGATATACTCGTACATATGTTCCGTTCATCACAGTGACCTTTGTATATTTTCAAGTTTACGAGATCAACGCAATCATCCCTCAAGCCCATCATTCGTATAATACTCAGATACGAGTACACTGTAGACAAATGGGTATTCATCGCTTGAGTCATGTAGTGTGATTAGCATATTTAATCATTTACCTCTCTACCACACTTCATAAGTTAAATAACCAGAAGCTCTGCAATGATCGTTTTTAGATTGCCTACTCACTTAACCTGCCTGTAAAGTATTTATTACGCTAATTACGCTTCTCTTTGTGAATAGTTTTTTCTCTTAGATTTCTCTTTTCTCAGTTCAAATTACTCATTTTCACTCTTTTCGCTTCTCTTTATCGATCTATTTCGCCTGAAAGTAGACATTACCAGGCTGATCAATAGAATTGCATGTGGCTTTTCATGGTCAACTTTTATATTGTAGTTGGAAAGAGTCGTTGACACCCAACGTGATCGGAATGCAGGTACGAGTAATCTGCTTTGGAAACTTGAACTTTCCGCATCAACTAGTCCAGATAAATAATCATCTGAATATGTCCTTAAATTGATGATCGATCAGATTCCCATGTTCCTTGATATAGCTACGTGATCAGTTCTTAGTTGACAGTTCTTTATCTCTCATTTATCATTTACTATGTACCTTGGGATTTTTTAATGGAAACGGAAGTAACGTGATCACTTTTGTTCGTTCATCTGTCGCCAACTTATTTTAAACACGTATGATAAACAATTTTATTTAATTACTTATTGTCCGGAATTAAGGAGGAAGTCGTTGTGACATCTCAATTCGCTTTATAATTATGACAAATCGTAGATATGTTACTTGAACGTGCCAGTACATAAACGTTTCGGGATTGAATACGAGAACTTTAAGTTTCCATTTGCGACAGGGTGTCAGAGGTGGAGACCGTCACCTTGGACAGTTTGGAGCCGTCGCTATCCAATTCTATACAATACAATTTCAGTTAAAAGAGGAGGAGGCCGCTTATCAGCATCCAGCTCATCCTTTTTGTAAACCCTTAAGTTTATTGAATCGAATTATTGAACTCCAGAATTTTTCTATGGAGGAGGGTTCGGCTGATATCCAGGTGCGGGTTCTAGGTCTACTAGGGATATCTTCCTTAGTCACGTCTTCTAATCCACCTATGGCTTTTGTATAAAGATCGAGAGATCTTTTGTTGGCACAAGCGGTAAGCTTGACGTTCTTGCTACCAGGCAGCGTCGCTTGTGATGAGAGGTGGTCCGGTGTTTTCCCATATGATGACCAAGAAGTTGTGCGAAAGCTTTAGCTTGACCAACTGCAACCGTTTTTATCGATTACCGCGATCGTTATTGCGTCTTTTAGGATATGTGACATTGCAAGGCCCAGGTTTTGACATTTTTAATTTTGGGCCTTTTGGAAACCGGTACGGTGTCCTCCAACGATCTCTGGCGCTTGGAGGAGTCTTTTAGCATTTTGAGAGCAGTGGATAATCTATCTTTAAGGATGTTGTTAGCACAGGAAAACCGTAACCTGCCACAAGTTCTGCGAGGCTTGGAGGAAGTAGTAAGACCATGGCTTGCTACAGTCTTGGCACTACTTGAGGGATTGAATTTTGGCTCCTTGCGTTCGCCTTTAGAAGGCGCACCATGGCCTGCCATAGTTTTATCTTTGCTCGACATTGCAGGAGCCTTGCCTGTAGTCGGTGCAGTCACCGTACTACTGCCCGGTACAGACGGAGTATCGGTCTCGTTTTTTGCTGTTTTTTGTTTTAGAGAAATATCACACCAGTAGGGAAGTGCATTTGTACAGAGATCCGCTCTATACAGATAAGTCTATCTAATCCGGAGTTCGTCAGGTATCCGGATACTCCACTCATGACTGAGCTACTTTTGGAGATACTGGGCCCTCAGCCAGACTGATCTTCGGCACGGGTAGTATGATAAATTAATCCATCTTAGGGGAGAAAAGACTGGAAGGGATGGAGGAAAAGGAGAAGGGGAAGGGGGTGAGCATCCTTTAGTTTCAGGACTTATCTGGAGAACTTCTTGAGACTCATTAACCTTACGCAGCCCTTACAACTTGACAAGTTCGATGCTCAGGGTAGAGGTGCTTACCCCGTAAGGCAGCAGGAATTGATAACGTTCCAAAGTGTTGACGGGAGTTCGATGTTATTTTCAATCTTCAGATCTAGTAGTGTGTTATCTTTTCCTATTAAATATGTATTTTACGAATTTTATTGGTGACGACTACATGCCTACCTCGTGTTGCCTATAAAAATAATTAGTGGTTACACAATATCTTCATTTAGCACAGATCCCTGATATCCTGACGGCTTACGTTGACGATAGTGTCGTTTTGGTTTCGGGAAAATGACTTCGAGCACGAAGTGAGTAATTGTAAATAATTGAGTAAGTTGTTAAAGTTTGGGAGTTAGTCACTCAAAAACAAGGATACATTTTTATACTAAGGTAGATTAGTCCATACACCCACCAATAATAGGAGAAGCTGTACAGATTCTTTTAAGTTCAGCACACTGCTTTGGTGTTATTCTATTATTTAAAACTCAGTCAGAACGAAAACACTCGGAGCGGCTTTGGAGATCATCAACTTTGACAGAATTCACTATTAGAATTTCCAACAGAGGTGAATGTGACTGTCATGTGGTAACCATTGAGAAGGTTTTAGTTTTCTATACCGACGGATCAAAAATGAATAACGTTACGTTCCTGTCTAATATCAGTCGCTCTTTTAGAATAGGTTACGACTGTGTGGGATAAGCTCCATTATTCATATCGTGTACGAATAAGGACCATCGCAGAGAACAATTTTATCGAATAGATTATTACTGTGTTCTCAGATAGCCAGGTAGCCGTTAAGCTTTTTCCATAGAAATAAGATCAAGACTAGCAAGTAAATCCGGATACATCTAAACGAGTTATCTCAGCACAATTTGGTGACTCCATGATAGCTATCCCAGGAAAGAAAGAAGTCAAAACTTCCACTTCCACTTCTTCGTGCGTGTTGTTAGACTCTATGCAAAAATTCATTGTTGAGGCAGAATCAATAAAGCTTCCATACGCTAGACCAATATAGATACATGTACGAGAAGAAAAAAGCGTTCGCAATATTTATTAAGCCACGTTGTGACGACGTACGTAATTTATTCACAAAAGAGGAAGTATTCATTACAGAGATTAAAAAACAGGCTTTATAAATATTATCAAACATTTGTGTAGAATTATAAGTATTCACCTTTAACAATGTAGCAAATATTTCGGACAGTGGTTCGGCTACTCAGCCCAAGGAAAGTAAACTCCTGGAGAATTATCATCTGTTAGTGATATTAGCTTATAGACAGTTGGTATTACTGTTAGTCTTACTGCACCATTAATAATAAACTGAAAGGTGAACCAAAAATCGTTGCTGAAAAAGATGAAAACCTACTGGTATTCCACTCTTGCAGTTTTCACTGTCGCAAATACTTCGCCCAAGCATTATAGTTATGCGCTCTAGAAAATTGTATGCTTTATCAAAGCTACAGCAGTGCGAGTTTCTCTTATGATGAAAGGCCTGAAAATGGAAACATATGGTCCTAAGCAGTGTAAAAGATTCTTAGCAAAACTTGTCTGTTTTTCATTGATTGTTATTTTTATACCCTAAATTGTTGGTGCTTACTAATGACAACGGGACAGAAAAATGACACAGCGAGCAAAACAATGTCATACCAAGTTATGTTATGCCCTTTACATATAGTTATAGTATAGAGATAGTTTTGCACTTCCTTTGTAGCCAAAATCAGAAAGCCTCAATATCTATTAAGCCATTATCTAAGGATTATTTTTTCTATGATCTAAATGACCCCAGTGATGCCTGTAGGGCATCACATTAGCAATTTCATTAAGATAAGCCATTACTTCTAGGAGCGAATAGTGTGAACAATCTGCCCCTTCTTAGAAGTGGCAACAGTGGATCTATCCTAGTCTAATTGTATCTCAGTCATTGGTCACTTCAAATCAACCAACTAGTTGTCTTCGCGAAAGTCCCAACTTTCAATGGGAGTTCTGCCTAAAGTAACTGTGGTTAAGTTTTCCTACTTAATTCAGCAGATGTTTCTATTCTTGATAGATATATTATAGATGGATTGTGTGGATAAATAAAGCGCAGTTTAGATGTCGCTTTGCGATCTTCATGGCCATTGAAAATGTTTAAGTCTCCGCTTAAAGTGAGTAAGATTAGTAAGATTTACAGCCTATCCTTAAAGTGTGGTTATATTTCTTGTTCGGCTTGCATTCCGATGGACTGTGGCCTAGCGAATATGTAGGAATAAACAAAACCTTTTGCAATGCACTGTAACCATCACCTTAGACACTGGCTAAAGTCAAACCTGGGTAAAAAAAAAGTCGAATGTTAAAGTACAAGCTTGACAACAAGACAACTTACGCATGTTTGACTAAAGGAGTTTGATATCCAAAATAATCCCCAATGTTGGTTATTTATTGGAAAAGTAGATCGAGGCGACGTATTAGCTGATTCAGTTCAGATCAACGAGCTGTTTCTCGAGAGAATTCGCATATCATTATTCTTTATGGATATGTGGAGTATTTCTTCATAATTACTTGTCTTATCGGCTGGAGCTTAGAAGAAAGCCATCTATTCCAGTTTTTTTTTCTAAAGTACCTACTCTGAATGTTAGTACTTTCGCACTAGTAAGATCTGCTGTTACTTGAACCTTTTAAATATTCATGACAACATTGCATGTGGTGCTATGTTTTTCTCATGTCCTATGGTGGAAGATTTGTTCTTATTTATTGAAAATGATTAGTGGTTCCAATGTCTATACAACTGACAGCATAAACAATAATTTGAATGTTATGCTTGATATTCTTTGCAAGCAGTGTAGTGGATTACATGTATGTCATATTAATGCGCAAAGTCTTTGGCCCAAAATTGACGAATTTGAGGGGTCGAAGGTTGAAATAGTGTGTGTATCTGAAACTTGCTTTCAACCGGATATTCCTAATGTTGTATACAATATGAATGATTACAAGTTGTATCGTGCTGATAGGAATAGTCGTATTGGCGGGGGAGTGGCAATGGAAATCCGCGAATGCATAAATGTTGAATTTGTAATTAAATCTAATTGATTAAGCAAATATTTGTTCGGTGTAGCTTACCGTTTTAATAAAAATGTGAATCTATCTGAATTTTACACAGTAGTAGAAGATTTAACACCTCTCTACACTGAAATTATTTTGTGCGAAAATTTTTAATTGTAACTTTCTTGAAAACAAATCGCTGTCATTTACAAACGAAATTAGTACTCTTGGTCTAGGGTCTATCAATACTGCTAATTCAACGCATTTCACAAGCACCTCATCAACCCTTTTAGACCTTTTTCTTACAAGCAATCCCGAAAACACCCTTCTTTATACTCAGTTGTCAGACATCCTCCGGCGCAAACAGCAGCCTATTTGCATAAATATAGGGATCTTAGGGCAATAGACTTAATCTTGATGGAAGACGACGTTCTGCAGGTTAATTGGCAAGATGTTTATTTTACGACTTCTGCTGATAATCAAATAATTTTTTTACAAAATGCCGTACGTAGTCTCTACATCTCACATGTTTCAATAAAAACAAAACACATGCCAACAAACACTATCACATGGCTTAAATCTGGCCTACAGACGATGGAAAAGATTCCAAGTGTTCCGGACTTTAAGAAACATTCTATGAAAATAAGGGAAGCTAAGAAGAGAGTGTATTCAAAGCGATTTAATGAAATCTTGCCAGCGAAAACCTTGTGGATGTAAAATATACGGATGTTTACGTACCCCTTCCTTGACGAAGCACTTTATACCCCAGCATACAAGGCTTACCTTAGCTAAAAGTTTAATTTTACAAATCGCAACCTATGAATGTCCAATTTTTTATTGTCACTACTCAGAAACCCGAAGGTATCTTAGAGTGGCCTTTAACAACATTACGCGTTATGTTTATAACCTTAATCGATTTGATCATGTATCTGGATACACTTAAAGGATTCTGGGTTGTATAATCTGCACGCCTATTTCAAATTGTTCGCCCTAAAAACATTAAACAACATCTTGATTTGCGAAGAGCCTCAGTATCTGTACAAAAACTTCAGTTTCCAACTTCATCTCGTTCTTTTGTTTTTATTCAACCAAGGTTTACATGCACAAACTCCTAGAACCAATATTTTGTTTATGTTGTCAGAGAATGAAACGCTCTATCTTTGGACATTAGAAAACTTCGCGGAACCAAGACATTTGATAAAGTCCTTAAATGTACTTTTGTATTAAGAGAGTTTATCTTTATATTTTCCTTTTCTGTTATCTTACTTCTATTTTTTCTTATACTCCTTTTTATATATACATATATTTTTTTCTCGAATACCAACTTCTCCATAGTTTATTTTAATTTAGAATAAGCAAAGCCAATTTATGAATTGTTAAAATATAAAACTTAAAATTAACTCTTACTTTTATAGACATTACTTAAGTCCAATGTAAAAGATTCTGTAAACAAATAAATAAATGAAATGAAATGAAATAAGGTAATCTCTTTACCCATCTGCAGGAAAATGTCTACACAGGGCTGTAGGGTTCTTTTTTTAAAGGCAAATCCTAAGGGGTCTCTGCAATTATTGTGACTCGCTAACGGAAAACAGAGAGTATCGGAACAATACATGTGCAGCATAAAATTTTAGAGTAGTTTTTCACATCGAATTGAGTGTTAAGTGGATTGCAAACTATGTCAGCAACCAATTTGTTTTACATACTATATACGAGTATACAACTTTTAAACCGTTTAATATGCGATAAACTACGTACCTATGTAGTTAGGCCTTTGATGTCTGTCATGAAAATCTATTTGCTGGCCTAGTACTTGAATAAAGGTACTTCCAACAAAAAATCCATTATTTTATTTAATGCCTTATTTCTATTTCTGGGCTGCGTGACTTGCACATGCAAAACCATCAGAAATGTTTGTCTATCATTTACAGCTATGGACCATGATGATCATCATTTACCCACCATTTAAAACTAATTTTCTAACTTTGTGTCAACTATTTTCGTTTCAGAAAACAATTCTAGACAGCATTTCAGAAGAAGATCCAACTTTTACTGGTGATGGCTATACGAGCTTGGCTGTTATATATGCGTCGTTTGCTTTATGCAACTGGCTGGCACCATCGTTTATATCATTTACTGGACCAAGGTGTGCAATGTTAGTCGGTTCCATGGCATATACGTAAGCAAAAGTGAACACCACCTTCTTTCAACAATATTAATCACTATTTTTCATCTTTTAGTCTGTTTATGGTAATTTTCCTATGGCCTCGCACATGGCTTCTTTATCTAGCCAGTGCGATTTTGGGAGCAGGAGCTTCAATAACATGGGCTGGTCAGGGGACATTTTTGGCTCGATGCAGTGATCAATCGAACATATCTCGAAACTCTGGAATTTTCTGGGCTCTCTTACAGTGCAGTATGTTCTTGGGCAATCTTTTCGTTTATTATCAGTTCCAAGATAAAACAACTATCGACGCCGAAACACGGCAGCTTGTGATTGGTGTTCTAATCGCCGTTGCTGCTTTGGGTATAGTATTTCTGTGCACCTTAAGGCCAGTAGAGGATAATTCATCAAATGATAGAGAGTTAGAAGAATCCCAATCTGGATTGAGCAGTGCCATTTATGCTATGAAATCGGCTGCTGAACTCTTTTGGACAAAAGACATGTTGCTGTTAAGTGTTGCGTTCTTCTATACAGGTATGAAATAGAGGAAATGTTTTAACTGTAATGTTTTTCAAAAATCCACTTGTTTTGAAGGCCTTGAATTGTCGTTCTTCAGCGGTGTATATGGATCTTCGATTGGATTTACTTGGGCTATTTCTGAAACACCAAAGGAGATTGTTGGTCTAGCCGGAATTTGCATTGGCGGTGGTGAAGTTTTAGGCGGTGGTCTATTTGGACTGCTGGGATCGAAAACAACAAGATATGGTCGTGATCCAATTGTCATTGCTGGTTATATTATTCATCTGATTGCGTTCTTCTTGATTTTCCTGAATCTGCCTAACAGTGCACCCTTCCAAGGCACAAGTGATATTTCCTATTTGGATCCACCAAAAGCTTGGTTAGCTCTGTTATGTGCATTCTTGCTTGGTTTCGGAGATGCTTGCTTTAACACTCAAATCTATTCGATGTTGGGTGGAGTTTTCGTCAGGAACTCTGTTGGAGCGTTTGCTCTATTTAAATTCACACAGGTTGGTATTGGCTAACTATTCTTTACTAAATTTGTACTAATCATTTTCTTATTTTTCAGTCTGTAGCAGCAGCGATATGCTTCTTCTACTCTCCACATTTGGGACTCCGAGCTCAGTTAGGCATTCTTGTGGTGTTCGCAACCATTGGAACCGCCGCCTTCTGCCTCGTCGAATGGGCGGCGAAGAAACGGGCAAAACTATGCGCCCACGAATCGGATGACTCCAAGTCAGATTCACAGTCGATATCGAGTTATGGAAAATAATTTCTCATTCAAGAGCAAAGACTACCTGATCAAAAATTGTCATTCCATACAAATAATCCTAGAGAATATACACACCTAATCCTAGAAAAAAAAAACAAAAGAAACAATGTAGTTAAAGTTTTTATCCTGAAGGACAATAATGTTAATTGTTGAAATAAGTATCAATGTCCAAGCACACAGGAATTTTTTTTGACTTTGCTGTGTATATTTTTGTGTAATTAGTGTTTTCTATTTTATTCATATTGAAAGTGTACGATTGATTGATTAATTTGTTACTGTTAAAATGGAAAGAAAGTAACAGAAATAAAATATATCGAAACTGTATTTTATTATAAAGATAAAATAAACCTTTAAAAGTATGTACATACTATACACTGTATATTGTAATAAGATGCCAAAAAAAAGAAAGGAAAATGGTTGTAGGTCAACGTTTTTGTATAGCATTTTCTTAGAAACAAATACATATATATAAATCCAAATTTTACAATTTAGTAATGATGTCAAATATATATTAATTGTTATTTCAATGAGACTTATATTGTACTTAATGAAGGTGTGGAAAAGGTGCAAAGAAGGTATTTGTTCTTAAATCTTGGAATTTCTAAAAGGCCTTGCTTCCTTGTTCTTCTACAATACAATATTTAGAGCATGTAGTATGGGTGCTGGTATTGTGAGACTTCATTATATTATAAGATGGTTACCATTTTAAATATATGTACCTTTGTTGTTTAAGATCTTGCACTTTTCAAGTTCGACCTAAGTTTATTAATATGATCTTACCATAGAAAATAACTGCCAGATATTTTATGTTCTTAACTACTTCGATAGGATCACTTTTTGCAGTTGCGAGACAGTCGTTATTTTGGAAATAAATATTAATAGTGGTTTCCGATTGGGATGGAACGATGCGAACATGCATCAGTTTAGTTTTCTTGGCGTTAACTACCAAATTTCGAAAGATTGTCAAATTTTTGTTACATTAATATAATTAATATTGTTACGACTGCAAGACACTTGTGTTTTACAACGATTGCTGTGTTCTCAGCATGTGTAAAAAGTGTGCCCCGTTCGATGATGTGGAAAAGCTAGTTCGTAAAGAGTATGAACAGCAACACCGTATTGGCTGATTGTTTCTTTACTCATTTTGTTCAGTTTTTATTTAACTTTTGCTGTTCTTCCGAATAAATAATTCTTCAGCCATTTCGTAAGCGCTTCCCTTATGCCGATCCTGCTTAACGCTTGAATTAGTCTGTAAGGACTCAAGAGTCTCACTGAAATTTACGAACATTGTGACTACATGTTGGTTTTTATTTCAGCTTGTGGTCAAAAAGTTAGAAAATTCTCCCAGCAGTGCTCCAATGTTTTTTTCCTGTTTGAAGTGCGTGCTGATCTTTTTGCAGTATGTTGTGCTTAATTACGAAGTTGTATAAGCGTCCTAGGACAACTCCATGCTGTAATTTTCATAGTTCGCTCTTAAAAATTTGGTGTATGTGTAAGGTATTAAGTAGGGTAGGTAGCACACCTTGTTCAAGGCTGCTGTTAGAAAGAAAAGTTGCGTTTAGTTTCAGGTCAATCAGTCTCACATTATCAGCTCATGGACCCTTGTTTTGATTTAGAACCCTCAATGTACTAAGCACTCCCTGCTCACTGGTTGGCTCTATGTATATGGAGTGTGCATCATATCGGCTTGGATGTCTGGATATTATATGACAATTATGTATAATTTTGCAAGCTTGGTTGCCAAATTGTTCAGAAAGTTCGTCTGCAATAATTTTGGCGTTGTGCTCCAAATTGTCTATCATTTAATCATAAAAAGGTACTCGTATATGCTTCCACAAAGTTTTCCAATGATACAATTTTTGTTATCAAAATTCGCTATTAGTTACGAATACGCTACGTGTTTTAGCTTTAATTTTCGGCCGTTGTAACTGTCCCGTTATGCGAACGGTTGAGCGTCTAGTGAAGAACCAATTGGCTTATTGATTCCATAATGTTGCTATGCCAGTATGCTATGACAGCTGGGCATCCCTCCAAAATCCGTATTGTATTTTGCGAAAAGACTTGGCTTAAAGTCCGTATAAGATCGTATTGACCTAACAGCTAAAGCCATTCTTCCGAGATGATGCCGGCGATGGGCTGTAAATGGGGATCACTACGGTTCTATTATAACCAATTTTTTGGGATAAATTGGAAGTAGAAGGCTTGCAGGATACGTGGTGTCAAGAAGATGCTACCAGTAGCTATGCCACACAGAGCGTGCCACAGTCGACTTATTGAGGACGATGTTCGGTGATCGTATTATCGGTAGAAGTGTCTGTGCTATGCCATCAAGCCATAAACTTTAGATTACTTACAGGCGAAAGAAGATACCAAAATCTAGTGAAGCTCGTAGGATCTTTTAGAAATACGATTTTTTACATAAATGTCGTCAATATGAAAAACATGTTTAAATTGCAATCAATCGAACAATTCTACATACTTCACTAGAAAAAGTTATTAGGAAGCTATGTAGAGTTAAAATTTGGGCGAAACAAGGAAGTTTGTTGAACAGCTCCGTTAGGTTGACCTATATTGCTCTCCAAATGATTCGTCCATTAGTGTGACTTATATGTTATCTTTGACGCCCTCACTCAAAGTTCGTTCAGTTTTGTGCAACCGTCAGGTAGTTATTAATTCCCGGACTGATCAACTGTGTGATATGTGTACCAGGAATTAATGTACTCATCAGCAACTTCCTGGTATCTGAATTTGCTTGCCTTGTCCCGAATCGAAAAGGTGTTTGCCTTCTAAATCTTAATAATCTTACCGAGGGTGAAGTTGGGTGAATTTTTTTTAAATGGTTTTGGGAGTTCTGACAAAGTTCCCACTTCTTTTTATTGTCTCTTGAATAGAACAAGCAAGTTATCTTCTGATGAAGTGCCTGGGATCTTCTCCTGTGTTGTGGATCTCCGTACATTCCGAGAAACTAACATTGACTCGGACCATTACCATGTTGTAGCCAAGATACGGATCCGGACATCCGTAATAGCCCAAAGCTATCGAACCATTGTGAAAAAGTTGAACGTCGAAAATAGCAAGAGACCGCCAGGGCCTTTTCCGATCGAGGTTCCCTTAACCTCTCGAGAAATCTGATGCCATCAGCATCGAACGAAATACTAGTGGGATCACTGGCAAAGAGCAATTAGAGAGATAGCCACTGATGTACTGGCTTTCAATTCGCCCCAACAAAAGAGCTCCTGGTTCGATGACGAATGCAGACAGACAAACTTCTACGAGAAGAAGAGAAGGGAAGAAGGCTCCTCAGAAGAAAAAAGAAAGGCCAAGAGAAACGCGGTCTTAGAAAAATGCTACGGAAGAATGAAGTTCGGAAGTTTTACAAAACAAAAAAAAACGAACACGACAGCTATAAAGACCAAACAGAAATTTGCAAGGATAGAGAATAGAGAAGGAAACCTCATAGTAGAGTCACAGTTGGTGCTGAGAATATGGAAAGCTTAATTCTGCAGTTTGTGTAACGGTAATAACGGACAATATCCATTAGAGAGACTGGACCATTTAATCTGGACGAAGATAGGCAACATTTCCGTCCTCCGTTTGAGGCAGCGGGTGATGATTGGGTACGAAGCATACATCAAGAAATCTCTAAAATCTGGTTCGACGAAAGTATATATGTCCAATGAATGGAACCTCAGCGTTGTTTGTACGAACCCAAGGAAGAGATATCACCTGAACCGCCAAATACTGGGGAATAAGTCTCCTCAACATCGCATACAAAATACTGTCTGCAGTATTATGTGAACGAGACTGTATCGCAAGGACACTAGCAAAAAAGGATATTTTGTTGATCGAACCTTGTCCAATCCGATTCTTTGAAAAATTGCGCGGCAGAACCCTTTAGATTTCAGTGCAAAAAAAAGAATGCAACGACACAACCACACGAACATACAAGTACTCAAAATAAAAAACAACTCGTCCTTTAATTTAACTTAATTCGAACTTTATTTGTTTGAGTCTTAATTGGGAATCAATCGACTCGTTGTTGT
The DNA here is from genome assembly GCA_949129095.1 of Volucella bombylans. Lineage (NCBI taxonomy): Eukaryota > Metazoa > Arthropoda > Insecta > Diptera > Syrphidae > Volucella > Volucella bombylans. The sequence goes on along the minus strand of OX422140.1, from coordinate 122,523,121 downwards.
TCGCCCAAACGAAATCTCTTCGTGCAGCTGTTTTTGCTGCGAAACATCTACGGCCAGCTGTTTCTGTTGCGAAACCTCTACGGCCAGCTGTCTCGGCCGTTGGCTTCGTTGTCTTGGTCATTGACCTCTCCAATGATTTTATGTCAATGCCGGCGAAAAAGAGTTCTCTCCATCTCCGTGTATGTACACGACATACATGCACACACACCAATATGAACTGCGTAGAATGCAGATCAGTGGGAGGCGCTTATAAAACCAAACATAGTATTTTTTTTTATATTGAGTTTTGTTTTCGTCACTCCCACTAAATGTGCGCTAGTTTTATGCTTTATTTATGTTCTCCCAATTTTGGCACGGGATTGCAGTGGTGGTTTGCCGTCGGTTTGTTGCATCTTGACGTCATCTATTTTGCCGACGGAAAAAGCATTGCGCTGCCTTGAGGCCGGGATGTTTACATGTTGCTTTTGCAACATCCTGCCGGGCCACAGCAAGGACATCGACGTCGGTGATTTGGTGATTTTTCTCTTCTATGACTGATGTATGTTGCGTGATGAATGATGAATTCTGCTGGTCGTAAGCTCCTCGAAGTGTTGACAAGTAGGTGCATGAAATGGAAAAAGTGTAGGTGTGGTGAATGGTGTGTGGCAATAATAGTTTATAATTTTAAATTAGGAAAATTTCATTAAATTCATATAAGTTAAATATATAATTTTATAAGTGTGTGGGATTGTGTGAATGTACCTTTATACGTTTAACATTGGCAAAATGCACAGTTTAGCTATAGGTCGCTTGAAGCTCGTAGTTGCAGTTTTAATTGTGACGACACGAATTTTTCCGTCAGTTCCGGGATGAGTAGTTTCTATTCGTCCAAGTCGCCATAGAGTTGGGGGCGTTTGTGCATCAGGCAGGATTACTAGCTGTCCTACCTTTATCTCCGTGTTTGCTGTCAGCCACTTCGGACGTTGTTGAAGACGAGCCAAGTATTCTGTTTTCCATCGCTTCCAGAAGTCCTGCTGAATTTTTTGCATAAGCTGCCATCTGTGCAAGTAGTTTTCCTTTGTTTCAGTTAAATCCCTTTCGGGTGCAGTGTTTAGCGAGGCACCGATCAAGAAATGTCCTGGTGTCAGAATGGATAGGTCATCGGGATCTTCGCTTACTGGACAAAGTGGACGCGAATTGAGACATGACTCAACTTGCGCTAATACCGTCGCATACTCTTCAAAGGTGAGAGTGTAATGCCCAATGACTCGCTTTAGGTGGTGTTTCATCGACTTCACACCTGCTTCCCACAGCCCGCCAAAATGTGGTGCCGCAGGGGGATTAAAGTGCCAAATCGTGCCGTTGGTCTGCATTTCTTTCGCGATATCCTCTGTCCATTGCCTTGTTATGTGCACATTTTCTGACTCCAGGACTTTTGCAGCTCCCTTAAAATTGGTTCCACAGTCGCTGTAAAGATGTTTGCAGATTCCACGACGCGCTGTGAAACGCTTGAACGCTGCAAGAAATGCGGATGTCGTATAGTCACTTACCAGCTCGAGGTGCACGGCCGTTGTACAAAAGCATACAAAAATCGCTATGTAGGCCTTCGTGATTTTGCTGCATCGGCCTTTCCAAGCCTTTAATTGCACAGGTCCTGCATAGTCGACACCGGATGTGTGAAATGGTCGCGACGGGTTGACCCGTGGTGCCGGTAAATTACCCATTTGTTGCTGCATTTCTACTGCCTTAAATCGATAGCATTTTAAGCACTTATAAATGCATTTTTTTACATTATTTTTAAGCTGCAAAATCCAGTACTGCGATCGAATTGTTGCCATCATTAATTGTTGGCCGCCGTGAAGAGATTTGAGGTGAATATCATGTACTATCAATGATGTAAAAAAATTATGTGAAGGAAGAATAATTGGATGCCGCTGTGAATAGGGTAAATCGGCATTATCCAATCGGCCTCCTACCCGCAATAGCCCTTGTTCATCCATGATTGGCGAAAGTCGTGATAATTTGCTTTTCTTCGAAACTATTTCACCCTTGCTTACCTTCGTTATTTCGTCTGTAAAAGCCTCTTGCTGTACGATGGAAATCAATCGCACTCGAGCTAATGAAATTTCTTCCTCTGAAAGCATCCCAGAAAGCAAGCATGATTTTGCAGATTCCACGACGCGCTGTGAAACGCTTGAACGCTGCAAGAAATGCGGATGTCGTATAGTCACTTACCAGCTCGAGGTGCACGGCCGTTGTACAAAAGCATACAAAAATCGCTATGTAGGCCTTCGTGATTTTGCTGCATCGGCCTTTCCAAGCCTTTAATTGCACAGGTCCTGCATAGTCGACACCGGATGTGTGAAATGGTCGCGACGGGTTGACCCGTGGTGCCGGTAAATTACCCATTTGTTGCTGCATTTCTACTGCCTTAAATCGATAGCATTTTAAGCACTTATAAATGCATTTTTTTACATTATTTTTAAGCTGCAAAATCCAGTACTGCGATCGAATTGTTGCCATCATTAATTGTTGGCCGCCGTGAAGAGATTTGAGGTGAATATCATGTACTATCAATGATGTAAAAAAATTATGTGAAGGAAGAATAATTGGATGCCGCTGTGAATAGGGTAAATCGGCATTATCCAATCGGCCTCCTACCCGCAATAGCCCTTGTTCATCCATGATTGGCGAAAGTCGTGATAATTTGCTTTTCTTCGAAACTATTTCACCCTTGCTTACCTTCGTTATTTCGTCTGTAAAAGCCTCTTGCTGTACGATGGAAATCAATCGCACTCGAGCTAATGAAATTTCTTCCTCTGAAAGCATCCCAGAAAGCAAGCATGATTTTTTTTGTATTTTGTAACGAAGATTGGTGAAAAAACGAAGCCAATATGCTGTAGCTCTGAGTAAACGCTGTAATGATGAAAACCGAGTGAAAAGTGTGTTGGTTTCAAAAGCCGTAAAGTGAACGCAGAGCTGAAAAATGTTTTTGATGGGGTACCCAGATGCGATGAACTCGTTTTTGACTGTTGAAACCCTTGATGTCTTCGTCTCAAGATCCGTGGCTTTAAATTCGTATGGAGGATGAAATCGCTCATCAAAGGCCTGCAAAAACTCAGGCCCATGCCACCATTGCTGATTTTCCAGGAGAGCCGTTGGTAACAGTCCTCTAGACGCGATATCTGCCGGGTTGTCCTTAGACGGCACGTAGTTCCAGCTATGAGGCTCTATGAGTTCCTGGATTTCTGACACCCTGTTGGCCACGAAGGTGGTTCTGGTGTATGGTGCCGTTTTAATCCACGCGAGTGCAATTTGCGAATCACTCCAAGCAAATATTTTTGCAGATTGCAGCTCCATAGTCTCCACGGTATGTACCAGTAAGTGTGCTAGCAGTTGGGCTCCACACAACTCCAATCGTGCAAGAGATTTTGGTTTTAATGGTGCAACCCTAGTTTTGGAGACAAGCAGATTTGTTGCTGATTTCGCTCCTGTAGTTGACCTAATGAACACAACTGCCGCATATGCCTTCTCGGACGCATCGCAGAACCCGTGGATTTCGAGTTGCGAATCGTTTTCCAGATTTACCCAGCGAGGAATCTCTATTGCGTTTAGTGCAGTTAAGTCCATTTTTAACTTATGCCAAGCTGAAACAATTGTTGATGGTAATTCGGCATCCCACGTTTTCTCTTCCTTCCAGATCTCTTGCATTAAAATCTTACCCACGACGATGCAGGGAGAGATCCAGCCCATGGGATCGTATAGCCGAGCTATGTCGGACAGAACCGTTCGCTTTGTAAACTTTATTGAATCTGAAAGATTGATTTTAAAAGAGAAGTTATCCTTTGCAGGGTGCCACTGAATGCCCAGTGTTTTTATCGCCTTTCCTTCATCGAATGAGAGTGGTACCGGTACCTCTCTATGCTCCTCTGGAACGGATGACAACAACCTCTCACTATTGCTTGCCCATTTCTGTAGCGGAAAGCCTCCGCGTTTCAACATTGTTCTAAGTTGTCGCATCATTTCTATGACTTCGTCTTCCGACTCTGCCCCGTGAATAACGTCATCCACGTAAAAGTTTTCTGTTGCAATTTTAGATGCAAGAGGGTAGTCGTCACGTTCATCAGAAGCAAGTTGTTGGAGAGTACGAACAGCAAGGTATGGTGCGGCGGCCGTTCCAAACGTAACAGTATTAAGACGGTATGTCTTAATCTCTTCTTCATTATTCTCTCTCCACAGTATCAGTTGGTAGACCGAGTCTTCCAATGGGACCCAAATTTGCCTATACATCTTCCTGATGTCTGCTACAAACGCAAATTTGTATTTCCTAAATCGAGCTATGTGATCAAAGATATCGACTTGCAATCTCGGGCCTACATAAAGGTGGTCATTCAGTGACGTTCCATCCGAAGTTTTGCACGATGCGTCAAAAACAATTCGCATCTTCGTGGTGGAACTTGATTCCTTCATCACTGCGTGGTGCGGAATGAAGTAGTGAGCGCTTGTTATTGAAATGGGATCTACCTCTGTCATATGCCCTAACTCCTTATAATCATCAAAAACTCTTTTGTATTCCTCATAAAAGGACGAATTTGTTTTGAATTTCCTTTCCAAATACAAAAACCTAACAAGCGCTGATCTGTGAGACAAGCCTAGATCTGGCCGTGTTCCGCCTTTAAATGGAAGCTGAACCACATATTTACCATCATTTTGCCGCTGATGCGTTCTGCAGTAATGTGTCTCACACGCTTCTTCTTCCGGTGATTGCATTTTCATTACTTGAACTTCTTCAAGCTCCCAAAATTTCTGCAACAAATTGTCCAAGGGTTGGTCTTCTGTGATGATGTGATGTGACGTTATCGTTGACTGGTTACGAGGCCAAATGCCTCCAGAGAGTACCCATCCCAATTCCGTCCTTTGTGCCATAGGGGTACCTGGTTCCCCTTTAACAATGCCATCAAGTAGAATTGATGAATAAACATCGCTGCCAAGAAGAATGTCGATCTTGCTTGGTTTGTTGAACGTTGGATCGGCAAGTTCAATGTTTTGTAAGTGACTCCATGTTGCACATGGAATGTTGTGAGTTGGTAGAACAGCTGTTAGCTTGGGTAGAACTAACGCGTTAAACTGTAAGCTGAACTTTTCGCTCAGATTTGAAAAAATCCTGAGAGAAACCCTGTGTTTGGAGGTGGATGTGTTGGCTTCTCCCACGCCAAGTATGTTGACGAAAAACCTTTCTCTCTTCAGGCCTAACGTTTGAGTGGCAGCTTCAGAAATAAAGGACGCCTCTGATCCAGGATCTAATAGCGCTCGCATCAGTAACGGTTGGCCATCGGTTGTAAAAACCTTGATGAGGGCTGTAGCCAGAAGAACATTTTGTGTGAAATTGTTTTCGGCTATGCACGCGTTATGTGATGAAGCAGTTCGGTTCGAGGATGCTGGGGTTCCAAATTGTGCCGATTGTGAAGGTTGGCTGAGAGAGGGGATTGGGTGAGCATGTGATGTCGATGACTCGTTCGCATGGATTGCATTACCTGACTCATTTAAGTGCAGTAATGAATGATGTCGTTGATGGCACGAAGCACACGTAAAAGTGCTTGTGCAATTTTGCGTAAAGTGCGCATTTGAAAGACAGTTAAAACATAATTTTGCTTTCCTTACTATTTCCTGTCTTTTTTTCGGGTTAAGTGCCTTAAATTTAAAGCAATTCCGGATGGAATGTGCGTTGTGACAGAGTGAGCATTTCGGAATTGTCGAATTATGTGCTCGAACTGTACCTGATGTAAATTTTTTGGCTTTATTTAGATTGTTATCAGATGATTGTCCTATGACTTCCAATGTTCTTGCTCGCATAAGGAGAAAGTCTTCTAATATTGTGAACGTTGGATAATCGACATACGAAGAGATATGTGATTCCCAATGCCCTCGAGTAATGCAAGGAAGTTTTTGCACGGTGTGAAAAATGAGGACATCTTCCCATGCCTCTACAGACACTCCAAGATTTTTGAGTGACTGCCTGGCTTCGTTTGTTGTGTCTAACAGTAGTTTAAGGTCCTCAGATGATTCCTGAGTCAGTTTCGGTTGGTCAAACAGCAATTTGAACTGATTGTCTTTCAACAATCTAAGATTTTGAAATCGTTTTATTAGAACAGCCCATGCTGATTCAAAATTGGAGTCGGTGTTTCGCAGCATTCGAGCCGCTTCACCAGTTAGATTGCTCTTTAAATATTGCAATTTGTGAGCGTCAGGTATTGTTGAATTTTTATTAACTAATCCTTCAAACAATCCTTTGAATTCAGGCCACATTTGAAGAGTGCCATCGAACGTCGGTATTTTAATAGGAGGGAGCTTTAATTCTGTCGATGGTGGTTTTGATCCTGCAACCGAGTTGTTGAGACAACTTTGATTGCCCTCAAAGCTGCTTAATTTTTCTTTTAACTCAGAGGAGTATTTGAAGTAAAGCTCCTTCAAATGATGAAATGTGAGTGCTTCCATATATTTCACCTTAGCTTCTTCACTAGGAGCAGCAACTACCTTTTGATGAAGAGCTCTAGCTTCTTCAAACGACTTCTCTAAATTCCCTAAGCGCACCTCATTCATATGCACAGATTTTTTTGCTAACTCCAAACCTATGTACGCTTCATAATCCGCGACCAGCTCTTGAGAAATTGACTGGATCGCATCTATAAGCGTAGAGATTTTACACTTGCTCATGATAAGGCCGACGAATTAAATTTAACCGCAGAACAACCCACACACTATTTTTTATTTTTTTATTAATTTGATAAATCAATTTGAGGATGTATTATGTAATAATTGAATTGATAATTGAATTAATTAAATTGCCACACACCTGTAATTTAGCGTTGCTCCTTCGTTGCTGCAATCAGATGCAGATCGTTGCTTCCTCGCTGCTGCAGTCCAATCTGGATGATCACACTGAAGTCAAACCGAATAACGAACGTATTGTTCTTCCGCGACAAACGAATTCAAATTTAAACGCACTTTTGCAATGTCTGTTTTTAATTGTTTTTTGCACTGATCCTTTCTAGGATCCCAGATCCGGCTCGAAGGACCAAAATGTATCGCAAGGACACTAGCAAAAAAGGATATTTTGTTGATCGAACCTTGTCCAATCCGATTCTTTGAAAAATTGCGCGGCAGAACCCTTTAGATTTCAGTGCAAAAAAAAGAATGCAACGACACAACCACACGAACATACAAGTACTCAAAATAAAAAACAACTCGTCCTTTAATTTAACTTAATTCGAACTTTATTTGTTTGAGTCTTAATTGGGAATCAATCGACTCGTTGTTGTTCGCCCAAACGAAATCTCTTCGTGCAGCTGTTTTTGCTGCGAAACATCTACGGCCAGCTGTTTCTGTTGCGAAACCTCTACGGCCAGCTGTCTCGGCCGTTGGCTTCGTTGTCTTGGTCATTGACCTCTCCAATGATTTTATGTCAATGCCGGCGAAAAAGAGTTCTCTCCATCTCCGTGTATGTACACGACATACATGCACACACACCAATATGAACTGCGTAGAATGCAGATCAGTGGGAGGCGCTTATAAAACCAAACATAGTATTTTTTTTTATATTGAGTTTTGTTTTCGTCACTCCCACTAAATGTGCGCTAGTTTTATGCTTTATTTATGTTCTCCCAATTTTGGCACGGGAATGCAGTGGTGGTTTGCCGTCGGTTTGTTGCATCTTGACGTCATCTATTTTGCCGACGGAAAAAGCATTGCGCTGCCTTGAGGCCGGGATGTTTACATGTTGCTTTTGCAACAGAGACCCTTCATAAATAGTTTGACTAGCCCCTGTTAGTGGCCAGGAAAGGCCACCATAAATCAAATTTTCACATTATGGCACATCTTGGAAAGGCCCATGTGTTCCAAATCGTTACACACCGCCTCTTCATCGATTTCAAAGCAGCATATGACAGCATCTATAGAGATTAACTATACAGAGCCATGTTTAGTTTTGGCAACCCTGTTTTGCTATGCAGGATAACGACAGAGCATGCACGCGGCTCCGTCAAGATCGGTAATGACAAAACCGAGAACTTCAATGCCAGAAAAGGACTTAAACAAGGCGATGTGTGGTCATGTGATTTTATCAACATCGTGCTTGAAATAATTGGGCGAAACTCCAGAGGTACCATCTTTCAAAAAAAATTTGTTCAATTACTCGCATATGCAGACAACATTTATCTAATGGGAAGAACACAGCTAGCTTTCATTGGAGCGTTTGCGATTATTGAACCAGAAGTGTAAGATTGTTTACTTAGGTCACAAAAAACACTTTTATTTTCTATGGGTTAAAATTATATATTTACATTTACTTAAAATAACTGATAAAATATGAGTGCAAGAATTTGTTTGTTGCAAGAACTGGCACGATGAGAAGCCGGAAAAACAACTGCCCTCATCCTTCAAGTGCGTCCTTTTTATATCCTGTCTCTCATATTCCTCCGTGACAGTGTTGCTGATTGCCCACAGAAGGCGCAACGAAGGAAAACAAAGGCAGACACACAACATCGATGCCTGGGACAAAACGTCACGATAGGAAGCTGTAAGTTTGAGGTAGTAAACGACTTCTTTTTATTTCGGTTCCGCTATCAATTCCGACGCGGAAATCTTTCATATAAGAGCCTAATCATCCCAGTCTTTCTTTACAGAACAGAAGCTTGGACACTGACGAAAGAAAGCGGAAGAAAATATTTCCCATCTCTTCGAGAGAAAAAAAATTTTCGGATAATTTGTAGGCCCGTTTTTTTTATAACTTGTGCCTGCTCAAGGGTTTCTTTAAAATGCTTGTACACAGCGCGGGTGACGGAAAATTAGGGAGGGAAAAAGAGAGGCACCGATGAACATGAGTTTTAAAAGTTTGAGGGTTATAATGACTTGGAAATAAGGAGCTCGGAAGGGGCTTCCATAAGCGAGTTGTACGGCTTAGGAAGGAATCACGTTATTTCAGAGTGCATCCGAAAGTGGGCTTGAGGGTAGACTGATGAGCATTCGTACCGAGACGGGTGGAGCACTAGTGGTAAAAATAGAACAAGGTAAAGCGGATACATTACATCGGTGCTCAAGGGTGTCAATTGATTGTGTGACACTAGCACTATCTATGAGTTTTATAGCACGGTTTTGAATCCTATCTAGCAGGTGCAGAGATGTTTAGGAGCACCTGACCAGATTTGAGCATCGTACTCCAATTTTGGGTTGATAAATGCTTTTCATATTGAGGCCAGATCAAAGGGGAAAACAGTATTTCTTACATCATTTGAGGAAATCTAGACACTTCGCAGCATTTTCAGCGACATCGAATTGGTGGTCATTCCAACGTAGGTTTTCATTGGCATACATACCGAGAGTGGAAAGTTTTTTAGTTTTTCGTTTTCGACCATGCAAGTGCTATTCGTGGATAATGGCTGGGTATTTAATGCAGATAGCATTGTGCTTTGGAAGCATTAAATTTCACTTGGTTATGCTGTTAATATCGGAATTTAATGACCTTAACATACGCTGCCGTTCCCGTTCTACAGCCGAAAAGCAGGGACATAAATCAGGGAAAGAATGTGAAAAGCAGAGAGTACTGTCATCAGCAAAGGAATATATTGGATTAGAAGTAGCAGAAAAGAGATTGGTGATAAAAATTAAAAAGGGTGGTGGAGACAGAACGGAGACCTGTTGCACACCAGCTTTTATTTTGCGAATATTGGACTTGGGACCATCCATTACAACTTGAATTTAACGTTCCGAAAGGTAATTTCTAATCCATTGAAGAAGAGAGTCGTCGATCACAAATGCACGCATTTTCGACAAAAGAGCCCGAGGCCAAACTCTTTCAAATGCCTTAGAAATATCAGGTGCAACTATTTTGCTTTCTCCAGATTGATGTATACTTTGGTTCCATTTTTCGGAGAGACATGCCATAAAATCACCATAGGACCTGTGCTACAAAATCGTACTGCTGGTCATTGAGAAGTTTTCGTGTTTCGAGATATTTCATGAGCAGCTTTTCCATGACTTTGGAAAAAAGGGACATAAGTGAAATGGGTTTTTAGGAGAAGAGAGAAGAAGATTCGCCTCTTTTAGAGACTGTCTGGAAAAATGCTGTTTTCCATCTGCTCGGAAAGAGTTCTAAGAGTCGGATTTATGAAAAAGTTTACTCAGTTGTTTTCCCAGCTTGGAAGAACCCCTCTTCAGAAGAAGGGGAGCTATACCATCCGGACCTGCGGATTTATAGATATTAAGATATCTAAGGATTCTTGCTATTTAACGGAGAGGTTCTCCTCAAGAACAAGCTGGACTTGATTTATAGATCAACATGGCAGAAGTGAACTATACAACAAGTATATTTCTCGGATCCTGGTGATTGAAGCTGAATAAGGTTGATTAGAAAAACTTTCACAATATTGATTTAGTACTTAAGTGCGCATTGGAGGGGCCTCAGTAGTAGAACACCTCGGACTAGAATATGAAAATATAGATAATTAATCCAGTACCGCTTAAAAAGAAAATAAGTGCAGCGTAGATAGGTATAACTTCATCAACGCACCAGATACCTAGGCCGAAGAAGCAGTAAATAAGTGCCACAAAGAACGGTTTAGAATAAATATGGCTAAGATGTAGGCATACTTCAATTTCTCAGCATATCACCTGCGAGCAGAACTAAATATTGCAGAACGGCAAATCGAGAAAGTATGCAGCTTTCTACTGTATATCTAGGAAGTATAGTTTCAGAAGATGGTAATACCGAGGCAAAATCTACGTTTGGTATACGAGTACTATCGAACCGCCCCAATCAAACCTGGTTACAATTATATCTTATGTCTAGTGCCTGAGAAACGACCAACACCGTTATAAGGAAGTTGCAAATGTTCGTAAATATCAAATGTCTTCGCAACATATAAACGGTATTCCGGCCAAACCGTGTATCGAACGACCAACGGAGGAGAAATTGGCAATTAATGTGTCACATCTCACACCACGAAGTACGCCATGCAATGGAATCCACTTATCCAACTAGGCCGCCCTATGCAATCATGGAGGATAGTTAAGGAGAAATCTAATTCTTTGGGGATGACTTAGAGATAATTTCGCAGAATTTCAAACATGCTGATTATGAGCAAAAATAGTAATACTTCATTCAGCACTTAGCTTCTCTTTCGAACAATTGAAACTTTGTAGGACCACAATCAATCCTGTTTTATCGTATCGACATTGTTGCTATTTAACGGAGAGGTTCTCCTCAAGAACAAGCTGGACTTGATTTATAGATCAACATGGCAGAAGTGAACTATACAACAAGTATATTCTCGGATCCTGGTGATTGAAGCTGAATAAGGGTGATTAGAAAAACTTAAGAATAATTGTATCTAAGCTCCACGGTGCTTAGAAGACGAGTTTGTCACCTATATGGAGGTCAGCAAACTTGGCTTAAGGCAGCTAACTAAGACTCATTTACACAATTGTCTCGTAAGAGGTTGATATATTCTTAAGTAATTAAGAGCTCATGTATTTAAAGAACATTAGCTCCTTAAGCAATGTCCAGGTAGTTAAGGGATTATGTACCTGGTCAGCACTCAGGCTAGCATGATCTATTTTTGAACATATTTTTCTATATTTTTCAACCGTGATCCATTATTTTTCCCCCTTCAAATAGTGAATGGCGTCCCAAAATATTCGTTCAAGGCTGAGATGGCTTCATCATTTCACGAAACAGTTTTTTCTCCGAACAACTGTTTCAGCCTAGAGATAGATCTGATAGCCGTGGTCAATCAATTTGAGTCCCAATTCGTGAATTTTAGCCACGGTGACTACGAAGTGTAGTTCAGTGCGCAAAAAAACTCGAACCACTACCTCGTTGTTTTCAAGGTGCATCTCGGATACCGCCAAATATCCTTTTAGAAAATTAACCGTTGAATGGTTGACATTGCAACAAATCACCAGACTCTTTACTGATCGCGCATCACTCAAGCTCTCGACATGTCCTATGTACCCAACATCAAGTGCTGAAATGCCGCAAATGATGTGCGTAGATCCGTAGTTTGATTAAGGATGTAGACAAGCAAACGTAAAAAAACAACTCGCCTACGAAGAGGCACTGCATACAGCGGCCGGTAGATCTACGAGTAAAAAGATAGGGATTAACATCGGCTACTGCGGAGGAAAAAGAAAGAGCATGAGAAGCGCGTGAACGATGAAATAGAGACTAGCTACTCCAAGAAAATGTTTGGAAGTTTTAGCATAAAGTAAAAAAGGGTATGTCAAAGCAACATGACCCTAATAGACTCCGGAAGAGTTGTCCGTCTCTTTATAGTATACTCACAGTCAGGACTAAGGGTATGAAAAACCACTTCTGCAGATTTTTTAAATGGCCAGGACAACTACCCTGTCAGATAGAATGAACCATTGAACCTGGACGCTGAAAGTCAACCGACCAAAATGAAATCAAATTAAGTACGCCTTACCCATCGAGCTAGAATATTTAAGACAGCTGGAGATGACTTCATTACACGAGTACAAAAGTGGTTTCGCATGATTGTCGACAACTAAGGATCTTTGCTTCCATGTTTGTTTCATACTTAAAGGAACTATCTCCATGCCACTCCACTTCCAGATAAACTTACCGGTTGAAAAAATGAGCAATTTTAATTTTGATTGCGAGGCATTCCATAATTTGGCAGCCTGTTTAATCGATATCATCTGAGCAAGCCGCTTTATGTGATGTAAATTCTATAAAAGTTTTTCACCATAAGACCACAAAGTTATAATCTATCGACTTTTCGAAACGAATACTCGTCATCTCACAACATCTCTAAACAAACATTACCCAATCCCATCCTGTTTTAAAGAAAAGATGCATCCTCCTGCATCCACTTTTACTCCTCGTAACCTTACCCGACTTGAAATACCAGAAATTAAACTTTTTTTTTTTCATTTACCATTTGGCACATGAGGGACCAACACTGAACACACCATGTTTATGTTTGGGTAACGTACTGTTTAGGTGATGTACCAACTCCACGTCGCGAAGAAAGCAGGTTGCTTAAGGTCGAAACCACAAGAAAACTACTTCAGCAAGTTAGCACCGGAGACAAAGTATACATCGACTACGACTATGACATCGACAACGACGTGCGATTCCAGCATCATCACTCTAGCCTCCAGTGTATCTGTAAGTTACCATGGTTAATGTTTTGTGTAGCGTCGCATCTTCTTTTACCTGGTTTGATGTGCGACAGCATGAATCTTTTGCGTTTTTTTGTTTTCGATTTTTTTTATTTTATTGAAAAGAAAAGTGAAATTGTAACCACGAGAGTTGGTATCTACTTTAAGCAAAAGCCTGGTAATATATGGTAAACACCTAACCGGCCTGGTCGTGATGCCTGTTCTCCTCGTTTACGTTGAATGGTGATGAAGAGTTTTGGTATACTTCGTTAGTTAGGCACTTGTACTTGTACTTCGATTTCGTTTTTATTTTTGAAATAAGGTTTTTTTTCAGCAATTTTCGAGCTCAGTTAGGGTTCCGCCATGATTTCATAACTTCTCGGTCATGGGAAATTTGTTAAATGGAAGACTTTTGTTAAGCCCTCAAAGTGTGCAGACATCTTAATATGGAGAAAGGGAATACGGTTTCTTGCCACGGGTAGGGGCTTACATCTTTGGATTAGTATTTATTTATCTATGCCGCCAATGGATGATTTCTTTTTGCAAAACCTTCTTATAAATCATAAGTAAATCATAAATAGTGGGACCCCATCCCACTTGAGATATTATGTTGAAGCTAACAAGGAAGCCTTGTTAGTATGTAAAATATCCATACGGTGAGCGTGAATTATTGTGTATTTTGCATGATATTAACACTTGTTCACAGGGAAATTTATCACTTTTATTTGGTAGTTATTCTAAAAGATAATTTTTGATTAGCATAGCTAAGAGATACGTATACTTTTCGGATTTACATATTTTTGATTGGTCTCCTACTGAGGTAGGCATCCTCCTCCACTTTGCACGGGCGTTCTTTTCTTCAACAAACTATTTGGCTAAGCTATTTGATTGGTATTTGTTTTTATTTGCCGATTAGTTATGCATAAGTATTGGCTACTTATTTCGAAGTAAAATTAAAAATACTACTCGTAAAATGGGTTTCATCACAAATATAAATGTCTCTATAATATTGCCGATAATGGGATAGCGATTATAGAGGAAAAACGTTAGGGTGTATATTTTTTTAAAACTGAATATTTATTATGTTGCGCTCAACATAAGAAAGGAATTCGTTTTTGAAGCGAAGACATTTCAACGTAGTTTTAATGTGTTAATGCCTCAAAGGTGCAAGATTGGGAAGTCCATCATTTGAGTTTTCAAACTGGGTTGCTGGTTTGTGTTCCCAAAAATAATGTACAGAATGACAGTAAAATTGTCCTTGTCGACTTAAATCAAAAGTTGAGTAAGAAGGGCTTGTGTTTGCTTCTACTTCGACATAAGAATTATATCAATTGACTTCGCAGTGAAATAAATATTATGGTAGCCATAAATTGTTACTCTCAGTTTAATAAGCAGGATTTATCATTGATCAGATTCAGATATTTGCACCTATTTACTTGTAAATATATATCCCTCATTAACAACCCGATAGATCATTTTCTTTGTGTCATTGACATTATTAGGAAAACACAGTGAGTTTGTAAATATTGCATTCGCGTTAGGTCAACCATGATGAATGCCGTCGACCAAACGATCATTGGTCAAGGAGACTTGACCAAAACTTCAAAATTAACTGCTAGTAGAAGACCTTGTCTATAGAACAAGTGTTGTTTGTTTGGGATTGTAAACTGGTTCACTAAACAATGAGTTGATGCATTTGGAGACGAATACCTACAGCACTACTAGTAAGCCTACTGGGATTTTCTTCGTAAGTTGGAAAATTTGAAAATCCTGAATGGCGAGTCTCCTATTACATTATAAAACAGAACGAGTATTGTTTAGTCTGCGAGGCGTAACCGTAAAACATTGCATTTTTCTGAAACGGTAACACGGATACGAATCTATAGTATATTGACGATCACGAACAACGATTGAATTCCGAAACCTCAAGATCCTCTTTGACAATAAAAACGATGGCCGAAACTAACAAAAGCTTGTTTTTCTACCCTGGGAAAATACGAGTAATGGGCACGACGACTTGCGAATATGGACTTTTACTTACCCTTAAAGTCAGAAAATGCACTTCTATTCACCATAGGATATATACGCCGAGGTTCAAGGGTAAGGCCAGGAATAACCATTATCCAGGTAAACTGGGGTGACACAGTCACAATGTGGGGTTAATTTGTGCTAACATTTTTTTTGTCCGTCATTTAGATACGAGTATTACTAATGCTTTGACAAAAAATATGAGGTTTTTCCAGTCATGGAATGTTTTATGAATGTCAAGGCACTCTGAGTAGGCATATTTTATTATCTCTACTCGTGTTGTCTTTGAATTGTGAACTGTCAAAAAATAGTCCAGTTTTGAGCAGAAACGTGTTTGTCGGGAAAATTTCATCTGTAGGTATCAAAAAAACTAAATGATTCACAAATTTAAAGGTATATTATTTTCCTTGCTTGTTAATTTGTTTTTAAAAATATTGTGGTATATGTATTTATGTAAAACCTTACGGTTTAAATATTTCAAGCTTTTGTTCACAAAACTGCAAATTCGTGGGGTGACTTTGTACCAGTCACCCCATGTGTATTGGTCTTCCATATGACATAAATCATACTTGGTAAAAAGTCGCCCCTTAATTCTCAAAACGCTATTCAAGAAGTCCATAATAAGACGGTTTCAATACGATAAGCTGCTGAAAAATACGGTATTTATAGGAATACCCTTATGAATAAACTGAACAATACATGTCCGAATACTCCGGAAGGGCAAAACAGTATTCACAGCCGAAGAAGAAGAAGAATTTGAATTTGTAAAACACATCATCGCTATGTCTTCCTTTGGGTTTCCCATAACCCCACTAGATTTGAGGCGTATTGTGAAAAGCTATCTAGATAAATCTGGGAAAAGAGAAACTCATTTCAGAAATAGCATGTCAACCTGGATTGGGGATATCAGTTCATTGAGCGTCACAAATCATGTTTGGCGCACAGGGTTGCAAAAATTTTTTCAAGAACTATTAGGAACTGAACTCGAAAATATACCACCGTGCAACATTTGGAATTATGATGAAACAAATTCAGTAGATGACCCAGGTTCAAAAAAGGTTTTGGTAAGAAGGGGGACAAAATACCCTGAAATTATTAGAAACTCTACTAAGACATGTACTTCCATAATTATATGTGGTAATGCAGCAGGTGAGGTGGCCCCGGTATATATTAACTATAAGTCAATAAAATTATGGCATTCACGGGTAGAAGGTGGCCCGGAACAGGCGCGTTACAATTGCACTAAATCAGGTTGGTTTGACAGCCTTTGAAGATTGATTTATGAAGTTAATGCTTCTTATTTAAAACAAAAAAAAAAAAACGGGTAGAGAGGTGTTAATAGGCGATAATTTAAGCTCCCATTTGAATATGTAAGTGATAACAGCGTGCGAGGTCAACAGCATCGCATTTATTGCATTGTCACCTAATGCGACTCATATGCTTCAGCCTTTAGACGTGGTATACTTCAGACCAGTAAAAGGTGAATGGGGAAAAATTTTAACGGAACGGGAGGATACAGGTTACAGAAAGAGATGTGCTACCATCCCTAAAGACTGCTTTCCAGGACTTTTGAAAAAGTTATTTCAAAAGTTGGAGCTCAATGGCCCAAACAACTTAAAGTCGGGTTTCCGGAAGTGCGGTATTTATCCTCTAAATAGAGGATAGATCCTTTCTCGATTGCCAAAAATGTTTTTGATGCAAGCCTTCCACAAGAAGAGAGAATAAATGATGAAGATGATAAAAATGACTTGTATGGCTTGCTGAACGTAGCCACAAATTCAAAATTCAACCAGCAGTTATTTTGATTTTAACGAGAAAGAAGGCAACGGTAATGTCACGTTCAAACATATGATGGGACCACACAAGAAATAATAACCGTGAAAGGTTTTCTGACTTCCGCAACGTCAAAAGTCTGATCGTTGGAAGCATACAATTTGACTAGAAGGACTGCGACTAGATCGGCTGGTGCTCCACTACTTAATGGTAGCTGCTATATGTCCACGTACTGCACCTGTTTACAGCAACTGATTCAACTTGCTAAGAATACCCACGTACTCGTATAATCTCAAAATGCTCCGGGAAACTCAAGTGCGCCAACAGATAAGTGATTACATTGTCTTTACCGTACCTCAAAAAAATATTTACTATTTTTAGTAGAAGGCGAAAAAGTCATAGCACATGGTTGACAAGAGAAACCTTGAGATGGATTGATAAAGGTATTAAAATCTAATTAGTAGTAGTAGTAGTAGTATTTTATTACTAGCACCCTAGTGGCTATTGAAATATACGATAACAACTTTCACAATATTGATTTAGTACTTAAGTGCGCAATGGAGGGGCCTCAGTAGTAGAACACCTCGGACTAGAATATGAAAATATAGAAAATTAATCCAGTGCCGCTTAAAAGAAAATAAGTGCAGCGTAGATAGGTATAACTTCATCAACGCACCAGATACCTAGGCCGAAGAAGCAGTAAATAGGTGCCACAAAGAACGGTTTAGAATAAATATGGCTAAGATGTAGGCATACTTCAATTTCTCAGCATATCACCTGCGAGCAGAACTAAATATTGCAGAACGGCAAATCGAGAAAGTATGCAGCTTTCTACTGTATATCTAGGAAGTATAGTTTCAGAAGATGGTAATACCGAGGCAAAATCTACGTTTGGTATACGAGTACTATCGAACCGCCCCAATCAAACCTGGTTACAATTATATCTTATGTCTAGTGCCTGAGAAACGACCAACACCGTTATAAGGAAGTTGCAAATGTTCGTAAATATCAAATGTCTTCGCAACATATAAACGGTATTCCGGCCAAACCGTGTATCGAACGACCAACGGAGGAGAAATTGGCAATTAATGTGTCACATCTCACACCACGAAGTACGCCATGCAATGGAATCCACTTATCCAACTAGGCCGCCCTATGCAATCATGGAGGATAGTTAAGGAGAAATCTAATTCTTTGGGGATGACTTAGAGATAATTTCGCAGAATTTCAAACATGCTGATTATGAGCAAAAATAGTAATACTTCATTCAGCACTTAGCTTCTCTTTCGAACAATTGAAACTTTGTAGGACCACAATCAATCCTGTTTTATCGTATCGACATGCAGAAAGATACACAATAACGAGCTTGATATACATATACTCGTATAATGTAGTATTGCGTATTTTATAAAGAAATATTCAAATTCAATAACTTAGGTGGCTTAAGCATGTACATCGAATGGACAATATGAAGAATTCACAAGGATTTGCCAAAATGTGTGATACAAAAGGACAACTTCTTTTCTCTTCTGCTACCTTCATAATAACCGGTGGATCCTCTAGTATTGTAATTTTGTGGCATGTCTTGCCGAAAAATGTAACCAAAATCAACCACTGAAAAGATGGCTGCACTATTCATATAGATTTCTAAATTTGCCATTAATCTCTTGTGTCGAAAATGCGAGCATTTTGAATCGATTAATTTCATCTTGAATGGATAAGGATCCGAAGCGGTAAACTCAAGCAATTTTTATAATGTCAAGCCTAATATTTATAAAATATTTACTTAGTGTTATTATTACCACTAATTTGATTTTGATCTAAATTGCGAATTACAATAATACTACAAGATAATACAGTAGACGCTCGAAACAGTAAACTAAAAAAAACCAGGCCTGTTCACTGGAGAGAGATTGTTCATTGTAACGAGCGTTGACTCCTTGAAGGCAATTTCATCAAAATGAGTATGTTTTTACGTTTGATTCATCAAAAAAATAATATATTACAGATTTTCTTTGCAATAACTAAAAAAACAATCCAACATTTTGGATAAAGAATATATATATATATTTTTTTATTTTTAACCAAAACAATCCATCCATAAAAAACCGTAAAACAGAACAAAAATAAAACTGTCCACGTTCTTAAAAACATAACAAACTTAAGCTGTGCTAAAATAGGTAGTCATCTTCGTTTGCTTTTTCTTTGAATTTATGTCAATCAACTTCGCCTTTTCTTGTAATCTTTTAAGGACCAAAATATCTGCGTAATCTACTTTATTGCTAGTTGCCCATTCAAGTGCTTTCTCAAATAACTGAACAGCATCTCTAGAAGACAACGAACTAATCGGACATTCTACATCTGGCTGTTGTTCTTTTTCGTTTTCGTTTTCTTCTTCTTCAATATTTGACGATTCCTGATCATCGTTCCAATTTAACAAATCGGCTGCGGTATGTGCTAGTCCTGTTAAATGATTCAGAAGATTCAGTACGTCCTTCGTGGCCAATGTGTTCGCATTTGACGCTAAATTGTTGCGAACAACGCTAAGAGGTAAGTCATCTTCATCCTCAAAATCGTCTTTCGGGTCTTCTTCCATCGAAAGAACGTTTTTCCAGCATTTCGCAATGACTGAAGCTTCTAATTTATCCCATGCTGCTGCCAAGTTAAAAACAGCGTCTTTTATTGATACTTTCTTAACAGCTTCACAAATGTTGTCTAAAAAAACGAACACTTTTTTAACATTCGATTCAATCTTTAAAAAGGTATGTAATAGAAGGTATGAATATGAAATAAGAACTCACCTTTATCAGAAGCAGCAATTGATATCAACAAATTTTTTCTATAAAATAGTTTGGTCAGACGTATGGCGTTTTGGTCCATAGGCTGAATTAGTGGTGTTACATTGGGAGGCATATACATGACTGAAATGCCACCATCTGGAGTTTGAAGTTCACTTTCTGGAGGATGGCAGGGGGCATTGCCCAAAATTAACAATGCCTTAATTGATAACCCGTTTTGGCGGAGAAAACGTTGTACTTCTGGAACAAAAAGAGTATGGAACCATTCCTTAAAAATGGCTGAGGTCATCCAGGCCGATTTGGAATTCCTGTAATGCACAGGCAAGGACACATTTTTGAAACAACGAGGTTTCTGAGCCTTTCCTATGACAAGTGGTTTCACTTTATGGTGACCTGTGACATTAGCACACGCTAAAAATGTGATTCTTTGTTTTTCTGGTTTCCGCCCTGGAGCAGTTTTTTCGCTGGATGCTACATATGTCTTTTCCGGGAGAAGCTTCCAGTATAGCCCTGGTTCATCAGCGTTGTACAGCTGTTCCTTGGTACGCTGCAGCTCTAACATTTTCTCTCTCAGTTTTTTCTTAAAAGGGCAGACCAGTTCTATTTGCGATGATAATTTTTCGCCTGATATCTTTAGGTATCGTACACCATACCTCTGCTTAAACTTCTGCAGCCAGCCATCACTTGCGACGAAACCAGATTCATTTTTATCGATGTCTGTGATAATAGCAATGGCTTTTTGTTTTAGAGCTAGTCCACACACCGGTACATGTTTCTTACGTTGCTCCAAAAACCACTTATATAACCTTTTTTCCATTATAGGTAGTTCGGATGACCTCAATGTCTTTCTTTTGCTAGTTCCATAACAGGTGTCGCTCAGTTTTGTAGTAATTGCCTCTCTTTTTTTGTGAATACTACAGATAGTAGATTTAGCTACATCATATTTTTTGGCCAAAAATGTTACCGCGACACCTTTAATATTGTTCTGCTTACAGTATTATGGTATACATAATAACTAAGACTTTTATTACTTACCATCCGATAATTGCTTTAAAATTTCACTTTGTTCAGTAAGAGTCAAATGCTTACGAGACATGCTTACAAGAAGATCGTTCACAAAATGATAAAGTAAGCGAAACGGGCTCTTTTTTGCACTAAAAACAACCCCAAATTGTTTACCATATGCATATGTACGTGCATACATACATAATCATAAAGGATACTCGCACAACACGATAAGGAAATAAAAAAATATATGTTCATTGTAGCGAGATTTTCTTTGTTCACTATTTAGAATAGCCTGTATAAAATATTTAGTGTTCACTATATTGGATTGTTCACTATTTCGATGTTCCCTATATCGAGCGTCCACTGTATATCTTTTAGAAGCATAACTTTACTAGATGTTACAATGTTCAATTCAAAAATAATTCACAGATACAAGAACTAAGATTGGAAAAAATAAGGGACGTAGGTACGGATATAAATATGGTATATACAAATTTGAAATAAATGGAATACATATCACATTTTGGCTCTACACTCTGATGCTGTTATCCGAAAGAGAGTAGAAAAGCTTTTTCTGAATGACGGTACATGAATTGATAGTTTTAAAATATTACGAAAAATAAAATACAAGCTAAGATTTAAGCCTACATTAGAAGATGTTAAATTGAAAACGGAAAAGGGCCTGGGAATGTTCTAAATAAAGTGGACACAATCATTAAAAGTAACTTTAAGTCTACTCACCGCGACAAAAAGATTAAACATTCATATTATTTTCCAAAAATACAGTTAGCAATGAATTTGAGCACTTCTATCTTTGTTTAATTTTTTTTTTCTAAAGAACTTAACACTCAAGTGGGTATTACTACATGTGTTAAGTTTTTGAGGAAAATAGGACAGAGAGAGAAAAAAAGATTTTGTGCTCAGGGGTTATTTTACTCCATGGGTGGCATCCAACATTTAATGGGGCGACTAAATTATTGGTGTAATTGGATTTGTTGTACACGGAGAATCCATATGAAATGCACGAAGAGCCATTGCATCCCCACAGAGTGACTGTGTGGTGCGGCAATTGCAATCAAAAAGTGATGTATTCTTTGAGTTAATATGAACGCCAAGGTATTTTACAACATTGACAACATTAATAGGGTTACCATCAAGACCTGATTTTTTGAAAGAAAAATACATACTGTTTTTGAAGGACTTAAGTCCAGTTAGATACATTCTTAAGATCTTGACTAGCTCTTGCAACGTAGGCTACCATAAGTCCAATCGAGCGTGAGGTGGGGTGAAAAGTAACCTCCTTGGGAATGAAATTTTTTTTTTTAAATGTTTTTTTATTCTATTCAATATAGCCCCCTATTAACTTGATACACTTATTCCAGCGATTTTCCAACTTCTTGATCCCGTCCGAAAAGTAATTTTCCGGAAGGTCTGCAAAATACTCCTCCGTGACGTCGATGATTTCCTCGCGTGAGCTGAATTTTTTATTGATGAGGCATCTTTTGAGGTTTGGGAAGAAATAATAGTCCGAGGGAGCCAAATCGGGCGAATACGGTGGATGCGACAGCAATTGGAGCCGTAAGTCATTGATTTTAGCCGTGGTTGCGATGCTCTTGTGCGCCGCGCATTGTCTTACAAAAACAAATTTTTTTTTTCGCTTCATGTGAGGCCGTTTTGCAGCGATTTCGGCCTTCAATCGCTCCAATAATGTACAGTAATACTTGCTGTTGATGGTTTTTCCTTTTTGAGGTAGTTCACGAAGAGTATGCCATGACAATCCCAGAAAACCGACGCCATAACCTTTCCGTCCCATCGAGCCTCCCTCGGCCGCTTCGGAGCACTCGTGCCGGCTTCAGTCCATTGCCGGGCACTCATTCTGTTCTTTGATGTGTAATAGCGGATCCAAGTTACCAATCGACGCCAAAAGTCCGCCCGATTCCGCATCAGCAAGTGCAAATACTCTTTCGAAGTGCTCTCGCGTTCGTGTTTTTGGTCAGGAGTGAGCATGCGCGGCACCCAGCGGCATAACTTTTTCATATGCAAAATATTGCCAAAATATGGCGTGCGCGCTCAGTAATAATCTTTGTGGTATCTGCTAGCTCGCGCACCTTCACTTTCCGGTCAGCCAACACCATTTCATGTATTTTTTTGACATTGTCCTCTGTAACCGCATCGGAGGGCCTGCCGCTGCGGACTTGATCGGTAGTGGAGTTGCGGGCAGATGTTTCTTGTGTTTAACGTAGGTACCTGCAGTGAGGGCTTAAGCCTACGGTGCGTCTTCGCACAAGATATCAAAACAATGCGTTGATAAGCGCCCTTCGGGTAGTACAAGTACTACCACCAGTACCAGATTCGAAGTCGTGTGTAAGGCACGAACTTCCCCTTTGCTGAAGGGTCGAGGCCTATCTAATACCTCCGCCATTCTGTGGGTCATGGCACCCGGTTGCAATGCAACTCCACATCGAATAGACCAGTTGATTCCATAGCAATCCCATGGTCCAGCACAGGTCGTAGTAAACTACAACATATGCTAAGCCATGAGATGTCCAAGCTCCATTCGGTCTACTCTCCCCGCGGTTTAGGTATAAACCTACAGCCACCACGATTCTCCCACAAGGGGGCCAACTCCTAGGTCAGGCCGGAACTATAGTTGCGGGGGCTCCTGACCTCCCGTGGTACCAGAATATAGCTTCCGGTCAAGCTTCGCAACCTTGAGGTTATTTCCAGTTGGGCACCTCACTGCCCAGGACTGGCGGCCTTGCAACCAAAATTCTTACAATCTTCCCGCTAGCTGCCTACTGCGCCTTCTATTGAATACTTCTTTTGCAAAACTACGGGTTTTTTCGAACCGTACGGTATCAGTGATAATTTCGCTGACATCGTAGGTCTCACCATTAAAGGTGATGCCCATAGCCTACAAGTTCCTTATGTCAGCGTAATTGGGACACTCACATAGGACATGTAGCCAGTCCTCATACGTAGCTCCACATGAGCAGGTTGCAACCTCGCTAATGATACGAACAGAACGCCTGTTGAGTCCCCAGTCAGATCGCAAAATGCGCCTTACCTGGCCTACAGCACTCAGCATGCGTAGTTTGGTTCGAACCAGGTGAGGCATGAAGTTCATACTCTCACCCATCGTTATGCCCAGATATGTGACCTCAGTCACACATCTAATGCCAACGACGTTCAAACGTATCACAGGAGTCCGACGTCTTACATTCAATTTGCCCTTTAGCTTCATTGAAACTGTCTTATCCTGCGATACACTTACCCCCACGCTCTCTCCCCATTCAGCAACAACTGCTAGAGCTCTTCCTCCTAATGCCTCGATATCGGCCCTAGACTGGCCTTCAAGGATGAGGAGCATGTCATCTGCTTAGGCGCAGCACCTACAGAGCTCATTTAGTCGCCG
This sequence comes from Volucella bombylans, assembly GCA_949129095.1. Taxonomy (NCBI): domain Eukaryota; kingdom Metazoa; phylum Arthropoda; class Insecta; order Diptera; family Syrphidae; genus Volucella; species Volucella bombylans. The sequence goes on along the minus strand of OX422140.1, from coordinate 122,498,941 downwards.
CAAAAGTGGATCCATCATCAGGTTCCAAATAAAAGGACCACAGATGATCCCCTGGGGGCAACCTTTCTCAACATTGATTGAGACGCTGTCGTGCGTATTTACCACACTCGCTTTTCTGTTGGAAAAGTAGCTTCCCCAAAGCCCAATTTCCCGACAGCCCAATTCATGTAACCTGGTTACTATTTTCTGCCAGTTCAGGTTATCAAAGGCACCTTTAAAATCAATAAAGATGCCTATAACCACACTGGCCCTGCTTCTGAGGACTCTGTCTTTTAGGAAAGACCATGCATCCTCGACACACTTGCCTCTCGTAAAGCCGAAGGAGTTGCGGGCACCACCAAACTCTCGAAACCAATATTTGACGGTGTAATCTGACGGAGCATTAGGCCCATAATATTTATCCAGCTTTTGTTTCCTTCGCCGTTTTGCCTCTTAAAAAATAATGTTTTATGAGAGAACGAAAATCGTTTTTGTCCATACTCAACATGATGCCAAACACGTCATAGCAAATGAAACAGCAGAGAGATCGACATTATGCATAACAATTTGTGCCAAAAAATGCTTTCAAGGGTAAAAAGTAATGGTTCCATCCTGCAACATATTAATGTAAGACCACAGCTCCTGAAGTTAATAGGGTTGATATATGCAGTTTGGCATCATTCACGCTACTCGGAAGACTCATCCCCTACCGACTACTGCCATTTTAAATAATCACCCCTAAAATAAGTAGCTTATACACACATGTGGCTGGCTGTACTATATGACAGACTTTGAACAATTTTTTAATAAAAACTCTGTTAAAGATAGATGTTAATATAATGTAATGTCATAATAATTTAATGGAATAAACTTTACGAGTTTTTAAAATAATGCTTTTAAAGTTTCCACAAATTAACAATTTCATATGCAACGACCTAATAATATTTTTTATGAATGAACCAAGTTTGAGTTCTTAAAAAATTACTTACTGCCAACTTTGAATAAGTTTTGGAACAATAACCCATAATCCAAAGTTACTTTTAGTTTAAACTTCCACACAAGCATAACTTATAAAGATGCTGCTGTAAATAGGAAACCAAAACCCAAGGCTGATATATACATATATATTGTATGTGCGTAGATGCAATTTTGACCCTCACCTACAGATTTTTTTTGTTAAGGAATTAATTACAAAGTTTGTGATACCTTATTCGGAACATTTATTTATGATCAATATGATTAATGTATCTATACTTAACTTAGTAACACATTATAGACTGCTGTAATTTTGCTGATAATATCCTCCTTAATGAATTAATGAATAATTAATTATTTACAACCTACAAAATTATTTAATAATATGTTGTCGTTATATCGTATTTATTAATTGTTTACATATTTGTTTATTTGTGGTTGTTTGCTTATTTTCTTATATATTTATATACATATTTATTTATGTATCTGCCAATTTATTTATTTTGTCATCTAGTCATTTACAATATTTACATCTTCCTAATTTAAAAACTGGTTTTCCAGTTGTTCCTGTCGAAAGTTATATCTTTTGTATTCAGGAATTGTTTCACGCCATACAGTGTGATCTATTAACTTCGAATTTATTGCAGCTAGACTGTAGGGCTGCAATCAACTGCACTTAGGCAGGTTGCAAGCTTCGTACATGTGTTTGAAGTGAAAAAATTGTTGAGGCGTAAAAGTTCGTCGTATTATTTAATGACCTAAATTATGTGCGTTTTAAGCCATCTAATTAACGAATAAATGGGATAGCCCACCTCTCGATTTTGGTTGACAGACTCTCTGATTGATTCCACTAGCCAAGTAGGGTTTAAAACCTAAAATGAGCAAAGTCTTTTATACCTTCATTTTTGGTTATTTTCTGAAGGTTTATGCAATAACATATTAGGTCGCCCCTAGTGGATTACCACTAGGAGTTGACTAACCTCTAAACGTTGTGGCTTAGTAGTTTAACTTTCAATCCACATCTTCACCGGCTAGTGATTTTTTTTAATAAAGTTGGGTTTAGTTAAATATACTAAAGTGTATTTCAACAAGAGGTGTAGGATTTGTTTTTTGAATAAAACGAGTAACTGTTAAGATATTTTTGAAACCTTTATTGCTTTATAAAGCAAACATATTGGGATTATTTACGGAATACAATATCTTTCAAATGACCACGTCTAAATCACTCTTTTACATAATTTAATTGAGGCTCTATCTCGGCGATGTTCGCTTTCAGAGTTAGAATTGTTTGCAGATGGTTGGCGTACACCTTGTTTATAACATAACCCCAAGGAAAGAAGTCTAACACTGTTAAGTCGAACGAACTTTATGTAGGGAGTTATGTAGTCAAGAAACTTCGTGCACATTAATTCGATGGTTTCGTGGCTTGTATGGTACGTAGCATCATCTTATTAAAAGTAGAGATCGAGCTACTCACAAAAAATTGTTCATCATGTTTATCATCTTCGTTGACCGTAATGGCTTTTCCGGCATCTTTTTCGGAAAAGTACGGGCTCCGTCCTAAACCCGCACCAAACATTTACTCATTCTGGGCGCATTGGCATCTCCCGAATCACTTGTGGATTTTCGGTAATTTTGCTTATTAATGTGGAAACGAACTTCATCCGAAAACATGATTTTCTGGAAAAAAATCAGTGTCAACATGCATGTTTTCCAGGACCAAATTCGAGAACATACGGCGCTGCTGGTGGTTGGCTGGCATCAGTTCTTGTGCTAATTTTGTCAAAATTCTATGTATGTTAGTATGGCTGTGGAGAAGTCAAGTTCCTAGGAATGGCGACGAATGGAGGAGTTTATTATGTTTTCGGCACTTTCTTTTACTGCGGCGATATTTTCCATTGAACGCAACAAGGCTTCCAATTTCAATTACAAGTGCTGGGATGATAATAGAGACTATTATTAGGAAGATTTGAGCTGGCCTAGATATTTAATGGGTCCCGACTGTTTAAGTTGCTAAGATCCGCATTAGAATTTATTATTTGTTTTATGTGTGTTTCCACCATGAAACTATTTCAATGGTGTGGTTATTTAATATTTCTTAACAGAATTCTAGACTACTGGACTTGTTTTTCCTTTTTAGTTCATATTTAAAGTCCAACAGCATGTCTATGCACAAGCGGAGCCTTTCGGTCTACCCCCTCTGCGGCATTAGATATTCTGCTTCACTTGACACCCCTCGACATTTTTAGCAGGCAAGTAGCTGCGACCGCTATTCGCCTTAAAGCGACTAAACAGTGGACAAAAAATTCATTTGGCCACGCCAATATTCTTAATACATTAGGAATCCTCACAGAGAACATCGATTACACCATACCTGAACTTTGGTTTAACAAAAACTTCCATGCTTCCCCTCTAGATCATTCTGGGAGGAGGATGCTTTCATGGAAGACAAGTCAATCCATCTCTACACAGATGGATCTAAAACCGATAACAGAGTTGGTGGCGGTGTTTTCTCAGATAAGCTAAATCTAAGCCTCTCTTTCCGCCTTACAAATTACTGTAGCGTGTTCCAGGCGGAAATTTTGGCGACTAAAGAAGCTCTGTCCTGGCTGAAACCAGAAACCGAAAAACGTGATATCTGCAAAGGATATCCGCATATTTTCGGATAGTCAGGCCGCCATCAAGTCCCTGGACTCGGTCTTACTATATTCTAAAACCGCCCTTGAATGCCGATCATCTCTCATGGAGATGGCAGAGCAGTTCAACATTCACCTTTGTTGGGTGCCGGGCCACAGAGACATTCCAGGGAACTGCAGAGCCGATGAACTCGCCAAAATTGGAACCACTCTACCTATCCTACCGGACAAAGGTAGTATAGGTATACCAATCGCTTGGAACTTGGAATTTTGACGAAAAACCTTGAATGTGCTTGTGAACACTGATTTGCTTGGCCGCATTTAAACAATCCATCTTACATTTAGTTTGAGGATATCTTCCAATCTACAGATTACCCAAACCACATGTGCGAGGAAAAGCCCAAATGGGTAGTTTATAATTTCGAATCATATGTACTCGTATAAAGCACTGAGGCTCGATGGTATTCTCCCTGCGCTGCTACGGATATTTTTCGGAAAATCACAGATATCCTACTATACAAGTTTTAAGTTAGTTTAGCTCTCGGTACACTTCCTATCACTTCCTATAGATAAGAAATTTATCAAGTCACTGTATTGTGATAACAATTTATCATTGTAAACTGTTTAATACAAAGTAAATAAATCTATCTATCCATTCATAAAACGATGACTTTATCGTTCAAAATGATTTATAAACCTATAGTTAGTATCTTTGACGCACTCATCAACTACCATATAATTTTAAATAAGACAGGCAACTAGTGCTACGAGTATAAACGATTTTGTTTTTCTCATAATACCCGAAACTTGACAAAGTTAATGACTTAAAGTTTATTCAATTTCAAATCAAAAACCATGCAGATGACAAAATTATTCACATTTACATCCGATTAGAATATTCATGAACTACGAGCGTTTCCCAACTCTCCCGATTGCACAATTTTGGATTGCATTTCTTTTGTCACCGTCAATCATTCTTAGATCGGCTTAAAAGCGCACATCGGAAAAAAGTGCGTCAAACGCAATAAAACTACTGACAAAATGGATTTTGTTATAACAAACATACGAGTATATAAGTACCCGCTCGAATCGAAATGGAACTTGTGTGGATCACTTAAGACCAATTTGACTTGCAATACATAATCAATATTCAAAATGTTACCATAAAATATTGACAGTTGATCATCTTGGGAAATCATTAAACTTTGACGTTTATCTCTAAATCGAATTCTCCAGTGTCAAGAAACTCAATACGTCATTTGGATTCACCATAAGAAAGCGCAAGCATAACTAAACCAACATAGAAAGCATTTATTCCCATTGTTTTGGATACAGATTCTTTATCCAGCCTATCGAAGGGCGACAAAGACATATACGACATCGGCAATTCCAAACAATAGGTTCAAGCTTAATGTCAAAAGTCGTTGGTGGGAAGAGGTGTGGATAAATACCCTAGACATACAAAACCGTATATGTTAGTTGTATTTTACGGTGCAAGCATTACCAATTTCCATATCTAAATACATTTCTTCGGTATTTTCCATCATCTTCGTCAGATCTACTGCTCCAGCGGTACCAGATTACTTGTACCGTTCCCCTTGGTGGGGTAGTCATGGTAGACGTAAGACGTCTACTAGTCGAACATCTCTTGGCTGGTTCGTTGGTATGACACGAAATTACTCTGCTATTCGCTTGTGATTTCTGCAGACCAACAGTCTGCGAATAACTTTCCAACCGTTAACATTGAACGCTTCTTCTTTCCCAGCATAGTAAGGAGTTGAAGTTGAGTTCCAAATGAATTTATTTCCCTGACGCTTCCCATAGAATCTTTAGTGTGGCCAACCGAGAGTGTACTCGTATGTATGTTAAAACGCGCGCGAGTGTTTAAACCAAAAGAAAATTTCGTTTTCCAAATTCAAATTGTGACTAGTAGTGACAGTTTGTTTACTTTTTAAAATAGTCAGTGGCTTGTGGTTTAGCTTTTGAAAAGCAGTTATTTTCAATTAGCCTAAGACACGATTTCGATCCTCCTCCTTCAGCCGTCGTCTTTTTTGAATTTTCATTCTCGAGTGTATAGATAGATACTAATTGGAGTTTTGTTTGTAGAAATTATTTTTGTTGGCTAAGCAAAGGTAATCGCTATCAGTTTCGGTCTCCAAATTGTCGTTAAAAATCTCGTGGATAAATTAAAAATATAAAATGCTGTGGCTGGTAAGTTTTCTTTTGTCTTTCGGATTGTACATAAATTTGAATAGAAAAAAAAACTTTTCTTAAGATAAATGTGAGAAAATTTCATTTTGTGGTTTTGGAAATTGAAAATTTGAGGTCTAAGTTACTGAATAACGCGGGCAATACTTGATTTATTTTGGATAACTTCAGGACTGACAAGTTACGTGTGAAGGTAACCAACTTTAGTAGACTTATGTTTTGTGGGTGATTTAAGAAAAAAGAAAAAAAAAAACAGATTTAGATACGCGCTTGACTGACAGACTAATTGAGCATTAAGATCTAATCTGCGGAATCGCATTAACAAACATGAGTTATGGGTACTACACCTTTTTTGTGTGATGTGGTTTTGAAAGAAGAAAATCGCTCATTTTTCTTTTTTCAGTAATTAATATAGGAAATCGCTTCTAGACTTTTTTGTGTAGAGGAAGTTTATACAAATCCGTGTCAGAGGAGATGCATGACGGTGGTGGTGAAGTACATTTGTAAAAAAATGTACTTAATGTCATTTTGTAAAATAAATTTCTTTCATTTTTCTATAAAGGGCTTATAATCTTCAAGTAAATATTAATCATGTAACATATGTTGTTTTGCGAATTCGATTTATTGTGAGATTTTCTATAACATATAAGTGACAACAAATAATACCAAATTACGACACTATAGTCTGGAAAATAGTAAGCTGGTTTGTTCCAGCCTCGTTTTACTTTTATCTGATAGATATACATACATATGTATGTATTTGCATATTTGAATATTAGAAGTTAAATGTTGTAGCTTGGTGCAACATTTTCTTAAAATCTCGCTGCAAAACTGAAAACTAAAACCAATGAGTGGTCAACTTAGTCAAGATGTTGGAGTTCAATTGTTCATAAGTACCTACTTTCTTTCTCCTTTAATCAGAATTTTAGTAATATTGGCTTGATATAGCAACTTTACGGTACTCAACTTTTGCTCTTGGTTGTCTCAGTTAGATAGAATATCGTTTAGTAACAACAGATGCAGTTGTCATCAGTGTTTAAGGCTCTAATTACTTAAGATCTACGGAATGTTGAGGTGATCGAATGATGGAAACAAGACCTGTTTATTCGACATAGTACGTCTATTGGAAATAGCCTTTACTTTGACGAAGGACTATTTTAGGTTCAACGTAGTTTACGCAGGTAGTACGAAAAAAACTTATTAATTTCTAGAGTACTCGGATACTTACATTCAAGAAATATGCCTCAGCTTTTCAAATTCTGTTATTAAGTCGATATACGTCATCGGCCAATTTTGCCATTCCATATAGCTCCGCGCTTTTGCTCTCAACGCAGGTTTATCACAGTGGGAGCCAAAATACGAGGAGTGGACTAATAGAGTTGCTCGTTGTCGAAGGACATCGAAGGCGGTGTATTCGGTCAGTTTTTGGGATAGCAAGGGTGTATTGCTAAGACCATTTTTGCTACTTCTCGCTACAGCTACAGCTCGCTGATTTGTGCCAATGATGTCAATTTTATCAGCGTATGCAAGTACTATTTGTACAGACTTTTGGATATATGATGTTGAAAAGGTTACAGGACAGCGCATCACCTTGAAGAGATCCTTTTTGACATCAAAGGTTTCGGGGAGATTCTTTCCGACTCTAACGGAGGAGCAAACATTCTCCATCATCATTCTAGAGTTCTAGACAATCTAACGAGTTTGACAGGGATGTATGTAGATGCTGCCATATGCGGCCTTATAACCGATAAAGAGGTTGAACATATCGATTTGGACTTCTTGGATTTTTTCCAGAATATGCCGAAGTATGAACATTTTGTCAGTTCCTGAAAGGGGCCTAAAACTGATAGGACCCAATCAGATCATTAATAAATGGTTTAAGGCCTTCACACAAGGCGGCAGATACAATTTTACAGGGGATGTTAGGAAGACCCTATAATTGACGCTGTTAAAAAGGTCTCCTTTTTTGTGGATGGGGCAAACGGTGTTAAAGTTTGATTTTTGAGGCATCCTTTCTGGCGAACAAATTTTGAAAATGAGTTGATGCATGCTCTATATGAAGTCATCTCCAGCTGTCTTAAATATTCTAGCTCGTACGCCGTACTTAATTTGATTTCATTTTGGTCGGTTGACTTTCAGCGTCCAAGTTCAATGGTTCATTCTATCTGATAGAGTAGTTGTCCTCGCCATTTGAAAAATCTGCAGAAGTGGTTTCCTGACTGTGAGTATACTACTAAGTTTCTTTGTCCATCTCTTCCGGAGTCTATTAGGGTCATGTTGCTTTGACATACCCTTTTTTATTTTCTGCTAAAACTTCCAAACATTGTCCCTGGAGTAGCCAGTCTCTTTTTCATCGTTCACGCGCTTCTCATGCTCTTTCTTTTTCCTCCGCAGAAGCCGATGTCAATCCCTATCCTTATACTCATAGAGCTACCGGCCGCTGTATGCAGTGCCTCGAAAAATGTTGAACGATAACTGGGGATTATTGAAAAAAATTAAATTCAGTCATCACAAAAAAATGTCCCATTTTGCAAAAAAATAAAAAAAGTGTTGATTCATTAGAACAATGCACTGAACTACACTTCATAGTCACCGTGGTTAAAATTCACGCGCAGTATAAAGCGAATATGAATGTCAAGCAGTTTTTCCAAAGTTTTAAGGATAAACGATTTTACACTCATTTGGACTCAGCTCACTTTGATTAGCTATTAGAATAATTTGTACTTGCTTAATCTGTTACTGATTTGCCAATAGCGCTTTTACATAGTGTATCTGTACCTACTATCTTAATTCAGAGAAGTTGTACGTGGCTGATAAGAGTGAAGATGTTTTCGACAAAACTCTTTTTGACGGTAGCAAAAGAAACATTTAGGAACATTTATAACTTTTAGGAATAATCTAACCAATTCCCAAATCACTTAAATGTTTATCACTTAAACGTTTGAAGGCTTAATTGCCTGAAAAACAGTGACTGATAACTTTTACTATCTCAAAGTTTTAGCTGTCTCTTCTAGCGCTCTGTTCGATTCATTGATTTATTACTAATAAAGCATCTGTTTGTTTCCAATATTTTCAAACTCACAGTCAGAGCTCTCTATATTCTGCCAATTATATCAGCGTATTCAAGTGGGTTAGATATACATTTCCGCAATCTTGTGTTGTTTATAGTATTGCTTTGCGAGTTTCTCTAGGATGATGTTAAAGAGGTCATAGGAACGCGCATCACCTTGTTTAAGTCGTTTATTCGAATTAAAGGTTTCATTGAGATTGTTTCCGTTCTTTAAGGAACATGGAGTGTTCACCATAGTCATTCTGCAAAGTCTGACGAGTCTGGAATAGCTCTGTGTCTATTGACGCGACTTCATGAATTTTTGTTTAAATCTTCCCTAGTGTCAACATTTGACCAATTGTAGACTAACTGGGACTAACACCGGACTAGTAGGGGAACACCAGATTATTGATAATTGGTTTTATGTATTCACACAATATGCCAGCAAGATTTTGTATACTCGTAGGATGTTAAGGAGTCTGTTGTCTAGAGAATTCGAGTAAATAGCTTGCGTACTTAATACTGCCCAAAGCTTTGTTATACTTAAGTTGTGTTGTGTTCGCCCAAGTTAAATAATTCGTTCTGGCTTACAGCATCGTTCTCACCATTTAATGGCCTTCAGAAGTAGTTTTTAGCCTGACAGTGGCTCTTCTTTAAATTACCATCCTTATCTCTACAGGTTTCTGTTTGGGTCCTGTTGGTTTGACAAGATCTTGATAATTTTTGCTAAAACTTCTGAAGATTGTTCCTGGAGTAGCACTTTTAAATTTCTCGATCATTTTCCTTCCATTCTCTTTCCGGTGAAGTTTATGTTATTTTTCCCATTTTTTGAAGGACGAGAGCCGCTCGTGAGCTCTACGAGCAGAAGAGACGGGAAGTACATAGGTCTCTCCAGAAGAAGAAAAAAGAAGACGAGGATCGCGTGATCGAAGACATTGAGAGGTTGTAATCCAAGAATAGCTTACGGGAGTTTTACCAACACGTAAAAAGAACGTGTCCAGGCAAGAACACACTGTATATACGGCGAGGAGACCCAACATCCCGCCATCAGGCAGAGTAATCCATTCAACTTAGATGACGATAGCCAAAACTTCCGTACATCTGACCAAAATGAGGTAAGTATAGCAACATCGAAGATAAAATTGAACAAATTAGCTGGAATGTATTAAAAGCTGATGGAAATGACTTTGTATAGAGCATGCACCAACTCATTTCTCAGATCTCAGCACCGTATGCCCGAGCTCCCGGGCTACAAAAGGAGACCTCTTCAACTGCGCCAACTATAGAGGTATAAGTCTCCTCAACATCTGATACAAGATCGTATCTGCTATATTGTGTGAACTTTTAAAACCCTTCGTCAACAGCCTGATGTGCTGTTTTAGACCAGGAAAGCCCACAACAGACCAAATTTTTACACTCTGACAGATCCTGGAAAAAACTCAATAAGTATAAATGGATACCCACCATTTCATCGATTTTAAGGTCGTATATGACAGCATTCATGGAGACGAACTATAAAGAGCCATGTCTAGTTTTGGTATACCTGCTAAACTCGTCTGTCTGTACAGAATGGCAATTGAGAACGCTCACTGCTCCGTCAAGGCCGGTAACTACTTAACCGAGACCTTTAATGTCAAAAAAGGTTTTAGACAAGGTGATGCGCTATCGTGTGACTTCTTTAATATCATACTTGAAAGAATTATGCCGTACTCACAAGCGTACAGTGGAGGCACAATCTTTCAAAAGTCTATGCAACTACAAACATAAGCCGATGATATCGATGCGATTGGGAGAACTCAGTGGGCTTTCACTGGTACGTTCGCTAGTATTGGGCACAAAACCAAGCCTGATGTATGTTGTCAACAAGAAGGGACCCTCAACATCGTCAAATTGGACAGAACGTCACAGTCGACCGCTATAATTTCGAGATAGTAATGGACTTTTTCTAACTCTGCTATAAATTCTGCCAACAACACCTCAACTGAAATAAATGGAAGAATCACTTTGCAAATCGCGGTTTCTTTGGGCTAAGAAGGCAATTAGGAAGTAAGGCCCTATCCCGAAAAACCAAAGAGACTCTATATAAGACGTTGATCATACCAGTCCTACTTTACGGCGCAGAAGCATGAATCCTATCGCAAACGGATGAATATATTCTCAGTCGTTTGGAGAGAAAAATCCTTCGAACAATATTCGTTCCCGTTTGCGTTGACGTGCTTTGTAGGAGAAGATTCAACGACGAACTATACGAGCTGTACAGCAACATCGACCTAGACATTGAACTGCGCATCAGTCGCCTGAGATGGCTAGGACATGTAAAGCGAACGGACACCAATGCTCCGGCGCCCAGAAGTAGAAGGGGACCTTAACCGACTTGGAGTGCGCAATTGGAGGCAATTAGCTAAAGACCGGACTGACTGGGGAGGCTTATAAGTTGAGACCTGGGTTCACCCCAAGCTGCAGTTCCAACTAGGTAAGTAAGTAAACATCGAAAATAAGGGTAAAATATTTTGATAGAAAGATATTTAGTTGTTAGAGATTTTCGATATATTTGTTTTATTGCACACTTGACCAGAGATAGGTATTTTACATAAATTTTATTCAAAGTGGATTAAAATTTAATAATGTGAATTGGCTGCCATTTTGTTGTTGTTGTTCAGTGGCCCTAACATTATCCTCAAAAAAAATACTTTAAAATATTGCTTTCTACTTCCGATATAATTTTCCATTTTCCATTTACCTGTCTATGTTTTCATTAGTCGACCCAAAAATTCCTCTTTCACACAACCACTTTTTATGAGAATATTAGTTTGCAGTTCAGGATAAGCTTTGCTCACTAATTTCTCAGTACTTTGAACAATACTACAGAATTCAATTACCTGATTCTGTGTCGTTGCGCTGTTGTATTTGCATATTTGCCTTAATATGCACGCATATTAACACGCATTCATTTCATCTGCGGGTGGGCCTTTCGTAATTACCGGCAGAGTCTGTCTAAAATCGCTGTCCAATTATATGGCCATTCCTCATACAATACTCGTACTTTGGTTGCTATCTATAATGGTCCGATTTAGTGTTTCAATTGCTCTTTTGTGGGATATTATATATACATTCTAACTAACCAACAGCCTACATTGTTGCAACATCCGTCCACGATAGCTATTTTTACTGACGTTACAACTAGGTGTTTCTTCATGAGCTAAGTTCAATGACAGCTTAAGTACTGAATGAGCCATTCGGCCTACAACAGCAACTCTTTTATCTTTCCGAATTTGGGCTAAGAGCAAATTGAAAAGAAAAGTCCTGCCTGTTCCTTCCGGTGAATTAAAAAAAAAATACAAACCACTCACTACTCTTAATTTGTTGCATAACATTGTTGAAAACTACTCTTTGTTCTGGATTCAGTGAATTGGTATTGCAATGAAATTATATCATAACCCATTTCTCGTATTAAATCACTACTAACTACCCTAGTTCTAATTGGTATACTCCACCCAAAGTCTGATAAAAATTTTTCCATTATCATTGTTACTTTATCTTCCACCTTTATGAGAGCTTCGTTGTAGATAAAATCATTGTATGTATCATTAAGGTCATGAAATCTGCGCAATATATCTTCCGCCATGTCAATTTTGTACTTTTCCCACATTTGCTGGGGATTTGAAAGCCCACAGATCGCTGTTGATATTGCTTCTTGGTCACCGATCTGCACCAAAAAAAATTCAGACTTTCTAAATAGATTAAATAGAGTTATTCTACATAAACTAAATAGCTTAGCAAACCTACTTAAAAATATTACTTATTGATTTTGTCATGAGAGATGCCATTTCATTGTTAGCTGTCACCGTGGAGTGCTGCAGTAATTGAGACTAGGAGCGAAAATTCTGGCGGATATTTTTTGTACTCAAATTGGGAGATTTTTTAGCAGCTCATTGGCTGGAACAAATTTGTATTTACTATATAGCTTAAATTCGGTGCGAACTAAAATTAATAGATTTGTTAAAATAAGTCTCGAAATACGAGTAAGTGCTTGTCAAGTGTTTAGAAATCTCAGTTTGAATACAGACAGGTTTCAAAAAATGTAAACAAAGAATTTGTGGAACACAAAGAAATTGTTGTGTTATTATTTTTCTATGCAATATTTAGTGAATAGTGAACAATATAAAGTGTTTTTTTTTTAATATATTGTTAAACAAATCAATAAACAAATATCTTGGAGAGTGAAATGGATATTCCATGGATAAATGGAACGCAGAGTGTTTTAAAGGAAATATTTCGGTTGGTAAAAGTGAAAAGTGGTGGAAATTGGTTTGGTCCTTAAGTTGTGATTGAAGCAGGATCAAGTACAAGAGGATAATTGCAACCAGCTCCCAGCATTCTGCCCATTTCACCAAGCGAAATTATCACTTTGAAATATTCTGCTATAATATTTTTTTTTTTTTTATTATTTCGAATCGGCCTACAAAATTTGGCCATAACAGGAATATTACAATTAATTTTATTTAATCCAAGCCTTTGTGTAACGAAGGTTACGATTTAGTTCTAGTTTTATTTTATAACACTTGTCGTCTTTTTAACCGCGTGATAGGCCGCTCGTCTGCTAGAGTCCTTGACAGTTTGCTCATGTGTGAATGAAGTCTTTTGCTATATTTGCTACAGTGCCGATTAATTAGAAGCTCCACAGGCTCCACATTTAGATCACGATGCAGAGTCGAACCTCGATCGTACCATTCGCAATCAGTTATGACCCTTAAGACTCTGTTCTGAAGCGTCTGGATCCGTTTTCGGTTTGACATTGCAGCCATTCCCCAAATCTGGATTCTGTAGCTCCAAGTCGGTACAATGATGGCCTCGTATACCTTCCTTTTACATCGCAGCGGTAGTTTTGAATCGCGGCATAGCATCCAGTTAAGCCGTGCAAGCTTGAACCTGCAATTTGAAAGAGTTGCCATAATATGCGATTTGAAGGTCAGTCGCTTGTCCAGGATGACGCCCAGATATTTGGCTTCTTGATCTAACTGCAGCGACGTATTATTGATCCGGACTGGAGATACCTGCCCCTTCCGTAAGGTGTAACAGACGTTCTCGCATTTGTGGGGATTCAGCTTAATGTTCCACATGCGAGTCCAGTCCTCTAGCAGGTTGAGATACGTCTGTACACCGTCAGTTGCCCTATTCTCACATGGCGCCGAATAAAAAAAGCAGATGTCAACCGCGTATGATGCGAGTAGTGTCTTTTCCCCAGGGATGGTCGTGATGGATTCTACAGGATTTGGAACGTCAGCCGTAAATAGGCAGTAAAAGAATGGTCTAAGTACACTTCCTTGTGGTACCCCAGCTTTTATTGTATAGGTAGTTGAGATGGAAGCTCTCACTTCTATATTATTAGTAGATAGGATTCCGCCTATGAAAATTTTCAGTTGAATTTCACTGTATTTGTTGATTTGTTTAACAATATATTAAAAAAAAACTTTATATTATTCACTATAGACTCAATATTGAATAGAAAAATTACAACAAACACAATATTTTTGTGTTCCACACGTGCTTTGTTTACATTTTTTGAAGCACGATTGGTTCTACTCGGACTAATATTTCTAAACAAGCACTTATTTTGAAACTTACACATTTTTTCATCTTCCCTTGTAGCCAACAAGATCCTATCCAGCGTACTGTATGAACGACTAAAGCCGTTTTGCTTTGCGGCAAATCCTAGAAAAGACCAATGAGTTCCAAGTCAATACTCACCATCTCTTCATTGACTTCAAAGTCGTATACGACAGCATTCATCGCACAGAATTATATAACGCGATGGCCGAATTCGGGATCTCGAGAAAACCGATTCGGTTGTGTCGCTCCACGCTAGAGAATTCGCAATGCACCGTGCAGGTTGGAAACAAAACCTTCGAATTATTCCAAACATGCACCGGATTGCGGCATGCCGTGTGATTTCTTTAATCTTGTGCTAGAGCAGATAGTGCGAAGGCCGGCGTAAACACAGAATGCACTATATTTAACAAATCCATCCAGCTGCTGGGCAATGCAGACGATATCGACATCATCGCCCGTTCCCAGAGTGCCATTATTGAGGCTTTTATTGCTATAGAAGAATAAGCCAAACGCTTTGATCTCATGATGAATGAGGATAAACACAAAGTGCATGCTCTCGAGCAAAAACCTATCCGTCGAACACCGTCTAGGATAGAACATAACAATCGACAGCTATAATTTTGAGGTAGTAATGGAGTTTATCTACTCGAAGCTGAATGCTGGACGATAAGTAAGACAGGTGAGCAGATTTTGGGATCCTTCGAAAGAAAAATTCTACGTCGAATATTTGGTCCTATCTGCGAGGAGGGCGAAGGGGAGATAGATATAAGAACGAACTCTACGATCTAATTAAAGATATGGATGTAGTCCAGAAGGCAAAAAATCCGTCGACATCACTGGCTCGGCGAATGAGCGAGAATGCTCCAGCTAAGAGTCCCAGCCACCTGGTTCACGAAGAAAAGGAAAACCGAACCTCCGGTTTAAAGATCAAGCAATCGCGGACGCCAGAAACCTTGGTCTAGTGAACTCGATGCAGCGTGCCCGGGATAGGTTTTTTCAAGACATTTAAACGTAAGATGTACTAGTAAACAACTTATTCTTTAACAAATTTGATTTCGTGATTCAGCGCCATCTATCGGAAAATTTGAAAACTTTTGATTTACGTCCACTTCTCACTTCATAACCCGTGCATATATTGTGATAGTTCGTTTTTTAGTTTTAAAGGCTTAAACGAACACGTTATTTGTACATAAATCATTTTTATATCCATTTTGACAGACAGTGAAAGTAAAGATTTATGCGGAGGTTTCTTGCATTCTGGATAATCACTAGATCAGAAGCTGTTTACTAATGATTGCTCAACATTATTTTTTTCTATTCGATGGTCTTTTCTGGGTGGTTTAGTTCATACTCTTTCGATCCCAACACACCTAGAAACGTTGAAACATACACAACTGCAATGGATCTTAAACTGGAGAAAACAAAACACTCTCATTCTATTGTACTTCTTACAGACGGGCTTACCGTACTCCAAAATCGTTCTGGAAAGTAGAGTTGACTAAAAAGTTTATCAAGGGGTAAGTAAGAACGCTTCTTTAGAAGAACGGGAGATACAATTAAAATCGTCAAGTACTTTTACTAAAACAACGTTAGGCCTTTTATCCTTGAAGTTTCGATACTCTTAGGTCCGGCCAAAGATATGGTGCGGTCAGGAAAGTTTGAGCGAGTTGGCAGGTTTTTTGCCAAAAGCTGTTTTTGCAGTTTTTTACTACTTTTGTTTTGTGAAATTAGCTAACATAACACAATGAGGTGACAAACCTAAAAGTAGTAAGTAGTACGACAACGGCACACAGTAGCTCATTTAGGCTTGCATAATTAAATTTTGCAAATTTTCTAAATTCACTGGAATAACAATGTTTGGGGCTCTGGTAATCTTGGTGGGGCACCTAAAAATAGATTTTTTTTATTGTTAGGTAAAAACTAGGCAAAGAGTATCAAAAAATCATTTCGTTTTGTGTGATACTACGAGTATATATCTGTTAATTTGTAAAATCAAAAATGATTGCAGTTTTTTTTTTATATTTTTTTAAACTATTTAATTTAATGTTTTCTGAAACACTATTTCCGTCATACTTTTTGGACTTTAGGTTGAGCTTAAAAAAAGGTCCAAAAGAGTCCGACCTAAACTTAAAAACTCAGTTGCGGGAACTTGCATTCCTTTGGCCTAGAGAAATTTAATTTTGACAGGTCAGTCAATTTTTTTTCTCTCCCTCTCTCATTGGAGAAGTATTATAAACTCAACACCAAATTTTAATTTTTCTTATAATGAATAGTAAACATTTATTATTGGTTTTGCTTCAAAACACATATTGTCATACGCTACCAATTCATACGACTACGATACGCTGTAAAAAAAAGGATTACACCATTAAAGCAAACGGTTGTATTAGACAATATTAGCTAAAAAGTGGATATTTCATACAACAATTTATTAGAAACTTTTGTCAATGTCTCGAATCATGTGTGCCGTAAAAGTGATTATCAACTTTCCGATGAAAATTTGTCAAGGTGTGCGAAATAAAAAAAAATTATCATCAAAATTGTTTGATCGAATGGTTGGAAATTGTCGCCTTATCGATACGGCAAGAACAGCAGAAACGTGTGATGTACCAATGTCATCTTCCTCTTGATGGAAGATCAATAACTGAGTGCTCGACGTTCACCAAAAATCAAAGCTAATAAATGCTACCGATAACCGATAACCACTGAAGATCTTTCTAATGCCTTTGCAATAAAATATAATGCAAAGATGAAAGGTGGTACAACCAAGGCAGACTCTGTCGCAAGTCCACTGTGAGTCAAAAGAATAAAAGAAAGTATGTATACTCCACAAAAGGATCCTATCATGTATAATAGTGAGAATGCATTGGATTTGTTTATAGATTTGGGTCTGTCAAAAGAAAAATATAAGATTTTAAGAAGTTCATTGAGAACACACAACGCAAATGTTCTTCCATCCTAGAGAATTATAACAGTTGCCAAAAAAGAGGCAATTCCAGGAAATTACGAAATCACGGAAATATCAGCTAGAGTGAAACTTCAAGACATGATGGATCATACTGTAGGGCGGCAAAAGTGAGGGGGAATTAATTCCACTTCCAAGAATTCTTACATTACAAGTTAAGTGGGTCTGTAATGGATCATCTGGTCAAGCGAAAAATAAATACACCAGATGGTGAAACAGATGCAAACATGTTTATAACGTCAATTGTTCTACTAAGGCTTTACAGTTCAAATGGTTAACATTGGAGGACACAATATGTAACAAGAATAGTCAACAATATCAAAAGTCAAATTGCTAATCTTCAACCTACTGAATATAAAGTTTATGTTGAAATAGGGATGGATGTCAAGCACGAGTTCTTTTTAGCTATGACTGACGGTTAAGAAGTTTGAATCGGTCACGATAGGGAGGTAAGATAAATGGGTTATTCCTGGGAAGTCCACGGAGAGTAAATCGTAGAAAACGACGTTGAATGTTCTCGATTCGGAATATATGAATTCGCTGAAAGGGGGCCTCACTTAGTTGGCATGTTCCAGAAGGGGCCGGACAAGGGTTTTTGTAACATAAGGGTTGCACAATTCTTTAGACTATCGTTTGATAAAACCGAGCGATGAGTTGGCTTTAAGGATTATCTCATCAATATGCGAATGGAAGTTTAACTCTCTAATGTATAAAATTATAAGGTCGCGAAGGGATTGAACCTGGGGTACAGGTTGGTCATGTAGAAAATAAAGTCGCGAGGGGGATAGATTGGACTTACGAGACAAAGTCATAGATTGGCATTTGGAGACATTAAGCTCAAATCAATTTTTTAGACACCAAGTGGAAAACCTAACAAGTCTTTTTGAAGGAGAATAGAGTCTTGGGGTGAAGAAATAGTTTTGGAGAACTTAGTGTCATCGACATAAATGGATACGGAGCAGTGTTTGATAATCCTCTCAAGATAGTTTATAGTTAAAATGAAAAAGAGGGAATTTAGATGGCTGTCTTGTGGGACACCAGAAGTGGCTAACAATGGGGTTGAGAAGGCTGACCTAAAGTGAATTCTATAATAACGGTTCTGCAGATAAGAAGATATCAATTTTAATAATATGGAGTCAAAACCGAAGGAAGGCAATTTGAAAAGGATTAGTTGAAGTTATATTTTATAGGCCTTGGCCAAATCTGTAGCAATAACATCGATTTCGTTGCCATTTTCTAGGGCTGAAAGCGCAAACGATACGAATTAAACTAAGTTTGTAGTAGTTGATCTACCTTTTAGAAATCCATGCTGACTGGGTGATATAAGTGACTTGCACTGAAAGCTTAGAACTTCATATAAAGAACTTTCGAACATTTTAGATATGTGCGAAAGTTTAGCAATGGGACTGTAGTTGGTTACTTCACTCTTTAATCCCTTTTTGTGAATCGGGGTTATGGAAAGTATGTGAAAGAATGGAGGCAGAGTTTTTGAGAAATATTGTTGGGAGCCCATCTGGCCTGGGTAAAAATTCATCATTGAGATTTTCTAACTTTTCTTCGATAAGGGTGGGATCAAAAGGTTGAGAGAGAGAGGGGCCAATGGGGAAATTGGGAAGGTACTTGAAATATATTGGGTCGGGTAAGAAGAGGTTGTCTGCAAATGACTGTTTAAAAAGGATTGCAAAATAGTTGCCAATAATATGTGGGTCGATCGATGATATGTTATCGAACGAGAGAGAGGGGGGATAGCCGTCTAATTTTCTTTTGCAGTTGACGAATTGATAAAATGTCTTAGGATCGTTGATAAGGTTGGTCAGTGCTGTGTCGAGAAAGTGCTTATAGAGGCAGTTATAGAGCTGGGTGAATTGGAGGTAGGTTCTAAGATAGGTATGGTAGTCATTATAAGAATTGATGCGAAGAAAAGCAGCCCATAATTTGCTTGAAGTCAAGAAAACAGATAAAAGAAAAAAACAAGAGTTCCAAGAGCATTAAGGCGTGTCAGAACCGAAAAGCTCATTGACTTGAATGAATCACTGAAATATTTTATTTTGTACTCTGATGTGCTGTAAAATAAAAAAAAGCTTTTTGGATACACCTAAAAAAACATTTGAAAAATGGTTTGTTTACTTTAATTCACTACTGCTTTGCTCGGAAGTCGGATTAGCTTTTAGACACCCTGTTTTTACTTTAATCGTGGACTTTTGAATATTTTTAAAGTAAAATATTATCTATATCTCGTGTGGTGAGAAATTCCTATTTGAGCAGAAGATTCTGAAACACGTTTTAAGCTATTTTTCTCAAAATTCAATAATTTCATAGCTCTGCAATTTTCATTTTAAGTTGAAAGAAAAATTGTCACGATATCTTTATTCGTTTAAGGGTTATGATTTTTGTAAGCAAAAAAGTCAAATGATGCACTGTCTATGCATCATATTTAAATGCAAAATGTGCTGAAATTAATAGGAAAGTGAAAAATATCCTTACGGGTATGGAACTTGAACCACATGCAATTGAATCTAGATTGTAACACTAATCACATTTTATAATATAACGGACTCATATCGAAGAGAAATCGGTTTTCCTTCACCTATGTTGCAAAGCATTGACATACACAAACTGACAATGGAAGTGATTTCTTCCTAAAAAGATCTGATTTTTCCTGCATATTTAACGTTCAAAGCTTTGTCTCGACTTGTTGGTCTATTTCAATTTCCATAAAGCTTTGAAGGAGTTGTTAGAATTACAATAGACTCTGTTAACAGTAAAAATCCAACAGTTGACCAAGTCCTCCATTTACTAAATTGTTCATCTTGTCATTTTGTGCACATAGAGATGCCGACTTCGAAAGACGATGAGAGACTTTTTGTATGCAGAATTATTCATTGTCAGATCGTAGTTCTAGTGAGTTCATAAATTACTTTTTGTATTTTTCAATGAATGCTCTAAAAAACGAGCCTAAAAACCGAACTACAAACTCTGCTACGATAACCGTAATTATGAACTCATGATAGAAACCAGTGGTCCTAGGCACTGTTGGTCTCTATTATCAATATGTTTCTGGAATGCGTAACATTACTCTTGAAGGTCATTTATGTCTGATCAATCACTCGTGAATGGAGTGCAGTACACATCCCTTCATACTTGTTGAATTTTTCAATGGTTCTGCTGGGCCCCAAATGGCGAATGGTATTTACATTAATGGCTCATGTGTTGAAAGTTGAAAAGAACCCGTCGTGAGTTCTCTTTCAAAAATATGCTTAAGCTGCGAAATGTTTTAATAATCAGAAAGAAAGGTATCCATTCACTTTGACCTTCAGAAATTGCTAATTGTTCACAAGTTTTTCAATTTCACTTGTTAGCTTAACCTTCATTAATATCTTCTTCATCTTCGCCAAGTTAAAATATTATACAAAAGGGCATTGAAAGAAAATCGGTTTCATCAAACATTCCGTACGCATCAGTTGTATTGTAATCCTAGCACCCTTATCTTTCGCGACATTCCACAATACTCGTATCTTGTAATCAACTGAAAGTGATTAGTTACTCATATTTGAAATTCCCACCTGAGTTGATTTTCCATGTCGATAAATCAGAAAGACAAGTTGATTGCACAAACTACTATACCTGATAGTGGAGGGCGTGTATGGTACGTTGATCTTGACGGCTGTTAACCTAATGTAATGTGAGTATATTTTACGAGTATATTTGTCTTTTATAAAACCCAGTAAGAAAAATTTCTCCCGTGAAATGCCGAAAAAAGAAAACAAAACGCAGTACCATTCCGCAAAGACATGTTGAATCTCCAGCATCACCATGACACCATATTCGTGATAAATCTTAAAATGGCTCTATTATTCATTTCGTTTTCTATTTCATCCAACAAATCAAGCGCTTAGAAATGAGCAGGAAAACGTGTCCAGCTGTACAACACACCACGTCAACGTCAACTCCGACCAGAATAACAAATAGTAGCATCGCGTCCATTTGACGCTTAACAAACAAAACAAAAAGGCATCGTGCCGAGCGGGAGGTGGCAACACCAACAGCGGACAGATGGATGGCGTTTATGCGTCACGAATCCCATTAATTCTCATAAAGTAAATATGCATTTTTTAGTTTCTAATTACTCAACCTTGCGAGTACGGCACGAAGACAATGTGGCTCATAGCCTAAAGGCTGCAGCTATTCCTACAACATGCAATGCCTGCTGATTCGCAGGGTTGCCCTTAAGTAATTCAACACTGTCTTTTTTTAGTATTTATAATTTTTTTCTCAAACATTATGCAAAGCTCCCATAAAAGATATACTCGTATGTACGTACAATACAATTATGTGTGATGAACAGTAGGAGGGAGTATACTCGTACATAGATACGTGCACTTGAGTGAAACTGACAGAGCAGCCCACAAGGTGGAGGTCTGAACTGGAGGAGCATCTTAATGAACAATAGCTAAAGCTTAGGGAAAATTACACATTTTTGTGCTCATTAAATTATTTCAAATATCTATGAGTGCCTTTCCTAAGGGGGTAACATTTTTGAAGGGGTTATAGTTTTGTAAGATAGGTCCCTAACATTTAACAGTATGAGGTTAAGTGATGGATTTTGAATAATAATCGTTGTATTTATATTTAGATAGGTCTGTGTAGTAAGTCATATAAGCAGCATCGCATAAAATATCGCCAATATGTGGAGCTCAATAATGGCACGAGATCTATGCAGCAATTTGATACCTCTGGCTTTTATTTGTATGATGTATTTTTATTAGAAAAGTCAGAAGTCAGAAGTCACAGTCGAATTAAGATATACTAAATCAAACTGTTGGAAAGGTACTCGTATACCAAGGCATTTTTAAGAAAAAAATCATTCTGATATTTCTGGAGCAAAAAGTATTTTTAAATCTCCTGTAGGATCTGGTTCTCCAAATATTACCATGGAATTTTATTACTCTAGATCGATGTGACAAATAAGACTGATTGCCAGATGACTCGATGTCGACAAATATAATAGAAGCTAAAATATATAATCGGAATCATGAAGGCTTTTGTGACTTAGTTATTGACCCACTAAATAGATTTGCTCCAACAAAATTAAAATCTTATAACTCAGTGAAGTGTGTACGAGCATATCTAAAATACAACAACCAAGATGATGAAAATCTTTGTGGGTGGCCGTGGCTCAAGTGGTAGTGGATTAATCGGAAGGTTCGGTGTTCGAATCACTACCGCGCCCGAAAGACATTAATTATTTCAGTTAACAAAAATCTAGTAAGATGAGTAGTCGACTAGAAACTAACAACAAGCCAACTTCTACTAAGAATTGAGTCTTCGCATTAAATGTTGGAAGCCAGCCATGGTGAATAACCACTGTGCCCAAACATCATTATAGTATTATAAATGTATTCAAACCCACTTGAGTGTTGACTTTAACAAAAAAATAAATAAATAAATGAAAATCTTCGATACCGAGCATTTGCTTAACTAATCCAAATCAAACTCTTTGGCATCTTCTCTATTTTCATCTAGAACTCGTGATTTGATACTGGAAAACGCTCATAACTGAACACAAAGCCAAAAAAGGGTTTAAAGTTTGTTTGCTGTCCTAATTTTCGTAAATATTAGGCGTCATTAGATTAGGTTAGGTTGATGTGGTATCTGGAGCCGAAGGCACTCTGTGTTTCATCGCCCTTACTTGTAGGTCTGTGTATACCCATTTTGATGCCCGGGCGGGAGAATTGGGAAGGAATGGGAATTCGATTGCGGTTGCTAATTTCGGTTTCCGCTTTCCGTCCCATGTTGGTTGTCCGTGAATCTGAACAGAGATGTAAATGAAACAGCAGATAGCTGTAAGAGGTAGTGGAAGTGAGCTCACGTACCCACACTGCAGAAATCGCAATCGGTAAGCCCCCAAAAGATTAGCCGTGCGAGTAATCCAACAATCGTAGATAGTTCAGCTCCACCTGTCAAGAAAAGCTTACTTGATTTGGATTTGCTGAATTCTGTCCAGAATTTTCTTGAGATTACACAGGTTGGATTGTTTTTCCGCTTAATATATTTTGCCAGACTGGCTTTCAATGATTATGGTGGTTTCCTCGATTTATGGAGTCTGATTCCATTTGGTTCCTGTTCGATGGGAAAATACAGGCGAATGGTGCTTTAAAGTCATGATGGTGTGTTATTTGTATATAGTTTGTTTAGTCTGTATTGGAGTACAAACCCAGTTTGCTTTTAAAGATTGAAGCGTATCTCTTCGGCTTTGCTTTCCGCCCATTAAGCTGGCTCAATCTCAGAACACTTTTCGCTGAAAATTTTTGCATAGATCCTCTGTAATTTTGTCATTAACTTTATAGTAAGTTGCTAGTTACCGTAGGTTAAGATGGGTCTGGCACTAGCCGTGTACTGAACTGAACTGATTGGTTTTATTTTTCAAAAATTATATGTATAAGTATATAAAGTTTAAAAATTTATGTCCAGGGAAAGGATTCGTATTCATTGAAGCTCCACTAGGGTGTTATTTGTGAAACTGATATTAACTTCGAGTTAGAAATATGCAATGCCTACACTAATGGTGATTTTTGGTCTGGTAGTCGGAGTAATACTTTTCTTAAGTTTTACTTGTATTCAATTTAAGATAAACTCGTTTTACATGTTCTTTAAATATTAAGTCAGTTTCCATGAAATGATGCTGTCGTCGATGTTGTCGGTGCATATATTAGCGGATGGAAGTATTTTTTGAATATACCACTTTCCACTTGCTATGAGTATTTTAGCAAAGATACTGATTTGGCTCACTTCCTTTAATATGCCATATTTGTGGAAATTTTAGTCTTTAATCATGTCTTCGATCATGTTACGATATTGAACTTCTATACTTCTATACTTTTAGACGTCTGGATATTTTAATCTAAGCTCGGCCTACTACTAAGTTGTGGCCACGCTACGGATATTTCAGATGCTGGAACAACGAAAACATACAAAGTATCAAGAGATTTAGTATGAATGGTTATAATCTTAATAATATGCCAACAATTTTGCCGATCGCATATCCCTCAACCTCTCGAGAAGTTTCATGCAACCAGTGTTAACCGCTGACAACTAATGATATCTGTGTCAGGAGGGCATCAGAAATTTGGCAACCTTTAGTTTAATGCTGAGTTAAACGAGGTTCCGAGACCCGAGACAAAAAAATATTAACATTAAAAACGCCCCATTGATATAAAAAAGAAGTTCTCCAATGTTCGGAAGTTCCAATAGGGTAGGGTCACAAAATCGTGAAAAAAAATATATCTATAAATACATCTGTAGACTGTTAAACGTCTGGAACTACCGTAATTCGGCGTTCACAGTGTTTTTTTTTTAAAGTTTCTACAAGAAATCAGTTTGAATGAATTCAATTCAAGTCAAATTTTGTGCTACTCTTTCGACCATTTGAGACTTAATTTCACCAATAACGCAATGAATATTGATTTCCAAGGCCAAAGACTTTATATAGACACAGAAGAAGAATTGAGTGGCATCATATCACACGATCTCGGTGGCCGTAGCCACTGTTGATTGTTCAGTAACGTTAATTATTCACTGAACGATAAGATCCAGTATTATTTTTGAAAAATATATAAATCATCGATAAAGGCCAAACTATTCCGACCGGCTTCGGATTGACAATTCCGCATCTTTCGTTGCCATGAATCTAATGCGAAATTTATCCAACACACGACGAAAAACGACCAAACAAATCACGTAATCTTCTATACATTTCGAAAATTGAACACCGATTTTTGAAATATATTTGAATCGTACAAAAGCATTCCTCTGATGTAAAATGATTTGTCAATCAACACTGAAAATAAATATCAAAGAACTCTTGAGAATAATAGCACCGTTGGGTAATTATCCCTATTAGATATGTCAGAAAAAAGCTACATCTTTTATAATATCTTGACTGGACGATTAACCTGCTGAGCTATTTGAGACAGCTGAAGATGATTGATCTAAACTGAGGCCAATTTCAGGAGTATCAATCTCTTTAACATCGCGTCCGAGATACTACAGGCTGTATTGTGTGACCACCTAAAACCATTTGTCAACGATCTAATTGACCATATCGAGTAACCAAGTGTACTACACACTATAGCAGATACTGTAGAAATCGCAAAATTTCAGATCGATAGTCATCACGCCTTTATCGATTTTGAGTTTAGACAAAATGATCCCCTGTCATTTGGATTCTTTAAATTCGTAGACAGAAATAGCAACGGCGAAAATTCGTGTATTCGTGCATGAGAAATCGGAGAAAATGCCTCCATAGAATGCGTTGTATAAAAGTGAGGATATGTCATCCTGGGTTTAATTTGTGTAGAAACTAAAGTTATAAAGGTATCCCTTGTCGGTTAGTTTAGTTTTAAATTCATTTTATTTTCTTAATCACTAACTGCCACATACTAACAAAAAATGCTTAAATGCTAGCTTAAAATTACTTAACAATCTTATACTAACTTACTGGCCCTACACCGGCACTCTAAGCTACTCTATGTCTATGTCTTTCGACTTTATTAACATTTTATTTAGAGTTATTTATATTGTATACGTAAGGCTAAGAAAAAAGAATTGCTAACAAAAAACTTAGCATATGGACATAATTTTTTATATTTTATAAAAACTTAATATCTAACTTAAAATAAACCTAACCTAACCTAACCTACATACACAATAAACACATACACACACATATACATTATACACAATTTCTTTTTCTTTCTATTTCTTAAATGCTAACCTAAACCTATGTAAGCTGGCCATCGCTATTCACAGAGAAAACAGATTGGTCAGCTCTGCCTCATTAGTGAGGTTGGTCCGTGATTGACGGAAACGACGACGAAACATCTTCTCCATTATTCAACCACCAGAAATGCTGGTGCTGCCGAACAACATCTCTCTTATAGCGATTCCCCACCGCCCTACTGAACCTGAGACGATCCACACTGCCATGTGCGAGGTCTCTGTCCCCAGCTTTGCAAGCCACATGGAAGATTAACGGGACCGCTGATATATCCTGGATCAACCCTTTCTGATCTAGGTAGAGGAATGCTTCCAGTG
Organism: Volucella bombylans; assembly: GCA_949129095.1. Classification (NCBI taxonomy): domain Eukaryota; kingdom Metazoa; phylum Arthropoda; class Insecta; order Diptera; family Syrphidae; genus Volucella; species Volucella bombylans. The sequence goes on along the minus strand of OX422140.1, from coordinate 122,472,426 downwards.
GAACGAAGCCGTCAGAGCACGCACTCTCGTTGTAAAGGTAATTGGGGTAGTAAGCCCCAGATATCAGGTTATTAGTCGAGGTCATTGCTCTTGCAATGTGCCTTCGAGTCAGCTTAATTACGAAGTTGTCCACTCGTATTAGGTTTGGCCTGTTGTAAAGGACCTCATTAGGATAAAATTGTTTGTACTCCGACTCTGGTGTTCTGTACAAGCTAAGGCAAGGGCTAAGGCAAGCCCTCTCAAACACCCGAATCTTTTCCATTAAGCTTGCTCGTACATTGAACCACATGGGACAACCAAATACCAGCATAGGCTTGATAAGGGCCATGTAGCAGATTACCTTTACCCTCGCATCGAGTTGGCTGCTATAAAACAGTCTCTTTGTAAGGGCAAAAGCGCCTTTAGCTCTGGCCAGGGCAGCATCTACATTTTTACCAAAATACAGAAACTGATCTAGCCAGATTCCAAGGTATCTGACTACATTTCGATAGGCAAGAGGCCGCCCGTGTTGTCCAATGATCGAGAACTTACGCCAATTTTTTCTGGTATCCCTAGAGGCTCCAGACAACGGCGTCCTAAAGAGAAGGGTTTCCGAATTCTGAAAGTTGATTCTCAACTTCCAGTCATCGCAAACTCGTCTTATCTTATCGAAGTCACTCTGCAAGAGAGTATTAATAACCTCGATTTTTGGACCTGATCTGTACGCTACCAAATCGTCTGCGTACGCAATAGTATGGGGAAGTGAGCTTATCAAGTCGCTTGTATAAATGTTATATACGATCGGCGAATTGACCGCCCCTTGCTGAAGATCATTTTTAATTTGAAATATTCCGACAGAAGTCACATCACCATTTTTCACGATGAACTGTCAGTTGGTTAGCATATTATAAAGATATTACAATATTACAAGAGTGGTTTACTGATCCCCAGCCTAGTCAGCTTATAGAAAAGACCATACGCTGTCGAAGGCCTTCTCCAAGTTAATAAGGCAGGCACCAGTGCATTGTTTTTTGGCTTTATTCCATTGGATATCGGACACCAGTTTAGACGCGGCATGTGAGATACGAGTATCATGTCCCGCCTTAAAACTGAATTAATTATCCGGAACTATATGTTTATCCTCAACCCACCTAGTCATAGCTCTATTGATTACCTTTTCAAAAACCTTACTGATATTCGGAAGGAGACTTATCGACCGGAGATTCGCCGGATTGGATATATCCTTTCCCTTTTTGGGTATAGGTTGAACCACCGCCGTTTTCCAATGCGCTGGATAATGTGCATTATTCATCATTGTGTCGAAGATCTCACGGAGTTCCTTCTTCGAAATGAACGGGGGTAGGTCACCCTCTCTGGCAATGACATTATTTGCCATATTCTCGTCGCTAAACAGGGTGAAACCAGAGTTCTCGGATCGCCAGTTCACTATTTCATTTCGAATGCAGAAGTCGTGCACCAAGACGCGATTGTCCAGGTCATAATTAGGGTAAATGGTGTCAGTGGCCTTGTATAATTCCTGGAAATTCACCCCTATGGCCTCAACTTTCTCCTGTGGATCCTCGATCACAAAGATGTCGTCATCATCAGCGGCCTCATTTGGATCAATACCTGCTATTGTCAGTAACCGTTCGTTATCTGTTGTCCGGGCTATTTTAAGACACTGAAGGTCGTTTTGATCTTTTCTTCGAAATAGTTTATTTATTTGCGGAAACATATTCGGGTTGCTGGTGTTTACAGCCCGAACCTTGTTGTTCTAATATAAACTTACAGAAATTCTGTAATTCTCTTTTATTGGCGTTTGAAGATTTTTAATTGACGACTTCAGTGTCCTAATCTCCGGGTTTTGTCTGTCAGTTAATTGTCTGTACAAGTTTTTAAGTCTTGACAGAAGTCTACTTTTCTGTCGGTGTAGTGCGTCAATAGTAGAATTGCGGAACAGATCTTCGTTAGTTGTAAGTCGATACCGCGGTATTGTAGTGTCCATAGTTTATTTAATTGTCTCGTCCATTTGTTTTAGGTAATTGTCGATCTCCTCGTTTGACAAATTCCTATTGGACGGTGGGTGGAGCGTGTTCGAGGAGAGTGCTCTTGTCAAGGTTGCGGAGAAGCGTGTCCATCGAGTCTTACTGTAGTTGTAAGAATATCTTTGGAAAAACTCCTCCAATCCGCAATTTCGTTGGGAACTGTAATTTCGGTGCTAAAACCGCAATGGTCACTGTCATACACGAATGTGCGCAGACAGTTTAGCGTTTGTAAATTCTTACCTGTGAGTCGTATACGTTCGTCATACAGCAGTATATCCAAATAAGACCCGCCTCTGGGAAACGATCCCTTGTCGGTTTGAAAGCGGGATTCCACGTATGGTTTTATGTCCGGCTTGCGTTCACAGGTGAACTTTTCAAGTTGCACAGCGACATCGACATCGATATAAACGTACAAGTGTGGGCGGATTTTGCTTGATCTATTGTACTCGTATTTCGAAGAAAATCTAAAGGATTACTTTTACATAGACCCCCATATCTTGTGAGTTTAAGTCGTTGGTATTAAGGAATTTTTACGATAAAAAATCATCTCGCCCAGACAATTGCTATAGATTTACACATATTCCCTGTGTCGAATAAATTTACGAAATTTTGTGAAAATAGGTTAAAATTACGAGGTTCCTTTTTTTTATTATTTAATAATTGTTATTCATTCAATCAGACATTAAATAATTTAAAAGTATCCCGAATACATAGATATTTAAAATTTAATTTCAATTTGGAAGAAGATGTATGAATAAATAAATGTATACATGAAAGTAAATTTAGATACTGTATTGATTCTAAGTATTACATTTTTCATGATTCAGGACGGAAGGAATAATTACACACATTCTATAGCGAGAAACAGTAGTGTCGAATGTATCGAATTACATAGATGGCAAAGAAAAAAAAAATAATCAAGCTACAATTCAAGTTTACAATAGTATAATTTGTTTTGTGATATGGTGAGATTTTTATCATTGAATAATTACCTCTAACAAATCTTCAATCTCACTAAAGTCATAATTAATCAGCCACTTTTTGACCTTATTAAACATTCGAGGTGTACAATATTATGAGGGGGAATAGAAGCTATTGCTTAGATTAGCAGAGCGGCAAAGATAACATACATTAGGATCATGATTAAGTGAGTATTCACTTCTCAGAAAAAATACGTTTAGAACTTTGTACAAGTAAAGATGTTTCAGAGGCAATATTGAGGAATTCAATGGTCTGGCGCCTTTTTTTCCAAATAATGTTTAGGTGCTACCAGTAACGGTTGTATTTTATTTATATGTGTACTCCCCCAACAAGTCAAACCACACTGCAATTTTGATTGAATCAACCCGTAGTACACTGTTTCAGGAGGTATCTTGTTAGAGAGGCGGTTTAATCAACCAGTTTAATCAAATATCTATTTCAAGACCCAGACACTTAAAAACTTGTACTTCGCCAATACATAAAAAGCGAAAAACAAATTCTGGAAGTACTGAATTCAGATCAGCCGTATTAAAAAGCATTATTTTAGTTATTTAATTTGTGCAAATAAAACCAATGTCTCAATTTTTCTAAATCGTGGTTGAAATCAACTGGCAGGTTTAAGAGATAATTGCTAGAATATGAGCAACCTATTATATGTATGTCGTCAGAAAAACTCGTAAATTTACCTTTCATATTAAGGGTGAATATATAATTTATGTATTCCAAAAACTACAATAAATTAGTCCAAGAATGGAACCTCGTGGAATACCAATTATTATTTAATAGCACTCACTAAATATTCCTTCTATTTTAACTATTTGCTTTCTGTTTCTGAGGTAAGATTCGAACCATTGAATAATACTATTTCTGTATGTAGGCTCTTTTTTTGTCTATTTGTATAAAACATTCCATCCGTGGACTCGTCCAGTACGTTAGTTAAGAAGTATCTTTTATGGCGTTCCTTAAGAGAAGGGCATATTGCAATAAAATTGTACACGTCCTCTCTCACTTTTAGATTGCAAAGTTCGCATAAGATAGATCGAATAGTTCTGGTCGATGAGGAATCTTATTATTATTATTTATTACAATATATTACAGCTTTATTCATCCAATTTTACAATCGTACACTTTACATTATAACTAAGTTTACAAGGTATAATTAAATTATAATTCAATTCTAAAATAAGCCCCCCCCCCTCTATTTTTCCATTCTTTACTATCTTTAGCTAACTGTTTCCATCTTTATCCATTTATTCTAGGTCATCTCTCCAGCGATTAAGTTGTCTACCAGGTCGTCTCTTGGTCTCCATTCTGTTATTTTTATAGCTCATCGGTTGTATTGCAATCTTGCCACGTGTCCAACCTAGTTCCACTTTAGTTGTTTAGCGCTTTGAATAACATCTGTAAGACCAATTCTCTCTCGCATGTATATGTTACGGATTTTATGTCTTCTTGAAACACTTAGTAGCGATCTTTCCATTGCTCTCTGAGCTACTTGCAACCTGAGTGATGCTCCCCCAGCGAATCAGCATTCCGAAATTACTGGAAAACTGATTAGCCAAAATACAGAGGAATACTGTCAGAAACGCTAACATCAAGTCCCCCTCGTGACACCAATGAGCTTGACATGAAAGTCACCCTGGCTCTCAATCAGGCTATGGCCGCTTCCTACCCTCTTATTCAACTTATAGGCAAGAAAAAGCCGCACTGGTGTACATCAGCACTGACAGTGCACAGAAACACTTGCAGAAAACTTTTCAACTTAAAAAAAAGCACAAGAAAAGTGACTGACAGTGACTGACTCATACAAAGAATCGATCAAATTATACAAAAAAGAACTGAGGAAGGCAACGCGACAATCCTGGAGGTCATTCTGTGACAAAATCACGGAAACCTCTGAGGCATCGCGGCTAAGAAAAATCCTCTATACAAATCCTATGATGCCTAGCCGTTTGAAAAAAACCGATGGCTCTTGGACAACCTCAAATGATGGATCACTCAACCTGCTACTGGACACCCACTTTCTAGGTAGCTCCCAATTCGCGGACAGTAGCAACCCAAACAGGCTTACTGCAACCGGGACCAAAATTCATGGTCTGATCACAAGAGACAATCTGCTTTGGGTGCTGCATAGCTTCAAACCTCACATATTATTCTGCCTGCGCTAGAAAATATTATGAGGAGCTGTGTAGAACTCATTCACATTCTACTGTCATGGAGAGAAGTCAATATAGTTTTCATTTACAAGGCCGCAAGATGTTCTCATGTTATTCCAAAGGACCTCAGACACCTTTCCTTCTGAAAACTCTAGAACGACTGATTGATATCCATATACGAGCTAAAATTTATCCAAAACTTCTGGCAACGGTTCAACATGCCTACTGTAAAGGAAAGTCGGTGGAAATGACTCTGCATTCACTTAGTAGACACATCGAACGATCCCTACAATATAGAGAGTACACAATGGTTGCTTTCCTGGACATAGAGGGTGCCTTTAACAACTTCAATCAACAGATTAACCCGTTGGGCAGATCGCTGTGGATTGGGAGTAAACCTTCCATAAAACTGATCTTGTGCTCTTTTCCAGGAAATACAAAATTCCAATTGCAGACCCTCGTCTGGTGGATGGCCTTAGAAAATGCAGTAAACTGTTCAAAGAACAGCATGCCAATGCCTAAGCGGAGCCTTACGGTCTACTCCCTCTTCGGCATTAGACATTCTGTTTCGATTGACAGCCCTCGATATTTTCACCAGGCAAGTAGCTGCGACTACAGTTATTCGCCTTAAAATCACTACACAGTGGACAAATAATTCAGTTGGCCACGCTAACATTCGTAATGCATTAGGTATCCTCACAGAGAACATCGATTACATCATATTTGCACTTTGGTTTGACAAAGACTTCCATGTATGATCCTTCTGGGAGGAAGATGCTTTCATGAAGGACAAGTCATATCATATCTGCACAGATGGATCTAAAACCGATAGCGGGGTTGGTGACGGTATTTTCTCAGATAAGCTAAATCTAAGCCTGTCTTTCCGTCTTCCAAATCACTGTAGCGTGTTCCAGGCGGAAATGTCGGCAAAACTCTGTTGAAGAAAAACGTGATATCTGTAAATCAAGTCCCCGGACTCGGTCTCATTAAATTCTAAAATCGACTCGAATGGCGATCATCTCTTATGGAGATGGCAGAGCAGTTCAACCTTCACCTTTGATGGGTGCCGGGCCACAGAGACATTCCATGGAATTGTAAAGCCGATAAACTCGCCAAAATTGGAATCACACTACCGGAAAAGGGTAGCATAGGTATAAAAATCGCTACGTGCAAATTAATATTAAAGCTGGATGCCAATAGGAGAACAGACCTTAGGTGGACTGTTTGACAAACATGTCTAGCGACCAAACAGATCTGGCCAAAGCTGGATCTGAATCGCTCTAAGAGTCTGATCCTTCTAAATAGGAATCATGTTAGCTTCATCATAGGTGCCATCACTGGACACTGCCTCATAGGCAATCACGCAAGAAGGCTTGACGGTAAAAGCGTAAACGATTTCTGTAGGAGCTGCATGGACGAGGAAGAAGAGGAGACGTAAATACGAGTAGTCTCCCAGATTTCGATGTTAAGCTCCATGTTTGTGAGCATTATGTCATAGTTAGCAAGATGGTTGAGTCAAATACAAGTACATATGCTCTTGAGGTCCTGGATATGTTGGACTCTAAGATGTTCTTATTCCTCCGAAGCTGCTTCCATCCTTTGGCAATATGATATTAATTGGCCTAGATACATATATTCGTCGACGTATTTAATTTTCCCATTATTTACTATAATATCTTCTTTTATATCATTAGATAGATTTTACAGCATTCATCGTAAGCCCTACGGTCTCACGTGCATTTTCTAATTCACCAAGTTGTGGATGTAGCGAAAAGTGTGATGTCGTCTGCGAATCTATGGCTGTTCAAATATTCTTCGTCTATTTTTATACTATAGCAGTTCCAATTTAAAGATATAAATACATTTTCTAATACCGCACAGAACAAAGCTGGTGATAAAGGGTCGCCCTGTCTGACTCCTCTATTCAAAATTAATTTGTTTCCTTTGGATTCTAAAGATATTCTTGCGCTACTATTCGTATAGAGGTTTTTAAGGATCCTTGTGAATTTATTCGAAATGTTTTGTTTCTTGAGCGCTTTCCATAACATAACACAAGATTCTAAGATCGATGCACGATATTGTTACTTTTTCTGGTATTCCTTGCATTTTTCTAGTATTTGGTTTATGGCTTGAAGGTGATCTGCGGTCAAGAAGCCTTTCTTAAAACCTGGTTGTTCTCTGGGCTGTCGGTCGTCTAGGACCGTTTTTATTCTTCTTAATATGCATTTAGCAAAGATCTTATATATTGTTGAGATGATGCTTATAGCTCTGTAATTGTTTAAATTTTGTTTATCGCCTTTTTTGCAAAGCAAGCATATCGTCGATACTTTCCATTGAGTTAGTATTTCCTCCGAGTTAAAAATTTTATTAAACAAGTTAGTGAGACTTGAGCTAATTAACTTTTTCCTGGTTTGAGCATTTGGGCTTTTATCGAATTGGATTGGAGGTTCTTCTTTATTGCCGTGTATGTTAGGTAATTCTCTGTTTAGAGTAGATTTATAAAGCTTCACGAAAAATTCGGTACCTGTTTCCTTTATTGATTTTCTTTCTTGAATTATTGTATTATGTTGTTTTTTTGTTAGCTTTCTTATCCACTCTTTTCGGGAAGTAAATGTCCTGTTTGTATTTCTACGATTATTTGCTTGACTGTTCGATCATTAAAACTTTTGATGTCCCTTTTCATCCATTTTTTACATATTTTTTTTTAGTTCTTTTAAATATATTTTTTCCTGGGTGTTTAGAGTATTTTTTTGTTGCCGTAGACTACTCTTTCATCGATTAATTTCTTTGCATTTTCAGTTAATTTGTTAATTTTGTGTGTACTAGTCGTTAATACTGTGTTTGTTGATTATTGGGTTATAACTTTTTCGAGCAAATTGTATATCGCTTGCACCGTTGTTTTATTAATTTAAGCTGTTCTAGATATGATTCTACGTTTCCATGGTCACTCATGTATTCGACTTCATTTAAAACTGAAACATCTTGTACGATGGGTTTTTTCTTGATTAGTATAAAATCAATTTCATTTCTAGTTGCACCGTCTGGAGATCTACATGCTTTATTTTTTATTTATTTTATTTTATTTTATTTTATTTTCAAAGGATCGATACAAACGAATTTGTAAAGTCGGGGATGCAGTTCAGTTTCAGTTTATATGCATTTTTATTTTTTTTTCACTTAATTTACTTTTCCTTGCTAGACAAAAAACGCTTAAAAATTAGCTTAAATAACTTAATTTTATATTATACTAACTCTAAGTTAAACATATTACTATAATACTTAAAAATTATGTCCTTCGACGTTTATGACGGGTTTTATTCTTATTCCTATAGTGTCTTAACTACAGGTTAAACTACGAAAACATATTTTAAAAACTTAGTACATGGACTCTTTTAATTTTAATTTTGTTATAAAACTTAAAACTAAAACTACCTAAAAATAAATCTTAATCTACTTACCCTACTTACATCTAATACATACATACGCACATATAAATATATAAATATATTTATATAGGTGTATGTATATATATATATTTTTTTAATTTTATTTATTTTTTTGTTTTTATATATATATTTTCTTAAAATCTAGCTTAAACCTACCTAAAACTATGTAAGCCGGCCATTCCTAAAAAAATTAGACTGACCCACTTTGCTTCACATGAAGCTACCAATCACTGGAGGAGTTCGACGGGGAAGCATCTTCCCCTTCATCAAGCCACCAAAATTGCTGGTGCTACTGAGCAACATCCCTCATGTCGCGACTCCCTAACGCCCTACTGAATCGGAGACGCTCCGCACTGCCATGTGCGACGTCTCTGTCGTAGTTGGGTTGTCTGTTCGCAGCTGTTCTATCCAATCTATCCTGGATCAGCCCTTTACTATCTAGAAAGCGGAACGCTTCTGGAGGAATAAAGCCATCAAAGCGAACTCTCTCGTGATACATATAATTGGGGTAGTAACCCCGAAGATCAGTTTGTTCGATGAGGTCATTGCTCTTACAACGTGCATTCGAGTCAACTTAATGACGAAATTGTCCAGTCTTATTAGGTTCACCCTTTTGTACGAGACCTCATTAGGATAGAATTTTATGTACTCAGACTCTGGTGTTCTATATAAGCGAAGACAAGTCCTGAGACAAGCCCTCTCAAACACTCTAATCTTTCTGAATAAACTTTCTCTTACGTTGAATCACACGGGATATCCAAATACATGCATAGGCCGGATAAGGGGCATATAGCAGATCACCTTCACCCTCGCATCGAGTTGGCTGTTATAAAACAGTCTCTTTGTAAGGGCAAAATCACCTTTGGCTCTGGACAAAGGTATCTAACTACATTTCGTCAAGCAAGTGACTGCCCGTGTTGCCCCACGATCGAGAGCTTTCGCCAATTCTTTCTAGTATCCCTAGAGGCCCCAGACAAAGGCGTCCTAAACAGAATGGTTTCCGACATCTGAAAGTTGATTTTCAACTTCCAATCATCGCACTATCACTTAATTTTTTCGAAGTCAAGTTGCATAAGTATATTAATGACCTCAATCTTTGGACCTGATCTGTACGCGATTAGGTCGTCTGCGTACGCTATGGTATGGTGAAGTAAACCTATCAGATCACTTGTGAATAGGATCGGTGAATTCACCGCACCTTGTTGCAGACCGTTTTTAATGCTTAATATTCCAACAGAAGTCACATCGCCATTCGTCACGATGAACTGTATACTGGAGAGCATATCAAAAAGAATATACAGCAGTGGTTTACTAATGCCCAACCTGTCCAGCTTGAAAAGAGTCCTTCTAACCATACGGTATCGAAGGCTTTCTCCAAGTCAATCAGGCAGGCACCAGTGCACTAGTTCTTGCCTTTGTTCCATTGGATATCAGAAACCAGTTTCGACGCAGCATAAATGATATCATGCCCCGCCTTGAAGCCGAATTGATTATCCGGAACTATATGTTTGTCCTCAACCCACTTAGTCAGGACTCTATTGATCACCTTTTCGAACACCGTACTGATGTTTGGAAGAAGACTGATCGAGCGGAGATTCGCCGGATTGGAAGTATCTTTATCCCTTTTGGGGATGGGATGTACCACCTTAGTTTTCCAATGCGCTAGATAATGTGCATTATTCATTGCATTATTAAACATTCACCGCTTCTAGTTGAAAGCACAATGTTCGGTATTTCATCGGTTCAGTGGGAACCGATGCTTCAATGTGGCGAAGCCGTTGACGCCACTTATTTTTATTGTTCTGAAAGAGACTATTGCATGCGACGAGCCTTGTTGCCATAACCATTCTATAAGTTCTACGCCTTGTTTTGGTTTGTTATTCTATATCCATAGCCACCCACCACCATATTAAGATCTTCATTTGTCCATTTTATTCCAATCTTCGCGTTAAAATCGCCAATTATAATGATGAATTCTGACTTAGATGGGGTTCGTGCTAGTTCGAGGTCCTCATATAATTTCGCAATTGTGACTTCAGATGATGCTTCAGTATAGAAAGCTTCGATTTGCCGATTTTTAACTGAAGAGCACTTATTCTCTCGTTAAAGGAGTTTACTTTGGCTATTTTGTTTTTTATTTCGCTATTTTATAGCCTACCCCGTGTAGTCCTTTGGTTTGACCTTTATAGCTGAGTAGGCTGCCATTTTTTTTTTTATTAGTTTTTCACAAAATATTCGGGTTTCCGCAGTTCCGAAGTGGAATATAGTTTTACTTTTAAGATTAAGAGTGTGCTAATTATATTTGTTCAATAAATATGAATTACCATTTAGATGAATTAACATGCTAAGCTTACTTGTCAAAGATATAGATTGATCTTCCGGTATTATATGCAGATTTAAACTGCATTCCGATGCCAGTCGGTTCCAAACTTCAAAAAGATGTTCTTTGGTTGATATTATACGTAAGAATATTAACATTGCGGCCCCAAGGTGTCTAAAAATAATCTAGGTAATCGGGTTTCGAAGTGCAGCGTGTAATTGGGTGTGCTACTTAAAATTTGAAATCTTTTTTTGGGAAAGTAGTGAAGGAATTTATCAACTGCCTCGAAAGAACAGAATTCCCATACCTGGCCTCCAAATAGGATAGATACTACACTATTTCTAGATATTCTAATTGAAAAAATCCATTTTTTGCTTTTTTGGCGGTAGATTCACCACTATTTTTAAAAATCATCATCAACTATAAGTTGCAATATTTCGAAAGCCTGTTAATCATTAATTGCATTCAATCAACAGAATCAGCAAGGAAGACTATGTCGTCAGCATACATTAATGCAGGGATCCTTGATTGGCAAACTTTAATTCTCCCTCCCACAAAATCAGTTGTGTCTTTTAAGAAAAGGCTTAACAACAATGCACTGAGGATACAAATCCTTTTCACTCCCATAGATGTTACGAATTCTTCAGAAATGAATGCTCCATCTCAAACGTATCCTCTGTTATTTACGTATATTGTATATGTATAGTGTTTATAACCTTCGTTGATACTCATATTCCAAAAAGTTTATAAAACAATGCTCTGTGCGCTGATTTTTGTAGATCTCTCCAAAATCGATCGACATTTGAGTATTGCTTCCTAAAACCCTCATGAAATTTACCTAAAATATTCACATTTTTGACCCACAGAGTAAGCATATTAAAAGCAACGGTCTAAATAGCTTAGCTATTGTGTTTAAAAAGGATATGCATCTATAATTTCTGGGGTCTCCATAATCACCTTTTTTATGAGCTGAAAGACAATTGCGTTCAAAAATTTGGTACATCAGCCGTTTTAAAAATTATGTTGAGTTCAAGTGGGAGTTTTAATATGAAATCACTGGTACGGTTTCTATAAAATTCAAATGGGATTCGGTTATCTCCTGGAGCCTTTGCATGAATCGACAATGGCATGCAGAATTTCTTCTGGAGAAAGTGGTTTGATGTATCACTTACGAATGGAGCTGTATACTGAAATGCTGGTGAATTTTCTGTAGCATTAAGCAGATCACTGAAGGGTTCTTTTAACAGTGCCGCTTGTAAGGTAGATGCGAATTTGTCTGTCACTTTATAAATTTCATTGCCTGCCAAAATTCTGCGGAAGATCTCGTCCAATTGACCACTTCAAGCTTTTTTTCTTCATAGTCGATCTTTTTCCTATGACAAATATATTTGAAATCCTTCACCGCTTCGTCGCACAAAGATTTTAAGATGCTTCTGTTATACTTCCGCAAAAGATTAAAAAAAACCTAACGATCTTTCTCTTGTTCTCAAACATTTCCCATCAAACCACTTTTGTTTGAAAACAACGTTTTTCGTTGATGGTGTATTTAACGGTACTGATCTTTTAATTATTACCGTTAGTTTTTCAATACATGAAGTAGTACTTGAAGCGATTTCTGTATTAATCTTTAACTGATACTGTAAAAGCATATCATCCCTCCACATCAATTTAGGTAAGAGACTAAGAGTCATCAGAAAGTAAGCAATAGTCTATGACAGAGCATGCAGTACCACGAATGAAAGTAAACATCTTCATTGCAGCTTCAGTTGAGAAATGGCAATTAGGTGCGTCTTCTAATTCAAGACCTATGGAAAAATTATTAAAAAAATATTAAAACCAATTCGTTATAATATAGGGTATTATAAGAACATAGGGGAAAAAAATAAAACAACAACGGTGGGAGATATAAAGCCCATTCTGGCTTTATTTTGAAGCTACGTTCATGTCATTATGTGCGAAATGTCACTTTATTCAAATGGTAAACTCGGCTTCGATGGCAGTGCTTCAAGCGGTCGGTCCAATTTTTAATAACTCGGTCGTTATTCTGGCAATAGCGTGTCGAATGTTGTCCTCGAGCTCGTCCAAAGTGGTTGGCTTGTTATCGTAGACAAAGGACTTGACGTAGCCCCGGAGAATCACATGATTGTGGCGGCAAACTGATGAAAGCTCACCGTGAGATGACTCAGTCGCCAAATTTCTCCTTTACAACTTCGAGCGTTGCGTCGGATATAACGATGTTGTCGATCTCTGAACACAGAAAGTCTGTTAACATCGCTCTATACCATTGACGCTAACGGCGCCTCCTTCCTCATTTCGAAAGAAATAAAGTTTGATGACTGCACTAAGTAGTCAATCTTTGTGAATGCATTGATCCTTGGCCAAACACTTGTGGATTGTGTTCACTCCAATAATGACAATTTTGCTTGTTGACATAGCCGCTGAGCCAAAAATGGGCCTCGTCTGAGAAGATGATTTTTTTGCCAAAATCCGGATTTCCGGCCAACATTTCCAGCACCCAGTTAGCATCAGCACAATCTTATACGGATGTAGGCTCAAATAAGCCGGATTGATTGATTGACCGAATCGACATTAATAGGTCTTCTTCGATACTGGCCGCTACGGCGGCTATGTTTTCTTCATGTTGCACCAATCTCTATCTAGTTGGTGGCTTAGGATCCAAAAGAGTGTACTTACGCTCAAACTTTTCCACGGTGCGAGGAATTCATGACGATGATGCCATGATGACGACCAACCTCATGGCGTAATTCACGTTGCGTATTTAAAACAGGGCCGGAATTTCGATAATATTTTTTTGATAATTTCATCACGTTCGGCAAGCGTAAAACAATGCATGATGAAATGGCACACCTTATTGAATATTTTAACAGCTGAATGTCATTGGTAACTTCGACAGCTGCTGAAACATAACAATTGGAACAACTATTATTGCTATCTGGTCACCCGTTATTATGAGTTGATTTTAAATTAGACAGCACATCAAGTTTTTGGAATACTTTTGAAAAAACAGGCAGAAGAGAGATTAGCCTATAATTCATGTCACTTCATTGTCACCTTTCTTAAAGACACACAGTGTATTCAACAAAAACGTGCGTCTGAAACACCACTGAAAAATGACGGAATTATTATTATTATTATTATTTATAATTGCTTGGCATCGTCCAGTGCAACTTTCACTTAAATTTTGAGCGTATTCTAAACTTTTGCTTCAACACCCGAGCAATGATCACAATAATGACATTCCAGCTGCCAGCTGTTTGGATAAGGCCAATCTGCTTGCTACCTTCTTCTGAAGAGGTGTTCTTCCACCCTGGCAAAACCACTTTTCCATCAATCCTACTCTTAGGACTCTTTCCGAGCAGATGGAAAACAGAATTTGTCCAGCCCATCCCTAAAAAAGGCGAATCCCTTTCTTTCGCCTCCTACAGACCCATTGCATTTACATCCCTTCCTACCAAGGTCATGGAAACTCTGATAAACCCTCAGCTTATGAAATATCTCGAAACACGAAAACTCTTTAATGACCGGCATTACGGTTTTCGCAGTAATACGAGGGGCGTTCATGTGGTTCATCGGGGTGAAGCTGTGGTTGTATATATAAATTGACTTATTTATCAAGTAATACTATTATTTTAGTGCATTCATGTAAAATTTCATATAAATGTGATTATTAATTCGCGTTTTATCTCTAGTTAAACAGAATCATAATGGCAACTGAGACGATGATGGTGAAAATTGAGCATCGCGCTGTAATTAAATTTCTCACTAAGCAAGGAAAAAGTCAAAAAACTATTCATGAAGAGATGGTGGCTGTTTACCAGGGTTCCGCACCTTCATTATCAACTGTGCAAAAGTGGTCCAGTGAGTTCAAGAGAGGCAGAGAGAGCATTGAAGACGACCCCCGCTCCGGCACCCCGGCTACTGCTTGTACGGGAGAAAGCATCAAAGAAGTCGAAAAACTTGTTCTTGAGGATGCCCGAATAAAGGTGAAAATGATGGCAGAGATCACCAAGCTTTCAATTGGTACCATTCACACCATTCTTCATGACCATCTTAACCTTTCAAAGGTCAGTGCAAGGTGGGTGCCACGAATGCTCACAGCGCCTCAGAAAAAAGTGAGAACCGCATGCTATAGAGAGCTTTTGGAGATGTGTAGTGAGAACGCGGACGGTGTTATGGATCGAATTGTTACTGGGGACGAAACATGGGTCCACCACTATGACCCTGAAAGCAAACAAGAGTCCATGCAGTGGCATAAAAAAGGAACAGACCCCCCAAGAAGTTCAAAGTCACTCCGTCTGCCGGGAAGCTCATGGCCACAGTTTTTTGGGACTCAAAGGGAATCTTGCTCATTGATAATTTATGATATAATTTGCGATGATAATAATTTGCGGGAGGAAATTAAAAAGAAAAGACGGGGTAAACTCGCATCGGGTGTGTTGCTTCTTCATGACAACGCTCCTGTTCACACGGCGCGAGTTTCCAAGGCTGCTGCGTGAGATTGTGGTTTCGAAGAAATCCAACACCCACCCTATAGTCCAGACCTTGCCCCTAGTGATTATTTCCTGTTTCCGGATTTGACAAAATGTCTTCGTGGAAAAAGATTTTCGGATGATGAAGAACTCAAGTCGACAATAAATGGGTATTTTGCAGAGAAAGAGGAAATTAATTTTTTTGAGGGTTTAAAAAAGCTTATCTCAAGATGTAACAAATGCATTGATGTTGGGGGAATTATATTGAAAAATAAAAACAATTTAAATTGAATTCGCATTTTCCTTCATATCGATACCGAGAATATATTGAACGCCCCTCGTAGCTCCCTGGTGATCTGATGGCATGTCTCACCAAAAAGTGAAACCACAGCGTACATCAATCTGGCGAAAGCAAGATAGTTGCACCTAATATTTCTAAGGCATTTGACAGAGTTTGGCATCAGGCTCTTTCGTCGAATGTACGTGCTTTTGGGATTAATGGCTTTCTTCTTCAATGGATTAGAAATTACCTTTCGGAACATTCAATTAAAGTTGTTTTGGATGGTTTTAAATCTGATATCCACAAAATACATGCTGGTGTTCCCCAGAGCTCCATTCTCTCCCCGACACTCTGTCTAATATTTATCAAATATCTCTTGTCTGCTACTTTAAGTCCAATATATTCCTTTACTGACGATAGTATTCTCTGCTTTTCATATTCGTTCCCGGATTCACGTCCCTGCTCTTCGGCTGTAGAACGGGAACGCCAGCTTATGTTAAGCTCATTAAATTCTGATATTAACAGCATAACTAATTGGGGAGCTACTAAGAGAGTAGAATGTAATGTTTCCAAAATACTCGTACAATGCTGTCTGCTGTCGTTAAAGCATTGTCCATGAATGGCACCTGCATCGCCGAAACCGAAAACATTTCATTCTCGGTATGTGTGTCAATGACAACTTACGTTGGAATGACCATATATTCAGTGTCGTCAAAAATTCTGCGAAATTTTTAAGTTTCCTCAAACGATCTAAGAAATACCTCACCCTCTCTGGTCTGACCACGTAATGCAGTTAACTGCCCGAAATTGGAGAACACTGCCCACAGCTGGTCGGGTGCGCCCAAACATCTCTGCACCTGCTAGATAGGATTCAAAACTGTTCGATAAAACTCATTTATGATATTAATATCACTCAGACAATGGACATCCTCGAACACCGACGTAATGTATCGTTTTTCACACTATATTATCGCTATTTCCACCACCAGTGCTCCACAGAATTCACCAGTAGCGTTTCTTCTCTTCATATTTTTAACTGTAAAACACGTCTCTCTATGAATGCTCATCAGTACAATCTCAAGCCCACTTTCCGACGTAATCTAAAATATCGTGATTCGTTCCTAAGCCGTACTCGCTTATGGAATGCCCTGTCTAGCTCTTTATTTCTTAGCCATTATAACCTACAAACATTTAAAACCAACGTTCATCTTTTGGAACGGTCAATGTTATGTCTCTATACACCATTTTTCTCTTTCCAACGCGTGTAGAGACTACTCCGATGTTTTGGATCGTTGCCCTCTTGCAAAATCCAGTCGTAAGTATTTGTGTCCTATAAAGATTCGGCAGACTTTAGCAAACTCTTCTGGTATAATTTTGCAATCGACGTTTTGTGTGAATACTACTCTATCAATTTTCCAAATCCTTTGGCCGAGAAGCACCCACAAGCATGAATTTTGCTGGATGTTTTACTATGCATTGCAGAAATTTCTTTGTCCAAGCTTTCTTCCAATAATTATAAACAAAAAAAGATGGCTCATCTGTAAATATGATGTTGCTCCAATTCAGGCCTAAATTCTGCGTTACTCAACTTAACCTCTTCTCAATATGTTTTTGGGTCAGTAGCAGTTTAGGTTTGGTACTCCTGTTTTTGATGCCAGATTCTGCCCAACGTCATTGTATCTTATTGTGGTGATGGACACCTTAATTACTTTTCAGGATAATTTGTCTTTTGCGTTCCTCAGAATAATTGTGGTGTTTTTCCGAAACAATTCACGAATTATTTTATTGTCCTTACTGCATGTGCTTGCTTCGCATTCTTGCATTCTCACAAATGCTTCTGATATGATATATAAGAAAACACTTTCGAGACGCTTTTTAAAAGTAACCCCCTTTTTGTAATGATGTTATACCGCCGAAATATGGAAATATATTGAGGAAATGAATAGAATGCGTGATCAGCAATTAAATGCAGAAAGTAATATGGCTGCAAACATGTGTGCGTGAGTAAAGTAAAAGATGTAATTTAACGCACGTTTTTCTGGAATATACTGTAGGTGTGGCTTCGGCGATTTTATAAGTACTCGTACATCTGGGAACTCTTCACTGAAGATTCTTTTATTAAATAAGTAAGCCAAAACTTCCGCTATGTAGGGAGTAATATTTTTAATAAATAGATATTTGAATTTGAGTTATTCAGTGAAATAATTGTGTTAAAAACCTCTTTTGGTGAAATAAATTTATAGAAATAGCTATGAGCATGTTAGAACATTAATTGTTACATGGATTGAAGCAAAAGTTGAGCCCTGCGTCAGATATTGTTTTAATAATAAAATAAGAATTACAAATATTGACTATTGACTATTTCTGTGTTTATTATGACTCATACAAGATCGTACGTCCATAGAAATATTCCTATTGAAAAGTTCACTGGAGATTGCCCATTCTAGTTTAGCTTTATCTTTTACATTGTGGAATTTGTTGATGTAGAAATTCTCTTTGCAGATTTTGTTATAGACATTACGAAGATGGACGTTGTTTGGATGCTTTTCGCATATTACCCTAAACATATATTTTTCATGTGCTTTGGCGACTAAGTAGTTTGATATACGCGGCTGAAGTTTGTTAAGATTTTTCTTTTTCCTACGTGCAGTCACCGAACTTATTTCAACATGTTTTTGAAGAGTTTTAGAAAATATTTCAAAAGCTACATTAGAATCATTCATCGAGCATACTTCTGACAATCTTTCCTGTATTGGGCAAACATTTATATAAGCGTAGTTAACCATGCTTGAAACATGATATGAATTTCGTCTATAAGGATTTTTCACCATATCGGATTGAATAAATAAACATATCATAAAATGGTCAGAAATTCTGAGGCCGGCAGTACTGCTAACTAAAGACAATTTTGAATTACAATGGAGCCTAGCAAAAATATACAAGTATTAGAAGGTTGTCTTGTCGGAACATTTATACATGACCTCAGACCATTCGCATACATTAAAACAGGTAGAGCTCCACTTAAGATATTTAAATTCATGTCACCAAAAATAAAAAGAGTCCTAACTTTTTCCTTGGTGAGCAAGGGACATAGCTCATCAACAAAAGCATATTTGCTTTTATCATGAAGTCTATAAAAATTAATAAAAACTACATTTTGTACATCAATAGTGCAACTAACCTTTATCATGTCTGAGTCCCTTAGATCTATGCTATATCATACTTTTACTGGCTTACCTCCAATTTTGCGATAACGAATATCTTTGATGGCATAACCGAGTATCATTTAGGGTACGTACAGATGATGTCGCTATGAAGGTACTTGAAATGTTGATATTATCTGAGAGTTTCGATGTTCTCGGCGACTTGACTTTTTCTTTATAAAATATTTGTCAACGAAATCGACAGATGCCGCTTGTATTGGGTTTCAGACATAGAAAACTCCAGCGCAATTCGTATTTCAAAGCAAAAGTCCCAGTATGCATTTCACGAATATATGCAATGTCTCTGTATGCAGCAAGGTTGAAGTAACCGCTTCTGTAATGGCAGCTAAGCTTTTTTCTTAGCTTAAGCCCAGTACTGTGTTCGATTCCACGTGAAATTTCCCGAAAAACTCCATATAAAAAAAACTGCTCGTGAAATAATTGTCAAAATTTCCAAATATTTCCGCCAAAGTAGTACTCTGTTCCCTCTCATGAAATATTATCAACATGAATCTAAGTAGTCGCCTGCAACATTTTTTCACGCCAATTTAAATGCCTGTGCCATTTAAATGTACGTGAAAAGTGACAGATAAGAGAAAAACTGACAGTATCCGAGCTGAAGTCACAGAATTCCTTGATTTGTTTGTGTATTCTCTTTATTCTTTGTATTTTTTTAGTTGTTATATTTTTAACTTTCCGAAAAGACAGAATTGCCGTATCCAGAAATACCAAAAAGAAAAACAATATTCATATATCAGATGCCAGAAGTAACTATCTACTCCGCTGACTTTCCCCAGCAACATTTATTTTTGAAACGTCATATTCCACGACTAAAAAATGTATGTTGCCAGTGGATTTTCACGTGAATGAACAGAGTACTAGCCTTTACGAGTAAATGTATTGAATTGTCGAGTAGTCCAAAATTACCTTTTAACAGCGATAAAATGATTATTGTAGACGGCAAATGTAGGTCTAGGTATCCTCAGTTATAGTAGAATAGATTTTGTTCAACAGTAACCACTCAAAAAGTGGTTTCCAACACATGTAGGCTCCAAACCGAATGAAATTTAAATAACTGAACCGTCTGGATGTCAGATCCTTGTTAGAATGGAATGACTTTCAGTCCAACTACAATAGTTACTCAAGTGAAGATATTATCTTTATTCTACTTTCGAAATATACCATACCTACGGTCCACTTTAAAGATCGCTCCCGATAAGAAATTGACGGTTTTTTGACTCATAATCGGCTTGGAAGATCACCTTGTTCAGTTTTTGTTGTATGCCATATATGTATAAAGATTTAAATCCTACACTGAACAGAAAATGGTATCATGTTTTCGTGCGATGTTAGCAAACGCTCGTTTACCAGAACTATGGACACCTTAAAATGGGGGATAATATGACAAACCTTATGTATTCGTATCAATCCGTGACCTCTACTCTTTGTTTATTGGTTTTACTTGCTAGGACATGGCGGTGTGTACTTCAGTCCAGTCGTTAGGGTCACTACAGTGTGAAAAGAGAAATTGCTTCTAAACAGTTGTTGATACTTTCCTAAGGGAAAAAGATCGGTCACGACTATCTGTCATGGCTATGCGCATATTCTAAATAATTGTTTTCATATTCTTTATACTTCGTATCTGTTGCCTGTAATATCCGTAGTTATTTACGTAATTGGTTTGCATTTCAAGTCTTTCTGGCTCTGCTACCATTGTATACCACCTGCGCTGTTAGCGCTAGCAGTTGTTCGGTCTGCGCCAAACCTCTTATATCATTTGCTTCCTAAATTCACACTGTTTACATACTAAAATGTGTGCTCTTTAATTTGTGGTCACGTTTCGACACTTATTCACACCTATTTTTATTTTGTAAGTAATTTCTATCGTTTTGCTTCCAATTATTTACATAGATTTACTGTAATGTGAAGTCAATGGGTGAAGTGTTGGTTCGGAGTTCGAATTTCTCCTTTATCATATGAACCTTGACTAGCAATTTTTACATCCTTTTATATTAATTTATAATAATTGAGTGAATGATATCAATAAAATTGATGTTTGCCTAACCGAAAATTGCTTGATAGATGCTTAAATAAAATGGATGAAAGAATGGATTTCTGAGGCACTACAGTGGAACGTTTAATTAAGATATTAATCATCTAAGATAGCCTCTTGAGTTGCTCATACTCCACAATTAATTATACAGCAAACATTAACTATGAGAACAGTATTATCGATCACATACTATATGGATATACGAATTTATAAATGAGTTGTTTTCATTTTTTTCACATCCACTCTCACTTTTAGTGATTAAATATCCAAGCCAACAACGGCGGACCCATCAATCCAAAAGAACTAGAAAATAAAATGTTTTTGTGAAAAGCTTAATGAACTCAATAGAGCAGTGGGAAGCTGTAAGATGAATGTCCGTATTATACATGTGCAGAAAAGAAAATACGTATGTCAAATGCAACTTGAGAGCAATAATTAGGCTAACCATCCTTGATTTGGAAATTACGATGCAAAATTCTGCTTAATTGGACTGTTCCAAATCCGATTTTTCAATATACTTACTTACTTACTTAGGTCCTCGAACCTATTATGTCCGTGAAGTTAACCTTGCGAGGCATAGGGTCTCCACTACTCCTGCATGCCATCGTGTATGGTTTCTCTTCAACTCTTTCCTAGTTGTTCTGATTCATCTTCGACCGTTCTTCGCCAAGTAATCCTAGGTCGGCATACTTGTCTGCTAGTCTGCGTGATAGGGTTCCATTGCATTGCTTGACTCGTAATTCACTCGTGGCCTTTACGAAGTGTATGCAGAATGCACTGCCACTTACGTCTTCGTAAGATAGAGTCAAGGGGTTCCTGACCTGTTCTCGCATGAAGTTCATCATTAGAGATACGGTTGGGCCAGAAAAGATGTTTTCCAGACATCTATTCAAGAACGTTTGCAGTTTTCTTGTGACAGCGGGTGCAACTTTCCAAGTGCTGCACCCATAAAGAAACATGGATTCAATATTGTAGCGGAACAGTCAGAGCTGGGTCTTTAGGCTGATAGAGTTGTTTCTCCATATTTTAGAAAGCACTCCGAAAGCAGCTTTTGCTTTCCCGATTCAGCTGATTATATCTAGTTGGGTCCCGCCATCAGTAGAGACAATACTCCCAAGATATAAATTCTCTACCATCTCTCCTGGTTTTCCAGAAATCTCTACTTGGTTAGATGAGGAAGTTCTAAGGCTGTTTTGTTTTTGCGTATTGATTGTTAGGAAGATCCAAAGCGGAATCCTGCTTTTGCGGCGTTGAATGTGTCTTCCCAGTGGCATTTTATTCGCTCCAGGACGATTTTAGTTATTACCTTGGCAGGTAGCACCCAAATTCGAATTCCAGTTTTCGCACTGCGTAAGGTCTGCTTTCTTTGGGAGCTTGACAATCATTCATTTTTTCCACTCTTCAAAAAAACTCTCTGTTTCCCAGGCTTTCTCGGTGAGTGGGTGCAGGAGCTCACTCGATGTTGTTGGCGCTACTGACGGGAATACCGTCAAGATCAACTGCTTTGTTATTCTTCAGTGCTGTAAAGATGCGGTAAAGATTTCTTCTCTAAATAGTGTGTGTATTCGGGAATTTGTTACTACGGACGGGTCATTGGGCATTGGGTTCACTTCACTGGCGAAAACGCGATTTAAAACCGCACAAAAGTGCTCCTTCCACCTTTTAAGCTGGTCTTAATCCGAAACTAGCAAGGATCTGCCTGTACCTTTTACTAGGTGTTGTTTAGAGCTTTGGACACCTGTGAGCTGTTTAGTAATCTTATAGACGTTCATACTGTCACACCTACTAGCGACCTCTTCTGCTTTTGTAGCCAATGTGTTGATATAGTTACGCTTATCACGTTGCACGCTACGTGAACTTCTCTCGTGAACATGTGATACGCAGACTCTAGCTGGTTTCTCCCTGCTGCTGGATTAGCTGCAATACGAGCTTTGAGGTGTTTTATTTATCCGATCCTGGCCCAAGTTTCTTCAAAACCAAGCACTGTTTCTTCCTTGTGACCGACCGAAAATACTGTCAGCACCGGATATGAAGACATTTTTCACAGCACACCAATGGTTTTCGATGGAGGTGGGTTCCGTGCTACTAACTGCTCTCAATCCTTGTGAAAGGTGGTCACCTAGTTGTTGACAGACTGCGGGATCCTCTAGTCTATTGGTACTAAACTTAAGCATTCGGGTGTTTTCTTTGTGGTTCCGGGCCATTTCCATGTCTGCACCCCTTCGCCATTGTCGTTGCGGCCGCCAAAGCCATGCTTTCCCATAACATGCATGAGTCCATCATTGTCATTGCCAATCTTGACATTCAAGTCCCCCATTGCCATTATCATGTCTCCGAGTGATGTACTATCATAAGCAGCACTCAGACGGTTATAAAGGGTCTCCTTCTCCTCGTCAGAAGAGAGATCCGTTGGGACGTAACACTGTACTCTAGTCCGGAACCTGGCTTTCAGGATCCTGTCATCTAATGGCTCCAAAAGCTTTTGAGAGCTATTTTGTAAAACAGCAATCCAACGCCAGATTCTCGATAGCATCCAGGTGCCTTACCGGATTAGAGTAGTACAGTGGTACGAGTTGGAGACTTAAACTTCCCCGAGCCCAACTATCTAATCTAAGAAGGCCATCATATGCCGCATGAATTCTTTATCTAATTGGAGGAATCTGGTGACCTTCACTTCCGTTGCCGAGAAGCGTCTTCACTTTCCAGAAACCAATCTTTGTCCGGGTACAATTGCCAAATGTTGTCAACGTGTTATGATTCCTTATCCGAGACGTAGTGTCGATAGCGGTTTTGATTTTAATTATGAAGAATGCTAATCTCCGTAACTTATCTTAGAAAGTTTGGCCTTTCGCACTTATAATTTTAGCCCATTTACGTACAATATATAGGGATACGCAAATAGTTACCCGAGGCCACCACGAGGAGCTAAAACAAGCACTTCATTATGACTGATTGTTGCGCTGCTGCCCAGACCAAGTTCTAAGCAATCAATAGCTTCCCGATCAGGCACGACGCAGGTCCCCAAATTATTCAATATGGCCAAGACTTAATGTAATTGTGTTTCTAATTCAAATGTATCTATACCCTGTACAACGAACTTAGGAATATTTACATCTCAATCTGGTTACAATGAAACACATATCATAAGTACTACGCTCTTGAAAGCTCTCATGGGGATACCATGGTATGGATATTTGTCGACAGGAATTTCTAAAGATAATTACCATAGGCTTACCATCTACCTATTCTGATGATATTCTATTTTTCAGAAAAAATTAAATAATGCAATTTGTTGTCACATTTTTACTTATTTTTATTTATTGTGCCAAACAGTGTAGAACGTTACATAAAACTATATATATTAAAAGCAAACCAATCCGAAGAAAATTCACTTCTGCTGCGTTCCCATCATTTATAATTACATGTATCAACCTCCTCTGTTGCTGCTTCGGCGAAAAAAATCTACATCCCACATCTGAGGCTTAACTTTTAGTTCAACATGTTTGATGCAATTAAGCCATTTTTCACTCTCCACTTTGTTAAGTGATTTTATTAATAGTAGCCTAACGTCTTTCATTTTAAAAGTTTAGTTTTAGTTTGCTACGACTTCTTTTACTTTGTTTTGTATTTGTGGCGTTTGACAACATCCAACAGTTTAGCGTTCACTATGTTTTCTTCGAAAGATATGCTATTTTAATTTAAAAACTCCTACGCCAAACGATGACTTTACTCATAATTCTTCCATTCACAATTTTTGTAAATATATATACAAGGTAGCGTAAAATTAATCACCCTATCGGTAGATGGTATAATTTTTGCAAATGGCGTCGTAGGTCAATCATAATTGACATTTATGAACTAGACAGCTGCAGTATACAAAAAGATAAGCAATGGAATGCTATACTCCGCAAGAGCGTAGAATAATTGTGTCGATGTTTTTGACCAATAATCGGTCTGTGGTGTTAAATGTGGTGATAAATTTCGAAGTCGATTTCCTAACCGTGTCGCGCCAACTAGGCAAACATTTCGGCGCTAAGCTACTCGACTCAAACAGTGAAACCACAGGAGACTATGCAGGGCGTGGCCGCCACCGGACTAGTCGTTCGGCCGAGAATATCGCAGTTGTGGCCACCGATGTCGCTGAGAACGAAGAAAAATCAACCTGACGACGGGCCACGCAATTGGGCATCACCAGACGGACCCTACTGCGATTTTAGTGAAAGACTTACACATGTTCACGTGAAATGTGCAAACTGTCGCTAAGAACCACAGTTCCGAGGAGTGTGCTCTGGGTGTTGACGGAGCATCCGATAGATCGAAGCTCTCGTGCGTGTTATGTGGAAACGTGGGACACACCGCAAACTATGGGGGTTGTCCTAAGTTCACTGACATTAAGAAAGCAAAACTGGCTCGGCAGCACAAGGTGGAGGTCAAACGTTCACCTCTTAGATTTCAAACACCAGCCGTCACGTCCCAAATTTCCTATGCCCAAATGGCGTCAGCTAGGGGGCGCTGCTGCCGGACCTAACGCAACACATGTCGTAATGGGTACACACATGGTGGAGCAAACTTTGAAGGTCCTTGCGGTGAATGTTAATTCACTGATTAGGATCGAACGAAGAGCCGCGATATTTAAATTGCTAAAAGACCAAACTCCTGATGAGCTTTTCGCTAGCGAAACCAAGCTAACCGATAATCACAAACTGGAGTACAATAATTATATTGTTAGAAGAAGAAACCGGCCCAGATCTAAACGTGGAAGTGGTGTCGCGGTCTTCATTAAAGAAGGTAAAAAATTTCACAGAGTGTACAAGGGAGTGTTGCGCAGGTTCCAGGTGTTGGAGGCAGTTGTCATTTACATTCCGCTCCGCAGTGGAAAGCGGCTGTACTTGGCCTCTGTTTATGCACCTGAGACTCCACAATCCAACCTATTCATTACAGAGCTCGACACGCTCCTTCAACTTCTAAGGCTGGAATCGGGGGAGAATTATTTTATAATCGGCGGGGATTTCAACGCTAGACACAGAGATTGGGGAAATAATTTGCCAAATACTAGAGGGAACCTACTACTCGATTGGTGGGGTCAGTACCATGTCATGTACAGACTCGGTCTTAAAGCGACGGATAACCCGTCGTTTCCCAGAGGCGGGTCTTATTTGGATCTACTGCTGTACGACGAACGTATACGACTGACAGGTACGAATTTACAAACGCTAAACTGTCTGCGCACATTCGTGTATGACAGCGACCATTGCGGTTTTAGCACCGAAATTACAGTTCCCAACGAAATTGCAGAATTGGAGGACTTTGTCCAAAGATATTATTATAACTACAGTAAGAATCGATGGACACGCTTCTCCGCAACCTTGACAAGAGTGCTCTCCTCGAACACGCTCCACCCACCATCCAATAGGAATTTGTCAAACGAGGATATCGACAATTACCTAAAACAAATGGACGAGACAATTAAACAAACTATGGACACTACAATACCGCGGTATCGACGTACGACTAACGAAGACCTGTTCCGCAATCCTACTATTGACGCACTGCACCGACAGAAAAGTAGACTTCTGTCAAGACTCAAAAACTTGTACAGACAGTTAACTGACAGACAAGATCCGGATATTAGGACACTGAAGTCATCGATTAAAAATGTGCTAAAGTTAATTAAAGAAAATTACAGAATTGCTGTAAGCTCATATTGGAACAACAAGGTTCGGGCTGTAAACACCAGCAACCCGAACATGTTTCCGCAAATCAATAAACTATTTCGGAGAAAAAAACAAAACGACCTTCAGTGTCTTAAAATAGCCCGGACAACAGACAACGAACGGTTACTGACAATAGCAGGTATTGATCCAAATGAGGCCGCTGACGATGACGACTTCTTTGTGATCGAGGATCCACAGGAGAAGGTTGAGGCCATAGGGGCAACTTTCCAGGAAGTATACAAGGCCACTGATATCATTGGCCCTAATTACGACCTGGACAATCGCGTCTTGGTACACAACTCCTACATTCGAAATGAAGTAGAGAATTGGCGATCCGACGGCTCTAGTTTCACACTGTTTAGCGACGAGAATATGGCAAATAATGTCATTGCCAGAGAGGGTGACCTGCCCCCGTCGATTTCGAAGGAAGGACTCCATGAGATCTTCGACACAATCAGGGCTAAGAAATCAGTGGAGACCGATGGTATTCCGAACATCGTGCTTCGACATCTTCCTCTAGAAGCGGTGGACATCTACACCACCTTGTTTAATAATGGAATGAATAATGCACATTATCCAGCGCATTGGAAAACGGCGGTGGTTCAACCTATCCCCAAAAAGGGAAAGGATATATCCAATCCGGCGAATCTCCGGTCGATAAGTCTCCTTCCGAATATCAGTAAGGTTTTTGAGGATAAACATAAGGTTGAGGATAAACATATAGTTCTGGATAATTAATTCGGGTTTAAGGCGGGACATGATATCTCACATGCCGCATCTAAACTGGTGTCCGATATCCAATGGAATAAAAGCAAAAAACAATGTACTGGTGCCTGCCTTGTTGACTTGGAGAAGGCCTTCGACACCGTATGGTTAGAGGGTCTATTCTATAAGCTGACTGGGCTGGGCATCAGTAAACCACTCTTGTACATTCTTTATAATAAGCTACAGAACAGACAGTTCATCGTGAAAAATGGCGATGTGACTTCTGTTAGAATATTTCAAATTAAAAATGGTCTTCAGCAAAGCGCGGTCAATTCGCCGATCGTATTTAACATTTATACAAGCGATTTGATAGGCTCACTTCCCCATACTATTGCGTACGCAGACGATTTGGTAGCGTACAGATCAGGTCCAAAAATCGAGATTATTAATACTCTCTTGCAGAGTGACTTCGATAAGATAAGACGAGTTTGCGATGACTGGAAGTTGAGAATCAACTTTCAGAAGTCGGAAACCATTCTCTTTAGGACGCCATTGTCTGGAGCCTCTATTGATACCAGAAAAAATTGGCGTAAGTTCTCGATCATTGGACAACACGGGCAGTCTCTTGCCTGTCGAAATGTAGTCAGATACCTTGGAATCTGGCTAGATCAGTTTCTGTATTTTGGCAAAAATGTAGATGCTGCTCTGGCCAGAGCTAAAGGCGCTTTTGCCCTTACAAAGAGACTGTTTTATAGCAGCCAACTCGATGCGAGGGTAAAGGTAATCTGCTACATGGCCCTTATCAGGCCCATGCTGGTATTTGGTTGTCCCGTGTGGTTCAATGTACAAGCAAGCTTAATGGAAAAGATTTGGGTGTTTGAGACGGCTTGCCTTAGGGCTTGTCTTCGCTTGTACAGAACACCAGAGTCGGAGTACAAGAAATTTTATCCTAATGAGGTCCTATATAACAGGGCGAACCTAATACGAGTGGACAACTTCGTAATTAAGCTGACTCGAAGGCACATTGCAAAAGTAATGACCTCGACGAATAACCTGATATCTGGGGCTTACTACCCCAATTACCTTTACCACGAGAGTGTGCGATCTGACGGCTTCGTTCCACCGGAAGCATTCCTCTACCTAGATCAGAAAGGCTTGATCCAGGATATATCAGCGGTCGCGTTAATCTTCCATGTCGCTCGGACAGCTGGGGACAGGCGACTCAACTACAACAGAGACGTCGCACATGGCAGTGTGGATCGACTCAGGTTCAGTAGGGCGGTGGGGAATCGCGATAAGAGAGATGTCGTTCGGCAGCACCAGCATTTCTGGTTTTGAATGATGGAGAAGATGCTTCGTCGTCGTTTCCGTCAATTACGGACCAGCCTCACTAATGAGGCAGTGCTGACCAATCTATTTGCTATTTGAATAGCGATGGCCAGCTTACATAGGTTTAGGTTAGCACTTAAGAAATATATACATATGTTGGTATATAAAAAGGTATATACTAATATATGTATATAATTGTGTATAATGTCTATGGGTGTGTATGTGTGTATTCCCAGCAAAAAATTTCATAAGGTATATAAGGCTAAGGGATTTATAAGGGAAATGCAAAATCGCAATGCCTTAGTAAGATCCTTATTGTAAGGTAAATATAAGTGTTTCCGCGTATGAAAACAAAATATGACTCATAAGCATTCGAACATGTTCTGATTTGTTTCAAATTTCTAGGAAAAGGGAAGAATGACGAAATATTGTACCCATTTGTTAATCTAGTGACGACTGTTGCATACCGCGGATGTAAAAGTAAACAGGGAAAGTTAAAAATAGTGGTTTTAAATAGTAAACGAAATTTTTTTTCAATGAAGTGCAATTAATTTTAGTTAACATATTGATTTTATGTATATGTATATTTATTCCTAATAAATAATAACAATAGATTGAATCATTTAACCCATGTATTATATTTTTCCCTTATTTTAAGACTTATATTAAGGTATGTATAAGGAGAATTCAATTATGCCTTATGGCCAATGACACGGCTTGTGTTAATGTA
This sequence comes from Volucella bombylans, assembly GCA_949129095.1. Taxonomy (NCBI): domain Eukaryota; kingdom Metazoa; phylum Arthropoda; class Insecta; order Diptera; family Syrphidae; genus Volucella; species Volucella bombylans. The sequence continues at coordinate 122,442,995 of OX422140.1, read as the reverse complement.
AGGAATAAAATAAGGAATATTGCATTGACGCAACATTCCTTATATTTACCAACCCTTAAATGCTAAGGAATAAATTGCATTGAAATAATCCTTATATAAGCCTTATGGTTTTTGCTGGGTTGTGTATGTAGTTTAGGTAGACTATAAGGCTTATTTTAAGTTAGATATTAAGTTTTTATAAAAAATAAAAAATTATGTCCATACGCTAAGTTTTTGTTAACAATATTTTTTCTTAACTTTAAGTATAGTAAATAAATATCCATAACGAAAATGTTAATAAAGTCGAAATACATAGTATAAGAATTTAGAGTAGCTTAGAGTGCCTGTGTGGGGCCAGTAAGTTAGTATAAGGTTGTTAAGTAATTTTAAGCTAGCATTTAAGCATTTTTTGTTAGTATGTAAGAGTTATTGATTAGAAAATAAAATGGGTTTAAAACTAAAATTAAAACTAAAAATGTGCAAACTGTGCATAAGTTAATGCCTCCTGACCGTCAGTCACGTATGTATTACTGTAAAGCCATCCTCTATCTCAACAAGGAAGAGGACGATTTTGTGTCGAAAATCATCATGAGCAACGAAGCGCATTTCCACTTAAGTGGTTACGTCAGTAAGCAATATCTTCGTTTCTGGGGTACTGAAAATCGGCGTGTGATGCACGAAAACCCATTACATAAACTCAACGCTACTTGGGGCGTTGCCGGGGAGTAGTGATTTGGCCGTTTTTTTTTTGAGGACGTCATCAGCAATAAGGTCACTGTTACTGGCGAACGCTACAGGGTCATGATAAATGACTTCTTACTGGAATTGGATGAGCGGGCTTGGTGAACAGAAACCCCTTCTTTAATGAGATGGCCGTGGCATAAAACTTTAATTACAACTACCTATATAACATCATAAAAGTGTTTTCGTTAATCGGACTTTATTGTTCTAAAACTAGCCGCAATTTATGGAAAATCGAGCCTAAAGAGAATCTTATGATGAAACTACGATATTATACTTTAATTAATCTCAGGCCAAGAAGATTTTGAAACACTTCATTGCTGTTCATAGGTTTTCCATTGCTCTCCAATTTAAAATATCCAGTGTCCATTGGTATTTTGGAGTCCTTTGCATCCTGTAGCCCAAATTTGTCAATTATTTCCTGAATATACTGTGATTGATTTATATACACTCCGTCGATAACTTTCGTAACATTAATTCCGAGATAGTTTTCAATTTCCCTAGTCTTGTCAGCCCAAACTCTTCTTTAAATTTTTCAGCCGTTTCTTTAATATCGCCATCATTTTTATCTACTATTAAAAGATTATCCTCGTAAACTGCTATATATTGTAAGCCATTAAGTGATTTTCTTGAATACAAACATGGATCCATTGAGCTTTGCTCAAACTTTAAATTCAAAATTACTTTATGCAGTTTCTCGTTCCACACCTTAACTGACTTTTTCAATACATATATACCACTGCGAAGCTTGCAAACCAAATTCTTCAATTTTGGATAGATAAAACCCTCGTTCAAATCGCTTTTTCTTTCTTCTTCAAAATCTTCGAAAACTATTTGAACTCTAGTCAAGGAAACAGAGTTATTTGAGTTTGAATTCCATAAATTTTAAATTCTTTGTTGCTCACCTCTTATTTTTTCGGAACATCATCTATTTCATCCTTTATGTCACTTTCGATGAATCTTACATCACGATTGATAGTGATTTTATCTGTTTTTGTATCCAGCATCATATAAGCTTTTGATTCTGGTACGTATCCTACAAATGTAAGCGATTGCTCTATCATCCAGCTTCCTTCTTGTTTCCCCTGGTATTAGAGTATAACCTTGACAGCCAAATACACGTAAATGCTTCTTTTATTCCATACTTCAAAAGGTGTCGTCCTTACAGATTTGGTGGACCGTGTTAGCTGCTTCCGCCCAATATTTTTTCTCCATTTTTGTATTAGTATAAATGGGGCTGCCTCCATTCCGTTTTTCCGTTCTGTCACACCATTTTGAAATGTGGAGTACGGTGTTGTACCCAATTAAGTTGACACTTTTTTAGTTGCATCGACGTGTATTTACATTCATTATCTGATCTAAAAACCTTAATCCTTTTGTTAAGTTTGTTCTCTGCAAAATACATGTAGTTTCTAATTTTATCGATAGCCTCTGGCTTATGTCGTAAAATATATACTTCTGTGTATTTACTAAAGTCATCTATTTACAAAAGTTATAAAGTACCTTTTTCTACTTTGCGTTTCAGTTTGCATAGGTCCACAGACACCAGTGAGCACTAGCATTCCTTTGAATTCCACAGCATAACCTGTTTATCCAAGCTTCTTTACTGAGAGCAAACCTTCATTTATTTATTTGAGGCCCGGGTCAACCCCGGACAATTTATTGGAAATGTTTAATACAAACATATAACTTAACAAACTAAACTTAAAACTATGACCTATAACTACTATTTCCACTTAAGCTAAGGTCTATAGACGGGAAAAATGGTTATTTAGGGAATTTCGGAGGGCTAGGCTGCTGTAGTGGAAATCGAACACTTGACGCACCCGATTTGTGTCACGTAGCATACGACACAGTGGCTCATTGAGACCATAAGTTGTCCTGTGATTATTCGGACGGAAAAGGGAGACAGATCTCAAATGACACGGGTTGGTATTGGGAGATTATTGTGGGACAGTCAGTGATACCAGTTAAGAGTTTCAGTTAATCTGGTACATATAAGATATCTCGAATTTTGAATGTTATTTCTTTACTGTTTCAATTAATGCACTGAAATATACCGGCACCTATTCTAAAGACATTGGCGCATTCACCATTAGCTAAAGTAACATCTATTATTGTTTTTTGTTCTAAATCAGTGAAAAAATTGTATGCCATTAATGTTTAAATGTGATATCGGGCATATGCACGTCACGGCTAGCTCGAATGAAGTGCAGTCGTGAAGTCCAATTTTCGACAACTGTATCGAGCAACTGGGGCCGTATACATATCAGCAATAACACGGCGAATGTTGACTTCAAAATCGTCCAACGTCTCTGATTTATCGGCATGGACTAGTGACTCTACATACCCTAAAGAAAGTAATCTAAAGGAGTGAGATCACAGGACCGTGGAGGCCAATTCACAAGTTCATTACGCGAAATTCGGCAATTTTGCTTGTTTACACATCCATTTAACCAAAAATGGGCCTCATCGGAAAACTAAATTTTTCCTTGAAAATGAAGATCAAGCAGAATCATGTTTTCGGCCCATAGTTCGGCATATAGTGGTCACGCGGTTTAAACTCTTGCACAAGCTGGATCTTATAAGTTTTTAAGCCAAGATCTTTCTGTAAAATCTTCCGTAAAGTGGATGGGCATAGGTCCAATTGCTGTGTATAGTACGATGGCAAATCGACTCACTCGGATTATCCTCAACACTGCGCTCCACAATGGCAATAACTTCTTCTGTTCGCACTGTTTGTCGTCTTTGGGGATGCGTATTATCCACTAAAGTGGATAATTATATGGTTCTCCATGTTTCCTGATTCTGTGAGCTTTAGATTGCAGATTAGCCTTAACCAATTGGAGAACGTACGTCGCTTCAAATGGTCCATCGGCTTCAATTCTTGAGTCAGCTTTGGTCGTGTATGGGTGTAAATCAAGATCCTTACGCAAAATACGCCATAATGTGGTCTGAGCGATGCCCAATTCTTGAGAACGCCGTGGAATTGACTGATTTGGATCGTTTGCTACGGACGCCTAAACGGCAGCGATATTTTCGACACTTCGACCAACCCGTTGTCTCACTGACACGGAATAATCAGACAACGAATATGTAGACTCAAATTTTTGCACTAAACTTGTTATTGCCTGTCTACTAGGGCGAAAATTACGACCGAAAATTGGAGTTAACGCTCTTAAAGTTGCAGTCACCGACTCCGAATTTCAGTAGAAAATTATTATAATTTGCAGACGTTGCTCGTTCGTGTACTTTACCACGATGAAAATGTTGAGTTTACTGAATAAATTGACAGTAACAGTTTGATGATTAGTGAAAGAGTGCATTCACAAATTAAATTCAAAGTTGTCAAGTCCCTATTGGAAAACCCTTTACATACGTTTGTTTATTTATTTGTTATGTTATTTGTATAACTTTCGTAACATTAATTCCGAGATAGTTTTCAATTTCCCTAGTCTTGTCAGCCCAAACTCTTCTTTAAATTTTTCAGCCGTTTCTTTAATATCGCCATCATTTTTATCTACTATTAAAAGATTATCCTCGTAAACTGCTATATATTGTAAGCCATTAAGTGATTTTCTTGAATACAAACATGGATCCATTGAGCTTTGCTCAAACTTTAAATTCAAAATTACTTTATGCAGTTTCTCGTTCCACACCTTAACTGACTTTTTCAATACATATATACCACTGCGAAGCTTGCAAACCAAATTCTTCAATTTTGGATAGATAAAACCCTCGTTCAAATCGCTTTTTCTTTCTTCTTCAAAATCTTCGAAAACTATTTGAACTCTAGTCAAGGAAACAGAGTTATTTGAGTTTGAATTCCATAAATTTTAAATTCTTTGTTGCTCACCTCTTATTTTTTCGGAACATCATCTATTTCATCCTTTATGTCACTTTCGATGAATCTTACATCACGATTGATAGTGATTTTATCTGTTTTTGTATCCAGCATCATATAAGCTTTTGATTCTGGTACGTATCCTACAAATGTAAGCGATTGCTCTATCATCCAGCTTCCTTCTTGTTTCCCCTGGTATTAGAGTATAACCTTGACAGCCAAATACACGTAAATGCTTCTTTTATTCCATACTTCAAAAGGTGTCGTCCTTACAGATTTGGTGGACCGTGTTAGCTGCTTCCGCCCAATATTTTTTCTCCATTTTTGTATTAGTATAAATGGGGCTGCCTCCATTCCGTTTTTCCGTTCTGTCACACCATTTTGAAATGTGGAGTACGGTGTTGTACCCAATTAAGTTGACACTTTTTTAGTTGCATCGACGTGTATTTACATTCATTATCTGATCTAAAAACCTTAATCCTTTTGTTAAGTTTGTTCTCTGCAAAATACATGTAGTTTCTAATTTTATCGATAGCCTCTGGCTTATGTCGTAAAATATATACTTCTGTGTATTTACTAAAGTCATCTATTTACAAAAGTTATAAAGTACCTTTTTCTACTTTGCGTTTCAGTTTGCATAGGTCCACAGACACCAGTGAGCACTAGCATTCCTTTGAATTCCACAGCATAACCTGTTTATCCAAGCTTCTTTACTGAGAGCAAACCTTCATTTATTTATTTGAGGCCCGGGTCAACCCCGGACAATTTATTGGAAATGTTTAATACAAACATATAACTTAACAAACTAAACTTAAAACTATGACCTATAACTACTATTTCCACTTAAGCTAAGGTCTATAGACGGGAAAAATGGTTATTTAGGGAATTTCGGAGGGCTAGGCTGCTGTAGTGGAAATCGAACACTTGACGCACCCGATTTGTGTCACGTAGCATACGACACAGTGGCTCATTGAGACCATAAGTTGTCCTGTGATTATTCGGACGGAAAAGGGAGACAGATCTCAAATGACACGGGTTGGTATTGGGAGATTATTGTGGGACAGTCAGTGATACCAGTTAAGAGTTTCAGTTAATCTGGTACATATAAGATATCTCGAATTTTGAATGTTATTTCTTTACTGTTTCAATTAATGCACTGAAATATACCGGCACCTATTCTAAAGACATTGGCGCATTCACCATTAGCTAAAGTAACATCTATTATTGTTTTTTGTTCTAAATCAGTGAAAAAATTGTATGCCATTAATGTTTAAATGTGATATCGGGCATATGCACGTCACGGCTAGCTCGAATGAAGTGCAGTCGTGAAGTCCAATTTTCGACAACTGTATCGAGCAACTGGGGCCGTATACATATCAGCAATAACACGGCGAATGTTGACTTCAAAATCGTCCAACGTCTCTGGTTTATCGGCATGGACTAGTGACTCTACATACCCTAAAGAAAGTAATCTAAAGGAGTGAGATCACAGGACCGTGGAGGCCAATTCACAAGTTCATTACGCGAAATTCGGCAATTTTGCTTGTTTACACATCCATTTAACCAAAAATGGGCCTCATCGGAAAACTAAATTTTTCCTTGAAAATGAAGATCAAGCAGAATCATGTTTTCGGCCCATAGTTCGGCATATAGTGGTCACGCGGTTTAAACTCTTGCACAAGCTGGATCTTATAAGTTTTTAAGCCAAGATCTTTCTGTAAAATCTTCCGTAAAGTGGATGGGCATAGGTCCAATTGCTGTGTATAGTACGATGGCAAATCGACTCACTCGGATTATCCTCAACACTGCGCTCCACAATGGCAATAACTTCTTCTGTTCGCACTGTTTGTCGTCTTTGGGGATGCGTATTATCCACTAAAGTGGATAATTATATGGTTCTCCATGTTTCCTGATTCTGTGAGCTTTAGATTGCAGATTAGCCTTAACCAATTGGAGAACGTACGTCGCTTCAAATGGTCCATCGGCTTCAATTCTTGAGTCAGCTTTGGTCGTGTATGGGTGTAAATCAAGATCCTTACGCAAAATACGCCATAATGTGGTCTGAGCGATGCCCAATTCTTGAGAACGCCGTGGAATTGACTGATTTGGATCGTTTGCTACGGACGCCTAAACGGCAGCGATATTTTCGACACTTCGACCAACCCGTTGTCTCACTGACACGGAATAATCAGACAACGAATATGTAGACTCAAATTTTTGCACTAAACTTGTTATTGCCTGTCTACTAGGGCGAAAATTACGACCGAAAATTGGAGTTAACGCTCTTAAAGTTGCAGTCACCGACTCCGAATTTCAGTAGAAAATTATTATAATTTGCAGACGTTGCTCGTTCGTGTACTTTACCACGATGAAAATGTTGAGTTTACTGAATAAATTGACAGTAACAGTTTGATGATTAGTGAAAGAGTGCATTCACAAATTAAATTCAAAGTTGTCAAGTCCCTATTGGAAAACCCTTTACATACGTTTGTTTATTTTTAAGCATCTATTTCCTCTTGTATATCAAATGTATCTTAAGCCATATATAAAAATATTATAAAAATATTAATCATTGCACACACATTGTAGACAAAGAAAGGGGTTTTAACTTTATATGTATACCTTATGCAAATCGGTTCTGAAGAATAGTTGTATAATTAGTTACAAGATTCGTGTTTACTTATAATGTATTACAATTTTTTTTTTTTATAATTTACGCGCGCCTAAGGGGTTAGATACCCTTTTACTGTTGCCTGGGCGCGGGGGAAAGGTAGAAGGAGGAGAAAGGAAAATTGTTTTGTAGTGGTTTGAAACTCAGGTGTGTTTGGTTTTGATATTCGCTTTCCGGGTGATCCAGGGAGTCCGAATAGGACGGAGAGTTTTTTCTTCACTCAGAGTGATTCGAGGTATAATTCACAGTATTTTTTTCTGTGCTTGAAAACTCTATAACAGCCAAATCTACCTGTCCGTGTTATGCCTTCACACGCCGAATTTTTCTGTCTGAGTTCCAATTACACAAATGAAAAACTGACTTACCATGGGCAGGATTCGAACCTGGATCCTCCGAGTGAGAAGCGATTGCTAGTACCACTACACCACGGCCACCCGTAATAATAACAATAATTATTAGAGTGTGATTCAGGACCTAAAAATAAGATTTCAGGGTGTGAAAGGACGTGGTGATACAAGAAAAAAATTGTATGATGTGCCCTCTGGCCGTTGGATCAGAGGTACATTCTCAAGCTAAGTTTCATCCAAAAGACTTCTGAATTTACACGGTCAGTAAGAAAGAAGAGTCCAAAAATATTATTACTAATAACGCATAACAAAACGTTAACTTTACATTCATGTTGAAAATTGCATTCGCGATGAGCATGTGGATTAGAATAAACCCACACATGCTGATTGTGAAAATTTGTTACTCCTATTCTTGTACGAGTAAAAGTAGATTCATACGTCCACAGAATTCTTTTTGTAGAATTGAGGATCATTCTGTAGTTTGAAAATACGGTCGCCTCCCTCTAAGTTGACCTTCCTCTAAGCCTAATTTCAGTCTAACTCGAATTTTTTCGCCATATTTTGACATTCCCCTCAATTTTCCATACAAAAAACCATCCTCTAAGTCGAACTCCCTCTAAGTCGAAATTCCCACTAACTCGAATACATTCTTTCGATTCTTGGTCTATTTTCAATCCCCCTAAGTCGAATTTTTTTTCTTTTGCGGAAAAAAAACAAACAAAATCACCCTCTCGCGAATCGTATTAATAAACATCAAGCACACACACTCGCACACTCTGACACTCTTCAGTCGCATCGCGTACACTACCGTTCGTCTCTGGATTAACATGTGCGCTACTTATTCTTTGTGTTGTTGGTTGGGTTCCAAACAATTTACGCGCCTAAAGATGACGAGAGTGGAGGTGAAGAAAAAGAATTGTTATAATATTGGAATACCGGAAAAGGATGACATTGAAAACGCATTTGGAATGCATATTGCAATCTGCAATTGAAATGACAGATGATGTACCGGATGAAGTCCAACACTGCCCTTTTTAAAATAGAATCGTTTTTTAAACGGGTGAACTACTACTGTAATTACTAAATCAAAAATTACCAATTTTTTTAAATAATTTTATTTGAACAATATTTTGATAAGATATTTATGAATTAATAATTATTAATTAATAATCTAACTCGAATTTTTCCAAAACTCCTTCTAACTCGAACTAATTTTAATGTCCCATGAAAATTCGATTTAGAGGAAGGCGACTGTATACCAGATGCAAAATCAAATTATTCTTTCAGGATCATTGGCGTTTAGTGCTTATACCTTTGTCAAGTGATATGGCACAAGACCATCGGTATGCGCTGTTCTGATATGAATGAAATTCATTTAGAATGGAATCATATGCAGGATTATTTAAGACTCGTTGGTATGGCTGAAATTGATTGGGCGCATTAAGCTTACCATTAATTCCACAGCTCCGAATTTCATTATACGTGTTGGAAAAAACAAAATAATGTGGAGCTATTCTGTTTGGAAACCGCTATTGGTACTCACAAGCTGCTTCTGCAGTTTTTCCATTGCAATATCCGCAATATCAGGGTATTCTGAATTTGAAAATCCGCGCAACAGTTTAAACTACTATTTGCACTTATTTATTCAACGACCGAAATTTTAATTTTCAGAATTTTCTTATCCGATAGAATTTGTTTAACTGTTTTGTTGCTACCAATGTAGTAATTGTTGATGCATAGGTATGTTTGTCTTTAAGCCGTATTTAGTCTTTTTATTTTGTTTCTATCTCCGAAACGGGTGTATATAATTTTTGGAAAAATTATCTGAAAAAATCTGTTTCGTAATTAAAAAGATTTTTGCTTAACTTATTAAACAGAAAATACGTCTAACTTCCCAAAAACATTTAACTGATCAGATTACATTTGTTTGATAGAGCACTAGACTAACTTAAACAATTTGTGGCAAAAAACACAGATCCCACCTCCCATCTAATTTTTTTCTTGTACATATAACCTTGTCCTATCACTCCCCGAAATTTTATTGTTAGGAGTAGGTAGTGAATGCCCTATAATGAGTTCTGCACCAGGTATTTTGACATCCATATAACAAAATTTAACCAAATAAACATATGGTAAATTCACATATGGCAGCCCCTACCACTTTTTTCGATTAACAACAGCTTTTAAAAGCAACAACAACTAAAAGAGCTTGTGAAAATACAAGTGAAAAAACAATATCGCTTTGTTAAAATGAATACAGGTAACTCTGGTCCTTTTAGAAAATCCAGAGGATATCAATGGCGGATACACATGCAATTGATCATTCTGTCTCCGACTTTGGGGCAGACTGGTCGCATTGTGGTTGTATCGGAGGAGTTCCAACAATAATTTCAATGTAAAACAGTTGCGCTTCAGTGGCAACTTGTGGTGTTTTGGATCGAAAACTGAGCGATAGGCACCCGTGATCGAAAAAAAAGTTCTCCCATAATGCCTGTACTGCTAATTTTTGTTGAACATGATATAGTTACTTACTTGCTAAGATCGCGCTGAAGGCTGGGGTAGACCTGGAAGTTAACGAGTGAACCTCTTCAGTTAGACTAGTTTTCGGCTGCATTTGAGTACTCCAAATTGGATAAAGTTTCCATTAACATTTGTGTGGCATCTACTTGTAAGCAGGGAACATCCTTTATGAATGTGTTTTTTGGAATGTTCGAGCTGAAGCGTATTAATTTTCTCTGCGTGTCCTAATCACCGACTGTTGTACATTTTTCTGACCAAGTCGATGTTGCTGCCCCGCTCGTTGCGTTCGCTTTTACATCTCCTCTTAAAATACCACAAATGCAAAGAGGACTAAAAACCACTGGATAAATTCAAACCGAGCAAAGACGTCATGATTTTCATTTTTCATTCAGGTGATTTTGTATACCCTAAAAATATTTGCACATAGCGTGGGAAAAGGAAAATTAGTGTGCAAAGAAAGTGAGGCACAGATATGGTTGCCAACCGTACTCTAAAATAGATTATTGTACTCTTTTTCATTCAGGTGTACTTTATAATCTATAAATCTAATAGAGTACACAAAAATACTCTTTTTTTACTTAAACTAACTTTTTTTCCCTTTTCTCTGCTTCCTTCAAATATATTTTCTGTAACGAAAGCATTTTCAACAATATTTCCGTACCATCCATCTACCTGCGTACACAAATGTTACAAACTTGTTTTCTTCCTCCTTTGTATAATAAAGACCGGCTAATGTGAACCAAGCCTAAAACTCAGGTGTTTCTGAACGCTCCCTCAATTTTCAAAATATAATAAATGTCAATGTGACAAGTTGTTGAGGTTCTCGAGTGTCATTTTAATTGTATAATTTGTAAAAAAAGTGAAGTGGCGAGAAGAGAAGAACAGAGAATCATTAAAATTAATTAAAAATGAGATCCTGGTCTATATGAACCTAGAGTTAGAATGTTTAGATTCATACAATTATTTAAAAAAAAAAAAAAAAAAAAAATGTATGTACTGCAAAAAGTACAGAAAAATATATTTTTAAGAAGTGAAATAAAAGATACTCTTTTTTATTAAACTGTACTCTTTATTTATCCTCTCTGAAATGAATTATACTCTATTTCTTCTTAAAAAAGTTGGCAACCCTAGGCACAGATGTACGTTGTTTTCGAATGTTTGGAGTTTATAATGACTAGGAAAAAAAGGGCTCTGTAGGACAAAAAATCACGATTTTTCAGAGCATGTACGAAAGTAGGCTTGAGGGTAAACTGATGAATTGATTGTTAGAGAGGGAATGGGACCTGGCGGTACACCAGCATTTAGTTTTGACAAGTTTTCGTGTTCTGAGATATTGGACAAGCTGATGGTTTATCTTTCGAAAGGATGAACATAAATGCAATGTATCTGTAGAAGGAGAGAGAAGAAAATTTGCCTTTTTTAGGGACGGGCTGTACAAATGCTGTTTTCTATTTTTTGTTTTGGTTTAACATAGTGGTTTTTTCAGCGTAGACAACTGTTTTTAATCAATGATCAAAAACTTTTACTACGTTCGGGACAATGCAGTATGTTTTGCCTCTGTTTTTAGCCGTAGTTCGACATTTAATTCCGATATTATCAGCATAACTTATTGAGGAACCATCACTAGACTGGAATTTACGATACGTACGATAACTACTCATAGGTGATGTCAATATTGCACAGTCAATTGACAACCTTGAACATCGACGTGATGTCCCTTGCCCCACCTTATTCCATAGTTATTTTCACCACTAGTGCTCCACCGATATTGCCAGTAGCATTTCGCCCCTTCAAACCTTCAACCGTAACACAAGTCTCGCTATGAATGCTCACTAGTTTACCCTCAACACCAATTTCGGTCGTATTCTGAAATATTGTGATTCTTTCCTAAGCCGTACAACTTGCTTGCGGAATGCCCTGCCGAGCTCTCTTTTTCCTAGTCGTTATAACTCGCACACATTTTAGACCAATGTATATCGGTGTCTCTCTTTTCTCCTTCCTTAAGTCTCCTTCGACCGCGCTGTGCCCTAACATTTTAAGTGTCTCTTTGAGCGCGCACTGATTATAAAAAAACTAAAAAATATTCGCGTGGGCTTTTACAAACTGGGTCATTCCTAGTTGGAAAAGAAGGTTTGGTAAGCTGCGTCACTACGCATTTAAATGGCAAAACTGCGATGAGAAAGAGAAGGCATAACTTCATATGGAGTTAATTTCAGATCCACATGAGTGATCCGAGAGGTGTGGGCGGCATCTGACTGTGTTTCATTAAGTCTTATATAGAATCCTTCGTGTTGACAAGAACTCATTGCTACAGAGTCGAAGCGAGTCAAATCTCCATTACAATATGTCTGCAAAGTTTTGTCCATGTTGTGCGTTTCTTCTTGTTGACAGCATATAAATAGTTTCGCTTTCATTTATAGCTAAACCTTTTTTTCGCTTCTGTTTTAATGCAATACTTTGAGGCGCACCAGTGACAGCTAGCTGAGTTCTGGCAATGATATCAATATCAACAGCCCATGCAAGTAGCTGCCCAGAGTTTTGGAAAATTGTGCCTCTGGTATTGGATGCAAATTTCGCACAATATTTTCGACCAGGGCATAACTTTGTTTAACAATATTTTGACACCAAAGGTTTCAGTTAGATTGCGTCCGATATGGCTGTGTATGTTTGTTTCTACAGATGGTGTTATATGTGGTCTTAAAACCAATAAAGATGTGGTGAGTATCAATCCACAATAGATCTCTTGAGATAACTCTATGCTCTGCTTCAGTGTGAATATTTGAGATCTTTAATGCGTTGCTAATAGGAAGATAGATAAATTTATTGTTGACTCAGTTTAAAGGGTCTCCTTTCTTGTGAAATAGTTAAACTATCATATATCTGTTGAGCTTACTTCTATATAAAATATTAAAAATAAATTGGATTATTCTGGCTACTAATCCAGCTCCCGGCCGAGTACCCTTGTTGGACGTAATTTTAAATATTGCTGCATTTTAGTCCGATAGACGGAGTTCTATTCTTTGATTGTTTAGATTAAATTGTTGTCTTTTCACATTTGGTGTTAGCCATGTATTCAGAGTCCCCTTACATGGACTTTATTTGACCATTTATTTTGCTGGTTCATCTGTTAAATATTGAAACATATGTCAATATATGGATCAAAGATGAACTTTGCAAGTGGTGCGGATTCATTCTCAGAGAAATTAAATTTGCATAGATCAGTTGATCTCCCCAATCAAGGCTGTGCCTTCGCAGGGATCACGATGGGCTTGAAGTTCCTGGCTTAGAGCATAATACGGATCTCTGATGAATTTCAGAGAAGCAAGGCTGACAATAAGGTAGCTGGCAAACGGCAGCAAAAATTTCTATTACAAAATATGACCCAATGAAAGTCAATAACAAAAAGGGATCATTAACCACCTACGACGTATCACTAAAGCTACAAAAGCTTGTAGTTATCTGAGTAGCAGGTAGTCTGATCATAATTTTGATCATAAATTCCTAGAGGAACAAGTGGAGAAGTTATAATCCAGAAAAAATGACATGTTCATACAATGAAGAGGATTACAAGGGTATATATCCGATGCTGCGTGAGGCAAAAGTTTATCGCTCCGTATTTGTTTGTTTCTATCTATCTATTCAAGTATCTCATCCCCGTTGGTTCTCTTACTGGACGGTTTTTCTGGTGGTTTTCTCCCTGCATAGCATACTCTTAGTTCTTAACTTTTCAACCTGAATTTAAAGCGCTAAAATTTGTTACTGCTTCCTAGAAGGACGGCCCCTGTCTTGTAATCTATCACTTCTATACCTGATGAGCAAAGCTATATCTTAAAGTCTTGGATTTGATTTGCAATTGGATTTTGAGATTTGCTTCAATTGCTCTATAGTTTGGCAACTGCAATGTTATTGGTGTAACCGATAATTGCCACTACTATTTGCCTGCACGTACTTTGTACTTCATTGCACATTGGACCCAGAGCTGAGCCTTGTGGAATTTCTCTTGTGATACTTTGTATTTCGTTGGACTTTCGCCTGCATCGCAGTGGTGGATTGTATCCTTAATCGTAGTGGCAATTTATTTCCAGTAAGTAATTTGGGACTCACGTAATTCTCAACGCTCTGATGATGAGGTTCTAACTGGCTGAGTTCGAAAAGGACAGATTTCAGATACTACATCGCGTGGAAAGCGGTATTATACTTGTATGGCATAAGTGATGTTTCGTTTTTCCTGTAGCTTTCATTACCCAGGGTTTACACACACTAGTAAAAATACTAGGGTTTACATACGTTAGTGCATCTGTACACGAGGAAGCGAACTGGTAACCAACTAACAGCATTAGTTTTAGCAGACTAATTGTGCCTGCGAGTATGCTGCTGGTAAAAAATAACCAACACCATGATAAGACCCTACTAGTTCAACCCACGTGTGTAAAATTTAGGTTAAAGGGCATGTTGTTCTCTTCAGTGTATCGATCCAGTTTTTCGCGGATACTCTTTTCCAGCCCTTTCTCTTGTATGTTTAGATGTTTCTAAGATGATAGTTTCCCTTTGGATTTGTCACCTTTAAGGAAAAGTAACATACCCCGTCTTTTCATGCACGAGCTCGGAATGTTTTTAGGGATCTTCTTTGGTTTTTATTTAACTTGCTGTTGCTAGAAATTCAGCTTTGTAGCGAATGGTCTACTTTTTTCGCCTTCTATTTCTATCCGCAAAAAATTAGTACCGGCACTCCTAAGCAATAGGGCGCTGACTCTTGGATGCATATTGCATGCCCAAACCAGTGCCACTTCACTGAAGTAAATTGTACATCATAATTTTGTACGCACCTCCCTATGAATTAAATTGTATGTCTTCTTTAAACACAAACAGACATAACTGATGGTTATTAATATCAATTCGCCTCAGTAAACAAACATCTTCTTTGATGAATTATAAAACGCTCTCCAGCGAAATCTGACTTACGACTGAAAAATCACACAATATTTGTAAAATGAACGACTTAAATAACAAATACTATTTAAAGCTCATTAAAATGGTTTAAATCTCCTCAGCTAATATCGGATAGCTACAGACTCAAGGTTAGCCTTCATGTTCCTTAAAGAGATCAAGGCTTTTCCCAATTAATTTTAAATTCGACGGCATTGCATAGGGGAATGCTCAGTGAAGGCAGTGTTTAAAATCCACTGATTTTTAGTGTCATTCAGAAACAAAATTCGCAACATTGGTGCATACATAATCTGTGGTGATGGTAGCCCTCATTTCAATTCGTTTGCTTCTATGTTTATTTCTTAAAGCGCAAAAGCCCCATTCGAATTACAAAAGAACAATTAAAAGAAGACAATTTGTATGATATCATTTATTTTTGTCTGATGGTTTATCAATAGGAAAGCACAAAGCCTTAAAGCAACCCAATACTTAATTAAGTTACTCTTGTAATACAACCCGGGGCTAAAAGTTTTGTAAAAACGCACTACAAACGTCAAATCATCATTCGATCTGGAGGAATCTCTCTTTCATTAGTTTTTTGATCAAACACATTGTACTACACATGCATATGTGAATTTTATCACTATGCTATCAAAGAAAGCTTTCACAACCCAGTCAGACTTAGATCAAGGCACTTGATGAAGTAAACCGGAATGAGCACATAGGCTGAATGAAAACACAGTGATTAATATTTGAAAAGAAAATTAACGCCTTTTGACCAAATTTGATCAAAAATTGACCGAAATTAATTAGTTTACAAGAAAAATAGATCCAACATGCTACTAATTATGCGTAGCACGAACACGTTTTTCTCTCAGTAGATAAGATACTCAGATTTGGGAATTATTTCAAAAGCCAATATAAATCGATGGCAAGATGAAATTTCTGGTAAAATAGGCTGAACCGTGTCAATGAAGACGTCAAACAAAGATTCATTATCATACGAAAACAATATATGGTCTGACATTATTAATTAAATTTAAAAATACAATTAAGGCTTCCCCTTGCCAAACCGGAAAGCCTCAAAATTATTTATTTTAAGCTTTTTATTACGAAAAATAGTAAATCAGTGAATGACCGAAATCAACAGAGTTTTAATCTTTATTTGTTTGATTTTGGAAATTTGATAGGCCGCAAATGGCATTGGGAATATGTATTTATACAACACGATTAGCGCTTATTAACGAGATTGACATTGTGACAATGAATTGGCATGAATAGCACAATGAAAGAGTCGAGATATTTAATCCTCATTTGCATCGCCCTTATTTATTGATGGCAAATACTTTATCAATAAGTGTTCAAAGATTAACGATGATTTATTTTCACTCAGTAAACAATTCTGAAACAATCTGGGAACTTTGCATTCATTTTTAAATGCCCTACCACAGTACGAGAAACAAGGAAAAAAGTTCAAACCTACCATACTTTTACGCCTAGTAAGAAAAACAGGTAGCACCACACAAACAGATATTTCAATGCCATTTGCAAAGAAAAATAAGGAAGTTACACGCAGCACCTAATGACAACACTTACAAATGTTAGAGACAGCAGTTCCTTCTGGAAGTGAGCGAGAATCCTTAGCGGCCTAACTTTCACAAGGGGCACACAAGTTGAAGCAACAAAGCTTTACGAACATTTTGAATAGCTGCTTAATCCACTTTCTACCATCAGCAGATTACAGTTTGCACTTCCATATCAGCAAATCGATGTATTGAATCGCAAAATCATCTTTCAATATGTTGCTAGAGTACTGCATCGATGTTACATATTGTAAATAAGGCCCCAATGGGGGATAACATTACATACGAATTTAATGCATCCCAATAATTTATTCAAAATTAACAGATTTTTACAACTACATTTTTGATGTGGAGGAAGTATAATACGTACTTCCCAGCTTTAGAAGAAGTATCATCTTTCCGATATATAAAAAAAGAGACCACAATGACCCGAGCAAATAAAGAGGCACTTCCTTCCTGAATGCCATTTTCACTGGGATAATTCTGTGTTCAAAGGAAACTTTTCAACCGTACATCTTTACCTTGACCAGCATTGCCAGGACTTATCTGGAAAAAGGAAAAAAACTATACGCACTATTTGTTGATTTCAAGTCAGAACAGTCAAAACAGAACTGAAGTATGGGATGGCAATAATCTATCAAATTGGTTCGAGTCGCCATGAGTGTTAAACAAGGATGCCTCCTGAGCCCACTGCTTATTTCTGGATGATCTCAACAGTACTTTGGCCGGTGGAATCCTATTCGAAGGACTAAATATTAAGCCACTCCTACATGTCGATGACATCGTAATTTTGTCAGAAACGCCAAATATAATGCAAATCATGATCAACAAGTTGGAGATGTACTGCACCCTGTGGAGCCTGCAGAGTTAACACCAATAAATCGAAAGTAATAGTCTTTCGATATGGATTTGGTTGCTATATGAAAAATGGATGTTGAAAAACGAAATTCTGGCGAACTTTAAACAGTATAAGTAACTCCTCATTAGTAACTCATTTGAAGGAAAAATTGAAGAAGAAATGTATAAGCTAGAGCTGGAAGCGCATGTTTTACAAAAGAAGAATAGCTTTAGCTCAAAATAGCACAAGTGTGGGGCATTTTCCAATATAAAGAAGTGGAAAAACTGCTCAGGAAATATTCAAGTTACCAGAAAATACACTAAACTATATGCTACACCTAGAATACTCGTACCTGAAAATTTCTGAACATTTATAACGCTTGCTTGACCGAAGGAGTTTTTCCCATCCAAGGGAAGAAACAGAAGCTAGTATCATTACCAAAGGTAGACAAACCTGCAGGCGATCCATCAGCCTGCCGTCCACCCTGTATGCTGGATACGGCGGAAAAAGAATTGGAGCGTATCATTTCTAATAGATTAGAAGCAGCCATTGGAGATGCAGGACGACTATCAAAATATCAGTACGATTTTCGAAAGGCACACCCAACAACTGATGCCAATAAATCGGTTGTTGATACACCAAAAACGGCCATAGAAGGACGGCGATGGAGAATAGGCACAAAACAGTACTACCCATAGAAGGACGGCGATGGAGAAGAGGCACAAAATAGTACTGCTGTATCATAACACTGGACGTCAAGAACTCTTTCAACACCGCTAGTGGGGTATATATTCTAGAATCGCTATGTAACATGAGACTACCAATTTATATCCGAAACATTGTGAAAGCTACTTCCGACAGAAAGTGTTACTATACAACACAGACGGTGGTTTGATAGAGTACACGATTACAGTACCCCAACGATAGATCCTGGGGCCGGCACTGTGGAATGTTGTTGTACGATGACATTCTTCGTCTTGGTCTACCAGGCGAATAAAGGGGTTTGTGGGCGATACCGCTCTGGTCGTAATACCAAAAGACTTAGAAGAAGTTACCCAAATCAGCAACGAAACAATTTTTATTGTACGACGGTTTCTGACTTCATTTGGTCTCATGCTAACTGAATTACAAGTAGAAAACGAAACCATAGTGCTCATAGTTGGTGAAAATGAAATAGCATCCAAGTCAGCAATAAAATGTCTTGGTGTCCCGACTGACTCTATATGGTGTTTTAAGGAACACCTGGAACATGTGAGTTGCAAATCTTCGCGAGTGCGTGCCTCCATAATGCGTATAATCCCGAATATAGGAGAATCCAGGTATATCATTAGACTCCTCTCAGCTAAAGTAGTGAAGTCAATAGTGTTTTATGGATCGCCAATTTGGGCCTAACCTGTGAAATTTAAATCATACAAAATGGAAATCAAAGCAGTGGATAGGCTTTGTGCAGTCAGAGTGATCAGCGCTACGATCTCGTTATCACAGGAATGCTCCAAATTGATATATTTGCAGTAGAGCTGCAGAGAAGGTTCATACAGAACAGAGAAGAGGGGCGTCTACCGCATAGTGAAACCGACGAAACGGAAAGAAACACGAGTTTAAGAAAATGGCAACAACGCCGGAGGCTTTCGCCAAAAGTCGATAGTCGCCTTTGATAAAAAGCAAACATGGAGAAGTTAATTAAGTTAATTAAGTTAAAACTTACTTACAATACTCCACCAAAACGAACATCCGTACACATACCCACATATACTACACACACGTACATGAATACATTCACACCCGCAGCCACATCCATTTACAAGCACGCTACGCCTGTACATACCCTCTATACTAACAAACACAGAAAACATATGTACATAATACTCGTACACAAATGTTTGCTTAAGCATATTAATGCACTCACGTATGCACATAAACGTACTCACTCCGCATACATAAACCCAACATATATACACACATATACGCACATACGTGCACACATAAACTCTCCCATACTATTAGCCATCAAACAGATGCATACTCACACCTACACCACAAAACGATGGCAGCCACAACCAGGCATACCGAAAGCCTTCGGTCGACCAAGTCAACAACAAGACAACAAAACGAGTTTTGGACAAACAAGCCTTTGATATCTAGCTTAAATCTACTTCACTACCCCTCGAAGTTATACCTTACCGCTGTTTCGTGGAGTGGTACAAGGACGACGATTCTTTGCGGAGGTTTGGTTTAGTGAGTGAGAGTCTCACATTGGCACCTGCATAGTTTGCAGTCAACCTGCTCTCCCTCCGAAAAACCAATCTACAGTGTCTTCCAATAGGGACTTGATAACTTTGAATTTAATTTGTGAACGCACTCTTTCACTAATCATCAAACTGTCACTGTCAGTTTATTCAGTAAACTCAACATTTTCATCGTGGTAAAGTACACGAACGAGCAACGTCTGCAAATTATAATAATTTTCTACTGAAATTCGGAGTCGGTGACTGCAACTTTAAGAGCGTTAACTCTAATTTTCGGTCGTAATTTTCGCCCTAGTAGACAGGCAATAACAAGTTTGTGTGATGTTGCCGTGTCAGTGAGACAACGGGTTGGTCGAAGTGTCGAAAATATCGCTGCCGTTCAGGCGTCCGTAACAAACGATCCAAATCAGTCAATTCCACGGCGTTCTCAAGAATTGGGCATCGCTCAGACCGCATTATGGCGTATTTTGCGTAAAGATCTTGGTTTACACCCATACAAGATCAAGCTGACTCAAGAATTGAAGCCGATGGACCATTTGAAGCGACGTACGTTCTCCGATTGGGTTCTGGAGAAGATGCGCCAAGATGATGAATTTCATCGCAAAATCATCTTCAGTGACAAAGCTCATTTTTGGCTCAATGAGTTTGTCAATAAGCAAAATATGCGTTATTGGTCGGGTGAAAACCCACATGTGCTTCATGAATCACTACTTCATCCACAAAAAATAACAGTTTGGTGTGGTTTGCATGCCGGTGGCGTTATTGGGCCATATTTTTTCGTCTACGATAACAATCGTCACGTTACTGTGAATGGTCAGCCTTATCGCCCCATGATCACCGAGTTTTTTTGGCTCGAATTGGAAGATATGGACTTGGACGACATGTGGTTTGGTGCAATTTAACGCCGCTTGACTATTTTCTGTGGGGCTACGTTAAGTCATTGGTTTATGCCAACACGCCGACGACTTTGGAAGAGCTCAGAACCAACATTGAACGCGAAATAACGGCCGTTTCGGCCGAAATGTGTGGCCGAGTCGTTGTAAATTGGGTCCAACGAATCGACCGCTGCAAACGTACCCGCAGTGGCCATATGAACGAAGTCGAGTTCCATTCAGAAATGTACTTCAAGCCGATAATAAAGTTTTTGAAATATCTCAAATGGTTTGCGTTTTATTTAAAAAAAAAGTTGTAAAGTCCTTATTGGAAAACCCGATAGAATACCTGAACTCCCCCCCTATTATACATTGTCGTCGCAAATTGCAGTTCTTCTCCGAATGGTCCAGGCTAAGCAGCAAGCATGATATCCTTATTTCGGAAAAAAAACTTTCTTGGGAAAATCTACAGAAATTACTGATGAAAGTTGAGCTATCTACCCAAGCCGCATTAGAAAGAAAAGCCCGAAATAGTGTTACTAGGATTTCATATTGTACATTAAACTACGACTTAAGCGATGCAAATTATTTTAATGACAAATACGTTGTAGATACGAGTACAGTTTTCAAAATATTTAAGGCAAGGGGGGATCTATTACAATCGAACTACAGACTACACTCAAGCAATCAGAATGTTGAGGCAGAATGTTCCTTGCGTAGCTTGAAGACGTCCACCACTTCTCCCAATATTAAAAGATATCAGCAGAATGCATTGGGGAAACCATGTCCAAAAATGTTCAAAATTGGAATATTCTATCGAGTTACCTAAAACCAGCGTTAACACACCGACATCAATACATAATGAAGCATTTTTAAATATATTGTAGGAAGTAAATCACATAATCAAAACAAATGCAAATTAAGTATGTAAACCTAGCTTTTTCAGGGTGACGGCAAAAGCTATGGCTGCAATTTTATAAAGTTGTTTTACTCGTTATTGTATGAATTATGTAAATAAAAACTAACCTAACTGAAACAGTCAGAGACTTCAGGCAGCAACTGAGCAAAAGATGGTTACGTTGAAAACCACAAATGGGTGAAGATCACTACTTCTTTTATAACATTCTACTGCAGAATGGCATGTCTCAATAATGAAGAATCCTAATTTATTTACCAAATTATAGAATTGAATATCTTAGATGGGATTTAACATACAAATCCCAGATGCGCGCCCAAGCGAACGAACTGGACCGTTTTTGGACCGAGAAAACATGTCCCATAATGATTACAACCAGCGACATTGGAAGCAAACCAACTCAAACACGAGTATGCTCTAATCTCTTTTTATGAACAGAACCGACTAAACCTTAGACTAATTATATGTTGGATCTGCACTCACAAAGTGCAACCCCTAGTTAAGGCAAGCTAAATGACTGCCTCGATAGAAAAACTAAAAGAATATTGAGTGTCCATCAATTGCTGCACTCCAATGGTCACTCAAATAGACTCTGCTTCTAAAAACTGATTTTATTTTCATCATCAATCATAAGAAAACTCTGTGGAATTTTCTGAAGATTTATTTCGTTTGCTCTACCTTACAGCGTAATCCAAACAAGGTCATCTGGGATGTAAAATATTTATCATCGTTTCTGAAGTACAAGTTTTCATTAGATACGTTCCACTTTGTTTCGCTCGCCCAAATTGCCTCCAAGCCGTTTAAAATTGCTGGCTTGATAGAATAGACCAAGCACTTAATGTAGCTTCAAAGAAGAGAGTCTTAAGGTGTTAAATCGTACAAGTGAGGTAGCCAAAGGTAGCCCATTCTGGCGACGAGACAATCATTAAACTTCATCTGCAAAAATTCGATTGTGTCCTACAAATTTTGTTAACATGAGTTAATAGCAGTCTCCATTAAATGTAACAGCCGATTGACACAAAGCAGTCAATTTGTTCGTATACGATAGCTGCTGGAGCAATTCCTGCTTTTCAATTACTTCTTAACAAAGCTATTTAACCAATAATGTGCCTCATTACTGAGTACCTTCTATCTTCACTAGAAGGAAAGTTCGACATGCGCGATAGCCATCTGGCTCTTGGAACAATATGAGCTAATGCGGACGTATTGTATAATACATCCAATCCCGCACAGGGACGTTAGAAAGATGTTTTGCTCTTAAGAATGGCGAGGAATCGATTGACTACTGTCTTGACTTACCCCAGAGTACAGCCGTACTGTCTTTTAGAGAATAAGTCAACTTGAATTGTTTCACTAAACCTTCAATTGTTTGTTTATCGAGACGATTATAACGGCGAAAAAATTGGAGCTGACGGACATAACATGGATGCAACTGACTCAGAATTTGATAACAAATTTAGATGTTGCTGAAGCGTGAACCTTTCCATGATTAAATGGTAGACAATCTGAAAAACAAGTATGATATACATATATCGAAAGATGGTATGAGTAACTTCAAAAAATCTTTGTAGTTGTTGTAAATATGCTGTTAATTTAATGAAAAACCATTTAGAAATAACAACCATCTGCCAAGCTTAAAGTAAAATGGAAAATTGGGCTATTTAAACCATTCAAGACTCCAGTGATAGATAGAGTTCTCCGGCCCCCATCAAAAATGGTATCATTGGTTCGATCTTGTAGTCTTGTGAGGCCTGTCGGAAGGTAAATATATTCCCTAAGGCAGGCACACGAATTAATTACCATAATTACCATAATTCGAAGGGACCTTCGAATTTAATTGTCCATTTGTCCTTTCCTCGATGCTAGAAGCGCTATTGACAGACAGAATCAATCACCAATGCCTTTTCCTACAGAAGTATTGATAATCCAACTAATAGATGGCTTGGTTGGACTGGAACAATCAAGTTCAGAGCGAAGTGCTTACATTACCTCGCAGTGGTAGTCCCCACTAACTGGCAGGGGTATGCCCGGCTAATAGCATTATACTGGCCTACCCTGTGGTAGGACTCACAACCCTATGCGGAAGAGATTAAAATATGTGAATAACCAACTATTGACCTCGCATAAAAATGGACTCACTGTTGACGACCCTAGCCAACGTTTAAAGGACAGCGACCATGGGATTTGCACGTGGAATGTGCGTACCCTTAACAGGCCACGTGCAACCGAACAATTGGCAGAGGCACTTGACTGCCATCACGCTGATATCGCCGCTTTGCAAGAAGTGCGATGGGATGGGCCGGATTTGAGGAGGATGGAAAACTATGAAAAACTGTATAACCACCGTAGTATTGCTATAGGGAAAAGAAACAGCAATTAGTCGGATACGGATTTGCCGTACGCGGCAGACTTACACAAGAAGTCTTGAGCTTTCGACATGTGAGCGAACGTCTCATGACAATCCGCGTCAAGGCTAAATTCTCTAACATAAGCATAATATGAGCGTTAAAATTGTACTAGGCGATTTTATCACTAGGATAGGAAAGTAGAATGAACTCTTTTAGTGGGACAGTTGGCAAGCATAGCCTACGCGACACCACGTCTGGCAACGGGTTTAGGCTTATTGAGTTTGCGGCGGACCGAAATGTTATTATAGCAATCACACGATTTTCTCTCTCAATATGCACAAGGGGACATAGCAGTCTCCGGATTATCAAACACTAAATCAAATTGCGAATTCGGATTTCCCAAGCGCCACAACGAAGAAGAACTACTGTGAGACGATATGACGTAGAAAAGCTGCAATCGCAGGAGATCGCCAGAATCTTCGCCGAACGCGTATCCCGAAATCTCCCAACAACTCTTATGCTCTTTACAGGTTTGTCTGTCTGCGTTCTTCATCGAACTAGGGGTTTCTTCATTGGGGTGGGTTGAAAAGTAGTACATCATAGTCGGATTCTCTGAGTGCATTTTGGCACTGATGTTACTGTTCTTCTACTTCTATGCTCGAAGTTAATGGCGGTATGTTGATCCGGAATTAGCTAGCTCACTTTATGGATATCACTGTGTGGAAACAGTTGCATTACGTACCGCCGAAGAATCAATGCACGTTTCTGGAAATGATGTTGAGGAAGCTGTACTATACATTCCAACCGCATTACCAAAGATGCCCTCCTTGCCTAGCTCATCATTAAAATAGTTTTTGTCGAGGAGCTTGTGGAAGCAATGCTTGGTAAGGTTGTTCTTCTCCTCTCTCGGGACATAGGCTTACGAAGTTTATGTTGGCGAATTTAGCCTTTATGCGAATCGACGTCGGGTGTTCTGTCTGATCAAAACTTGTTCCCTAAGACTTATTCTGACTGCAAATCCGAATCCAAATGAAGTTCTTATCGCGCCAGTTATGTGTAACATTTCCACAGTAAGTATCACAGTTTTTCGTTCTCTTTTTGTCCGGTCCATTCTATCGTACTTCGTGGCAGTTATGTCCGCTTTGAAGCAGTCGAGGATCTCTACTAATTGCTTGGCTGCACGCAATCTTTTAAGAATACGCACATTCCATCTGTCTTATACATACGTATATGACCATGGTGTTGGATATCTTCAGTAGTCCTGAGTGCATTTTAAGTGAAATTTAATGAAAATTAGCAACACTGGCTTTGTTAAAACGAGGCTAAGATACTAGTATGTAACCAGTCAATATCTCCTGCAGCTTGATGGAACCAGGCGAAGTTCGGTCATTGTCTCCGAATTTTTAAGTCATTCGGTGTAGTATCACTATTTAAGGGTCTTGTTAGTCATCACATTCATTTCTTGTTAGTTTCTTGTCGAAATAGTTCCGAGAGTTTCATTACGTACTAATATATTGAATGTAACTGGAAATCTTTCTCTAGATGATTAGATGTAGTGGGCCATTATCTTTAAACACTTTTTTTCTTATTACAAATACTTTTCAAAATTCTACCGCGTGTGCCCTAAAAACAAGATCCATCTGTGACTAAGAGATTATCGAATATCCACTTCAAAACAAAAGTGAAGATGCTGTTAGTAAATTGAAAGCTTGCTAACATAACTGTGTCATGGGTATGATGTTTTGTTGAATTTTTGACTTTCACGCTTCCTACCATGATATAATTTAATTATAATCAATTTCCAAAATCACGAATTCTCTCACGCATAAATACACTTCATCACAAATTCACCGTTTCAGTTATGCTGACTTGGAAAAATGCGGATACACCTTCAATTATCGAAGTTCGATCAACAAATAAAAGATGTGATCACTGATCAGCAGATACTCCCCTATGGTGACTGTTTTGTTCCATTCGTCGGCCTACAAAATAAAGACCTACGTACGCTGCTGAAAGACAACGACTACCCGAAACCGAAGGCGCGAGTACAGCATCTTTTGTTGTCCTACCTATTCTTACTAGCCGCGTTGTCTTTATTAATGTGAATTATTTCCGTCATCATTCACATGGCGAGGAAGAAAGTGAGGAAATGAAATCGCAAATACGACTAAATGAAATAAAGAAAAAGAAAAACAATAATCTCTGATTGGCATACAAAAAACGGACGCTGAACGTGCATCCGCGATTACTAAAGGTTCAATTTATCTTAAACGAGATGAGCCATGTACTCGTATGAAAAGACACTGTTTCTATTTTTTTCGTTTTTGTTCGTACTGCATTCAATGTTTGAACTTTCTGTGGCGCAAATTTTTCCATTTTTTTTTAACGGTACTACAGCGCTTTCTGTCCTCAATCAGGAAATGTTAAGATTAATTGAAGTTATGCTCAACAGTCGTTGAGAGATCGAAGCAACAATATTAACCGTTGAAACTTAAGATGAGTTTGGAATGTCTTTTTAATTATACCAATATGAGCTATTGTCTATGTTTGTTTAAATATATTATACTTCAGTTAAGGGGACGAGGGGATGCAGTTAATCATAACAGACATACTTTAAGAGCTGGATGAAGATTGGCGAGTTACGCACTTCACTCTATCGCTACGAAAATATTCAAAATAACCGCAGGCCATTAGCTACCGAAGCAAACAGACAGATGGGTTTCGT
Organism: Volucella bombylans; assembly: GCA_949129095.1. NCBI lineage: Eukaryota > Metazoa > Arthropoda > Insecta > Diptera > Syrphidae > Volucella > Volucella bombylans. Next base: position 122,416,439 of record OX422140.1, on the reverse strand, counting down.
TTTTGAAGGTTTCTGCTATTTGTGATTTAATTATGGGCTCTTAGACATTAATTTAAACTTGTTGATTTTCAGCATAAATAGAAAGTTATAAGATTCGAAAAAAAAAATTCAAGTATGTTGTAATGAAAAGGATTTAGGCTAAAGGAATGAAGAGATTTCAAGTGTTCCGCATTACAAAACTGTCCGCTTTAAAAAGTTACAACTACTTTTTTTTTAATTTTGTAATGATTAGAAGCCTAACATTAACACATTCATCATCATAATCCCCATCATATCACATTATTAAAGTAAGAATATATTTGTTCTTTTTGTTTTATCGTATAAGCAAGTTTTAGAGGAGGAAAACCTTCAAGTAAAACCAAGGCTGCATAGAGATAGTCCTCCGTTTTTGAACGAGCTTGGCATTGGTGGGAGGGTTCAGGAATGCCTTAAGCCCAGCTAAGCTGTCGCTACAGACGCAGATACCTTTCTCCTTTCACTGATTCCTCACAGTATAGTGCATTATCATTAGGTTTGCGTACCATATATCACAACTTGGAACAGAGACAGCTGTTTTCCTTACCAGGAGTGAAATCTTACATTGTCAACCTTTAGACCGATGTATCCTAAATCCGTTTAAGCGCCATTAGTGAAGACTCGACTACATCCGTTTCCTGGCTCAGATTCTCGCAGAAATCATTGCTGCGCCCAGGGACCGTCGATTTCTTATATTTCCAGCAACAGGAGTTCTGGTGTCATTGCATCAAGTGGCATATTCATAAGAGCAGAGTCAAAAGACATTCCGCCGAAATGCGTGCTGTACCAAATGCCACCCACATACTATGCTATACTATACATGGGTCGTATCATATTTCTTGCCGACATCTCCTTTACACTGCCAGACAAGCCGACAAGGCTTTGATGGCTTTCAAACGCGGCATGTTTAAATTTCTTATCCGGGATGATAAACTACATTATAAAGGCGGAAAGTAAGCCGTTACACATTAGATGAGTCAGTCCAGTAATCTGCCTCCTCTCGTAAAACGGACAACCTAATTTTTGAGAGAATTGACTACAAGTATTGAACATTTCAAGTGCACCAATGGTCGATCACGTCTAGTGCTGCCTGTGCTTTAAAACATCTGACAGTTAGATTATCTGCATATGTCTGAGCGTACACGTAAGAACTAATGACATCATTAAAAAATAAGTCGCCCAACATGCACTATGGTAGAAGAGATAGGCCAACCCCTGTTTAACCCCGCCATCATATATTGCCGCAGTCAGCATACGCATTCAAGATCTTATTCGTTAGGTATGACAGTGCCAGGCTAGTAGTGAAGATTTTTTTCAGAGTTGCTAGCAGCTGATCGGTGCCAGGCGACCTGAAACTTGAAACAATCAAAGGCAGCAACAGCGTATTTGATGATCCCATCCATCATAACAACCGATGACATTGCAGCGTAGGAGCTGTTTGTGAACTAGTTTTGATCTGGTTATCCAGAAAGCGAGTTACAAGTAAGAGATAGAGAATCTTTGTTTTCTATTCAGTGCACATGCCATCAGATCTTCTGTTTGTCTTCAGCCTGCCTGATTTTCCTCTTTTGTTTAGCCTACTGATTTCGATCTTTCCGCAAAAGTCTTTATAAAAGACACTCTTCTAGATTCGAATAAGCTTCTTATATCCTTTTTGCTTCGAACTGTGTAGATTACAGTCTTCCCCCAAAAATTAGTCTCAACTGACTTGTTGAAAAATCTACTGCAATTCTGCGTTACATCCCGACTGGACACAACAACTCAAAATAGTTGGTGAGGGTGCCGTTCTGGTTCTGAACAACTTTCTCTTTTGCTAGTACTTTCCAACCGTCAATCTTTTCAGCATATTTGTAAGATAGCGATTATATAGATTGTTAAAAACAAGTTCAGATGATCTTGTGGGTGTTCTGAGCATTAGCATCGTAGAGCCATGCGGATTTGAATCTTGTATTACATCGAATCATAAAGCATCCAAAGTTTAGGAGTTTTTCTTGGAGTACTACCGAAAAAAGGAATAAATTAGAAGACTGAGGAATTCCGAGATTTAACTAATCTGGAAATGATTAAACAGTGATCTATCAAGAGATTATAAATCCATAACTATGGATTAGAGAAGTTAACAGAGAAGTTTAAAGAGGATTTGCTTGAAGTACAACTTAGTTAGACAGTCAGAAGGTAACAAAAATATTCAATCTGCTTTATATATCGGAGTTCGCAACCATTTGTACTACCCCTCTGGAAGTGGGCTATAGGATAAAGGCATATTTTCCAGTAAATTAAACTCAATGACGGTCCTCGTGAAACAGCGAAAAGAAAGCATCAGAACGATTGCTTGTTTGTTTTGATATCTGTGGATGCTTTAGTAAAAAGCCATGATTTCGAAGTCTCCGGCATTCAAAACTTACGCTGAGATACAAATCGGTAATAAATGTAATCAAAACTGCACTACTGCGACAGGGATTTCCCAAACTAAGTGTAACAGAGTGGAACTCCGCATCAGTAGACTGTTTGACATAGCCTTGAGCAATATAGCCGGAGAGAAAACAAATACGACTAAAGCTGCGATGGCCAGGTCTGATAGACGAAAGTCATCTACCTGTGGTGACGATGAGAAGGTTAGTCAACAATGCGGCTTTTTTGTGAAATCAATGTCCAGCAGTACCCAAAGGTGGTGTCACTCTAAAGAAGTTATTGAGCAGAAGCTCAGGGAGATCGATGCGAATGTTAACACCAACTTGGGGATGCGACAACAATGAGAATGGAAACGTTGAGAGATGAATTAAAGAATTTAAGTACCATACAGGCGCAGAGTGATCAAAGGATAGATCTGTTTACCACAGCAACAGGACAAAAGTAATAGGTAAGTTCAACCAAGTACGCATCGATTCGTCAACAGTCAACAAATTTGATACTTCCAAAGATGCAAACTATCGACGAAAAGCAATTCAGACAGATTGCAATGGACTAATGGTTTCCGAGATTATTAAAACCAAGATAAAACAAAGAAAGCAAAAGGCGTCACTTATTGCCAGAGGATTCGATTAAATTGAAGATGTCGACTATAAGGATACCTAGTCAACAACGACGTATGCCAATTCAATCTCATAAACCATGGTGCTATTGAAAAGAACTTGAGCTTTATCAAGTGCTTTTCATCAGCTTATTTTAATGAATAGATGGAAACAGTCATGCGGATAAGAAGATTACTGATTAAGTGAACGACTCGCCGGGGCAACAAATAAGCAGGAGTTTGCTGTGCCTGATATTCTCGAGATAAAGGACATAGTCTATCCAGAGTAGAAGTCAAAAATTCCTCCGACAGTCTGTCCATCAGCGCCAGGTGGATTTATTAACAATTTACAGTTAATGGGAACAGGTTACCAATCTCGGCAAACTTACTATAACAAGAACCAAGTTTTCCAGAAGAGACGTAGAGAAAATCAAGTTTAATAATATGAAGTCTCTTACGCCTGTGTGCCTTTAATACACCAGACATAGCCTTTGAAGTTAACACATCTCAACAGTAATTCTAGGTAATAGAATGGAATGGAGTTGGATGTGTAAAAGTACATAAATAAAACTGTAAACGTTTACAAATGCTGGATATGCGAACGACAGAAAGTCACAATGCTTTTACCTATGGAGAAGGCACAAAGCATTCTGACTACAGCAAGTGGGGCTTTCGACCCAAAATTCTACCTCAATCATCAGATTGATATACGCTTTGATTCCACTTTCTGGGGGGACATGCCATCAGATCACCTTTGGACCTGTTGATACGAAAATCGTACTGCTGGTCACTGAGAAGTTTTCGCGTCTCGAGCTACTCGTATTTCATGAGGTGATGGTTTATCAGCGTTTCCACGACCTTGAATATATATGAAGTAAGTGCAATGGGACTGTATGAGTAGAGAGAATAAGATTCGCCTTATTCAGGAACGGAGTGCTGTTTTCCATCTGCTCGGAAAGAGTCCTGAAGAGTAGGATTGATGGAAAAGCTTGTTCAGTAGTTTTGCCAGCGTGGAAGAACACCTTTCTAGAAGAAGGAGATATATACCACGGATTTGTGAATGTTAAGATTTTTAAATACTCTTGCTAAAATAGGATTCGTCCCATTGAAGATTCGACGCACTCGAGTGTAAGTGGGGACTAAGTACAATCTGGAAGTGTTGAATGTCATTAAAAATGCATGTTGGGATGGAAGATGAGTTAGAATTTCTGATGTTTTTGACAAACGACCAAACATTTTTAATACCTTTGGGACATTATGGTATTTGTTGCCTCAGTTTTTGGTCGTGTCGAAATTTCACATGCGAAAGGCGTTGCAGTCATCCCTGTCTCGTTAGAACTTTTTTTTCGAAGTTTGGTTGATCCTTCAGGATCGAAAAAACCATCCTATAATCCGGATAGCCTTCGGTTTGGGACTGCCCACAGATCCTAATGTATCTTACTGCATTCATTAAAATCAGGATCCTTATTGGGTCGCTGGGCACAGAAGAATCAAGACCAGTTACACAATCCCCATTTCTTGGTTTTGGACCCTTTCGTGGCATATTTGCCAAGCAGACAAACTTTGAGCTATTGTAAAACGATGGATGGAAATGTTTTGTTACTGAAATAAACAAGCTAACGTTCTAAAAATCTTATTTCTTGAAACAAAGAATAAAAATAAGCCGAGATCTTAACGATTCCCAACTTTTCCTAATATACCAATACCGTCTGAAAAAATTGGGTAATTGTCCAATAGGACACATGTCGACTCTGTCTTGAAGACACCATCCAATATGCAATAAGCATTTCCATAAAGGCTTCACATCACCATACCACCTCTTCCTTAGTTCAGATAATTTTATGGTAAAATTAAAATTTTTTAAAATTTTGGAAGTGTTGGCGGCAACAGTTTAACAATTACCCTAAGAGATGGCAAATAATTTGGGAAATTTTACTGGGGTAAACACGGACTTCACTCTTCCGCTGAAGGCTAACAAATATTATCATCAAATCATAACTTGGCTTCCTTCTCTATCCAACCGCTCGTTCACAATAACTTTCTACCTATCGGCTTTTCGGACAGACGACTGATTCTACATTGTGTCGTCTTCACATACTTAACTATATGCACTGGCGCACTCAAGAATGTGACTATATATATGTATGTCCTTTAGTCTAGGTGATATCTTTACCCTTATTCTGGTGCACTCATTATTTCAAGGCAATATTTTAACCAAGAGTCCACATAGTTCTGAGATGTAGTAGATCTAGCTAGACAGTGCTTCAAGGTTTTCTCAAAAGGATTTATGGCGTTTTCCATTGGCCAGCAGGGGCCTTCTTTTTGCACTTCGGAGAGAAAAAAATCTTCTCAGAATCAGAATTTCTCTTCTGGATTTTATGTCAAAATGTGCTAGCACATACCAAAATGCACACGTCAAATAGATAGTATTGTGTGTCAAACCAGATTACTGTTTTCGAGCAATCGACTGTGTTTGGCTTCAAAGTCAGAAGAAGTTTTTAGTGTTTCATTGTAGTCCAAATTGAGAAATCAATAGAAAACGCCATAAGGGTCTACTCGACAGAAAAGGCATGTACGTCAATATTTTCACGCAAATTTAAAAATGTATTTTATTGGGAAGGTCATTCAGTACCTTACACAAAAACAAGTTTTGCTTTTTCTCAAAACATACACATCAATTCCAACTACGTATTCGTACGTACGTATTCCGCTTTTAGTTGGTTTTACTCTTTAGAGAAAAAAAGATGAACTTGCTTCCGACGTCTTCCTCATTTCATGTAGAAAGTTAAAACAAACAACCAATAAATGTATTTCGTAACCGAGTAGTAGACTGGCATGCACACAGATTCCAAATTCATTATCACCTACAGCTGAGGCGTCCCGTAACGTCCCGAGGTCAAACTTATAGTCACAGCTGCAGCTAAATGCCACAACACTGACAACATCAATTCAAACCTCACATTGATGCTAAATGAAAAATTAGTTCGAAACCATACAAAGCGTTATTAGCGCGAACTACAATATGTATTTATGGTAATTTTTAAATTTTTTTTTGCTCTGGCCACTAATACTCGTATCTTGTAAATTGAAGATGTTCGTTTGGAGTATATCTTTTGTGTTGTCTGTGACTGTTGATGTTGGTTATGTTCAAAGTGAAATCTCAATGCGCTGAGATGCCATTGACATTACTGGTTCGCTGCTGGTTCCCACATTAAATTAATCTGCAAGAAAAGAAACAAAAATTGTTTCGTCTTTAGTTAGTCGTAATGATTTAACTTCGCAGCCGAAATATGCAATCGATGAGCACTTGAGGCTTTTTGTGCAATGGGTTGACCCGTAACTGTACAGGTTTTAGAAGGGCTTCTCATTGCTTGGATCATGGTCATAAGGGACTTTCTCAACTTGGAAATGATCTTGTACTAAACGAGCTCCACTTAAAGTTGGGTCATTTTATATTCCTCTTACAACTGATATCACTTAGGTGTGGAACGTTTTTAAGAGATGGAAGAAAAAAAGGAATACTTTGGCTTTGACAAGGCACTATTTTCAGCGTTGGGTATCGGTACAGACTCTCGGCGACTTCTGCTTGATACTAGTCCAGCTAAGAAGGAGAAAGTTCAACGGAATGCATCCTCGTTGCAACCTGCTGCTGTCGAATGTTAATGCGTTTGGTAAAAACGACAGCTCTCATCTGCCATACGGATAGAGTACGGCGTATGTGTACTCGTTCATGCATAACGAATTGCGTTACGTAAAATGGTGTGGCAACTAAATTAAACAAGTTAACGCAGTTATAATCACACCTCTGCAATTTTTCAATGAAAAGTGAAATGTACATACGTACGAGTACTCGTATATGAACATATTTTTGTGTTTTTGGAATTCGCGTAACAAATGCAAATAATCCTCCTTCTCACTTTAGTTTGACCGTTTTCGATTTCTAACGATTTGTTTAGACTACAGGTCAAAAGCATGGAACGGATATAATTAATATACATATTAATGAAGGAGTCGAGGAGTCGGCATAAGATCAGATACTGATACAAATAGCTGGAAATTATGAGTATCATAAAGCTTGTGTATTGTATTAATATGACTATAATTTATAATGAAGACCTGCATCGAAGAGTGTAATAAAGTCACGTTGAACCCGAAGTTAATAGACACGCACGCAGCCGTCTTAGACACGTTTCTATATATGTACAAAGCGCAACAACTATCTGTCAGTTTCTCAGAAATCAATTGTAATCTGGTTTCGCCGGAAGGGGTTCAATTTTCATCAGAGCTTAAATTAATTATAATCAAAGTTAGATGAGTAATTATAGAATTATGTCAGTTTGTTGGCAGTATTGTAGTAATGCTAAATTCAAAATTTTTGGAGTTACCCTGGTTTGTTGTTACTAAATTTAGCGTGATGGGCATATGGGTGGTGAAACTTTTATAATAACCAATATGTCTATTCAACTTTCTCTTTATCCTTGATTATTTGGTTTATTGGCTGATGTTCCCTTTCAATTAAAACTGGCAAAGGAGATATAGATGAGCATGTCGCAGTCACTTTTTAGTTAGCTATTAATATTTGAATATCTCCCAGCTCTAAACATCACCCACGTTGAACGGCTTACTACTCGTAAACAACTGAATATGGTTTTAAATTTTAACAGCGTACCATACGCATCCCTTTTTCTTAATATTTAAGAATAATATCAAACTATATATGTAACTCGTTTAATTACATTTACGTTAATGCGCCACTTGTGTGGTTGGCTAGGTTTTCGGAATTTGGCGTCATTCCACACGTCGCTCAATTTTGTATAAATTCCAATTATCGAATCGCCTCCAAGGATTAAATTATTTTTCACCCAGCCTTTTCTTCGAACCTCTGCTTAAACTATTGCATTGCTTTTTGAGGTGACCTTCGTCGAACATGAAACAATCAATTATATTGTAAGTTTCTCAGCTTGAAGTTTTTCCACTATCAGTTACTTAATGTGTAGAAGTAAAATGTTTATTTCCGACGCTGCCATTTCGCAGACCAAATAAATTTAGAGAGATAAAAAAGAGGGATACCGATTTACGTTCGTTGGTCTTAAATATTTGAAAGTTATGATGACTAGGAAATAAATAGCGCGGGAGGGTATTCCATAAGTGAGCTCAGGCTTAGGCTTAGGAAAGGATTACGATATTTCGGAGTACGTCAGAAAGTGGTCTTCAGGCCACACTTATCAAGGTTGTTGAGCACTGGTGGTGAAAATAGCGACCGATGCATATACCTAGTATAAGCAATTGGTTTGGTACACGAAACACATTCACAACCAGATGAACCAGAATCTGAGGTAAGCGGATGAAGACTCAAGATAAATACAACCAAAATCGTAGCCCTTAGCCATTCAAGCTCTTTCACACCATTTAACATTTTTTCACCTCGAAAATCCAAAATGCAAATTTGGTGATATCTTAAGGTATATATGTTTTAAGGTGTTTATTATATTTTTAGAGAGCTTTTGAGAAAATATCCTTTATTTTTGTTTTTTTTTTGGTTGCGCCAAAGGGCCTGTGATTTTCAAATATAACAGTAGCCCGGGCTACCAGCAGGACTACGGTTAGGTATTATTTCGCGGGGCTGGTAAGCAATATATACTGTGTGTTGCTGCATCATCTGTTTTGTTCATCTTTTATGAACGTGCAAATCTCCATTAAATTTTTTTCTGACCGCAGCATTTGGTCAATTATTGACTGTGGATTTGGAAATGGCCAGCTCTCCATCCCAGAAAGTGTATGCAATGGAATATTACATGCTCTGTGTCTTCCTTCTGATTTGATCAGTCTGCTACCGTTGCACATATGGTTATTTGAAGCTATAGTAAAAGCTGTATATATGAGGGTATATTGAATATTTTTTTATCATAGTCTAGAAGTTGCTACACCCAATTGCAGTCTTACTTGTTACTTTAGTCGCTTGTGTTATCAGTTACTCGATTTCAAAGTTAACTGTCTAAGCTACTGTATAGTTCATTTTTCTGAGTGCATGCTTGTAGACGATATACTATAAGAAAATTTTCAAAGTTTTGTTGTCTTAGAAAAGGCTTTTTATTTTGGATCTTAAAGTTTAAGGTATGTACTACATTACGAGTATATGTGTAATGATGTGAATAAACAGTCAATGTTTACGTTGTAATGGGCTATTAAATGATGGGCTAAATATTCGGTATACTTTTTTACTTTATGTTCAAAAATTAGTCATTTAGTTGTACTGCCGGGTATTGCCCGAAGCAAAACGTTGCTACCTAGGATACTACAGTATATAGTGAGCCAATTTCTGAAGAATAACTTTCCGCATATTTCCGACTTCATTTTTAAGATTTCTTCCTTGAACTAAGGTGACTCTTTTTGAAAACAGGTATTTCTTAAATCTTCATTAGCGACATTAATTTCTTATAGAAATAGGCATGTCTGTGAAGGAAATCACTAGGAGAGAACTCTATAATTATATTGAAGACTGTGAAGAGCGTTCTATAAATGAAAAATTGGCTTATATGGAAAATTATATCAGACAATATAAATGATTTTTTTTTTATTTATTTTTTTTTTTTTAAAGAACTTAAGTGGGTATTAATACACTTAAAATGTCTGAGCACGTGTTAAGTTTTTAGGAAAATGGGACAGAGAGAGAAAGAAAGATTTTTGGGCTCAGTGGTTATTTCGCTCCATGGGTGGCATCCAACATTTAATGGGGAGACTAAATTATTAGTGTAATTGGACTTGTTGTTGTCTTAGAGGCAACGTGAATTAAGTTGCCTGAAAAAAAGAATGTCTTTCGGACGAGCCTGGGATTCGAACACCGAACCTTCCGATTTGGAAGCCAAGACACTACCATTTAAGCCACGGCCACCCACGAATTTAAACAAACATTAAGCCACTTTAAATCTTAATCAGAATGCGAATATGAAAAGTAGATCAAATCACCGACTACCTCGAAGCCGTAACTTTTAGCAGGTAACAGCAATAAAGTTAAACAACTAATTGATATAATCCAACCTTGTTAAAAATAATATTTAATTCATTCGCGTTGTTCAGGGTATTCAAATAAAGCACCGATGGGCTGTTTGCAGCGGAGAAAGCCCTTGAAATAGTTTTTAATGTAAAAAATTCAAAATTTACATTGAAGTCATCAGCATAGAGACGACCAATACCTGACTGACCTTTTACGAATTTGTATCATTATTTATTTTTAAAATTAAGTAATACAAATGTTGGCATAAAATTAAACCCATCTGTCCCATCAATAAATATCTCATTCACTCGACGGTAAGTGGGCGTGATGTAAGGTAAGAATCTAACAAAAATTAGTATTCATTGGTCTAGTTTTTTTTAATTCATTTATTTTGAATTTCCCAGTTATCAGCGTACAGATGCATAAAATTTGATTTCAATATCTTCTCTACAGGGATCCATTTGTTTTATTTTTATTATTTAAATCTGAAAAAAGAAACAAAAACAATCTGACATTGCACAAATACAAAAAAAAAAAATCCGTTCAGATTTTTCAAATTTATTGGATATTAATTTTACGAGTGTTGAATTGTTTTATTAGATTTCTGTTCAATTTAGATAGTTGAATGGGCGGCATCACCACGTTAGGTTGGGAATCCGATAATCATTTTGTTTATTTATGGGAAAAGCATAAATCAAAAATCAAATCAAAAAAAGTCAACATGAAGAAAAATAAATAAAACACTTTTTGGAGAAATTATATATTTATGAGTTCGCAGGAGGTGGGCTATTGTGTTGTGTAGAGATTCACTATTAAGATGTCAATGTATTATATTAACAATAGAAGTAACTTATGAAATAAATAAAATGATGCGGTTTTTTGCTTTCTATTTACATATCTCTAACTTGGATCAGCATATGTTTATAAACTGTAATGATTATACCAGTGCTATATGAGAATACATGTAATTCATGAAGAGTGGACCATTAATCTCAAAAAATGTTGATGCCATATCACGGAAAGAAGTGCTGTCCAGGGAGGAAAGACAGGGGTTATGAAGGGGTTTTTAATAGGGACATAACAATTTTGTTTTTTAATACAATACAAACGCACCCTTAAACTTTTTGATCTGTTAATATCAAAATGTCAGTCAGTGTTTACATTTCTATCATGTTGAAGTTAGCTGAGGCTATACATTTTGTAATCGATTTTCACTCTTTATACCTGTTGGAAATTTTGTACCCGGAAACTCTTAGCACATGTGAACAGGTACATATTTTCTCAACAGGAAGTCATAAATTAAAGGGTAAATAAGAAACGACCGTTGGAATTTCCCAAGACCAAACAATGTACTATTTGAAAAGCGTAGAAAAAGATGCGCCATTAGGATGAGGCCATTGCGAATATTTCTTTGCAGGAGTTCACATCAGCGATTTTTTTCAAAGTTTTGTTAAGAATCAGATTTTAAACAAAAATGGAAAAATTCATCTTATAAATCGGACAGATGTTTAAAAAATAATGATAAATGGTTAGACGGTGCAGTAAGTTTACCATTACGATACCATTGTTACCCAAAAAAGGACGATTATCGAGTTACTGAAAGTTGTGCAGAAATAAAACTTCGAGATATCTTAGACCCTACTGCGACACGGTTTTGTGAATACCTTGATGAAATTTTACAAAATATTACGGAAGAAGAAAGATGTAATCTGGAATTAATTTCTAAATGGGGATGCGATGCCTCTCAGCAGCAAAAATTAAACAAAAGTTTGAAAATAGTACTGATAGCGATGATAACATTTTTCAAAGTTCACCGGTGCCGGCAAGACTCAATGTTAACAAAGATGACCAGAAAAAATAATTTGGCAAAATCCCGTCCCATCAAGTCCAAGATTTTGTAGACCTATATATTTAAGGTTTGTACATGAAAGTAGTGATATCACTAAGACCGAAATAATGTACGAGTACATTAATAATCAGATTAATGACTTGACTAAAACAGAAGTACAGGGAGAAAATTAAAAAATCAAGCACACCTTATTGTTGACTATGGTTGATGCTAAGGTTTGTAATGCAGCCTACGATGCGCTACTATATATGTAATGAGACATCTAAAGATTTTAATAAATCAAATAAAAGGAGAGAAGAAAATCCCGATACTTTTCAATTTGGATTATCTTTCCTCCATGCAAGAATACGGCTTTTGAGTCCGTACTCAATCTAACCTACAGAATACCTATTGGGAAATTGCAAGCTCGATCTGTATCAGAGAAACAATTAGCTAAAGAGACAAAGATGCGCATTCAAAAAGACTTCAAAGATCAGATGTCGTTATTAGTTGATGTTCCAAAAGCTGGATGTTGATGTTCCAAGCGAACATAAAGTTGATGTAGCAAAGCTAGCTGTGTTTTGCAATGATACGGCACGTTCATATGTAAGTCTATACGGATGGCATCCTATACACGGCCACTGTTCATAAGATACTAACGCATGGACCCACGATTATCGAACATGCTATTTTATCAATAGGTCAACTTTCCGAAGAGGCATCAGAGACCCGTAATAATTGCATTTCCGGCAATATAGACAAAATTTTGCTAGAAAATTTTCTAGAACATCATGCAACATGAATATTCTCAACAGATTGTTGTTAGCTTCTGATCCATGCATATCATATGAGTCCTCTAAAGTAAGACGAAAAAGGGAACCTTTCTCAAAGGAAGCGTTAGAGTTTCTTTTGCCAATGGAAATCGAAAATGTGCAAGAGGACTATTCAACAGAAGAAAAGCAAGGAGAGAAATCGTCAGAATTAGGAAACTGATTAATTTATCTATCATCCTATCTAATTTACAGTATTTCAACCTAAAACAAACTTACATATAATGTTTATATCATAAAAAATAAAAATATATCAAAATATAATTTTGGCCAGCTTTTTGTATTAAATGCCACTATGTGCGTTGGTCAGATAGGAACTGCGCTAGCTGGTAGTTATAGTCCTCGTGTCTTCGATTTATTCTGTTTTGGATTGTCGGTATTAATTTAAACTTCCATCTGCCTTTTTCGTATTAGTCCAACAGGCCTGTCCAATATTTATTGACGCTGCCTTTTCTTCAATTTTAATCGTCTTGATGCCATTGGCATCAAGCTGGCTCAAGATTTTTTTATTGTATATTCTGAGCGTCTCGTGTGCAAGGGTGTTAATGGGGACCATTTCAGCTATAATAAAAGCTGCTTCGTCTAAGAAGGTTCGAAAACTCTAATTGTTCTTAGCGCGCAGACTCTGTATTTTGGCGATAGTCTGGTTTAGGTTTTAGACTGGGGAGGCATTCATGAGGATTGATGTTGTTACTCTGGAAAATAGAATTCTTCTAATGTATCCAGGTCCACCGATATTAGGCAATATTTGCGACAGAGCTGCCTGTATTTTCTAGGTTTTCTGTACTGCAGTTTGTTGCGCAACATAACTCCAAGGTACTTAATTGTTTCTTTGGACGTGGTGGTTTGGTTATCGATCTGAATATTGGTGAATTCAATAGTTTTCGACCTGTTCTGAGGACACCTTCGGTTTTATGATCGACCAGTTCAAATCCGGCAGAAATAAGCTAATCTTTTATCTAAGCGATTACTTCATTTATGGCTGATTCTTCTTCATGAATCTTTTTGGCTACTGTCGTGATGGCAATGTCGTAGACAAATCTAATTATACTTAATCTTCTTGCCAGCGTTAGTCGTAAGTCTTCGTCATACACTCTGTTTCATAACATTATGATCCTTCTTCTAGACACGTTTGCAATATTGCTATGAAGAAACCCGGTCTCTTTTTGAGAGCTTAACCGCATTATTCGGGATGCCGTCAGATCCAGAGGCTTTGCTGCCACCTATATTGCCGTATGCCATTAGCGACTCCCCAGTATGATTACTAGGACTTCCTCAGAACTGAATTCTCTTATGATGTTACACATGGTATCTGATGTTTGCGAGAAAATGTGCTTTGCTATGAATCTCATCATTTTCGACCATGTTATCAGGGGTTCTGCAGAGTTTTAGTTTTTCCATCACCATTCTATATGCTGAATACCTGCTTCTTGACAAAGACTTTTGGAGAATGTTGTTTTGCTTTCTTTGATGGCTCTAGGTACGTTGCGTCTCGCTAATCTAAGAGTGTCCATCCGTTGTTGGAAATCTGGTTTGCACGCTGAACTTTGCGCCGAATCTGTAAACATTTTCCCCGGAGTGCTTTTATTTCATCTCTCCACCAGTAACACGGTGACCACCAGACATTCCTTTAATTTGTTCTTCTAGGCATAGATGCATAGATGCATATATTGAAGGGGGTTGGTGAATCTTGGTTCAATTAAAGAAAAGCCCAATGTATGACATAACTGCCGCTTGTAAGAGTATATCTTGAGCTATTCTATAGAGGTTCAGGTTTATTTGTATTATCTGCATGGACTTTTGTTCGTAAAGCTCTCCGGAAGACTGGACATCTGCCAGCTACGTGCTTTATATCATCTGCATGTTCTTTCTTGTAGAACATACAGGATGATTCCTTGTCACAGTTCTTCGCTATGTGGTCTTCTATTTCATATCTCCTACGTAGTTTTGATCTATCTTCTGTGCTTATGCCTTGTGTAGCTACATATTTGGCCGAACTCAAGGTATTTAAAGCATTTTTTCAGCAACGTCTTTTCTCGGACTCGGCAGATAACACAGCCGATCTTAATTTTTCTCCGGGAGGCTGATAGTTTCAGTTTGTGTTCCGCCATACCCTTTGCCCAGCAATAGAACAGGCGACATACCTTCAATTCTGCATTGCCTTTTTATAGCTTCACAGATATCCTCCTTTGTGGTGACCTCATCGGGACCCTTGAGCTTGATGGCAGTACGATGGGTAAGGATTCTTAAATTTACTTGATCCCCCAAGGGTGTATTCATAACTGTACTTTAAATTCAGCTATCTCGTCTCCTGTCTCTTCGAATTGAATTAGGAGTTCCCCTTTTCGTGTTCTTCTGATTCTCCAATCGACTCCACACTTCGCGTCGACTTTTGTGCTACGGAGAATCTCAGCATAGTATAGATCGCCTAAAACTATAGTATTAGGCTTTCCACGGATTTTTTCTTTAGTAGGCTCTTGATTCTTGACTTGCTTCTTTTTTTTGACGACTTTGGACCAGATGTCCTTGTCGTTTCTTGTGGTTGGTTTGACGGTTTTTGATGGTACGGCTTCCTGGCCTTTTTGCGTTCTCTCCCTATTTCACGTACCCGCTTTGCTGACAAGATTTTTACTCCCAACAGCTGCGGATGGTTTTTGGCTCCGCTTCGAGTAATGGTTTTCAGCCATGGAGATGTCTGCGAGGATTATTTTTCCGAATGCATTCTTTGGTCTTCTTGTTGTGCATCGCGATTGCCGACAGTTCGTAAAGCGCTTTCATCGTTTCGATAGCATCTCTCATTGGCTGGTGGATAGAACGCCTCTTACCATTCTCCAACAATTCCATCAGTGTTTTTATCTGTTCTACCAGTTTGTCTAAGACAGGCTTGGTGGTTGCCTGGTGCTGTGTTTCCGCGGATTTTGGGGCGGCCGTGCTTTTCTCCGTAATCTTCTGAAGGGTTTGTGACTGTCGCCCGAACTTTCGAACTCTTCTGAAAGTGGTTAACTTTGTGATATTATTTATTTTTGTTAGGTCTCTACTCAAAGTCGTTATCGATGCCCGGGTGTGCAGTTATTTCGGGATCCCATGGTTGTCTATGAAACCAGTGAGGCCATGCGAGGGTTAACACAGTCCCTGATGGAGTGCTGTGCCAGAGCCAGATCGGTTCTAATAATGAATGTTACATCTTGATCTATACTACAAGCTTATCCTGACTTGTGGAGCAAGAAGATCGCTAACGAGTATGTCCCCTTTTTTTCCAATCTTCGGAGAGATTCCCAGATGGCACAGCTGCTAGGTGTTCGGCTGCAGAGGCTCTTTACGTTATTTAGCGAACCAGAATCCATCGGGAGATGCTACTTCTACGAAGCCTAATATTAATCGTTGCCTAATACTAATCAATTTTTGTTAGATGATGCGCCTTCATGCCGAGTCGCGGTTATCTTAAAAATGGAGAATTTTACAGTACTAATCGAAATCTATTAATATAGCGCACATTTAACGACATTTAAATAAAATTAAGCCAGAATCATTTGAGTTATTCAATGAATATCAGACATTTTAGAACCGTCAATGCAGTACTAACTACGATTCCGTAAATACGGCGAGTTTTAGATCTGATCGGTCAAAATTTTATGGGTGATAGGTTTTGGTGAGACAAAAATAAGAAATTGCATGACAACGGGGTAATCCCCTCTGAGGAAGAGGGAGTTAAAACCTTATTGAAATGCTCTCAGAATTAGTAGTTTCTAATAGAATATGAAACGTCGAAAACCAAAGAAGTTTTCTTTAAAAAGAAGTTAAAGTTAGTTCTTGGCGTGATCCATGGTCGCACCCATTTCTGCTAGTAGCATTTTTCGATGTATCGCCTGCATTTGATCCCAGATTTCAGATGTTAACTAATTACTTTAGGTACGTCCTGCTCACATATTTCAGATACACCATCCACGCTGGAGACCGTGTTTACTTGCTCATCAAAGCAAGTTTGTAATGAAATTGAATTCAATCCCAAGCCTTTCCATTGATGTTTCATTTTATTTCAAGGATTGTCCTGATTTTGTATACTCATGCCACTGAAATGCAATCCATTTTGTTTAGCTGGTCAGGTACGATCGATGATGATACATAAATTGAACGTTAAGTCAAATAAAATATTTGGACATTTGTTCTTATCAGCCATATCTTAATCGGAATGCGAATATGAAATGTGGATCAAATCACCGACTACCTCGAAGCCGTAACTTTTAGCAGGTAACAGCAATAAAGTTAAACAACTAATTGATATAATCTAACCTTGTTAAAAATAATATTTAATTCATTCGCGTTGTTCAGGGTATTCAAATAAAGCACCGATGGGCTGCTTGCAGCGGAGAAAGCCCTTGAAATAGTTTTTAATGTAAAAAATTCAAAATTTACATTGAAGTCATCAGCATAGAGACGACCAATACCTGACTGACCTTTTACGAATTTGTATCATTATTTATTTTTAAAATAAAGTAATACAAATGTTGGCATAAAATTAAACCCATCTGTCCCATCAATAAATATCTCATTCACTCGACGGTAAGTGGGCGTGATGTATTCGTACCTAACACAAATTAGTATTCATTGGTCTAGTTTTTTTTAATTCATTTATTTTGAATTTCCCAGTTATAAGCGTACAGATGCATAAAATTTGATTTCAATATCTTCTCTACAGGGATCCATTTGTTTTATTTTTATTATTTAAATCTAAAAAAAGAAACAAAAACAATCTGACATTGTACAAACAGAAAAAAAAAATCCGTTCAGATTTTTCAAATTTATTGGATATTAATTTTACGAGTGTTGAATTGTTTTATTAGATTTCTGTTCAATTTAGATAGCTGAATGGGCGGCATCACCACGTTAGGTTGGGAATCCGATAATCATTTTGTTTATTTGTGGGAAAATCATAAATCAAAAATCAAATCAAAAAAAGTCAACATGAAGAAAAATAAATAAAACACTTTTTGGAGAAATTATATATTTATGAGTTCGCAGGAGGTGGGCTATTGTGTTGTGTAGAGATTCACCATTAAGATGTCAATGTATTATATTAACAATAGAAATAACTTATGAAATAAATAAAATGATGTGGTTTTTTGCTTTCTATTTACATATCTCTAACTTGGATCAGCATATGTTTATAAACTGTAATGATTATACCAGTGCTATATGAGAATACATGTAATTCATGAAGAGTGGACCATTAATCTCAAAAAATGTTAATGCCATATCACGGAAAGAAGTGCTGTCCAGGGAGGAAAGACAGGGGTTATGAAGGGGTTTTTAATAGGGACATAACAATTTTGTTTTTTAATACAATACAAACGCACCCTTAAACTTTTTGATCTGTTAATATCAAAATGTCAGTCAGTGTTTACATTTCTATCATGTTGAAGTTAGCTGAGACTATACATTTTGTAATCGATTTTCACTCTTTATACCTGTTGGAAATTTTGTGATCAAACAAGATCATTGTTTGATCTTGGGAAATTCCGACGGTCGTTTCTTATTTACCCTTTAATTAGATGACTTCCTGTTAAGAAAATATGTACCTGTTCACAGGTGGTAAAAGTTTCCGGGTACAAAATTTCCAATAGGTATAAAGAGTAAAAATCGATTGCAAAATGTATAGCCTCATCCTAGTGATCGGTAGTGTATTTGTTCCAGTGAGACAACTAATCGTTCGAAATACCGAAAATATTGCAACCGTACGGTGCCGTGGAATAACGCCGGGCGCAATAACACCGAACTCCAAAATTCGGCTTTATTCCGCTTTCATAGAGTGAAATAACGCCGAATATTAACGATCGGCTTTATTTCACTTTTCATTGTTTTTAATATTGCTTTAATATAAATCAATTGTCATCATATCATGATAAAAATGATAAAATAAACGGTACCATGTCAACGACTAATTACAATTACAACTAAAATGCAATTGCTAAGATGTTATAGGTGCCTACCTGACAGTTATATTGACATTGTTGCGGAGAAAAGGGTGAAATCCTGTTAGCGAGCGAAGCGAGCCACCTTCTTCAAATTTGAGTTAAACACATATTTCAACATTGATTACAGTTCACTTGTTTTTCTAACAAATACAGTTCGCTTTGCAAATTCTTTTGCCTTCTCTTTGAATTCGGCTTTATTTCACAAGCAATGTTCGGCATTATTTCACTTTATGAAAGCGAAATAACGCCGAATGTCAAAATTTGGCGTTATTGCACTATTGTAATGTGAAAAAAACGCCGAATTCAAGAATTTGGCGTTATTTCGCTCGGCGTTATTTCACGGCACTGTACGTGCTTTAGTTCAAAATGGGCCAAATTAGTCGATTCCACGGCGTTCACAGGAATTGAGAATCTCTCAGTCCACATTGTGGGGAATTTTGTGTAAAGATCTGAGCATACACCCTTACAAAATCTAATTTACTCACGAAGTGAATTCTACTGATCATTTGCAGCACCGAAACTTCTCCGATTGGGCTCTGCAAAAGTTTGAAGAAAAACCTGAATTTCATCGAAAAATCATCTCCAGCGATGAAGCTCATTTTTGGGTTAATGGCTTTGCCAATTGGTGGTTTGAATTTCATGTCGGGGATGTGATTGATTTTTTCATTGATGAAAATGATCCTCATATTACGGTCAATGGAGTTTGCTATCGTGGGCGATATATGTGGAAGAATGGTGGAAAATTGCCTCTAAAAATCGATCGCTGCAAACGTGCTCGCGGTAGTCATATGAACGAGATCGAATTCCATACTTTAATATAACATGATTACTAGTACTACACCTGGAATAAATTTCAACCCGATACCTCTTTTCCATAGAGGACGATTGCTGGAATTTTCCCACTAGATATTTTGCTAAATTATCAAAAGGTCATAGATTCACAATATTTGTTTTCCAAAGCAAAATGCCTGGTATCTCTATGTATGGGCTTTCGATTTATATTCAAATCTTAGCACTATACAGCAGACTCTTTAGAGCAGGGATTCCCAATGTGGTCGATATCGACCCCTTGGGGTTGAAAACGGTTTCCCAAGGATCAACACAAACGAAAACGGATTTTGGGGGTCGACGAGGTCTAAAAATACCATTAATACACTCATCTACTAATTTATTTCAAGAGATCACAAGGTTATTACATAGCTAAATAAAGTTAATTAAAATATTCGTAAAGTGATTGAAAAAAAATTTATAAAATCCTTAGTTATCTAGGAGCGTTAATAGCATAAACATACATTTCTGCAATTTATGAAAAAGTAACAGGGTAAGTACCGAAAAAGGTTTTAACATTTTTCTAAGTATTTTTTGAAATGTACCTAAAATTATAAATGTTCAGTTTTATGATGGCAGACACGAAAAAAATGCAGACAATACAGTTTGGACTACTTGAAGTTTGGATTTATTTCATCTCTATCAAATCAACACTTGCCGATGTGTCCCATATGTGCATCTGTAACGATGCCATGAAGCCTTCACAAATGGAAGACCACTTATCAAGAGTACACGCTGACAAAAAAAGTAAGCCATTGTCATTCTTTCAATCACTTAGAAAAACTAGAGAAAAAGTCATCCATAAGATCGATGTTTGCGTCATCATGTATGCAAGACGTTGATGTTTTACGAGCGTCCTATAATATATCCTTACTAATAGGGAAGTCGGGGAAACCCCACACAATTGGAGAGCAGCTTATTTTACCAGCCATTGCGGAGGTCCTCAACAATGTATTCCACGCCACATGATATTATTAAGGGAATTTCGTTCAGAGACGAATAGACGAGATGGGTCGCGACGTGGAAAACATTTTATGCAATGTCTGGCAGACAAACAGATTCTCTCTCCAGTTGGATGAGTCTACATTACCCAGCAATGAAGCTCGGTTGTTAGGATATGTTCGTTATATTAAAGATGAAAATATGTGCCAAGAACTGCATTTTGCTATTTATTTAGAAACTGATACCAGAGGAGAATCGACAGTCGAGACAGCATTTAGTAGCAAAAAATCTGAGTCCTAGATTGCATCAGTATTTACAATATGTTATAAATGCTGTCAACAAGATTCGAAGCAGTTCTTTGTTCAGCTATGTGAGGAAAACGACGAAGTCTTTACTTGGTTACTTCTGCACACTGAAATTCGCTGGCTATCAAGAGGCTCTTGCTTAAGACGATTTTCAGCTGTTTTTGAATCTGTGTTGGAGTTTTTACAAGAAAAAGATCCGAATTTGAAAGAAATTCTGAACAATTGGAAAGCAGATCTTTATTACTTGACTGATATCTTTGGTATGTTCAACAAAGTTAATTTGCAGCTGCAGGGTAAACGCACCTTTGCGGGTAAATTCATCCTTTATACAAAAAATTTAAGCAGAAAAGAATACTCACAGTTTCCGCATTTTTTTAAATTACCAGAAATGCTTCAAGAAGATGTTATTTTATCATATGTCACTCACTTGGACGCATTACACAAGGATTTTGCTTAAAGGTTTGAGGATCTCTTAAATTGACAAATTCCTCAATGGATAATAAATCCGTACAATATCACAGCCATGGAAGAAGCCAGTGTCATAATCCAAGAAGAGTTCATTACCATCGGTACAGACGATTAGCTTAAGCAGAATTTCAACCAAGGCTATCATCATACCTAGTCGAAAAAGGCTACAGTGTGATTACAAACATTTTCACAAAACCAAGAAACCGTTTGAAAATCAACCAACGCGGAGATTTAAGGCTGCAACTCACCAATATTGAACCGGATCCATCACACTGATTTTTTTTTACTTTACTATTTTAAGTTTTTTTTTTTCTAAAATAATTACCTACTTAATATGTATTAATAATTATTAATTACACTTGATACTTATTGAATTATATGTCTATTTATTTTGTTAAATTTTGATGAGAAACTTATGTCAAGTTTGGCATATTTTTTAAATTCGTAAATATTTTGTATCAATAGGAAAAAAAACTAGAGATAGGATTTTTAAAGTAATTTGGCTATGGGGGTCTGAGGTTTCAGTTCATTTTGGAAAAGCGGTCTCTTGCCCAAAACATTTAGGGAATCCCTGCTTTAGAAAGTCCCATAAGGGCATTCTGGTCCGAAGACTGAAAATACCCCGAAAATATGTTGGATTAGGTCTGCTTGATTTACAAATAAAAAAATTGTACAAATAAATTTTTTACAAATAAAAAAAAAACAATTTTTTTTCTTTTCAAGTCCTTATTATTGTTTTTAAACCACGTTTTATTTGCTTTCGAAGAAAAACGAAATACATATATTGCTTCAGATACTTTTTTAAACTTACTCGTAGATACTATGTTAAAATAAAAACAAGGAATCATATATTTTGTCAATTTATTGCTATCAACAATTGATTGAGTGAATTTTTGAAATATATGAGTAACTGAAAGTTGGATTCATCTGGCGAACAAATATCTTCACTTTCTAAGCTAATGCTAGAAGTCTCAAAATTACATTGAAGTAGACAAGCAATCAAATTGAAAATTGCTTTTGGAAGAGTTTTCAGTTATTTTTACATAAGTTCTCTGAAGCTTGGAATTCAGAGATGAGATGTTATAAGCAGTCATTTGAAAATATCTTCATTATTCTGACGGGAACATTTCTTAGAATAGTTTTCGCGATATTTCTTAAAATATTTTAAGCTATATTCATGCCTTACTTCGGATAATTGGTCTATAACAAGAAGTGCTGCTGAAGTAACTTTATTTTTGGTCCATGGGTCCAAAGTCTATGCGCACTTGGAGTTTATATGCCTCCAAGGATATGTATGGGCAAAGTGGTTCGCAGTATCGATTGTGTATACTTGGAATTTATCGATATTTATTTTACGTCCACTTGAAATGGCTACCAGAATTAAATGTAGTTGATACTCAAAGTTTGTAGTTTGTTGATACTCAAAATTTCAGACAGTACATCTGCATTGCTAAAAAATCTCCCAGCAATTGAATTGTTAAACCAGGTTTCGATTGAACAACAGTAAGCTCCATTCGATCCTTAAACTCTTTTCTATACAAGCTCTGTTTGATGTCACTACTTCCTTATCTTCTTTTCTGGCCTGCCAATTATTAAGTGGAAGCTTATAGCTCATATACAAAAGACATTTGAAAACTCGAATGCAACAGTGCAACACTGATCCGAATACGAGTAGACCAAACTGCAATTCTCTGGGATTATTTGACTTTGATAACATTTTTTACATATTATAAAATTCGTTCGAGTTTGCTCCGCAGATAAAAGGGAGCTGAGAAGAGATAGTATTTGTTAACGCGCTAACACCTTCCCATCCACCATTGTAAAAAGAAGTTTGTGTGAAACTCGAATAACTTTTTCTTCAATATTAACTTCCAGGATATTTCAATTTTGAATTTGCGAATCAATTTTTAACATAAACAGTAAGTTGTGTTGATTCTTTGACCAAACAGATTTTTATTGGACGGCAATATTGAGAGATTTTCTATAACATACCAGTCGTTTACAACCTTTAGAGCAGTTCGCATCTTATAGCAAACGTCTTTAGGATATTAAATTTCACCATTTTAACTAAGTCGTCGGCATATCCTACTGTTTGATAGCCCAGATTGCAAAGTTTTACTAGTAGGTCATTAATGACCAGTGAGCACAAGAACGGAGAGAGAACACCTCCTTATGAACAACCTTTGACGGCTGAGATAGAGATTTTAATCCCACTGGAAGGTGTGGAGATTTTCCGGTTTAGGAGTGTACTAAACCAACGGTTTACCCTTGGATATGGATTCAGAAATGGATTCATATCCGCTATTATTGAAAACACCTTCAATATCTAGGAAGTCACAAATTGCAATCTTCTTTGTGAAAAATCAATAAGTATTTCCATGATTTTCAGAAAAAATGATGTAAGTCTTATGGGTCCATAAGATTTAGGTAGTTCACTAGGTTTATCTGGTTTGGGGATAAAAACCACTTTTATCTCACTCCAGGCTTATGGGATATATCCCTAGTTGAAGCTATGACTAAATAAGATGGTTAGAGTGGGAAGAATCTGCACCACACTTTTTGAATCAGTGCTGGGAAGATTCCATCTGATCCAGGTGCGTTGTATGTTTTAAATGAATTTATGGCCCATTCAACATTGTCTATGTTGAACAAATTTCCATCTAAGCTGTTACATTTGTTGTTGTACGGAAAGTTTGTATCTTCAGAACTGACATACTGTGTGTTGCTTAAACGGATGGAGTCTGGGAAATGAACTTCAAGTAGCACTTTTAGAGTTTCGTTTCGACAAGCTGTGAAGGTACCATCTTTTTTTTGTAACAGACCAAGGCTATTTAGAGAGAGAACGCGAGATCTGTGGTAGTTTATTCAAGTTTTCGCAGTTCTTTCTCCAGGAAGTTCTCTTGGATTTTCTCAATTCTTCATTGAAATTGGTTAAACGGACTTGTAAGAGTTTAGGTCCCAATTTCCGGTGTGTTTGGATTTTTTAAAAAAATTTCTCACCATTTTACGCAATTGTTCAAGTTGAGGGTTCCACTATGGTACACACCTTTTACCATATTGCTTGCCAATTTGCAAGTGCATTTAAATAATGAGAAATGGATTCATTAATTGATCTGCTACTGCATTCACGTCCCCAATGCTCTCATACACTTCTGCTTTAGTAAGATGAGCGAATTTGCATATTGCCATTTAGATTTTGATATATTAGATGATGATATTTCCACTTAGATGGCGCTGCAGTGCAAGGGTGAACCAGGAACTTAACCAACTATCCTCTCCAACTAGAGCGATACTTGGCCAACTGCTTCTAGTTGTGCACTCCATGATGTTTGTGCTGCACTTCCGCTTGTGCACGCCATCTTATTCTAGGTTTGTTTCTAATGCCTTGTCCCTTCTGGTATAAATCGGAGAATCGTCGGAGCGAAGCATTGGCTTTCAATCGCTCTCCGTGTTCTACGAAATAGATGTCGTATATTACTCATAAAATTCGCTGTTATGTTTCCTTCTCTAAACGGCCCTTCTCCCGCTTTTTTTTAACTCTTCGTCAGGATATACATGGTTTTTCCTTCATTTTCATCTCAGCCCGTCCTTGTCACCTTTTTTTTTAATGCTTACATGAACACCAGTTAAAATTCGCTGTTACCGCTGATTTGGCTTACGAGCTTCGTACAATTTTCTCAAGTATGATATGAAGTCTCAGTGAGACTTCGACCTTTACTGAGGTTATTCTACGCAATCTGACCAGTTTGGTAAAGATGACAAAACTGTGTTAGACATGACTCTGTGAAGCTAGTCTCTATATATGCATTAATATTTAAATAAAGAGGAAATGAGTGTCCAATGATCCGAAGTTCCCGATGATCGTAGTGTAAATATTTGGCCAATTGTGGACTTACTGTGCCTATAACCGCACTGATACGGCTCAATCAGTTTGAAATGTTGAGAAAGCTGATGCCTCTTTGGTTGGCGCAGTGTACTTCGGGATCGGACAGACGAAGCTGGGGCTCTACTCATCAAACCCAAATCGTGGAAATGGGTTTGTGTATGCTTTCAAGCTGGACATCTCCCACTGCTTTACTAAGTAAGTAGGTCGGCAGATAGACCATTCGGTAAGACAGTTATAAACATTTACGTTTATATAGTACACTTTGATCTTGTGGACGGAAACCTTCCATCTTCATTTTCTATCTCTTTTTCCTCTGCAGAAGCTGATATTCTTGCCTTCCTTCTATTGACTATTTTATAGCCAGACAACCGTCATGTTGTTCACGCTCGTAAAAACATTCTTTGATAGAGCCGTCTATTTTTTTTTGTGGGGAAGTGAGTATATACTCGTAACATTCTGATTTCGGCATTTAACCTTGATACGGATTCTTACATTGTGTTAGTTCAATTGCCGAAAGCTCACAACTTCTTGCCTAATTATACCACATACGACAAATCCGCACCTAAATATAAGCTGGTAATGTTCGCTTTACCCATCACTGTAGGATGTAACATACGAGGGCGTTCAATATATTCTCGGTATCGATATGAAGGAAAATGCGAATTCAATTTAAATTGTTTTTATTTTTCAATATAATCTCCCCTAACATCAATGCATTTGTTACATCTTGAGATAAGCTTTTTTGAATCCTCAAAAAAATAAATTTCCTCTTTCTCTGCAAAATACCCATTTATTGCCGACTTGAGTTCTTCATCATCCGAAAATCTTTTTCCACGAACACATTTTTTCAAATCCGGAAACAGGAAATAATCACTAGGGGCAAGGTCTGGACTATAGGGTGGGTGTTGGATTTCTTCGAAACCACAATCTCGCGCAGCAGCCTTGGAAACTCGCGCCGTGTGA
This sequence comes from Volucella bombylans, assembly GCA_949129095.1. Taxonomy (NCBI): domain Eukaryota; kingdom Metazoa; phylum Arthropoda; class Insecta; order Diptera; family Syrphidae; genus Volucella; species Volucella bombylans. The sequence goes on along the minus strand of OX422140.1, from coordinate 122,390,398 downwards.
ACAGGAGCGTTGTCATGAAGAAGCAACACACCCGCTGCGAGTTTACCCCGTCTTTTCTTTTTAATTTCCTCCCGCAAATTATGCAAAGTGGAAGCGTAGGATGTGGCGTTGATGGTTTCACCTTTTTTTTTGTACTCAATGAGCAAAATTCCCTTTGAGTCCCAAAAAACTGTGGCCATGAGCTTCCCGGCAGACGGAGTGACTTTTAAGTTTTTCGGGGGGTCTGTTCCTTTTTTATGCCACTGCATGGACTCTTGTTTGCTTTCAGGGTCATAGTGGTGGATCCATGTTTCGTCCCCAGTAACAATTCGATCCATAACACCGTCCGCGTTCTCACTACACATCTCCAAAAGCTCTCTACAGCATGCGATTCTCACTTTTTTCTGAGGCGCTGTGAGCATTCGTGACACCCACCTTGCACTGACCTTTGAAAGGTTAAGATGGTCGTGAAGAATGGTGTGAATGGTACCAATTGAAAGCTTGGTGATCTCTGCCATCATTTTCACCTTTATTCGGGCATCCTCAAGAACAAGTTTTTCGACTTCTTTGATGCTTTCTCCCGTACAAGCAGTAGCCGGGGCGCCGGAGCGGGGGTCGTCTTCAATGCTCTCTCTGCCTCTCTTGAACTCACTTGACCACTTTTGCACAGTTGATAATGAAGGTGCGGAACCCTGGTAAATAGCCACCATCTCTTCATGAATAGTTTTTTGACTTTTTCCTTGCTTAGTGAGAAATTTAATTACAGCGCGATGCTCAATTTTCACCATCATCGTCTCAGTTGCCATTATGATTCTGTTTAACTAGAGATAAAACGCGAATTAATAATCACATTTATATGAAATTTTACATGAATGCACTAAAATAATATTATTACTTGATAAATAAGTCAATTTATATATACAACCACAGCTTCATCCCGATACCGAGAATATGTTGAACCCCCCTCGTACATTTTCATCCTTTTTTTCCCACCAAGCGTTCTGGATAGCGTTGATATCTGCTTTATGGGCCTCCGCCTAATTATCAAGGCTTCGCCCATTAATGACGTTGTCTAATAATGAACGGGGGCAGAGCAAAGTACTGGTCTTATCGTAAACATCTTTAGATTACGCTACCGAAGGTTGCTACGATTCGATCAGTCATAAGTTGCCGGTCATAGGTCTTGTTGGCGGCTGGACCACCGGTAGTCTCTACCAGGACTTAAATCACGGTACCGTGGGAGTCAGGAGCCCCCCGGATCTCGGTCCGGGCCTGACTTGAAGAGGTAGGCCCCCTTGTGGGAGCGTCATGGTGGCAGTGGTTTAAACCCAAAGACGCGGGAAGGGTCTTCCTTTGGTTGAACCAATGTAGAGTTGCAATAAGTACTGGGTGCTGCGATCCTAAGAGCAGTAACAGGGTTTAGGTCAGCCTCGACTCATACCAAGAGTGGAACTTGTGGCGGCAACACAGTTCCGAATTGGTATCTCAGGAAGGCGGCAGAGCGATGGCAAGGCGTATCCTTGCCCCCATGGATGTATGGGCATCCCGTAAACATAAGTCTACATGACAAGTGGTTTACGTTAAAAATCAGACACTATATCTGTTTTATAATAGTCTTCCACTGGTTGTTCGTCTGCGCGTGGCTTGCTTAAGGCACGAATATTCCGTGTATGGATTCGAAAGCAGTTTTTTTAATGTCGTTTTGCTAGGCCATCATAGATATACCCGTCTTTATCAGAGCCCCTTGGTTACTTGACAAACGTAATGGGCAGATTGTTGTACACACAATCATTAACCTGGTGGACCGGACCTTTCTGGGACAAATTGTACAAAAGTCCCGAGGGCTCTTCTGTGATTAGAGAACTGGTTTTTTACTGTTAGCTTGTTTGGTTCGCCATCTAGCCTAATTCTGAAAATTCTTATTGACCTTAACTCCAAATATAATACGTTGAAGTCATAGCCTATATAAGAAATCTGCAATGCTGGCAGTTGCGGTATTCCTGGCTGCCTCTTGACGGCTTACACATCTTAGCTGTAGCTTCCTTAGTATTCGTCCATGCATATCCGCAGCGATGAGATTTACTGGTTCCTTTGGACCTCTTAGATCTTGTCATTTAAGGTCTCCACCAATTAATTGCCTTTTGCTGCCGAGGACGCCATTAATTCATATGATTTATTTTAATGTTACTACCGAATACTGAGGGCCTTAATGTTGATACTTGCAGTTTACTTATCCACTACGAACTGCTGATCAGCTATTTGGCAGCACCGCAATAGCTATTGCCTTCATCATAGCCATCATTTGAAACTCAAATATACTAATGATTACGTCCTAGACTTTTGGCAGGACGAGATTGCTGACAATTTTGCAGAGCAACGAGGTTCGTGTGTAGTTGGTTCTTATGTAAATTATAAAATACATATGAATAGAGTTTCATTATTTAGAAAATTTAATTTCGACTTCAGAATAGTCGCGTTCTATTTCCTCTATAATTGATAGAGTTACGAAGCAAACTCAAAAGGACACTACAAGCAGAAGAAACAATTGTAATTGTTCATCGCACAGAAAATTTTATTCATTGAAATGAACGAAGCAGTCCCAGCCAATTGAACGTAATCATATGAATAAAATAATAAAAAAGTAATAAAACAAAAATCTAAACAACATATTGTCTTACAGCAGGCTTAACCGATTCCCATTCCAAGTCGTCTAGTTTGCAATATTTTCTTTAATTCCATGCATATATATTGCAGGCATAAATTCAGTTAACACCATTCGACTTCCATTATATTGTCAATACATATCAATACCGCATCCTAAATACATTCAAATAAATTTAACTGGCACAGTCATTGAAAATAATTATGCGATACATCCATAGGTTGGCTATATGATTTCTTAGTTAATCCCCTATCTATGCTGTCCAAAACAAGCATCGTTTCGTCGTCACACAATGGACTAAATCCATTGACAACCCTACTAATGAGTGTAAATGTCCAAAATGTGTAAATACGACGATTTTTACCTTAAGATATTCATAATTTTTACATTTTGAAATACTCGTATCAATTGATTAAAAAAAAGAAGACTATCCACAGATCTATAGAAAGTCTAGGCCGACGGAACCATCCATCCAAAGGTCATTGTTTTAATTTTAATCAAAACTGATATGATATACGAGTACTTATTTACAATTGAGCTTATTTACAATTGAGCTTGAATCCATATCTTGCTGTGGAACTACGAATATACTCGTACTAACAAAACAATCGTCGAGCAACGAATTACAAGTCAATGTTTTATAAGAGATATGCGTTTATCTAGTTGTATCTGCATAATCTATTGGTCGATCTGAATTCAAATGCCTGTTTGATTGACCAATTAAAATCTATCGCTCATTTGCCTTTAGATACGGTCTACGGCTTAACATACGAGTGTTGCCCCTTCCAGTTTGGTGTTTTTGAAGAGGGGTCCATCAACAATCTGGATTGCATAATAATTTGTTAATATCACAAATCCATTAAAACTTCATGTCAAGCCGATTATCTATGGACACTCCGATATGTTTATTTAATTAGCGCGCGCAACTATCGCATAGTCTCGATTTATATGAAATTTATTACAGTGATTAACAGAGTCCATTCCCATAGATGAAATGCGAATAGTTATCGGCGATAAGGAGGCAGAAGAGGTATTCTTCGGAGGATACCTTGGAGTTCATAGGCGATATCGCCGTGGAAGAAATTATGCATTACCGAACGAGTGTTGGAAAGTTATCATGAAAATCGATGGATTTACACTGGGCGCTCGCGCCCAGAAGATATGAAAAAGATGCGCCAACTGCGAGTCTGTTCCATGCTTTGAATTGATAGAGACTTTTGAGGAGGGAATTGATGGGCGCTTCTGCTAGGAAAAGCCTCAAGTGAGTGGTGCATGCATACTTATGTACATTTATTTGCGTGTGGTGCACGTCGTGCAACATGGAAATCGATTTCACTTTTCGCTTGCATTTCATTTCGATCGTTGTTCACAGGAACGATGAATAACTACAGTAAATTATGGAAAATAAAATTGCAAACTCTGAAGAACTACATTTATGAAAGGTCAGGGATGGTTTTACTTTCGCATCAAAATGGATGTAATAACTATGATATTTTTTAGGAATGAGCTTCCTTTTCTGTAAAGTAACTATCTCTGCACATGATTCGTTTAACACGAGATGAGCAACATGTACAACCGTTAAGTGTAAAAATCTTAACTACTCGTACTTTTCGAAGCTCGATTATTATGATGACATTTTTAGTATGGATCCATACACCAGCCCTTTGTTACCTGATAATTCTGCCCTTCTTTACTCTTGCAAAGCAGCTGGAGGTACGATGAGTTAGGGCAGAAGCACGAAATAGCCTCATATAATAAAAATCATGCGGTCACAGGATATTGGACCCAAGATTCTAGAGTAGAGTAAAAATGATTGCTATCATACAGGGCAGGGTGATAGGCAGAAGTTTCGCAGTGGTACCGTCTTAGACCTCAGACCTAACACTGAGGGCATTTGTTTTTTCTGTCTTCACATAGCACTCTGACAAAGAACTAGTCCATTTTACTCCTTATAAGTTACTTTAATGAAATCTTTCAGTCCTTCGAAGAAAGATAAGTAAGCGCTTCGATGATAATGAGCGTACTGGGTCAAAACTCACCATGTCAACGCCGAGTACCTGCAGCCTGATGAGAGCGTAAGCCTGACATTCAAGAGGCAATGCTCTGGCACTTCACGATGCCATCTTTCCAGCTGGGGAACTTCTCACTACTTAGAGCCGTCAGGAAGCATTCGTTCGGTCTGCCTGCAATCTGGGGAGTCATGCCATCTGCAGTTGAGCTCATATGAAACCCAACTGCAAACAGACAGATCAGTTCAGGTACTGAAAAACTCTCCTCTAAGCCTAGTCTAGCAAGTTCACTGGACATTTTATTTCCCGTGATCTCATTGTAACAAGGGACCCAGACAAAACTTAGCAAATTTAGCCTTCCGACTCCGTTCAGTGATGTTTTGCATTCTCGAACTAGCTTGGAAGTCGTAAGAAGGTACATAAAGATTTCAAGCATAGCTCGACTGCTGCGACAGATGGAAATGCTTCGTCCCCTCCACTGGTTTCTCACAATATAGTTCGTTCCCATCAGGATTGCATATAGCTCCGCTTGGAAGACAGACGCGAGTTTCCCTTGTGGAATCTATCGTCCTCCAGAAAGACACCAATGCCGCTTCCTATATTGGCTTTGGAGCCATCCGTGAAGATTCGACTGCATTATTTTCCTGACCGAAAACAGTCTTGGGGCAGGAGTTCTGGTGGCATTGCGTCAGAAGGCATGCCCATAATATCAGAGTTAAAAGACAGCCGGCGCGCTGTCAAAGCCCCAGTGCGTCTTGTAACAAAGACAAATTATTTTTAAACGAAGATGGCTTTGAGAGTCCAGTCCATGATATGATTATCAAGGGGAGACTCATCAATGCGTGTAGAGTGAAGACAGGTGTGCTGTGAAAGCCCCCATGCAGCCGAGACAGACCGTTGTTTGGAGTCTATTAAAAGCAGCAATCACGTATTTTCGTGAAAGCTTGTTCCACATGACAACCGACGCATAGGATATCATTGGCCTTATCACAGCTGTTTGGGATCTAAAGGACCCTTCTCGGTTACAGGCACCTTGTCATGCCGACAGCTCCTTTGAACTGCTAGAAGGCGGATAGTACCGAAGAAGCTTTAGACGTAAGATGTTTAGAAGTTTGTTACCCAGGATGACACCCAAATATTTAGCTCCTCTGATGATGCCTTTAATCATAGATGAGTCAGACCAGACAGCTTCTTCCTTCTTGTAAAGAGAACAACCTCAGTTTTGAGAGGATTGACTGAAAGCCCATTTCTAGTTTACTAATCGCCGATCATGTTGCCTTGCACATTAGAATAGACAGTCGCTTAACACGATCCAACAGACAGCACAACTACATTATCTACATATGGATGTGCAGAATTATTGAGAACGTTAAGCAGTGGAGATAAAATGCCGCCTTGCGGGTAACCCCTATTTGCCCCCGTCATAACATATTGGCCACAGTCAGCATTGCTTTGATCCACAAAACTTGTGATTCGTCTACGCCGTGTTGTCTGACCAAATTACAAATGCCGTTGTCGTAGCGTTGTCGAAAGCACCCTCAATGTCGATGAAAACTCCCAGCGCACATTCCTTCTTGTCAAGTGCGCCTTCAATTCTCCTGCATACTCGCAGCATATTCCATGTTGGTAAGCGTGTTTCATCACAGACACAGATTGCATTTGCAAGGCAGTTTTTCGCTCATGGATCTAGAATAAGAAGGAAGTCTGACTTATTTTTTCCGATTTTCGGTATAAAGGCTATTCTCGGTTTCGGTATGCATGCCAGTGCCAGGTGAATGCCAGTAGTGAAGATTCTTCTCAGACTTACCAGCAGCTGAATTATACTTTTTTGTAACATAACTGGGTATATGCCATCGGTGCCAGGCGACTTGAATACATCAAAGGGAGCAACAGCATGTGTAATGACCTTATCCGTCACCACAGCCGATGAGATATATTAGCTACGGCATGTCGTCTTATTCAGCTCACTTCAGTAGCTTCGTCAATAGGAGCTGGTTACCCGCGAAGTGAGCCTCAAGCATGAGACTCTACTTTCGGCTCAGCCTAGGTTCCAGCCTAGTTGATCTTCCCATTTTGAGGACTTTGACCAGTCTCCTGGTTTCAGTTTCTAAATTTTCGCAAAAGTTTTTATAGAATAGATTCTTCGAAATCCAAATAAGCTTCCTCCAAATAAGTCTTAAGTGACCCGTTTAAAAGTTTTCTGGTTTCTTTACGAAGACGTTACAGAAATGCGTGTCACCAAGGGACGGGCGATCTGCAGGATTGGTTTCTAACTGTATATGGTATGCCATTTCAAAACACTTGGTGAGGGTACTGTTCAGATCCTGAACACTTTCCTCTATCTTTTGTTTTGTCCTGAGCTTAAGGGGAGAACTGTTGGACTTGTCGAACTCCTCCTTAAAATCCACTAAGGGCCTAGTCATTTTTTTTTAAATAATTTACGCGCGCCTAAGGGGCTGATACCCTTTTACTGTTACCAGGGCGCGGGCGGATAGGAAAATTAGTTTTTTGGAGTGGTTTGAAACTCAGGTGTGTTTGGTTTCGATATTCGCTCTCCAGTGGTGGGAGTCCGAATAGGACGGAGAGATTTTTCTTCACTCAGAGTGATTCGAAGGTTATAATTCACAATATTTTTTTGTGCTTGAAACTCTACAACAGCCAAATCTACGTGTCAGTGAAAAATGAGAAACTTGAAAAACTTGTCAATAAGTAGGATTCGAACCTTGACCCTCCGAGTAAGAAGCGATTGCTGGTACCACTACACCACGGCCACCCCTAAAGGGCCTAATCATGACGAGAAATTTTAACATTCAAACCCGTAATGTGTCTACGCAACCTCGAAAATCTAAATGAAAATGGCAAGCGGTTTATCAATTTCTCCAATAATAACGCAAGGTGATCGGAGTTTCATTTGATATACAGTCAACACCGTACTATGTAGACTACGATTAGCCGGCGATTTAGAAGTTACCGTTCTGATGTCCGAATAAGCGGGGAGGCGATACCGGAATGAACGCGAACGTAACTTGAGTCACTAAAATACCGATTAGAATCGAAAAAAATCAGCAGATTTGAGCTACATATGTGCTGATCTGTGAAAAATGTTTTTGTAAACGTAAACCGATAGCAAAAAACTATTAACTGGAAACGGATCGAGGAGCAGCAATAAAGAGGTTTGAACTTGAAGCCCAATACCGTGTCAAAAGAAAGAAAGTACCTCGTAGTATAAAATATGACAAACGTAGCTCCACAGACCGAAGACTTTACAGGCGAATAATTTTTATTCTAGAAACTTGTGGGGATGTAGCCAATATAATTCTGAGTAGGATCGAATAACACCTAAATCCAACTTTTGATTAAGATCTTTCTTCACTTCACTTTTTATTGACTTTGAAAGGGCTTTCGAGCTCTTGAAATCTATATGAGGAGTCTTGAGCAGAAAGAATGTATGAAATCATCGTTATTGTTCAGATTACTTATGAAGATCCAAGTTTCGTGCATGGTACGATACACTTTCAAGTCTAAGGCGGGGTATAAGAGAGTTATATTTAATTGTTGTATCTTCGGGGACTGATAAGCCAAGCTTTTTTTTGCTCATTCTCCATCGGTCTATCCTGAACTTAGATTCCGAGGTATCCACAATAGGACCGAGGTCCAAAAAACAAAACCCTGAGCTTGTTACTTAAATTAACGTTGCTGAACAGTAATTCGAGAAAGTTTATAGCTGTCGATATTTTGTCCTAACGTTAAGCCAGTACTTCAAAGTTTTAGAACTATGAAGCGTTGAATTTTGGTTTTTACAAAATGTCGCTTACGCCTCCCACATGTCCCACAGACTTACTATAATTTTTTTTTTTTTTTTTATAATGGGCGCGCGCTCAAGAGGTCTGTATACCCTTAAGGTGATTGTTCACAGCGCGGGCAAAGGAAATTTAGGGAGGAAGAAAAGAGAGGTACCGATGTACATTGCTTTTAAATGTTTGCAAGTTATAACGACCAGGAAATACAGAGATCGGCTTAGGAACGACTCACGATATTTTAGAGTACGTCCGAAAATGGGCTTGAGGGTATACTGATGAGCATTCATAGCGAGACGGGTGTTACGGTTGAAAGTTTGAATGGGCGGAATGCTACTGGCGATTTCAGTGGAGAACTGGTGGTGGAAATAGCGATAAAACAAAGTGAGACAGGGGACATTACGTCGGTGTTCGAAGGTATCAATTGACTGACTGATATTAGTGTCATCAATGAGCTTTATCGCACGATTTTGAATCCTATCTAGCAGGTGCAGAGATGTTTTAGGAGCACCTGACCAGATGTGGGCATTGTACTCCAATTTTGGGCGGATGAATGCCTTATATATTGAGGCCAGATCAGAGGGGGTAAAATATTTCTTACATCGCTTGAGGAAACCTAGACATTTCACTGCATTTTTGGCGATATCAAATATGTGGTCATTCCAACGTAAGTTGCCATTGACACACATATCGAGAATGGACAATTTTTCGGTTTCGACGATGCAAGTGCCATTCATAGATAATGGCTGGGTGTTTAAATTTCGCTTTAAAGACAGCAGACAGCATTGTGTTTTGGAAGCATTAAATTCCACTCTGTTGATAGTTCCCCAATTGGTTATGCTGTTGTTATCGGAATTTAATGAGCTTAGCATACGCTGCCGTTCTCGTTCTACAGCCAAAGAGCAGGGCCGTGAGTCCGGAAACGAATATGGAAAGCAGAGAGTACTGTCATTAGCAAAGGAATATATTGGATTAGACGTAGCAGACAAGAGATCATTAATGAAAATTAAAAAGAGTATCAGAGACAGAACAGAGCCCTGGGGCACACCAGCATTTATTTTGTGAATATCAGACTTGAAACCGTCCAAGACAACTTGAATTGAACGTTCCGAAAGGTAATTTCTAATCCATTGAAGAAGAGCGTCGTCGATCCCAAATGCACGCATTTTCGACAAAAGAGCTTGATGCCAAACTCTGTCAAATGCCTTAGAAATATCAAGTGCAACTATCTTGCTTTCGCCAGATTGATTAACTCTTTGGTTCCACTTTTCGGTATGATATGGACCAGCGGATTTATGTATGTTGAGATCTTTAAGTACTCTTGCTACTACACGAGTGCGAAAGTAGATTCGTCCCATTGAAGATTCGACGCACTCAAGTGTAGGCGGAGACAAAGCACAATCTTGGAGTGTTGAGCTGGCCGCAAAGTGTGCAGCAAGCAGATTGACCTTATCCAAAGAGCTGACAGCTGCAATGTCATTGTAAATGAGCGTTGGGATGGAGGATGAGGCGGAATTTCTAATGTTTTTGATGAGCGACCAATAATTTTTACTGCCTTTGGGACATTGAAGTATTTTTTGCCTCAGTTTTTGGTCGTATTGGAATTTCACACGCTTAAGAAGGGCGTTGCAGTCATTTCTGGCTCGTTTGAACTTTTTTCGGTTTTCCTCTGTCGGGTTGGTCTTGTAGGACCGAAAAAACATTTTTCTAACCCTGACGGCCTTTTTACAGCTCGAGTCGTACCAAGCCTTTTCTTTTGGTTTGATACTCTTCATCCGATGAGGAATAAAGTATCTCATTCCAAAGAGAATGGTGTCTGTAATCATATCAGCAGCGGCATCCACGTCATTATCGAGGAAGCATAACGACCAGTTAAAATTCCTAAAGAAGCTGTCCGACGAGCCTAGAGGGGAGAGCACATCAATGTTGTACTTATCAGGGTGAGAAGTTAAAAACAAGTCCAGGGTGTTGGCGGTATGACTATCAACGTCTAGTATTCGCGTGGGCTTATTTACAAGCTGCGTTAGGTTGTTTTCCGCAGCGAAGATGTCAAGACACCGTCCTTCGGGTGTTGTCTGTCCAGAATGTCGAATCCACCCAGAATTGTGTATATTGAAATCGCCCGTAATAACGATTTCAGTATGAGGATATAGGGATACAATTCTTTGAATGGAGTCAGACAGCGTATCAAACTCGTTAAAAGTTGAATTGCTGTCCAGTTTGGGGCTTCTATAAATAAAGCAGTAGTGGATAATTTGCTTACGGAAATGGAATTTTAACCACATGAAATTGAATTCCGGATTGGAACATGGATCACATTGTGGTGGAGTTTGGTAAGCTACATCACTACGCACATAAATGGCGACACCGCGGTGAGAGAAGAATAATGGCACTAGTTCGTAGCCAGGTAGCGTCAGATCAGAATGATCTGAGGGGTGTGGACGGGGATCTACCTGTGTTTCACTAAGTGCCAAAACAGCTGATCTGTACTTACAGACGTGAACGTACGCAGAAAAGTGATTACTTTTTAGGCCGTCTACCGTCTACGTCTACCCTGAATTCCCTAGTCATAATCACAGACAAACACAGAAAACACAAACACCGACGATACTAAGCCTTACAACCAGCCGGATGAGTATCTCAGCTTACTTGCTGCTTCTTTTGTAAACGCGAAGTTCGTTGAATATACAAGTAACAAGAGACAGCAGACTTTTGTTGCTTAAAACTGTAGCTGCCCATAGTTGCATTTTGTCCGAGTCGTCGAAGCCGTTCCAATGGGAAAGTTATAAGCACGAAATAAATTTTTTCTTATTCCCTATAAGACGAATCTTTTCAATGATTTGGTATTAAAGCAAATATGTTCCAATTGCGTTTTACAAATTATGAGCACATCGGGTTCACAGATTTTTTTCAATGATTTTGTAATGAAGCAAGAACTTTGGGGTAGTCAGGGACTTATATAGCATATCTCGGCTCCGATATTAAATCTTACAATGACATATCATTAGAGATCAAACGAAGAGTTACTCTTGCCAATCGCTGTTTCTTCGACATAAGTAGACAAATAAAGAATGGGACCTTGTCAAGAAAGACTAAGGAGGAGGAGAAGATTTAACGTTGAACTTTACGAGCAGTAAAGTGGCCTGGTCCGCAAAGAACAAATTAGCCGCATAAGATGCCTAGAACATGTAGAGCGAATGGACACCAATGCTCCGGCTCGAAGAGTCTTCGAATCTAACCCAGAGGGACAACACAGGAGAGGAAGACCTCACGTTGTGTGGCGCGCGCAAGTGAAGGTGACCTTAACCAACTTGGAGTGCGTAACTGGAGACAGTTAGCTAGATTCTTCGGCTACAAAGGGGATCTCTTTAAAAGACTGCTTACAGATGCGAAAGTAGTTGATTTTTTTCATTAGCCAGGATTGTTAACAATAAAATCGCCATTTAACAATGCAGACAATGGGTCGTATGCAAAAAGATGAGTTCAAGCTGAGAACTTTCTTAGCGTGATATGCAAAAAAACGTACACCGACCGAGTAAGTGCTCATATTGTGAGCTCGATCTAAAGTATTGAGAACGATCTCATTAGTCTCGATGTAAGTCAGTGCTATAAAATGAAAATTTTGCTGCGCTATATAGGAGACCCAGGGTTTCAAATTGGAGTGTGTGAAGACATTGGTGTACATAAATCAACTATTTTAAGAGTGATACAGGAAGTTTCAGAAGTAATCGCAAGCCACGCAAAAGAGTGGATCTTATTCCCACATACTTCGGAAGAAATGCAAGAAGCACAAACGCTATGGAACAGTAAGTATGAATTTCCTTATGCGATTGGTGCTTTTGATTGTATTATGTATGTATAAAGAAACTGCCAAACCACTATGACGAGTACATCAATCGTAAAGGATTTTACTCAATAAACGTGCAAGCTACATGCAACGCAGAAGAAAAATTTACGAGTGTTGAAGTTTGTTGACTAGGATCCGTCCACGACTCCGGTATTTAAAAAAAAACTCCTTTTTATTTAATCATATGAATAATAATTCATGCGCAATACTCCTGAGTGATGAAGGATATGGGATTACTCCCTGGTTAATGACATTGAGTTAATCCGGTTGGCTGTTTAAGTTAACACTTTCGTTTTCACTTTCAGACGACATTTTTGCTGCTAAAATCTACAATCACTGCACAGAAACTGCAATCACTACTAAATTAGATGGAGAGCTTTAAAATCGATCTCACATTCATCAAGTCAAACCCGCTTTTAACGATCTCATTTTTTTGCATGTGTAACCGAATCCGAGTTCAACTCTGCTAAGTCGATATCACTATGTGAGCTCAAGCTTGTTAGCTCAGATTCTGAGATCTTGCTCATCTTTTTGCATACCACCCAATGCCTCAAGTTGTGTCACGCCCTCCAATTGGTCAACTGGATCTACGATTTAGCCTCTGAGCAAAACTATCACAATATGAATATAAAAAGAACTCCCCAGACAGTAAAAATTAATTTTCTTTTCATTTCAATGGTTAGCTATAGACTGACTTTATTGATTCCTTTATATTCACAGTTGACAATTGAAACAGTGTTGCCATCCACAATATAATATGTTTTGCACATTTCATTATTTTACAAATTATTTAATGTTCCTTCAAAATTCAATGTGTCTAACACAGTAACTAAACGAAACTATTAATACAAAAAGAAACTGCAATTGCTCTTAAAGCCATGTTGCTGTCATAATTCGAAAATCAAATACCGAAATTCCTTCTTCAAACATTATATAATATGTGTATTGTGTGTTCATGGATAGTACCAAATTCCCACGATACCTGTTACCACAGTAATAATGGAAGCCGCAGCACTATCTACCAGACTCAATCAATGCCAATTCATAGTCATAAAGTAATAACCGAATTATCTCATGCACTTGCCCTGTGAGGAACCAACCATTCCCACTAGACATCACCGACTCTTGGCATTTGTGTCATTTCAAAATGTAGAAACATTACAATTATGTTGGTACCTCAACGCCTTTGATATAATAGACGCCCGCCCACAGTAATAAACATCCTCCAGGTTGCAATGCAGCAATCAAAACAATAATTTTCAAAGAAAATCAAAAAAGAACTGCCATGGCATAGGTTACGAGAAACATTGTCCCAGGTTCATACAGCAGGTGCTTGATAACTCCTTTTCATTTCCTCCGATGCAAATGTGCCAATGAAGTGGAGTGCAACATCAGAAACACCAGTAATGCCGACAACAATTTGAATGCATTAAAAATGCCTGTTCCGCGACAGTCTTTGCCTAGCAGACAGTAATTTCACTTAATTGCTGACGGTGCTTAGAAACCGAGACGGCCGGTGGTTTTGCTTGTATTTCTACTCCCATAAGCAATGAGATAAAATGCGTCAAAGGGTTATGCAATGGATCTCAAGATGCATGTGTTGGTCAGTATTATTTCGTACGTCCTAGTGTCAAGCTAGAAGTGTGCCGAATTTAAGTTGTTAAGATACAGTAGACGTTTTTTCAGCAATTTCATTTAAGACAGTCAGTAATGCATAAAAGGGCTGGTAGTTGCAATTATCTAGAAGTTGTGAAAAGTTTTCGCATTACCTACTTTTAAGCCTAGCGGTATCTTCCATATGAAGTAATGAGCACGTTCAGGATTGCAATGTACTCGTAATTAAAAGATTACAGCGCTTTTTTTGCAGATCCAGTGCTTGAACGGTTTGTTAGATAGCAATCATTGTTCTTTTTGGCAATTTATCATTTTCGTGTGACAGCTGTCAAAGAAAATTAATTTACCACAAGGAAGTAAAATATTTTTCAGTCGTTCGGTAGTCAAATCATTTACAACGATGAAGAAATTTATAATAGTTGTGTCACCCTGAGCAAGGCAATTGCGAATTGATAGTTGATGAAACTGATGAAGTTGACTGCAATTCGGTTCAAATCTGTTTTGGTTCAATTGTGGGATAGATAGTCGTCTAATTAGTCAGAGAAAAGAGAGGTTCAAACTATCGAACAGAATAAATTGGCTGCGGAAAGAGAGACCAATTTGCACTCCAAATTATTGCTATCAGTCTTAAAGCATCTATTATCTATGTATAGATAATCATCAATCATGATGATCGGGTGTACACAAACTCGTACTTGCTAGTTAGCGCTGTCTTCATAGCGAAAATGAAACTCACTGACATAATTCGCTACAGACATTAAACAACTCGAATTGGAATGAAATTCGGTAATGATCAATAGAATCAAACCCAATGACCAATCGAACAATTCCAACATCATGGAATATTTGGTTTTAACTATTCCAGAATCATTTCAATGACAATGGCAGAAGTGATGAGTTATTTAGGTAATAATTCAAAAGAAGTCAGAAGCATGTCTCACGAGCTGTTATTGATTGTTCTTTTGACACCTATTTTCTAAAACATTTTTGTGAGAATTTATATTTCTAAACCATTGTTGTTTATTAATTGTTTCCTCTTTCATTCTTTTTTAATTTAGAACCGATATCCACAAGAAAGATATTCACATGATTATTTGAACATAAAACATCTTCAATCCTTTGTCTAACACCTGATTGATGATACCGATTTGGTTGTTAATTTAATTCAATGTAGATGTGTGTCTTTTCACGAGCGCAGACTTAGGGGGCTGTGAATTGGTTTTCTTTTACATTATGGATTTTTGAGTTTCGTGCATTGAAATGCAAATGATTATTGGAAAGACCTTTTTGAATTTGTATGGTGAAATGGTTCAAAGTTTATACGTACAGCTACTGGGCGTTGACATGGTATGGTTGTTGATGACAGTCCAGGAATGGTGAAAATTTGACAGAAAATGCCATTTAAGTCATTGTCTAACTTTTAGAAATGAATTCGTATGAAGACGGCTGCTAAATTTATCTCTACGAGTATATGCTTGTACATTTTCATGTTTCGACAATGAAAAAGTGGTGAAATGTAAGATAGAAGGCCTACAACTTGAACTTGCAAACGAAAGCGTACAAAATTAATGATTATGAAAATAGAGTTGACTTCATCTTGTCAGCTAAACTCGTAGATAGTATCGTGAGCGTGTCAAAAATCAGTGACCGACTAATGGCCATCAAACTTGGAATAATGTTTAGGAACAACGGAAGGGAAAATGTTTTTCATCGGACAATCGAACTGCGACTACGTTTCCCATCCTCCTATTGAGGAAATATTTCGTATTATATAAAACTCATGGAATTTTCACGGTTTAGCTATACAAAACACCTACTTTTTTACTCAAGAGAGGCCCTTGTTTACATATTGCAGCATGTCGATCAGTGATAAAATATCATCTAAGCCGAAATAATGATTCTAAAGTGGCCTTGGGTTAACCCCTAGCAACTCAGCAACATCAGTCGAAAAATTACCAGTTCAGTTCAGTTTTAATGCATTTTATTTTCTTAACACTAAGTCTTACATTCTAACAAAAAAATGCTTAAATGCTAGCTTACAATTACTTAACAATCTTATGCTAACTCACTGGCCCCACACAGGCGCTCTAAGTTACTCTAAATTCTTATAGCTATGTCTTTCGACTTTATTTACATTTTACTTAGAACTATTTATCTTGAATACTTAAGGCTAAGAAAAAATATTTCTGAAGTTGAAATAAAGGGTGACCAGATAACAATGACAGTTTTTTCCAATTGTTATGTTTCAGCAGCTGTTAAAGTTACCAATGATATCCAGCTGTCAAAATATTCAGTAAGGTTTGCCACTTCTTCATGCATTGTTTTACGCTTGCCGAACGTGAGGAAATAATTAAAAAATGTTATCGAAATTCCGGCTCAGTTCTAAATACGCAATGTGAATTTCGTCTTGAAGTCGGTCGCCATCATGGCTTCAGTGTGCATGCAATCCGTCGCACCGTGGAAAAGTGTGCGCGTGAGTACACTCTTTTGGATGTTAAGCCACCAATCAGACAGAGATTGGTGCGAAATGAAGAAAACATAGCCGCCGTAATGGCCAGTATCGTAGAAGACAAAGAAATGTTGATTCGCTTTATTGGGCGCTGGAAATGTTAGCCGGTGATCCGGATTTTGGCCGAAAAATCATCTTATCGGCTATGTCAGGAAGCAAAATTGCCATTATTGGAGCCAACACAATCCACAAGTGTTCGGCCAAGCATCAACGCATCCACAAATATTGACTGTTTGGTGCGGTTTATGGCATGGCGACATCATCGGACCTTATTTCTTTCGAAATGAGGATGGAGACACCGTAGCCGTCAATGGTCTCAGGTATAGAGCGATGTTAACCGACTTTATGTGATCAGAGCTCGAACAATATCGATATGTCCGAGCTGTGGTTCCAACAAGACGGTGCTACATTCCCTACAAGCAATGCAACGCTCGAAGTTATGAAGCAGAAATTTGGCGACTCGGCCATCCCACGGCGAGCGTTCATCAGTTTGCCGCTGCAATCATGCGGTTTGACACCACTCGATTATTTTCTCTGTAGGCTCAGAGTTCTTAATCTACGCTAACAAGCCAACCACTTTGGACGAGCTCGAGGCCATTATTCGACATGATATTGATGGAATAGCGCCGCACATATTGGACTGAGTCATCAAAACTTGGACCGACCGGTTGAATCTTTCCCTGCGAAGAAGGCAGCGATTTGAATGATATGCTATTCCACACACAATGACATGAACGTAGCTTCAAAATAAAGCCAGAATTGCTTTTAAATCTCACACCGTTGTTGTTTTATTTAAATTCTCTTTCCTATCGTTTTTATCTGGTCATTCTATATAAAGAAAGAGACCAGCTCTTAAAGAAGAACTAAGTGTGCAGAATTAGGTTTTTGTTTTGTTCCTTTTTCTGTTCTTTATAAAGAAGAATGGTTCATGACATTATATTTTGATCGCGACTGTCTGATGGAGCACATCCTTTCGGTCTGCCACATGGCTCACTATTTCGCCAATAACGCTCTCTGCATTTGCTTTCAACAACTGATTGGTGTGCAGCTTATCAGTATACAACAAAGTCTTCGGCGCCACATCGCACTATTTCGGTGGCCAATTAGCTGTCCCATTTAGCGAATAATGTTGACCCCTCATGGGGATCATGTTTTCAGGTTTCATGGGTGGCATGTCGCATAGCGACAATTTATGGAGATCAATATCACCAATATTTTCAAAGAAGTAATGATCACCGTCTGGTATAAGTAACATTGATTATTGTTTGTAACCAGCTACAGACCAAGATGTTTTCCCAAAATTTTCCACATAGTGAACGGCAAAACTGAACGCTAAACTGATGAGATCGACAGCGCACCCTATTGAGAATTCAGAAGCATCCATCACGCTTTCAGTCACAGCGGCTCCAGTTCGTCCGTAAGCAGATTATGTTGAAACATTATTGGCTTTGCGTCATATAGAGTATGTGTGGTACGAAATTTATCCAAAATCAGCTAATCGTATATACGTAGGTAATTCCAAAATGAAGGACCGATTTCCAAAATAAATTTGATAATATGAAAGCGTTCTTCTGGTGTAAGTCTGTAAGGGTGATTCTTTAAGAGGTACTTTTTCCACTAAGAATTTCATGAGAGATCACGTATGCCTCGTGTCACACTGATAT
Organism: Volucella bombylans; assembly: GCA_949129095.1. Taxonomy (NCBI): domain Eukaryota; kingdom Metazoa; phylum Arthropoda; class Insecta; order Diptera; family Syrphidae; genus Volucella; species Volucella bombylans. The sequence continues at coordinate 122,372,317 of OX422140.1, read as the reverse complement.
GGTAATTTTGTTTAGTATTGTTTGACGTTTCATCATGGAAAGACTTAACCCGTCTCAGCGTCTACAAATTATTCAGCTGAACTACGTAAATGAGCGTTCTACCACGAATGTGTTTCGTGCGCTTAGAGCAACTTACCATATAGTCCACATAATCGGCCTACCGAACGCACAATTCACTATACCATCGAGAAAAGTTTGAAACCCACTTTTCATTATTGGATAAACGCGACCAAATAGACCATATCCAGCACGTAATGAAAAAAATATGGCGGCGGAAGTGGAGAGTGTATGTGATGAATCGATTTGGCGCCGATCTCAACAGCCTGGCTTTCGTATAAAACAACTTGGCGTATTTTACGTGAGAATCTTGATTTAAAAGTATGCAAAATTCAATTCCTGCTAGAACTGAAGCCGGTCAACCCTCGGAATCATCACCGTTTCAGTTGTTGGGCTCTTCAAAAGCTTCAAGAAGATCCACTGTTTTCAACCAAAATTTTGTTCAGCGATGAAGTCAAAACAACGGTTTGGTGTGTTTTATGGGCTGGTGGAATCATCGGTCCAAAACTGGGTGGCCGTAGCTCAAGTGGTGGTTCTGGCTTCCAAATCAGAAGGTTCGATGTTCGAATCCCAACCGCGCGCGAAAGACATTCATTCAGTCAACTCAAATCAAGTAAGATGAGTAGTAGACTAGAAAACAACAACAAGCCAGCTTCCACTAATAATTTAGTCTCCCCATTAAATGTTGGATACCACCCAAGGAGCGAAATAACCACTGAGCCCAAACATCTTTCTTTCTCTTTCCGTTCCATTTCCCAACACATGCTGAGGCATTATAAGTGTATTCATACCCACTTGAGTGTTAAGTTCTTAAAACAAATAAATAAATCTTCAAAACTGCGGCCGGCCGTAACGTAACTGTGAATGGCGCTCGTTATCGCGCCATTATAACGGGCTATTTGCTGCCTGAAATTTAAGCCCGTGGTCTCGACGACATTTGGTTAAAACTTTATTGCGAAAACAATTCGGTGAACGGTTAATTTCATGCTTTGGACCCGTGAAATGGCATGACATCACACCTCTAGACTTTGGGGCTACGTCAAGTCCATAGTCTACATGGATAAGCAAGCTACGATTGAGGAATTGGAGGCCAACACCACTCGTATAGCTCGCAGTTACGGCCGGCATTTGAATGAAATTGACTATATTCAGGAAATGTCTGGATACTTACTTATATTTGATGTTCTTATCATAGTGGGAAGTTTGTTGACATACAAGGAAAAAAGGGGAGGTCCTAATATTGAACCTTGTGGAACCCCTTTCGTGATCGGAAGAAATCCACACATTTTGCCTGCCACATCGACCGCTTGATTCCTTTGTCGAAGATAAGAAAAAATTTATTTTATGACACTAGCAGAGAATCTGTACAACGAGAAAAGTTTCTTACACAAATTACTCGTAGTATGATCTACCGTATCAAAAGCTGTATAGTTACAATAAGAGGACAACAAGTCTGGAAGAATCTGAGAAAACTGGAGATTAGTAAACAACGTCAAGACTGCAACAATAATAGGTGTACTTTTTTGGTATCGGTATCAGAGCTTATTTCCAATCCACGTGTAGATTACACTAACAACTTAACCAATGCAAGATATTTATGGGAGTTAGTGCAGATAACAACAATGCTTCCAGTCTTATTTTTCCATGATGGCGATAACTTGTATGGGAACGCCAAAAGATGTCTTATTGTCCTTATTTTATTTACAACTTGGTTACGCGAAGAACTAGACATTTGATGGTGACAATCTAGTTTGAAGCGTTTGCATTGTTTGTAAGTCTGGTCGCGTCGCAGTAATAGCTCGCGAGTTTCGCTGGTGAACCAAGGACATTGGTCATGTTTGACGACCTTTATTTTGAGTGGAATTATTGAAAATATGTGCAATGTTAAGATTTAAAAACTCGGTTTGATATATGGGAGACGTAAAGTAGTAAACCTGTTCCCATTCAACACCATGCATACTTTGTTCTAGGCTATAGTAGTCAATGTTTTTAAAATCACGGTATATGAACGAAACTACTGGAACATTAATATGAAAGTTTTAAATTATGTATGTACATAATATCAGCGAGTGTGACAAAATATGATCTAATAAGAAGTCTACAATATCGGCAAAAGTTTCCACAGTAAGAAACCGATAGTTGAAAAACTCTAAGCTAAGCAAATCAGCTACTTTTTTCCATGTCAATGAAAATTGTAATAAAATCCCAAAAAGCATAACAGTTTCTAGTCCCAGCCGGGGTTCGACGAAAGAACCGAAAGAATAATAACTGGACGAATCAAATTCAAAATCATTAACAAACACTTGGCCCAAAAACGAGGTGAATCAAAAAATAGCGAGCTGTAGGAATGGTACTAAGATGCAAGGGATTTTCATTGTCATCGTCCAACGAAACGAAATATTCATTTGTTAGCCTGACAAACGAATTTAGCGTTTGTGCTTTGAATGTGTTTGGCAACAAAATTTAAGAGCCGGTGGCTGGGTTTTACCATATCCTTATCCTAAAGGAAAGTATAATCTGAGAGGGTAAATATGCAGTAATGATTGACCAGTATATAGGTGCAGAAGTTGTTAATAAGTGATCGTTAAATTTATTTCAGAAATTTCTGTACTTCTTCATATTGGGAAATCCCCCAAGGAAGGGACTCCGTAACTGCTTGGAAAACTCTTGGCCTAGTATTTTACGCTACGTTTCTTTTGTTCAGAACTCCCCTTAAGTTGTAGATTATTGCATATTTGGATTCCTTCAGTTTTTTTTGCAAGTGTTTCGTGAATGATATAATGGGTGTTTAAATAGGGATTCAATGTCAAATCTTCTGCCAAATTGAACTGCTAAGCTTTATTTGTTTTCAGTACAATTTGCCATTTTCCATGGAAAATTTTATGCCACAAAACGATTCCAAATTATTGAAATTTATTTCATAAATCGAAGCTCTGTCAACGAAACTTATCAAGCACTTCATGAAATGTACAGTAGACATCATCGACCGTCTGAACGTGATTCTGAAAATTTAGCAGCCAGTTCACGCTATTGGATGCCCACGCACCAACAAGAACGAGAACAGTGCCTTCGGAAGAAAATATCGAAGTTGTGCAAGCTTGTGTTGAAGAGAACCCCAATTTATCGATTCGTCGTCGTTCGCAGCAATTTGGCCTTTGCCCATCCAGTATATGGAAAATTCAGCATAACGATCTTGGTCTCAAGATGGATGAGCTCCAACTGGTACAAGAGCTAAAACCGCGTGACCATTTATTCCACCGGGTGTTCAAGTTTTAAATCAAATACAAGTTGACCCAGTCTATTACCGTACAATTTTGTTCTGTGATAGTTCATCAGACGCCATTGCACCCAGAAAAATGTACCGTGTGTGCTGATTGTACGCCTGTGCCAACATCGATCCTTATTTCTTTAAAAATGATGCCGGGCACAAGTTACTGTCAATAGACACTGGTACAATGAGATGATCAACAATTAAGAACTATGGTTCTCCACCCCATACTACTAACGAAAACATCGCTTTATTGAAAACACGATTTGGCAATAAAGTCATTTCAAGAAATGGACCCATCAATTGGCCGTGAGATCAATCGTGCTATTTGATGCCATTGGATTATTTTCCGTGGAGCTACGTCAAGTCAGTAGTGTATGCTGATAAACGAACAACGAGTTAAAAGTTGGACCAATAGAATGCTCTTTGAACGAGAGAGCCGTTGTGGACATATGCCCGAAACTATCGTATTTTAAAATATTAATTCACATGAATTAATCTTTCGAATGTCTTATTTCTTTCTTTGTGTCTTATTTAAACAAGCATATCTAAAGCTCTTAAAAAATGCCCTTCATACTTTCTTCTCTGGTTCATTGATTCGTGAAACGAAATGTTTAAGCGAATTCTTACAGAATTATCGCATTTTAAATAACTCATATAAGGTGAAGTATTTGCCTGAGGTTTTGTTCATAATGCATAGGCTAATATCACTGCACACACTTGCAAATTAATGGTCCGAACCAAACATTATACTTCCATCCTAAAAGGGAATTTCAAGTATTATATGTGTACTATACCTTTGGGAAGTAACGGTATCCCAAGCCCGTCGCTTTTGAGGTTGGAAGATTTTATTGGATTTGTAATTTTTTTTAACACACATAAATTTTTCCGTCTCACTTTATTAGCTAAGTATATCAGAGATTTAGTGATGTTCGGTATACGAGTAGACTCCGTAACAATTTGATTGCAAAGATTTTCAACTTCTTTCGTAGTTTTTATTTCCTTTATATGTTAGGTATTAGAATCATCGAGCCAATCAATATTCATGTTGCCTACTAACAAAAACTCTACATTAGAAAGAACAACATCTTCTAGCCATTCTCTGGGTGATCTATAGACTCCCACAATATTCAGAGAGGTCATTATTTATGATTTCCACCCCGAGCATATATTTTATATGAGTCTGGGTATATTTTTCACTTTCGTCCAAAAAGGCGGGTTATAGATAAGGTTGCAGAGAATAAGATTGAGTACCTCAAGTTGAACAAACTTGCATTCCTAAGCCAGATTCGAAGTAGCGCTCGTTTTATTAACAGCGCAGATCTAAACCTTATCGGAAGAATGCTGCCGGTTGAGCTGATACGAATAACGAGAACTCAAATCCGTTCAAACGTAGTAAGCAATAGAAAGCAATAAGTTATTAAAACACTCGTTCTAGCAGAAAAAAACGATCAGTGGCATACTCTTTAATGGATTACCTATAAGAGATGCTAAGAACACTACTGATGAATTTAACAAGTTTTTTGTAAAAAGTGTTTCAGAAAATAACGAACCGATACACTATGTACAGCACAGTATGCAATCTTGGCAAACAAACACAACATTCCACTTTAAAATGATCAACGAGCAAAATATTAAGAAGGTGCTGAGCTCGTTAAATCAAAACAGGGATTTCAACCTTATCAATACGAAAATGCTCTTGGACGCAATAAGCATAGTTGACCCTACATTTGTACACCTTATTGACCTTTATATGAGCAGTAGTGCACTTCCTGAGTGCAGTAGTGCACTTATTACCACAGTTGAAAAAGTTAGTGGAACCGACAAATGTGTTCAAGACTCAGCTCGAAGAATATTTTGAAAATAATAAGCTACTGATTGAAAACCAATCGGGCTTTCGAAAGAGGCACTCGTGTGAGTCCGCTCTAAATAGCGTACTAATCATTTGGAAGAAACAGCCATCATCAAAAAATTACGTGGTCGCCGTTTTTTGGAGTTCAAGAGGGCCGTCGGGACCATAGAAAGAGATATTCTTCTGATTAAACAGCAAATTTATGGTGATTTGATTTATAAATTGTCAAAGTAGATTCGCACAGACAGTCCTGTTTGCTGACGATGCTCTTCTGTTTATATCAGGAAAGAACCTTGACAATGTGTTAAAAGAATGCAGGGCGGCCTACATATTGAATATCAGTAAGTCTAAGTGTATGGTCCTGAAACATCGAGTAAATATAAATATTATCAAATGACTTAATGGAACAGCAGTAATCATTGATGCGAAGTTAACATTTCACCCACATGTAGAATATGTAGTGAGTAAATAAGCAAAAAAAGTAGGATTTTTGGTAGGATACGAAGTGGAATATACCTATTGAGTAAAATTAAAATATATAACTTAATGTTCAAACGAAACTGCGCTTCAATTCTTTATCTCTGTAGATGATTACGAAACTACAACGTATGCAGAACAGGGCTAGATTAGTTTTAAAATCCATACAATCAATCAGACTAATGTTAAATGATCTAAAATGGTTACAAATAAATTTTAATGTTCTGAAGTTTATTTTTAAAATAAAAGGTAGTGTAGCTTTCTAGGACTAGTTCTTAAAATATTGAAATCTTTTTTCAATTCATCTACTACAATACTTGTTACGTTTGGCATTCGTTACGTTAGGCTCTCTATACTGAATCTCCTTTAAGGGCACAAAACTAAAGTAAAAAAATGGATCAGAGCTTTTCTGAGAGGTCTTTAACAATGTATCAACCAAACGATATGTGGCATATTTCCCTGCATGTCCCCTCGTACTCTTGCTCTTTGCTGATGAATTTGTGATACTTTGTGCTCAGCTTACATAATTTGATCTATGATGAGTGACCAAAGAAGGAACAAAAGAATGCCGGATGTTGTTGAATGCATCGGCTAAAAGAATGGTAAATACTTTTATGTGATATATTACATTGAAGGAGCACATTTCCTATAGGATCAATTTGCCATTAATTTTTATAATCCACACGCGCTCAAGGAATTATGTCTAGCCTTAAAATATTTGTACATAGAGTTGGCAAGGAAAATTAGAGAGAAACGAAGGAGAGATATCAATGTACGAGTATGCTGGTTTTGAATGTTTGGAGGTTATAATGCCTAGAAAATAAAGAGGTTTGCAGGGCAGCATTCGATGTCTCTAAACTCTGACTTATAAGGATGATGCCTGTTGTTGCTAACAACTTTGTTTATCACCTTGAATCCATATTCTGGATTTGATTGATAACGATTGGTGCTTTGAATTCAACCAGCCTTCACAAAAAAGCGAATATCTGGAGTCATCTTGGATGGTAAAATTTTTGGATCGAACAACGTTTAATTAAAAACTGCCGCTATGCTTACGTCAGTGCTAATGCTGTCAGGAAGCGGCTGGAGGACTTAGGAATCACGATAGTAATAAAACTGATCACATTCATAGGTTAAGTTCTCTTCTATGATACTTCGTTGCTGTTATTGTTTATTACTTCTTTAGCTACAGCAGTGAGATATGTTTCTCTGGCCTATAGATTTTATTATTTATCCCCCAATAAGTGTGGTTCGCAAGAATAGTCCTGGCCAAACTCGTTTTCTTGCTAAGGTTTAAGATAAGACTAAGGAAACCCAGATCCACATTAGAGAAAGAACTACAGATGTGAACTGAAGCCCTGAAATGGATTTCGGACAAGGTCTCATAATTAATACAGAAATTGTCTGCCTTCGATTTTTTACTACGAAAGTAAGATCTAGTATTTTAGGTTATTACTCAAGCAGCTCTCTTTCCTATTTATCTTTACTCTTCGGTTAACTTTTTTTCATTCTCACAGAAGGACCTTTTTCCTATTGAATTTAACAGAGCCAGTTGCTCGAATTTATATTGAAAGAGTTCTATTCTTCTTACATAACTTAAACTAAAGAATTGGAAACAGAGATAAATAGTCATTACAATATCGTTGTAATAATTTCATGATCGTATAATTGAATATCCTTATATTTTCAGAAAACATCCATCTGCCTTCTCTTCTTAATTCTATCGTCCTTTGTCCTCTGTGAAGATGACACCTCAACAGAAAACAATGAAATCATACCCAAAGAGGCCATAAAAAACATAGACGCTAGTGTTCGACAAGCTCTTCTCCGTGCCATAGATAAATTAGAAAAGCAAGTTGCAGAAAAGTATTCATCCGAAGAAGAAGAAGAAGATACTACAGAAATCGATGACGAAGACAAAGAACTGAAAACTAAAGTTGTGGAGATTTCTACAACTTCTAATGCAACAGATGAAATCCTCGAAGAAAGTACAACAGCTGATGTCATTCCAACTGTTCAATTTTTTACTGCAACATTCGATGAAAAACTTTCAAATGAACAACCTCTTTTATCATTCATAAACAAAGATAAGCAATTCAAAAAGAAAATCCTCACTTTGGCAAATCTCGACTCAACAGATGTTGTTAGTGCAACAGGACCTCTGAACGTGGATAATCGTCAAGCTACACGCAGTATAGCATCAGATAGTACAAATGAGATTTCTTCCGAGAAGAAATCCGATATTCAATTTCAAATTACTAAAATAAAAAAGAAGCCAATACCGACAACAACTACAACCACAACTACAACTACCACGACCACACCTAGACCAACTCATAATGAGGATGGAGAAAATATTGAATTGGTGGACAAGAATGACATTAAAATTCAAGCTGCTCCTCTGGTTTCAGCATTTACAGTGGATCTTGATGAATCGGGTGCTGCGAAAAATGTTATACCAATTATCGATGGTCAATCCACAACCAATAAACCAGAAGAGATAAAAGCACCTGCCAGGGTTGGTCTAACCATTTCGAAGTTAAATGTATTGCCATCAGGTCTTTTACTTCCGACTCCATTACCGTCTGAACATGTGCCACAATATAGACCAAACGAGGTTCCAATAATTCCCAATCCCGCACCGACAGTCAGTACAATGCTTCCAGTCTCAAATTTCTTAAGAGCTGATTTGGTTTGAAAGTCTTTCTTTTATTAATTAGAAATTGGTAACTCATTGATATTTCTTTTTAGGCACAACAGCAACAGCTACTGCTACAGCAACAGGTACTTCAACAACAACAGGTACTGCAACAGCAACAACTATTGCACCAGCAACAGCAAAATCACCAACAACCGTCAGATCTACCGTTGGTGAACAATTACCTTATCGAAAGGCAAAAAGCACTGGAACAGCAAATCTATCAGTTGCAGCTTCAAGCCAAACAACAACAGGAACAAATTGCCCGGCAACTTCAAATACTGGAACAACAACAGCAACAACAACGTCACAGTCAACAAAATCAGTTGCAGCCAGTGCTCCAACCGCCACAAACAATTTTACCACCTTTAGTTGCATCGACGACTCAAAAAAGTCAAAATCCTAATAGTGGACTAACAATTCGTCCTTCAATTGAGTTCATCCCTCAAGTGAACAAGCTCGATAATAGCATCGCCTTTTCAACAACCCAGCAGCTTCCTAACAAAGAGGCTTCTAAGTTCAACAACAATCCATTCAATTCGAACAATTTCTTTGGTCAGAATGTCAATGGAAACAATGTCTTCGGGCCCAAAACCAATGGTAACTTAGTTTTTACTCCGAATGGCAATCCTAATGTGTTTGTCTCAAATGAAATTCAAAATCTCCAACAACAATCGCCAAAACAGTCCTCATTTCAAATTCAACCATCAAATCAATTAGCCTATGTTCAAAATGCTGCACAACCCCTACAGCAGCCGCCGTTCCAAAATCCGGGGCAAAATAATTTTCCAGTATTTCAAAACCTTCCGTTTTTAAGTGGCAGCAATAATCTTCTACAACAACAACAGCAACTGCAGATTCAACAACAACAGCAACAGCAGCATATTCAGCAGCAACAGCAGCTTCAACACCAGCAGCAACAGCAACAGCAACATTCACGTCAATATCGTCAGGATACCGGAACAGGAAACTTTGGCATAAATCAATTGACGTCGAATCAAAATCAAAATTTCTACAGACAACAGCTGACACCGTCAAATAGTATTCAACTACAAAGTGTTGCATCAGCCTACCACTCAGGTATACGCTTTGATTATACCCCCGAACTTAATATAATTAGTAAAGTTTTAGCACTTAATCACGGCATTAATCCGTATTCACCGCAGAATTTGAGATACCAGCCCGGACAGGCTGGCATCTAGGGCTGCACCTGAGGTTGAAACGCACGTAGTCTGTCATCACAGCATTCTACTGCACACTTTATTCGTATGCATGCTTGCGACTTTTAGTGAAATTCTTATTTTCTTCCATTTCATACTATCTTTAGTGAGTTGGCGTTTAAAAAAAGAAAAAGATATTTATATCTTTACTTATCATATCTAACTAATTCCATGAGTATTTCTAGTTTTGTTATGGTGCTAAATAATTTAACCTTAAATTTCTTTTTTATTTTAACTTATGATTCGTTACGTTTTCAGGAAGTGTATAGATTTGAAAGCTGCGAGGGAAAGAATTGACATTTTGATCACTATAATGTCAAAATTTTGCTGGAAGATTCCATTTTATTTCACTTCATCAATATTAAGATTCTACCAGACCAGATGAACCGTTGACGTTTTACATATTCGCCACGAAAATGTCAGTATTTGATCAGCAAACATAATAAGGTCTGGGTTTATACTTTTGCCTGTATTTAGAATTTAGATTGATCGTGACAAATCGTTGGTCGTTTTCGAACGTCTTTTTTTAATTTCTAAGTATTCACCACGATAACGTCAAATTTTATTCTATCAATAATTCTCAAAAAACTGAATTGACACCCGGTAAGGTGCTTTCAGCGCCCTTGGTGGCATTTTTTTTTTACCTTCACGACTAGACAGATTTTTGGCAACTCGTTGCCGGGAACAAATTCATATGTAAAGTTTAATTTCGGTGTGGAACAAAATAAATAAATTAGTTAAAGAATTTATTTTTGTCTGATAAGAATAAAGTTCAAATGTCGAGAAAAAATACTCGAGTTTCGAAATAAGTGCTTGCGAAGTGTTTAGATGGGTTAATTTAAATAGAATCGTGCTTTAAAAAATGTAAACAAAGCACTTGTGAAACACGAAGAAATTGTTGTGTTGTTACTTTTCCATTAAATATTTAGTGAATACTGTGTAATATAGTGCCTTTTTGTTAAATATATAGCTAAACAAATCAATAAAGATAATGAAATGCGGCTGAAAATTCGCATTGTTGGAATACGAGTACTATGTATATGCATATACTCCTAGCAGAATATTTTAAAAGAACTATTTCGCTTGGTGGAAGTGAAAGAATACTGGGAGCTAGTTGCAATTACTCTCTTGCACTTGATCCTGCTTCAATTATAACTTAATAACGAAGCCAATTTCCACCAACTTTTCACTTTCAGCAACGGAAATATTCCCTGAAATAATATTGCTGTAACATTAATAGGATTTCATCTATGAAAATGTTAAGTTGCATTTTACTGTCTTTATTGACTTGTTTAACAATATATTAAATAAACACTTTATATTATTCACTACGAACTTAATATTAAATAAAGAAATAACAAGAAAAACAATCTCTTCGCGTTTAACAAGTGCTTTGTTTACATTTTTTAAAGCACGATTCTATTTAAACTATCCCATCTAAACACTTCACAAGCACTTATTTCGAAACTTGCCTATTTTTTTCTCGACATTTTAACCCAAATCGTATTTGAAAACAAAAATTCTTTAACAAATTTATTAATCTTGATCCGTACCGAATTTTAACTTCCCATACGAATTTGTTCCAGCCAACGAATTGTCAGAAATTGACATAGGGGTTGAAGTACAAAAAATATCCGCCAGAATTTTCGTTCCGAGTCTCAACAGGAGTCGGCATAAATTGTCAAAAAATTATAAAAGCTAAACGGTATTCACGCCGCATCGAAGCCCGAATTTTCGATAAAAAGCATACGAGCGTTCACACCGAATACCGACTAGGTTTTGTTTGACAGCTGTACAATGGTATACATTCGTTGAGTATAATCGCAAAACTTGGAGTGGGTATAAATGAATATCTTCCACTGTATAAGCTGTCTAATTTTTGTGTCTTACAATTTTGTTTTGACAACTACTCTATCAGCTGTTCTGCTGGCATGTAGAATACTTCAAAAGGCGTGTCTGCTTCAACAACCTCACAATTGCGAGTAAGTTTTGAGGAGATTTCATCAAAATCTAGTTTTGCTAAGGGGTTTCCAAAACTAAACAAATGTATGGGAAAACTTCTGTTTTCGATTGAGATTACGAGAGTTTTCGCGAAATCTCGGTTTTCAATGCGGTGTGAGTACCGTATTACGAACTTAATAATTATGTTCTATCGTAACTTACTATCGGATAACTATTTGACGTCTTAAACTTTCATATATTAACCACGAAAATACAGTTTTGGAACGGATCACCATATTTCGATGGACACAACCCACAAAAGAGGGACCCCAGTTGACTCAAAACGATATGAAATGGTGAAAATTGATGCTTTTACCAATTTTAAGCCGAACCGACATTTTTTTTTCTCTAATGTCCGTGGTCCGTATACATATATATTTTTTTCTATCCTAGACTAGTTCAACCTTGTTATGAGTTACATACCTGTTTAATTTGAGCTTTTTTTGTGCCAGTATTGCAATTTTCTTTTATAGTCTGCAATATCGTCACCCTTTACCTGATTTACTTCTTCAACGGGCTATGATAGTTTCGGTTTTTTTCTGTGACATATTCGCGTTTTCGATATTTGGCACCAAATTTCTGAACCGCAGATTCGGCCCTTCTTTACATTATCTCAAGCCATAGTAGGATTCGAAAACTCTTTGTGTTGGAGCTTTGTCGCCCATCGCCCATAGATGATGTAATAACGAATTGTCGACAGCTGTTATGCAAAAGGCGTGCTTTCATATAATATGCTCAACAGGGTCTTATACTCGTAGATACTCATACATGCAACATTTGTCAGCGATATGCTTCGGTAGTAATTTTTCTCGATGTGATTTTTCTGGATATGGAAGGAACTACTCGTACTTTATGGCTTACCGGATTCTTCGCACCTAAATAAATCTCTCCACCACAAGCCCATTACCCAACTGCTATAAATTTAATGTGCTCTGTCGGTCTGTGATATCAATCGACACTGGAACTACTATTCATTGGGGTTTATGGTGGAATACCGGAAACCTTCATATTCATTGCTAGCTGTAGCTATTTTAGGCATACGAGGTGTCCATCGTAAAGATTTTAATTTCATTCATCTCGGACAGTCTTTTCGTTGGAGAGTCAAGATTTGAATCGCAGAGTACGCATTTGCACCTCTGAAAGAGTGTATGTATAATAATATTCTACATGTCTTATATTGACGAACACGGGGTCCGAGTTTTATTTGCGGCTCGCCGAGTTCCCGTGGATCTTTTTGTGTAAAAAAATTATCACCATGTTTCGTACAGCCCAAATCTTGCTAGGGGGAAGCCGCTATCTGCTATCATTCAGTGCAAGTTGTACTACCCATCAAGCCCGCAAATATACGATCCATGGAAAAACCCGGGTGCTTTTTTGGTGCCGTACCTCGTATACGGCTCCGTCGTAAGCGCCCTGTAAACTCTAAAACATGGTACTAGTAAACACGTAAAACAAAACAAATTTTAGTTTATGTTGATCGTCTGCGGGCTGCTACGCGTCCCAATTTTTTGGTCTCACTAAAATCAAATCTAGTTTGATTTTTGTCGATGTTTGTGGGAGTTTTGTGTTGCTGATACCATGTTTGATTGTCTGCGCTCTCATCTGTCAACATTTACTCAAGCAAACCATTTTATCAATGAATTTCGTCGTGTGAACACACAAAATAATCGGGAAAAAATGGCGAACGTTCCAAATACTGATGTTTGGAAATAATTTTTTGGCAACTTTTGACAAATGGAAAGATGTGTTCAATTATGTTGGAGTGAATTGGTCTCAGCGTCTGCGGATTTCAGTGGTACCATGTTTAATAGTACCATGTTTTAGCGTTTACAGGCCGCTTTAGGGCTTAGAGGTTGAACAAGTTCTTCTTTATGGTGTTAGTTGGGACGCATGCGAATATTCGACTTACGTTAAAAATATTGGGTATGGTGCTAATCACAACAGTTGGCCAACGGGTACATCAGCAAAGAGAGTATGAGATTGCAAATGCATGGGTGTATGCGTACTCTTCCATTTATTTTTCTTTTCAAGCGATCATTTTCGAATATTTATTGTTGTAAAGTTCCCCTTTTTTTTAAATTTGAATTTTTGTGAGAGCAAATTTAAGAAACCAGCGCAGTAGACTAGCCAAGTGTTTTGAATAGCACTATACTATGCCGCTGCAGCAAAGCGTTCGCTTATCGGCTTTAAGTCGACGATCTTCATACTAAGTTGATTCCCAGAGTGAATCTGCTTATCCTTATCAGACGTAGTAAATTTCGCAAGTTTTTCTTTTAAAAATTCTTGTTCCTATCCTCTTACTCGTAGATTGCAGCTATGGTAGTTATATACAGTGAGAGAAGGTTTCCTACTTTTTGAGCTTCTTCTTTAGAGTAGAATGTACGTCATGAGTATAGTCTAAAATCTCCCTTCGAGTCGTTATCTCGAACCGGGTGGTTCGTTATTTGAGGCTTATGTGCCTTTTATACCAAGTGCGTTGTTTACAGATAGGTTTGTTTGCTTACCTCTGGGTAATATATGTTTCTAAACCCCCCCATAGTTTAGGTAAAACTGTAAAAAATCTATAAATATATGTATATGTACAAATGCAGCATCCCAACCAGTCCGTCGCTTGACACAATTTTATGGATTTTAATTCTTTGACGATTTTTTCCTTTACCTTATTGCCATCCAATGTTTTTTAGATTTAATCTATAATATCTCACTTATTATAAGATTAATGCAAACCGTATATGATCTTGGTCAACGATTTTGGCTGATTGAACTTCTGATGACCTGAATGTACCTACATATGCATTTACTAGTAGTCACTGATTAACTTCCTGTAAATCCCGTTTTTATCTGGCTCAATCCGGCATTTGTACGACCTCTAAAAAAGCCGTTCTTGTATATTTTGCCGGATAAACATTTGATTCATCTTGTTTGGGACCTATGTAAGGTTTTCCTTGTTCTCTTATTTATTTTGGGAGTGTAGGTATAACATCAGTCAAATTGCCTCATAAAAATACTGGTAACCACTAAAATAAGTAGCTTAGCAACGTCTTACATATTTGACCACAACTCCGTCGATTTATTGTAGATGGCGGCCTAATGTAGAATTCGCTTGCTATGTTGATCTATCTCAGGTCAGATTTAGTAAGTCTAACGTCGGCTTTACTTCATTTACTAAAGCCTTCTAACATCAGCAACGATTGAATAAAGATTGCCTTTAGATCCTCACATGACGTACTTTCCGGGATTTATTTGGATGGGTATACTAATTTCTTACTATAGATGCTTGATGATCTACCGATACTGCGGAGTACTTTTCAAAATAATTAAATTTAGGTTAGACTTAGTCAAAAGGAAAAGTTTCCCTTTTAATTGGATAAACACAAATACTGTTCTTTTTAAATTATATTTTATTATTCACCCCGACCAATATCCAAACAGTGGCATCATTTACCTAATTCTCCATATTTATTGAACTTGCCTTCCAGCAATACATATGGATGTATTGCAGCCACTTGGAGGAAAAAAGTTTTCAACTATCAGACTTTAAGTCCCGCTTCATTAATCTTACTAAAGCAACGAAATCTTTAACCCTAGGAATGCTATTTGACTTCATCAACTTGAATTAATTATCCGACATTTGTGGTGATTTGGTGAACCCGTAACTTTGATTGTCATTTGTGAAGAATCCCAATGCAAACCAATCTTAACGAATTATAAGTAAAAAATAATTTTTTTATTTTCTAATTTCACTTAATCTATAAAAAATTCTTCTTTGCATTTTGTTCATATTCACATTCTATCGATAATTGTTTTTGTTTTTATTTTATGAAAGTTTTTTATTTTTATAGTTTTAAATTTAAAAAGAGAAAGTTGGTGTACATGTATAAGTGAAACAATACAAATGTAGATTCTGTTTGTTGACCATATTTTAGAATTTATTTTAAGATATTGTTATTGATATTATAAAAACGAAAAAAAATAATATATCATTTCATATTGTCAATATTGTCATATTTTATGTTTTAATTGTCATCAGTGAATTGTTGTGTTTTGATTATTTATTTCGAAATAAACTGTATTTGTGTAAAATATTTTTTGCGTTTTTATTTTCTATTTATTTACTCACATATAATGGTAGAGTTAAAATTGTTAAAACAGAATTATTTAAAGCACGAACTGCTCAAGCAGTATCGAATTTAAACTACATTGTCTATTCTACATCTCTAATTGTCAGCATTATGGGAATGTACCTATACTTATTTGAATGGCGCTACTTACTTCCTTAGATGGTACTACAGTCCTGCTTGGACATGAGCCTAAAGTTTCAACCAATACATCTCAGTTTCAGTGAGAGTGGTCTTTCTCTTTGACCGACTGCCTCCAGTTGTGCACTCCAATATTTGCACCCTAGAGTCGAGCATTGTCTTTTTAATATCCATTCGCTATACGAGTATATATACTCGTACATATTATGTACTAGGCATCTCAGGTGATCGATTTCCACTTTTCTGACCAGGCCCACGTCAGACCCTCAACGCAAATTGGACAGAAATCACCTGAAGAATCTTACGTTCAAAACGACTATGATATCTCCCATGCCTCTGCTCCATAGTACGTAAAGAGTTTCCTTACTGTTTCTGGAGAAATCCCTATTTCTAAATTGCTTTCTTAGGCCAAGGAAACAACGATTCAAAAGTGTATGGTCTGGTCTTCGTTTGATTTCTGATTTTAAGTGTCACTGTTTGAGCCAGTCACTTCAAAGTTATAGCTGACGTTATACCTGATTGAGCAATGCTGTATATTCCTACTTGTTTACAGTATACAACTCATTCACAGCAAAACCCATTTTTGCCTCATCCATTTCAATATTTCCAAATGCACCAGTGAAAGCACTGGGTGCATTCTGCCAATGACATCAATGTCGTCATCGTATCCATGTAATTGTAGAGACGGGCGGGGTTGGAATCTTAATATGTGAAGGCTTGTGCCATAGAATCATATATAGCGGGCACGTGCGTAGGTTGCAGGTGTTAGAAGCTTGAATTATATGCATTCCTATTCGCAGTAAGAAAATATTGTATGTGGTATCACTTGAAGCACTTCACCCCGCACAATTTATTACCGAACTCGAATTACTTTTTCATTCCCTCCAGCTTCAACCTGATGAAAATCTATACTTTCTGGCCGGAGTTCTTATCATGACATGGCATGGGATACCACTTGAGTTGTACGCGACGGATATCACGTCCCTCCCATTAGCCGATTCCTTTCTGGACTTAGAGTTGATAGATACAAGAATACTACTAATGAATGTAGATCGGCAAACCCGGAACTTTTTGCGAACGATCGAGTGCGATAGTGATCACCACTCGCCGCCACAATACGAATCCCAAAATATGAATTCTCATAAGATTATCGTAGAGCACTGTGGTCGCGCTTCTCTAGGATTTTAAAGCGTAATTTACGTTTGAAAGGGATTGATCCCTCTACAAATGGAAACCTAACAAACGACGAGATTAACCGATATGCACTAGAAATGAAGAACGTTGTCAAACAAACAATGGAGCGAACAAGTTAACGTGTATAGAACACAACAAACAAAAGCAGGCTGATCTTAGGGCTTAAACAGCTGTACAGGCAGTTTACTGACAGGAACAACTTGTAAATTAGCACATTGAAGTCACTGATCAAAAACTTCAATAATTAATAAAAGAAAATTACAAAAAATGTGTAAGCCTGTATTAGGGCAAAAAGATTCGAGCTATATAATCAGTAGTTCGAACATGTTCCTGCAGGAAAGATCAATATTCGATATGTCCGAATTACGCAAGCGACAGAAAACAGACAGACATTACTGACGATTGGTATAAGTCCAGAAAGTGCCGACGATCTTTTTGTGGTCGAATATCCACAAGAAAAAATGGATGTGAGTGTAGGGTAGAGCTCATGGTAACCACAACATTGAGAATATCTATATCTATCTGCGCAATGAACTTCTAAATTGGCGATCTGAGAATAACGGTTTTACCTTATTCAATAAAGTAAATACGGCAAACGTTACCGTCGCCGATGGACAAGCTACTGCTCGATAGTTCGTGCGAAAAGACGAACTCCTGTGCATCTTGGACGCACTGAAAAACACAAAATCTTCTGGAATAGGCGGAATTCCAAGCGTCGTATTTTTACTACTCTATTTAATAATGCTACCCAGCGCATTGGAAAATAGCATTTCTGAAAAGGAATAAAGTTAGGAGTAACCCTGCAAATCTTCGGTAGTCAATAGGGCTCTGTTGAAGTAACTGGATGGAGGATAATAATATAATCACGGACAATCAGTTTTATTGTAGAGCGGGGCATGACACCAGACATGCCTCATCGAAACTGATCTCCGACCTACAGTGGAACAAATGCAAGAATCAGTGTACGGATTCCTGCCTGGTTGAGTTCGAGAAGCCCTTCGATACCGTATGGTCAGAAGGGCTTTTTTATATGTTGATCAGAATGAGCATGCCGAAACCCCTGCTGTATATGATTTATTTATGTATTATGTATGATTAAGGGGGTTCGAAGGCATGTTTCAAGAGAGATGACCAGCGACAATAATCTGGCCTGTGGGGCTTATTACCCCAATGTTATGTACCATGAGAGTACACTCCGATATGCCTCTGAAGGCATTTCTCTATATAGATACTAAAGGGCTAGTGTTGAGTAGGAACGGTGTCCCGGTAATATACCACCGCCAGCGCGGTATGTCACTATTGTGACATACTTTTACTAGTTGAGCGAACGAACGATGCAGCTTTGGCACGTAATGTCTCTGAATTCATCATAGAGAGACAACGCCGCAGATAATTTTGGCCAGGAGGGCAAACAATCTTTGCACACGAAAACGAAAATCTAAACAGAAGAAAATCTATTGTATAACTCCAGGCGAAGAAGAGAACACATTGATTTTGGATGTCGATAAAACAGTTCGTCACTAATATTTTCCACAATAAACACCTATTACGCCGGTCAACACAAATTTTGAGTCTGAGTTTTGTTTAACTTATTGTTAGTTTTACCGGTCTACTAACTAAAGAAAAAAATGCAAAAACAAGTTTGCTTATGTGGCTGTTAGAATAAAGATA
Organism: Volucella bombylans; assembly: GCA_949129095.1. Lineage (NCBI taxonomy): Eukaryota > Metazoa > Arthropoda > Insecta > Diptera > Syrphidae > Volucella > Volucella bombylans. The sequence goes on along the minus strand of OX422140.1, from coordinate 122,353,620 downwards.
CGTACGGATTTTAATAAAAGTCCCTTTTTTTATCTGTTTTATGTATTGTAAAATGTTTGTGTGGGTACAAATGATAGAACTTATTCTTTCTAATGCTTTATTCAGTACAGTTACAATTCACTATTTAATTGTTTCTCTCAATACAATCCAATTTCTCAACCGCTTATACTTTTCTTATTTTTACTTAAACCACTTAATCACTTCTTCTAATTAACACTTCAAATTTCACTTTAGAACTAATTTGCATACCTTGGGGATGCTGGTATTTATACTCGAATGACATACTTCGAGAATAATCCTCGCCATCCAGCGTCCCATACAATTTCCAATTTGCTAGAGAATTCGATTCCACTCTCCAGTCGAGACTTTGTTATTCCAGTATCGAAAACTTCTGGTCTTTGAGTATCGACATTTTCTGCTCTGTGAATCTAGATGTCGCTGCTCACATTTAAGTGGTTATCACAGTATTGTACAATGTGGGCCATAATGTATGACCCTATCGCAAAGTGTCATAGATTTTACAAATGTCGTCGAATGTGTCAATTGAGATTTGTAAAGCAAACAGAATTCGAATTTGTGTAAATAAGCAATACTCTATACTCCTGAACGCCGCGGAATAATCATCACGATGTTTTTGATGAACAATTCGTCGTGCTCGTTTTCCTTGCTGCTCGATTTGCACTGGTCGTTCTATGCAGCGTTTAGCCGCACGAGACTGGAACAACACGGGACCGAGGAAGCCCTAGAATGCCTCGTACCTCTCGTTCGGTTGAGAATATCGCTGCCGTGGCTGAAAATGTCATATAGGCTCCGTCGACATCGATTAGATGATGTGACACGCAATTGGCCATTCTACACACGTCTCGGCGGCATGTTTTGGTGAAAGACTTGAAAATGTTCCCTAACAAAATGGAGACAGTCCGTCAGATGATGGGTTGACCGTGAATCATGCCTAAATTATGCTCATGATCTCCTGAATCTCAACAACGTAGTAAATGATTTTACGCCAAAGATAATCATGTGTGACGAGGCCTAGTTCCACAATACGTGAAGAAACAAAATTTGCCATTCTGGTGCACTGAAAATCCGCGAGTTATGCGCGAAGAGCCATTACATCCACTTAAAGTCACTTAAGTGGATTGGATGAATTGAGGCTGAAGGACATGTGGTTCCAGCAGGACGCTGAAACGGCACATACTACACGTACAACAACCGACATTCTAAAACAGGTTCCTACATTATGGCACACATTGTACCTCATCATTCTCTCATTATCTTGGCCCTGATAACGACTTTCAAAATCCATCAAATCTTATTCTTCCGAATAGGCACCCGTATTGCCTTTAAATTGGTACATGTCCCGAGCCCGGTTCGTCCTCTGAATAAACGCTGCGATTTAATTACGATGTGTGTGTGGTTTATTCTCTAAATTGATTGCATTACAATTTTGGTATTTCAATATTATAACGATACTTACTTTTCGGCGACTTATGTGGCTGCGTCCGGACTCGGCGACTGTTGGCTTTAATTTGAAATCTACTTTTAAAGTGTCATGGCTGTCAGACGTAAAACGTCAAATATTACGGAGTGTGTTCACCAGCATCGGACGCAACCACATAACCCACCGATTACATTATTCTGATTTAAACATTAATATATTTTTAACAACCCACTCCCCGTGAGGCGCTCGAGTCTCGATCGAAAGGCTCACCAATCTCTAGTACCGCCAACTTCACCGCTGGTCTTCGCAGAGCCTTGGAGGTCGTCTGAATCTCGGCTGAGCGGACCTGCCCATCAGGCCCAGGGTAAACGTTCGTTATCCTACCTCGCACCCACTTGCTTCTCGGGACGTCGACATCGCAGACGAGGACTAAGTCCCCAATCTGCAATGGCTTTACCCTGTCAAACCACTTACACCTATTGGTCAAAACGGGGAGATACTCCGTTACCCACCTTTTCCAGAAGCGATCTTTGAGCTGCTGGGATACCCTCCACTGTTTTCTCAAGCATAGTGCCTTACCATCGATTGGACCCGGTGTCTGCGTTGAACTTGTACCACCCATAATGAAATGATTTGGCGTAAGCGGCTCTTCCTCCTCGGTCGTCACAGGTAAGTGAGTGATCGGTCGGCTATTGACTATATTTTCGGCTTCTATGAGCGCACTCTGCAAAGTCTCGAGCTTTGGAGCTACTTCAGACAGCGTTCGAGAGAGAACACGCTTAACTGATTGAACTAAGCGCTCACAACAACCTCCAGCATGCGGATTCGCCGGACAATTAAAAATCCACTCAATTCCCTTTAGCCTAAGCTCCGCTTTCACCGCCTCGTTGTCAAATATTCGACTGGTCAAAAGCTCTTTCTTCGCGCCGACGAAATTGGTTCCGTTGTCACTACGTATTAGAAGCGGAGTTCCTCGCCTGTTGACAAAGTTCCGTATACAGAGAATGCACGCGTCCGACGACAAGTCCGCTGCTATCTCCAGGTGTACTGCCCTGATGGTTAGGCAGGTAAAAAGGGCGACCCATCTCTTCTCCTTTCGGCGACCTATGGTGATTGTAACAGGTCCGAAATAATCCAGACCAGAGTACGTAAACGGCCTTATGTCGGCGTAAGACGATCAACAGGAAGTTGGCCCATCAGTGGCGGCGACGGTTTGGCATTACGAATGCGGCATAACTGGCATTGACTCCTTATCCTTTTTACGGCATTTCGAATTCCCACTATCCAAAATCGCTGACGGATCTCGTTCACCACCGTATCGTCGTTTTGGTGGCCGCAACGTCGGTGAAAATGGTCGATAATCAGGTCCGTCACGCGATGGTGCTTTGGGAGTATAACGGAGCATCTAGTCTCAATCGGAACCGTTGTAGCGGCGTCTATTCGACCCGAAACGCGAACGAGTCCGCAGTCATCAAGGTACGGCGAAAGCTTGTAGATCTGACTGTCTCTTTTGACGCGCGATTCCCTGCGTAGGATGGCAATATCGTAACTGAAGACATCACTTTGAACTTGACGGCATATTAGACGTTCCGAATTACGAAGCTCGGATGCAGTGAGCTCACCTCGTTCATCTCTTCTTCCCCGGCAAAAGGCTATAAAACGTAGTAGCCATGCGATGGTCCTTTGAAGCCTAGAGTACTGAGAAAACCTCGTCGTGTCAAATAGAGTTGCCTTTGCAGCGTTGATGCGTAATAGATACTTCGGTCGCAGTTCATCCCGGCACTCACCAATTGAGACGTCATCCAGAAGTTTTGGCCATTCCGCTTCAGCTAACTCCAGGAAGGCAGGCCCCTTTATCCATTTGTTGTTCGCCTGGAACTGGGGCGGGTATTTCGCTCTTGTGACTTCATCCGCGGTTTTCCTTCGATGCAACCCAGCGCCATTGGTTGACTCGACAGCTCTCAAGTATCTCCGCAATTCTGAAGCCCACGAATTCTTTATGTCGGCGAGGATCCGACCGAAGCCAGTGAAGTACCGTCTTGGAGTCGCTCCAAAATATTCGGTTGGCAAAGGACAACTTGTGGCTATCGACGATAGAATTGCATAGCCTCACGCCAAGAACAGCAGCTGAAAGTTCGAGGCGGGGTATAGATAAAAGTTTCCTCGGGCTCCCTCTAGTTTTCCCGCAGACTAACGAAACGCCAATTCTTCCATTATGCTCCATCCTAATGTATGTAACTTCACTGAAGGCTTCCTCACTAGCGTCGACGAAGGTATGCAAGTCCATCCGGTCGGCACGGGATAGATACTCATGATGACATCTGGGAATCCTTAGTTGAGCCAACGCTGGCAGTTCCGCATTCCATTGCTTCCACCTCTCGAACGATTCGTTGGGAATTGGCTCGTCCCACGCAGTTCCGGAACTCCAGATTGAACGAAGAATCAATTTTAGATAAAGCGTGAAATTAGCAATCATTCCGAAGGGGTCAAATATTGACATCGTGATGCTAATGAATTCTCTCTTCATCGGGCATCTAACTTGCTCCATGATGGCTTGACTGACATGGGGGAACTTAAGTTTAAAGTAGAACGAATCATCTGAGCTGTCCCAACACATGCCGAGAACCTTCTCCGTCGCTGATGATGCCTCAATGTTCATGTCGATAGTGCGTTCTGAGCGGCGTTCTCCCAAACAGGCATTGACCTCCTCTGCATTCGACAACAGATTCCTCAGCTGAAACCCTCCGCTTTGATGAATCGCTACGACGGCCTTTGTCACTTCAATAGCTTCCGATACACTGTCAAAACTATCGACGAAATCATCTACGTAGTGGTTGTAAATAACGGCTTCGACAGCTCGTGGCTCTTCGAGTGAGAATTTTGATATTTTAATAAATACAATTACGTACTTCTCGATTGGCTTATCGACGCTATCTCGCCAGAGAAATCGCTGCGAGTGTTGGTCCTCCGGTCGAATTACAATATGGTGGAACATCTCCTTGATATCTCCTATAACGGCTATAGTACGCAGTCTAAAGTTAAAGAGGACTGCTACTAAGGGCCTGTAGTCATCGGGCCCCTTCAAAAGGAAAGAATTTAGAGAGAATCCACCTATCTCTGCGGCAGCATCAAAAACCAGGCGAGTCTTTCCGGGTTTGTTCGGGTTCTTGACCCCGAAGTGGGGCAGGTACCAAGTTCTTGAGTCATCTTCCAGAGCTTCCGCACAGTTCAGTTTCCTTGCGTACCCTTTTTCGACGTAGTCCGCAATGGTCCTCTTGTACGCGGCAGCAAACCCAGGATCCTTTCGCATTTTCACTTCGAGGCTAAGAAGTCTCCTTTTGGCCAGCTGGTAACTTTTTGGTAGCACGGGGCTATCAGTCTTCCATAACAGGCCCGTACTATATCGCTTTACCGATCGAGTGATTCTGGAAGTTAAAATCTGTATCGCTCTCTTGTCTTCTTCGGACATTAATTTCTCCGTCGGCTTTTTCACACCAAAGTTCTCGATCCTAAAATAATTATCGACGATTGCATCTATTCGACAGTCCTTATTGACTGACTGATGGCCAAAGAGGACGACGTCTTCATCCAGGTCACCCGTCAATCCCGCTTTGCCGTAAACTACCCACCCAAGTTTGGTTCTCGTTACGATTGGTCCATCTCCATCCGAACTGACGGCGTCTAAGGGTGCTCCAAGATGGCTGTTGTCGAGTCCAATGAGAATCTCCGGTTTCACGTTCCTGTAGTCGGCAAGAGGAATTCCAAAGTCGGCAAGTGACTTGACTTCCGAGGCAGCAAAGCTCTGAGTAGGCAAACACAAGTCCACTACTGTCTGTACATTTCGCATCCGATATCGCTCCGCGTCTTTTCGATCGGCACTTATAATAACGTCAACTGCAAGCGACTTCTTCGCTAGCGTTTCATGCGCTATCCATCGCAGGTTCAGATCCTTCGGTTTTCCTTCGAATTGTAAGCGTTTGGCCAAGTCCTCGCTCATGATGGTAACGGATGAGCCTTCGTCAAACAAAGCATACGTCCGTACTTCCGTTTTGCCGTTATACACCTTGACTGGTAAAACGCGGAAAAGAATCTTGGTCGTTCCATCATCGTTACAATTTAAAACTGATCTTTGGACCTCTCCCCCCTGGTTGTTGACGTTGGCTGAGGTTGACTGCTGGGCGACATCCGCTTCATGAAGGGACTGATGATGCATCTTGCTGCAGTTCTCCACTCCACATTGCTTCCGCATCCTGCATGCTCTTATGCTGTGACCACTCTTCAAACAGCAGAAACAGAGCCGGTTCCGCTTCACAAACGACCATTTGTCTGGAAGGTCAAACACCTTGAAATTATAGCACTCTACGACGGGATGTTGCTCAGCTTTACAGTACCGACACTTATTAGGCAATGCGCTGGTTGGAGGCGAACTTCTATTTGTATGTAGGATACTCCTTGGCTTTGGCTTATGATCCACTGCATTCGGATGTGGCGAAGAGAGTGAATTGGTAGAGACGATGCAGACAAGACGGGCAATTCGGTTCAACCAGTCATTGAAATGTTTGACGGTTGCATATGGCAGGATGCACACACATGTCTGGGCCCACTCTAATCTCTTGCTCATCGGTAGCTTTCCAACAAGCTCATCTAAGAGGGCAGGATTTGCCAAATGCTGATGCATACCACTCGCTTCAAGGAATACCGTTAAATTCTGTACTTTTGTAGCGAATGGTATGATGAGCTCCAGTTTGTTCTCAGAAATCTGCGCAGCTTTTCTCACCTTCCTCAACTGACTCCGCACAAGGCATTCGGGACGACCATAATGAAGTTCTAACGTCGACATTACTTGATCGACATTGTCTGTATGTATCAGTAAAGATTCGACGACATCCCTCGCTTCACCCATGATGCTTTTCTGCAGCCGAAACATATTCTCCACCCGGCTGTAGCCAAACATTCTTGACGATTCCAAGAAAGCCATACAAAACATCGGCCATTCCTCAGGTCTTCCGCGAAACTCTGGAAGATCATATAACTTGCGATGGCTTCCATGTCCAAATGAAGATGCAGACGGCTGTTGAGTCGGTGGTGCTTGCGTGAAGGCTAGCTGAGGAGTTAAGTGACGCTGTTCGAAGGTTGGCGCGCTGTTTAACGGATGAAGAAACTTTGGAACTTGGTTGCTCGTAGAGAGGCTTGGCAGAGTCTGATTATAGATCGATGAGGCAGCGACCGGCGGCCAGGATTACTGTGAACACGAAGTGGCTGTCATCGATTGCGATGTTGTTCTTGGTTCTGTCGGACGCCCATACGGAATTGGCATTGCTGTAATTGGATCCGCGTACGAGGTCACGGTGTCGGTGGAAGGCGGGTCAGTTACGGTGGAGCAAGTCGCTACAGGAGGCGCACTAGTGTTTGGCGACAACACGTACCTATGGGCGGCGTTAATGTTGGACGTACCTGTCATGACTGCTTCCGTACTAATCGGCTGAGTAACTATGGACGAGACTGTAAATGATTGTTGCTTGTTGAGGAGTGTCTCCAGACGATGGCGTTCCTGTCTCTCCGTCGCAGCAGATGATGTTAAGGTTTCTAGTTGTGCGCGCAATTCCTGTAGCTCTCGGCGCAACGTGGCTATCTCGGCATCGCCTACCACTATAACTGTTTGGTCGGCCTCCTCGTATGGGCTGGTATCCGTATAATCTTCTTGGTTGACTTCCCCTGGTTTTTTCGCTGTACTCCTGGTTACTCTTGTGCTAGTCGGATCGGGCGATCGTTGAAGGTTCGGCATTAACAGGTGCTTGGAGTTATCGGTCGTGGCAGAGAAGATGTAGTTTTGAACTATGGATACGAAGTAGTTAACTGACCGATGAATATGTAGTAATAAATGTCCTTGCCCTGATCATACAACCCCCTTTTTTTATAAATATTTTTGAAATTTAATTTATTTAATTTATTTTTCCTACTGTTGGAATATTATTGGTATTGCGTGGTATTGGGTGGTGTTATGTCCCCGTTAATTTGACCAATAAGTAAATGGAATATAAAGGCGACGCCCGAAAGAAACAGTTAAATAATATAATATGGGTGCTTACCTGGGTTGCTGATAGGATTTGCAAAACTCTGCTGGCGGCAATTCTTGATTGTGGTGGCAATTCTGTTGGTTGTGGCGGCAAATCTTGACTGTGGTGACAATTTCGTTTGTTAAGGCGGCAAATGTTGGCTGTGGTGATAATTTTATTTGTTGTGGCGGCAAATCTTGGTGGTGGCAATTCTTTTTGTTGCGGCGGCAATGTGGCTGTGATTCCCGTAACTGATTGCTGTAGGCTGCATGTAGATTGAACTGGCAGTAACGGGAATTCAGCTAGCTTTTCTCCTTTGACTAGTGACGCTTTTGTGTAACGGCAAACTCCCGTAACTGGCTGGTAACGGACACTAGGCTGGCTGCCGAGATAAAGGCGAAAAAGAATAAAGATGTCCCGAGCCCGGTTCGTCCTCTGAATAAACGCTGCGATTTAATTACGATGTGTGTGTGGTTTATTCTCTAAATTGATTGCATTACAATTTTGGTATTTCAATATTATAACGATACTTACTTTTCGGCGACTTATGTGGCTGCGTCCGGACTCGGCGACTGTTGGCTTTAATTTGAAATCTACTTTTAAAGTGTCATGGCTGTCAGACGTAAAACGTCAAATATTACGGAGTGCGTTCACCAGCATCGGACGCAACCACATAACCCACCGATTACATTATTCTGATTTAAACATTAATATATTTTTAACAGTACAAGTGAGCATGTAACGTATGCCCTTTACGAGGCAGTTTAAAGTCCTCAAGCAAATGTCAAATCAGCTCTTTTTAGTTCTCAGCTCTTATGTTTCCTACTTTAAGGCTGTGCCAGCTCGAGCTGTAAAAATTCATTGCTGACTATTATTTCCTTTATTTATGGTCCGACGAACATACCAGCTTTTACTTTGGCTTCGGATGAGTTAGGAAACAATTTTTTTAGATATTGAAATGTTTCAGAATTTCGACGGAGGGCTTTTACGAATTGCTCCATAAGGCCTAATTTTATATGCAATTTAACCATCAATATATTTTTAGGCTCGATAATTAGATCGCATTTAACATTATGTTTTTCTATCTCCAATTCGGTTCGCTTAGGCCATGAGCATTGCTGGTAATGCGAATTGTCTGCTCTACTGTCCCATAAGCAAAGATAGCAAGGGTGATTGGTGTACCCGCATTGCATTCCCTCCAGAAAGCCAAGCATAGTAAAATCCGCTATCACTGGCTAGGAATACTGCATATACATATGTTTGCGTGGGTACAAATGATAGAACTTATTCGTTTCAATGCAAATCGCTTTATTCAATACAGTTACAATTCACTATTTAATTGTTTATCTCAATACAATCCAATTTCTCAACCGCTTATAAAGGGTCCGCTATCTAATGTTTTTTTTTTTTCAACTAGTGCTTATTTCGTGAATGGTAACACTTGGCTCATGTCTGATTTGACAGATAATTAGTTTTATCCTTCCGGTTAATAATGGAAAATAATTTCATTCAAATGGCTACCTCGGCTGGCCATGCAGTAGCCTACACGATCGGTCCAATTTTTAAGCACATTATCGATTGTGTGCAGCTGTATTTCACCTCACTTGCATTCCTTGGGGATGGTGGTATTTATACTCGATTGCCATACTTCGAGAACAATCCTCGCCATCAAGCGTCACATACAATTTCCATTTTGCTAGAAAATTCGGTTGAGTCTTTGTTATTCAAGTATCGAAATTTTCTGATCTTCGAGAATCGAAGTCTTCTGCTATGTAAATCTAGATGACGCTGCTCACATTTAAATGATTGTCGCACTGATCCCTCCCTACAGTTGTTCGTCCCGAAAAACTTCGTGATTCAACGTTCCGTTGAAATGACACATTCTATCCAAATGGACCACCTTCAATTTTTTTTTTATTTATAATTTACGCGCGCCTAAGGGGTTGATACCCTTTTACTCACAGATAATAAATATTTATAAATAAATAAAGATTTATTTTCTGTGCTTTTACTGTTGCCTTGGTGCTGGCGGAAAGGTAGAAGGAGGAGAAAGGAAAATTGGTTGTTTTTTGTAGTGGTTTGAAACTCAGGTGTATTTGGCTTCGATATTCACTCTCCAGGGGTGGGAGTCCGAATAGGACCAAGAGTTTTTTCTTCACTCAGAGTGATTCGAAGGTTATAATTCACACTATTTTTTTTGTGCTTGAAACTCTACAACAGCCAAATCTACGTGTCAGTGTTATGCCTTCACACGCAGAATTTTTCTGTCTTAGTTCCAATTACACAAATGAGAAACTTGAAAAACTTGTCAATGGGTAGGATTCGAACCTTGACCCTCCGAGTGAAAAGCGATTGCTAGCACCACTACACCACGGGCACCCCTAAATTTTCCTCGATCCCTACGCTGGATCCGGTAGACAACGTCATTAATGCGGGTTATCACCTTGTATGGACCTTCCCAGTTCTGTTGCAATTTTGGTGATCTGCCTTTCTTACGCTGAGGATTATATAACCAGACCAGATCTCCTTCGTTGAGGCCGGAAGATTTCGCCTTGATGTCGTACCTAGTCTTCATGCTGCTGCTCGCTAGCTTTATCTTTTCTCTGGTATCTTCATGCAATTTACGAATACTGCTGCGCAAGTCATCCGCGTTCACCACTTTGGGCTCCGTAGGTGGGGCTCCGAATTTTGCTTCACTTGGCAACCGAACTGTTTGAACAAATAAGATCTCGGATGGTGTGTGTGATGTTGAATGAGAATGTCCACAATCGACCAAATCTTCACACTTCGGCAAATCCTGGAAAAAGCTCAAAAAGGCTAAATTGATACCCACCATCTTTTCGTCGATTTTAAGGGCGCATAGATGGAGACGAGCTATATAGAACCATGTCTAGTTTTAGCATCTCTGCCAAACTCGTCTGTCTGTGCAAAATGACGATTGAGGGCGCTCGCTGCTCCGTCGAGCATGTACAGAGTACTAGCGTACTCCGATGGTATTAACATGATTGGAAGAACACAGCCGGCTGTCAACCACCGGTGAGTTTGCTGAAACAGAAACTGCCAAAATGGGTTTAAAGGTAAATGAAAAAAAGTATACTCGTATATAGACTGAACGTCACAGTCGACAGCTATAATTTCCAGGTAGTAAGAGACTTTGTCTTACTTGGCCCTGTTATAAATTCTACCAACAACACCTCACCAGAAATAAAACGATTGAAAATCGCTGTTTCTTTGAGCTAATGGCGCAATTGAGTAGTAAGGCCCTATCCCGAAAAACTGAGGAGACTCTATATAAGACCTTGATCATCCCAGTTCTACTTTACGACACTGGACCATAAACTCTATCGAAAGTGGATGAAGATATACTAAATCGTTCCGAGAGAAAAATCCTTTGAAAAATATTCAATCCATTTGCGTTGACGGGCTTTGGAGGAGAAGATTCAACGATTCAACAACTGTGCATCGTTGCTTGAGATGGCTAGGACTTGTAGAGCGAATGGACACGATTCGAACATTCTTGGGTGCAAAATTATATTTCATGATAATTATGTTGTTGTTGAATCAAGCTCTTAAGTAAGTCAATGACATCATGGCCACATTGGTGACCGACTAATGGCAATAAAACTAGTAATAAAGGGTCCGTCATCTAACTTTTTTTTTCAACTAGTGCTTATTTCGTGAATGGTAACACTTAGCTCATGTCTGATTTGACATATAATTAGTTTTATCCTTCCGGTTAATAACGGAAAATAATTTCATTCAAATGGCTGCATCGGCTGGCCATGCAGTAGCCTACACGATCGGTCCAATTTTTAAGCACATTATCGATTGTGTGCAGCTGTATTTCACCTCACTTGCATTCCTTGGGGATGGTGGTATTTATACTCGATTGCCATACTTCGAGAACAATCCTCGCCATCAAGCGTCACATACAATTTCCATTTTGCTAGAAAATTCGGTTGAGTCTTTGTTATTCAAGTATCGAAATTTTCTGATCTTCGAGAATCGAAGTCTTCTGCTATGTAAATCTAGATGACGCTGCTCACATTTAAATGATTGTCGCACTGATCCCTCCCTACAGTTGTTCGTCCCGAAAAACTTCGTGATTCAACGTTCCGTTGAAATGACACATTCTATCCAAATGGACCACCTTCAATTTTTTTTTTATTTATAATTTACGCGCGCCTAAGGGGTTGATACCCTTTTACTCACAGATAATAAATATTTATAAATAAATAAAGATTTATTTTCTGTGCTTTTACTGTTGCCTTGGTGCTGGCGGAAAGGTAGAAGGAGGAGAAAGGAAAATTGGTTGTTTTTTGTAGTGGTTTGAAACTCAGGTGTATTTGGCTTCGATATTCACTCTCCAGGGGTGGGAGTCCGAATAGGACCAAGAGTTTTTTCTTCACTCAGAGTGATTCGAAGGTTATAATTCACACTATTTTTTTTGTGCTTGAAACTCTACAACAGCCAAATCTACGTGTCAGTGTTATGCCTTCACACGCAGAATTTTTCTGTCTTAGTTCCAATTACACAAATGAGAAACTTGAAAAACTTGTCAATGGGTAGGATTCGAACCTTGACCCTCCGAGTGAAAAGCGATTGCTAGCACCACTACACCACGGGCACCCCTAAATTTTCCTCGATCCCTACGCTGGATCCGGTAGACAACGTCATTAATGCGGGTTATCACCTTGTATGGACCTTCCCAGTTCTGTTGCAATTTTGGTGATCTGCCTTTCTTACGCTGAGGATTATATAACCAGACCAGATCTCCTTCGTTGAGGCCGGAAGATTTCGCCTTGATGTCGTACCTAGTCTTCATGCTGCTGCTCGCTAGCTTTATCTTTTCTCTGGTATCTTCATGCAATTTACGAATACTGCTGCGCAAGTCATCCGCGTTCACCACTTTGGGCTCCGTAGGTGGGGCTCCGAATTTTGCTTCACTTGGCAACCGAACTGTTTGAACAAATAAGATCTCGGATGGTGTGTGTGATGTTGAATGAGAATGTCCACAATCGACCAAATCTTCACACTTCGGCAAATCCTGGAAAAAGCTCAAAAAGGCTAAATTGATACCCACCATCTTTTCGTCGATTTTAAGGGCGCATAGATGGAGACGAGCTATATAGAACCATGTCTAGTTTTAGCATCTCTGCCAAACTCGTCTGTCTGTGCAAAATGACGATTGAGGGCGCTCGCTGCTCCGTCGAGCATGTACAGAGTACTAGCGTACTCCGATGGTATTAACATGATTGGAAGAACACAGCCGGCTGTCACCCACCGGTGAGTTTGCTGAAACAGAAACTGCCAAAATGGGTTTAAAGGTAAATGAAAAAAAGTATACTCGTATATAGACTGAACGTCACAGTCGACAGCTATAATTTCCAGGTAGTAAGAGACTTTGTCTTACTTGGCCCTGTTATAAATTCTACCAACAACACCTCACCAGAAATAAAACGATTGAAAATCGCTGTTTCTTTGAGCTAATGGCGCAATTGAGTAGTAAGGCCCTATCCCGAAAAACTGAGGAGACTCTATATAAGACCTTGATCATCCCAGTTCTACTTTACGACACTGGACCATAAACTCTATCGAAAGTGGATGAAGATATACTAAATCGTTCCGAGAGAAAAATCCTTTGAAAAATATTCAATCCATTTGCGTTGACGGGCTTTGGAGGAGAAGATTCAACGATTCAACAACTGTGCATCGTTGCTTGAGATGGCTAGGACTTGTAGAGCGAATGGACACGATTCGAACATTCTTGGGTGCAAAATTATATTTCATGATAATTATGTTGTTGTTGAATCAAGCTCTTAAGTAAGTCAATGACATCATGGCCACATTGGTGACCGACTAATGGCAATAAAACTAGTAATAAAGGGTCCGTCATCTAACTTTTTTTTTCAACTAGTGCTTATTTCGTGAATGGTAACACTTAGCTCATGTCTGATTTGACATATAATTAGTTTTATCCTTCCGGTTAATAACGGAAAATAATTTCATTCAAATGGCTGCATCGGCTGGCCATGCAGTAGCCTACACGATCGGTCCAATTTTTAAGCACATTATCGATTGTGTGCAGCTGTATTTCACCTCACTTGCATTCCTTGGGGATGGTGGTATTTATACTCGATTGCCATACTTCGAGAACAATCCTCGCCATCAAGCGTCACATACAATTTCCATTTTGCTAGAAAATTCGGTTGAGTCTTTGTTATTCAAGTATCGAAATTTTCTGATCTTCGAGAATCGAAGTCTTCTGCTATGTAAATCTAGATGACGCTGCTCACATTTAAATGATTGTCGCACTGATCCCTCCCTACAGTTGTTCGTCCCGAAAAACTTCGTGATTCAACGTTCCGTTGAAATGACACATTCTATCCAAATGGACCACCTTCAATTTTTTTTTTATTTATAATTTACGCGCGCCTAAGGGGTTGATACCCTTTTACTCACAGATAATAAATATTTATAAATAAATAAAGATTTATTTTCTGTGCTTTTACTGTTGCCTTGGTGCTGGCGGAAAGGTAGAAGGAGGAGAAAGGAAAATTGGTTGTTTTTTGTAGTGGTTTGAAACTCAGGTGTATTTGGCTTCGATATTCACTCTCCAGGGGTGGGAGTCCGAATAGGACCAAGAGTTTTTTCTTCACTCAGAGTGATTCGAAGGTTATAATTCACACTATTTTTTTTGTGCTTGAAACTCTACAACAGCCAAATCTACGTGTCAGTGTTATGCCTTCACACGCAGAATTTTTCTGTCTTAGTTCCAATTACACAAATGAGAAACTTGAAAAACTTGTCAATGGGTAGGATTCGAACCTTGACCCTCCGAGTGAAAAGCGATTGCTAGCACCACTACACCACGGGCACCCCTAAATTTTCCTCGATCCCTACGCTGGATCCGGTAGACAACGTCATTAATGCGGGTTATCACCTTGTATGGACCTTCCCAGTTCTGTTGCAATTTTGGTGATCTGCCTTTCTTACGCTGAGGATTATATAACCAGACCAGATCTCCTTCGTTGAGGCCGGAAGATTTCGCCTTGATGTCGTACCTAGTCTTCATGCTGCTGCTCGCTAGCTTTATCTTTTCTCTGGTATCTTCATGCAATTTACGAATACTGCTGCGCAAGTCATCCGCGTTCACCACTTTGGGCTCCGTAGGTGGGGCTCCGAATTTTGCTTCACTTGGCAACCGAACTGTTTGAACAAATAAGATCTCGGATGGTGTGTGTGATGTTGAATGAGAATGTCCACAATCGACCAAATCTTCACACTTCGGCAAATCCTGGAAAAAGCTCAAAAAGGCTAAATTGATACCCACCATCTTTTCGTCGATTTTAAGGGCGCATAGATGGAGACGAGCTATATAGAACCATGTCTAGTTTTAGCATCTCTGCCAAACTCGTCTGTCTGTGCAAAATGACGATTGAGGGCGCTCGCTGCTCCGTCGAGCATGTACAGAGTACTAGCGTACTCCGATGGTATTAACATGATTGGAAGAACACAGCCGGCTGTCAACCACCGGTGAGTTTGCTGAAACAGAAACTGCCAAAATGGGTTTAAAGGTAAATGAAAAAAAGTATACTCGTATATAGACTGAACGTCACAGTCGACAGCTATAATTTCCAGGTAGTAAGAGACTTTGTCTTACTTGGCCCTGTTATAAATTCTACCAACAACACCTCACCAGAAATAAAACGATTGAAAATCGCTGTTTCTTTGAGCTAATGGCGCAATTGAGTAGTAAGGCCCTATCCCGAAAAACTGAGGAGACTCTATATAAGACCTTGATCATCCCAGTTCTACTTTACGACACTGGACCATAAACTCTATCGAAAGTGGATGAAGATATACTAAATCGTTCCGAGAGAAAAATCCTTTGAAAAATATTCAATCCATTTGCGTTGACGGGCTTTGGAGGAGAAGATTCAACGATTCAACAACTGTGCATCGTTGCTTGAGATGGCTAGGACTTGTAGAGCGAATGGACACGATTCGAACATTCTTGGGTGCAAAATTATATTTCATGATAATTATGTTGTTGTTGAATCAAGCTCTTAAGTAAGTCAATGACATCATGGCCACATTGGTGACCGACTAATGGCAATAAAACTAGTAATAAAGGGTCCGTCATCTAACTTTTTTTTTCAACTAGTGCTTATTTCGTGAATGGTAACACTTAGCTCATGTCTGATTTGACATATAATTAGTTTTATCCTTCCGGTTAATAACGGAAAATAATTTCATTCAAATGGCTGCATCGGCTGGCCATGCAGTAGCCTACACGATCGGTCCAATTTTTAAGCACATTATCGATTGTGTGCAGCTGTATTTCAGCAATGGCTTCACGAATATTGTCCTTTAAAGCGTCAATTGTCTCTGGCTTGTCGGCGTAATACTTATCTTTTACGGCACCCCACAAATAATAGTCCAATGGTGTCAAATCGCAGCTCCGAGGTGGCCAAACGACATCAGTTCTGCGGCTGATAATGCGATCTTCAAAACCAGGGCGCAAAACATCGAGTGTAGCTTCGGCTGTGTGGCACGTAGCGCCGTCCTGTTGAAACCAAATGTTGCCAATATCCTCCTCTTCAATTTTTGTGAACAAAAATTCGTTCAACATGGCCCGATAACGATCGCCATTGACTGTAACGGCCACTCCTTGCTCATTTTCGAAGAAAAATGGCCCAATTATGCCTCTGGACCAAAATCCGCACCAAACAGTGACTCGTTTTGGGTTTATCGGCTTTTCAATGTATGCGTGCGAGTTTTCTGTGCCCGAAATGCGACAATTTTGCTTGTTTACATACCCGCCAAGATCAAAATGAGCTTCATCTGAAAAGATGATTTTTTTGGCAAAATCGGCATCTTCTCTAAGTCGATCGCAGGCCCACTTAGCGAAGCGAAAACGCATTCGATGAGGATGCCAGCTTCTTTCACTTTTTCACAAGATAACGAACATACGGAGCTGACGGTGCTTCTCTTCTTCCAAAATCCGTACGCAATTTTCGCACACATTCTGCAACATTACCATGATTTTCAAAGTAATGTCGCAATATTTCCCAGCGTTGTTCAAGTGTATACACAACCATATTCGTTCAGCGAAAGGATAAAGCTAATTATCTGTCAAATCAGACATGAGCTAAGTGTTACCATTCACGAAATAAGTACTAGTTGAAAAAAAAAAACGTTAGATGGCGGACCCTTTAGAGCACGAAACTTGGAATATTGCTAAAGCTTATGCCACACAAATAAGCAGCCAAAAAGAAAAATATCTTGAAGCAATTTGATTAGCTTTTAGACGGCATATTAAGGGAGGAAATGATTTTCATCATGTGAATACGGGCTTGTAGGAAACGCTTTCGGAACGAGAAACTCAGCGGGAGAAAATATATGCAAGTCAAACCGTCATAATATGCTAAATCGTATTTTATTTCGCAAAAGTGGCATTTGATTACCGGTGGCCGCCAAACCACGATAGACTTACATCTACACATATGCTAGAATAGCACGCAACGGCGAGTATAAGATTTCAAAATAACCTTGGGCGAACCACTAGAAAGTCAGTACGGACAGAAAATAAACTGGAACAGCTTAAAAAGAGAGAACCCAGTTCCATAGATAAATGGTTTATCTATGTCCAGTTCTGAGCGCTCAATTTGGAGAAATGACTTAAAAATAAAAATAAACCAAGAAAAATAAAGTGCGCAAGGGACGTGAAACGTTTTCGATGAAAATTATAAGACTTATGCAGACGCTGCATTGACAACTCATTTCGTTCTTTCCATTATGACAGTGTCGTCTACATAGGCGAGTAGCTGAACAGACTTTTGTAAATCTGGAGTTGGTTCAAGAGTTTTGCACAATTCGTTCAAGAACGATTTTGAAAAAATCACATGACAACTTCTTAATTAAATCGTTTTCTGACATTGAAGTCATGGTTTTCTCATTACCGATCTTATTGGAGCAGCGTGCGTTCTCCATAGTGGGAATGAATGATAGACATGACTTTGAATAGATGCTTTCATATTTATTTATTTATTAAGATATCAATACACAATTATAAATTGTTATTAATATTAAGGATAAGATCAATTAGCAGCAATGGCTTTCGGCTCTGGATGCTGTCATATGTGGCTTTTAAATCGATGAAAAGATGTGTGTATCGATTTAGAAACCACGATCTGCAGTAATGTAAAAATTCGATCTATTGTTGACCTATAACCACACTGATACGGGTGGATGAGATTTTGACGAACATTCTTAGGTTGTGTTATGTCTTACACATTTCCATAGCAGCATTGCGTTTGCGGTAACCACAATTGTGACCAAGAATTGTGCAGGAAGAAAATTTATTTTCCTTATATCATGTTGATTGCTTCGTCAAAAAATATGCCGCCCAAACGTTTGTCACTTAGTAGAACTACCAGCGCAGCACGTAGAAATAATAGAAATCAAACTTCTTAAACAAGCGAGTAACGACAAGCAAGCAATGAGGTAGAACGTTTACGAATTGCACATACACGTGCATCAGAATCTCAAGATCAACATGCGCCAAGAATCGAAAGAGAACGTTCACGAGCCACCAGATCGAGCGCATCAGAGACAAAAGACCAACGTGCAGCGAGGATTGAAACAGAACGTTCACGAGCCACTCGATCCCGTTGAACAGTACATGTTGATTTGGACTTTGTGGCATTTAAATATGATGTTAGCTACGATTACAGTTTGCATCCCAGTGTAAAAATCGGAAAAATGGATAAGGTGTGTGGGCATTGCGCTTCGCTTAAGTTCAACTATAAAACACCAGGAATGTGCTGCGTGAATGGCAAAATTAAATTTCCGACATTGCATCCATCACTTGATCCGTTGTTGTCATTGCTTTCGGACCACTCACCTGATTTTAAACACTTTTCGCAAGAACATTCGCAAATATAATTCAGCGTTTCAAATGACATCTTTTGGAACCAACAAAGTTTTCCAAGATCAGTATATGCTTATTTTCAAAATTCAAGGACAATTATGCATATCACCCTGTTGGTTCATTTCTACCCGTTCAGGACGCTAAACATCAATTTCTATAAATCTACTTTATGAATGACGATGATGCACAAGTTGATCAACCAGCTAGTACGTTATAAAATTTGATCCTAGTAATAATTTATATGACCGCCTTTGACAGAAATAAGTTCTTTTACTCTGTTTGGCATTGAAGAAATCAAGGTTTCGCACATTTTTTTGCAACTCTGCATTATGAAACCAAATCTCAATAATGGCTGAAATTAGCTTGTTTTTTCGTCGTACAATCACTCTTCCTGAGACTTGCTTTTTTAAGGGCATCGGGCAAGAACTTGTCGGTAAACTGCATTTCCGGTCGGGAACTATCTTTGCATGGTCGACAAGAGCATATGGGTCAAAAAGGCTATGTACTTGAAGCTATTAGTCATGCCTTCGATCGAGCTTTGAGCTTCCAGGAGGCTAAACATTACTTTGGTGGGTGTTGAGGGGCTGGAATAATCTGATCAAGTCTAAGGTTCTGGCTGTCACTCCTCACTACATTTACCTGGTAGCCCGTCTTCGAACTTCGAAGTGCTTCTTATCTGTAAAGATAGCACTTCTTTCTTCTGCAGACCGGTCATTGGTATTCTTAGCCCGTAGCAGTCTCTTTCGCACCATAGCCTCAGTGAGAAGCTGCTTTTTAATTGGTTTTTTGGCCTGCCGCCCCACTTATAGACGACGAGTCCACCACCGCTAAGTCCCTTTCAAGGTCACCAAAAATAAATTACGTTTTCATCTGTAATGTCCCTTACGACACATTGCAATGGAACGGGTAGTTTTGTGCGACGCTATAATTATTCCAACGCTTGATTTTAGAACATTCGCTGCCAGTGTGCTAAAAAAATAATACAAAAACCACAGCCTACTTACTTAAAAATGTGCTTGTCCCAATTAATTTGCACAGCACTGTAATATGGCAGAGGAGATTTTATATGTAATGTTGATGAGACTTATTCCCTTCTTCAGTATCGAACAAACTATTATGAGGTTCCTGTATTTTAGAAATAAGTTGACGTATGCTCTATATTAAATCACCTGGTGATTTAAACAGCTCGGTAGTTAAGCCATCAGCAGTTTTGTTACACTTCAGCTTCGAAATTGCTGCCCTGACTTCAAATGTTGTCTATCTGAGTCTAAGTTGAATGCTTCATTTTGCTTAACAGTGTGATACGAAGAAAGGGCCGAATAAAAAATAATTGAATTACTCACTAATAATATAATCCAAAATAAAGCGGTCTGGAGAATGGTTCTGAGGTCCGTAAATTTGACCAACCCCATAAGCGACACAATAGTAAGTAATGCAGATACGTAGAATAAATACCATATGTGGCATTAAATCTATTTGTAGGTCCTACGTATTTCAAGGGCTTTTAAAAGAACAAAATAAGAACAACGAAAATTTTGTTTTTGGTTTTATGTCATTTTTTGTATATTTTCATCAATTGGCATAATGTGTATATGTATGGTTTATATATTAATTATTATGTAATCTAAAAATCTAATCATTTCAATTCATTAAATAATTCATTCATCATATAGTACAACAAAGTCAAGCTGTGCCCAAGACGCCATCTGATCCTGATGTCCTTACTTGGCACACACCCACAGCTTGTACCAAAAGCAAAGATAAACAAAAATTTTCACTGCAACTAGACATATCATATATATATATAAGTTTTGTTTAAACAGTTTGGTTTTCTCTCTCATATACGTGTGTGTTTTCTATTTCCATATGCATATAAAGAAATATCTTTTCAACATTAATATTCAGCTCACATTCCAATACAATTCATACAAAAAGCCGTTATACAATATTGTTATAAGAAAAAAATAATAATTATTAAATTAATTTGTTCTGATTAAATACAGACACACGGTTCTCTTTAGTTCACTTACAAACGAACATAATGAATAATTCATAATAAAATTAGTTTTTTTTTGTAGGTTTTCTTTTTTTATGATTTGTTAAATTATTTTTAGTTTATGTTTCAATTTTCTTTATTGCACAATTGCTATAATGTTTATTTTTTTTAGTTTTATTTTTTTGTAATTATATACGGGAAAGGGAAAGACTACTGGGTAGTATGTATAAAAAAAATAAGGTCTTTCCCTTTACCTTAAGAAGACAAAAAAAAAATGTTTTATATATATTAAATATTTATTTAATTCCATTACGGTGGTGGTAATTGTAAGGGGTATTTTGTATTTTCGTATTTTTTGTGTTTTTTTTTTTCTAAATTTCTTTTTAATATAAAAATATTATTAATTGAAGAGAAATATGTATTTGCGTACGATTAGTATTCGTAAAACAACACTGTAATGGTTTAGTTTTTGTTTTATGTGTTTTATTTTTTGGATTTTGTTAATTTTAATTAAATAGAAAGAATAAAATTTTACAAACTACAATATAACTAAAATAACAATGAATAGTTACCTATACACTACATAGTAATATCTTCACTAACTACTACAAATAGTTATGCATGTAATTGATTACTAAATCTTTAGAATATCCAGCTCAACAAAAACGCAAGCCGCAAGTTATGTGTTTGTTTCGTTTTATACATTAATAAAATTTCTTTACAATGTTTTATGTTTCTTTTGTGATTCTCCCTATCGGTGTTTCGAATCACTTCTTAAATATTTATGTATAAAAAATAAATGATATATGTATTATATATTTACTTGTTTGGGTTATAATTTAAATTAAATAACTTACGAGTAAATTTTGTTATTTCCATTTTCAAATTCAAATTTAAAAAAAAAAAACTAATCCTCTCTAAGGCACAGTAGATTATCAGTTTTTTCGTTTCCTTTTCTTAACATACTAATTTTTCTTTCGGTTTAGAATATAGAATTATTAAATATTAACAATTTTTATTAATTAAATATTAAAAAAAAAACAGCTGTGCAAACAAATTCCAAGACAAAACGTTACACCTCAACGCCATAGTTACGATCGACAACATAGTCAAATCGGCTGTTTTCGGTGGAAGCTTCTGTATTGCTGGACGTTGTGTTAATTGATGCTGCTGTTGCTGCAGCGGATGCTGCTAAAGCAGCTGCTGATGTTGAAGGTTGGCACGCATTAATTGTAGCTAAAGCTGCTGCCGCTCTCGCTTTTGATGCAGCAGTAGCTGCTGCGTAGGAAGGTAATTCCCTTGGCATACAATTGACAGAGGCTGATGATAAGGATGTCGTTGATGACATTGCTGATGGAGTTGTATTAATTGTTGGTGTTATTGTGAGATTCTTGATTTGTTGTTGTTTTTTCACACTGGCTTCAACTAAAGCAGTATTAATGGCAATTGCAGGTGATTGACTGCAATCGTCAGGATCATTCTCGTACTCAGCTTCATCTTCTTCGATGACGTTTTCCTCGGTGACAGTAAATTCGGGTGGTAATTCGGGTACAGAAAGGTTTTTGCGGGTGAAGAAAGCAATTTTCGATCTAAAAAAATAAAATATAAAAATAATTAATTAAAAAGTTACACACGTTATATATGTACGTTGAAGTTAGTGAGTAAGCAAGGAATATTGAGATGTGATCAAATGGTTCTATAACCTGCCAATTCATAGCACACTAGCCATATGGCGATCACTGGATCGGCCCTAATAAAATTCGGCAAAGAGCTTGCATCCTGAATTTTATTGCATGGAAAAACTGTTAAATGTTATGGAAATGGTTTTTTGACCGAGTATCCATCCCGGCAAAAACTAAAATATAACTTTACTAGAACACTCTCTTGTACGTTGATGTACCACCACACCATATTACACCTGAAATACATTTTGAAGGGAATGGAAATTCAAGGGAAAGTGTTAAATATGACGATGCCTTAGGTAGCGCTTTTGGAGTGCACTCGTACACCATGCTCAGGGACAACATATTTTGAAGATCTTAAAAAATACAATGGTCAGGAATTGACAACATTCAGATATACATGCGAAGCAAATGAAGTATTAAAGAACGGCAATCACTAGGATTTGAGACTGGAAGTGGAAAATACAATGCATGTACGAGTATATTAAGGTATTAGTGTTGAAGGTGAAATAGTTTTTTTTTGCTATATAACAGCGACCGATGGACTATTGCATCCACATTATGTCGGAAAAGTAAAGAAATTATTTTAATGATGGTATACTGCAAAGTATGAAAGAATTTGATGCAAATAATCCACTCAGTGATTCAATTTTAAGTAGCAGACCTAGGTGATGGCCAAGACTGGAAAAGGTTTATCCAGACTTCGGGATGAGCAGACAACGTATATTAGAACTGGGAAAGTTTGTGAAATGTTGATACGAGAATTGGATTGTCCAATTTTTAAGCTCGGAACCAAAAACCGTTTTGATATTGTTCGTCAACAGATTAAAAGTAGTGAAGGTGATTTTTTCTTTTTCGATGCACTTGGTGTTACTGGCGAAACTTTTTTTTTAAATCTGCTTTTAGGATAAATGAGATCCTGATTGATTGATTGAAGAACGTCGTATCGTACTTAACCTGCAAATGAACATACCTGAAGTTTTTGATAAAAAACCAATGCAACTCGTATGTGCAATGTCTATCATAATACCAATCGAAGCAGTAAATTGGACAATGAAATATAAAAATAGCAATCAAAGTACTCGTATAATGGAGGGAATGATGGTATTAATAGCTGGCGATTTAAGACAGGCTCTACCTGTAACAACTAAAAGCACTCTGCCACTTGGCGACGACACAGAATCAAGGCGAAAAGCGACTGCTCTCCTGAAAATTGGCAAAGATCGTATCACAATAGATATCAATGCAGTGTTGTTTATAGCACAGAGGAATTCATACGTGAGATTTATCCTGATATGTTAGCTAATATGGGGAATAAGGAATGGTTGTGCCAAAAAAACAGTTTTCGCACCGACTACTGAAACTGTAGAAAAGATGAACAAAATAAATTTCAAGCATCTATCGGTAGATATTGTTATGAACATACCCCACTCAACGTCAAAGTTTGTGTTTCTGTACTGTTAATGCATAATCTTAACGCGCCTAAATGCGTTGTATGCGATTACAAATACGTAGAACAAAATTCAACGCAGAAGAAATCAGGGGTAACAGCTCCTCTTTGTTTTTTAGAAGGAAATTAACACTCAAGTGGCTATGACCACACTTGTGATGACAAAAAAAGAAAGATATTTGGGCTATTTCGCTCTATGGGTGGCATCCAACTAAATTCTTAGTGTAATTGGACTTGTTGTATTCTAGGAAACCACTCATTTTATATTATTTCAGCTGCCTGAAAAAAGAAAACCTTTCGACCAAAAAACATAATGGCTCAAAATCTAGATGGAGCCCAGGTTATCGAAGAACCATAATGAGTTTTAATATACTTTCCAATTCTATGTAACTGTAACTTCTAAGTCTATGTAGAATGGAAAACTCCCTCTGAAACAGATTGATTCTGTTGTGGTGATGTGCTTTTTCTTTCACCAAAACAACTCAGAAATTTTAAAATAAACTTCAGAAACATCGCCGGTAGAACCCATTGACCTGTCACTAGCGTATTTGTTAACAGCAAAGGAGTTAAAACGTTTAAAACACTCTATCGACAATAGGTGGAACATTAAAAACCTATAAAACGACCAGACTTCCTTGTCACGCACTGAGTAAGGGTAGAGTTCGCCCAGTTTCGTCTGAAACAATTACGTATGTATTGTACAATCGACAAAGGAATGGTACACAATCACTAAATCAATAGATCCGTAGCGATAGCTTCAGATTATTGTACTCTAAAAGTTAATACAGTCAGCTTCACTTTCCAGATTAAGATCCTTAATAGTGTCAGTGTCAAGTAAGTTTCGAATTCAAACTCGAATAAGTTCTAGAACCTTCATAAATTAAACAAATGTGCAACACGTTGTGCAGACACAATTTTCTTTTGTAGAACTAGCTGTCTATAGAGAGATTGACTTGAAAGGAAAACTCAACTATGGACCTTAACATAATATTCTCCGTTAGGACATAGACCTGAGTGTTGCCTTTGTTTTAAGTCATACTATAAAGCTAAGTTACTATAAAATGTAATAATTATTAATCGTTGAAATTAAAAGATCCAAATTTTTTTGGTGAACTCACAAAATTGTCAAGTGAAGTGAAATTGCTAGGGGTTAAATTAAACAAAAGTCTACGAAGGCTAAACTAAACAAACTTCAAAGACTAGCTTGTGTGTGTACTACGGGTGCAATGAGGACCAAATGCTGTTCTGCTGAATCTCCCACCTCTTCATCTCCACATATAGAAAGAAGCTTTGAAAAATTTCTACATGCCTATCTCAATGGATACGAACAACTTCAAAATAGTTCGCCCAGAGCTTTCACTGGAACTGAGGAGAGATGAATAATTAGGAATTACTTTTACCGTGTGGTACATCGACGGATCCAACATAGACAAAGCAGTTGGAGCAGGCATATATGGAAAAACTACCAATACCTCACTGTACGCAAGTATGGAGAGTAGCATCTCTGTATTTAAAGCTGAGAATAGAGTTCTGCATTAGAGAGAACTTAAACAGATATGTCATCAACAAGAACATTTATATTCTTCCTGACAGCAAAGCGGCCGTACTTGCGGCCCTACAACGCTTCTAGGGCAACCTCAACAATTGCCTGGGACTGCATTATACTTCCCACAACACTAGCCAACAACACCTATAGAGTCCATTTAATCTGGTTGTCAGGTCACAGTGGTTATTATAGTATTGAAAGAGCAAACGAATTGGTCAGAAAATGTTCGGTCATGCCCATTCTACAGGATACTAATTAGCCCCATAAAAAGCTACATAAACAACTGACTAAAAACCAAGTACTCCATTACTGGACGGAAATTGCACGTAACAGGCAAGACAACAACTTGTTACCAACCCTTTCCTCAAAAGAACAAAACAACTCCTACAGCTTTCTAGGCGTTACTGTGTGTGTGTTGTAACCGGAGTCCTAACGGTTCACTGCAGAATAAAAAAAACAACTAATGACAATGGGAAGAGTAACAGTCAAAACCTATCGCAGGCGCAACGAGGACGAAAAAACAGTATAGCACATTCTTTGCCACTACAACTGCCTAAACAGAGCACGTCTGCGTCTTCTAGGTAAGCCATACCTTGAAGCAGAAGATATCACTTCCAGCCCACTCAAGCATATAGCTAAATTTATAAAACAATTCAGGCATCATGAGTGAGCTTTAATTTGAGGAGATCACAATAGGCTTAACCTGGCCACATAGTCCCACCTCCCCCATCAAACTAATCTAATCTAAATGGTGAGGCTGGTGTCGAAGGGGTTAAGTCGATATACGACGCTGGCCAAACCTTACGAATAATGATGGAGAAATATCGGAATTCAGAGAAGAATTTCAGACAATACTTAATAATTGAATAAAAGAGCTAGAAGATTATAAAATACCTACATTGGCATTCAAGCGCATGCAGAAGTACTAATATCTATTTAGGAGGAGTTATCGACCCGAAGTATAACAAACTTCGGTGGTACATATGAACCAAAGAACTGCATTGTATGAGACACAACATTATTTTTTCGAGTTTGTGCAGTAGTGTACTATTACTGATTTTTAATCTAGTGTATGTCTCGCCACGAATGAATGTTACCGAACGGATGGATGTCTCCATATGCATGAATTCATCGTGAGTATATGGTATATTCGAGTATTTCGAGTATCTCTATTGTCTCGAGTGTGTTCAACCACCCGAACAAGCGAAAATGCGTTAACTTTCATTCTTTACTGATAAGGAACAAAATTCATAATTACAACAAACAACAAAAACAAAAAACACAACATATGAAATGTAATATTGTTTTTTGTATGGACATGGATAAGGGTATGTTCGAGTGTTTGCAGTAGGTACCTCGATTGTGTGGAGTGTGTTCAACCACCCGAACAAACGATCATTATTTGCTAGTACTGCACAAAATACCCGAACACTCGAATGCATGTACTCGTATCTGCATGACTCGAATGTTTCAACCAACATGTATTTTTTAAGTTCACGAGCAAACGATTATTCCTTGCTGCTCACCGAAAGTGATTGCTTCAAACAAAATCTGAGTCATTGATCGGGTGTACACAAATACAAAGTACCCGTTGCAGCTCTCTGATATGTACATATAGTAGAGCTAGTGCGTGATAGTTAAAATGAAGCAAAAATTCTACATCTTTTTGTAATCGAAAAGTGTTAATTAAACACAAAAGTGCACATACGTATAGTAGTCGAAAAATGTAAACAAAGTTTGAAGATGAATCCTAAGGAAACAAAAAGGAAAAAAAAAGGCGCATTCACAAGTGATCATCAGATTAAAACTGCGTTTTAAACTGATTAGTTTTGCTCCGATGACCATGAAACCATAACTTTACACCGACATCCCAAGTTTCTTATCGACTTTTAGAAATGGCGATATTCAGTGAGTTTATTGCTTAGATCGATAATTATAAGACAAGACATGACCTGACCTGACCGAAAAGAAAAATACAAACGTCTTTATATTTCATATACCTTCATAAATAAGTGAGCGAAATATCGTCTGCCAGGCAGGATCAAAACTTATCAGATGGGGGCCTGAACACATTTTATAATTTCTATAAACAGACTTAATGTTACGCAATCGAACCATTTAGATGGGGAAACAGATTATAATTTTTATATTTAAAATTAACCAACTTACTTGAAAGAAACCAAATCTACAGATCCTTTGGCGACTTTTGTCTTGCGCAATTTGTAGATCTCCTTTGATGTTTTGTGAAGCAATCGCTGCAATTGTTTTTCTTCTGGACATTTAGCAGGATCGGCCCTCTCTACTAATCGTTGGAATTCTTCATTTTCCATTGCCCATGCAGCGATACGTGTATCTCGGTTATCACGGGCTTGTTCGAGTCTACAAAATTTAAAAAGGGAAATACATTTTTGAACTTTCTTATCAGAAAGACGTAGGAGAACATACTTTTGCTTCAAATTTTGTAATTTCATGATTTCATCATTAAGGAAATCTAATTTACTATGTTGCGCTTGTAAATCTAATTCTAGATCCAAACTTGTTCTTGGGATATGAGTATGATGCAGTTCTGTAAAAAAAAAAAAAAAAAAAAAAAAAAAAAAAAAAAAAAAAAGTTAGGAAACTTTAAAACAAATCTATCTGTAGTTTAGTTAGAATCTTACTTGTGACTGGTTTTGAAGTCTTTGTGTGGAATCGTAATGATCTCCGTTCAATGGCTCCTCTATGGAATGGATGAGGTGTTACACCAAAGTGCATAGCAGAATCCGAATCACTACGATTCAATCGGCAAATATACCGACTTTTGCCAACGGCAGCGGAAGGAGTAAACGTTTGTGATCGTTTAACGGGTCTATCGTCAGTGGATTGTTGCTGTTGGGAGGCGGGATCACTTAGTCGTGCTCGACATTTCTCTGGAGGGAAGGCACATTCTGTATTCGTTTCTTTATCGGCATACTCTTGTTTTACATTGTTCATGTAAGCGTCTAACATTTTTCTCGTTAATTCAGCTATTAAATTGTAAGAATAAAAAATATTCAAATTATGTGGCTTAGGTAGGTATTTTTATACAATACTTACAATATTCGCCGGTGCCGTCATCTTCTTCCTCATCTTCTGGTTCATCCTCTTCATCATCTTCTTCGACCTCATCATTCAGATTCAGATGCTCTTTTAATTCCTCAGCAATCTGTGCTTGCATTTCAAATGGAGGAGCTTGATTTCTCGTCAAAGTTGAAGTTTGTGACGAAGTGATTGTGGATTCATCAGATGATTCCTCTTTGCAGGCCGTAGGCAACTCTAGTCCATCGAAACTTGGCATAAATTTTGAGCTGAGAACGTTGTACCACTTAAGAGTAGAATCGTCCGCATTAAATTCAGCCAAACTAATTTGAACGGTTCCCTAAGAAAATAAAGAAATCACCATTTGAAACTTGTCAATCGATTTAAAAAAAAAAATTTATAACTTACGATGATCTCTTCCTTTTGTCCGGTGACACTGATCACAGTTACATGAAGGCTCTTAGTAAGCAGTTTGCTTAAAGATATTGGCACAGCGAAATTATCACCAAACATTGGTTTATGAAAATCGGGAACGTTCT
This sequence comes from Volucella bombylans, assembly GCA_949129095.1. Lineage (NCBI taxonomy): Eukaryota > Metazoa > Arthropoda > Insecta > Diptera > Syrphidae > Volucella > Volucella bombylans. Next base: position 122,324,917 of record OX422140.1, on the reverse strand, counting down.
TCGTTCGTATTGATTGCAATGAATTTGGCAGGAGAGCAGCACGAAGGTACCTACAAGAATAGTTCAAACGTAAGTTTTGACTTCAAGTCAAATTTTTAGTGAGACAAACTTACACTTGTGAATTGTCCGTCGCAGTGGTCAGCAAAGCAGCTAAATTATTTGCTCTCTCAAGGGAAACTACAAAGATTCCTTCATTCTTGAAGTATTTCAACCCAATTTGCACTTGAGCCAATTCCTTTCGTGGCAGGTGAGCTCTAGATGCTTCAAATACACCAGAATCGCCAGCTACAGATTCATTGCTAACTGCAGCAGACACAGAACGAGTATTCGATGTTGATGATGATCGACTGAGCATTTCTTGGGGCAGGTCTAGCAATGAAGGCTTTTCGTAGATAGGTGATAATGGCGCAGCAAGATTAATTGGGACCGTTTTCAGATCTTGAAGTTTCTCCTCTAACATCATCACATCAAGAACAGCTGAATCCAAGTCGTAATTTGGTGTTTGTTGCCGCTGTTGCTGTGGCATTACCTGTCCGGTAGCTGCAGGTAAATTGAAATTAGAAGCGTTCGCATAGGTTGGTTCTTCTTTGAGCGCGTCTGTGTATTTCATTGGTGACGCTGGTGGTGTTTCCATTGATAGACTACTACGTGGAGACAATGACATAGCCGATTGCATTTGGAATAGACCTTGTGATCTTCGATGAAGATCGACAACATCTATTTGTGGATCCATCGCCAATGGATCTAGGTAAATATCTGTAAAACTTAATGCACTCTTACTGCTGGCTGTAGACAATGATCCTAAACTAGATCCACTGCTTATTGAGAAGGTACTCTCCGATGAGAAGGACTTTAGGCGTTCTTCTAACATTTTCGTTGACCTCAGCGCTTCCTGCAGTTTATCGAGCAGAGTTTGTTTTTCCTCATGCAATCGCAATCGATTTGCAATGCATTGGTTTGTAGCCTCATATGCTTCATTAAGATCATCTTCTAGTTTTTGTCGCTTTTGCTGCATAACATGAATCTCTTGCTGTGACTTATGTTTTAATGAAATGCTCTTTAATTCATTTAATAGTTTCTCCTTCTCTTGAATCAATAGCAAACGATCTTTGTCCGATTCTAGCTGACCTGGTTCAATTCGTTCAACATGATCGGCCAATTGCTGTTGTAGTTGCTTGATCTTCTTTCGCCATTCGCTATATTGCATTTTAGTTTTGAACATTTCAGCAAATCTAGCACCGCTGTTTATGCTATCATTAGCTGCGCCGCATAAATCTGTTTGTGAGGCTACGCATACACGATCGAACGGTGATGTGGCATTGAGAAGATCAGCTGCTGCTTCTTCACTGTATTGCTGTCGACTAAGTTCATTTTTGATTTGCACAAGACTACGCATAAGTTCTTCGCGTACTTTTTCACCGGATACAAGCGATTTTTGCACCTTAAGCATTTCTTCGCGAATGGCTTGAACTTCTGCAATGTCGTAGCAACCGTTTTGACGGGCATTGATCTTTTCGCCCACAGAATAGAGTGTATTAACACCACGTTCTGTGTACGAGATATCGTTGTTGATATGATTCAGTTCTTGTTTGAGACGACGAACGCGTTCTTTGGCTAAGACTAGTTCGGCGCGCAGAAGATCAGGATCATGACGAGTATTGATCGAGCTCGATGATGAGCATACTAAAAAAGGAAAGAAAATTCGATTAGGTGCAAATTCACTAGATTAAGAGGTGGGAGAAGTTAAGGTGTCAACATATGTGTAGTTCGAATTTAATGTAAAAAAAAAAATAGTTTGGAATAGTCACAATGAGCAGCAGTAGCAAGACTTTGTGAGATCTTAAGGATCTTTCAAAGTTTGGAAAGGAAATGAGGATTGCCAAACAAGTGACTCTGATCTTTTTGAATTAGCTGTAATGTACTTGTTCTACAACATTAGTCTTTCGGATTGTGTAAGTTGAATTTAATGTTTGATAGAGATTCTAATTGACTAAACTAGACCTCCACCGTCTGGGGAATGGGAATTTGCAATCGTTTTTGGAATGTGACTATCACTTTCTCAAATAGACAGATTAAGCAAACATTAACTGACTGATGTCGCCTGCTGGGTTATTAACCCGCATACATATTAAGCGTTTGACATAATCCGTAGGAGTAATGGAGACATTTTTTTTTTTTGTAATACTTACAACTACTTCTACTGGCAGCCAATGTATTCAGATGATTGAAATCGTCTTGAGCTATAAGCAAACGCTGTTTCTTAACCACATACATTTCTCTCTTCTTTTCCAAAACGTCCTGTGCGGCTTTGAGATAATCTCGAAGCATCGCCTCTTGGACACTTTTCCATTCTTGCCTTGGATCCTCCAACTGTGTAGTTTGACTAATGTGATTAATATAGTAACGACCGATATTTGTATCGTAGGCTTCTTCCCAGCCAACTGGCAGCTCATCGCCAACACAATCCTCAAAAGATTGTGGCTTTGTGTATCTGCAAAAAAAAAAAAAACAAATTGTTTAGTCAAAGAGAAGATCTATATAAATTAACATAAATGTCGCTTAAGACTATTTGTTTTGTGTGTTTTGTATCTTTAATAAACGCTTAAAAAATAGAAAGACCAAACGAAAAAAAAGGCAAACATAGCAAAGCTCTTACATCATTTTTTTTACGAAGACGAACCTGAATATTTGTCGTGTCTCTGTGAGTCGAGAGTGGATTGTTGTATTTTTCGAAAACAATTTATGATTTCCTGTTACTTTGTGCATACATTACAGACGATCTTAAGTCTCGAACCACAAAATTTGAAATCAAAATGATTTTGTCGTTTTTTTTTTTACAAAATTTGCATACGTAATATGATATTGATAATTCTTCTTCTTCGTAATGGTTCATTTTGGGATGGATTTTTATAAATGGAACTAGAGTTGGTGTTGTAAAGTTAGTATTTGAAAATGACAAACAAGCAATATCCTATGTCCGTAGGTATAGTGAGAACATTTGCCTTAAACATTGTGTTACAGTTCATTAAAAATGAGGGGTGAAAGGAATTGGTAATACTCGTAGAATAATTGATCGGTCTTTAGCTGGGTGTAGTCTTAAATTGAGAAATACGCTTAACTGAAGCTCCTATATATGTTACAGTATAACTTGCCGATCTGGAGGCTGTGTAACGTTTCACAAATTAACATGCTTGATCTTACAGACAGAACCTTATTGGCGATGTTAAGAAGACATATGCCTCTTTAATTGATTCAGTTTGGATGTTTTTATTTTCTTGTGAATTAAGTTAACGATACTTAGATTTCATTCTTCAGGCATGCTCATCCGACCCAGGTTTCGTCACAGGTTCTTAACTACGAATATAATAATCTCGGCAGGTAGATTGTCAGCTTTAACAGCCTAGTTGTTGTGTTTGGAAATGACTACTCTTCCGTACTACGAGTATTGGTCTGACGAACAGAGTTTTTAAAGAATAAACGATGTATAACGTCTTACCACATTGTCGTGTCTGGGATAACCTCACCTATACTGAGCCGTTATATCTGCCGTTATTCAAGCAGGCCACTGCTTGAATGGCACGCAAGTCGACACATTTGCCCAAAAAAGCACTAAATGGTTCAATCCACGAGTAATTCTTATAGTTTCAGCTTCGTCGTAACGTTTTGATTTCCACTTTTATGTGTGAGGACATTGACATTTTGCTGTAGCACAAAGTGGCTTTTCTATTCAAAATGAGCCTTCTCGGTAAAGGCTAACAATTTACCTAACCTAACGTAACTGAAACTCTATAAATCCGCTGCAAGACATGGTGATCCATAACCTCTGATTTCCGACTATGCTGCCAAAAAGGAATTCATTTTTCCATCTAGTGAAGTAACACAGTTCAGTCAGCACTACCTGAACATACATATTATATATTGCTCGTTACCAATAAATTCTTACTAAAACGGTTTTTAAAGACAAAACACGCAGTATTGGAGAAACTTGAGTTAACTAATCGATTTTTAAACAATTCAATGTCAGGAGGTATAACGTGAACCACCATACACCATAAATGGAGAATTAGAACGTCTAATAATAAAAAAAGATAATAAATGATTTGTTTGATACTCAACCGATATTGTGATAAAAGATGTTCTTGAAACCATTTAGGCCCCTACCATTGCCGTAAGCTTAAGTTAAATAAAGTCATGTAGTTGAATTAAAGGATATATCCGCCCTACCCTAGCTAACCACCCATTTTAAAACCCTCCAGTTCCATTACACAAATCAACTCATACAGCTGGACGGAAAAAAATGTATTCACTCATCAAAAATGATTGATTGAGCTGTTGGTAACGTGGCCTCTCGCTAAGGATTACACATGCTAACCTATCCACTGCATGACAACTAAAAAGGGGAGACGAACATTGTCTTAGCCTCTTCATTATAAATACACACCTAAATGCAAAAAGCACAAACTTGTATTAAGAAAAAACAAAAACAAAAATGGAAACCATGAAAAGGGAAACTTCACATTCTCACCGCCCAGCATAGAAATGGCTAACGAAGGAAGCCACATAAGGAACAAATAGCCATTTCGTGCCCCGATAGAATTTCAAACATCAACTCTTTGTGACTTTTTCTTCTCCCGCTTTCATAGTATTACTAAGTACTTATGCAAGTCCATTGCGTATATTTTATATATTTACATGTATATAGATACGAGTACTAAGTGATAAGCTTCGTTGCGGTTGAGTGCAGCCCTGCAATGAAACTGTGGATACCACCACCATCACCACCACCACAATTACTAGCCCACCATCAGTGACGAGGGTCTTAGAATCCAATTTGGATTGTTGCAAGGGTGCTGGCTTTTTCAGACACCCTCTTTCTCCCACAACTCCACTTACGCTTATACCAAGGCTTGCTTGCGGCTGACGACATGTAAAATAATTCCATAGAATTTAATTATTATTCTTTTAACCTAGCAGAAGTCAGCAACTTTTGCCATTTTGAGAGCGCGATTTGTGCATTTTTTTTCTTTTTTATTCTTCTTCTGTTTCATACATTTTCGTATTCTGTTCTTGTCGTCGTTTAATATATTTCGTTATTTGGACTGGCCTGTTTGTCTGTTTTCTATCTGCTTACTTTGCTTAGAAAAAATTGCGAAAAAACCGGCAGTTTTATAAATGATTGAAAGAGAAAGACATTCTAAAGCAAAAATACCCAAGTTTCTGAGAATTCCAGTAAAAATTTCAATCTCGGATCGATGGGATTAATCTAAAGTGACAGTAGATCTTTTCTCCCAGAAATGTCTCAACTAGTTACTAATTTTTAACTAGTATGTGACTAACTTGTAATGCGTCACTAATCAGTTCTTGTATGTACAATATCTTCTGCGATTGTATTACTTTGTTCCCTCGAGGAATGAATATGTCATACTCCCAAGGGCACATTTTTTCACAAAAAAAAAAAAAAAAAAAAACTTTTATTGCCTCTGATAGATTTGTCGGTCCTTGTTTGTTGCAGCGGACGTGCTAAGTAACACGAATCACAATTCCGTCGTCTTATCAGTCAGAAAACTTAATTTTCTTATCCACACCATCCAAGTTCGATTTATTTTTAGGATCTTGTGTGCACTTAAGACAGACCACATTCCATTCGAGGACGGTCACAAGAACTTTAAGTAGGTATTTAAACAAAAAAATATTGCAATCGCTAGCAACAGTTCATTGATAAGCTACCAAGACGTAGTATACGGCAACATTTCCGATACATAACAATGATGACGATATTAGAATATTTTAATTATTCATCGTTAAGTAAACTTTGACGACGATCGTTAAATTAAATTAAATTAAAAAAAAAAAAAAATCGCTGCTAGCATGTGAGGCAGCGCACATTGCATGACGTCAATGCTGGCATATCGCCGGCAGACTAATGCCTTTAGAAATATTTCTCTTAGAAATTGGTACGACTTACTTGGAATTCGATTATACAATTATTCATAGACATATTTGAGGTTGTGAATTTAGACTTATCGGCTCGGATGCGGTAAGTATGTGATTTACAAGTAAGTCAGAATAAGATTTGATGAATTGTATTAGTCATCAATACATACAAAGGAATGTATTAATTAACCACAACGAAAGGAAATCACAACAAAGGTTAACACAACTATCATAGTTCTCTGGCTGGCACAGACACTCCATAGGGAATAAGACAAGAATGTAATATGCGCGCACCATGTAAATCAGATGTGTTCTGGCCTTATTCGACAAAAACGATACCAACCATTATGAAAATCCAGATCAAATTCAAATCACCTGTTTTCAATTCTGGGAGAATATTAGAGAGACCAGTTCACATTTAAATGCGGACTTGTCGAATAAGAGGGCAAAACCCTCAAGCGATTACAATGTTAGATACAACGACTTCAGCCGGACTAATTCGACTCCAGTTAGGAAAGGAAAAGATTCCAACGCTTTAATATACACAAAGGGGCCTAACAGTTGCATGATAAAAAAACAGACAACCAGGTTAATTGCATTGCGATCGACGACAGAAAAAGCTCCAATATTCTGGATGTCTAAACTTTACATATTGACAAGGACCACTATCTTGTTGTAACCAAAGCATGTTTAGGAATACCTCAAGCACCAAAGCAATGTAGAAAATCCGTGCGGGTATTTTGCATAAGTTTCATAAGCCGAACGGCTTCGATTTAGTCTTGAAAATCCTTTCGAAGAGCTGTATATTATTAGCATCAAGTACCAAAGGCCAGTGACGACGTTGTCAGCGAATCAGCTGAGACAGCGCATCTGGATTTTACTAGTTTTGAGAATAAATGCTGCAAAGAATATGTGTCTCCTGATGTTACCGAAGTGGTGTAAGCAATGTGAGAAATCGAGATAGTTGCCTGATTGCAGTAAGAGCTTAATAATAAGAAGGATCCTGGAGTAGACGGAAGTTTTTTTTTTTGGTAATTTTGCAAGATATGAATTCTAAAACATTTAAACATATTTGCAAGGATTTTGCTTGCAACAGTAAGAAGCAAACAAAAGTGGAAAAAATAATTTCAGTACCAAAGGGGGCCAAAACAATGGCTCTAGAATATTTAGGATCCACTGTCAAGTAACGATATAGTCGTAGAAACTAACCCTATAATCAGTCTTACCAAACCCCACTGTTGTCAATGCTTTTTCTTCGCACCAAAAAAGTATATAAAGGGTCTTTCAAAAGTCGCGCCGAGATATATATATTTTTTTAATAAAACATGTAAATATAATTCTTAGATATTTTCTGACATTTTTATTTTTATAAAAAAAGATATGGCTCTTAACAATTATGTGTGAAAAATAACATCATTTAAATGTCTTACTTACTTTTCAAAAAAACCCCTAAGGAAAGTAATCTAGTAGTGTGTTAAATCGTATGATTTAGGTGACCGGTTTATGTCACCATTACGTCAAATTAATCGACCTGGAAACTTAGGCCGTTTGCACGTGTTTTGTGACTGTTTTCTTCAATTCTTGTGTTAATTGGATTTTATAAGGATGCAAATCCTTATTTAGAATACGGCAAACAGTCCATGACAACGTCGTACTATCGATGTTGAAGGTTCTTCAGCGACACTTTTCGCTACAGCAGCAGCAATATTCTTAGTAGAGCATCCACTTTTTGGTGTGTCAGAACTTTTTCGATCCTCGACGGAACCAGTTTCTTAAAACTGTATGATTATGGTTATTTAGAAAATAAATCACGAATTTTACTATATGTATGTTTTAAAGATCGACCATTTTCATAATAAGTTTCAATAACTTTAATAAAAAAGAGAAATTATTCACTACTGACATGTAGGTGCGGTTTTTAAAGACCCTTTATACGTAATTATCTTTCACATAAAACTAAGAAAACACTTTATTGTTACACTGCTTGTGGCGGAAGCAAGTACAATACTTTATCAAAAACGCATAATCGAAATTGGCAGGAAAAGATACAGCAATAAGTTGGTCGGCATTGACCTGATTAAAATGGCTTCATTTTATACGCTTAAATGATAAGGACATGTTAAGAAAATTAACACAAAAAGTCGGATAGTTTTAAACCAAGAAGAACATTGCGGTAAGAATTCATTAGGTTGGCATTATACGAATTTCGAGCTTCGGTTTAAACAACCCACAAAAGATCGAGATCTTGTAATTCAAATGCAAGCAAAGTGAAACAAAACTGCTAATGCCACAAACAAAAAAGAAACAAGATGTTTTCCTTTTAAGAATAGAATAGTGCATTTTCAATACGTCTTGAATACGTTGTCCGAAAAACAAGATGTGCTTAAAGACTGACAAGTCTTTAAGGACAATGCACAAACGTGGCATTCTCGAACTCTGTAATAAATTCATCAATAAATTTAGTGTATTGCCAAGGTTTAAAATACCTCTTTTCATACATATTGTACATAGGTATATTTTGTTTTTTTTAGTGTTAAACTACTGAAATAAAGGCCACTGGCATAGGAAAAGCGCCGTCTAACCTTATTTGGATGAGTTAATATTTCGACTATTTCTTTTTGTTTAAACAAAAAGCTACATACTATTAAAAACAATGTCAATCACACAACTTTCTGATCGGATACAAATGCCTACATACTATCATACAAAGAATGTAAAAAAAATCGTTTATCGCTGAGCTTTCGGTTTGTTTAAAAATGTATCCATATCTAAATTCAAACGACAAATGAGTTTAAAAAAAAACCTTTAAACAAAATATATGCGTTCCAGTTTCTGCTGTCTAAGTTGAGATAAAATTCTTCGCTAAGCTTTTTGTAAACATTTTTTTTCTTCTGACTCGCAAATATTTCAAGTATTTACTTAGCTCTCAGGTGGTGTACCTTTTTTTACAAAAGATATGTACATACCATATACCGAAAAAAAAGCAATCTAAAGAATGTCGGTAAATAAGTATGTTTGCAGGTTCTTTTTTCAATATTTTTTTTTGTCTAAAAATGACTACACGTGTATACAAATCTGCATACAAATCGTTTTAGATAAATAATGAAGTGATCACCAATGGGATAAAGCCTTCCCAATGAAAAACTCGATAGAGAATTTATTAAATATAAAAAAAGAGACAAACCACAAGAAGGAAAAAAAGATTCAACCAAGAGGTATGTATCCAACAAAGTAAGTAAATACACGTTCAGTTAACATATTACTTTCCTTAAAAATACTGACACTAGATTTACAAAAAAAAAATATTTAAATCCATGAACGAGTGCATTTTTAAATAGCTTCCTTGCATTATAAGTTGTATTTGACAATTTATATGATTTATTCGTTTTAATAAAATATACTATTGCTAAATATACAAAGTATTTTAGAAGAATTTATCACCCGATAATCGATTGCAAAATCTGAGATGACTTGCGTATCATTTAGACGAGACTAAAAGTTCATTGAACTTCATGATGTTGCTGCCTCAGCTTTCATTCATTTAGATGTGAGATAGGTTCAATAGGGTTGAAAACGTTTACTTAAAAGTAAGGGCCAGTGGCCAAAAATGAAAAAATCCTGTTACGATACCACAAGAATCCTTCTTTAGCCCGGTTTTGTTTCAACTGGCATTGAATGGGGAACTTTTTTAATTATAGATATTATGGCCAATATTTTCATCGAAATTAGATAAAATGGTAAGGTGATACATACATTTCAAAAGTAGAAAGGCTTACCCGTTAGGAATCCAAAAAACTGAGCCTCTGAATCCCGGAGAAAACCGAAAACAACGAGACATACAAAAGCTGGAAAAATAAGAGGTGGACCTATCATAAGTAATGATGGTTAGGTTTGATGACATGGGACTCACAATAAATGGAAGACGGTTAAAATGGAAAATTGTTACGAGCGTTTTATGGAATGCATTTTTGTTTTTAATTTTCAACGGAAGTAAAAATATTCTTTATAGGAGTCTTGCATGATGACACGTTTTTCATTGATAACTGGTCTTTTCTGCATCAAAACACATACGCAACTTCACTGTTACGATTTAACTTATGGGGTGAGTGATAGTACCACAAGGTTTATATTTTTTGTACTCTCCATATTGAGTTGGAAAAATTCCCCAGATCAGTTACATATGTAAACGTACATACACTCAGAATACAGAATTCTTATTCGAAATTTAGGCACACAGTTAACACAAACAAAAACTATTGGCTCAAGAACTTAATGTATTAAGAAGTTTGGATCTTGGTTCTTCAAAGAAATATCTCCAATTACCGCGAAATTTCAGATGAATTCTTAGAAAATAAGTGATATTCTCTGTCGTGAATGATTGTATATTGAAAGGATATTGAAAGATAATTATGATACCTCTGTCATTATGGGATACATATACGTGCAAAGTCCTCGGTGTGCAGTATAGTTTGAGCTCGAACTGCAGGCATCGGATTTCAGCAAATGAATATGCTTTAAGTGGCTTGAAAAGATAATGCGTGGGCCAAGTATTAACATGGAACACATTGTCTTCAGCTCTTGGGCTATGATGGCAATACCGACATCGATGGGCACCCAATGTGCAGTTGTAAAACACTAACGAAAAAACAAGGACAAAATATCGAAGAGTAAAAATGGACAAAGAGAAATAAGTACACGATATCATTTGTTGCAAAAGGCTTCTATCGAAAGATACAAACTTTTTGTGTATGGGCTCGATAATAATTCAATGAGCTGTTTGCCATTATTTGGAATATAAAAACCCAAAAATAAATTCCCAGCTAAACTGTAGACGGAACAACAAGAAAATGATTCAAATTTATTCCTTCAATCCAGAAGGCAAAGATATAACGTACGCTACAATACATAACAATAATTACGTAATGAGATTTTTGCAATGAGCTCATTTAGTTAAAGTGCAAACAATAGATTACGAGTATCTATTGTATTATATTTTCGAAAATATTTTTTGAAATTCATCACATCATTAAGTTGAAAAAAGCATTATCCTCGGGGTTAAAATATTTAAAGTAAATTACGGCAGTATCGCACATTCCATTTATGGAAAAACAAATTGATCTGCTAACCAGAAAAAAAAATCCCAACAGCATATTTAATGTAATTGATGTTTCAAGTGCGCGTTTGAAAAAAATGTAAAGAGCAACTCAATTGAGCTTAAAAACAAAACAATTACGAAAGGAATCAAGTGGTGCTGTTGTATGTATGTATATTCTTATACGAGTAAGAGACTCATTTCAATATTGTCACCTTGGCATACCTTGTCTCGAACAAAATGCTTAAACATGTTAACAATACAACATAAATCTTTCAGCCAAGTTGAACTGAGTACAAGTAAGCAAGTAAGACAAGAAGGGGCAAATTCATCCACATCCACAAGCCTCAAGTTATCCCGTATCTTATCTCATATTTGTTGCACATTCTTTTTTTTCGGAAATTTATTTTCAAGATTAGATGGTTAACTTTAAATTAAAGTGAACAAAAAAATACAACAACCAACAAAAAAAACGGCTAAATTTTGTGGAATTTCCTGTGCGCCTGTTGTCTAGGAGGTGGACTCTTGATTGTCAGTTCCGGTCGAATGAGCACGATTTTCTTGTCCCACAACCGAATTTTGGATTTAATTCGAAAGGCTTTGGTAATAATTTATAAGTCTTTGATTTGAATATTAAATACGAGTAGGTATCATTTGGGACTTAATAGATAGAACATGCCGTTGACCTTTCAAAAATCGTCACTTTTTTGTGAGAATTTTTTTTTATTTCTATTTTTATTACAATACTATTATTTTTTATTAATAATAAGTCATCAGTATAAGCCTTTTAATATTGTATTCAATTGTTCGGCTCCGTTTTTTTTTCTTTTCTTTTACGAGTAGTTGGAATTAGAAGAATTTATTATCAGCAATGGTGATATTTAGTCAAGATAGTCAAATAATAGGAAAGGAATGTCAAGATAAGAAAAATGAAGAAATAATAAAATAAAATAAATGGGCGGGGTATGATAATGGAATAGACAAACAAGTATGATGCAAACATTTTTCTACTTAAAAAAGACGGTGTCGGTGTTGAATTTTTATTTTTTCTTAATTATTTTTTTAGGGGAAAACTTAGAATAAGATAAAATAATTGAAAACTACTTGAGTATTAATTGTTGTGCTCACTATAATGAGAACGATTTTAATCTGTAGTAATTAATTTTATTTACTATATAAAAATGTTTGGCGCAATGACAAGACGTTCACTTTTATTTGAACAGGGACTGAATGAAACCGGGCATAATTGACTGTTGATGAGTTACTCTCGTATATGCTCGTATGGTGCTGCTGGGTTAAATTATCTATGCCTGTCAGAATATGTTAAGCTTTTTATATGACAGGAAATGAATCAGAATAAGATGTTAAGTAAAGATGAAAAAATGTTGTAAAAATGCGTGTGCGACTTCCGCTTGATAAAATGACCATGAGGTTGGAATTCTGAAGTGAGGTATCAAGTATCAACATTACTTTAAGAGCTCTTCACATAAAATTTTTGATGTTATATATGGTATGAGTCAAATGTCTTCTTTTTTTCGGAAAAACATGTTATGATGCACAGATCATCACAATAATTTTTTTTTGCCGAACATAGTTGGTCAGGCTGTGATATAATGTTTTGACCAATATTTGGGCTTGGCTTTGATAATAATAATAAATGAGCGAGCCATATGGAGGCCGACAAGATTCTGTGCTAAGTAAGGCAAAAGATAAATATTTCTTGGTATTTTTGTGTTTGTTTTTTACTTTTATAGGTAAATCAATTTACTTCGGCAGTCTTGCAATATACTCGTACACTTTAGTACCATAAATGCTAATCAATGCATTCTTCGGAAATATTGAATTTGGAGTGATCATCTAGGTATCTTTTCTCGGAATCTGGTTTCATTGTGACTATCATACAGCCAAAACCAACATCCATCGGCCTCGCGTATTTTCTCCATTTTAGTAACAATTTTTCGGACGGCCATGCTGAAACCAAATCTTGAATGTCACTTATTTGATATTTTCAAAGAATTATTTACATATTGCATAATGCTCCGATAATGAAAGGTGAAGGCTGTCGACTTATGTAAGTGGTTAGATGGAGTACTACGATGCATTATAATCTGGCTTTTTTAAGATATATCGGCTTTTCTTCTTAAAGCATATTTTAAACACACTGCTCCTATTGATTTAAAAATATTTTATGATCTCTGAGCAACTGATTAAGTAGTTTACCTGTAACGCTAATTTTAAGATCGACTTCTTGTCCCTGATATTTTCAGCCTGGCGATGAAAATCCAAATTCAATCAAGAATCAAGTTTCGATCTGTGACCCAGATTTTTTCGTCGTTGTTTCTCAGTGAAAAGAAAGGGATTGTTAAGCGGTCATTACGTCAGAGCAGAGGACTTAACAGTTTTTATAAAGAGATAAAGAAGGGAGCAATGGATTTTCAAGGTAAGTCTGAGTCTCTGAGAACAGTGAAAGGCCTGCTTGATTTTATAGATAAAAATAAATGTATTATAGTTTCTGCTTCCTGTTTCCTAGGTAATCCTAGATTCCAAACTATATGGGAAAGATAAAGTTGCTGATAGCATCAAAAAGGCGTATGTAGCTTTCTATACATAGTCACAGAGCACCAAGTTATCTTACTTAACTAAAATGTAACCTAGCCATGTTCAGGGCAAGTCTGACATTATCTTAGAGAATAAGTTTGTCTATCGAGCTTGTCGAAATAGAATCTTTTTTGGTGTAGGTTACATAACCACTTTTTGCAAAAGATGTGTTAGTTAGTGTTTAAAAGAAGCATCATTGAAGACCGCAATAAAAAAAAACTCTGTAGAGAGTAGAGTGGGCACTAACTAAGAAAGTGATATTTTCAATGCATTGCCGGGACTTAGATTTGAAAATACAATCTCCAAATAGAACTTTTTTAAGTTTTGGAAGAGCCTTCCTTATGTGCAGACAATTTTGTCGTATGGTCAACAAAGTGAGTACAGCAAAACTTGGTTGCTTCGTTTTAAGTTGCCGTCGACTGCAATAATTATAACTATATCTTTCCGCACTTGAGTATGAGTGCTATGAAATTTAATTTTTTGAGGGACGAGCTTCACTTACTTCCTCTATATATGTATATATGTACTTCCATCTTTGACCGTATTCATAACTATACTCGAGGTTGCTATTAAAACGTCATTACGGCCTTAGAACATTACACTATGTCCCGCTAAATAGCTCATTTAAAAATTTTACGATCATAAGAGGAAATGACTGACACTGAATATGTACATAGTTCCAATTCTACTTCTCCAATATTCATAGCTAAATTAAATCAATGAACCTTGTTCATCAACAATTTTTATTACCGTAGATTACGTGATGTATCATTGTGCATAATTAAAGTAGTGACCTAGACTAAAAATACTTCTTCCTAAATTCCATTCCATTTCCCAATTATTTAGAACTACCAACAACAAAAACAAAAACCCCTGAAGAAAAATTGCCTCCAATAATTCACCTCAATCACTGTCAAAACCTGTATACGAACATACAGTCCTTGACCAAGCCAAATTCTATTCAACTTTACTACACTACCCTCAATTATAAAACTAAAATGAAAAAAAAAAATCCACGTGTTATTTCTCATTGATACGAGTAATATATGTATGTATGTACGTGCTATAAATTAGGAAATCAACAAGAAAGAAAAAATCCGAAATAAGCCAACGAAATAATTAATAAAAATTCCTCATCTTCTACTTGAGCAACATTTATGCTTACCAATCCTATTTCTGTCCTCATCTTACATATTTCATTAACTTTTGCTCTCTTTCTTGTTCTCTAACCCCCCACCAAGCCGGCCCAATTTCCTCTATGCTTTATTACTTTACTCGAATATCGTCAAGAATAAGCTAAGCATACTTCATTTCTTCATACCTAAATATATTTATCTACATATACCATATATGTGTATGAATGGACTCGTCGTATAAACATAGAAATGAATATGTAACTTAAATAGCAATACACTTGCTATTTTGTGTTTTATTCAGCTGTCGGCCATGCCGCACCGATTGCCTTTCCTTCTCCGTCTGACATCGCCACCGGCCGCGCCGCCTGATTCGCGTCCGCTTCAACGCCACCATTCAACCATTAAAAACCTCGTATGCTCTGGAATGCGAAGGTCGCAACAGTTGTTGTTTTGCTGTATTTTAATGACAGCCCCCTCTGTATAAGAGAGTGTAAAAGCCAGCAATATATACATATCTATATATATGTATATGCATATATATAAAAAAAGAAAAACACAACAACAACACCGAACCTCAACTCAACTCAACTCAACTCAACTAGTCACTATCATGATCAGTTTTTGTAAAATATACATCACATAAATTGAAGGAGAATGAAGGGGTAAACGAGCCACGCGGTGATCAGATCAAGGGGATGAAATATTTATTTGAATTTGTTAAGAGAATCACTAGATAGTCAGATAGTTCTAAAAAAAATTTCAAATTACGTAAACTTCAAGATCGGAATAAAATAAATCGAAACCAATTCTCGAAAACGATCAATTTCAATTTCAACTGGTTTCCATGGAGTGTGTTTTCGCCTCTTATCTGTGGTAAGTTTTTTTTGGAAAAATGATGTTTTATGTTGTTACTATTTTAAAGCATCATCTACGAAACAAAAAATGTGAAAATTTCCTCTCCATTCATATGTAGACACAGCAGTAATAGTGGCTATACTATGGTGAATATTTGAAAATTTACTGCAAAAATAAATGTCGAAATTCGATTACTTTTACGTGACGGTGTAACGTTAACGTTGTGAATATAAGAAATAAGACTTAAGGCTCAACCAAATAGGCGAAAGCAAACTGAAGCTAATGTCAGAACTAGACGAAAAGTTTCCTTAAGTTATTTCAAATGGACAAGTTGCCCATAATAGGATTTTGAAAACGTATCCATCTGTCAAGTCAAGTTGGTATTTGTTTGCGTATGTGCATTTGCTCGCGAGAATGATTTTCAATTGTCTATGACAACCGAATGGAAATTACAATCAATTACAAACTCAGCCATTTTATTTTCCGAAAGTAAATTTAAATAAAACACATTTACGATTTATGTTTCATTCAAATTTTTATTTTAATATATTTTTCGGATCTTGTCATTATGGAATATAACATCATTCAAATGTCCTCCACGGGAGTTCGTGCTGGTTGATTCTGACAAGGTATTTTTCGACACGTATGGGGCAATAACTCGGCCATAACTTGACGAATATTCGTTTTCAAAGCGTCAAGAGTTTGCGGAATGTGCGCATAAACACAATCTTTTGCATAGCCGCACAAAAATAAATCCGATGGCGACAAATCACACAATTTTGGTGGCCAGTTCACATCACTAAAATACGAAATAACTCCAGGAAATTTTTATTGCAATAAAGCCAAAACGGGTCATTGTGTGTGACCGTTTGTTGAAACCACATGTTTTGCACATCCATATCTTCGACTTGAAGCCAGAAAAATTCGGTTAATATTTGGCTATGGCAATGAGAATGACTCCACCAGACCAAATTGCACAACATACAGTAACTTTTTGTGGATGCAATGATCCCCATATGCGACAATTTTGTTTGTTTATGTATCCACCGAGTGAAAATGAGCCCATCGCTGAAGAAAACTTTGTGTGAAAATTGGTCACACAAACGCTGATGTTTAAGCACCCAATCGGCGTATGTTTTACGAATTCCGTGGTCAGATGGCTTTAATTCTTTCTTGAGTGAATTTAATTTTATAAGGGTGAAGATGCAAATCCAAATGCAAAATACGCCATAATGTGCCGTAACATAATCCCAAATACTGTGCTCACCGTAAAACCGATAGATTTGGATTTTCTTCAACACTTTCATTAATGGAAACCATATTTTCGTGCATTTCGATGATGGATAGGCTTCAAGACATCTGTAACAGAGCCAGTCTCTTCGAATTTTGTTTTACAGTTTTGCCTATAGTACGCTCAGATGGACGATTATATTGACCATAATCTGCTCGTAATGCTCGAAACGTACGTACAGAATCGCTATTTTTGTTGTAAGTTATCATAATTTTAACACGTTCAGTGATTATTAAATGATCCATATTGTAAAATGGCAAACCTTAAACTAAACAGTTCGGATTAACGTATGTGATTGAAACAGGGATGTCAAATTCGGACCACTAATTGGATGACCCTATACTAATGTTTGTTAAAGAAATAAATTTACTTCTCTCAAGAAAAAAACACTGGTTTTTGTCATCGCAATCAGTTGGTTAGCTGTCAAATTTTCCTACGAAATGCGATCGCGGTCGCACATTACATACGAAAGCAACAGTGAACGAAAACCCGACGAAGCTGAGGAATCTGGGATTATGGATACATGATACAAATCGCTTATATTCGCACATTTACGTACGTGCACGTACGGATCATTTGTATGGGTATGCCTTTTAGGAGATTAAATTTGACGTTAGTGAGTTTAAGTTTTCAAGCTGTCAGACAGTTTTTTTATTCTCAAAGTAGCTGCTCTACTGTCGGAATAAACCTGATGTTGAAAATCTATCTTGACACCTTTAAGTGGAGTATCTTTGGCAGTATCATGGTGAATAACTTATGTGTTATACAAATCACGAAATAATAATACAATAATAATTTTATTCATACACTAAAATGTTGCCCTTGTTTTGACAAGTGGCCTTACAAGATACAAAACTAAGCCAATATCGCAATACAGTCTAAGTACTATGTTTTGTTCTCTAAAATAATCCAACTGATCTTCAGAAACAAAAAGAACTACAATTATCGAAAATCATATACATAAATACGAGTATGTATGTACCATCTGTATCTCAAACGATCAAGGTATGGCGAAAGGCGAGAAAACAAAACTACGAGTACATACGATCAATGTATGCATTCATGGATCCACATGTACTAATAAACTGATCCATTCTCCAGCGCGTGTATGAATAATGACGATCGGAATCTTAAGAATTCATTCTTCGCATGCGGTGATTTTTGGTTTGATTTTATAAGATTCATTCACACAAATACAAATACATAGTAATCATGCAGACAATGTGTCGATTGAAATGAAACAGACTAGCTGTATTCGTATCTCACTGTTGATACTTGAGATCGAAGGTGGGAAGGCCAAAGGAATGTTGGAATTTTATAAACTGAAGGAGGAGATACAACTTATGAAGAATAATTTAATAGCTTAAATAGAATTTCCTTTCATTTATTTTGTTTGTTTGTTTTTTCTAGTTTTCCACTGGAATATAAAACAGTAATCATCCAGATTTAACTTATCGAATGGTATTGAGATTTTTTCACCGGAACAATTTACATACTTGTTTTTATTCGCAGTTTGATCTTTTATACATATGAATTAATTTAAATGAAAAAATGTGACGTTAAGCAGAAAAGTGTTTTTTTTTTTATGGAGGAATATTTTCTGATTACTCATAGGCAATTTAACATTCTTTTCACTTAAAACTAATATGTAGGTAGAGTGAAAAAATCGTTTCAACAGAAGGTCCAATTTCATAAGATTCCAGAATTACATAAAAGAATTGAGTTAAGAAGCACTGTTTTATAATACGTTCCAGCTTCCAGTATTCCTTAAATTCCAAGGGCAAATTTGCATCTTTAAGCCTTAGATGATCTGAATTGCAAATTCGAGTAGAAATTTCTCATTTCTTTGTTGAATAATGTCTTTAAAAGTGTTGGAGCCGAATTTATGTACGTCTTTGAATATAAATCTGGGCTTTATTTACGTAACAATAATTCGATACCGTTTCTTTTTCCATTTAAGCGGAAATCGTAACACAGAGAACTCTAGAACTTCGATAAGGATACATAGCTGACTTAAAGTAAACCTTAGTGATGTTTTATTAATTAATTCTGATATATGTATACTCGTAAGTGTAGTTGTTGTAGGTTCGTTTTTAATTCAAACCATAACATCAATGAAAGGGAACGAATGATCATACCCATACTTAGTGGGATTTTGCGATGGGATACCAGTAGTCAAGAGAACTTAAGGAAACTTGATAGACACGTTGCGAAATATTCAATTCAAACGAATTGTCTCTAGAGAATAGACCCTAAGCCTAAGCCAATAAGCCGAATGTATAGAGAAATGACGAAATCAATCTCTTCTGACAGATGAAACGATCTTTGTCTTAGACACTGATGATGCTTAATGCAGATTGTCAAATTGTCATTGTTAGCTAAAGCTCCATAAGTAATATATTTATATTTAGGAGTCAACAATCATCGTCTAAGCATTTACAATTTAGTCGCATAGAATATGTACGTAGCCTCTATTTTGTTTTTTTTTTTCATTTTCTTCAACAGAAAATAAGAATTTCATCAGCCTCGTGACAAACTCAGATCAAAACCTATTACAAAATCAAAATTTTCAATACTTACTGAAAAAAAAACATCAAATCTTAATATGTCCCTTTTCTAAATAAAAAAAAATCGTTTTAAGTCATTTTGTTGACTTTCAATCTAATCTTGAGCTCACGTTATTACTCTAGGTTTTTTCTGTGAGAAAATAGGTTTTTTTCTCATTCATATTAGCCAAAAATCCAAAACTTACAAGCATCAAAACACGTTGAAGTAAAATAAAAAATAAAGAAAAAAAAGTGAAGAAATTTAAATGCATATTTTATTTTGTTTTAATCCGATTTCTCGAACGGGGGCACAAATTCCATCGCATACAACGATTGTATATTCACATTGTCTCAAAATATACAAAAAAACAAAAACGAATCAACTTTATTAAAATGCACACACGTAGCTGAGTAATGTCTCTTTGGCGACCATAAGCACTATAAGCTTGATTCCTGACTTGATTTTCACCCTCCCATACTAAATAAATTCCATTGAAGTAGATTTTTTTTTTGTTCTTTTTTTTTCATAAATTCGTTTTGTCGAGAATAACAATCAAAAAATGAGAAACAGATAAATTGAAATCAGAAAAGGCATTACAATATGTACAATACAATACGTACTCGTACTCGTATGTCTGAAACAAACCGTCTGCTACCCTACTAGGGAGGTTCTGTCAGCGACAATTAGATTTGTGTTTGTAACATTTATGATGTAATGACAGCTGTGCAATTGACGTTTTCCTATGGAATCATAAAAAATACAAATATACAATTTCACATACGTAAACTTGCTATCCTTTCTTTCTCAATGTATCCTGCGAAATATTTCTTTTTGAAATTTGTCAAGCGTCAAAGACACATCCGACCTGCTTCGTTTATGGCTCAATGCTTCACTAAATTTTGAGAAAGTCTTATAAATGGTGCCTAGAAAGTCCAAGATGTGATTCCGCTATTTCTTTTCATTGTCTTGTCATTAAAATAATTATAATTAAAATAATACTTAGTCAAAGTACTACATCGGGAGAAAATACAATACCTACATCCGCATTGGATTTGAGTAAACTATCATACTTTTAAGCCTAAAATCGGAAAAGATAAACCGATAAACTGAAATAAGAAAATGGGCCAGAAATTAGAAGAAATTAAAATGCTAGTTACAGAGAACACTTCAAAATTAAATGTATGGTTAGTGCCAAAACTGTACTATATCCTTTAAAAATTTGATGCCGATACAAAGAAACGAAAAGGGCACTTATGGGCAAAAAGTAAACCTACAAAGTGTGGGTAAGTATAACGGAAACACCAAAATCGTCAAAGTTTAACCTCAGTGTAAAAAAAGCTGACAAAAGGTGTAGTTGGAGCAAGAGCGTTATCTTAACAGACGTTTCTATATCAGCTTTCTTGTTCCATTATACAATACAAAGGCAAAGGCAACACGAGAAACTGTAACAACTACCGATCGGTGTAAATATATTGTATGTACTCGTACATATGAGCACGTTCTATTGTAAATAGCGATAGTCCAATATAACTAACATTCATGACAGTCAATGCGGCTTTCTAGGAAGTAACTCGAATTACGACGGGATTCAAAGTTTACAAGCAAACTTAGCGACGGTGCAAAAGACTAACATATGATGATAAGATGAGAAAAGACAGAACAACCGACATAACTCGGGTGCCAAGTTCCTAAAAAAACACCGGGACGTATACATATAACAACTTTACGCTATCAGGAGGCAGTCTTCAAACTCTGCTGATTTTCAATATCGTGCAAAACTTTCTACTGAAGAAAGCGAAACTACGTGAGCGCATTTCAGCAACACGTGAAAATTGTAAAAAGAATTTCATACGATGTCACTTAGACGAAGCAATTGTTCCAAAATACCAACAATTTAAGTATTTGGGCTTGGTTGTAATTGTAAACCATCAGCGAAATTTCGAAGACTGTGTACGAGTATATCGTACATTGGGTAAGCGTGGGAAGTAATTTGTTGTTTTACAAGACAGTCGTGAGCCCGATTACAACATAGGGATCACTGTATTGGAAAAAAATCAGATGAGACAATATTTGCATCTCATGTTACGACTATCAGCAGGTATATCAAAACGTAATCTTATTATATTAGGTCGTTACATATGAAATTGCCGATTTTGTTGTGGAAAATTAAAAATGAGACTGCATGGCGATTGATCGGGAAACTGCTGGGTGAAAAATCATGTTCGTAACGAAATGCTTGCCTTACCTCCTAGTGGTGGTCCCCGGTAGTTGCATGAATATGGGTTTACTTTACAGGCAGGAAAGACCTGCCCCACCAATAGCATATTACTGGTCTACACCGTCATAGGGCTCATAATTCTAAACGGAGGAGATGAAAAAATGTGACGAACCAACTAATGGCCTCGGATAAAAATTGACTCACTGTTGACGATCCTAACAAACGTTTAATGGACAAAGGCTTTCGGATTTGTACGTGGAATGTTCGGATCCTTAACAGACCACGTGCAACCGACAAATTACCAGGGGTCCTTCTCTGTTATCACGCAGATATCACCGACATCCAGGAAGTGCGATAGGATGGGCTGGACCTAAGTAGGATGAAAAACTGTGATTATGCTATGGTGATTTGCCATATGCGGCAGACTTAGACAAGAGTCTTGGGTTTCCGACACGTGAGCGAACGTTTTATGACAATCCGCATCAAGGCTAAATTCGATAACCAGTTAAACCGCTAAATTAAAACGCGCCTATGTTATTACGGAAAAGACAAGGGCGACGCCATCAAAGAATGTTAATACGAACTCCTCGACAAGACATATGAGCAATGTCCGAAGTATGACGTTAAAATTGTATTATGCAATGATTTTAGCCTCGGGATAGATACGGGGGACATCTTTGGTAAGACAGTTAGTAAGTATAGTCTGCGCGACATCACGTCTGGCAACGGACTTAGGCTTATTGAATTTGTGGCGTGACGAAACATCACTTTTAGCAAGTACACGGTTTCCTCATCTCAATATACACAAGGGACATAGCAGTCTCCGGATCGTCATAAGGCATGCCTCCAGTATTCTGGACGTCCGAACGTTGCCGGCAGCCAATTGACTCGGATCACCACCTTGTTGCAACCAAGGTGCGAATGCGGATTTCCCAAGCGCCACAACAAAGAAGAACTACTGTGAGAATATATAATGTAGAAAAGCTGTGATCGCAAAAGATCGCTAGAATCTTCGCCGAACGCATGCCCTAAAATCTCTCAGCAGCTCTTCTGACGCCAGCATCAAGTACCGAAGACTAGTGCCAGCGTAGCCAACATGCCATTAAAGACGCCGCAATTGATGGCCTGGATTTAACTCTACCACCACCAAGAAATCCTCGGTTTGATGAAAAATGTCGGCAAGCACATGCAGCCAAACAAGAAACGTTCAAAGTGGCGCTGCAACGAAGGACGAGAGCTGCTCGGAAGAACATCGGCTTCTCCAGAAGAAGAAAAAAAAAACATGAAAAGCGCGCGGTCGAAGATATTCAGAGGTTGTACTCCAGGAATAATATACAGAAGTTTTACCAACAGGTAAAAAGAACGTGTCCAGGCAAGAAGATCCGTACAGAAGCCTTGTAGTAGAGTCACAGTCGGTGTCGAGAAAACTTTTTCTGCAGATTGAATAACGGCGAAGAAGACTAACATACCGCCGTCAGGCAGAGTAGACCATTCAACTTAGACGATGATAGCCAAAACTGCTGTCCACCTGACCAAAATGAAGTAAAGACACCACTATCTGAGCTAAAATCCAAAAAATCAAACAATTCAGCTTATCTATGTTCGATATTCTGTCGCTATCTCAGTTTTTCATAACACGAGTACATAACAAAATTTTGATGGAAATGCTTGTCAATTGATTACAAAATCACATCGACAGTTGTTGCAACTATACATTTCTTTGCTAGAATTGGTAATACCGCATCTCCACGAGACACAAATATGTCAGACTAAATTTCAGACATTTCGTCCGACATTTTTTCTTTTGACTTTGGTGGGCAAATTACTATATGATATTTCATTCTGTGAGTGTAATGTTGGTTGGTAAGCATCTACTCCTACATTATAGTAGAAAAATGGCGGTGCAAATGTAGATTTCGTATTCTTTTTTACCAACAGATGGCATTGTGGTGTATTAAGTTCGCCACACTTATTTTTTATTTCTTTTTTTCACATTCCGAAGTCAAACTGAAAAGCGCTGTCAACAAAAATTTCTGGGTTGATGTCTACAGAGATGTGTTGAATAAAAATCAAATATTTATTTCTTAAAATATTTCTTGACTGCAAACTGGATATTTTGATTTAATGAAAACTTTCTTAACACCAGCGATGTCTCGTGGAGACGCGGTGTAAAAAAAAATGATCTTATAAGGAGGAAGTTATTACGTCCCCAAGAAAATCCTTCAGCTTTTACTATCATATTTGACAGCAATACTCAATATTTGGTGTGACAATTCTGAAAGATTTCACCAAATTTTCTGCATGCATTTCAATTCTACTGTCAATTTTACTGCAATCGTTTGATAATTTGTGTTGACATATGTATGTATGTCAACAAATTTATTTGTTTGTGTCACGAAAAATATATAAACATGATACAGTCAATTTCCATCCGGCGAAATATTGACCCAGATCATTCATATGAAGTAAAAGATACAATAGATTGGCTCTTCTTTACCATTATTTTTATTGGAATCTAACACTGATGTACCCTATAATTTTTGACAAAAATAATTCTTAAGAATCATAGCTATCGTGGTATACATATATATAAATATAAGTTTCCACCTAAATTATAGGTGTGCAACATAAACTTGCGACGTAAAACTTCTTTTATGCCTACGGATGATAATATGTAAATTAGTTTATCTATAAAATATTCAAAATAAATTTGGTGTATCAGGTTTCATTCTTCGTGGTTTTTATTAATTCAGAGATCAGCGCTCTTAAAAAGATACCAGAAAAAGTTTAACATTTTAAAATTCATGGTTTCTCCCATTAGACAGCTCTAACAATGACATTCATCTCTTTTAAGTAGAATAAGGTACCACCTAATCCGTCTCAGATACTCGTACTCTCTGCAATGTATGTTATAATTTTTATTTATTTTTTCTGCTTTGTAGAGCTAGCAGCATATAGAGGCTTTGACTGTTGCTGCTCGTGTAGAGCAATATATTTTCGACTAAGAATATGATTACGGCTAGCTATTAGTATTTTCAACATGTTTCAATGATTTTTGATTTTATTATTACTGTTATTGTTATTACTTCGAGGAGTGGTTTCCACATTTTCAGATTTTTTTCCATTCGGTGTTCCTTTCTTTTTTTAGATGATTTTATTAGTTTATTGAAAACCTCATAGCGCGTGATCAGCTTAGGAATTTTCTAATTTACAAGTTATTCTTGAGTGGATTGTGTTTTAGTTTTTTAATGTTTAATTCACAGAGCAAAAAAAAAAGTAAATAAGTAAATAGTTGTTGCAGTGATTGTTTAAGAGTTAGCTAATCCAGCGGCGTAGTATAAATTACTTAAGTGAAACCGCGTCATAACTCAAGAAGGCGCCACCATTAAATTCATTTAATTTATCAACAAGAATTTGATGGGTTTTTTTTTTAATTTTTATTATTTATAAAAAAAGATTCAAAAATGTTTTTTGTTTTATCAATTTTTATTTAAAAACGATTAGCACAGCAGAACTTCTGTGTGTGCTTTGCTAGCCGGTTTTATGAAGAAAAGTGGCGGAATGTTTATGATGTTATTTTTTTTCACTTTATCTATTTTATATAGAGGGAAATAAGTTGTTAAAAAAAAATTCTTTACGAATATAATATGTATAGGAGAGGAGGGGATATTGTATTGTATATATATTACTTCATTATTGAAATTTTATAGGTGGTTGATTCGATGGAATCCGATTTAGGGTCCATGGTCGAATTTTTATAACTCTTTATTAATTTTTTGTAGTTTGAATATTTTTTTTTTTACAATATGAATGGGGATATTGTTTTTGTTTGATTTGGAGGGGTTTTTTTTATAGTTTATATCATACCTTTGGGCAATTTTCAAAAGTGGCAATAAATATTGCATCATTTAAAATATTTGATGATAGAAATATCGTGATCGCAATGTGTGGGCACTCATGACGAAACTTTCTTGTGAAGGTTGTGTAAACTCAAACACTTAATGAAACTACAATTTTTGATCAATGCTTGGGCACCAAATGTTTGAAACAAAGATAGAGATGACCAAACTCATTGAACTTTATTTTGCAAATATCATAGATGCCCGCTTATTTGAACTGAAAGAGATTAGCAGCATCATTTTCATGCAATTGTAACAACAATAGGATATGACTGGTAGATCGCGCACTGCTCGAACTGCAAGTGTTGTGAAGATCGACACGGAGGGGTTCTGGTAATTCGCTGCAACCCGAAGGCCGTTGCAAAAAATTTAGAAATCGAAATTGCAGATGTTTGCATACAAGGTCAAATTTGGTCGAGTTAAGGCCAAAAGATCTTAAATAACCTGTATACCCAGTTCGTTTACAATAAATGGAAGCACTAGAAACTGATTTTATTCATCATCTGATAATTAGGTACTGAAGACCCAAGATTGCCACCATATTAAGCTACCGTAAGTTTAGTATGGATCTGACAATAGCCATGTACCTACATCCATAGAATAATCTTGTTGTTAGGTCCCCACCTACGTATTCGACTGCAGGTGAAGAAAGAGATCGCGGCTTTCTTTCATTGTTCTTGAACATTGAGCTTCTATTACGATACCTAGGTACAATATTTACCGATGTTGGATAGGGGGATGGCTGTCCCATATATCCCATCTAAGGAAGGTCAAATTATGGAATTATCCTTTTATGTGTGAAAGAAGACAAGTTCTGGTTTTTTTCGAGTTGATTCCATGCCCACAGAGCTTGTCCCCATCGAGCATCGTAAAGTAGCAAATGTTGGCTTACAGCCAATATTTTTTGTCGGAAAGCGGTAGTAGAGAATCAGTAAATCATTTCTTGGCATACTGTATGTGCTGGAGCCCCAAATGGTTTTTTGATCATCGTCATCTTAACATATGACAAGGTCTACATTCACAAAATTCGACTAACTCTTCTTTAGAAAGCAATTGAGATTCCAAATCAGGCTGTCACTAATTAACTTTCACAATTCTTTGTTTAAACAGATTAGGATATGGTCAAAATGCCTACATCACAGTAAAGATCTGTTGTAGCATTGATTGTAATTATCAGCGGAGATATTTGCTTTCAAGCATTTTCTATAGATCTTTGAAACGAACATCTTTCCCAAACATTAACGTTCCATCTAACATGAGATCTGTTATTATCCCCCCATCCTGTCAAATCAACCCGGGAGTGTAACTGCAAACAGTCCTTATTTTATTGACAAATAATAAGTGACATAAATCGTTTGCATCCCGTAAATGTCTGCGTTCAGGAATTCAGATGTTAAACGTCAATGAGAATATGTTCGTACAGACATTCAATTGCTTCATGCGTCTTTACATGAAATCTTGTGACATAACCCGTGTCATACATTCAGTTAGCAAATAAATAAATAAAAAAAAAATATTAAATTGACGCCACAGTTCCACTTAATTATATTTTGTTTACATACGAGTAGAATTCGAAAAACATTCGTCGCGTCGTCTTACGAGTTGCCTGTGACGACATTGAATACCAGAATATCTCAATTCTACTCGAATTGACAAATAAAAAATAAAATAAAAACATACATATGAACGTACACAATACATACATTTCTGTGTAAGTTTTGTTTCTCTTTTATTAATAAAATTATTCATAATAAAAAACAGAGCAATAAAAATAAATTAAAGCAAACGTGTTAAATAATTCGGTTTCCTCAGAATTGGATGTAGATGAACATTCCAATGAGCGAAGCGAGCGAGTCCAGAGCTCTGTGATTTGTGCTCCATTATAAAGCACTTAAGAACACGTTCAACTGTCTAGCATCGAAAACTCCCATTTTCACACTGTATAAGACCTCTCCAACCATAAAGCCTACGAATATGTGCGCGCAGATTGGATTGGAATAATTAAAAAATAAAAACAAAAAATAAATATAATGAAGCTAAAAAAAAAAACGAAAAACCAAACAACCCTGCCCTGTACGCGAGCTAAAATAGCCACCATCATGACCGAATGACGTATGAAGCTAAGGAATTTATTTTTCGCATACTTTCTGGTGTATTTGCGTCTGTGGCACATTTCTGTGCCGTATTTTTACTCTTAAATTTTCACAGTTTGTTAATTTTTTTTTCTATTTATTATTATAAAAAGTATTTTTTACTTTTGTTTGTGCAAGAAGAGAAACAGAGGCGTACAGCAAATATGTGCACGTTACGCTAGAAGAGCTTTGGCATTTTGTGAGCTCTAGGGGACAAATATAACTGGCACTTAAGTGATCACCAGAAGTGGTATTCCGAAGAAGGGAAGGCATAAAAATAAACCAAAAAAATATAAAAATTGTTTGCAATTTAATTAAATGAAGGAGAGGGAAAGAATGACAGAAAAAAAAATTAAAATTAATTGGTAGAAATTAAGTAATCATTTTTTTTTTCATGTGTCCCTCTACTGATGCTGTTCATTTTTATTTATTGAATTTATTTAATATGCATTGTGATGGTCTACTTTTTGTTATTTTATCTACATCTTCTGGATCAATTGAGGTGATAATTGAATCAAAAACTCAACAAAAAAAGAGAAAAGAAAAGGTTCTTGGGGTTATTACATCGTCCAAAGATGTCACTGACACCTTTACGTATTAATTTATCGAAGCAGGGATTTTTAATTGATTTTATTTGTAATTTTTATGGATAGTCATTTTGCAAAGATAGAATTATGAAATTGTTTAGAAATTGCATTTTTACTCATTTATGGTGCCACTTTCAAAAGTATCATAGTTCGCTGGCAAATACATAATTTGCGGATACCCTGTTTTTGATTTAGCATTTAATGCCGTTGAAATTTTATTGCTATACATATGTATGTAGATTAGAAAACATAAAAAAAAAGAAAAAAAACATTGCTGACTTTCATCCTGGAGCTAATACCGTTTTTTACCATTTCGAATTCAAGTCCAAAATTGCGTTTACGTACCTACGAAAAAGTAAGCTGCAATTTCACTCTCTCTGATCTGGGGTCGATACATAAGGCATTTATTGCCCAAAATTGAAGTACAATGCTCACATCTGGTCAGGTGCTCCTAAAACCTCGCTGCACTTGATAGATAGGATTCAAAGTCGTGCGATTAAACTTATAGGTGATATTAAATCACACAATCAATTAACGCCCTTGAACACCGACGTAATGAATCCTGGCTCACCTTGTTCAATCATTATTTTCACTACCAGCGCTACATTGAAATTGCCAGTAGCATTCCACCCCTGCAAACCTTCAACCGTAACAAACCCCTTGCTATGAATGCTCATCAGTTTACACTCAAGCCCACTTTCGGACGTATTCTGATTCTTTCCTAAACTGCACAACTCGCTTATGGAATGCCCTGCCGAGCTCTTTATTTCCTAGTCATTATAGACTTCAAACATTTAAACTCACGTTTTCCTCCCTAATTTTCCATCGCCCGCGCAATGTGCAAGCATTTTAAGGGTGCTCAAAACCCTTATATGGTGTAAATAACATTATAGCAATTGCAATACATAGACTGTTCTTTTCTGGTCGAGTCTCTTGACAGGTTTGTATGGACCTATGGTGGCAGTATCAAGGGTAGGAGACCTGAGGCGACATAATTATAAAGCCATCGGAGATACCTTATCTGATTTTACTCGACCACCACAACGTAACCTCTATTGTTCGATGAAAGATACCGACCAATGCAAAAGGAATGGAACGATTAAGGAAGGATAAATTGCTTTTTCAGACACAATTTGATACAATTTTCAATCAGCACCAAAATTGATTTGTTAACAAATTAAGTTGCTCACTCCCGATATAGAGAGATTGGATCGGATAACCGCCCAATTTCTGCATTTCCCTTCATACCGCTTTGTATGTGGAAAAATTGTCATAATTTAATCCTTAATATTCGCCTGACATTATTTGATATTTTTCAATAATGTCAGCGGCATGAGAACCAACACTCCGAAGTCTAGCGTCCTAAAAAAGATTGTTCCTTAAAGTTGCTCGATATGTAGCGGAATCGACAGTGATTTATTCTACCTGGCCAAGAAAAGGCCTAAATAGCGATGTCGCAAATAAAGTCCAATAAGACTGTGGCAGATGGGGGCTTCTATAGAACCGTTTAAAGGATCGCAAAACAAACCAACACCAGCCCGATTAGTGGAATCTCAGACCAATCCTCA
The DNA here is from genome assembly GCA_949129095.1 of Volucella bombylans. Classification (NCBI taxonomy): domain Eukaryota; kingdom Metazoa; phylum Arthropoda; class Insecta; order Diptera; family Syrphidae; genus Volucella; species Volucella bombylans. The sequence continues at coordinate 122,295,060 of OX422140.1, read as the reverse complement.
GGAAAGGTGGTTCTCAGAAAAGCACAAATTACAGAGGTCTCCATAGCATCGCGCACATCTACTATATTTCATTTACGTCAGTAACCTTATATCAATTTGATAAGTTCTTATTAATGTGGTTTTAAGGCTAATCGACCAGATATGCAAGTGTTGGTGTACCCCCAGTCGAAAATCGACGTCACTTAGACTCACTCTAATGTGTTACGTTAGTGGTAACTTTCATTTCATTACTTAATTCATGGTGCTTACCATTTTACAATAACATTACGTGCGTCTTATCAACTCAGGAGTTCAAGATTACAAGCGGCGACGCATGGATATTAGGAGGTTACCCTGATAAATTAAGGGCTTTAAATAAGAGCTCCATCAATGAAAGATGTAGGAAGCTAAAATGTTTTAAGTAATAAAACCTTATGTATTTAAATTAAAATCAATGGTAGACCCTGGTACGAACTAAAAGGAGCGGTACATCGACGTATCACTGATGAATAAGTTCTTACTTATTTGATTCATGTGCTGATAGGACATGTCGTGAATGATTGATAAATCTCATTATCGGAAGCCGTAAATGTATGTCTTTTAAATGTTTTACCAAGCAAGCAAATGCATAGAATTTGCTTAGAGCGCATTCATGGTTAAAAAGGCAGAGACTTGGTTTTGAATGTAAAATAAAAAATAAGAAATTCTGTAAAAAATTTTAGCACAATCAACCAAATCAGAAACGAATATAAACATTGTGTTTTAATTAATAGCGTCTTTTTTAAAACTTCAGTTTCAATCAACTGATCAGCATATTCGCCTAATTTCGACATTCCTCAATGAAATTCCTCTTCAACCATTTAACCCGACAAAACCAAAAATGAAAAAAAAACTGCTTTATGTTGAATTTTCCTTAGCAATCAATTGCTTTCCCTTCCCGTTCTTCAACTTACTATATCGCGAGCTGAAATGCCCGACAACGCGATTGTAATTCACGTACCACCAATATCCAAGTGTGGGTATATGTATGTAGGTATGTTCGTTTTTTTTTCCTTCTTTCCTTCATTGCAATTTTTTCTTATAAATTTTTTTGTTGGATTTTATTTAATTTTTGTTGTTGTAAAGGTAACTAACTTCTGTTGCAAAATACCTACAATAGCCATATATGTGCAATTTTCTATCTATGCACAGGAAAAACACTGCAACAACAAACAAGCCAGCACATACCTGTCAAATGGGTGTATACGAGCCCCCAAACGAGGTATACAACTTGACGTCGTCTTTCATTGCCTGCCTGCATTCGGTTTATTCGTTTTGCTAGTACGTTTTATTCATCTATTCTAGCAAATGGCTTAAGAAAGAGAACGACTGAATGGAATGTTTGATTTCATACCTTGCGGATATAAAAAGTTGTATATCTAATCAACTGCACTATGTGCCTTGCCACATACTTGAATAGTTGTAGATCCCCCCACCACCATCCCCCCCGCCGACATCCCGTCACCCGCAAAACACATTTCTACCTCTTACACTCTGTTGGGGCCCGTATTTGGCTCCATAGATACGAGTTGGTCCCATAGATACGACGAATGAGTACGAGTATGACTACGAACGAGTACATAACTGGTATGGTGGGCACAAAATGTGCATCGAGCTACGAATATCATCAAATAGCAATAATGTAAGCAGAGCAATAAGCCAGTCATGGTAGTGTAATGGCAGCACACCATACACCAACAGCAAAGTTGAATGGTTGCATTATACGAGTAGCTCGTGGGGTGGCTTGAAGTTTATACAAAAATAAAATAAAAAAAATAAAAATAAAACATAAAAAGAAAAACATGGAGCAAGCCCCAACAAATCAACAAACAACAACATGATACAGAAGAGCAACAGCCAACTCCACGTTATATTCCAGCATTTATCCAGTTCTAGTAAGCGTACTTCATCTAAACCACATTCTACCTACTTCATGTTTTATTAATACAACAACAATAAAATTACAGAACTGATGCTATGATGGTAGTACTAGTGGCTGCTACTGCTATTTACACCTTAGAGAGAAGGTACACAAATGTTGCTTCCAGTTTGTGGAAAAATCTGTAATTGTGGACATTTGTTTGGATTTTGCATAGCTAGCATTCATTTGATGTACTTTACAATGGGAATGCAATGAATTTATGTTGCATTAGCTGCGACAGCAACCACATTTTGAATTAAAAAAAAATATTATATATAAGGATCTGTCAAAATTATGTAGTCGTACATATGGATAATTCATGTAAAAAATGATGTACCTCCCTCGGATCTGGAGTGGTTAGTGGTGGGAATTTCATTTTTATTTTTAAAGTGACAACACTTTTGTAAAGGTAAGATTGGACACTCTCCAATTTCTAGAGTAGATCATAGTCTCATCAGTTTTATAGTTCGGTAGGCTGATAGCTGTTGTACGTCAAGATGACTTGAGACTATAAAGGAGTAAATATTGTAAGTACATACAATATAATACAATTATCCGAGACAGCCACCACATTTTCGAACAAAGATCTAATTTGGGTTGAAATTCTGTCAAATCAATCTGAATAACTTGAAAAGAGGTTTATTTAAATATATTTAGAAACTACTTTTTCTTAAGATCAGATCGAATTTTATGAAATGTAAAAGGGCATGTACGTTAAGATACGTTCTACATTCAGTTCAGCATTTTTTAGTTACCAATGCCCAAATCAGCATGCATGGTTTTTTTTTAGCTGTAAATGTAAAAACTTGGTAGAATCAGATATAAATTTTTCAAAATGTTTACACTTATGTCTGTATCAAACTTCATAAAAACACCAAACACATACTTATCTACCCTACAATCGTTTGATAGTCTTCCTACTATGTCGAGTCGACGTGTACGATCAAATGATCGTCAACGGGTGAATAAAATAGTAAAGCCAGTATAATCTTTGTTTTTTTTTTTTTTTCAACTTTTACATCAGAGAAAAAGAGACAAAACTGTTGGAAATAGTTTATAGTAGATAGCAGAAGGCAGTTAAGCGGGCTATGTTGGTTTGCTTGTTGATGCAGTGCAGCAATGCAGCAGTAATACAGTCTTCCTATGCGCACTTAATTTTTCTATGGCGACCAAGAGACGTATACGACAGCGACTAAGACGACAACGACAACGCAATAGCGACGACTCAGAGTCGACTCATGGCTGATGTCGAAGAACTCGTCAAGACGGCATTCCAATCTATTTATTCCCGTTCCCTCTTACCACCCATTCCGCCCATTTGCATGTTCTATCTCTGTTTCTCTTGGTTTATCATAACACATATTCGTATATTTGTAGTATCTATCTAGCAGCATAGGCATTTCGTTTGTAATTATATGCATTTGTATCTATGCATTCTAACCAACTGATGTAATTAACATTTTTTTTTGTATACATGCATACATACATATGTATGATATGTACATACTCGTATATCGTTTCGTTCTCTCCATTGAAATGAAATAAAAAGAAAGGAAGTATAAAATGATCGCTTGTATCTATGATGTTTGCTACCTGTTTTTGTTTTTTTTTTTGCTTTTTTTTTTGAAGAAAAGTCTTTTTTCCAACATTTAGTTGGCAGATAATTTTTTTATTAATTTCCGTTTTCAAAAATATGTGCTCGTATATATAAAAAATCGTATTTTTGAAAAAAAGATACAAATTTATGAAACCGTGTCCGTTTATAGTGCTTTTTTTTAGGTTTTCTTGTACGTATGATCAGCTCCAGATGGAAAGTAGCACCCGCAGCAATATACAAAATAATTTTGAATTGTTGTTGTTGTTGCTGTTGGGTTGGTTGGCAGATCTCTTCGTCGATCATTTTTAAGTGGAAGCCGGTTTACTTGTATCTTGTGAATTCCCGAAATTCTTTTCCATGTTGTGATCTTGCTGTATTGTTTGTAGAGATACATATACAGAGAGCTAAGATACTTTTCCTGTTCGGTTCGATTTGAAGGTAAGATACCTATTTCTTTTTGGTTTTTATTATTTTTCGGTAGCTGAATATTCTTCTTGTCTTCTTTTCTTTTCTTTTATTTTTTACATTCCATGTTTGACACATAACATGAAACGCTTCTTTTTTAATTTTTGTCTTTTTTTTTGGATCTCAATGCTAAGCTCCAATGCTCGTCGATTATTGTTGATTTTCACCTTTGGGGTAACCTTTATAGCAATAAAGTGTGCATACAAAAGGAACACAGATAAAAGGCTGGAACATAAGTGAGGTTGGACGGTAGGTTTGGTTGGTTGGTACTTTGTAATCAGAAAAGAATTCCCTTCTTGATAGGAAAATTTATGATTTGAAGTAGGTATAAATGAATTGTATCGAAAGGAATTTCGTATAAGATACTTATGGTTGAGTCTACCTACAGGCTAAGCCTCATGAACATCTTGGTGGGAGGGAATTTATAGGTTTTGAGGTTTTCCCTGGATTTAATGTTATGATGCGTCGCAGAGAATTTGTGGTAGTTATGTATATGACCCAAGAAGTGTTTTGATGAGAAAGAATGCATTTAGGAAGTAATTTTTGTTTCGATTAACCGATTTAGGGCACGTTGCGGGAGTTTAAGAGTTTTGTAATACATATGTAGTTTCGTTAATGGAATATGGATTGGAATTCTTGTTAGTAGGCAGACTGATGAGGAATGTGGTTGAAGATTTGAATACAGACCAAATGCGTTTAGTTTTGATTAGTTCAGTTTGAGAGACTAGTGAGGCTTTCAAAACAATGCCAATATATCCACTTCTATTGCAGAATTGCATTTATCTAATGCGGCAATGAAAATGAAGGCACCTAATCGCTTTCGGAAAGATTATCTGCATTACATTCAATATATGCACATATTTCTCAGGCAAACATACATACATATGTATGTATTGTATGTAGTTTAAATGATTCTTCGCCATGCGTTATGGTTTCAAATCAGGTATTTGATTGAAAGATCTTGAATTTAAAAGACTAAAAACGATATCCAACATACTTTCACTTCGTTCTTTAGATGCAGCCCAAAAGTACTAGTTTTAGAAGATCACATCTCTTTTCGATGATTTTATTTCGGTATTCAGAAGAAGAACTAGTCCACTGCACTACTCATGTAGGTACCTATGTATATTGAAAAACTGATCGGAAAGTGTTTTTTTTTACAAACGGCGACTTTGAAATTTGTTAAGTAAACAAACGTATTATTGAAAATAGGCAAAGCATGGATCGCCCCTTCAAGAGGGCGGAATGTCTGCGTCAATGTCATCGATTCCCTGGTCGTGTGACACCAACTGTGCAAACACTGCGATATCAGTCATTCGACTCAATGAGAATGACTCAACATGCCACAATAGCACGGATATTGCTGCAATAGCTGAAGATGTTGAAAAGAGCCCTCAAACATTAATAGCGGTCACTCAATTGGGCACCAATAGACGGTCTTTAGCGATTTTGAGTAAAAGGTTTGAAGATGTTCTAGTGGTTGCAGACCACAGATACATATGACCTTCAAAACCTCGATCGCCAAAGGGATGATTTTAAATACAAAAATTACCATGAGAGACAAGGCGCTTTTCCTGTTATGCAAATGCGTGAATAAGTTAAACTATCGCTTTTGGGGCACTGAATCGCGTGTAATACAGGAAAAGCCAATACGTACTGTCAAAGTCATCACGTTTGAAGAGTCGTTTATGGAGGAAAGATATTTGAAGCTTCTTTTTTTTGACAACACTCTTGTCTGTATGATCTGTTTAACAAATTCTTCACCTCTCAAATTGATTAGGTTGTTAAATTTGTTCAATCATGACAGTGAAACCTCACACACAGCGAGAGCGACAATGAAAGCTTAGCAGTAAGTCTTTTCTTGATCCTTAATCAGTTTGCACTGAATTGCAAAGTTTGCTCAATTTGACCGTTCTAGATATGTAGGTTCCTTTTGGGTGAACAAAGTCACGAACAAACCCTGACGGAGTTAGAGGAGAACATCTAAAAAGAAGTGGAGAATCTGTCGCTAGAAGTTTCGATAAAAGTCACGGAAAATACTGTCGATCGAGTTAGAAAGTGCAGAGTTAGAAAGTACTACAGCAACTAGCCAAGATCGTTTGTTATTTATGCTTAGCAACCTTAGGTCCCTGCTGTAGAGCAACAAAAAACTGACTTTTAAGAGACGTCGGGAAGTATCCATCATCAAACTACTCGTAGGTTGTAGTGTTCCGCAAGACCTCAGGCGAATATCAACGGTTGCTACATATCACAAACATTTTTAGACTTCCGTGTTCTTCAGGATTGCGTATGCCTCCAACGTATGCGTATGGACTCCCCCGAAGACGTCTGCTCCACATCTTTTATTGGCTTTGAAGCGATCGTTGAAGAATTCAACTTACTATGGGTGTTTTAGCAACATATAGAAGTCTATAAAAAAAAAAACTGAAAGGTTTCGATGCTACAAACCTGCCTTTTGACTTTATTTGTGCACTAAGTGCAACATGGATGGCCTGCGTTTATACAAGATCAAACTGATCGAAATATTATAAACATAACGCCATGCCTTGCGTAGAATATTCAAAGGATAGAACTAGAATTTTTTTTACAAAATTGCTCCCCATTCTACGGAAATAAAAATATGAGACTCTTCACTGTACCCTTATCAAGAGCCGGTACATATCGAGGGGCCATTGGAGACGGTGTATTCGTAAAACTGTTCAATGACACGGCGATCAGGGCAATGTTTGGATGTGAAGCCTAGATCGTGACCTTCCTGGACTATAAGGCGAAAAGAATTTGTTTTGTAGTTTTAGCAACCTATTGGAGACGTCTTAAATTTTAAGGCGTTCAAAATAAAGTCAGAGAGTGTGTCATGCTATTAATGACGTACACATGTTCCCAAATTTAGATCTGAAATATATAAATTAATAGAAATCAGTTTTATGAGTCACTCGTTTCGTTCGCTGCCATATTTATGAATTGTATGAGTACTGAACGCGTTTGCAACGCTACAATGTGGTTTAGATACGAGTCGTTCGTTTAGGCTTTAAAATCTAAAAATAACTTATAAAAAACGATAGATGTTTCATTCAATGGAATTCCAACTAGTCTTACTGGATTCGCCCACAAATGGTAGGGAATTGAAAAGTTAAAGAAGTTCCACGTCATCACGCACCAGTTCGCTTCCTCCGCAATGGAATTTAATACTCAAGCCTTGACTTTTCCACTAGGCCAAGCTACTTACCTAACTATGATATATTTATCTCTGTGCAAAAGACTGAAATATCCACATGTGTTGTTGTTTTTTTTTACTCAATTTATACTTCTCCAGTCCCATATTAGCGCCCACACCTTTATGCATCTCAAATACCTGTTGTAGGTAACTACCATTCCATTCCCACACTTCATGATATAGAATGTGTATCTTTTCTGCTTTGTCTCCCACTCTTATTAAATTAATTAATTCTAATTTAAAAAAAAAAGTGAAGAAAAAAAATTAGTAAAACAAATCACAGAAGCGTAACGCTGCGAACAAGATCGTGAACACCACCGTTGACATTTCTACATATCATCCACAAAACAAGTGCAAACGGGGTGTTGGCAAAGAAAAACTAAAGAGACAAAAATGCCGTAGACTCCTTAGCAACATGTTGCAGGCCTACCATCATATATTGTAATAGCATTACAAAATTTCCACCCAGTTTTCCTGGGACACTTAGAAAAAAATTCTTCTCAAGATCCTACCACATTTTCCACATCAGGTTTAATGTCTTCAACTTAAAATGGTCTTCTCTGTCTCTATACAAGTGAGTTTGAGCTTCTAAACTTTCTATGCGCCTTTTGCTGTGCGTTGCGTTTTACGAGTAGATACTCTCAGTGCTTCTTCGGATTTTTCCTTCATCGTTCATCTACACCGCTAGAAATATGTGATTACACACAAAGTGTAATCAATGCATAAAACCAGCAAAACGAAAGACAGAAAAAATAAAACTAAAAAGAAAATCCATTCCATTTGAAATGTGTTGCATGTGGCATGCCTACGTATTGTAGTAACCCAAGAGTTATGTCACTTCTCAACTCAACACAACACCCACCTGTTTGCGCGTAGTTAAACAAAGAAAGACTCTTTTTTCTAAATGGCTTACTGAAATACAACAACAACACTACCACCAAAAGAAGACAAGTATTTAAAATATTTAGCACACGCATGTCACATGTTGCGATTACAGGCAAATGCGAGGGAAAAATATTTTCAATTTAAAGCCAAGTATTGGATTTTTCTGCTCTTCCAGACCAGGTTACAACATAACGTAACGCTAAAAGTCTCAAAGAGTCAAATCATTTGATGGGCACCTAGATACTTTACTATGTGTGTGTTTTCTTATGACGTGCCATTTGACAAGAGCATTTCGAAAATGTCGTTGAGATTGGGTATTCGATTTCGATTGTCAACTTCCTACGCTTAGATACGTAAACATACAAATCTGAGGAAGTGTCCATCTTGTTAGTCATTTAAATTATTAACAAACTTTCTTACGAGTATATGTATGAACATTTGTATGGAAAACAAAAAGATACCGATCCATCAACCACTAGAATTACGATTTCGAAGATTCCAATTATGTTAGTCATATATCTCAGCAGTTTTATTTTGACAGTTTGACATTTGAAAACTCAAGTAAAGTGATTATAAATTATTCAAAAATTTTGTAAGCCTTTTGGATAAATTTAATTATCACGTTTTCAGCAGAATAATTGGTAATTAACGGTATGACTACCGAGAACACTAATTCGAAACAAATAAACGAATGTCAAGGTAAGAATTTAATCATCACAGCGGTCTAATATATTTAAAGAATTTCAATTTTAAACAATATGGCGATAATTTGACGTTAAACCGGAATTTCAGAGAGAAGGTGCAGTGGTATCTACTTTTTATTTTGTGTTCTGTTGATATTAAATAGTTTTTTGTTTTTATAAGGTCATTATAATGGGATTCTGAAGCGAATCCTTTCAAAATTTTCTACGCAATTGTCAAAGTGACGTTTAAGTCCTTACACTACATTGTTCTTACATGATGAATAAAAATATGTACATACCTATACTGAAAAATTGTGTGTCTGGATGTTAAATGTGTTTTACTTTCTTTCTAATATAGTTCTATTGTAACTACAAAAAGCAATCTTTTCAGTTGACCGTAGGTCTGAAAAGAGCAATTTCCATAGATGATTTTGACACTAGTCATAGATCTTATCTTAACTAATGACTACTCATATACGAGTATTGCGCAATGTTATGCTACTTGGCATTAAAACAGTAGAAGAACAAAAAATAGGTCGCTCATTATTATGCAACTCAATGGGAAGCGATTTGACAAAAAGAAATCACTCCTTGTTTGAAAATTGATTGAAAGAAACCAAAACAGAGAAAAATAATAAAGAAGCTCATGGCAAAAAGTAAATGCAAAATTGTTTGCTTTATAATCACCATCACAATTATAAAAGAATGCAATAAATGGTAAAAACAAAAAAATGTTTGGCAAAAATAACTGGAGTAGGTACTTTTACTCGTAAATATGATACTTCGGAAATCAGGTTAATTTCTTTCACAGAAGTGAGAATTGTGCCTTCTTTTTTTCTACTCAACTTGGTTATTAAGGAGTTTATTATATTTTTAAGGTGAAAAGTTAAGAGCTCTTTTTATTTTCACTTTGAAACATCTTTTTAGTCTGTGAAAAACACATTCATTCACCCACTAGTCGGTTTTTGTCATTTGTTGACGTTTTACATTTTGACAGGTTTTGAAAATGAAGGAAGAAAGACGTGATATTAGAGAGTAAAAATAAAAACACTGTTACAAACTTGACAAACTATAATAACGACAAATTCATCCATAATGATGATATCGTAATTGTGATGGGGAGAATTCAATATCATGATAGCCCAATACTGTACACAAACATATTATGCGCGCAAACAGTCCCAGAGATCTAAACGACAAGTTTTCTGCAAAGCCAACTGCCTAGTTGTGGGACCCTGTATACCCTTTGAGCACCGGAATTGTACAAGACCAATTGCAACAGGGGGAGCAGATGAGATCAAAATTTGATGGTACCTCAAGCACGCCTTGGTAGTAGTACGGCAACTATTTATGGACCATTTCAATCTATGTATGATTTTATAAAAGCGAAAATAATCACCGTATCCGAGTGCATAACAGCAGACCATGACAACAGATCTGAGAAAAATATTTTTATTATCGTAGAGCAGAAGTAAATATGTACATCGATAAGGGGCTGAGAAACAGAACCAACTAGCAAAAGCCTCGATAGAAAGGAGATTTGGATTTGAAGCACATTTTATATGCACCGGCCAAAAATGCAGCAAGCCGATGGGGGCAACTGGGCCTCAGCTCCAACAACATTCCCTGTTGATATCAGATGAGGATCAGTTCAAAGAATGAAGGGATCAACTCAAGATAAAGTTAAACCATGATGAAAAAGTATCTGAAGTGATTATATAAACACTATGCGGATCATTGTAAAGCAATAAGTCGAAAATCGATTATCTTTTATTTATTGATTGATTGAGACAGCTTTTGATATCTGAATACAGTCCATTAGGACGGCGATGTGCATGACAGCGATACCCATAATTACAGCATATGTAAGTATGAAGACGCAAAATATTCCGTTCTACGAAATGGTCAGCTTCAAGGAAATAGGAGATAGCGGGTCGCTCTACAGCCCCACCCTTCCATAATGGAGTTATGTATGTATCGTAGGATGAGTGCTTTTCATAAGTACCCGATGGTGGAGGACGGGATGCTTGTAGCAGTGAATACTCTGGCAGTGGTCGCCCATCATACCGGTGTTAGTAACATACCAGTGGTTAAATTTGCTCATGAATTGGTGGTGGCATATGCGATGGTGGTAAAGGTGTAGGAACTGCAAGGACACCCAGCATCATATTCGGAAATGGAGGAACAAATGGTAACGGTGGCAATTCACCTTTCATGATGCACATGTAGTCGGCTACATCTGCAGTATCTGCTGATGTCATATGTATATCTATCGCATGGTGGTACACGATCCGATCTATTGTATGGTGATGATGAGGGTCCACCACCAATTTTGTGATCATGTCTGGAGCCGCTGCTGATGTAGTGAGTTTACCACAAATAGGGCCGTCACCCCCATTATGACCACGACCACCACTACTACCACCACGCATTGAAAACAGACTGCGCGATGAAAACTTGTATTGCACACAAATACCTTCTCTCGCATCATTTTAGCTGTTTCTTTTGATTTGCGTAAAATCGGCGTCATTTCGATATTTTCATTTTCGGGGAGAAGGCGACACAATTCGCACCTACCTTAGGCTCGATTATTGATCAACTTATCCAATTTTAACTGGCTTTCCATCGTTCCAGACGTTCTACAGATGTTGCTGTACAGGCTTCTTGCGGGATATCTCGCCGAGATTGCGCTTTCCGCTTTCATTAACCGAGAAGATCAGCAAAATGTTACGCGAATCTTTAAATGCCTGATTCAAGTTCGCCTCATTTTGGGGCAATGTAGACAATACGTTCTTACTCTTCAATAGTGAAGCTTTGTCAGCGTTATTCGATTTAATTAAAAGACATCTAGTATCTCAGGTAATTCTGTTTGTCATGCAATCATATGACTTGGATGAAGACTTGCTTGAATTCCCATCGCCTCCAACAGCGTTGTTCGCATTACGTAGTATTACATTACGTTTCATACGACAACCGTCACTACAGCATGACCTGCTACGGCTTTGGCTGCGACTGTCACCGCCACTCTTGCTTTTGCTCGTATTCCTTCCTCGGCTAGGGCTACGGTTTCGGCTTCCACCCTGGCTCTTACACTTGCTAAACTTGCGGCCGTTTTTCTTGTCCTATTCATCTTTTTTCACTTTCACTGTCAATGCCAGCCGGCTCGATTTTTGGTTTCTTTGCAGGGATTTCTTCTCCTAAACCATTGAAATTTTCTCCACAGATGAATCATTTGGTTTTGGCTTATTGCCCTTTGGGTGTTGTTTACAGTTGATGACATACGCTTGGATCGTTCACGTTTCTGGCGAGCTGCTGCATTTGCCTTGGTACTGGTAAGTTTGCTGGAACCAGGTTGGCACCAAACGCAATGTCGGCAAAAGAATGAAGAAGTAAAAAACGCATCTGGCATTGTCTGTGCAGATCTTTGCAAATAATTTTTTTATAACATTCTGAGGGTTGTTTGGCCAAACTGTATCTCAAACCTTTGACTAGGTCGTACCTAGCAATGATGATTGAGCAATCGAATATGAAAACGTGTTCAAATTCAAAAGAGTGAGTCAACCTGGCCAGACAGAACAGTTGAGAAGAAATCGCAGGCACTTACTGGTAAAATAAGTTCCAGAAAGCTCAAGAGTTCTGCGAAAAATCGAACAAGATGGTGCTTAGGCGTTCTTAAACCCCACGTGAGGTCACCGAATTTAGGGGAAAATTCTAAAATTTGTAAATTTCCGTTTTTTCTGAAGGCTTTGCTTTTATCTGTGATGCGCGATACACATTTTTGGCATGGTGGCAAACTTTGTAGACGTCTCTATATGTAAATAAGAATTTGAAAATTCCTATCAAATGACGTACAGGGCCCCAAAAAATAAGACCAATAATATGATCCATGATCATTAAATTATTTCAGACACTTTCTCGAAACCCACCGTCTAAGAATTCAACCATAAAGCGCCTGAAAGAAATAGGATTTTTGCCTTAAACATTTTGATTGTAGGTCTAATACGAGTATATTGAGAGCTCATCTTAGATAGCGTGCAAAAACGAAAGGGGACCTCATTTTATTTACTGTGCGCAACTGAAGTACTTTATTGGTTTGTGCCCAGGTTCACACCATTTAATAAGAGTAATAATCAAATACATATTTAAAAAATTCAGTTGAAGGGCCTTATGATGGTGGGTTTATGGAAATTCCCCTCAAACGTGAATCGTATTTGATTTCTATTTGTACAGAATATTGGCACGTACGTGACCTCTCTCTGTTTTCTATCGTTTACACAAAAGTGTGGCGGATTTTATTGGATTCAGCATGAGAAGCAGCTGTTAATTTGTTATAGAAATAAATCATAAACTTAGTAAAATACTGTGAAGTAAATTAGCATAGAGATTGGAGATCTGATTATTGGAAAGAAAAATATTTTTGCTACGATTATTAATTGTAATAAACAAAATGATAACAATTGTAAATTCTGGTCATTGGTTGTATATTTTCTATTTTTCTTTAACATTTCTTCTTTGTTTAGTCAAGTTTGATATCCTTCATTTTTTTATCCGATGTATTCCTCCATCACACAAACTATGCCTTTGTAATATCATAGTTTTAGGATGAAATGCAGATCAAAATCTGTACTGCGACCTCTAACGATAAAACATTTTCTGCGCAAAAGTTGTTCACAACAAATCAAGAGATAAAATTGACCCTTTTGGACAATATGTATGATCAATAGAACTGGATAATTTTACAAATGTAGAGCAAATCGTTTCAACCGAATCTAAAATGTCAGTGAATAACATTGACCGAAAAAAAGAAAATTCGCCGAAATCTACTTTGGCACATGAAATTTACCAGTCCAAAAGTGTTTTTTTTTTTTGTGATATTAACAACGACAGAGATCAGGGATACTGCTGACGTCAAAAGAAGAAAGAAAAAAATCACATTAAATTTAAATTCAAGGAAACCTACGAGTACATTTGAGAAGATTCATTTCAAAATCATTTCACACCCAAACAGGCACTCCCTCAATTTCCGATGAATTCTTACGCTCACCCTCTAATACCATGAGCTCGGGGTAAACAAAAATCGCTTTAAAAATTTACGATAAAATCAGCAGCACGTAAACAAAAGTCGCCTTAGCCCCGACTTATACATATTTTTAGATTTTTGACTAAACTTGAAATTCTTGCAATCTTCCAAACTAGCACTTTATCAGACAAAAAATAAAAGGCATAAACAAACCACCAAGAAGATGCCTATCGAAATACTAATGTCGACTATTTCCTACATTTATGTACGTGTCTCTCCTCCATCAGTCAATTTGCTTTTTTGAAAACTTTTATTTATTTTTTTCGAATCCAACTGTCACTATAAGTAGACAAATGTGAACGAAAAACCAATCGAAAGAAATGATTTTTATTTATTTATTTTTTTCTTTTTTTTTTCTAAAAATATCTTGACATTATAATTGATAGCAACCCTTTCATCGCATCGAGAATTTCATTAGAAGCCAAAAACTAAAAGAAACAAAAAACGAACGAGCGAAGAAAAATTAAAAAAATTCGAAAAAAACTAACCAAAGTATATGTACGTAGGGTATGCTTTCGAAATGCATCTATGGGCATCTTCCCAGCTTCATTTGAGAATTTCTTAATTATTTTCTTCGTGATTCCAAATAAATATGAGTATTCCGGTATCTGCATCTTCTGTAGTTACTATATAGAATTTATACGAAATTGTCTTGTTTTTCACTTTTTAGAAATGCGTCAAAATGGCAAAACACATTCCGAATTTATGAGTGTCGGCATATGGGGGAATAAATAAAATGTGCGTCGTGAATCTAGTGGATAAATATTATGTGTGCGATACTGGAATTTTCAATTTCCATTGAATGTGAAGATTCTAAAAATAAACTTCATCGCCGTTTACTTCGAATTAATTTTACAGAAATTCATATAGCGACAGTCGAAGAATTTTTCTTGTTGCTTTTATGATTTCTTATAATCCACCTCTTTTTACTCAGGGTTGTGTAGGTAGGTCTTGAAATTTGAGGAATTTTTCTAGGGAATTTTTATTTTTTTTTCTTTGATGATGGCAGTGAATCAAATTAGGGGTCTTGACAACTGCTCACATGGTTGTTGTCGTATGGTCGAATAGCTATTTACGAGATAAGGCAAAGTTGAAATATAATTATCGGTATCTGGACTTTTTTTTATCTCTGATGAAATTCGAGTTGTGGAATTTGCTGGTAATAAATAAGAGTGGCCTTATGTTTTGCAACAAAACAAATAAAACACTAGGTCACAAGATACAGTGATAATGTGGAATGCAATCGCTTGACAGAAATTAAAATTGTAAGTTTAATTTAACGCTAAGCTAGTCACAAAGTTACAAGCACAAAAAACAAGTGAGCATTAATTATGAATGGGGATAAGGTTGAACAAAGACCGATTATTATCATCTAGCTACCCTAGAGTCAATACAGTGCGCTTTTCATAATATAACAAAATGGGCATATCTTTAGAATGGACAAAAACTCTCACAGACCTAAACTTGTACTCTTCCTGATTACTCACAGGAAACATACACTATACCCTAGTTAGAGTCCAATAAAAACTTCAAAACCACAATCCCCTCCATCTAGATCATTCTAGGAGCGATGGATCAAAACTAATGATGTGCCTTCTCACATAGGCTAAATCTTAATTCACCTTCCCTTAGTAATGACCAAAGAAGTGGAGTTATTTTGGGTTAAGAAAAACGCAATATTAACATCTATGTAAAAGTGGACTTTTTCAGACAACCAACCTGTAATCAAATCCTTGAAATCTAAACTCTAAAGTAGTTGCTGATTTACGTTTAGCTCTTCGGATAATATAGCAGCAGTTCAACATTCACAACACTCACATTTGTTGGGTGTTAGGCCATAATGACATTGCAGAGATTGTAAGGTTGGTGCAGCGGCCAAACATGGAACTAAACTACTTATTTTATAAGAATAGGACATCAAACATACATATATATACGAGTAGGTATAAATACGTGTAAAAGAGTAAACTTAGATGGACAATAAACAATACATACACGCACATATGTATGTATTTAGCTTCAAAATACATTTGGTCAAATATGCATCTGGATTCTGCATTGCTTTAAGAATTTGATCTCTTTTAACAAACGGCACACTAGCGTTATAAAAGGTATCGTTACCGGGCGCTATCGCATAGGGAAGCATGGCTCAAGGCTTGACATGCATTGAAATGAGAATAGATAGGTGGAAGGGACTATCCCCCTGCTCTATCAAAAAAGATTGAAACAATTTGACTAACACACAATAAAAGTCTTTTATTCTTTATATGAAGCTCTAACTGGTTCAAAGAGCGTAGAGAAAAACTTCTAGATTAAGATGGTACCATACTGGAGCTTGCACTCATGTATATAAAGGTTCGATTGACGCCTAAGACTGCAAAATTGCCGTTTTGCGGTGAAAAACATACTCCCTAAGCTCTGTTCCTTCCTTTCCTAAAAGTGTTCTGTGTATAAAAACCAAATGTCCAACTAACAAAAAAAAACTTATTAAGATTAAAATTGGCTAAAACAATATCTTCGAAGTGCTACTTTCAAACTGCAAAGTGTTATAGCATGGTACCAACCACATAACTAGAACAGAACCCAAATCCGTACATTCAACATCAAGAAGTACCAAGAATATTTTGGGCCAGAGTAGCGACAATATCAAAAAGATAGCCGACACCAATATAGGATATTAGTCACTCATGAAGGAGAGTCCATAGTATAAGCACTGAGGCCTTTGCATCCTTCGAGATCAAGCATATTGAAGAGGTGATTGAAACAGTCTGGAAGGAAATGAGTCATCAATCAAGTAATGGACAGCAGGCGAACTAATTTCTGATTACAAGATTACGTGACCCATCTACAAAAAAAAAAACAATTATGTGCCCAATAAGATTTTCGAGACATATCGAGCTGGAAATTCTCTGAAACTTGAAGACAAATCTTCGTAACGACGAAAAATTCAAAGCCGAGGCACATAATCTTCCCATCGATTTCAATGCTCTGTGCCTAATAAGAGACATATCGAGCTTGATATTCTCTAAAAATTAAAGACAAATCCTCAAATTCAAATCATATGATATGATAGTATGTATGTACGAGTACATCCCAAAGTGAAGCACGACTTTTATAGGGTTTTCCAATAAGGGCTTGACAACTTTTTTTTTTAAATAAAACGCAAACCATTTGAGATATTTCAAAAACTTTATTATCGGCTTGAAGTACAATCAAAACATTTATGAATGGAACTCGACTTCGTTCATATGGCCACCGCGGGCACGTTTGCAGCGCTCGATTCGTTGGACCCAATTTTCAACGACTCGGCCACCCATTTCGGCCGAAACGGCCGCTATTTCGTGTTCAATGTTGGCTCTGAGCTCTTCCAACGTCGTCGTCGTCGTGTTGGCATAAACCAATGACTTAACGTAGCCCCACAGAAAATAGTCAAGCGGCGTTAAATCGCACGAGCCAATCGACTGGCCCATTTCTTGAGATAACACGCTCACCATACTTACTCTTCAATAAATCGATTGTAGCGTGTGCTGTGTGGCATCATCCTGTTGAAACCACATGTTGTCCAAGTTCATATCTTCCAATTCGAGCCAAAAATAATCGGTGATCATGGCGCGATAACGCTGACCATTCACAGTAACGTGACGATCGTTATCGTCGATGAAAAAATATGGCCCAATAACGCCGCCGGCATGCAAACGGCACCAAACAGTTATTTTTTGTGGATGAAGTGGTGATTAATGAAGCACATGTGGATTTTCACCCGACCAATAACGCATATTTTGCTTATTGACGAACCCATTGAGCCAAAAATGAGCTTCGTCACTGAAGATAATTTTGCGATGAAATTCATCATCTTGTCGCATCTTCTCCAGAACCCAATCGGAGAACGTTCGTCGCTTCAAATTGTTCATCGGCTTCAATTCTTGAGTCAGCTTGATCTTGTATGGGTGTAAGCCAAGATCCTTACACAAAATACGCCATAATGTGGTCTGAGCGATTCCCAATTCTTGAGAACGCCGTGGAATTGATTTGGATCGTTTGCTACGGACGCCTGAATGGCAGCGATATTTTCGACACTTCGACCAACCCGTTGTCTCACTGACACGGCAACATCACACAACGAATATGTAGACTCAAATTTTTGCACTAAACTTGTTATTGCCTGTTATTGTCTACTAGGGCGAGAATTAAAACCGAAAATTGTAGTTAACGCTCTTAAAGTTGCAGTCACCGACTCCGAATTTCGGTAGAAAATTTTTATAATTTGCAGACGTTGCTCGTTCGTGTACTTTACCATGATGAAAATATTGAGTTTACTGAATAAATTGACAGTGACAGTCTGATGAGTAGTGAAAGAGTGCGTTCACAAATTAAATTCAAAGTTGTCAAGTCCCTATTAGAAAACCCTTTACAAAGCTATGGTATTCGGTACCAAGTGATGCGTAGCCATGTGGTTTCTGGACTTAACAAGTCCGACTTTGTCATTCCAAAAATAAAATCAAAGCAAACAACCCCTATCTACTCGTCAGATACAGACCACGAAAGAATATAATAAAAAAAAAACACCGAAGTACGTTAAAAACGGTTATTAGATAATTTATGACTTAATCGTGTATATGCTATCCATTATCTCGAAAAACTTGTAATTTCTAGTTGAAATCGCGACAATGACGTGGTTCTTAATTGTGCTAAATACTTGTATGTTGACGTATATTATTAGTGCGTCACTAAATTAAAAAAAAATATTTTTAATAAAAGTGTTAACAAAATTTTATTAAGTGCTTTTAAGAGCATCGATAATTGATTGAAAAATAAATAATAATAATAATAATAATTATATGATAGATCTTCATGGAACTTTTTCCATTTTGGTTTGGTAAGTTTCGCAGTCCACTGTCGTTTGAAAAGTCAGTCAGAAATTAGCCGCGCTCGCTGACCCTCTTGACCGACAAATGGCAAAGTTCCAAAATGTCTGTTAATTTCATACTCATCCGTACACAAAACACAGTGTGTGTCTTGTGGCAGTTTCCGCACAAAAAAAGAAGTAAATGAAAAAATAAAAATAATAAAATAACAAGAAATGACAATGCAAACATTAAACTCTTTTGTTTATTGCCAGTGTGAGTGTTGCACGCGTTCCAGTCGAAAACTTTTCACCTCCAATTCAACATACCAGAATGTTGACGTACAAATATATATGCCCTACGTTGTTGTACGAGTATTGTTTCTTTTCTATACCGCCGATCTGTCATTCTGATTGTAACGAACATGTTTTGAAATGGGTGAAAAAGCTGCAAATTCCTAGCACACCCAATCACTATTTAATATACAATCTATCGAATTAGAAATAAAAACTATTCAACTCAAAAATTCATCCATCTGAACTAAGCATTGCATTCCAATCCACCCAGAGATACCACTACTCGTACTCGTACACTATTATAGTGCCTAAGTACAACATAAGCTGCGCAGTTAAAAACTTCAACGCATACCAGATCTTGCTCGGCCAGCCCCGATCGACTCACAGTAGAGCACATCCATGGCAACGCTGCTCCATCAACGCGCAAAGCAATTCGGGTGGGATTTGGTGGAGTGACGAACCGTACCAGGAGAGTTGTGCGGTGGGCCTGTCAAAACAGGCTGAGGGGGTAAAAACCAGAACGGGCAGACACAGGGGCCAAGATAGAGATATCTAATGAGCGCGTTTTACTGCTGTGTATACTTAAGCGAACGTTTAAATTCCAATGCGATGATTAACAGTCCAAGTATAGAGATAATAAACACTCTCTACAGAGAATAGTGTGCACGAGTTGCGAGTTGGTGCTGTTTGGTTGCTCTACTCTACTCTGTTATTGTTCACTCGGGGATGTGATATTGTGAATGTTTCCACTTGTAATTGGCCATGTAAAAAAGAGTTACCAGATTTGAGAACTAGTATTCAATTAAAACAGGTACAAATTTGATTTTCAGATACTATGTACACAGATAGTTAGACAGGGAACGTGAAATGCACATAATTCAATTTAATGAGAATCAACAAGAAAGGATAAAATTCCGTCTAGAAAGAAAAACTCAAATATGTAACAACGACTCTTAAGTTCTTGCAATGGGATGTTCAGGTGAATTTGTGAAAGTATGGAACGACTCACTCAATTTCTGTTTCTAAAAGAAAAGTTTGAAGTTATAGTTCCAAAAAACGAATCGTATGTAGAGTATACTGAGTTTTTTTTTTCTTATATCATGAAAAGAAGGTCATCATAATGAAAGAATTCCTCGCGCTAAATGAGACAAGATGGTCGAAATGGTGGTATTACAAGCACAAGGAGAAAATACACCAGACTACTGGGAAGTAGAACCGTGTGTACCGGTAGTGGCAACTGTCCAAGAAAAAACATAGACGATTCCTTGCTGATATTGGAAGAGGATCAGCTCAGAACACAGAGGAGAGCATTTCGATATGATGCCAAACCACTTAGATGACAGCATGACGATTACGAAATTAATTGAGCATTACAAAGCAACAAGTTGCGGACTACAGGGGCCAATAGCAGAGATATCGAAAACCGTTGAAGCCGAGTTAATCTCATAGAATATGGGACCTAGCGGGTTTTTGTGTTGTTCCGGCTGTTACAAAGTCAAAATCGAAGATAATCCTGGATACAATCAAGTTACAACAAGATGTAACTCTTGTTTTTGAACAAGCTGGTGTCCGACATAGATCTTCTTGCAGCGATTATGTAAACATGAATAATTATTGAGCAAGTAGTACTTTAGACAAGTATGATGCATTTGAAACCCAAAGTGGTGTTCGATGGGAATGCATTACATCACCACTTATAGGCTGTCAGATGGTGCGAATTTGTCAGTCGATAAATACGTTCAAGATAAAACATCTGGACTACGCTGACTGGCCAAACATAAACAAGGACTTAGCCTTTCAGGTTATTTTACGAAGTCTGATGTTGCGGGTTAGGAAACATGAAGCATCGTCTCGGTTGATAGCAACGACCGACACATGGAAGCTGCAGATCTTCATAATACTCCTTCGTACGCAATGCAATGGAATCTTCTTACCTTACTTAATTTTAGTGAGGTGAAATGCAAGGGCAAGGTAGATGTACCTCCATATGTAGATCAATCGATGAAGTAATTGGAAAATGAACAACTTTCATAAGATGTTGCTTTTCGTTTTAAAATTTCATTAAAATTGGTGTACAAGGTTTGTTGGCCGATTGGGCCTATTGGATCAATACTTAGCCAATGATTTATGACTGTTTTGTACCAGTTTCGATGGTTTTTAAAACAAGTCTTGGAAAATAAATTCAAATGAAACCAGCAGAATTTGTTTTGCCCCAAATTCATGTAAATCAATCCCAGTCAAGAGTATTTTTTTTTTCAATCCCACAATCATTTACAGGTGGTCAAGGATCCAATTAAAGCAGAAGGTGCTACAAATACAAATACGACAGTTGCAGACAGCATACGTAGTTAATGAACAACTAGTCGTTCGTTTGATAAATTTCGTTCAGTAGATGTAAACCTCATAAAACCTCGTAATCAGACCATAGCGGCCATAGATGGACGTCAAGCTGTTCTAGATATTGGATAACAACTAGGCATCCACTATTTAATAGTTACTCGCCATTTAAAGGCAATTTGTGAAGGGGAAAACCCAGATAAATGGATATCGCATAAATTGAAAGGATGAAACAAAACTTACATATCTATGGAAAGATTGCTCTTCTCAGCGAACGGAATCCATTTTTGCATACAATTATTATGTGTGCTGAAAAATGGATCCTCAACCGACGTTGATCTATGCATTGCCTTGACACCGATAAAGCACCAAAAGATATTACAATACACCCAACCTTCCTAAAACCTGGTAAATAACAACTGGAGAAAATTACAGCTTCGAACTGAAATATATTGAACACATGCTTGCGTTGTTTAACAGATACGGGATCATACTGCTCTATGGTAATGCGAGACCACATGTATACAACCGTGCAAAGTTCGCATCAACTGCAGTACGGTACTCTACCTCACTTACTTTATTCCCCGGACTTTTCAACGAAGGAAAGTCATTTGCAAGCACACAGACGGGGGCGAAGCAGCTCTCAAAAACTCCTTCGAAGACGTCATTGGCTCCAGAAGTTCCAATTATGTCATTTTCTTTTATTAAAAGTTCTTTCAATAAAGATAACTTTCAAACTGTGCTGCCATCAACAGATCCTCAACATATAGGTACATACGTTCAGTATTGTTCGGCAATTCATCACGAGTAGACTTACAACAGAAGAATGTTTCTGTATCATTCAAACTCATTTTGAGAACCTGTCCTCAATCCGCGAAGTCTATAGAAGATTACGTGTATTTTTTTGTTGTCCTTATAATCAACCAACTGAGCTCGCCATTCGTCATGTTATAGATACACTTACACTCTACATAACGCAAAGACAACAACGTGTCAATGTAGGCTATGGCCGAAGATCAGAACTATGGACTCCAGATCAGTCGCAACCGTGGGCAATTTTGCAAAAAAAAAAATTCGGCCTACACACATATATAAAGCCACAAGACCATGCCTTGCGACATGAGTTCAGGGATTGAGCTCTTTACCAGTCGACCCTTATTTGGTTCAGTGGGCTTAAGAACAAGCAATGCTACAATTTCTAGAGTGAAGCAAATTCAGGAGAGACTCATGAGACTCAATTCACTCATAAAAGTGATTGGTGCGATATTCACGCAAATGACAAGATTGGTCCTTATTTTTTTCAAAAAAGAGGGCGGAGCTCGAGTTGCAGTCAATGGCGAACGTCGTCGGACAAGAATCAGCGATTATTTATTCGAAAACATCGATGGCATTGATTCGGACAATAGGTATGTGGTTCCAGCAAGATGGGCTCTGCCTGTCATATTGCCCATGTATCCAATGACTTACTGAGGACTTAAATTAACGACAACATTATATGTATCGCAAAATGGATAACCGAATTAGCCATCGAGATCCTGCGATTTGACGCCACTCGATCACTTCTTTTTAGCCTATATAGTCGTTAGTGTATTCTGATAAACTGTAAACTATCCAGACCTTAGAAGCCAATATTCAGCACGTTATTGGTGAGATAGAGCCCCAAATGTTCTAACGAATAATAAAAAATAAGATCTACAGGACGCGGATCGCCAAAAACAGTCAAGGAAGCCAAATGACTGAAACATAGTATTATTATCTTGTTGGC
The DNA here is from genome assembly GCA_949129095.1 of Volucella bombylans. Taxonomy (NCBI): domain Eukaryota; kingdom Metazoa; phylum Arthropoda; class Insecta; order Diptera; family Syrphidae; genus Volucella; species Volucella bombylans. Next base: position 122,271,955 of record OX422140.1, on the reverse strand, counting down.
AAAACTGTACGAAGTCAATGACGAATAGGTACCTACCTACTTTGTTAGTTTCCAAATCGGCCATTTCACATATACCTACCTACAAACAAGCTAATAAAATGGTGACCATGACAGAATAAAATAGCACAATTTCTTCCCCAAACATGGCCGAAAGCGGCATCAATTTGTATTCTAAAAACACCACAAACTGGTCAATGGTTTTATAAAAAAAAATCATTTCAAGGTAACAAACGCTAAGTATGACGTGGCAATATCTACTTGTACACATGACACCAGCGGGTAAACTTGTAGATAATCGCTGCAAATCTAATAAAAAAACAATATTTACAGCAATTAACTAGAATTTCGAACATAGATTTACAAATACAAAACAAAAAAAAGGCACATACCTACTAATATGTATTCCAACCTATAACAAATGATGTAGGTACATAAATGTTTCACCGATTATCTTAACTATTCTGATAAGCTCGGTGATTGTCTCTGTTTCAACGAATTTAAAAAAAAAAAATTGCTAAATCCAAACCAAAATCAAAGTTCAAAATCCACAATGAAATTCCAACGATCAAATATAAAATCGAAACAAAAAAAGACCGCCCCTTCTACTAAAATCGAAAAAAAAATACAACAAAACCCAATCATTCCCTTCGAAATTCCTTTCAAAACAGATGTGGAATGCTGGTGTTTTGTTTTTAATAAAAGTTCACCACTACATTGTCACTGTGTAAACGCACGCAACAATATAAACAAGAACACAAACTCTCAATAATATTGTAATTGACTTTCAAGGTAACCCCACTCAACATCAGTTCACATTTGAAATTTAATTAAAAAAAAAAAACACACACAAAAAAGAAAGAAACAAAATGGGACATTTTCAATCTGGCAATGCCTGAATGGAATGCGATCCATAGCCCCCATATGTTATGTCGTAAATTGTTTATCTCCATCTCACTTACACTCATCACATTGAGTGTATTTATCCATTTCAGCCTTTTCAACTTCAATTTATGGGCACTATTTCACTGATTTCTTCTATAAACATGTTGATAAGAAAAAAAATCAAACACAACGCAACAAAACACAAAACAGCCCACAATTCGAAGAAGACGACGACTCACGACAATTTTGAGTTGATTTTGTGTTTTTCTTCATATTTATTCGGTTTTGCTTTTGTTCTTGCTTTATCATTTATTCAGTTATCAAAAATTCATGTCTCGTTGACAGAGAAGAGAGAAATAAATTATAATATCCACTCGAACTACGAGTAGATACCAACCTACTTGTCGTATGTATCAAGACGAGAAGCACGAGGGAAACAACGACCACAATGATGATACAACACCGACGACACAAAAAAAAAAATAAAACAAATAAATAAAAAATGATGACAAAAATCCAAAATAAAAAAAAGGAAAAATCAAAACAAAAATTCGATCTGAAACGGTAAAACTGTATCCATAGTCCATATATACATCAATACGTGTAGGTATATACAAACAGAACGAACAGTCAGACAGAAAGACAGACAGACAGATGTCCATATGTACACTCGCGCGTATCTATAGCTAAAAAAAAGATAAATGTGCATGGGGATAGGGATAGGAGAGAAGAGATACATACCGATCGCGCGGATCCAGCCACGTTGTCTTCTTCGTATTGTGGTCAATGTAGTAAGTTTTTCCATCATAATCTTTAGCAACATCCCAACCATCTGGCAGTGGAAATTCACCATGATTGTGTGTTTTTGGCATAATTTCAAGCGGAATTCGAACGAGAAAAAACAATTTAGAAATTTCCACGAATTCTCGATTCGGTCGGTTTCGGCTTTTCTTTTTCCTTTTCCCAATTCAGATTCAGATAGGTGCACACTGTTTTTTTTAATTTCTATTTTTTTTTTTCGCTTTTTTGGAAAGAGGTTTTTCCTCAAATTGATTTCCTTTTTTTTGTACAATTTTTCAAATATTATTTTACACGATCGTATCGGAGGAACAACACACGCGTAGTAGAACACTCACTCGATGGAATTGAATTTGTATCCATGAGTTTCATTCTTTTTGCGGTTCAGTAAATTGCAGGAGAGCGAGTTGATTTGATTTGATTTTTAAAACTTAAATTATTTTTGTATCTAGAAAAAGAAAATAACAATTTTGTTTGGTTTTTTTTTATGAATATTTTGATTCCGACGTAATTTGATTGAATAAGATATTTTGTACATCTGCGTATCTCTGTGCATCCCCCGAAATTACCCCTCGTGACCGACTACTTAAATTCGACAGATTCTCAATTTCTCGTTTTGGTAGGCAATTGGGAATTCCTCTGACCAAAAACCAAACATAAACAACATCCCAACGGTTTCGATCAGTGGGTTCTTCCCGTCAATTCAATCCACCACCGAATTCAAATTTGAATTGCCAATTTGTTTTAATAACCCTCTTTTTATCGAGGGTTAAGTTGTTTTACTTAGGAAAAAAAAGCGAATACCATCTTGATAGGGTTGAATTCATTGTATAACTGCATCCCGTTTACTCGCTTGTGTGTTCCAATAAATGTTTTCTATTCCGTTCGCAGTACATTCCGATCTACAAGAACAACAATACACAACGTCAGTATATGTACTATGTACACATCACAGTGAGCAAACACGATACACTACAGACAACCCTTACCCGCAACCGAACCGAACTCGACGGAATACAATACACAAAAACTCTGCACTGCACTGCATAATAATGGAATAATGAATTTCATATACAAAACAAGAGAAAGAACAAAAAAAAAAACCCTAGATGTTAACGCATGTTAACGAGTAGCATAAAAATAAGTAGAAGCGTCAATTTCGGAGCGAAAAATGAGCAGATCTTAACGCAAACTACCGAAAATCGAGTCGGAAATTCTTTTCTGAATTTCGGTATTTCAGTCGGCAAACTTTCTAGTGTATCTGATGAAATAAGTTTATCTAAAGCCCATTGTACGTAGACCAGTCTAAACATTGCGTGTTATAGTTTCCATCAAATGGTTCACCAAACAGTATTCTTAGCGATCGAATTAACTCGTTTTACTTTTAATTTGTTATGAGACCGTATCTACTGCGCTCTAAGCGATTTCGAGTCCTTTTGGTCTAAATGTAACTTAGTAATAGGGACCACTTTAAGCAAACACACAATTCGGAATACCTGAAAACAGCAAAGCCTAAATTACTTTAAAAGGCTGATTTAATTTGGAGGTTGATCGTAAATTGGAAATTTTTGAATTTGGCCAATATTTTATTTCTGGTCACAAGTTTCTGAAGACTAAGCCTTATCTGTGACGAATTCAGGTCTGACTTGTGCATTACTTCAACTTTTTGGGAAATAGTAGGAAGATTCTCAAGAAAACCTTAAAGATTCCTGATACTTTGGATACCTTCTTTAGATCGCTAGATCTTACAGAAAAATTTGGTATGCGAATGCTCGAATTCTGACCTATTTTAGCTTGCAAAAAGAACATATCTTAGATCTGTAAGTACCTTATTCAGTCAGTCCAATGTGAAGATTTCACCAACATTTGTTAGAAAATTCGAAAATTTCGTAAGTCTGTTCTAAGAAAATCTATGAAAAACTTGAACGTATTTGATGGTTGTTTAAGGTTTGCATATACTCGTATATATGTAGCTTGACCGTAACCTGAGTATTTTATACCTTTTTTCTATATATGTTTGGACAAGACATACGTTGCTTCGATTGCGTATGAATTGGTAATGCAAAACTTGATTCAAAGTTCTCCTAAATACAATATTATATTTGGTTTATACCAAACTTTGGTTGCCTTATTCTACGACCTGTCGAACATCTTAAAAAAGTTTGTGACAGTATTAAATGGTAGTCGTCTGAGCACGCCCCGGGCTTCTTAAATGTTATTTCTCTATACCGTTAAAACTACATATTTTTAAAACAACTGAGGAAATGACATAGGGATTAATTAAGTCCTGGCTGATTGGATGCAAGGGAGGAGCATAACATTTTTTTGAAAAAATCTTTTAGAATTGAACGAAACAATAAATCTTCATTTTTTTTATATTAGAAACTTTTCTGAGGTTGCCACTAGACCGGACCTCTAGTTTTTTTCTGTCAACTTCAGTTGATTTTCGGGATTAAATTGGAGTTAACCTCAGTAAAAAGTTTTTCAGTAAATTTTAACTCTGAACTAACTCAATAAATTTGGTGGGCCAAGTTGGGATTAAATAAACACGACGTTTTTGACAGGTGGCAAATCGATAAGCAAAGAGGTTTATTTCAAATTGTACTAAATCTTATCACTAAATTGGAATTTTTTTTCGACATTTTGAGCGTAAATAAATACTGAAAACTTAGAAAAAGAAAAAAAGCTATGCAAATCTAGAAAAAGAACAACATTGAAAGCTAAGACGTCCTTATATATAAATCATGGTAAAAGAGCAGTTATACCAGGTTAAGATCCAACGGATGGAGGCAAAGTTAGTCCTGTACTGAAAAATTGCTTCATGCGTTACCTCTGGATTAATTTTAATCCAGAGTTAGTAAGTAAACTCTGGTTTAACTCCGAGTTAATTCAACAAATGTCTGACTTGAAGTGTCCTTAAAAAATCGTGGTTCACTCATCTCCGTATAAAAGGGATGAGAGGCACATGCAAAAACAGAAAGAGATTACGTATCTATTCACCGATGAATTATATGGTGAATTGGCGGTACTGATGGCTATAGTGATACCATTCTACCAATATGGCGTGCCATTCTCATCAACTTTTTGAACTTATTCAAGCGATAATTGCGGGCCGAGAAGATACAACGAGCTGTACGAGGTATATAGCGACTGTGAAACTTATCAGAATAGTCCGAACTCAGCGGGATTTCAGGGCTAGGATATGTAAAGCGACGAAAACCCCAATGCACGGCCCCAAAATCTTGGAGACAAAACGTTTAAAAAAAAAGAGTTCAATTTAGCTAGTCCACTCAACAAAAAACCTCAACCAATTTGGTGTTCGCAATCTGCTACGATTAGTGTAAGAATGCGGAAAATGAAGTGAACCTTTTGTTTAAATCCAGGTACTTACACTCCTCACTTTATTGCCGTTAGAAATTAATTATAATTTTCCACATATTCATTCAGTCAAACCCTAAGTAATAAATCGATTTGCACCATTTTAGTGTTCCACCGCCATGGAATTGACCTCCTTGGGCCTATTGGTCCAATGATATTAATCTACCAGTTTCTAATGCCAACAGCAGGCGGGATGGTCTCGGTTTCAATTTCGTCCTTAATCTATCAGAGTTAATTTATTTTGGTGATCGAATAGGAACCGAAGTGTTCAGCGTTGTGTGGCTTTATCCTTAAGAAAAGAGTAAATTGTTGACTTGGTACATTGAATGGTAATGCTTCTGGCACAAATCTAATAATATTATAGTTTTTAGATTGCAGTTTGCATTTGAGATTAGAAAGCATTTTTTGCAGGGAACCTCCGAACGCTATATCGACTTTAATAAGTTGCAACGGTGGAAATATCTAGCGCAGAGAAGACTAGACTTAGTACCCGAGTACGTATGGATTTAGTGAAAAATCAATTTTTGCAGGAAAGCTTGTTATATTTTTAGTTTTTGAACAAATGTAGCCGCAGTGCTTGTAATAAAGCCATAACTTGACAGTGCTTCACTGCAACGAAGTAATTGGGATTCATTGGACGTAATCAGCGGCTCTCAAGTAGTTATTCCATACATACGAAATTTGATTGGGCATGGTTTGGCCACGAGTTTTTAACACCCACAGACCTTTAATTAAACCTGCGATAACGCGGATGACAAGGATATCTAAATCTGACCGCTCAGTGGTGCATTCTATTTGGGCTATGTTCTCATAACGCTTATATGTTCCCAATTCAAGAGCTAAAGCACCATTACTATAAATACGGCGTACCTATATTAATTTTATTTATTTATTATAACATCAGAACCATCTTGTCTTTTGGAAGTCATAACTCCATGAAATGCCTTTAAACCTATATGACTGGCAACACCGCATAGCCTCTTATAAATGAACTGCGAGTGGATCGGCCACATTGCACACATGCCCTCGCATATGTAGGTATACAGCGATTTCTCACTTGTGCGCTAATGTATTGGTGGGCGCATTCCAATTGTACGTATGTCAAATGAGAAGCGATATATGTATGTAACGAGTTACGATCAATGTGTGCTTGTGCCTCGCACAGAAATTCTTTTCAACAACAACAAAATGTATCTATAAGAATGGTCATCGTCGTCGTTGTTGTTTTTGCTGTTGAGACGGCGACGTCGGTCGGTCGGTCGATTGCCTGTGCCACCGTGCGCAACAACACGATGACAAATGATTTTTTTTTCTCTCGCTCCTTCTACTCCGAATTTTCTACTATACGACACACTACTCCTTTCTCCTTTTGGGTTCCTCTCTCACTACTCTATCCTACTCGAGTATCAGAGATCGGTATCTTTTCGTTGATTTTCTTGTTTGTCAGATATTTCTATTGTATACACAGAGATAGCACAGATGTATCTTGTATCTATGCTGCGGCTGCTGTTTCGAATAGCTGCTGCAAGCAACATTAGAGAGACATGTAAAATATAGTGAATATGAAAATGAAGATGAAGACTGCGAAGATCATGAAAGTATCTATGTGTGTATCAGTGGCGCATAAATTAAACAACACAGTTTGATGGAAGCGATTTTGTTTCTTGCTTCTCACTTGGAATTTCAACCAAAAAAAGGCACAAATCCAAATCCTCTCCAGGATCTCACCAACCCTCTACAGTTATGTCAACAAAACTATCCATCCAAATTTGCGGATGTTATTTGGATACTCACTTCAAACAAACAAACAAAAAAAAATTCCACAAAAATTTCATATATTTTCTACTTAATTTACACAGAGTAAGCGAGAACGCACACACACTCGGGCACACTTCGCAACACATGCACCCATACCCACACACACGTTCCGATATAGTAAACACCCATTCGACGAGTGTTGGTGTGACACAATAATTTTCACTTGAAATTCCAATCTAGTTAAGTATACAACAATTTTTTTCAATTTTTTTTCTTTCGATTATTTTTCTTCTCTTCACATGGATTGCATTGCAAAAACGAGATATTTTTCTCCTTTTTTTAAGATAGATTTTGTTGATTTAAATTTTTTGAAATAGAATTTCATTTGATTATTACATTTTTGTTGTTGTTTGGAGGAAGAATGAGCGGCGACAGTAAAGTTGATGATGCAGGTGATGAATGTGGTAAAAGGTATTTGTTGGTTAAATTGGTTGCTTTTAATCCGTGAGGTTTTCGGGTTTTCGACTTTCAGCTTTAATATGAATTTGGGTATTTTATTTCTTTTTTGTTTCAACTGATAGAATGTGTTCAGAATTTGAAAGATGAAATAAAAAGTTTAGACCCGCGCGACGACGCAAACGAGAGCGGCGGATACGACGAGAACGTTGACGAACATAATTGCTATTCACCGCAAGATACCATTCACATTAAGGGAAGCAACAACACAACAACTGAATTGAACTAAGCACAATGCCAACAACAAAAAGAAATGAACAAAAATCAAACTCAGCAACGAACCAATTTTACTTCTTCACTTGTTCGCTAATCGTGGACTAATGAATCCATTGCTTGGCTTTGGATGCCGCGCTCTCGGTGAGTGAGGTATTTCACAGATCCATGGTGTGGACAAAAGTGTATGGGTTATATAGCTATGTTGAATAGAAATGATAGAAATGTTCATCATGTTGCAGCAACATTTTTTCGGTTAAGAAAAAATGTTCCTAGCATAGGATAGAACCGAAATTAGTGAACCAGATTGGTTGGTGTATGAAATAGAGGTGAATAATTTAAAAGTTTGACAAGAAGAGTTGCTGAGGAGGGTTGACTCTTTATTTCCCCAGGAGTAGGCCTATTGGTCTCAAATAATTGTATAGCCCTACTGTGCGATAAAAGCAATGTTCTACCCATTACCCTTGTTATGTAAGCAATAGAAAACAGAAAACATTTTAGTGAACTATTGATGAGCGCATATCACGCCTCGTTAAACTCCTACAGTTGAACACTCGGAACTGCTCCTGCTCGTCTGGCTGAACGTCAACAATGGGTTAAAAAACTTAGTATGATATTAGTACCAAACCATCTGAGTTTGGGTACATAAATATCTTGTTGACATGGTCGGTTGTAATTTTATAATCTGTATTATCTCAGAAATGTTAAAAAGGAGCCCTTCGAGAAAAATAGGAGGTTATAAGCAATAAACGCCGCTATTGATACCCACATAAATACTTCGCCTTAAGCCTCACAAAAATCTACCGACTACATTAAACTAATAAGAACGTGCTCTACAGATTGCCATTGCCAAAATCGAAAACAACAACGATGTCAGAAGGAAAGAGAGTCAAAGTAGGAAATGCTATATTCGACAAGGTTCGTCATAGCAATATACTGGGCCGTGTCGGGCAGGTGTAATCCCGGAAGACATCAATATCAACCCCCTTAGTGTTGAGCAAATGGCTCAAATACAGGAGGAAGTTGTCGACGTTTCGATTGCGCTCCGAAACGAAGAGGTGAAGCCGCCTTTTGACAGCTATACAATCACGGCTAGCTGTAATGAAGTCACTGCAAATTGGCTGAAGAGATATTTCTCTCAAATTCTTAAAATATTCAAGGGATGCTAATAAAAATAAGCGATTAAGGAAAACAAGACCGACTTGATTGAGTTCAGTTTAATAAAATGAAGCAAACGTTAAAAAAAATGTACATTTCAAAAAATATAGAAAATAGTATAGAGAAAATTGAATTAGATTAAACTAGTCAATTTTAGAAGATACCTAGTCTAAGCTTTAACTACAATAGTTTAAATAATCTAAAATTCAAATGTTGTTAATTCTAACACCCCTCGTCAACATTTGTATTCGAAATCCATTCCAAATCTTCGGAAACAGAATAAATGCTTGTCTCTCGGAACTGCTTTTCTTAGCCCATCTGCTGCCCCCACTTCAGTTTGAAGATAATCGATAGTGACTGCACCTTTCTCAATCGCCTCTCTGATAAAATGGTACTTATAATCCATATACTTCGTTCGTGACTGCTTACCGTCATATTTTGCAATTTGTTGTGCACTCTGGTTGTCGCAATAGATTGACGTAGGATCTGTTGAAGTAACCTTAAGTTCTGCCATCCAGAAACGTATTGAGTAGGCTTCTTTTGCAGCTTCCGATAGTGCAATATACTCGGCTTCTGCACTAGACGCTGCCACTGTTCGCTGTTTTTTAGACTCCCAGCTGACAGCAGCAGCTGCAAATATAAAACAGAAACCAGTTTGAGACTTCCTATCGTTTATGTCCTCCGCCCAACTCGAGTCAACATAGCCTATCAAAGGCAAACCAGTTTTTTGATAAACCAATCTTGCACGTTTTGTGAAATTAAGATACCGCATCAATCGAAGAGCAGCACTCCAGTGTTGTTTTTTAGGGTTTTTAAGAAATTGTGCTAAGCTGCTTACACAGTATGCAGTGTCAGGGCGGCTGAATAATGCAAGATGCATTAAGGATCAATTAACTCCTGATACCTCTGCGCCCCAACAGCAACACGTTCTCCAGTGATAGTTGGTTACTTTTCAAGCTTAAGCTTGACCTGCATTGGGACAAAGTATGGTTTAGCGTTTTCTAAATTATATTATTAATATATCGCGATTGAAATATTGATAAAGTTTGATTTCTTCTTTCGATCTCAAGTCTTACACAAAGAGAAGGATGTCCAAGATCCCTTATATCAAAACTTTCTGAAAGTTTTTGCTGTATCAACTTAATTCTTGATTTTAAATTGGACGCGATTATGATGTCATCTACATATATTCCTATATTAGTCGTTTCTTCTTCATTAATTTTAAAATAAACGCAATGATCGTAATGCGATTGTGACAAGGTCAGACTCTCGAGCTTTTCGTTTAAAGTTGCATGCCACTGTCTACTCACCTGCTTAAGCCCGTAAAGCGCCTTATTTAAACGGCATACTTTTTGTGGGTGGTCAACAGTCAACAAAACCCTCCGGTTGATTCATGAAAATCTCCTCGCTAAGCTTGCCATTTAAAAAGGCAATTGACATATCTAAGTGATGGAGTTCCATGTCATATTCAACAGACAGAGCATAAATAAGTCGAAGTGAACTTTGGCGTATAATAGGCGAATAAGTTTCAACATGGTCGATTCCAAACTTTTGACTATAACTTTTAGCGACGAGTCTCGCTTTTCGTCTCTCAATTGTTCCATCTGGCTTGTATTTTGACTTTAAGACCCACCGAGAGCCTATAGCTTTTCGATTCGCTGGAAGTTCACACAAAGTCCAAGTTTCATTTTCCATAAGACAGCGATACTCTTCCTTCATAGCCACAGTCCACTCATTAGCGTCAGATGCTTCATTGCTTCTTTAAAATTATTTGGGTCTTCGAGAAAACTTGTAGTCAGAGCAAGCTCAACTACGTTTTTTGATTTATTGCGTGGTCTTAACCTCTTTCTCTAATCCTCCACGGTTTGATTTCTTTCTAGGTTTTATCTACGCCTTCTTTTCCATAGGGTTGGTTTCCGCCTGCATTACTATCTCTGTTATCCGTACTTTCATATTCGTCTTCATTATCTTTTTCGATTTTCTCAAGGTATTCCGGATAATTTCCCTTTTCAATTATATTTTCCTTGCTCAATTCAAATTCATAGAAATTATTATTTTCGTTTTCAGTTTGATTGGTATTAATATCCTCAGTAAAATAAACATCTCTACTTTTAGCGATATCTCTCGATCCTCTTTTCCACAAGCGATATGCTTTGGACTCTGTAGAACATCCAATAAGGACAAACTCATCGCTTTTGGGATCCAGTTTGGATCTACCTGAGCCTTTGTTAAGGGCACAAGTACGACAACCAATTTGACGAAAGTGACTTAATGCGTACCTTACCTGTCCAAATTTATTGAGGTGTTTTTTGTTTGTTTAGCATTGTAGGACAATGATTCCGTATATAAGCTGCAGTGTGAATCAATTCAGTCCACAATAATTTTGGAAGGTTCGCTTCGATCATGAAGCAACGAGCCATCTCAACTAACGTGCGGTTCATGCGTTCAGCGACACCGTTTTGTTGAGGAGTATACTCAACAGTCAATTGACGCTTGATACCATTTTCTCTCAAAAAATTAGGAAAGCTCACGAGCATTATCACTTCGAAGCGTTTTAATCTTGAAGTTTGTTTCATTCTCAACCTGTTGTTTAAGATTCTTAAAAACGCTCAAGTACTGACTCTTTTGCCGCAAAAAATAAACAAACACTTTACGAGAATAATCGTCAATAAATGTAGCGAAATAGAGGCTTTTGCTTATTGATTCGATATTCATGGGACCGCACAGGTCCGTGTGTATAATTTCTAAAATCCGCTTTGAAGATTTTTCGGTTTTTGTAGGGAATGAAAGCCTCGATTGTTTCCCTTTAATGCATACAACGCAATCTATTTTATTATTCGCGAACTTTGGCAACCCTTTAACCATTGAGTAATTTTGTAATTTACGAAGAGATGAATAGTTCAAATGGCCATATCTCTTATACCAGCGTTCTAAAAGATCATTTTTCTGCTCTACTTTGTTATACTGATTTTGTTCCGAATCTAGCACAATTAAGTACAGCCCCTTACTTTTCACAGCTTCTACTAACAGCCTATTACCTCGAAAAATATATGCACGTCCTCCTTCTATCAATACTCTGCATCCATTATCAGTTGCTTTGCTTGTTGAAATGAGATTACTCCTCAAAGTTGGAACATAGAGAGTATGATAAAAACATATTGTTCAAAGTTCTTCTTTTACTAATATCTGCAACTGAACCGTTCCTATGCCCTCAACGCTTGCTAATTTTTTATTTGTAACCTGCACTTGCCCGGAGTAGCCGGTGTCTAAATGTATTGTGATAACCACTTAAATGTGAGCAGCGACATCTAGATTCACAGAGCAGAAAATGTCGATACTGGAATAACAAAGTCTCGACTGGAGAGTGGAATTCTAGCAAATTGGAAATTGTATGGGACGCTGGATGGCGTAGATTGTTCTCGAAGTATTTCATTCGAGTATAAATACCAGCATCCCAAAGGTACGCAAATCAGTTCTAAAGTGTAATTTGAAGTGTTAATTCGGAGAAGTGATTAAGTGGTTTAAGTAAAAGATAAGAAAAGTGTAAGTGGTTGAGAAATTGAATTGTACTGAGAGAAAGAATTAAATAGTGAATTGTAACTGTACTGAATAAAGGGATTTGTATTGAAAAGAATAAGTTCTATCATTTGTACCCACACAAACATTTTACATTGGTGTCAGAAGTGGGATAGGATAGGTAAAAAAAAAAAAAAAGTGTTTTCTGACAATTTGAAAAAGCTAGAATGGGTCGAAAACTATTGCAGTTGACCGTCGTCCAACTCAAATCCGAGTTGAACAAGAGAAGCCTCAGCGCCAGTGGAGGAAAAAGTGACCTGGTGCTCCGACTTCAGGAGGCTTTGAACAACGAGGGACATGATCCTGATGCATATTCCTTTGATGTTGACGAGGATGAACAGACAAGTACCGGCAATGACATGGCTGCGATGATGCAACTCCTCTTGTTAAAAATGGACGAACAAAAGAAAAATATGGAAGAACAGAAGAACAGTCTGGAACAAAAAATGGACGAGCAGAAGAGCAGCATTGAACAAAAATTCAACGAACAAACCAACAATCTGCACGGTCTTCAACAGAGAATGGATGAACAAAAGAATAATCTGGAAGAACAAAAGAACATTCTCCAGCAAAAATTCGAAGAAATCGATGACAAATTTGAAAGAATAGAGAAGAACGTTGATGACAAATTTGATAGAATAGAGAAGAACGTTGATGACAAATTTGATACAATAGAGAAGAATGTTGGCGAAAAATTCGAGGTAATGGACAGCAAAGTTCAGCAACTGGCAAAAGAGCTCGACACAGTGTGAAAACAGAAACTGCGAGAATGTTCTTTAAGCGGTCCAAGGAGAAAAGAGTTGAAGCCTCCCTCATTCGATGGCCAGACCTCATGGTCTACTTATAAGAAGCAGTTTGAAATAGCTGCCTGTGCAAACGACTGGGACAATGAGGAAAAGTGCTTTGCTCTAACAATGGCCTTGCACGGTCCTGCAGCAGAATTGTTGCAAACAGTAGACATCGAAAAGCATAAAGATTATGTGACTTTAGTACAGGCTATCGAGAAACGGTTTGGGGATAGCCACATGCAGGAGGTCTACAAGGTCCAATTGCAAAGCCGAACGCAGCAACGAGGAGAAACACTGCAGCAGCTCCAAGCAGACGTGAGTAGACTGGCACATCTGTCATACCCCACCGCAGGACAGGAAATTATCGACGAAATGGCAAAAGATGCATTTATCAGGGGAATTGCAGATTCGAAGCTACAGTCAGCAGTAAGGATGGCCGGGAAAAGAACCCTTGCTGAAGCACTTACCTTCGCTCTGGCGATGGAAGCAGCCAATCAGGCTTCCAGGGGAACACATTTCGTCAGGGAAGTAGCATCTGTCGAATGCTCCTGCACAAGAATTAGTGCCGAGGAACGTGATACTCGACGGGATAGACGAATGATGCGCTGCTGGAATTGCAATAAAATAGGACACCTTCAAAGGCAGTGTAAAGAACCGGTGCGACGAAAAAACTGCCCTCACTGTGGTGACAAGCGAATAGAGGAAGAAACCCGCAGAAACAGCTATCAAGAAGCCGGTCAACCTTCCCGAACCCATCAGTCGGGAAATGCTTAAGCACCAACTTCGCGCGGCGGAAGTTGGTAGCAGGAGTCGACGGCCCCAGGACCATCATCCAAGTCTCACTGGCAAAACGATGCAACGAAAGCCTTCTAGTAGAAGTAGTCAGTGGAAAAGAAAAATGGATGGCAACAATAGACACCGGTGCCACGGCCTCAATCATCAGGAGGAATCTTGTGCAGAAGTCTTGGCTGCATAACACTAGCAGTTGCAGCTTGCGAACAGCTACAGGAGCAACGATTAAGGTATATGGTGAAGTCCGCATAAAAATCCAATTGGCCGGAATAACATTCACTCACGCGTTTCTGGTAGCTGACATATGTGACGAGTGCATCATTGGTACAGACTTCATGAGAGAACATGCACTTGTAGTCGACTTGGGGGCACAAACCCTAAAATACGAAAACATGGAGATACCAATGATATACGGAAACGCCAATACCTCAGTCTCAAATGTCGTCATCTGCAGCAATCAGAGTCTAGAGCCTTCGTCAGAAGCAATTTTGTGGGCAAAAGTGGAAGGTGGTCCTGGTAGCCACCGATTTTTTTTGATGGAGCCAGAAAAGAAAAGAGACTTCATGGTGGGAAAGACCTTAGTGGAGCCAAAGAACAACATGGTCCCTGTAAGGATTCTAAATCCAAAGACATTCAGTGTAAAGGTGAAAAAGGGGGAGATAGTGGGAAAATGCGTACCTGTTGAGGCTATATCGACCACAACGGAAAAAAAGGGTGCAAAACCGGTCACAACAGTTCAGAGCATAAAAATCAAGAACAAAATTCTCAGCCTCTGTAATCTGGACGAAGATCAGCGAATCCTGGCAGAAAAACTAATCGGTGAGTACGCTGATATATTTGCTACACAAGACGGAGAATATGGACGTACGCATATTGCTCAACACCACATTGACACCGAAGACGCTCGACCAATCCGTCAACCTGCAAGGCGTCTTCCATTGGCAAAGCAAACAGAAGTTGCCGAAATGATGTCGAAGATGAAAGCTGAGGGAGTGATTGAAGAATCGCAAAGTCCGTGGGCATCTCCAGTGGTCCTGGTGAAGAAGAAAGATGGCAGCACGAGATTTTGTGTAGACTACCGACGTCTCAATGATGTCACTAAAAAGGACAGCTACCCACTTCCGAGAATCGATGACACTTTGGATATGCTCTCTGGAGCGAAATGGTTTTCAACACTTGACTTGAAGAGCTGTTACTGGCAGGTAGAGATAAATCGTACGGACCGTGAGAAAACTGCCTTCACTACAGGAAGCGGCCTTTGGCAGTTTGCAGTGATGCCGTTTGGACTGTGCAACGCTCCGGCCACCTTCGAGCGACTAATGGAACGAACATTGCAAGGACTCACCTGGAAAACCTGCCTAGTACTCGTATATTTGGACGACGTTATCGTCATAGGTAAGACGTACGAGGAGCACCGCGAAAATCTAAAAGAAGTGTTTGAGAGGCTACGAAGTGCTCATTTAAAACTCAACCCGGAAAAGTGCGCCTTGTTTCGTCCGGAAGTAAAATATCTGGGTCACATTATATCAGCGGAAGGAGTAAGAACGGATCCTGACGAAATCGAAGCCGTTAAAAGTTGGCCTTCTCCAAAAGATAAACACCAACTGAGAAGCTTCTTGGGACTCGCCACGTATTACAGAAGGTTTGTAAAGGATTTTGCTGGCATTGCAAAGAGCCTGCATCAACTTACAGAAAAAGGCCGACAGTTCAGGTGGTCTGGAGAATGCGAAAAATCATTTCAAGAACTGAAGCGACAGCTGTGCAAAGCCCCCATCTTGGGTTACCCCACGCCCGGAAAAATGTTCATCGTGGACGCAGACGCTAGCAATGTTGGGGTCGAAGCTGTGATCTCCCAAGTTCATGACGGTCAAGAGAAAGTGGTCGCATATTACAGCAAAGTACTCTCCAGACCTGAACGGAACTACTGTGTAACCCGGCGCGAGCTTCTGGCTTTAATTCTGGCTACGAAGCATTTCCATAAGTACCTCTACGGACAAAAGTTCATTCTCCGGACAGACCACGCAGCTCTGAAATGGCTACTCCAATTTAAGAACCCTGAAGGCCAAGTTGCAAGATGGATCGAGCAGTTGCAGGGCTACGACTTTGAAGTGCAACACCGCAAGGGAACACTCCACTCAAATGCTGATGCTCTCTCTCGTCGACCGTGCGGAGTAAAATGCGAACACTGTAATTGTAAAGAAGCAAAAGAACAGGCAACTATCCAAATGATCAGGACTGAGCCAATAGAGGGTTGGAGTATAGACGAAATCCGGTCCTCCCAACAGGCAGACAATGACATCGAACCAATATTGGCCTGGAAAGAACACGAGGAAAGACCAAGCTGGCAGCAGATATCAGATCGGAGCCAAACTCTGAAGGCATACTGGGCACAGTGGGACTCGCTTTTTGTGCAAGATGGATTGCTGAAGAGAAAATGGGAAAGAGCAGATGGGACAACATCTCGTATGCAGCTAATTGTGCCACGGTCCAGAGTCAACCAAGTGCTCCATGAAATACATGACGGAATCTCAGGAGGCCATTTGGGAATAAACAAGACGTTGGAAAAGGTAAGGGAACGTTTCTATTCGCTAAGCGCTAAACAAGATGTCGAGAATTGGTGCAAAAAGTGCATAAGATGTGCGGCTACCAAGTGTCCAAAAGTAAAGCCACATGGACAAATGCAACAATACAATGTCGGAGCACCTTTCGAACGAATAGCCATCGACATCGCTGGGCCGTTTCCCGAAACCTTTAATGGAAACCGATATACTCTCGTAGTCATGGATTACTTCAGTAAGTGGCCGGAAGTATTTGCCATCCCAAATCAAGAGGCTAAGACCGTAGCCGAACAGATAGTCAACAACTGGGTGAGCAGATTTGGGGTCCCAATGGAGCTGCACTCTGATCAAGGGCGAAACTTTGAATCAAAAGTCTTCCAGGAAATATGCCAATATTTGGGAATAAGAAAGACAAGGACAACGCCACTACACCCTCAATCTGATGGAATGGTCGAGCGATTCAATCGGACCTTGAATGAGCATCTATCTAAGGTTGTCAGCAACTGCCAGCGGGATTGGGATCGACACATACCCCTCTTCTTAATGGCCTATCGAAACGCGGTCCATAGCTCAACAGGGCACACACCATCCGAGATCTTATTTGGTCAAACAATTCGGTTTCCAAGTGAAGAAAAATTCGGATCCCCACCGACGGAGCCCAAAGAGGTGAACGAGTACGTGAATGACTTACGCAGCAGGATTCGTAAATTGCATGAAGACACCAGAGAAAAGATGAAGCTAGCAAGCAGCCGCATGAAAACTAGGTACGATATCAAGGCGAAATCTTCCGGTTTCAACGAAGGAGATCTGGTTTGGCTGTATAATCCTCAGCGTAAGAAAGGCAAATCACCAAAATTGCAACAGGACTGGGAAGGTCCATACAAGGTGATAACCCGCATTAATGACGTTGTCTACCGGATCCAGCGTGGGGATCGAGGAAAATTGAAAGTGGTCCATTTGGATAGAATGTGTCATTTCAACGGGATGCTGAATGACGAAGTTGTTCGGGACGAACAACTGTAGGGAGGGAGCAATGTGATAACCAGTTAAATGTGAGCAGCGACATCTAGATTCACAGAGCAGAAAATGTCGACACTGGAATAACAAAGTCTCGACTGGAGAGTGGAATCGAATTTTCTAGCAAATTGGAAATTGTATGGGACGCTGGATGGCGAGGATTGTTCTCGAAGTATGTCATTCGAGTATACTCGTAAATACCAGCATCCCAAAGGATGCAAATCAGTTCTAAAGTGTAATTTGAAGTGTTAATTCGGAGAAGTGATTAAGTGGTTTAAGTAAAAGATAAGAAAAGTATAAGTGGTTGAGAAATTGAATTGTACTGAGAGAAAGAATTAAATAGTGAATTGTAACTGTACTGAATAAAGGGATTTGTATTGAAAAGAATAAGTTCTATCATTTGTACCCACACAAACATTTTACAGTATGAACCAATTTCTGTTATCTAAGCTATTATCTATTGCGCTAACTTTCTGTGAAATTTCCTTTAATAGTGCACTTTATTCTAGTTCTGTTGCAATAAAACCTTCCTCATGTGAAATGCTTTCAACAAACCCCGATTTTTCCTTTTGAATATTTACTCGGCAATCTCGTTTCTTACGCCCCTTTCGGCCACATCGATGGCAATTGTAATTGAAAATAGGTTTTAACGTACTTGGTTGCTGTGCATGTTGATTTCATCTTTGAAACTTGACTTTATGTGCATCATCCTTACGATTAGTTGTTGGTTTCCTTTTATCGCTCACTTCTAGAAGTCTAGCACGTAATACATCCATTTTTGGTGTTCATTACATGCATCAAAAACAGCTCGTATGTCCTTATAGCTCTCCGGCAGTCCGTCCAGCAACAGCATGACCAGCAGCTCCTCATCCAGTTTGGCATCCATCTCCCGCAACCGAGTTATAATTGAATTAAAATTAATGAGATATTGTTCCATATTTTCATCTTTACGCATTTTGAAGTTAATTAACTTACGGAATTCCTCTATCTTTTATCGAGTTCCTTTTCGGTTAAACGTAGTCTTCGACAAATCCCAAAGCTCTTTGGAAGTAGTGAACGATCTTACCAGCGACACTTGGGCGGGTTCCATAGCAATTATAAGCTCACATCTAACATCCATATCCTTGATATTCCATTCCTCGATTTTATTAACATCTGTTTGACTTGGTTCCAGACCTTCTTTTATTTTAGTTTTAACCTCTAGCCCTTGCACAACTTTCAGTTAACGGTTCTTGTGTAAAACCGCCTCCATTGGCTTCCACGTGAAATAATTTTCTACATTAAACAAAGGAATTTTTCCAGTAAATGTAGTCATTATGAGGCAAAAATGTATATATTACTTTATTCCGAAGGGACTGGGCCCATAACCTCTTAAAATATTCAAGGGATGCTAATAAAAATAAGCGATTAAGAAAAACAAGACCAACTTGATTGAGTTCAGTTTAATAGAATGAAGCAAAGGTTAAAAAAATGTACATTTCAAAAAATGTAGAAAGTAGTATAGAGAAAATTGTAGTAGATTAAAGTAGTCAATTTTAGAAGATATATAAATACTCGTAGTATCATGTGCATACAGGATAGCACCTAGTTCGCCTAACCTTGGATGAGGCAAGGGTAAATCATGGAGGTAAATATTGAACAAAATCGGCACAAGTATCGAACATTGCGCTAAACCTGAACAATCTGAAAAGAATTCCGAGAATTCTTGCATAAAACTGAAAATAATTTGTGTATGCCAGATTGGAGAGTTAAGCCCAATTTATTTGAAAGAACCCCTTTATGCCAAATGGAATTGAATGCTTTTTCGAGATCTATGCTTACAGTACATCACCTATTTCTTAAGTTTTGGACAACTTCATTGTGTAAAGTAAGCAGTGCGTGTTCCGTAGAATGTTCTTTCTTAAAGATGAATTGGTTAATTTGAATCACATGTGATTTGTCGCAAAAGTTATTCAGTTGAAGAGCACATAACTGATGTCCTTCTGTGAGAAAGTGTAAAACGTATCAACAGTCTCGTCCGGCTTAAATTTTTAATATCTCTTTTTTTTATTCTCTACGTTTAATGTAACATAAGAGCGTCCGGTTGCAATTCTTTAAATAGTTTTTAAATTGTGTCCGTATCACAAATACAAGTGAATTACTAATAATTTTAGTTTTATAGAGAATTTCAATTGCAACTAACGCTATCGTTAGTTAATGGCGGGTAAAACGCGATCAACAACTTTTGAGAAAGAGAAACAGTCGATGCCAACACCGTCTAGAGAATCTGTGCAAACACCGAAGCCTAACATCATCCCAGCTGAGAGAAAGGGACTGTAAACAAATCTACCCGCATCGGCCACAATTATGAAAGCTCGGCTGGCTGAATCGCAGACCCTCGAAGAGAAAATGATTGATCTTCAAAAAAGATGTGAAGCTCTCGACCGACGGGAAATTGCAGCCGATGCTTTTATTTTTGGTGTCCCATAGCTACCAAATGAAAACTTGAAGACAATTTTCCATAGCATTTGTCACAGCATTGACTTTATGCCTCCACCTCTGAAAGGCATATTTCGCTCCCGGCAAAACCGACGCACGTACTCCAGCGCAATGAAAAGAGACTCTGCCATTGTAGTAAAATTCAATTCTCCAGTCGAACGAAACACCGTCCTGCATGCGCTCTTTATTGCAAAATCATGGGAGTTGTGTCTTCAAGACGTTGATATAAAAACCGAAAACAACAGCAACATCTACATGTACAGTAGCCTAACTAGGAAGAACCGCTACCTTTACCAACAAGCTTTGCGTTTCAAGCGCAGTAAACAGCTGTTTTCTGTTTACTCACATTATGATGCCGTTTATGTGAAAGAGAGCGCAGAAGCTGAAGCGATACTGGTAGAGAATGAAAGAGTGATGAATGTTATTATGTTATTGCCAAGAGATGTCAGACGAGGCAGACTTAAGAAGAAGACACAAAGAACAACAGCTGAGAACTCTCATTTTTTTCCTTTTTCTTTTATTCCTTTCTTTAAACCTTGCCTGATGTTATTTCATATACCCATTTTAATGAAACGTTGTTGCTCTAGGAAGGAGGAAGTTTCTTGTTATTACAATGCGTTGTTTTGTTCTCGTATTATTTCTCTATATATAAATGGATTTGAATGAGAGCGGAGTGAGTTGTACATTGATGGTAGTAGTGACGGAGTATTACGAGCTATGGTAAGAGTATTTTGTAGTCATAGAGAAGGTTTTAAAGTTTGTCATTTAAATGCACAAAGCTTAAATCCTAAATTAGATGAATTTAGAGATATTTTTATCGATTCAATGATTGATGCAATCTGCGTGACGGAAACTTGGTTTGTTGAGGGTGTGAAAGATGATGTGTATGCTATGAGCGGATACAAACTTTTTCGTGCTGATAGATCTGATCGTACTAGTGGCGGAGTTGCGATATATGTTAGAAATGGTTTGTTTTGTAAACAGAACTGTCGTTCGCCAAGTGGGTCACTTGTTCAGTATCTCTTTGCACAAATTATGCGCGGCGAAAGGAGTATTTGCTTAGGTGTTGTGTATAGACCAAATCGCAATATTGATTTGACACCCATCTATGAAGTAGTTGAAGAGATGTCAACGTGCTCAACCAATGTAAGCATTTGCGGTGATTTTAACTGTAATTTGTTGTGTCTTAACCGAAAACATGCAATCGTTTGACCTACAACCAGTAAATAATGAAGTTCCTACCCATTTTACTAGTTTCTCCAGCACCCTGTTACGACATAACGAAGTGCGGGCGGCGGCTTGAAAAATGAAAAAAATAAAGCTGGCTCAGATAAGATTGTATCTGATATGCTCTACAAATTTTGAGACGAAGGCACCATCTGGTTAACTTCACTTTTTAATAAAATCACGTTCTAACAAAGACGATGTAAGATGCAGTGCAAATTATCAAAATCTAGGAGAGAGTCCTACATGCTCGCATCAGGCAGATCGCTTCAGTAAACGAAGTTCAATTTGGCTTCCTCAGGGGTAAGTCGAGAGTTTATGCTATACATATTTTACGAACCGCCATTGAGAAATATTGTCTGAATGAGAGAAATTTGGATAGCGTTTTCATTGACCTCGAAAAAGACTTTGATCCAGTACCAAGGGAGCAAGGGCAGTCACTTAAAATCAATTAGTTCCTGAACACCTCATAAATTTAGTGCGTGACACCCATCACCAGATAGCAACCCAAGTTAAGTTTACCATGGACGCTGCTTTATGCTGATAACATAGTGCTCCTAGCAGATTTCAAAACGACCGTGAAAGAAACGCTATCCGAATGGGTGAATGCTCTTGATGTATTAGCCGCACAAAAACTGAAATGGTTGAATTCTGTTTTAGTGACGACGATGGCAGCTCGGTACAGCCCAAAATAGGTGACCAACTCATCAATCATCAGATAATTATTGTATAAATACCTTGGATCACATGTCAGTGGGGATGGTTTACTTGGGAAGAAAATTACTCACAGAATCCAGCGTGGTTGGCAAAGCTCGCAGGCCGCATCTGCCGTACCATGCAATAAAAATATCCCACAACAGTTAAAAGGCAGAACATATAAGACAGTCATTAGGCCTGCAATGATGTATGCGTTGAGTTCTGGGCAGCACCTAACTTGAACACAAATTACATGTTGCAGAAATGCACATGCTCAGGTGGGCTAGTTGAGAAACGTTGCTTGACCAAATCACAGTCACACCGATGTCACATGAAAGTCGCCTCCGAAGGTATGGGCATGTCGTGCGAAGATAGGAAGACCACATAGTAAGATAAGCGATGAGCTTTCCAGAGATAAGAAGAGGATCGAGTAGACCACCCAAACCCTGGAGTAACACCATAAAAGAGGACATGCGCGAGAGGATTGTGGATGAGCAGACAACTCAGGATAGAAAAGCCTGGCAATATTGTACAAGAAGAGCTGACCCTAAATAGGACTAAGACTAAGAGAAAGAAGAAGAAGAAGAAGAAAAGAAATGCTAGATCTTGAATGCATCAGGAGATCAAACTCCTTATTGCATTTCGTTTGAAATATGAAAGAGATTTTAAATCGAGGAAAAACAAGCTGGCATTGTGGGGAAAAGTACGTGAAAAAGGTTCTTTAAATCAATCCGGAGTACATTTATACAAAGGAGTAAATTTTTAGAACATAAACAATTTTCTATTGACATACATACATACATATAAGCGGATTAAGGAAAGAAGTTCCAAAACGGGACGGAATGCAACAAGGTGGGAGTCCTTTGCGCTTTTCCATGAAGATTGCCTGAAATAGAATTATATAGATCCACCAAGAAATTTGTTGCTTTGTACTTTGCAAGATACTTGTGAGGATAACTCTGAGGGCGAAGACGGTAAGGTTTCGTAGTGCCATTCACATGAAAACAACGAAATTTTAGAATTCCTCAAAAGAGAGCCTGCTGAGTAACATAGTCGTCGTGAAGAGCAAATCAAATAATATGCAAAAAGATATTAAACAGAATATTCTGGAAGTTTGATATTTTCTTTTCCCAAATGTAACAGTAACTAGTATTCTTTATTATTTAATCGAAGTACTTATATGGATTAAGAAGTGCAAAAAGGCTTTGTGTTATATATATTTATTAGTGTTTCTTTTTTTTTTAAAGAAATAAACAGAAATAAAATAAGAAACCATTTCGTTTTTAATGATGATAATATTATCTGGGTAATTATTATCGCTGTTATGCTAAAAAGCAATCTCATGATAGCATTTTGTTTTTGCTTCAGTACTGGTTTTTAAAGTTTCAACAGCCACTTCTTCCAGATCTTTAAATATAGTAACAATGCAATTGTTGTTCTACACCTTCTGACTATGCAGACCAGGACTACCTTTGCAATAAATGATGTGATTTTGCAGAGATACGCAGGTTACAACGAAATACTTGGCTTCTAGTAGTTTTAACAATTGCAAAGATTTCAGCTCCCGAAATTTATTTTTCATTATTCCAAATACTTATCCAATGCATACACGCGTAGAGCTTAAGCAAACATTAAACTTTGTTTGATGTTGATTTAGAAAACCGTTATAGAGAAATGGTACCATTAAGTAAGGTGCCAACGGATACGCCGAATCTCCTAAGAAATGTGCTCCCTGGGGTAATTGAATTTTACCATTTTCTAGTGCTACTCCTAACGGGCTATTATGCGACCTCCTTGGTCAGCCAAAATATATGTATGTGATGATAAATTTACCATAGCACACAGCCTGTAGAAGTAACAGAATCTATCATTGCAAAACGCGAAGAAATTATTTTCTACAAATTTACTTGAAATATTATGGAATACGTTTGATGTCGATTATAATAGCTGTCTGCGTGCCATCAATAATTCAATCCAAAAACATATCGGAATGGATAACTTCTAAGAACATGGAGCTCATCGATCTTCTTAACAAAAACTCCACATCAGTTCTTGGCCACATTATGAATCTACATATTTCGATTTCTAGTTATAAGCTTCATAATCACCTTGATAACAATAGAATACGAAGTTCCTTGACCAATATTAAGTCGATCGGATAAGTCACGATGTTAACTATCATCCATAACGTAATGTAAGGAGTTGAACACAACTTTAGTCCAGGTCTTCCACCTTGCGTTTTACAAAAAGGCTCTAAAATAGACCCAAGTTCCTATAAATGGATTATGACGAACAAATTAAAAGAGGTTTATGAAAACCAAACATATACAAGTTATCCTTGCAAAGATTGCTCTTTGTATTCTAAAATGGTTTTAAAAAATGTCATCCGGAACTGATCTCAGAAGACGTCAAATAAGAGAACCTTAGTCAGGACATCTTTAGGTATCTCTTCTGTCAGAAGATACTTAAGATTGATTTCTCTAGCCTGATATTGTGTTCAGTTCGCTGAAGTCAATGATGTATTCCTTTTGATGTATTCATTCGGAGTCTAGGATAATTTCTAAACCAAGACAATGTGTCGCCTCTTCAAAATTTTTACCTCAAAATCGCTCTTCAGACTTATTTTGAATTCGAAGATCCAGTCCAAATTTCGTGAAAAAATCAATACCTTACTTACACAGAATGAAATAATTAAGATTATTCCCTTTTCCAGACTATATGGACACATGGATCAGCGGTGGCGGCCTTAAGCCCTATTTGCCGTAGCTTAGTGTTAAATGATTTATTCCATTCACGTCCAGCTTGTTTCAAACCACAGAGAGCTTTCTTAAGGTAACATACTTGATTTCATTTACGAAAAGATTCGAACATGGACTTGGTCTTTCGAGCATCACTGCCTTGGTTTCAGTTTGTAGAATTTCTTCTAAAATTTCTTCAAATATTGGAGGTGAGTTCATGTAGATTTCCTCTTCTAATAATCCTTTTAAATACGATACATTGAAGTTATATCAGTTTGATAAACCTATTACAAACATAAGACGTATAGATTTGATTCAGCAAAAGTTGTTGTGTAATCTATACCAAATTGCTGTCTAAAACCTTGCCCTAAAAGATGAGCTTTTCTTTTTATTGTTGAACTACTCGGATTAAGTTTTTTCTTTAGAACGAATGTGCATCCTACAATGTTTCGTTCCGTTGGACGATCAATAAGCTCCTAGGTATCACTTTTTATCAAACGTTTAACTTCGTTGCAGCTAGCAGTTCTCCACTCACCAGAAGCTTTTCCTTTAAGTACTTCTTCAAAATTGATTTCAGCTTAAATGCATATGCCACAATGTTATTTTTTTCATCATTGTTTCTTCTTTAAATTCATAATCATCTTTTTCTGAATTTTGCATATCCATGTTACACCCTTTCTCAGGAATATCGGAAATACTGTACTGGGTATCTTCTGAAATATTTAATGCCTCCCCATTTTGTACTTTACTGCATACATCGAAAAATTGAACGTCCCTTGTAATAATCGCAATGTTCGTGGTATGTTCGTATCGCTGTATACTCGGGAAAAACACGATCAGTTAAACGGGTGTCGAATTTATCTCTATTCCAGTCTTTATTCAGCACAAATGTTTTAGATCCAAATACTTCCAGATGTTTTAAGTTAAGAATTCTACTCAGCCATAGCTCAGACTGCATCTTACCAGCAAGGCTTCTGCAAGGGCAGCGGTTGCTTAAATAGTTTGCAGCACATATAGCTTCGGCTCAGAATGACGCCGGCAAACCGGCTTGTAGTATCATACATCTGGCAATCCCAACTAGTGTGCGATTCATTCTTTCAATAACACCATTTTTTTCAGATGTATAAGGTCTGGAGAGTCCTCTTCTGATTCCTTGTGACCTGATGTATAATGCTATTTAAACAAATTTAAGAGACCTGTGCGGTAGACTGGCCAACTGTTTTGAATAGCACTATACTCAATGAATTTGGCGGATCAATACTTCGTTCCATTATTTGTTTGTAGAGCTTTTATCCTTTGTCCCTGTTGAGTATTTTATAAAAGTGTAGACACACAACTCTCATTCACACATTTTTATATACTGGAAATGCGTTATAGAAATAGATATAATAGATAGGAAGTCGAAGTATTTTTTGCGTCCAACATTTTTAGTTAATTGCATTGGTGTCTTTCGGCAAATAGTCATAAAGCTGTGAAAAACGTTAATTGAACATACTACTTTAATTTCCGCCGATTACTTTGTCGCTAAAGAGTTTTCTATAGGCCCATTTTATTATTCTTTTGTTTTGTTTTTTCTAACCATCGTTTTTGAATATTTCTTTTTCGTTGCCCCTGTACCCATTACCGCAAACGTTTCTCTTAAAAGTTATGTCAGCAACTCGCTCAAAGGCTGCTCTAAAGGGTCTCCCATCAACGCCCACAAATGAAACTTGCGCCTCTGTAGTGCATAAAAGCGATGAGAACGCACTCACCGCCAAAATCTTGGACAGACATCTCAAAGAGCAAGCTGAGTCATTAGGGATTGGCTTCGCGGAGGAAATCGAAAAAATGCGGTGTGATTTTCGATATCACACCTTGCTGAACGGATTGATAAGATCGAATTGCACAAAGAGAGACCGCTTGTGATGCTGTGCTCTTTGGAGTACCAACACTTCCTAATGAGAATTTGAAGAAAATCTTCAACTACATGTGTCACACAATTGACTGCAGGCCGCCTTCTTCAGTAAATACTTTCCGTGTTAACACTAATTCAAAACACAAAAAGAAAAGCACAACACCGCCGCCAATCATATTAAAATTCAGCAGCCCACAAGAGAGAAACACTGTGCTTGCCTCCGCTGCAAACTACCGCAAACAAAGTGCATCATATTTACGTTTCCACGATCTTGGCATCGATTCCGAAGCTAGCTCTTACCTAAACGAAAACTTGACTAGGCAAACACGCACTCTGTTACGCAGTGGTCTGGTACTCAGGCGAACAAGTCAGCTGTTCGCTGCACGCATGTAACATGGGTTTCTCTATATCAAGAAATCGGAGAACACAAAAAGCTATCTTATCGAAAGCTCCGAAGACCTGTGTGCTGTCGCTGGTGCTGCCGCTGCTGAGACGTTCTGAGATGACCGCAGTTATTGTACGAATATGTAATTTTTTTTTCTTTGCTTCTAGCTTTTGTTATCTACTTGTTTTATTCTTTTTTATATTTAATCTTCCTGTCACATTCTCAACATTCATTTGTAAATACTTTCTGGCTGATGAAATTTTCGAATGCTCCTTATAATGTGTTTCTTATTTCTCTTGCTTTTAAAATCAAAAATGAGCAACATTTTATATAACATTGGAGGGAGTTCCGCGAGTGATTATAGGGAAGAGAACATGCATTCCATGATTTATATTCTCTGCGCGCAAAAAAGGGGTTTACAAATTTGTCATCTTAATACGCAAAGCTTGCACAATAGTTTCAAACTAAAAGAATTTAGATATCTCTTTGTGGGATCTCAGGTTGATGTTGTTTGTGCGTCTGAAACTTGGTTCCATCCTGATATTGAGGATAATATGTGGCAGGTTTTAAGATTCGCCGAGGGGATAGAATAGGTCGTACTGGGGGAGGGTCTGCTATTTATGTTCGCGAAGGTTTACAATTAACACCGGTTTGTAAATCAGCGCAGGACTCTGGGCTTGACTATTGCTTCGTTTACATCGTGTGCGAGTCTGAAAAAATATTATTGGGTACCGCGTACAAAGCAGATTAACATGTGGACTATTGTTCGCATGTTGTTCTCTGTTGTGATTTTAATTGCAACTTAATTGACACTAGCGTTTCGTCGAAATTGGTGAATAGTTTTAAAGCATTTAGCTTGTTTAAAGTTAATACATACAAGTATTCCTACTCATTTCCAGGGTGATCCAAATACACTTATTGATAATTTTTTTTGTCAGCGACACAAATAAGGTCATACTTTACAATAAAATCTCAGCTGCTGCCTTCTCCAGACACGATATGATCTTTTTAACATTAGATTTTCAAAATAAACCGACGGAGTTTAGGTACCAGTTCAGAGATTTTAAAACCTGCAGCGTACTGACTGGAATAATGTTCGCTTCCTATGGTCAGTTGATGATAAAGTACTATCTCTTCAAGAGCATATTAGATTTCTTTTTGATAAAAACGTTGCTGTGAAGTCCAAGGTTGTTCGTATATCATCGCCACCTTGGTTAGTATCATACAACTGATGCAAGAGCGAGATAGATCTTTTAATCTTTGAAGGCGACAGAAACTCGAAATATTGCATCGTGTGTATTGTCGTCTGCGTAGTAAAGTTGTGTCAGAGTTAAGAGCTGCGAAAACGATTTACTAGGAAAATAGATTGAGTCACAATAGATTGACGAAAAACACATGGAAAACCTTAAAAGAGCTAGAAGTTAAAAAAAAAAACCCTAAAGGGCCTGACGAAATTGATTGCGATCTTCTTAATCAAAAATTTGTCACAATGCCTACATCTCTCGCAACCGTCCTCGGGTTAAATACCTTTGAGCCATCAGAAATTGATGCCCATAATGAATCTTTTGGCTTCGTGTGCGTAAGTGACGTAGACGTTGTTGAGGCTGTATTTTTAATAAAGCCTAATGCAACAGGTATCGACGGAATTGATCCCAGGTTCATAAAACTTCTGCTTTCATATATTATGCCGTCCGTGACTAATATTTTTAATCACATTATTACCACCTCTGAATATCTGCTTGAATGGAAAAAGGCAAAAATCATTTCAATCCCTAAAAAGGGAAGTTGTGAATACAGACCTATTGCAGTTGCCTTTTATGAGTAAGGTTTTTGAAAAAAAGTAATTTTAAAACAAATTCAAACGTATTTGACATCGAAAAAACTTCTTGTCAGTCGGTATTTCGTCCTAAACACAGGACGACATAAGGAAGTAGATGGATAAAAAATTTGTAGCGTTTTTGATACTTTTAGACTTCTCCAAAGCTTTCGATACGGTGAATCACGTTTTGCTATGTCGAAAACTTCAGAGCATGTACAATTTTTCAAAAGAGTCAGCAAAGTTAATGAACTCTTACTTAGTAAAGAGATTGCAATGTGTTGTGGTTAACGCAAAGTGTTCCAGCTTCCTTAAGGTTTCGTGCAGCGTTCCAAATACTTGGGCCTATTTTGTTTTCAATGTACATCAACGATTTGTCTCTTATTTCTCAACGTTCCCTGATCCATAAGATATGTATGCTGATGATGTCCAATTGTCTTTGAGTGGTCCTGTTGATATTTTGCATGAAGTCGTTGCACAAATTAACCGAGAGTTGAAGGATGTCTTACTCTGGGCCCAACGTAACTCCCTGAGCTTAAACCCCGCAAAATCTAAAGGCCTAGCTATAAATAGGAAGGTACTAGACGTTTCACCCTTGCCGCCGATCAAACTTGGTCAAGAAATCGTCCCGTATGTCAGAACTGCTAAAAACCTTGGACTTATCTTTAATGACACCTATACCTGGGATGACCATATTAATGCTGTTATCGGAAAGGTTTGGGGAGGTTACTGTCAATTTTACTATATGGATGTGAGGTTTGTGGGAAGGTTGATTGTGGAAGTAAAAGAAAGCTTAATGTTATCTACAACAATATCACTCCATACACATAGACTTCAAAGATTGGATCACGTATCAGCTTATTCAAAAGGGCTAGTCGGCTGCTCATTCGACAACCTCTTGGTTTTCCACTCTCTATCTTGTTTGCATGATATAATAAAGACACATCAACCTGAGTACCTATATTGTAGATTATCTCTTCCGCGTTCGGAAAGGACTTTGGATTTGATTACAACATCATACTCATGCCTAACCTGGGAATACCAGTTCTTTGTTCATGCTGTCCGCCTGTGGAACTCCTTGCCTACTGAAGTGAGAGGAGTAAGAAACACGAAAAACTTTAAGTCTCTACTTTTGAGGCACTTAGCCAGTTTGTATAATTAAGAACGCTATATCGTAATTTGTTTTCTTTCTTTTCTTTTCTAATTGTAAAAATCTATTTTTTTTTTCGTTTTAAAATCTAAGTAGAGTATTCATATGCTTCAACAAATATTTTATATGTTCTCGATGCACCCTGCTGATGACGTGGCTACACATATGGCGAAACTATAAGGACTGGTCCAGCAATTAGCAGACTTTTTGAGAAAAAGTTTCCAATTCCATGATCATTACAAAGGTAATAATGACATTGCCAGAACAGTACAGTCATTTTTTTTGTGCATGGGAGTCTACTGCAAAAGAATCGCAAACGTTAAATAACTTAACATGGCGATTAGTCATGGAAGAAGCTCATTTTAAATCGAGGGACAGAGGGGCAGATGGCAGTAATGCATTGATGGAGAGAAAGTTTGGGCCAAGTTCTAAGAGGCCACAGGAAAAGGGAGGAAGAAACCAATTTAAGCAAGGCAAATGCTTCGTATGTAAAAATGCCGGACACTGGAAGAGAGATTGTCCAGAGAGATTAACAAAAAATAACCCAAGCTCTAAGAGAGGTGAAGCTTTTATTTGCGAAACAGAAGCAGCAGAACAAATTGGCAAAGAAGAAGAGCGGTTTCTAGACTCCGTTGCGAGCGATCATATGACGAATAGGAAAAATTATACACCGTTAAAAACACCAGTTATCGTTCGAATTGGAAATGGTTCAAAGATCAATGCCATTGGTAAATGTGATGTAAATGTGCTCTCTTTTGTCGACACCATCTGTCATATGATTGATATACTGTATGTTCCAGACATACATGTAAATTTGTTCTTTTTGAATAGCGCTTTGGACAAGGGTCTTTGTTAGTTTAGTTTTAGTTTTAAACGCATTTTATTTTCTAATCAATAACTCTTACATACTAACAAAAAATGCTTAAATGCTAGCTTACAATTACTTAACAATCTTATACTAACTTAATGGCCCCACACAGGCACTCTAAGCTAATCTTTTTGCTCAGACAATTCCAAATGCAAATTGACTAAAAACGGCACTACTCTTGCAGTGGGAATGCGTGAGTCTAAGCTTTTCAAACTGCTGATCAAAGTGATAATGGATGACGACAAGGTTTATGCGAATAGCTTGCTGTAAAGAAAACTGACACATATTAGGTGGGGTGAAAAGTAACCTCCTTGACCGCCAGAATGCGCTGCTACTGCAAAAAAGGTTGTGGTGCCTTGAAGTCCATTCATATTTAGGCAGACATGCTAAATTTCAGTGCGATACTGTCTTTAGTTTTGTTTTGACAGCTGATTGTTTTTGACGTGTTTGGCATCATGTTGAGTATGGACAAAAACGATTTTCGTTCTCTCATAAAACATTATTTTTTGAGAGGTAAAATGGCGAAGGAAACAAAACAAAAGTCGAATAAATTTGAAATGACATTTCTGAATTTGTTTAGAATTGTCCTATAATTAAAGAAAACAATTGTCTTTTGCAAGTTGAAAACTTGTTTGTGTTTAATTTGTTTCAATTGAAAGCATGTCTTCATTCAAAATTAATCAGTTCAAACACTTAAAACTGCTCCGCCAACTATTGCACGAAACGTTGTTTTTTTTGGTTTATTCTTTTGTTTCCACAGCTGTTGACTGTCAAAAGCAAGCAGAAGTTCAGCCTATCTCAACATTTGCTTCGCTTAGAAATTACGTTACGAGTTTTTTTTTTTTTTTTTAATGAGCACGCGCTCAAGAGGTTTGTGTACCCTCGCGGGCAAAGGAAATTTAGGGAGAAAGAAAAGAGAGGCACCGATGTACTTTGTTTTTAAATGTTTGCAAGTTATAACGGCCAGGAAATACAGAGATCGGCAGGGTATTCCATAAGCGAGTTGAACGGCTTAGGAACGAATCACAATATTTTAGAGTACGTTCGAAAATGGGCTTGAGGATATACTGATGAGCATTCATAGCGAGACGGGTGTTACGGTTGAAAGTTTGAATGGGCGGAATGCTATTAGCGATTTCAGTGGAGCGATAAAACAAAGTGAGAGAGGAGACAATACTTCGGTGTTCGAGGGTGTCAATTGATTGACTGGTACTAGTATCATCAATACGTTTTATCGCACGGTTTTCCTGCCTAGGAGGTGCAGAGATGTTTTAGGAGCACCTGAATGCCTTATATAGGCCAGATCAGAGGGGGTAAAATATTTCTTACATCGCTTGAGGAAACCTAGACATTTCCCAGCATTTTTGGCGACATCAAATATGTGGCCATTCCAACGTATGTTGTCATTGACATACATACCGAGAATGGAAAGTTTTTCGGTTTCGACTATGTAAGTGCCATTCATGGATAATGGCTGGGTGTTTAAATTTCGCTTTAAAGACAGCATTGTGTTTTGGAAGCAATAAATTCCACTCTGTTGATAGTTCCCCAATTGGTTATGCTGTTTATATCGGAATTTAATGAGCTTAGCATACGCTGCGGTTCTCGTTCTACAGCCGAAGAGCAGGACCGTGAGTCCGGGAACGAATATGAAAAGCAGAGAGTACTGTCATCAGCAAAGGAATATATTGGATTAGAAGTAGCAGGCAAGAGATCATTAATGAAAATTAAAAAGAGTGTCGGAGACAGAACAGAGCCCTGGGGCACACAAGCATTTATTTTGTGAATATCAGACTTGAAACCGTGCAAGACAACTTGAATTGCACGTTCCGAAAAGTAATTTCTAATCCATTGGAGAAGAGAGTCGTCGATCCCAAATTTCCCAAAACCCACGCATTTTCGACAAAAGAGCCTGATGCCAAACTCTGTCAAAGGCCTTAGAAATATCGAGTGCAACTATCTTGCTTTCCCCAGATTGATGTACGCTTTGGTTCCACTTTTTGGTAAGACATGTCATCAGATCACCAGTGGACCTTTTGCTACGAAAACCATATTGCCGGTCATTGAAAAACTTTCGTGTTTCGAGATATTTCATGAGCTGACGATTTATCAGCGTTTGCATGACCTTGGAAAGAAGGGACGTAAGTGCAATGGGTCTGTAGGAGGAGAGAGAAGATGATTGTTTTTAGGGACGGGCTGGACAAATTCTGTTTTCCATCTGCTCGGGAAGAGTCCTAAAGAGTAAGATTGATGAAAAAGCTTACATAGTGGTTTTGCCAGCGTGGAAGAACACCTCTTCAGAAGAAGGGGAGATATACCATCTAGACCAGCGGATTTATGTATGTTGAGATTTTTAGGTACTCTTGCTACTACACGAGTGCGAAAGTATATTCATTCCATTGAAGATTGGACGCACTCAAGTGTAGGCGGAGACAATACATAATCTGGGAGTGTTGAGCCGGCCGCAAAGTGTGCAGCAAGCAGATTGGACTTGTCCAAAGAGCTGACAACTGGAATGTCATTGTAAATGAGCGTTGGGATGGAGGATGAGGCGGAATTTCTAATGATTTTGACGAACGACCAAAAATTTTTACTGCCTTTGGGACATTGCAGTATTTTTTGCGTCAGTTTTTGGTCATATAGGAATTTCACACGCTTAAGAAAGGCGTTGCAGTCATTTCTGGCTCGTTTGAACTTTTTTCGGTTTTTCTCTGTCGGGTTGGTCTTGAAGGACCGAAAAAACATTTCTCTAACCCTGAGGGCCTCTTTACAGCTCGAGTCGTACCGTGCCTTTCCTTTTGGTTTGATACTCTTCATCCGAAAGGATCTCATTCCAAAGAGAATGGTGTCTGTAATCATATCAGCAGCGGCATCTACGTCGTTATCGAGGAAGCATAACGACCAGTTAAAATTCTGTTAAGACCGCTCCAGTTGGCTTTCTCGTATTGCCATACGGTTCTTTTAGGAATCTTTTCTCTAACTGTGTGGTCGGTGTAAGAGAAATTAGCTGATATGACACAATGGTCCGACGAGCCTAGAGGGGAGAGCACATCTAAGGTGTACTTACCAGTGTGAGAAGTTAAAAATAAGTCCAGGGTGTTGGCGGAGATCAGGCTAGATGAAGCGTAAACTGATTCGAGCTTTTTCTAAATTCCTTGTGAAGTTTCACACCAGCGAACTTGTTTCAGCTCTAGGACTTATAGAGAATATCAAACCAGCTTTAGCTTTCTTATCCCCAGTGGTCCTGGTTTTCAATTGTTTCAACATGTCAGCACCTTCGGTGGCTGCTAGTCTGGTTATCCCACCACACACTTGAAGAAATGATGTGTCGTTGTTGTTTTTTGTTAACAACTCGAGGCATGCACTATTTAATTGCGTTTTTTTTGTTTGCAACAAAATCTCATTGCACACGATGTAATATACACAACACTCAAGTTCCTAAGCCGTGTGTTTTTTTTTTAGTTAATTTTTCATTTCTCAGTTTTTAAACAATATACTTTGCGGTGCCCATAACCTATTGCGGAGTAAAAGATTCTTTTTATTTCTTGAACTCAAAACATAATAAAATCATAGTAAAATCCGTTTAACGACCCCCCGCTTAAGTGCATTACATGCGTAATATCCACAGATTTTTAGAACCCAATATTTTGAAAGAAATGTTCATAAAAAACTTCCCATTTAAGTAGGTATCTCTCGCTTAACTACTTTTTGTTTTTATTACTTTAATGAGAATTTGCTGGAAATATGCGCCTTTTAAGTACTCTCTTATAAGAAAGTTTACCAGAATTGAAAATTATTAAAGTTAATAAAAATAATTTAGTAATGTGGTGGTATCTACTATTCTAGTGATACCTTGACGTTTTCTTATTTATTTTTATTTATTCAGCCTACGAAATTAACTTCAACAAATTTCGAAATATATATAAATTAAATAAATACCTTAAGGGGTTACATATGTTTCTCCGCTCGAAAAAATAGTTTTTTTTAGCATGAAAAATTTCTATATTCTTTTGCAATTCAAATCCCGCAAGAATATTTCAAAAATTCCAATAATTAAGAAAGTTATGATTGTTAGACGTCGGACCGGGTGGAGCCTTTTTTTTTGCCTTTTCAGTTTTGTACCTTTTTAATTTTGCTTTCGAAGCCACGCAGGCAAGACACACTGCAGATTTTGCATTTCGAAAAGAAATAAAGTTGAAAAATCATGTCGTTATCGCGCAAAAAGGTGTCGAGGGAATACCATAAATCTGGAGTTTTAAGAAAAGATGTGAAATCTAAGCGAGTACCGCCGAAAAATCGTCATCATGCTATTAGGCCCATATACGAGAACCTCAGTAAGGTCGAGTTATTAGAGCGTTGTGTAGGAGGCTACACACAGAATAATAATGAGAGTCTCAACAACTTAATCCATAAAATATCACCAAAGACGCTGCACTCAGGCTTGACAGTAGTTGAGATTGCTGCTAATGTTGCTGCCTGTTTGTTTAATGAAGGAGCAATAACTTTGTTAAAGATCATGCAGATTATGGGGATTGACAGTGAACCCAATGCTCATCGCTGGGTCGCCTTAGAGGACTCGCGGGGACTCGATCTCGCTCACTGACCGAAGCCACAAAAGCCAAATTAGATGAAGCCATAGCATCTGGAAGTGACGCATTATATAGCCCAGGCATCGATGATGATATGTAAGTTACCAAGAAAAATCATATTCTATTTATATACGTCTTTTTCGACCTATAACCAAGTGGCAAAATTTTGAACGCGTTTTTCTCGAAACAGTGTTTTCCGAGTCGGTACCAGAAATATCTCTTGAACCACTCGACCGATTTGCATGTCAAACGGATATTCTTAATACCATTATCTAATCTCCTACGTAGGATTTTTTTGATATCTTACTCGTAATTTTTAGATTTGTTATAAATAAAAATGTAACGAGTGAAAAATAGCCTGGTACGCTCAAGAAGCTGCCATTTTGTTAAAAATGAAAATATTTGAAAACGGCTATGATAGAGTTTTATCTATCTACTTCAACAGGTTTTTTTTTTTTTTTTTGTTTCAGATGAAAGCTACCAGAGATATTCCTGGCACCGCACAGCACGTTTTTGAAAAGAGGCTTCCGGAGTTGTGCGAAATGTATACTTTAAAATTGTTTTTCTTCAATTGTCAATAAAGTTTTGTATTCGTCAAGGAATACTTTACATAATGTATATTTTACTTTTTTTATATTAATTTAATATCGTAGCGAAAAAAAATCTTGAAAAACGCTCCGTTTTTGAGCGGAGAATCATATGTAACCCCTTAAATAAATTAATTCAATAAAATAAAATAATACAATTCATTCATAATACTGTATAAGTTCTACATCACCAAGAAATAGGCTCACGTTGACCATATAATGTACTATGAGTACCTACTTTCAAAAAGTAGTGGTCTGGGCCTTAGGACTCTTGAAGTAGCATATAAATTCAATCAACCAAGCAAATTCTCACTATGAAAAAAATAAACTACGTTTTAGATGCGACTTATATTTGAAATAGTGGAAGGAATTCACCCTGGCTCTCAATCAGGCTATGGCTCCTTCCAGCCCTCTTATGCAACCTAGAGTCAAGAAAAAGCCGCACTGGTGGACATCAGCACTGGGGCCGCCTAGAAACATTTGCAAAAAACTTTTCAACCTAGCAAAAAGCACAAGAAAAGTGACTGACTGAGACTCATATAAAGAATCCCTCAATATATACAAAAAAGAACTGAGGAAGGCAAAGCGACAATCTTGGAGATAATTCTGTGACAGAAACCTCTGAGGCATTGTGGCTAAGAAAAATCTTCTACAAATCCTATGATGCTTAGTTGTTTAAAAAAAAAAAACCGATGGCTATTGGACAACCTCAAGTGATGAATTACTCAATCAGCTACTGGACACCCACTTTGCAGGTAGCTCCCTATTCGCGGCCAATTGCAATCCAAACAGGACTACTGCACTCGTGACCAAAATTCATGGTCTGATTACAAGAGACAAAATGCTTTGGGCGCTGCATAGCTTCAAACCGTACAAGACTACACAGGTCCTCAGATATTATCCTGCCTACGCTTGAGAATATCATGAGGAGCGGTGTAGAACTGATCCACATTCCACTGTCATAGAGAGAGGTCAATGCAATTTTCATTTCCTAAGCTGCAAAATGCTCTCATGTTGTCCCAAAGGACTTCAGGCCTATAAGTATATCATATCTCCTTCTGAAAGACTTATTTCAACAAAATCGCTTTATTCGGAATCAAAATACAATAATCTTTTACTTGAACCACTTTATCACTACTTTTAATTAACTCAATTCACTCAAACTCAACTTTAGAACTATTTCACCTTTTTTGACTGCAGTATTTATACTCCCTGCCATCTTTTGAATACTTCCTGTACTAGCCAGCTTACTCATCTATTGGATAAGCCCTATGCTATTCAGATACAGATGGGGCTGTTTACATTTAAGCGACTAAATAGGGTCTCGGATGGTGTATGTCCTGTTGAAGTATGGACCGCGTTTCCTTAAGCCATTAATAAGAGACGGAAGTGTCGATTCCGGTCCCGCTGGCAATTGCCCACGATCTTAGACAGATGCTAATTCAAAATCCTATTGAATCACTCGACCGACCATTCCATCGGATTGAGGGTGTAGCGGCGTTGTACTTATTTTACGTATCCCAAGATATTGGCAATGTTTCCTTGAAAACTGTTTCGTCCTTGATGGAGTGTGCTAAATTGTACTGAATAAGATGCGCACTCTTTGAAGGTACAAACGAAATTGCCTTTATTATCTAAATTCTTAAGACTAATATTTACATAAAATAAAGATGTTTAATGCGTATGTATGTATGTGAAAATATATAACACTACCCCTCCCCAATTTTCAATAATACATTTTAGGAAATAACAAAATAAATTTAATTCATAGAAGATATATCAGACTTCGAATAATCATAATAAATTTAATGTGGAAGATATACTATAATACATATTTTTACTGATATTCCAATATTTTATTATTTTCTTCGAAAATCCTCTCGCTCGTAACGTAATATTTCTCGGCGAATTCTTGTTGTTCTGCGGAGTTGACTATTTTCTTGAAAAGCATCTGAACGTTGTTCATACGTCGGATTTGCTGATATAGACTCATTTTCACCTGGTTGAATTGTAGAATCTTCAGATATAGATGGTGATACTTCATGGTGATGCTTCATGATTATATTATCAGTGTTTATAATCGGAGAGCTTCTCGGTTTGATCTGATTAATATGACGTCGACAAAATCCCTTTTCGGTGTTTGCCAATTACCATTTGAATAATACTTGGTATCCACTATTCCCCCTTACCATAGTTTCTGATGTAAACCTTATCATTTACTTGGAGAATTTTTTATGATTTCAACAAATTCCACACAACTCTTGGTATTCGACATGTAACAACAACGCCATTTCGTCCAGCATCCAATGGGTTAGCTGAGCGTTTCGTTCGAACGTTCAAGACATCAGTGCGAAAAAATAGTGCGACGAGATGCTAATTAAAGATGCTGTCCATAAATTTCTTTCGACCTTTCGTGGGCAGAAATCGTATCCTCTGTTGTAGTATTAGACATCGAAGACACGTATGGGAATTGCGAGTATGAATCCACGCAAATTGACCACATTGAGTTAAATATTGGTCCATGTGAATTCGATCCCAAGGTTCTGTAGATTTCGGCCAGCTTTCGAAGACTTTAGGAGGTGCCTGATTTTGTACCTTGCATATTTCGCAATGTGAAGCTATCTGTGCGATGTCGGTATAGATTTTGCTCCACCATATATATTGCCTGGCAAGTTGTTTCATCTTAATAATTCCCCAATGTCCATCATGCAAAAGCTTCATTGACTGTTTTTTTTAAAGAATCTGGAATAACCACTCGAATATACTCAGTTTGTAAGCAAATTAGTTCATTGTGAATAGTTAAAACATTTCTATGAATGCAAAAAGGTTTGATGTTCGCTTGTTCCAAAGATAGGTTTTTTGGCCAACCATCTTTTGCAAAATGATAAATTTCTATCAGAATTGGCATGCTTTCTTAGTATTTATAGGAAAATCGTCAAATGTTATCCCAAAGCATGACTCTTCTTTATCACAGCCGAGCGTTGAATTCTATGAGCGGTCATTGATGGTAAATGTTTATTAGGATTAAAAATACTCACCAGTGGTTTATGGTCTGTAATCAGGATAAATTCACGACCATAAAGAAACTGATGGAAGCGCTTAACGCCGAAAACAATTGCAAGGCCATCCTTCTCGATCTGGCTGTATTTCTCCTGGTGTTTATCTAATGTTTTTGACGCGAATGCGATAGGCCTCTCTATGCCGTTTGGGTAAAGATGAGAAATGACAGCCCCTATACCAAAGGATGATGCGTCGGTAGCAAGAATAAGCGGTAAATTTTCTTGGAAGTGAGCAAGTTCTGTTGCGTTTACTATGTATGATTTAAGTTCGTCGAAGGCTTTTTGTTGACTTTTTCCCCAGCGAAAAGGAATATTCTTTCTTCGTAGCTTGTTTATGGGAGCCGCAACGTTAGAAAGGTTAGGCACAGAGTTGTGATAATAGTTCACTTTACCCATAAAGGTTTCAAGT
This sequence comes from Volucella bombylans, assembly GCA_949129095.1. Classification (NCBI taxonomy): domain Eukaryota; kingdom Metazoa; phylum Arthropoda; class Insecta; order Diptera; family Syrphidae; genus Volucella; species Volucella bombylans. The sequence continues at coordinate 122,232,628 of OX422140.1, read as the reverse complement.
TCCTTGATGTCCTTGGGCGGCTTTAAATTTTTAATGGCAAGGACACCTGAGTCATCTGGAAGAATTCCCTCGGAACTAATTTGACGGCCAAGATACGTAATTTTTTGCTGAAGAAATGCACACTTGTCTTTCTTGCATTTAATACCATTATCCTGTAAAATCTTAAGTACTTGTTCAAGTCGCTGTATATGTTCTGTTAGAGTAGGTGCTGATATTATTATATCATCGATATAATTTGCACAACCTTCGATGCCATTAAGAAGTTGCTCGATATACTTTTGGACGATAACAGGAGCGCTAGCAATGCCATACGGCAACTGTTGGTATTGGAAAAGTCCAAGTGGCGTCTTAATGACCATTATACGTTTGGATGTTTCATCCAATTCCATTTGAAGATATGCATCCTTCATATCGATTTTCGAAAAAAAAACTTTCCAACGCGAATAGTGTGAAACAAATTCTCACGAGTAGGAAGCGGGTACTGTTCGATGTCAATTTGTGAGTTTACAGCTACTTTAAAATCTCCAAATATGCGAATTAAATTGTTTGGCTTCTTTGCTAAAACTATGGGAGAAGCCCAGTCACTAAATTTTGTCGGCGTTAGTATTTTCAGTTAAACAAGTATTTCTATTTCTGCTTTGAAAATTTGCATTTGGGCAAACGGAATTGGGCGACTGCGGAAAAATTTCGGTTGAGCATCTAGTTTAAGGTATATTTTTGCACAATTCGTTAACTTGATTAGTAATTTCATCTAAAATAGAATTAATTTGTTTAATTTGGAATCCAAATGTTTTAAATAAATCAAAGCTAAATAAATTTTCACCAGCACAGACATTTACCACGATCAGTGATACTTCTTTTTCCATCTTTCCGCATTTTACTTTAGTGTGAAGTTCATCTAATACCGGAATTTCTTTTTTACCAAATCCGTACACAATTCTGTTTGTTTTAATTAATTTGGGTTTATTTAATTTTTCAAATGTCTTCAAAATGATTATTGAAACTGACGCGCCTGAGTCCGTCTGAAAACTGATAATCTTATTATCAATTTCAACATCAATTACACTTTTCGAGTTTTTTGACTTCACTTCACCGGTAATGTCAAATATTGTCTCTATAAACTCGACGCTGTCCTTTTGCTTTCTATTTTGATATATTTTATTAGTGTTGTTGCTATTCTTTGACATACAGACGGGCGCTATGTGTCCTTTTTGCCACACTTGTTACATATGGCGTTTCTACTCATTTCGTTTATGTGTGTCAAATAGATCCCTGCATGAGTGGAGTCAAACTTCAAATAACTCAACTCATTTAAAAATGACTCTGAATGAATCATATGTCTCACTTTATGAGACAGAATGAATCGTGTGATTTGAAATGATTCAGTCTCACTCAGATTAATTTTTATGTATGTCATACCTAACAGTTTGAGATTCGAACAGTAACTGCAGTAAGGAGTTATTTTTCGTGTGTTGTGAGTGGTAGCATTCATTGTGATTCACTGTGATTGCATTTGATTCGTTGTTTTGAAAGATGGTCGGAGAAAACAATAAGTGGGAATGGAAAATATGTAGCACTTAATGAATATATGTATATATTCTTAAGGAATATGTTTACTTAAAAAAAATAATATTAGAAAAGTAACATTTATTGAGATGTTTAATTTGAATACAGAAAACTTGCAATTTTAAGAGTTTAATAAAAAAAAAACTTACTCTTTGGTTATTTCATGAATGAGCAATAATTTGTATTTGTTGTTTTTTTTGTGGGGTTTTATTTAGTGCTTATGCCTGAAACTTTTTTTATCGTAACAGTTTTGTGTATATATATATATATATTCAGTTAACATTTTCATCGTTTTGATTTTTTTGTGTGCATTTATAAAATATATCATTATTGTAAGCAATATATTCAAAAACTGAAGGTTAAAAAGTTAAATGTTATATCTTAATGGACGAGGAATCTATATTATATGCAATATATTAAATTGGAAAAAAATATTTTATTTTGTTAAAATCTAAAAGAATTAGTACTATTGAAATAATCATTATGTAAGAGTTTAAGGATTTAAAATATATACCCCTCTTTTTCAACAATAAATATACATACATGTATACAAGGGTCAAATAAAACTATTGACTGGAACAAATACGAAAACAACAAAGCTGAATTCTGAAATAACTTACAATACAAATAAAAAAAAAACTGATTTTAAATAAAACATAGGCATTTATTTATTATTGATTTGTTAAAGAAAAATCTAGTTGTGGCACATTATAATTTAAAAACATGATTTTGCTTATCATCTCTTCATTATGTGTAAGAGCGCATCGTTTATCAGTTATCATGTTCTGGGCCCTCGAAAATTCTCTTTCTGATGCAGCGCTACTAGGTGTTGTACCCAAAACTTTGCAGCTCACTTTATGCAAGAGTGGAAAATGTGTTTTATTAGACTCCCACCACTGTAAAACATCAAAATTTTGGTTTAAATTTATATTAATTGCCAAGTATCCCTGTATTTCGTTGTTTATTTTGTCATCCATTGAATATTCTACGTAGGAAGGAACGAAGTCAGCAAGGAGATTATTGAATTCATTTTGATCCACCAACACATTTTGTTGGCTGTAAGTGGCATCACTTTCGGTGCAATATGGTCCCATCATTTTCTTGCAATCTTCAATTATCTGCAATTTTTCTTCTTCGTTGTATTGCAACAATTTGTGTGTAGGTGGAAACAAAAACAGTGCCACCTTATGTATTTTACCTAAGTACTTTAGAACCACCGAATCTATAAGTTTTTTTAATGTGGTTTTTAATATATTGTGATAACCACTTAAATGTGAGCAGCGACATCTAGATTCAAAGACCAGAAGATTTCGATACTGGAATAACAAAGTCTCCACTGGAGAGTGGAATCGAATTTTCTAGCAAATTGGAAATTGTATGGGACGCTGGATGGCGAGGATTGTTCTCGAAGTATGTCATTCGAGTATAAATACCAGCATCCCCAAGGTATGCAGATGAGTTCTAAAGTGTAATTTGAAGTGTTAATTAGGAGAAGTGATTAAGTGGTTTAAGTAAAAGATAAGAAAAGTATAAGTGGTTGAGAAATTGGATTGTACTGAGAGAAAGAATTAAATAGTGAATTGTAACGGTACTGAATAAAGGGATTTGTATTGAAAAGAATAAGTTCTATTATTTGTACCTATACAAACATTTTACATTTTTTTTTAGAAGTGGGATAGGACTTATTGTATGAAAAAAAAAAATTGTTTTCTGACTATTTGAAAAAGCTAGAATGGGTCGAAAACTATTGCAGTTGACCCTCGTCTAACTCAAATCCGAGTTGAACAAGAAAAGCCTCAGCGCCAGTGGAGGAAAAAGTGACCTGGTGCTCAGACTTCAGGAGGCTTTGAACAACGAGTGTCATGATCCTGATGCATATTCCTTTGATGTTGACGAGGATGAACAGACAAGTGCCGGCAGTGACATGTCTGCGATGATGCAACTCCTCTTGTTAAAAATGGACGAACAGAAGAAAAATTTGGACGGTCTTCAACAGAAAATGGATGAACAAAAGAATAACCTGGAAGAACAAAAGAATAGTCTCGAGCAAAAGCTGGATGAACAAAAGAATAGTCTCGAACAAAAGTTGGATGAACAAAAGAAAAATCTAGACGAGCAGAAGAGTGGCATTGAACAAAAATTCGACGAACAAATGAATAGTCTAGAACAAAAACTGGAAGAACAAAATAACACTCTCCAGCAAAAATTCGAAGAAATCGATGACAAATTTGAAAGAATAGAGAAGAACGTTGATGACAAATTTGATAGAATAGAGAAGAACGTTGATGACAAATTTGATACAATAGAGAAGAATGTTGGCGAAAAATTCGAAGAAATGGACAGCAAAGTTCAGCAACTGGCAAAAGAGCTCGACACAGTGCGAAAACAGAAACTGCGAGAATGTTCCTTAAGCGGTCCAAGGAGAAAAGAGTTGAAGCCTCCCTCATTCGATGGCCAGACCTCATGGTCTACTTATAAGAAGCAGTTGGAAATGGCTGTCTGTGCAAACGACTGGGACAATGAGGAAAAGTGCTTTGCTCTAGCAATGGCCTTACGCGGTCCTGCGGCAGAATTGTTACAAACAATCGATATCGAAAAGAATAGAGACTATATGGCTTTAGTGCAGGCTATCGAGAAACGTTTTGGGGATAGCCACATGCGGGAAGTTTACAAGGTTCAATTGCAAGGCCGTATGCAGCAACGAGGAGAAACACTGCAACAGCTCCAAGCAGACGTGAGTAGACTGGCACATTTGTCATATTCTACCGCAGGCCAAGAAATAATCGACGAAATGGCAAAGGACGCATTCATCGGGGGAATTGCAGATTTGAAGCTACAATCAGCAGTAAGGATGGCCGGGAAAAGAACCCTTGCTGAAGCACTTGCCTTCGCTCTGGTGATGGAAGCATCCAATCAGGCTTCCAAAGGAATGCATTTCGTAAGGGAAATAGTATCTGGTGAATGCTCCTGCTCAAGACCAACTACCATGCAACGAAATATCCCGCGGGAGAGACGAAGGATGCGCTGCTGGAACTGCGATAAAGTAGGACATTTGCAAGGGCATTGTAAAGAACCGGTACGACGAGAAGGCTGCCTGCACTGGGGTTACAGGCAAATAGAAAGAAAAACCGGCAGAAACGGCTACCAAGAAACCGGTCAAATTTCCAGAAGCCATCAGTTAGGAAATGCTTACTTCGCGGAGCAGAAGTCTGTAGCAGGAGTCGTAATTATCCCAGTCTCACAGGTAAAACAATGCAACGAAAGCCTCCCAGCAGAAGTAGTCAGTGGTAAAGAAGCGAAACAACAGACAACTATCCAACCGATCAGGACTGAGCCAATAGAGGGTTGGAGTATAGACGAAATCCGTTCCTCCCAACAGGCAGACAATGACATTGAACCAATATTGGCCTGGAAGGAACACGAGGAAAGACCAAGCTGGCAGCAGATATCAGATCGGAGCCAAACTCTGAAGGCATACTGGGCACAGTGGGACTCGCTTTTTGTGCAAGATGGATTGCTGAAGAGAAAATGGGAAAGTGCAGATGGGACAACATCTCGTATGCAGCTAATAGTGACACGGTCCAGAGTCAGCCAAGTACTCCGTGAAATACATGACGGAATCTCAGGAGGCCATTTGGGAATAAACAAGACGTTTTAAAAGGTAAGGGAACGTTTCTATTGGCTAAGCGCTAAACAAGATGTCGAGAATTGGTGCAAGAAGTGCATAAGATGTGCGGCTACCAAGGGTCCAAAAGTAAAGCCACATGGACAAATGCAACAATACAATGTCGGAGCACTGAAAGTGGTCCATTTGGATAGAATGTGTCATTTCAACGGGATGCTGAATGACGAAGTTGTTCGGGACGAACAACTGTAGGGAGGGAGCAATGTGATAACCACTTAAATGTGAGCAGCGACATCTAGATTCAAAGACCAGAAGATTTCGATACTGGAATAACAAAGTCTCGACTGGAGAGTGGAATCGAATTTTCTAGCAAATTGGAAATTGTATGGGACGCTGGATGGCGAGGATTGTTCTCGAAGTATGTCATTCGAGTATAAATACCAGCATCCCCAAGGTATGCAGATGAGTTCTAAAGTGTAATTTGAAGTGTTAATTAGGAGAAGTGATTAAGTGGTTTAAGTAAAAGATAAGAAAAGTATAAGTGGTTGAGAAATTGGATTGTACTGAGAGAAAGAATTAAATAGTGAATTGTAACTGTACTGAATAAAGTGATTTGTATTGAAAAGAATTAGTTCTATTATTTGTACCCACACAAACATTTTACAATATATTCAATGTCTACTTCATTGGAGTAAGTGCTGCATATTTTTCTTAGATAATGTACACAATGTATGACCAGATGTAAGCTGGGATAATTTTCTGCTTCTAAAGTTTTGGAGCACTTCTCAAAATGGCTGAGGATGTATACAATTGAAGATATTGTATTAAGATTTAAATCATTAATACGGGCTATTTGATTTTTTTCCATTAAAATGTTGGTGACGTCCATCCAGTTCGCTTGAATTGATTCTAGAAGGTAGTAAGCAGTATTCCATCGAGTCGGGCAAACACATTTTAAAGACATTTCTAGGGCCGAATTCATTCCCGATTTTTTAAAATATTTTACCAGCTTACTTACTTTTTGTAATATATTCGCCAATTCGTAATTTTCTAGAAAAGCCTTCTCAATAACATTGTTCAAAAGATGATTTATACAATGTATTTGTGTGTTATTTTTTAATGCGGCAATCATATTGGATCCTCGGTCAGTCACACATATTGGGTCATCAATATCCAAATCACATCCAAATTCGCGTAGTTTCTTTGAAATTTTATCTTTTACTTTTGCACCTGTGCATGTTTCACTTCTCATGTTTGTCATTGAAAGTAGACGGCTTTTCATTGTATTTTCCTTAATGTAGTGAATTGTTATGGCTAAATAACTACTTCGTAGAAAATTGTCTGTCCATATGTCGGATGTTATACTGTATCCACACAATTTCGTTGTTATAATTTCTTGTCGAATTTCTTTAAAATGTATTTCATACAACTCAGATACATTTCGGGATACGGTTGTCGGATGAGGATGATTGACGTTAATGTCGCTTCCTAGTTCCGATCCTATTTTCAATAACATGGAAGCCACTTTTTTTAATCCTGAATCTTCAACAATAATAAATGGGCGACAATTTTCCACTGTCCATTCTGTTACTGCACGTGTAATGCTTTTCTTAGTGTCGGTATCTATAGAAGTTTCCGGTAGATTCTCTTGACCAATTTTATTTTTCTCTATCCTATAACACTTATGCCGAACAAGATTCGAAGTACTTTTTGAAAATTTAAAAATGTTGCTGCAAATTCGGCATTCCACAATATTTTCAACCTCAGTTCCATTTTCCTGGATCACCTTTCCGAAAACTTTCCACACTTTACTGCGACCAAGTACATCGCTTACTTTGTATTCTCCTGTTTGCAATTTCACTTTGACGAATTCAGGATCAACACCACCGTTAGAGTTTGTCAAATTGATCTGTAAATAAAAAAAAAATATTATAAACAATAAGGTATTTTACACATCAAACAATTTAGTACTTACATTCTCAGTTAAACTTATTTCCTCCATTTTTTTTCCTTTTAAAATACCAAAGAATTGTCAACACACTTAACACAACACTGCTTAGCACAACAACTTTTTTCCGTATACTAAATTTCTATAACAAGTTATTTTCTTTTATATGAAAAGAAAACAGACTAATTAAGAATTGCAACAAAAAAAAATTTTTTGCATAATACTTTCTTTCTACTTCCTACTTCAATTACAAAAAATGAAAGTTTCCTAGAATTCCTGAATGAAGTTTTTTGAATTTTACGAAATAATTGCCAAAACCTCATTAGTTCCTTCATATTTTTTATGAGTGGAAGAAAATATAATTAACTGGCCTAATCATTATCCTTCCGAAAGTAATAAACAATAAAAACAACTGTCGTAATAAAAATATACATACATATGTACAAGTTAAGGCAAAACATGATGAGCAACGTAAGCAAATAAATTACACGCGCCGCAATGCATTTCATGATACAGGTGATAAACATCCGCCACGAGCAGCAAAGGTGATACTGGACACCGTTGCAAATCATGGGAACGTCTTTTTGCTGACACAGCGTCTGGGTCAGTCGCTGTGCGAACTGTCGCTAGACTTAAGTTTTGAATTGTAATTTTAGTTCTTAAGAATACCTTGTGAAGATAAGTTGAAATAAAAAATAATTTTTTTATTTTAAATAAACAAGAAAGAATTTAATTGGCGCCCAACGTGGTTGGCCCGGTTATTGAAAGTGCGAACGCAAATAAGTCGACCTCAAGTAGCTCGCGTCGCGTACGGGCAGTGAAAACAATAAGTGACCTCAAGAAGCTCCAAGTTATCACCAAGGACCTCAAGTAGCTCCAGCCCGTTGTGTAAGGACCTTAAGCAGCTCCAGCAACAACGCACTCAACTGGCCCGAACACACCAGACTTAATCATTAGACAAAGCCGACAGCGAGGGAGTGTGGAGGAAGGCACCGTAGTAGCCTAAAGCAAAAAGGATCAAGCCACCTTCACCAGCGCTGGATATGCATTGCATTATACTGTAAGTTAGAATTAAGTACTTCTATTAACAAATCAATAACCGAAAAATCAATTATCAATTATACTGTAAGATAGAATTAAGCACTTCTTTAAGCGAATCAGTAATCAAAAGTGAAAAGTAATTACAAAAATTAAATATATTTAAAGAAAAAATTAGATTTTAGAGTGAAAATTCAAGTACATAGTGACGATATTAATCTTAAGGAAATTTAAATAAATCATTAAAAATTTGATAAGGAAATAACAGTTATTGAAATTTAAAAGGAAAAAAATAGATTTAGAGTGAAAATTTAAATACATAGTGACACAATGATAAGTGAATTAATTAATCAATCCTAGTTTACCTATTAAAGAGTAATCTCTATTTCAAATCGATTTCAAAAATGACCGATCCAATCATTCGTCCTTCTGTTCTAAACCCTGAAAACCCATCCACTTTGCGTTCACAAGCTTTTAATCAGCCAGTGAATGCTACCCCAGAGCTAAGAGCCCTGATCGAGGGAATTGTGCGTCAAGTCTGTATAACGGAATGCAGACAAGTAGTTCAGGGAATAATAAACCCTGATACACAAATTCAACGAGGTGTCGATATAACGATTGACGAAAGACATCTAGCCAATTTGAACGACCTAGATAAGGTCCCTGATGTTGTGAGAAGCCTTCGGGAGTTCTCCGGAACTCCAGGTGAGTTTAGCTCCTGGCGCAAGAGCGTCGACCGAGTTCTAAACATCTATGACCGCTTCAAAGGGACACCAAAATATTTTGGCATCCTGAACATCATCCGTAATAAGATTATAGGAAATGCTGACGCAGTCCTTGAATCATATAACACACCATTAAATTGGGAGTGTATTACGAAATGCCTCACACTGCACTACGCGGACAGGCGTGATCTAGGTACTTTAGAGTACCAGATGACGATGCTAGTACAGGGTAACAACCCAATAGAGACCTACTATCAGGCGGTGTATAACCACCTATCTCTTATTCAAAACAAACTATCCAGCATGGAACTTCCACCTGATGCGCTACATCATCTAACCCAGTCATACAGATCAAAAGCCTTAGACACCTTTATTAGGGGGCTAAGAGGTGATCTTCCAAGACTACTAGCAATGAGAGAACCTGCTGACCTACCAACAGCTCTAAATTTATGTCATAAATTAGAAAATCAGCAATATAGATCAAACCACGCCAATCAAAACATTGGAACCACGCGAAAACCGCAACCAGCTCCACCTGTTCCTCCACGGAAAAATCCAAATGGTCAAATTTTCTACCCTCAGTTGCCAGATGGCAGATATGCCACAGCAACAAGCACATTTTCCCCCACGTCCTTTGCAGCATCCCAATCAATATCAATACCCGAACACTCAATACCAATCATTTCCATTCAATTATCAACAATTTCCATCAAATAATCAACCAAACCCAAGAGCAAACTTCCAGCCTAATTCACATGATCAACAACTGAACAATCCTTCTCATATTACATATTACAGAACATATTATGAAAATAGAAAAAATACCTTATGTAAACATTGACCAAGCATTAGAATTTAGTGAAGTTAAAATAGCTAGTAACGGTAATAGTATAGTTTATATTGTAAGTTTCCCCACTACAACAGCAGAAACATGTGACCTATCAATTATAAAACCAGTTAGAATCAATAAAATAATAAATAAAATAGACTATCAGTCAATAATAGAATGTAAGAACGAATTATATGCTATAAGCAAGAAATGTAAAACTTATAATACTTTAACCATTTGTAAAACTGATAAACTTGTAAATTTAAGAGACAGTTCATGCATCCCAAATCTTATATGCAGTCAAAAAGCAAATTGCACTATTATTAACAATGATCACGTCCCAGAAGTGGAAGAAATTGCTACCGGCTTATTGCTTTTAAATCAATTCAACGGTCCAGTCACTATTAACAACGAAACAATGATACTCAATGGAACCTTCATAGTGAAACACGATAATCAAACCATTGAAGTAAACGAAAAGGTTTTTAGATCAAACGAAGTCATTGAACTCCAGCCTTTACCTGCTATACTTCAACAATTACACGCCCACAGTCGAATAGAAGAGGTTTTATCGTTGGAGATGATTAAAGGTCTGCATGTCAACAGGACAAGGGAAATTAGCCTGCTAAAAACTAAAAATGAAGCAAGCCTAACTCTTAATGCCATTATGCTACTAATACTTCTTGCCATAGTCATATTTGCATTCCGACGACAACGAGGATGTAAATGGAACAACGAAAAGCAATCTACCAATGAAGTAAATCAGCAGCCAAGTACAACCATCGGTCTCAAGGATATTCCGCAACTTCTAATATCCTCAGGGTCTAACGAGGACGTTAGAATTTAAGGGCGGAGGAGTTAAGGCAAAACATGATGAGCAACGTAAGCAAATAAATTACACGCGCCGCAATGCATTTCATGATACAGGTGATAAACATCCGCCACGAGCAGCAAAGGTGATACTGAACACCGTTGCAAATCATGGGAAGGTCTTTTTGCTGACACAGCGTCTGGGTCAGTCGCTGTGCGAACTGTCGCTAGACTTAAGTTTTGAATTGTAATTTTAGTTCTTAAGAATACCTTGTGAAGATAAGTTGAAATAAAAAATTATTTTTTTATTTTAAATAAACAAGAAAGAATTTAATTTACATATGTTGCTTTTAAATGCTCAACACATAGAGAACAATCAAAATCAAAAAAAAAAATACAAAAAACCCATTTCAATAAGAGTACATGATTTACTGTGAATGAATTGATACCGCACATTCTAAATCATGAAGCATGATCCACACAAGTCATAGGAAACTAATGATTCATTCGGATTCATTCATAAGCAATGAGTGATTTGTGTTCATAGCACACTATATGATTCATTAACTCAAAGATTCATATTTTACTATGGTAGGATTCATGAATCTGAATCAGTGTGAATGAGTTGACTACTGTGCACAGTACTTTGACTCATGCAGGGCTCTAGTGTCAAAACAACCAGAGCACGATTTGTATTTTTTGCTGTTATTTTCTTTTCTCCCGAACAACTGTTTTTTCTTCACTACATTGATGTCGAATGTTTTTTTCATTTGACATTTCTTTTATTGCTGCTACTGTTTTTGTTGTTGCTTTAAAGCTCTCTGCAATAAGTAAAACTTCGGGGAGGGTTGCATGTTGTTTTTGTAGGGCTGCTGTTCTCACAGAATCGTATGGTGTGTTAATGATTATGTGGTCGCGGATGAATGTCATCAACGTAACTCATCGAACATGTTTCGGAAATACACACAAACTTACATGTTCGCCCTATCACACGAAGGTTCGCTATCCATTCCTTGAACGATTGTGTGCTCTTCATTTGCCTCTTGAAAAAATCATACGGTGCTGCTAAATGTTCCGTTAAATTACCCGACAGCTGTAAAAAAGTAAGATTTTCAAGGTTCTCCACGCCGAATAATTTTTTGAGTAAATCAAATAACTCCGGTCCACACCACGACAAGAAGAAAGATTTCTGTTTTTCTGCTGTAGTTACAGAATAAGCGAGGAAGTGCTGTTCCAATTGCTGAATATATGTTGAACATGCGGAGAACTGGTACCATAAGCTGCTCAGTTTTATGAGAAACCGTTTCTGTTTTTGTTTGAAAAATGGACTTCACTCACTCCTGCTGTTGAGCGAGAAAATTTTTCGTGAATTCTTGCTGTTGTTGCAAGAGCAATTCAATGCCCTTAAGATCGTTTGCCATTTATGTAAATATGTATGTTATTCGGTTTTGCTATGTGTATAACTACAAACGACCGCACCGTTTCGTTGGATGTTTTTTTTTACTCCTCGTCGCCAATGCTAAATTGTACTGAATAAGATACGCACTCTTTGAAGGTACAAATGAAACTGCCTTTATTATCCAAATGCTTAAGACTAATATTTACATAAAATGAAGATGTTTAATGTGTATGTATGTATGTATGTGAAAATATATAACAGAGTGTAACTCGATTGGGATCCCAAATCTGCCGACCCAGTTGATGACTATTTGTTCTGCTATGGTCTTAGTGCTTTGATTTTGGATTGCGAACACTTCAGGTTACTTACTGAAGTAATCCATGACCATGTATCGGTTGCCATTAAAGGTTTCGGGAAATGAACCAACGATATCAATGTATATTCGTTGGAATAGTGCCCCGACACTGTTTTGTTGAGACGTCGGTAGTCTACACAAAACCTCGTGCTGTCGTCTTTTTTTTCACGAGGACCACTGGGGATGCCCACGGCCTCTGTGATTCTTCAATCAGCCCCTAAACTTTCATCTTCCGGAACTTCTGTTTGCTTTGCCAATGGAAGACGCCTTGCAGGTCTCCGGTGTCAACGTGGTGTTTTGTAGCAAATATAATATATCAGCGTACTCACCGATTAGTTTTACTCCCAGGATACGCTGCTCTTAATCTAGATTACAGAGGCTGATAATTGTTTACCTGATTTTCATATTTTGGACTGTTGCGACCGGTGTTGCATGATTTGTTTCCATTGTGGTTGATATAGACACAATAGGTGAACATTCTCCCACTATCTCTCCCTTCTTTACTTTCAAAATTGTATTTGGATTTAGAATCCTTACAGGAACCATGTTGTTCTTTGGTTCCGCTAAAGACTTTCCCACCATCTCTTATTTTCCGGCAGAGTATTTCGTTCTTCGTCACCTAGTCTTGGGTAGGGGCATTCAACAGATAATACTTTCAGCTAAGTGATTGGAGAAAACATTAGTGCTGTAGGCACTTGAGCGGGTATTTATAGGTGCATTACCCTGATAAGTACCTCACAACATTGGACAATTATGCTGTTGCAGTTCTCCGGGTATATCTATATAAAGAGAAACAAAGACAAACAGTAAATACAACATAGAAAGAAATGAATATCAATTTGGATTGAATGCAGGGATGCTCAAGAGCAAGGAATTGTTTTCTTGAAATTCACTTTTTCTATTTTTTAATACTTGCACTGCAACCATATTACAGAATAAAAAAGCAAACTAAATGGAAATTATTCTTCGTAAACGTAAAAAATTATGCGTAGCAGTCGTATGCTTCTGACGTTTCTCCTGCTTTGTTGTTCTGGCTTTGCGCAAGGCTTACTTTGCAAAATTTTCATTTCCGAATGGGCTCTACTCCTTTCCTATAGGAAAAAAAAAAAACTTTCCAAGAAGGTTTTCGGTGTAAGTCGAAAACTACGTGCCCTCGGTGTAGTAGGTAAGATGCCAATTGTGGGTTTTAAGCTTATTTGAAAACTCTTGCCAAATTGTATCACTTTTTTCGGCCCCTATTTTAGTTCAAAAGGTAAAAATAATCTTGGCAGCTCTTTTAGGTCAACAGATTTCTCAATAAATAATTATTTTTTACCCAACAGATGGCGCTACTCCAATGGTTTGTGCATCTGATCATCGGCAAAGTAGATTTTTCCTAATTAACGTATTACTGTATTTTCAAATTATGCATTATGTATCTAGTAAGAAAAGTTTTAAGAAAATATAAGTGAGGCTCCCCCAGATTTTCTATGTTTGAATCGACTCAGCGTTATTGAATGCTGTTCCAATTTATCGCTATTTCCGATGAAATAGCAGATATATATGTAAATTTGTCAATTGTAATGATATTTGCAAAGTGCCAGTCGCAGTGCGGACTGTTGGTGTCATTAGTTTATTAAAATTAAGTATAAAAGAAAGGAAGAAACATCTCGTTATTATTGTAAACTCAAGCATTTACAAAGTGTTTGCAAAATTCGTTCGAAATTTCTCTCTGAATTCCACAAAACCATCCCGCCGATGCAGATTTATTCTTCTTAACTCCAACGCCAGCAGCAAGAGGGCAAATCGTATAGTCGTCTAGATTTGTATCTGTATATCACTATCCGTAACTATGAGAGTGTATATATGTCCAGGTGCATACGAAAGCTGCATGTGGGTATTGTTACCACCTGACTTCATTCACCAGGTCTTACTTATTCACATCACACACTCCGGCGGTTCAACTAATTCCTACATCATCCTGTTTCAGAAAATAGAGAAATGGAAAATGGAAAGAGTCAACCCTTGGCCTTAGTAGTAACGTTAGTGGATATAATATTTTATGAGTCTGCGATCTAAGGGCACACAAGAGTGGTTACTCCGGTCAGAATGTGAATTTATTAGTACAACGAAACTTTAGGTACTTCCGACGACCATGAGTATGTTGGAACCATCATTGAAACACCATAAAATCTACCTACATTCCATTTATGAGTGTAGGATGGCTCTGAATCTTCCCGGGGTTATCATCTGTCATTTAACGTGAGTGCATACATTATTCAAAGTGAAAATTATTTAACATCAAGGCATGGAGTCGTGGTAGAGAATCCGAGGACGAGTTCTCATTAGAAACTTCACTGCACTTTAATGTTCTAACGTCCTTTTCAAATCCATGGAGCTGGAGATAGAAGATGTTTGTATATTAGTACTAGCCACAATGGAATTACCGGTGATTCTAGGCTACCGTTATGGAATGCATGCATTGTGTTCCCTGTGCGTTTTTACTGTTTTTAGTTACATACATTCCCTGATAGATAAGCTTATCAGCAAGGAGAGCTACTGGTCAAATGTGGTGTTTGTGGTGATTTTCCTTGTATGTGGCCAAGTCGATGTGCAGTAAATGAGACAACATTTTGGTTCTGATCACTTTGCCCCGAGAATTCGATGGGACCATTCTCGGATAGGACAAAGTGATTAGTCATGGATGTGACTTGTATTCGAACGGAAAGACACAGCCTTTAATGCAAGAGATTCTTTTTTGTGGTTTTAAGATTTATTA
Source organism: Volucella bombylans (assembly GCA_949129095.1). NCBI lineage: Eukaryota > Metazoa > Arthropoda > Insecta > Diptera > Syrphidae > Volucella > Volucella bombylans. The sequence continues at coordinate 122,217,575 of OX422140.1, read as the reverse complement.
TCTGCGGGCATGGTTTCGGGTTCTGAGATAGGTAGGCTGATTGGAGTAGTATTGATTTGATCGCAATGCGGTGGGCGATAATTAGTATTCATTGCGTGGGTTGAAGTTGATTATGCATATGAGCGTTAGCTTTTGATTAACTAAATATTCGTTTGATGTGTAGACGGATGCAGGCCAGAAATTAGATGGTTGATTGGACTACGAGTATTATAAGAAATCGTGGAAATGCAGTACTAACAATGGTGGCAATGCTAGAAGATTGACTTTAGGGCAAATAAAGTATGTATAAGTTGAAGTTCCTTACGTGTACTAATCAAATTTAAAGTGTTGTCGTACAAAAGCATTTATACGAACGAGTTAAAATGCCACAAAAAGGTACCAGATAGTAAGAAGTGGCAGCGTTGGTACTAGTAATTTGCAAGCAGATGAAAGGCGTGAGTTGGAGCGAAAGTGAATACTTTTAGAACGTGAGTACATATTGCTGTAGATAGGGTCAGCAGCAAAAACGCTACCTAAGATGTTGTCACTACAATTCCCTAACTCAATGCATCGGATAAAACAACATTGTCTCCGGAAAAAAAGTCCATCATGTAGAGCGCCTCTGAAGTACCTTCAAGTGGCGGATCAGGTGATATTTTGAAACCCTCTGATAAGTTTCAAGGGTTTGTCAAGTTCTGCCTGGAGTCGGAACTTTAAATGAAAGATTTAAAGAGCATTCCCTTCAAACACCAATGAGGAACAACTGCATGTAAGACTTGTTGCAAGATATAAAAAACAAAAATCGGGAGTAGAAGACTATCCTTTTGAGGCACGGAGATGTTAATTTAAATTTTAAATTAGCGTATTTCAAGTGGTACAACGAGAGAAATAGAGAACAATGTAGAAAGATGTAGAAGTTAAGATTGCAGAAAAAAGTGCAAAAGGATTTTGAAAGTTTGTGGCATTTTTAGTACATTTGATGTGTTGGACGAGTGAACTAGTGCCTCCATAGTTTTATAACGTGAACAAAAAACAGACGTGAGATTCCCAGTTCTTACTGATGTATGCAAATGGAGTTTCGAGCACTCAGATATTGTTTCAGGGTACATTTGAGTATGCTTTTTGAATGTTTAACGGGTTTAGTCTCCCACGGTATGGTAAGGTACAGCATGAGAAGATTGATGGTCAAGCCATCGACCAAGGGTAAGGACAAGGAGGAGCCCCCCCCCCAATATGATGAGAGTGCTGCAGATAAACCTGCACCATAGTAGGGCCTGTCACAGCCGTATTCATACAAGAGCCCTGGATCAATAAGGACAACATGATCCAGAGACTCAGTCTGAAGAATTACACGTTATCCTATAAGGCTGAAGGTAGAATCAGCACTTGCACCATAATCAAAAACCAAATAGAGACATTTCTTGTGAATAATCACACAGGAGTATGACAAACCATTTTGTCTGACCTCGGCCTACTTCCCCTACTACTCCGAGGTGGTTATGTCGGAGAAACTAAAGGACTTAACAAGGCAGAAAGATCGGGTGCTGGTGCTGGGCTGTGATGCAAACGCCCCTCATACATAATAGAGAAGCGGTGATATTAACACAAGAGGTGAGTGTTTGTATGATTTCATTATAATTTCCAACCTTCATATTTACAATAGAGGGAATTCACCCACTTTTGTGGTGAAAAATAGGCAGGAGGTACTAGATATCATCTTAAACGACTAAACGTCGATTTCGGATCACCGATGGATACTCCTCAAGGTGAACTTTCAGAACAGGGTACTCGTATGTAGTATTTAAAGAAATCCTAGGAGGAGTCATTGGGTCAAGTATACAGAAGTGACAAATATACAACTGGATAGCCAATCAATCACCTGTGATAATATTGTTAACTTAGATAGGGCGGTAGAAAATATTAGGAAGGCGCTACCAATGGCGTCCGAAAAAACTCATCCGGCTAATAGAACACCTAAAAGGGCTCATCCAAAATGGTGGAATAGGGAAATAGGTTTAAAAAGGAAAGAGGTTAGGAAACTCTACAATAGGGCGAAGCTTTTCAGAACTGACAGTACATGGAATCAGTACTACGGATGTAAAAAAAACAAATCAAGTAAGTTAAAAATTGCTTCATGGCAGAAGTACTGCGAATCTATCGCGGTTCCTAGCTATCTGAGGAAAAATGACGAAACCTGGGCAACCAAGAGATTCTGGTAACATTCTGGTAATCCACTTTCCTGGATCCACATTATCAGATGACTCTGGCATGCTACGGCACACTGGGAACTGTCTCTCTCTCTCCGAAGAGGAAATAGGTGTTCTTATTAATACAGTCCTTTAAGCTGAACAAATATCCCCGTGTGGTAGGTATTCTACCGATTATGCTACAGAAAGCACCAGAGGTAGTAATCAAAAAATGTATGGAAAATCTTAGACCTAGTCTAAAAAAAGGTTACATACTAATAGCTTGGAGGAAAGTTACGGTGGTTTTTATACCTAAAGCTGGCAAACAGGGGCATATAACAACAAAAGATTTCAGACCAATAAGTCTGGCTGTCTTTTTTGATAATTTTGTCACGAGACAAAATTTTAAGTGGAGTTAAGATGTACGGGGTAGTGGCAAGAACCAAGCCCATAAATATATGGCGTTGAGTCACTGAAGGTTACTTGAAGTTCTGGCAGAGGTAAGTAGTCACCGTATACCACCTCAATATAGGTTATTAAAGGTACAATTAGAGTCCTTACCAATTTCTGCCGAGTTGCTATTGAGGTAATACTAGTTGTCAGCTAAAGCTTTCCCAAGCATCCATAAATGCGACCAATTACAAAGTTTGTTTCTACTTAAAACAAAACAAAGACTTGTTGCTGACTCTACAAGTTCAATCCTAATGTCAGAGAGCCATAAGTCCGGTGCAATCTTAATGTCAAATTTCTGAATTTCACTTCGCTGCGTTAAGTAACAATCCATTAACCACAGACCAATCATATATTTTTGACAATTATTAATGAATGCACAGAATAAAATGGGACCGAGAATCGATCCTTGTGGTACAGCTTGTCAGATTATTTTCCAACCCAATGGCAAATTTTTGAGATCTGTTGGAAAGATAACTTCAAAGAAGCTGGACAGCTTGTTTACTGAAGCCAAACAAATTATGTAGTTTGATGTCGAATTTGCTTTCAGCTCAGAAGCTTCAGGATTCCAGAGTTTTGGAGAGAATTAATTGAAAGCATGGGGTGGCAGGAAAAAGCTCAAAGCAGCAAAGTTCAACCGAATATAACAAGGATGATTATAAAAGATACGAAGTCGACCACCGTCGAGTGCACAGCTCCATCAGTGCACTCGCAATATTGTTGTGTGCTGTGCTACAAAAAAAAAAAAAACAAGCGCGCGTGCAAAAAAAAAAAATATACAAAAACAAAAAAAGTGCAGTGCAGTGTCAGTGAATATCACACAGTGCGGGTATCCCACCTCACCCGCTCTCCTAGTCGAAGTGCTGTTGCTTGCACTCAGTCACTGCCGTTACTGTATTTACCATACGGTACGGGCAGTGGCTGAGTGTATGTAACAACCGATGGATAGCGGGGCTGTGAGTGAAAATTTTGTTGGTGTACTGTTTCATATTGTTGTAAGGGCATAACACCTACAACAATTTGATTCGGTAAACCAACGTCAGAATTTCCACTACGCAGCCTTGCTTAGTATCGTCGGTGTTTGTGTTTTCTGTGTTTGTCTGTGATTATGACTAGGGAATTCAGGGTAGCCGTAGCCAATATACGTGGGCTAAAAAGTAATCACTTTTCTGCGTACGTCCACGTCTGTAAATACAGACCAGCTGTTTTGGCACTTAGTGAAACACAGGTAGATCCCCGCCCACACCTCTCAGATCATTCTGATCTGAAGCTACCTGTCTACGAACTAGTGCCATTATTCTTCTCTCACCGGGTCTCGCCATTTATGTATGTGCGTAGTGATGTAGCTTACCAAACTCCACCACAATGTGATCCATGTACCAATCCGGAATTCAACTTCATGTGGTTAAAATTCCATCTCCGTAAGCAAATTATACACTACTGCTTTATTTATAGAAGCCCCAAACTGGACAGCAATTCAGCCTTTAACGAGTTTGATGCGCTGTGTGACTCCATTCAAAGAATTGTATCCCTGTATCCTTATACTGAAATCGTTATTACGGGCGACTTCAATATACACAATTCTGGGTGGCTTCGACATTCTGGACAGACAACACCCGAAGGACGGTGTGTTGAGATCTTCGCTGCGGAAAACAACCTAACGCAGCTTGTAAATGAGCCCACGCGAATACCAGACGTTGATAGTCATACCGCCAACACCCTGGACTTGTTTTTAACTTCTCACCCTGATAAGTACACCATTGATGTGCTCTCCCCTCTAGGCTCGTCGGACCATTGTGTCATATCAGCTAATTTCTCGTACACCGACCACACAGTTAGAGAAAAAATTCCTAAAAGAACCGTATGGCAATACGAGAAAGCCACCTGGAGCGGTCTTAACAGCTTCTTTAGGAATTTTAACTGGTCGTTATGCTTCCTCGATAACGACGTGGATGCCGCTGCTGATATGATTACAGACACCATTCTCTTTGGAATGAGATCCTTTATTCCTCATCGGATGAAGAGTATCAAACCAAAAGAAAAGGCATGGTACGACTCGAGCTGTAAAGAGGCCGTCAGGGTTAGAGAAATGTTTTTTCGGTCGTACAAGACCAACCCGACAGAGGAAAACCGAAAAAAGTTCAAACGAGCCAGAAATGACTGCAACGCCTTTCTTAAGCGTGTGAAATTCCTATACGACCAAAAACTGAGGCAAAAAATACTGCAATGTCCCAAAGGCAGTAACAATTTTTGGTCGTTCGTCAAAAGCATTAGAAATTCCGCCTCATCCTCCATCCCAACGCTCATTTACAATGACATTCCAGCTGTCAGCTCTTTGGATAAGGCCAATCTGCTTGCTGCACACTTTGCGGCCAGCTCAACACTCCCAGATTGTGCTTTGTCTCCGCCTACACTTGAGTGCGTCGAATCTTCAATGGGACGAATCTACTTTCGCACTCGTGTAGTAGCAAGAGTACTTAAAGATCTCAACATACATAAATCCGCTGGTCCAGATGGTATATCTCCCCTTCTTCTGAAGAGGTGTTCTTCCACGTTGGCAAAACCACTGAGTAAGCTTTTTCATCAATCCTACACTTTAGGACTCTTCCTGAGCAGATGGAAAACAGCATTTGTCCAGCCCGTCCCTAAAAAAGGCGAATCATCTTCTCTCTCCTCCTACAGACCCATTGCACTTACGTCCCTTCTTTCCAAGGTCATGGAAACACTGATAAATCGTCAGCTCATGAAATATCTCGAAACACGAAAACTTCTCAATGACCGGCAGTACGGTTTTCGTAGCAACAGGTCCACTGGTGATTTGATGGCATGTCTCACCGAAAAGTGGAACCAAAGCGTACATCAATCTGGCGAAAGCAAGATAGTTGCACTTGATATTTCTAAGGCATTTGACAGAGTTTGGCATCAGGCTCTTTTGTCGAAAATGCGTGCATTTGGGATCGACGACTCTCTTCTTCAATGGATTAGAAATTACCTTTCGGAACGTTCAATTCAAGTTGTCTTGGACGGTTTCAAGTCTGATATTCACAAAATAAATGCTGGTGTGCCCCAGGGCTCTGTTCTGTCACCGACACTCTTTTTAATTTTCATTAACGATCTCTTGTCTGCTACTTCTAATCCAATATATTCCTTTGCTGATGACAGTACTCTCTGCTTTTCATATTCGTTCCCGGACTCACGGCCCTGCTCTTCGGCTGTAGAACGAGAACGGCAGCTTATGCTAAGCTCATTAAATTCCGATATCAACAGCATAACCAATTGGGGAACTATCAATAGAGTGGAATTTAATGCTTCCAAAACACAATGCTGTCTGCTGTCTTTAAAGCGAAATTTAAACACCCAGCCATTATCTATGAATGGCACTTGCATCGTCGAAACCGAAAAACTTTCCATTCTCGGTATGTGTGTCAATGACAACTTACGTTGGAATGACCACATATTTGATGTCGCCAAAAATGCTGCGAAATGTCTAGGTTTCCTCAAGCGATGTAAGAAATATTTTACCCCTCTGATCTGGCCCCAATATATAAAGCATTCATCCGCCCAAAATTGGAATACAATGCCCATATCGGGTCAGGTGTTCCTAAAACATCTCTGCACCTGATAGATAGGATTCAAAACCGTGCAATAAAACTTATAGATTATACTAATACCAGTCAATCAATTGAGACGCTCGAACACCGACGTAATGTCTCCTGTCTCACTTTGTTTTATCGCTACTTCCACCACCAGTGCTCCACTGAAATCGCCAGTAGCATTCCGCCCATTCAAACTTTCAACCGTAATACCCGTCTCGCTATGAATGCTCATCAGTATACCCTCAAGCCCATTTTCGGACGTACTCTAAAATATCGTGATTCGTTCCTAAGCCGTACAACTCGCTTATGGAATGCCCTGCCGATCTCTGTATTTCCTGGTCGTTATAACTTGCAAACATTTAAAAACAATGTACATCGGTACCTCTCTTTTCTTCCTCCCTAAATTTCCTTTGCCCGCGCTGTGTACAATCACCTTAAGGGTACTCAAACCCCTTGAGCGCGCGCTCATTATAAAAAAAAAAAAAAAAACCAGTGAATACTGATACACCGAAATGTAACTCCAAACTCGAGAAGAAACAAATTGTTTGTTTTAAATGCAAGCACAAGTGTCGCACGGGAAGCGTAACTCTTCGGAAAATGGATGGAGACAAAACCGTAGTGGACTATCTGGTGTATCTTGTGTCGGAGAAAGGAGTATAACCAGACATGAGGAAAGTGAAATTATGATATCTTTTATCAAATGTGAAATGCGAGCTTTCTATAAGGAGCAGATCTAGATGGTACGGTGATTGGAAAGAACTGGCTCAAAGTTGTGGAATGGAACTGGATCTCAATCGGGAGAAACTACTAAGTTGGAAGCCGATTCTCACAGAGCTTATCGATAAACTAGATCAGTAGTTTCGACAAAATGCTGTTAGGACGCTGCGGAATCAATCCGTAGAAGAGTATATTACATTATTAAGTTACAACACTCGAAATGACTATTTTCGGGGCGAGTATAAGTTAAAAATGGAAACCTTGCATGCAGTTGTTTTGATTCCTGGAACTTTGTCGGGGTGTGTGACGTTTTTCTGTTTCGATTCTTGGAATCGAATTGATATGTCGGAATTCTTGTGTTAATTTATACAGCACATCAAATTTCAATGATGTTGAATCTACGAGGGCAACTGATCCATTTCAATTGTATACTACTCAGAAATGATTTACCCGTCGTTTGTGGCATATGTATGAGTAACAGAGGCGAGATTGAGGACGTTTTTCATTTCATAGGAAGATTCCGGTATACAAGCAAACATTTCATGGGAAATGATTAATCATCAGACGAACAAGTATTCGGCTACCTTAGCGAGATGAATGTTCCTATATTGTATGCGTTTTACAAGACTGCATTATATTATAATTCGATAATTATCGAAGAAATATTTTAACGGAAAACTTGTAAATCATTTTTAAAAGAAATTACACTTTAATTTAATTATTTAATGAAATTAAACTCAAGAATTATTATTCAATTAAAAAAGAAGTCTGAGTTACTCGTATTATAAGATTTAAATTTAATTAGACGATTATTACAGGTACATATTAAAATTAAATAAATTAAGTAAAGTAATCGACAAACAGCAACGCTGTGCTTAAATATGATTTTGTTCGCTTATAAATGATTCAAACGACATTGTTCGAATAAAAAATCTTAACTAACTAACTAGCTAATAATATACGGAACACTCTAAATATTTTACAAACGTACAATATTTTTTTTGATAAATTCCCAAATACATAGTCTTAAAACGGGTGGTAAGAAATGTATCAATAATTATTATAGACCTATCTCTCAGCTCCCAGTTTTTTCTAAAATTTCCAAAAAAGTTATCAAAAGTAGATTCATACTTCTTCTTGAAAATTTTTTATTTTTTAGTTCAAATTAGTATGGGCTTAGAGTCATAAATTGGGCTAAAGATGGACTATTAAATCATTGTTCTCAAGTCTATGGAAGTACGATATGAACAGTAATAAATATACTGCTGCTTTGTATTATACATATATTGATATACATACTCGTATATTGATATAAGGAATGGACCATCTTATATATAAATGAGAGAAATCTAGCTTTAAGGGTTTCATTCCTGGTTTGTTTGCTTCTCTTCTTGAAGGTAGAAAGCAAAGAGTTAAAAATTGGAAATTTTTAGTGATAACCGAGATAAAAATATTGGGATACCTCAAGGATTAGTTCTTGGTCCTACTTTATTTCTTATACATATGTATATCAATACAATATTTACTTTAAATTTAAAAATAAATGAAATTGGTTTTGTTGACCATATAGACTGCGTATTCTAGTTCATCTGTCTTAGACCTCACTGCTGATGCAAATCACGATTTAGAGTTACTTAGACATTGGTTCGGATATCAGAAACTTGTTATAAGTGAAAGAACAAAAATAATGTTTTTCATCCTACGTTTTCTTGATCGGAATACTCCAGTACTTATTCAGCATAGCAGTGACTGCAAAAATCTATCTTTGAGCAATATTATTTCTTGCGTTTCTAGTTACTCTCAAATAAATGATCTGGATGTAGGTTGTTCTTCTATGTGTTTCTCTAACGTGTATGTAACTGACTGCTTTCAACTACATATTAAATGTTTCACTTAAAAAATCTTTGCTGTCGGAAACTTCTTGAAATTTTTATTATGACGTAGTTCATTCTGGGCTACAGTATGGTATAGTTGGTAGGGGTGGCATTTTTAAAAGTTACTCAAATTATATTTTAAGGACGATTTCTGAGGTTATCTTTCGAATCATAATATACTATCTGCTTGTACATTGCGCAGTAGTGGGCGAAGTCTTGCAATCATTCCACTCTACAATACTCAACACTTTTTTAATTTTTACGAGTAAACATCATTTTATATACTACATATGTAGAATCAGCGCTTGTTTCAGTAGGTTTGCAGGCAGGTGTTCATTGCATTGTACTGACGCAATGTCTGCTAATGTGGGAATATTTGGTTAGTTACGCCAGTAGTGTTTTATGGAATAATACAAAAGGAAAATCGAAGCAGTGAATAGGTTTTATGCAGTCAGAGTGATCACCGCATTCCGTACGATCTTTGACGAGGCGGCGTGCGTTACCGCAGGAAAGCTTCCAATTGATATACTTGCAGAAGAGCTGCAGAAAAGGTTCATAAAGAACAGGCAAGAGGCGCGGCTCCCGCATAGTGACACCGACGCAACGAAAAGAAACGCGAGTTTAAGGCAGTGGCAACAACGTCACAGACTCTCGTCCAAAGGCCGATGGCCTTTTCCGACTATCGAAACTTTCCGGTCATATCTACACCGTTTTAAAAACGATGAGCCCCCTCTCTGTCCATTTTGTAGTAATACCCCTGAAGATGCGGAGAATGTATTCTTCCTCTGCCCAGGATTCCAATCACAAAGGTATACTCTTCGGAGAATTCTGGACGAAACACCGGCTCCCGAGAACATGGTAAGTCCCATGTTAGAATCGGAAAAAAAATGGAACACTATGAGCCTCTTCGCGTGGAATATATGCCAAGATCTAAAACGCCTAGAGCGAGAAAGGGGAGAGCGCGAGGATAACACACGAAACTACTCAGCTTCCACTTACGGTTCCACTCTAAGTGGAACAGTTGCTAAATATATCATCAAGTTAATTTACACAAATAATTTAGTTTCCCCATTAGATGTTGGATGACACCCATAGAGTGAAATAACCACTGAACCGAAAAATCTTTCTCTCTCTTTCTATCCAATTTTCCTCCTGAGTGTTAAGTTCGTCAAAAAAACAAGCCCGACTCAAGGCTCAGCGTACAAGAAGGAGACCAGACTTCCAACAATGCCTGGGCACTTTTAAACTGGCAAGGCGCAATTCAAATAGAGTCATAAAGGAGAGCAAAACCACTGCTGCCGGCATGAAACAATGTAGGCGACAACAAGGCGCCTAGACCCAACGGCATCTCGAACAATGCAATAAGAGCGGCTATAAAAAAGAGGCCAGATCTGTTTATTATGACGAACTTTTCCCGTTTGCATCGTCAATCTTGAATGGTTCGCTTCGCCTGACAGCAGAGTTTGTGTCATCTTCACCGTTTAGCAGTCTGCAGTCTGCAGAAACAATTTTTCCATATCCTCAGCACCGACTGTGGCTCTACTACAAGGTTTCCTTGTTCATCTCTACAGGTTTCCGTTCGGGACTTATTGCCCTGACACGTTCTTTTTACCTTTTGGTAAAACTTCTGAATATTATTCTTGGAGTAGCACCTCTCTATTTCCTCGATCGCGCGCTGCTCATGCTCTTTCGCTTTTCTCCGGAAAAGCCGATGTTCTTCCCTTTTGCTCGCAGAGCTCACGAGCCGCTCTCGTCCTTATGTGCAGCGCCGCTTTGTAGGCATATTGTTTATGTTGCATTTGCTTGCCGGCACTCTTCATCTATCCAGGAGTTTCGTGGTGGTGGGCGGGTGAAACCCAGCACGTCAGTTGCGGCATTTCTGATGGCATTTCGGCATATAAACCACTGGTATTCAGCACTTGATGCTGGCTGTAAGGGACTTCTCGAGAGGTTAAGGGATATGCGATCGGTTCTGGCGGCTTGTTACGATTGCAACCGTTCAACATTAAATCTCCTCATAATATTTCCCCGTTGTTGTGGCGTCTGAAAAAACGTAGACGTACCTTGGCTGCAACTAGGTAGTGGGCCGAGTCTATGTTGGCCGCTCGGAATGTTCGGACATTTAAAATACTTGAGGAGTGCCTTACGTCGATCGCAGAATGATCAATCTGGTTGACAGTTTGCTGATCGCCGAGGACGATTTTAACATCATACATCGGACATTGCTCGTAGGTTTTGTCTAGGAGCTCGTAGAAACTTTCTTTGGTATCATCATCCTTTTCTTCTCTTGGGGCGTGAGCGCATGCAAGGCTGATGTTAACGAATTTTATTTTGATACGGATTGTATTAAGGCGTTCCATCACGTGCAGATGGACTCACTTCTTGCATGAGTCTGCCGCTTACAACATACCCGCATCCTTCAAGTAGACGCTGCTTATGTTGAATATATATATTTTTTTCTTTTGCCCGGCCTATACCACCGCGCTTCCCGGATGGCGATGATATCTGTTTTATAGCAGTCTTTAGATATCATTGTGATATGGTGACATGGCACACACATGATTGTTAGTCATACGCACTTGAGTGTTAAGAGCTTTAAAAGCAAAAAAAAAACAATATATCAATGTTTTTTTTGAATTGAAGAAGAAAATATTAAATAAATAAAATATCTGAAGCAACGAAGAAGACGCTATACAAGTCCCTCATCATCCCCGTCCTCTTAGGAATATGGTGCAAAGGCATGAACACTCTCAGGGCAGATGTAAGCACTCTTGGATACTTTTAGTAAAAGATCTTCAATACGTTGACGGAGTGCGAAGAAGGTAGCTCAATGAAGAACTTTACTGTCTGTAAGCTATTAGGTAGGTACATCTGACATCTAACTTTGTCCGATTGTGTTGATTCATAATTCTTTCAATTTTCACTTTGCATAGTTTTTCAAATAAATAAAATAAGAAAATTAAAAATCTCCTCAGCATATTCCTGAGAATAAAAAAAAACTTCAAATCCTTTATCATTGCATTTTAATGCCTTTACCAAGTTGTTCGTCTAGATCCTTCTGGAGGGGATGAAAGAGGGGAATTCACTTATTCGAAATACAATAACTCATTCATTAAGATTATTCTCTGTTTTCTAGTCACAGAGCGTAGCTAAGGACCAAATTTTCAATTCAAACCGAAAAGTTTCGAGAAAAACTTTTCGTCACTTCGTTATGGGATTCCTCCTTCCAACCAGGAATTCCTTCTCTGACTTTCAGTACCAGCATCACTATCGCCATCATCACTGCCGCCGCCGCCGCCAGCGACAGCTACTTGTACTTTCAGATTCATTAATGTCATTTCGCTGCAGTAGTACAATAGTTAAAAATTGTTCACAGCGAGAAGAATGGCAAAATTGAAACTATCACACACAGGCTAACTGGAAACCGGTAACCTCCTAACAAAACACATGTATATCCCTTCCAAGAACTTGATGCATAATACGAGTATGTATTTATAATACATAACAGCATTTACCAAGCGGGAGGGCGGTTAGATGCACTTAAACCCCTGACATACATCTTGATCTTGAGCTGGCGTGTATTTTCATCCTGCATTCAACACGTCCTTCGACGATGATGCATCTGAAAAGTTGAAGTTTCATGTGGATTTGATTTTTCTCTTTATTTCTTCAGGATTCTCTTTTTTGTTGTTGTTGATGCTGCACTTCTTTAATCTTGAATGAAAGAAAACTGAGAAACTCAGAAAGATGGGTGCGACAAAATGTATGTGTGTGTGGGTAAAAAAAATGTATGACGGTAAGTGACATAGACTTGAGGGAAGGAATTTAAAGTGATTTCCTTGCTGAGAAGAGTTGCCATGTGCTTCAGAGCTACTTGGATGGAATGGAAGCAATGACGATGAAATCACGTCATCATCGCAGCATCGTGTACTCGTAGTCTGCTCATTGGTTAATGGTGAAGGACATCCTTGACAACTGTGTGCAGGACAAGTAGATACGGTTCCATTAGCCAGAGGTTTATTGGACAATTGATACGATGTGTGCTTTTTCCCTTTTCTACTGCAAAATTAAATAAAAAAGAGAAAAAAAATCTTTTCCTGCTAAAAAGGAGACGATGGAAAAGGAAATTTACTAATGGCATGGTGGAGGACGATATTATGCTCCTCATAAATATGAGATTGTGTGTGAAGGATTATTTTGCATTTTAAGCAAAGTTCGTCTTAAGAAATCAGTTTCCGCAAATGCGTGTGAAAGAATCGAATGATTTGCGAAAAGAAATGAATATTTCCTGGAAAGGCAAGTAAAATAGGAGAAATAGCAGGAGATACATTAGACTTGTTAATCAGGCTGTAAAGATAAGGACTTGTGTATTTTGTGTATATAAATAGTCCAATAATAGGCTAGCCTATTCAAAATCCTGGCGATGCACATACGGGTATTTGCCCTGAAAAATCGCTCAAAAATATTTTCTTGTCCTAATGAAGTGATACTTGCAATACAGTATCTTTTATATATTTAGATCTTATTTTATTAATGCCAAAAATTAGTATGGAATGAAATATGAAAGGGTCTTAAATTTGTTATTAGAGGATTTTAAGGATCCTGCAGATAGTATGAAAAACAGAATTATTTATTATTTCCGACTGCCAATAATGTTTTTTAAACCTGTTAAGAACATCCATGTTGCACTCCGTCCTAGAAAACTTGCTCGCAAAATTTAACCGGTATAATCTGAAATGCTTGTTTCGTGCTTCTGTTGCTTCTTCGGATAGCTGCCCAATCGGTAGGAGAGCATTTCGAATAACTTCTAATCCATGCAGACGAATTTATTTCAGCAACTACTTGCGGATTGTTGAAAAAACTTCGGCTTCTATTGCCGTCATTAGTGTTCCCAAAACCAGGTTTTGGTACATCAACAATGAACCCTAGTTTGGTTTTAAACTTTTCTTTCTTTTAGAATAATTTTTTCTGAAAGCGTCCTTAGCTGCGATTTTTTTAACGGAATCTTGTAAGCAAGATGAAGAATGAACCTTTAAGCTTTTCCTCCGTGCAAGACGTTTTATTAAGTGATCCAATTTAGCTTCAAAATAATTTTCTTCATACTCATTCATAACATCATATAACTGCCGTTTAGATAAAATACAGAAGCCAGACGATCCTTCAAGCAAAGGAATTTATTTTATGATAAGCAATTTTTGAATTTTCATTAAACTAGACACACATAAGGGACGATAAAATCTAGAGGGGCAGTTATGGGCAGCATTGTTTTTTTCTACTTCTTCCTGACAGCTTTCTCTAAAAGCTGATACTAAAAAAGTTAGCGAATAACACCGAATTATATAACAAAAGTTCCATTTAAAAAAAAAATAAAATGCCCACTTACACACATTTCAAATAAATCCAATTAAATTAAAGCTCCAATAATTATACAAATTACTTCATAATAAAGTACACATCTGCAGCTGATTCCTTCATAGCAAAAAAGACTATACACAATATTAAAAACAATAAAAGCTTAATTATTTAGCAGTGAGATTTTTCACACAAATCAACAGATTTACAATGCAAACTTACGATCGATGACTTTCAACTAATGCTGTGGCGCAGTGTATGCATAGAAACGAAAAAAAAAAAAAAAAAACAACGGTTCATTGTTTAATGGGTATTTAACTACATCTAGGAAAAAAAACTTTTCAACTCTACATTTTGAAACATAGATTTTTGAGCGGTTTTTCGAGGCAAATACTTCTATGTGCGATGGCTTGTGTTATGACTATGGCCGGATCGGATGCTGCTTTATATCCACCAGGACACGGACTTGCCAAACTTAAGCCCTTTTCTTTTTTTGTTAATATTTGCTATTCGCGCGAACTCAGGGATTTAAATACTCTTAAAATGCTTGCTCACACCCATCGCGGGCGAAGGAAAATCAGAGAGAAAAGAAAGAGAGGTACCGATGAATGTTGGTTTTAAATATTTGATGGTTATAATGACTAGGAAATAAAGAGCTAGGCAGGGCATTCCATAAGCAAGTTGTACGACTTAGGAATGAATCATGATATTTTAGAGTACGTCCGAAAGTAGGCTTGAGGATGTACTGATGCGCATTCATAATGAGACGGGTGTTACGGTTAAAAATTTGAAGGGGTGGAATGCTACTAGTGATTTCTATGGAGCACTGGTGGTGGAAATATCAATGAAACAGAGTGAGACACGATATAATACGCCGGTGGTCGAGGGTCTCTATTGTCTGAGTGATATTAGTAACATCTATGAGTTTTATCGCACGTTTTTAAATCATATTTAGCAGGTGCAGAGATGAGGATACGAATACCGATACCACATCACTACAATCGATGTGAATGCAGCTAGCCACAGAGCTAGCACCGAGCAAACCGATCGATGGGTGGAGAGGTGACGATCCCTTTCATTGTAGCACCTCAAAGAGGGAGCAACAAAGGAGCAACAGTGGTGTGTAGGCGGACGGCCAGCTTAATCAAGCACACCCCAACGACGTACTAACTATAAAAGTCAGGTTAGATGGATGAAGGGACGACAACCCCTTTATAAGACAGCACCCCACTGATGGAGCACCGAAGGAACAGCAGAGGCATGTAGGCGGACGGGCAATAAATACGATAGCCTAAAACGAGGGAACGAAGAAACACACAACAACAAACAACACCAACAAGCAACAACCAAGAAACAACGACAAATAACAGAAATACGCAACCGGCCGTGGTCAGAGGGCAGAAGGGCCCACAAACAAAATAATAAAACAAATAAATAATTGTCCCCATTCAGCAAATCTGAGCGGCGATCTACCCGAGTAGTTACGGACCTGCGATAAAAAAAAAAAATTGCACAGGCACTGTACTTGGCACTGTACTTGATTGGCGGCGATCCAGAGGATGGCTGAATCGTGATGGAATCCCTTTTAGATTGTATATCAATCCCTTTTAGATTGTATCTACACTTTTTTGCTTTCGTCCCAACACTCTAGCAACCTTTCTATCGAGTTTCCTTCTTCTTCGCGTTTGTTTTATTTTGTAATAATAATAATTCTATGGGGCAAGTTACCCGGGCAACAGGAAAGAAAGAAGCACTGCTTTTCGCAAGTTCCACTAAAAATTTAATGTGAGGGGAAACAGGCGCAGTTAGGATCCACAACTTCCATAAACTCTCTCAGTGGAATTGCCAGTTATGACTGGGACTGGAAAAGCACTCCGAGACCATAGATGGCAAACTTGCCAGATATTGGAAAACCAAAACCCAATTTCTACTGATCGCCTCTATCTATGTGACCCTGTCTGTGATCTACGTGTGAACTGTCATCAATGGCAATTACTCTCGCGTTTTAGAAAAACCCGCCAATTTTATTCAAAAAACGTCATCCACATTATACACACGCGTGCAAATCGCTCTCATTCTTGCAAATTTATTTGTAAATTGTGAGATGTACAAAAATGTATAAAGTGTTGGTAATTCACTTACAGTGTGTCTTTGCGAAAGTTAAGGGTTTGCAAAGGTATTACTAGAGTTTGCCATCTAGGTTATTTCATTTACGTCCGAGACAGTTTAGTTTAGTATGAATGCGAAAAATGGAATGATTCATACCCAGTTTACACGACAGGTCAATGTGCGTTGAAGCAATACGCATTGGTTCAATACGCTCATATAAACACCACTTCAAACCGCATTAAAATATTCGACACGCATACGTTCATTCCTGCTTATAAAACGCATTGAAAATTTGTAACCGCTTTGAAATATCATATAAACATTTTCTAATCGCATTGAAACATTTTATTCTCTCGCGCTCTCATCATTTTTTCATCATCGGGCAGGTATTAGTTGTGTATTTAAAATTGCAAACGAAATATTTGGATAGACAAAGAAATAAGAACAATGGATCAGTATTAGTGTCAAGTGTCAGTTCAGTCAGCTGTTTGTTAAACTTCTCTCAATTTTCTCTCGCTCATTTTTGATAATTTCATATAAAAACCAGCATTTCTACGAGTATTGCTTCAAAGCACATTGAGCTGTCGGATAAACTGCGTATCAGAGGCATAGCTGGACACGGGTGCATACACCGGCAAATCTTCCTATCTTTATATTTCGAGAATAAATGGTAGAAAATCAGTTTTCTTTATTTTTTTCTTTTTTTTCTTTCGTGGAACTTTTTTTTGGGAAAGATTTTCCTCTCTTGGATTTCGTGATTCCTAATAAGGAAAGAAATCACGTGGCGCTCAACTTCGTTTTTGTTTCTTTCTCGCCAGACGTAGCTGCCATTAAAGTGCTACCTGGAAGAACCCATTGCTGCGATAGCTAGATAACAGAGTGTTATTTTTTGAGTCGGGGCGACTTAACCGTTGTAGTCAACATTCCGTCCTTCGGGCGTTGTCTGTCCAGAATGTCGAAGCCACCCAGAATTGTGTACGCCCGTAATGACGATTCCAGTATGAGGATATAGGGATACAATTCTTTGTATGGAGTCAGACAGGGCATCAAACTCGTTAAAGGTCGAATTACTGTCCACTTTGGGGCTTCTGTTAATAAAGCAATAGTGGACAATTTGCTTACGGAGATGAAATTTCAACCACATGAAATTGAATTCCGGATTGGAACACGGACTACATTGTGGTGAAGTTTGGTAAGCTGCATTACTACGCACGTAAATGGTGAGACCGCGGTAAGTGAAGAATAATGACACCAGTTCGTAGCCAGCTAGCTTCAGATTAGAGTGATCTGAGAGGTGTGGCGGGGATCCACCAGTGTTTCACTAAGTTCCAAAACAGCTGGCCTGTATTTACAGACGTGGACATACGCAGAAAAGTGATTACTTTTTAGTCCATGAATATTGGCTACATCCACTCTAAATTCCGGAGTCATTATAAAGAAAAGACGAACACAAAAAAAAACAAACATCGACGATACTAAGCACAGCTGTGAAATAAAAATTCAATCAAATTGTTGAGGTGTTACAAGTATGCTCTTACAACAGTAGAAAAAAGCACACCTACAAAATGCATACCCACAACCCGCTATCTATCGGTTGTTACATACTCACGCTATATGACAATGTAATACAGCACCGGCATGACCAGGGGTAGGAAAGTTGGGATGCCCGCACTATGGATGTTGTTTGCACTAGACTCGCGGCTTTTTTTTTGTTCTCCACACGAGAAGCGAATTTTAGAAGTGCACTTGTACGTGTGCACTTGTCGATGGCTGTCAGTAAACTGTCAGTACAAGGTTTTTAGGTTTTAAAAGTAAACAGCAGTCTACGTTGAGTTGCGGAATGTGTCTTCGTTGTCTACGTGTTTTTACCGAGGTATCATGCTGTCCATCGTTCGTTTTATGGCCTTGTCCATTTGTTTAAGGTGTTTGTCAATCTCCTCGTTTGACAAGTTCCTGTTGGACAGTGAATAGAGCGAGTTTGTAGAGAGTGCTGTCCTCAATTTTCTTGAGAAGTGTGTCCAACGTACCGTACTATAAATTTAGAAATTTCATTAAGAACGGTTATTTCGGTAATGAGACCACAATGGTCACTGTCATACACGAACGTGGGCAGAAAATTCAAAGTACGTTGGTTCGTGCCTGTCAGTTATATTCGTATGTCAACTAACAGGAGATCCAGATAAGATCCGTGTCTGGGAAATTACGGACTATCCGTCACTTTAAGGCCGAGTCGATTCATAACACTTGACCCCACCAATTGAGTAGTAGATTCCATTTAGTGTTTGACGCATTATTTCTCCAATCTCTATGTTTGCCGTTAAAAATTCCACCGATTATGAAACAATTCTCACCCGATTCCAGTTTGATTGAGCAGCTTCAGGAGAATAGACAGAGAACATACACAACAATATTCCACTGCGGGGAGGGCTGTACTGAATTTATGTATATTCAGCGCTGTGACCTTAAGCGTTCTCTCCGCCATGTTCATACACATTAGGTACAACTGGACGTGTATTAGTCCCGGCAGCAGAGCGTAGATTTGGTCCACACTCGTAGCCTGTTCCTGTACAATTAACTATACTCAATATTGAGTCTCTCTGTCTCTAGACTATGTATCATTTTTTTTTTATTTATACCAAATACAATATTTGCAACATGGCAGATTTAGTAGAAAACTTAAGCAATATAGATTAATACTGACCACATTTTTCATTAATCTTAAGATCGCATATGACAGTATATATAGAAATAAGCTATACAGCACCATATTAAGTTGTAGCTTCAGATTAACCAGACAAAATTCTCGCTATTCTCTAAGATTTAAAGTAATCTTACCGGACCTTGGATGACAGAAAAGGGTTCAATATGGCTTTAGTTTCCAGTTTTTTATCTAGGTGTTTCGATATAGATTCTAAGATACAGGAAACGCTTACTTCCTGTAAGGATTTCAATCCATTTGCAAAGTAATTTAGATCATATAGAGTATGTCCGTTTGCGGGTATGATATGGAGCAGGCTGTGCATGTTCATGGCGCTATTCTGTTTTGTTATTCTGTCGTTTCAGTCGTCAGTCTTAAGACACTGATCATATGTAGTTTGTTTCCAAGAGTTTGTAAAGCTCGCTTCTTTGGTAGGGCCGTCCGTTGCGGAATGCGTACAAATAACGATGATGTTGGTAATTTTGGTTGTCATGTGGATTGAAGCAAGTGGTTCGCTTACATGTCTCGAGCACATGACTTTCTTCTAAAGTCTGCTTAAAATTGTTTTTGGCTTTCATGCCTCCTTTGTTCTATCGTATTAATTGAATTTGGATCTATTTTCTTGATAGACTTCTGTGCCCCTATCAGGCTTTCGGGACACGACTATATCTGGAATAGGAAACAATTATTCATATCTCACTTTGAATCTCATCCACATAGGAGGATGGATCAAAAGGTCAGATCTTCGAACAGCAACAGCAACAGCAACAGCAACAGCAACAGCAACAGCAACAGCAACAGCAACAGCAACAGCAACAGCAACAGCAACAGCAACAGCAACAGCAACAGCAACAGCAACAGCAACAGCAACAGCAACAGCAACAGCAACAGCAACAGCAACAGCAACAGCAACAGCAACAGCAACAGCAACAGCAACAGCAACAGCAACAGCAACAGCAACAGCAACAGCAACAGCAACAGCAACAGCAACAGCAACAGCAACAGCAACAGCAACAGCAACAGCAACAGCAACAGTAACAGCAACAGCAACATTTAAAACCATGCACATGACTGAACACTTCGTGATGCATTATTTTTTGACAAAATGTTTTTTCATCGCTTACTTACAATTTTGATGCTTAGGTACATGAACTGTTGAATGGGCTTGGCAAGTCCTTAAAGTCAATAACATTTTATCAAAAAAAAAAAAAAACTTAAACCGAAACTTTGCTTAACAAATAAAACTTTTTTAATCAGACTGTGATATGGCAATTTGTTTCGGTATTTTAATTTCCCCAAGCTACCTTTTTGTCGAGTTTGACAGTGCTAAGCCCGTTCAAAATTAGACAGGCAAGAATGAGGAAAAAACATACTCTCAAGCATTTTTTTTGTTGAATTTGTTCACTTTAAAAGAGGTAAAAAGACCTTGTGCTTTTAGAAAATTTCACCCTTTAGCAGAAAGGGGTAACTCCTTTCTTAGTGATGGAAGGAGTTCATTTGCCAGCCTCAGTCACCCTCCATTCAGTGCTATAACTTATTTACAAGAGCATATCTCTGAATGTAATTACCGCTTTGACTTATTCAATATAAACGCCTCTGCTTCAATTATCTGACACATTTACAAAATTTCTGAAGTCAACGGCAGTTAAATAATTCCTCTTCACTTCCTCGTAATGGCGAGCCTCCATGGGCATCGTCATTTGCATGAGGCAAATTATTTGCCGGGTGTCTGAAATTGAATCCACCCGAGCGGCGGTGATGGTGACCCTGACGCTAAAAAAGCGCTTGAGCTACGACTGACTACAAGTACGAAATGAGAATATTGAAGATTTAATATTTAACGAAATGAACCGGAAACTGATGTTCATTAACGTCGGGGTACGGAGCAAAAAAATCATTATCATTATCAGCATTTTCGGTCGCATCTCGGACCTCCCCACCACTTGTCCGTGAGAAAAGTAAATAGAATTAAGAAAAACAAGCAACTTTGTCAAATACAACCGACTGCGAATGAAAATCTCCATCCCTTCAAGCTGAAGACGCCTGCCTTCGAATATAGCCGAATGGTGTCGAATGATTAATGAATAAATGAAGGGTATGGCGACGGTACTTGTAATACCAAGTAAGACAGGATTTACATATCCTAGACCCTTCGAACAAATCCCCGTTTAGTGTCCATTTACGATCGCAAATCAAGCGAAACTTGAGGTATTGGACGTATTGACAGACAGAGACGTCCTGGTGGGTGGTATTAGGTCAACCTCTCCAGGTTAGTTTTGGATTTCATTCATCCAGAATTTTGGGAGCCAGATCTTAAGGGACTCAAGTTTCTGCACTCGACTGAGGGGAATTATTTTTTAATTTTCAATAAAACGCGAAAATTTAATCTTTCTTGCCTGTGGGAAAGAGTCCCGTTAGAATTTCGATAAATTATGGCCGAGGATTACTTTTGATTACTCGATGGTTGGTGTGTATTCACACAGCGTCTCTTATTCGACAACCATGGCGCTGGCACTGGTTACTCCGATAGTGGTGGTGCTGACATAGTGTCCTTTGCCATTGAAATAAAAATTTAATGTTGAAGGTCCTTTTTCCATACTCGTGAAGTAAGGAGAAAAAACTGTTCTTCTGAAAAGACAATTCGTCTTGTCGTCGCGGTCGGAGGGTCGGGTTTGCTGGTCCCGTATTCTGTACGATTCTGTACAGCTCCATCCAATTTTATGAGGTAGAATTTGTTAGATTTTAATTTCTTTTCATCTGCAAGCGCGTGTAATTAATTGTCGTCCCATGTGCGGAGGAAGAGCTGTCACTGCTGCTGCTGCGAATTGAGCTACAGGAAAGAAAAGTACGATACAAAACGAGTACAAGATTGAAACGCGTTTCTTTTTCAATTTACTTTTTTTTCTTTTTCTGAAACAGAAAAAAACTTTGTCCTGATGATAAGAACTGGAAACTGAAAACTGAAAACCAGATGAACAAAAACTATAAAATCCTTGAAGGCATTGTTTTTTGGATTCCATTATTCGAAGAAAGAAAGTTTGAGCTTGACAGCGACAAGTGTGCACTGTGGAACAATGCCTTTGGCTGCATGCAAATTTAAGAAGCTATTGTATTGCTTGGCTGACAAAGAAGAAAGTTTTGATCTCTACAGACGACTGGAAGCCGATTAAGGACAATTTAATGCTGGGATTACCATCGGACTTCTACGATCTGGTCACAGAGATGAATTAAAGTTTTACAATGAGGTTGTTTTTATTTCAACAAATATGGAAATGTAAATGATTTGATTAATTATTAAAGGTAATGAACGTGTTAGACTGCTGTTAAGTCAAATGTCCTGTCACACCTTGTACATATAAAACATGCACAATATACATATATGTGATGGGACCAATCCAATGACATACATATGTATGTACTAATCTACTAAAATTAGAATGCACAGACTTGGTGAAGAAGATCCATACGCTTGCTTAATGCTATCGTTGAAGGAGAGGTAGCTGAAAACGCAACGATAAAGAAATCGAAGCATGCACAGGAAATAAGTCAAAAGACTGAGGAAAAATAAAAAGGGAATTGCATGACTGTTGTGCAAAGTAAATTTAACGTTGTATTTAATTGACTTAATTTGGTTATTTTATTGAATTAATTAAATTGGTTTGGTTATTTTGTTAAATACGTATTTTATTAAAGATTGCAATGGATAAATATTCAGTGTTAGCTCTGTCAATAGACGGACTTGGGGACAAATTAACAGAATTTAATATACCAAGTGCGGGATTGAAAACAGCATTGCAGGTTAGGCTCCTCAAACATTTCGGCTTATCACGAAATTTCGAAATTGAGGAAACGAATACTGAGTAAAATATGGGTTCTGATGCGCAACTAGAAACGGGATATCACTTTCAGAAAATATTCTGAGGAAATTAACGAAATTTTTGAGCTAAGACCGATACACATCGATTTTGCGTTTAGTTTTCTACAATTCCTTAATTATTCCATTTTATTTATTCATCGACTTTAAATGAGTCGTCAGTATAGTGCTAGTGCTTGAAGAAGACGCCGTAATGGACCAAAGTAAGTATTGATTTGTTTATGTGTAATAACTGTTTTTGCGAATTTGTTTTTGTTGGAAACGTAGAGAACACATGGATTTTGCAGCTGAACTGTCAAGCATGAGTTTTCTAGAAAATAATATTAGCTAGCACGTTTGGGTTTTTTAATATTTTGTAGAGGATATTTGTACTTAAACGGGTAGGATCACGTCAAAAAAGTACTGGAGCTTTTAGATCAATCTGATTGTTACTTTAGTGAGTTGCAATCGAAGACGAAAATGTGAAAGCTCTTGTTGCTCAGGAACAGGGTATTGTCGGTGAGCAATCAAATGTATTTAATAATTTAAATCACATGTCGCCAGGTGAACAGAATCAGCGCCGAGCAAAATGTACCATTCGGAAAAAGATCACTGCCGATTCAAAGTACTTGCCAAAATGAGGTCGCTGTTAGAACGTCTATGAGTTACTTCGCGAAGTATTTTCCGGAGGACCATTTCCACGATGCATGCTTTTTTACAAAAATGTATGCTTTACAAATACATGGCAATATTTTACCTATTACAATGAAAGCTCACATATCAAAAAATTAATTGGCTGCCACATACAGGGTCTTCCAATAGGGACTTCCGAATTTTGACAGTTGATAGCGACCATATTGTTGAAGCAACATCCGTCAAACTGGCTGTCATTTATTCATTCTGTTTTGCCAAATCATCATGAACGGACTTAGCGTTCAATAACACGTGCAAATTATAAAATTGTTTTATCAAAATGGGTGTTCTGTTCGCTTCGATCATTTTACGCTCGCCATAATCGTCCTACTGAGAGGATTATTCGCAGTGTGGTGGATAAATTTGTGTCCACTGGTTCAGTAAACGATAAACCAACACCCGTACGTCGACGAAAAGTAAGATCTACCGAAAACATCGCCGCTGTCCGTGAGAGTGTGCAGGAGAATCCGAGGCAGTCGATTTCGCATCGCTCACAAGAACTCGGCTTTTCGTAGACCACAACTTGGCGAACTTTACGTCGTGACTCGGGCCTGCACCCGTACAAAATTCAACTGACGCAGAAGCTGAATGTAAACGACCATAGACAACGACGTTGTTCGCTGAATGGGCTCTGGGGCAGTTGGAAACTTAACCTAATTTTCACCGAAAAATCATCTTAAGCGATGGGGCCCATTTCTGGATGAATGGGTAGGTCAACAAACAAAATTGTCGAATTTGGGACGATAACAATCCACATGAGATCCAAGAGCGTCCAATGCAACCCGAAAAAGTCACTGTCTGGTGTGGATTTTGAGCTGGCGCCGTCATCGGCCCATATTTCTTTGAGAACAACGTTGGCCAGGCCATCACCGTCAACGACGAGCGCTAAAGGGCGATGATTACCACCTTCTTTTGGCCTGAATTGGATGATATGGACACCAACAACATGTGGTTTCAACAGGACATCGCGGTGCTATGTGCCACACAGCTCACGCCACATTGGAAATTCTGCACGATCGATTTGAGGGAATGGTCATTTCACGTGGAGGTGATGTGAACTGGCCACCAAGATCGTGCGATTTGACCTCGTTAGACTTTTTCTTGTGGGGTCTTCTGAAGTCACAGGTCTATGCGAGTAAGCCACAAACCACAGCAGCCCTCAAAGCCAACATAACCCATGCACTCGTTCAAATTCAGCCTGATTTATGCGCCAGAGTCATGGAAAATTGGACATTTCGGATGCGCGCCGCGTAGAGAAGACGCGGCGGACATTTGAATGTTATATTCCATACATAATGGCATCGATAGGCTTTTGAAACGAATAAAAAAGTTCGATTAAATCTAGCACACACTTTGTTTTATTTAAATTTAAAGATAGGAAGCGCTATCAGCATTTTGTTGATACTAATCAACCATCCGTCTCAAACAGATTGTGGAGAATACAACCAGGTTTAAGTTGCGTTAAAAAAAGATCTCGTGAACTGAGTTCAGATGTCCCTGAATACTCAATTGATGAACAGATGATACCGTTTGCCGGAAGAGCTCCCATGAGCCAGTATGTTAAAAACAAGCCCAGAGCTTTAGGCCTTAAAAATTTTGTTGTTGCTAGATCCAATGGACTTATAGTTGATTTTGAGATATATCAAGGTGTCAATACATTTACAGATACTGGTTTAGGTCTTAGATCCTTCTATTGTAATAAGATTAGCATCTGGAATACAAAATGGGAGTTTTCTATATTTCGACCACTATTTCACAACTTTAGCATTAATGGAAAGACTACTTCAAATGGGATATAAATCTACAGGAACTATCATGCTGAATCGCCTTAAAGGCATGAATAGAGGGGATATAAGTCAAATTGTAAGGAACAACATCGTGGCGGGATTCAAGGTGTGTTACCTTCGTTTCCACAGAAAGATAGATGGTGCAAAAAGGAGCGTAAACATATTTCAGTTCCTTATCCTGAAATCGTAAGACGCTATAATTCAAACATGGGTGAAGTGGACCTACTTAACCAATCGATTGAATACTACAGAATTTTCATAAAAACTAAGAAATGGACAGTAAAAGCAGTTTTTCATAAGGTTGACATGGTTATATGTAGTTCGTGGAGGGAATATAGAGAGGACGCTGTAAAATTTGAGATGCAGAAAAAGGATATAAAAAACTAATTTAAATTTAAACTGGGAATTGGAGAAGCTTTGGCAAGGAGTACAGATATAGCATTTGCCTTTGCCTCTCCTTATGACAATTTAGCATTACAAATCCGCCTGTAGACATATGACCAGAATCAGTAGATTTGACAACACTACGTATGTAACAAGTGGGTATGACTACACTTATTATGCCAAAGCATGTGTTATGTTTTTCGGAAAATGGGACAGAAAGAGAATGAAAGTTGTGTGGGCTCAGTGGCTGTTTCGCTCTATGGGTGGCATCCTTTAATGGGGAGACTAAATTATTAGTTTAAATTGACTTGATGTTGTATTTAGACATCTTTGGAACGGTCTTCAAAAATTTATTTACGGCAAACAATTGTTTAAAGGGGCAGCCAAACTTTTCGTACTACTCGTAAGCCAACCTGGATTAAGAAATTGGAAAAAGCTAAAAAAAGCACTCATCGAAGAGTTTGGAACAAAGTTGTCATCCGCCGAAGTCCACCGCTTACTTAGGAAGCCCAAGAAGAGGCCATCAGAATCATTGCGCGAATATCTGTACTGCTTGATGGAAATCAGTAAATTCATTGTGCTGGATGAGGAAAACGTCATCGAATATTTCACAGAAGAAATCCCAGACAGCAGAAAAAAAAGTGGGTTTTCACGAGGCGAAAACCCTTGGTGAACTGAAAGATCAAATGAGAGTTTATGAAAACGTTCGTGGAGAGACAAGAGACTGCAAAGTACTCGTATGTACATTTAGATGTTATAGTTGCAGATAGTCAGGTCATAAGTCATCGGAATGCAGATGCAGATGTCAAGTAGGGCACGGGAGATAGAGTGAGGAAGTAAGACGTGTACATAATGCTACCACAGATGACACAGCAGCAATTCTAGAAGTCAATGTAAGTTTAGCTACGAGTTCCAACCTCGTTTTCAAGGATATTGTTGTTAAGAGCCATAACGTGTAGGCATTGTTCAATACGGGGAGCGACGTAAACCATTTACGCTGCGACGCTTTAGCATTACTTGACTGTGTTTAACTCCACTCGAAGAAACATTTGTGTGATATAGGACAGAATAATTTTATTACTCTAGGTTGCTTCGAGGCACATGCGAGTACTTCGGAGTACGTCCCATCAATAGAATAGAATATAGAAAAGAAGAACCGAAATAAACTACTAAATACTATCGTTAGTTAAACTAGAAGATGATATGTGACATCTTCCCATTGGTTTTAATGGGGATGTGTTCGAAAGGCTGCAACGTACTAGTTTTACACCAGCTTAGACCTTGCAAATGGTTTCCTTCAGGTTCAAATTGAACAGAGCTTACAAAAATATACATCATTCGTTACTCATTCGGCCGCATTTTGCCGATATATTTCATCAATACTGAGGCAGCTGTTTCAGAATAGAACAACAGTTGTGTATATGGATGACATCATCATTCCATCTAAGTATGAGGAAGAAAGAATGCCGAAACATTAACTTCTCATCAAATGGGGGATGTGCCAGTTCCTGAAAAGGAGGATAGATTTCCTCGGGTATATCGTGGAGAACAGTATAATCCAACCACCTGTTGAGAAAACGAAATCAATATGAGCCTTCCTGGTACCAGTCGATAGGAAATTGCTTAAAAGCTTTCTTGGATTGGCGTCGTATTTCAAGAGATTCGTCGAAGGCTTCTAGGTAATTGCAAAGCCACTGTCCATTCTGCTGCGCAAGAATGCTGAATTCAAAATGGATATTGAATAGTTGTTAGCTTACTACCAATTGAAAGAGGCGTTAGTAATCGCATCAACAAATCAAACATCGACATCTAGGACAAATCGGTATAAAAGGCAGTTAAAACTTTAAGACATAAAGGACTTCATCTACCTTGGCTCCGTTATGAACTTCAATATCGACACCAGCGCAGAAATCATGTGAAGAATCACTTTTGCTAATCGCTACTTTTTTGTGCTTAGAAGGCAATTGAGTTGTAAGACTCTCTCGAGCAAACCAAATTACACTGACGATCCCAATCCTTTATTACGGGCAGAACCCTGAACATTCGTGAAAGCGGATGAAAATGCTTTAGGGCGATTCGAGAGTAAAGTTTTTCGGTCAATTTTCGGTCGTGTTTGCATCCATAGTGAAATGGTTAGGCATTTCAACAACGAACTGTATGGACTGTACAGAGATGCCGACCTTGTAAAATAATGATAACCCAGGTTAGATGTCTAGGTCACCGTGAACGCATGGACACCAACGTCCCGGCCCGAGAAAATTTTTGACTTCAACCCATCATCATAGGCGCATACAAATGGAAGAGGACCTCAGCAAATTGTCTGACAAAAGACCACACTGGCGGGAAAGGAATTTTAGCAGAAGCTCTGCGGCTACCCTCAGGTATATGCGGATGATGTACGGCCTGTCGGATACCGCCTATCGTCTGCTTAAAGTACATGCAGGTCTAATGTGATCAACGATTGATTCCAAAGAAATGAAAGCTGACTGGCTTGATTCGTCGAGTGCTAAAAGGCATCACGTCTGTTTTTCAACGAAGCAGTGGAACAAATGAAAAAAACAGTGTACGGGTGCCTGCCTGGTTGGGCAGGCCTTCGTTACCGTATGATTAAAAGGACTTTTGCATAAGTTGACCAGAATGGGCATGCAGAAACCCCTGCTATGTAGGATTTACAACATACTTATGCGAAAGAAGTTCGCTGTCAAATGTGGCAACGTAATTTCAAGAAAAATATTTGACATTAAAAACAGCTTAAAACGCGAGTGATCTAGCGGGTTTTTTCATCCACGCTATAGGGTACGCAGACGATTTAGTGGCGTACAGATCAGGTCCAAGAATCCAGGTTATCAATACTCTGCAGAGTGACTTTGATCATATAAAGGCATATTGCGATGATTGGAAATCGAAATCAATTATCAAAAATCATAAACAATATTGTTTAGAACCCCATTGAGATGGGCTTCTTGGGATCCCAGAAATCACTGGCGAAACCAGTGACAGCACAGACTGCCACTGACAGTGAGGAGTGTAGTTAGATACCTTGGTATCTGACTCAATCAGTATTTATATTTTGACAAACATATTGTATAAACGATTGTTTAGCTGGAGCCAGGAAAGCCTTAGCCCTACTAAGAAAACTGTTATACAACAGTCAACTTGACTCCAGGGTAAAGCTAATATGCTACGTGGCCCTAATCAGGCCAATCATAGCTTATGGTTGTCTCTTGGGGTTCAATGTAGCACCGGATTATATGGAAGCAATTCGAGTATTTGAAAGGCAATATCTTAGGAACTGTCTTAGATTGTATAAAACACCAGGAATCTGAGTTCATAAAATATTACAATCCCAACAAGACCCTTTAAGATGGGGCTTGACTAAACAGAATTGACAATTTCCTGATTAGGGTTATGAGAAGGCAAGTTGCAAAGGCGATGACCGGTGACAATAACCTGATCTTGGGGCTTATTACTCCAATTTTATGTACCACGAGAATACGCTCCGATGCGCCTTTATTCCGCCGGAGGCATTCCTCTATACAGTGCAGAGTAGGAGTGGTATCCCGGTAATATATCATCGCCATTGCGGTGCGAGGCAAAAGCGGCTCATCTACAACAGATACGACGTCAATATTCAGGAACTCTTCCGCTTTAGTTCCTGAAAAACAGCACACCGAGTTTTGGTGGCTTAGAGAAGAGAAGAGGATCGATACGCTCTCTTAGGCTAGTGCGTTACTATTTTAATATACTTCTCCTAATTTTAAGTTAGATTAAGGAAGTTAGGGTTCATGGCATCGGTTAGGTCTTTGAGGTGCATGTTCATGATAATGACACGCCAGGCGCCTGAATTCGCAATTGGGATGATGACCACTTGAGGCAATAGGCATCTAGAGCTCACCACAGCGATTACAATTAAGTTAGCTAAGTAGTTTAGGTAGGTTAAGTAGCAGAGGTGGCCTTAAGTTTTAAATAAAATGTAAAAATTATAGCCGCGAATCTAAGTTTTTTAACAAAAATTTTATTAGAGGTTTACATGAGATATGTAGGTAAGAGCCAGGAAGCTAAATTAAGTAACCGACACTGTTAAATAAGATTTAAGCATTTTTGTCTAGCATGTTAGTTTATATGGATAGAAGAAATATAAATGAATATGAATGGAAAAATAAAGTAAGCCATTACCTTGAACCATTCAAATATATTTCTTCGATATTTTCCTCAAGTGTTCATAATTATTTATTACTCGTATGCCTGTTATGTCTGCTGTAAATAAATTATAATACTTCTGCAACTCGTCGTCGTCTGACGTCACATAGTTTTCCTGTGCCTCGCTGCTTTACGATTCAAAGGACACGCTTCAATCCGCATTATGACATGTGTAGCTCTCTATATAGTTTTGAAAGAATGAACTTTGTGTTCTGTGTCTAAATGTGTCTATATCTCGTCAGTCCGATAATAATTATACCACAGATAGTGCAACAGACTCCGAAATATACTAATCCATCTTTTGCGCAGTTTCATAGTCCTCGTATTGGTATGTTTCAGTGTTCCTACTGATATTCAATAACGAGATTCATTACTCGCTACTTAAAGTCATCTTCTATTTATAGACCGGTAGCTTCGAAATTCGCTGAAATCGTTCAATGGATATCCGTTTCAGGCTTGTAGAACTGTTGAATTTGGTTTCCATTAAATGTGTGGTAATAGTAGACAATTTCTAATTACAGAAAAGCCTCCGATAACAATCAAATATCCAAATGTACACAGCGGCCGTAGAAGCCCTTTACTTAGCCAAACTTTTAGGTAGAAAGGTGAGTTCGACGTTGAAAGACCCCCCTCTCAACCGATATAAATTGCTCTCTTGCCGATGAATTAATTATAGATAATTAAATGAAACAAAGGATTACTTTGCACACAATCGTGTGTTCCTACATACATAAGTACAAGTATTTTGCTTTTACTATAAGTGGGCCTTTGTCTATGTGTCAATATCTTTGGCGGCAGATTACACTACAACGCCATTAGCCACACCATGTTCGAATCACCACGAATTTAATTAGGAGGGGCCTAAGCCCATAAAGTCTTTGACTAACACTATCCCTACTTCCAACAGTCACACCACCTAACCTCCCCAATGCAACAGACACAATGATTTGTGGAATACATATTATCGTATACCCGTAAGTGTACACGTATCTGGTGACCGCAAAAATAAAAAAATCATCATGTGTTGCACGGCATCGTTGGCAATCCTCTCAAAAAATTAGGTCGGTGAATTAATTCTGGGAAAATTTGATTGAAAAATTACAAGCTAATCAACGGTGAACTGATTTTTAGTTCGCCCAAAAAAAGGCACAAAATCTGCAAAACTAATTTTCCATGGAAACCAATTTTTAAAACTTAATTTCCATATGTTTGGAGGTATTTTTGTTGGATTTAGGTCGGACGTGGAATGAAGGGCTCTATTAATGTTTAAAGAATTTATATCCTTGAAATTTAATGCGAAAAGTTTGTGCCTATCACAATGAAGAGTTTTTTTTTTAAGAGGAGTAGAGTTTGTTTTTATTTTTTTGTTGTGTTTTCCTAGAATTCTGGGGCGACTGTTGGCAAGTATATCTCTATAATTGGGGCAAAGGATTTGGGAAACGTCGTGGATTAACGTCCAAACAGAATTTCATGTTTAGAGTGGAAGTCGTGGTTTTATTTTTTTCGATGCAGGAAAAGGGCTGAAACGACTTTTTGCTGACATTTTTAATTGAACTGAGATTTTTTTAGACAGCATTTTTGCTTTTGTACTAAGTAGATAACTTATCTTTAATAGCTGGCGACGTCATGCCCCTGATTTGCTGTGAAACATAAGCCGACAAGTGGGTGTTCATAAGCTCGTTATTTTATCATAGCATTAGAATCCCGCGAGGAATAAGCATTCAGTATATTTTGGAGGTATCATTTCCTGTGGTTGGCTTTGTGTGTATCTACTTCTAGTTCCTTTATGATGTCAGTTCGGATTAATTTGGAGGGCGAGGCAAGTTTAGCCTTAAGACAACCCGACGTAAAGATCTCAGGTGCTTAAAGTAATTGTATGACTGTACCGAAATCATCACTGGGGCTATTTTATAATACTTTCTTTCAAATACTTTTAACTATTGTAGCTTGGATGGGGGGATTTTTCAGACAAAAATGATCGATTGCGATATGAAGAAACATGAACGTCGTTTAAAACAGAACCTTAAATAGGCATCTTAGAAGCAACATCTCCCGATATGTGAAGGTTTACTTTTAATGAGATACCACCGAGTTCATCTGAGAAGCTTCTTTATCCAGTTTTAAAGACAGTTTAAAGAGTTAAACAAGTAAGATAGGCTATATATAAATTACAATCGACACATGGCATTCTTTCTTATTTTGCACTTAAATTTTTGATAAGGTAGTTAGAAGCAAGCTAGTAAATACGGTTTGAATGCTCAAAGTACTCTCTTGCTTTTCTCTAAAAAATCATCCAAAAGTATATGTGAGTGGACTCACATAATATCCGTACAGGAACCATGGGTCTTGTCTTTGGTTTCGGATGTTTAAGGGGTCTCACACCACTATAGGACGAGCGATCGGAAAGACCATGAGAGACTACTTTTGTGTCAAACTCACTCACACTATAGCCCATCAAACATGCTGTTGCTTCTTTTGATGGTTTCAACCCTGTTGTGCTACAAAATGTTATAGATCAGCTGCTGGTAACTCTGAAGAGAATCTTCACTGCTAGCCTAGCAATGGCATACATACCGGCAACCTGGTTAACAGTGAGAGTAGCCTTTACAACGAAAATATAAAAAGCAAACTACACACTCGCCAACAGTTTCAGACCTATAAGTCTGACTTCATTCATGTTGAAGAGTTCTTTCGATGTACACGGCTATGATAAGGTCAGTTATATCCTATGAGTCGTTTGTATGGTGGAACAAGATTTCACAAATATACGTCAGTTCTGCTTTTCAGATTCAATACAACGATCTGTATCGACTTCATGAGGGTTTTTCTATCACACCTGGATCTACTCTAAACGCACTCTACTTGATATTTATATTTATGGCACGGGCTGCACTCTCCAGGCCATCTTCCGTTTAAAGAGAAGTGGTTTTTGGTACAATACGCACTGGAGCCTAAATGACTTTGCGCTTACTGCTTTTTTACTGTGGTCTTTCGGATATGCCTTACCAAATACCAAAACACCTGCTGCGGAATAAAAAATGGTTTCGGCTAGAATTTGAGCCAGGAGTCTAGTTGGCTCTGCACGGATGGCTCTAAAATCGATTTAGGATGCGGTGCTGGAAACTTTCCGAAAGAGGAAAACGTTAGATTTCTTTCTTCGTAGGAAAAATGTACGCCTGTCTTTTAAGCGGAGATATAGGCAAACCTGATGGCAAAAAGGTATATTGTGAGGTGTCGTTGGAGGTGGTGAAGCATCTGCATCTGAAGTCAAGCTGATAAAGTCTTGTTGAAACTTCTAATTAATCCCAAGCTAGTTCGAGAGTTCAAGACTTCACCAACCGCAGTCGAAAAGCCGAATTCACTGAGTCGTGTCTGGATCCCAGGTCACAGTGGGGTCATGGGAAATGAAATCTCCGATGAACCTGCTAGGCAACGCTCAGATGAGAGTTTTTCTGGACCCAAACCTTCGTTAGGTTGCCTAACTAACCTAGATGGGAAACTTTCTAGATATTAGAAAACCAAAACCGGCTTTTTCCTGATCGCCTCAATCAGTGCAACCCTGCCTGTGAATACTTGCGAATTATCATCAATGGCATTTTCCCTCCCATTTTATTCAAAACCCGCTCATTTTACTCAAAAAATGTCACTCACATTACATACACATAGTGCAATTTACGTGCAAATTGCTCTCATTCTAGCAACATTACTTTTAAATTGCTTTCGGTCTAGCAAATTCTGGCAGGTTATAGAGGTGGACGATGTGCTGGTAATTCACTTAGAGTGTGTCTGTGCGATGGTTAAGGGTTTGCAAAAGTATTGGTATAGTTTGCCATCTAAGTTAGCTCATCTACGCATCATAGCTAGCCTATTCTCTCTTCTTTATATTTTAATTTTTTTTTCTTTATTTACATTCAATAAAAGTTAATCGTTATTTTTCACGTTTGTTTTGTCTGTTTGTTTAAAAAGTTGTAGATTGAATTTATGTGACAAGTTGTTACTTAAGCTGGGATTACTCGACAACAAGGTAAAACGAACGATCTCAAGTTTTAAGAATCTCTCATAAAATAAGTATATCTGAAAAACCAGTATATTAAAAGTGGCTTCACTTGACACCTTTATTCCTACATACTCTATTTATAATGTTTTAATTTACTCATTCGTCTATTATACAATTATTCAATTTATTCATTTGGTTATTTGTTATTCAATTTTTGTAATTATTCTTCTACAACCTAGTTAATAGCCTTAAATTCTTAAATATGTGTTTTTTTCTATAACTTCTCCCATAAATGTAAAAATTTATAGTTTATAACTCTACTTCCCTTTATTTATTTTTTGTCTGCATACAAGATGCAATTGTATTATATCTGTGTAAATCGTGCGATTAATTCAAAATGTATTTACCTATAAATAAAACTATGAACTGTGAACAAATGTAAGATTCAATATTCATTATTTTATGAAGGCGGATACCATGGAAAGGGTCGTTATTTCATCTACAAATTTTCCGAGTTGATTCAGACTACATTATGAAGAGAACTTATCCACAGCAGATACGATCTGAATTCAGGAAGGTATTTTTACATCAATGGTCAGGAAGAAACAAAGTCGAAAATAAAAACCAAGGCGAGTCAAGAAACTATGATCGTAAAGCAAATATTATAAGTATTAAATTTCTGAAGTTAACTAAGAGCACTCTAAATAATTCGTCATATTCAAAGATGAATTGAATATCCTCATATATGTACGAGTAGATTATTTACGATCATTCTCATAGGCATAATGTTGCTCAAGCACTGAATCTTCTGAGTTTTTCCGAAGAAATAAAAGAGCAATTCCAATCATTTTGAATCTAAAATGTCTGCTGCAGCCGCAAAATCATATCACCAACTATCAATTATGGAAAGGTGCGAGGAGGACTCCTATACAACATATAACAATGACTAATGCACAAAAGAACGCATAAGGCTTTGAACATTTGAACTTCCGATTATTTCAGTAAAAGACAATGCAACGTCCAGTGACACAAATTTACATGAGCATTTCAACAGCGCCTTGCAAAACTATAAGACCCAGTGTCAAGTATTTGGAATAATGCCTGAAACATAGATGAACTAACCTAGATGGCAAATCTTCCAGATATTGGAAAATCAAAACCGGTTTTCTACTGATCGCTCCTAACCGTGTGACTCTGTCTGTGAATACGTGTGAATTGTGATCAATGGCAATTTCCCTCCTTTTTTATACAAACCACGCCCATTTTAACCAAAAAACGTCATCCACATTACACACATTCGTGCAAATCGCTCTCATTCTACCAATTTTACTTGTAAATTGCTCTCATTCTAGCAAATTTTGACAAAGTTATTGAAATGCAAAAGTGTTGGAATTCACTTACAGTGTGTCTGTGCGAAAGTTAAGGGTTTGCAAAAGTATTAGTTGAGTTTGACATCTTGGTTAATTTATCTGTGGCCTGAAACACATGTGCAGAAAATACTGTGCGTCAAATTTAGAGAATACTGTTTCTTATACGTGCGAACACATGTGCCAGCTGCACACCTTGCGTCGATGCAAGATGTCTCTAATTCTAAATTGGAGGCATCCAGTACGTGTAGTAGATTTATACTCTAGTACATTTGGTACATTTTTGGTAATTTGACAGTTGGAGTGTCAATTTTGAAAATATATTACATATATGTAATTTAAATTGGTGAAACAATGGAAGAAAAATTAATAGAATTTGTGAGAGAACACAGTTTCTTGTTTGATAAGACACACAAAAATTACAAAAAAATATCTTTAAAGGACAAAGCATTTGTCTATTTCCGTTGCAAAGGAAAAATAACCACAATGTGAAATTCGAACAAAATGACTGTCACTGTCAAAAAAATCTTCGATAAACTGTCATAAACCAACTGCACATGTGTTTTAAGCGCGTTGATGCACGACGAACTGTTTGCAGCTCGACTGCACATGTGTTTCAGGCATAACTGTTGAAATTATCTGCCTTCTACGATGAGTTCGGCAATGGAAAATGTTTTTTAATGAAGAAAAAAAAGCGATGTGGTTTTGAGAGAAGTGTAATAATAAAGTACTAGATTAATTCATATAAAAGTTAAGTAACATTTCGTTTTGTTGCATTTAATTCTCAAAAATAACCGACATTAAAGAGGCTCTAATAACATAAATACCATCATACTAACGAGATTCTCATGCGGACTATCAAAACTTCAAACTCCTGCCATTATTATATCCTTTATACATACATATGTAAAAATCTTCAAAAGAAGATGTTGCAAAATTTGGATTCAGACTACTTCGATCGCTCGCCGTAAAGAAAGAACTCTACCGTGTATTGAAGGAATTTAGTTAGGTCGACCAACTAAGGCTGCAACCCTAAAAAGGAAACGCCTTCACAATATTTCATCTAATATTGAAAAAATTAAACCCACTGCGAAAAAACATTAAATTTAGGAAACTTTAATACAATCTATATAATACAATATATTACAATATATTATATATAATACAATATATTATACATAATCATCTATATTTATATGACCATCAGATTGGCATGTAATAATTCTGCAATATTTATTACTTAAAAATAAATATACACAAGTACCAACATAAAAACAAATTTGTTTTTTACGGTAGCACCTCAGCAAATTTAGCAAATTGGAGCAAAATAAACACGGTTTTGTAGCTTGAAATGACATGTTTTGCATTGCGATTCCGTGTGCAATTCGAGGACGAGTGCTGTGAATTCAATACGTTTTTGCACTTTAATGTTGCGTTACAAACCCGTGTTTAGTTGGGGGCAGCACTGCCCCCTGCAAACGGAAATACGCGTCCTGTTAATGAGGGTTTCGTTATTTTGTTTTTTTTTTCCCTATAACAATAAAAATAAGAATACGCATATGAGTACTCTTAGATCTTTAATATGCATTCATTCTTCACTACGGTAAAAGAATAACTAATGAAGGAATCGATATTATCACGTTTAAGTGAAATATTTAGTGAAAGAAAGAAAATATTAATAAGTTAGTGCATTGATACACATGTGCGTTTCTACCAATTTTCATTCTGAAACAGTACGGATTCCAGAGTCACATCTCCGAGTGCTTGGAAAAGATGAATGAACAAGCAGCTAGCATGCAAGTTTATCTAAATAAAATTGTGCATTGAAGGTGACCGTCCACATCATCAGCTATGAATGGTACGAGATACACACCGTGCTTCCACCGTGCCGCATTCCCTTTCCATCGTTCGAAGGAACTTATTGCAAATATCCTAAAGGACGTTGTTTTAAGAAAACGACGCAATATCCTGCGATAACTCAACAAGTATGTTATACATTAATTTTTAATTTAGTGGGGGCTGATGCCCCCATTTATTTCACTTAATGCAAGCTTAAACTAACTTAAATACTAGGACTTAAAAACTAACAAGTGTTAAGGGTTAGGAAGTAAGGGGATGGTGGAGGAGATCAAATTTCAGACGAGAAGTGCTCAGGTTAAAATCAAAAGGGGGGAGATTTGAATTGACCTTACGGAGCATGCGAGAGATTGGTTCGTTAGAGCCATAAGAGGTGTTGTGGGTTGGGATATGGAAGAGACGAGGACAGCGTAAATTACGACGGTTAGTGTTGAAGGAAATGGAATTGGAAAGGGAAGTGCAGTCCACAGAACCGGAGAGCAGTCGACGAATGAAGAGAATGTCAGCTACGTCTCTGCATTTTCGGTTGCGATAGCGAGGTAAGGTAAATGGGTCGCTCCGGGGTAGTCCACGAAGAGCAAATCGAAGAAAACGACGTTGAATGTTCTCGATTCAGGATATATGAATTCGCTGAAAGGGGGACCATACTTGGCTGGCATATTTAAGGAAGGGCCGGATAAGGGTAATGTAAAGTGACCTTGTCACATAAGGGTTGCAAAATTCTTTAGACTAACGTTTGATAAAACCGAGAGATGAGTTGGCTTTAAGGATTATCTCATCAATATGCGACGGAAGTTTAACTATCTATCGTATAAAATTCCAAGATCGCGAAGGCATTGAACCTGGGGTACAGGTTGGTCATGCGGAAAATAAAGTCGAGAGGAGGATTGATTGGACTTACGAGACAAAGTTATAGATTAACATTTGGAGATATTAAAGCTCAAAGCAATTTTTTAGACACGTAGAAAACCTATCGAGGTCTTCTTGAAGAAGAATAGAGTCTTGGGGTGAAGAAATAGTTTTGGAGAACTTAGTGTCATCAGCGTAAATGGATACGGAGCAGTGTTTGATAAGCTTCTCAAGAGTGTTTATAGTTAAGATGAAAAAGAGGGGACTTAGATGGCTGACTTGTGGGACACCAGAAGTGGCTAAAAACGGGGTTGAGAAGGCTGACTTAAAGCGAACGCTATAGTAACGGTTCTCCAGATAAGAAGATATCCATTTTAATAATATAGGGTCAAAACCGAGGGAAGACAATTTGAGAAGGATCAGTTGATGTGATATTTTATCGAAGACCTTAGCGAAATCTGTAGCAATAATGTCAATTTCGTTGAGATTTCTAGGGCTGGAAGCGCAAAGGATACGAATTTAACTAAGTTTGTAGTAGTTGATCTACCTTTTAGAAATACGTGGTGACTGAGTGATATAAGTGACTTGCACTGAAAGCTTAGAACTTCATGTGAGAAAGCTTAGCAATGGGACGGTAGTTGGTTATTTCATTCTGTGATCCCTTTTTGTGAACCGGGGTTATGAAAGAGGTCTTCCAAACTTGGGGGAATTACCCTTTTGTGAGGGACAGATGAAAGAGGGAGGAAAGTGGGCGCGGAAGATTGGAGGCACACTTTTTGAGAAATATTGCTGGGAGCCCATCTGGACCGGATACAAATTCATCATTGAGATTTTGTAACTTTTTTTCGATAAGGGTGAGATCAAAAGGTTGAGAGAGAGAGGGGCCAATGGAGAAATTGGGAAGGTATTTGAAATAGATGGAGTCGGGTACGAAGAGGTTGTTTGCAAATGACTGTTTAAAAAAGTTTGCAAAATAGTTGGCAATAATATGTGGGTCGATCGATGACATATTGTCGAACGAGAGATAGGGGGGTAACCGTCTGATTTTTTTTTGTAGTTGACGAATTGCTAAAATGTCTTAGGATCGTTGATAAGGTTGGTTTGCGCTGTGTCGAGAAAGCGCTGATAGAGGCAGTTATAGAGCTGGGTGAATTGCAGGTAAGTTCCAAGATAGTTAGAGTAGTCATAATAAGATTGGTGTGAAGAAAAACTGCCCATAATTTGTTTCTTCTGTTTCGTAAAGAGCGAGGTCTTCTGTTGTACCATGGAGGGGAAATAGATGATCTTTTATGCCGTGAAAAGGGGACTTAGAGAGAAATGGAATTAAGTATTTCACTGTAGCAGAACTGGGTCAACACCGCGTTCTGTTGACAAACGCCACATGGGCATAGTACCTCGGCGTAAAATCCCTGACTTTACAAATTCATTTGTATCGATCCCTTGAAAATAAATAAATAAATATTTCACTGTAAAATGGAGACAGCATCAGATAAGGATAGGTTGGTAAAATCAAAAGAACATTTGCTAAGATAGTTATTGATTTTGGGAAAATTAGCTTTATGGAAGTTGTAAGAAGAGATGGTAGTTGAAGAAGTGGGCTGGGTTGGAGAGTTATGGAAAAATGAGAGAAGAAGTGGGGGGAATCCGATACATATATACTAACTAGCCGAAATGGGTGCGGCCGAGGGGTCATGCCAAGAATTTCCTGATAAAGAGAACCTGCAATATTCTCCAATAGTTTTTGATATTCCAAATCCTATTAAAATTTAGGACAATTTATTCCGAAAAGGGTAAAAAAACATGTTAAGCTTAGCGGTTAAGAAAAAGAGCTTAATATAAAGTGGAAAATTCCGCATCAACATCAATAGCTGGTGTTCTTGTGAAGGAGGTGATTCTGGTGGAACCATAAGGATCTGATGTATTTGAGCAGGTTAAAGGAAATAGAACGTTAAATGGCACTCAGCTCGATTTTTGGATTTTTGAAATTTAGCACAAATGCTCATTTTTGCCCAACATCACGACAGCTCAAGACCTCAGCCATATACAGTGTGGCTCAATTGAATTGGAATCAATTTCAAAACAATTGTTTTAACTGCGTCAACGTTTCGCTTAATTACAGCTGGTTTCATTGTTTACAAGTGTGCTGAATCATTTGCGACTCGGTTTCGTGGAACTTTCTTTATCGGATATTGAAAGATGAGCTCAAACTAAAGCCTTATAGGTTCCAAGAAATCATACCGATGATCAGAGCGGCCGATGGCCCCAAAAGTTGGCAAAAATAGGAAAATTCAAACTACAACTAAATAATGCAAAGCTATTTAGCTTCGATGGATGTATTAACTAGCTACCTAAAACCGGTTTTGAAAGTGAGATGAAGTGCAGGGGAGGCTTGTTGCAACACAACGGTTCAACTTTAGGACATTGAACAGATGAACCGTCGTCATTGACAATTTAGCAGAGCAAGTGGCGGTTGCAAGCAACAATAAATTTGTAAAAACCGAGTGCACCCATTATAATTTTTTGGCGTTAATAGTCAATAGGTAGGGTTTACTTAAAGCTATGTTTGAGTGTTTTGTATATGTGTAATAATGATTTATGTAATGTAAATCATGTTATTCTAACTAACTAATTTTAACGTTGCTTATGCTAAGTGGTAAGGTTTTAGTTCATCTAGGGGTGCGATCGGGTCCCATTTTTTTTGTGGGATTATCGTTAATACTGTACTGTTTCGTCAACAAACGGAAAAGTTTGCACATATTTGCACTCGTCCATGTAAAGAGCCGTTGATTTGACAGCTCAATGTGCATTGAGTCAATATAAACGGGGTATATGTTTTAGCTATAAAATACGGTATGTGTTTTTTTTTTGTTGTTGTAGGATCGGGCTGCTCTGACATTTTTGGCCTTAAATTTTATATGGCTAAAGATCTCAAGAGGCTTTCCAAATTATAAAAAGAAAATTGCGGTAGACCTGAATTGAACTTCGTTGACCGTTCTGACAGGTCAAAACGCTTGAAGACTTAAGATCTGCGGTCTAAGTATTTGACTGCTAAATAGTGTTACACAGCACGAATGAGCCTGCACTCGTCAGGTAATGTCGTTGCATCAGAACTAGTGAAAATGCTACCAATCCACTAGTGAGCAGTGCAATGAACGAAAATGTAGTCGGCAAGCGTGAATCCACGGAATAGGTTCAGTTTACGCCGGAAGAAGCGTTAGCAATATTTGTTGGCGCTCAACTTACAATGGAACAATACGCTCTTATTAGGAGTAAAGATAAAGAGTGATTTCCTTCATAGAAAGTAACTCTGCGTGCTAAAGACGATTGCTACCCTGTCAGGCGATCACTGACATATCGGAACAGGTTAAACTCCAAGTACTGCTGAATCATACAAGTTCAACATGAAGCTATTCAAAGTCAAGTTTACAACATTTAGTTTTGATTACTAAATGGGGTTTCAATGGTTCATCTGGCCATTTCAAATTCAAGCAGATGTTTACTGGTGAAGGGTCTAGTGACGCAAGTATATTTTTCTTTATTAGACTAATCCATGGTGACGCTAAAGAACCAATTCAGCAACAACTTGTACTTTGGAAAAATAACAGATAATCATCAACAAGATATTGTCGTCCAATTAAATTTCCATTTGCTCGTGCAACAGAAAGGGATCACATCATGAGTTAAATAATGAATTTAGTACCAACAATTTATGAAATTGAAGGCCGAAGAATTGAAATTCAGCATAAAAAAAATCGACCATTATAATGGTCGGTGGCAAAATATGTAATTCTTTAACAAATATTGTACATTTTCACCTATGAAATGCTTTATACGCGGGCTCACATCAAAGCAATTCAATGTGTACAAAAGACAACACACTCGTAATATGTGAGTCTAGAGTAGAATTTGTGATGTCAATATTTCATGCTTGTATACGATTTTTTGGATGAAGGTGAGCATCTGAAACAGATCGTCGAATCTACGAAGAATGTAATTAAAAATAAATTTAAGTGCCAATTTGGGTTGATTGTGGGCAAACCTAAATCCGGCTTTGGGAATAGTAATGACCAAAATACGGCTAGACGGTTCTTTGACAATGCCGAAATATCAAGCAAGATACCTAATATCGATATAGAGCTCATTAAACTATTTCAAACTATATTAAAAATGACGGCCGTTGAATATACGAGTACCATAAACCTGGTATTTTTCGAACGTTACGCTTTGGAAACGACTCAACTTTTAGTCAAAAATGTGCTTGGTACCCAATGCCTCCCACTGTACATAAAGTTCTAGTACACGGTACCATAATAATAAATAAGCATTACTTCCAATAGAGCAATTAAGTGAGAAAACACTAGAAGCTGGCAGTAATATGTGCAGGAATATCTCCGCGTGAACAAACTAACGAGGATATACTTCATAGACTTTTAATTTCTTCGGATCCTCTCATGATTAGTATGCACCAACCAAAAAGATGAAAACCCAATTTTGATGTAAATGTTGTGCAATTATTAGAACCTCTCGATATTAATGTTTTCCATTTATCGTTGTCACCTGCAGCTGAAAAATAAAACATAAAGAAAATAAAATGAGTAAAAACACACAAAAGTAAAGTTAAGTTGAAATAAAGATATGGCCGAAGACAGGAATCCGAACAAAAAAGTTTAAAAACTTTATAAGCAATAACCGTTAGAAGTTCTTGACTCCCCCGATAAAGTTTTTCATTTGTGCTTACTCAATATATCATATACCAACATAAAAATTAAAAAAATAATTTTTGCCACCTTTTCATGTGTTTGGCCGCACTGTGCGATGCTCGAAAAAAGGTGAGGTTCGATAGTGCAATGAAGCTGCTACGTCTGCATGAATTTATGGTCAGTTGTCGAATATCGTGTTCTCTGATGAGAAAACTTTCCCAATCGAACAATTCGTGCACAAACAAAACGATCGGATTTATTTAACAGAAAGGTCATACAAGAATTTGAACCTTCGGTTAAACACCACAAGTCAATCGTTATCGTGTGTCATGGCTTAGGTGGCTCTGACACTCGATAGACGTTCACCGCTTGTATTTTTGGACCGTGGCGTCACGGTGAATGCGGAAGTTTACCGCGAAAGTGTTT
The DNA here is from genome assembly GCA_949129095.1 of Volucella bombylans. Classification (NCBI taxonomy): domain Eukaryota; kingdom Metazoa; phylum Arthropoda; class Insecta; order Diptera; family Syrphidae; genus Volucella; species Volucella bombylans. The sequence goes on along the minus strand of OX422140.1, from coordinate 122,174,501 downwards.
TGGAAGCTGCATTGAAACCTTTGGCAACTAAAGCTCACGTTCGCACAGCGTGAAACTCGTTTGTCGACCGACTCAAGGCCATAGTTCGTGCTAAAAGTGGCAATAACGAAAATTTAAAACATTCTAAAAACTTAAGTACATAATTGTTTTCCAACGTTCTTATCTTGTACCTTAATAAAATTTAATTTCAAATAAAAAAAATACAGCGTTCTGAAAAGTTGCAGTTCAATTGTAGGTACTTTTGAAATTGCACCATTATCTAGCCACTAAAAACGAGAAGTTCTTTTCCAACTGATTGGATAAGCTTTCAAAACGCTTGCGAACAGTTTTAACCAATGAAGTTGAATAAATTTCTGACAGACTAATTTCTGAAAAAAATATAGAAAAGAAAAAATAAATGGTTTGGTTTTGTTTTTAACTAGTAATTTTGAGAGCGTTTCAATATGTTTTATTCTCCTCTTACTTAGAGAAGAGTGCCCCCTATCAGGCAATTTCTTATTTTATTTCACCAAATTTGTGATGTCAATATTTCATGCTTGTATACGATTTTTTGGATGAAGGTGAGCATCTGAAACAGATCGTCGAATCTACGAAGAATGTAATTAAAAATAAATTTAACTTAACAGCCCGACCGATCAGATCTGAGACTCCCTGTATTTAAGAAATCGTAGTTAGTACTGCATTGACAATTCTAAAATTGTTGCTATTCCTTGAATAACTCAGATAATTCTGGGACGATTTTTTTCAATTTTTACGTTAGTGTTTGTTATTTTTTAATAAGTTAAAAATTCATCGGCGGATTTTGGTTAAAGCCTAATGGCCGGGATTCAGCATGTAGGCGTCTCATCTGACAAATCAAAAGCGCTATTTGTTCGCGAATCATTGTGGGCACAAAAGAATAACACATACGGACACCACACAGATACATTTTTCTTAAAAAAAAACTGTCTAAAAATATCGTAGACAACTTTTAGTAATCCTATATGAATGAACAGTGTAATCCATAGAAATCGCTGATGTTATGGGAATAATGCTCTGGTATTCCCTTGAAACATTGTTAAACATAATTTATTCATCCAATTTTGTCACCACACGTTCCCATCGTGATAAAGGATGAATCTGACGTCTGACATCAAGCACGTCTGACATACACACAGGATATTCACCTTCTGGCCTCCACGCGTTTGCAGCAAGCGATTCAACGAGCAAGCATGTTCCCATTCCGATTGAATATGACACCTACCCCATTCCAACATCTGTTTAGTTTTAGTTTTTTTCTTTTTTTTAGTTTTAAATGCATTTTATTTTCTTAACACTAACCCTTACATTCTAACAAAAAATGCTTGAATGCTAGCTTACAATTACTTAACAATCTTATGCTAACTTACTGGCCCCACACAGACACTCTGAGCTACTCTAAATACTTTTATCTATATCTTTCGACTTCATATACATTTTATTTAGAAATACTTATTTTCTATACTTGAGGCTAAGAAAAAAATTTGTTTACAAAAACTTAGCATATGGACATTTATTTTTTATAAAAACTTAGTATCTAACTTAAAATAAGCCTTAGCCTACCTAACCTAAATGTATAATACATACATAATCATATACATATATCCGTATACACCTTTGTATACACTGATATATGTATATGTTTCTTAAATGCTAACCTAAACGACATGGAAGATTAACGGCACCGCTGATCTATCCTGGATCAACCCTTTCTGATCTAGGTAGAGGAATGCTTCCGGTGGAACGAAGCCGTCGGAGCGCACACTCTCGTGGTAAAGGTAATTGGGGTAGTAAGCCCCAGATATCAGGTTATTCGTCGAGGTCATTGCTCTTGCAATGTGCCTTCGAGTCAGCTTAATTACGAAGTTGTCCACTCGTATTAGGTTCGCTCTGTTGTAAAGGATCTCATTAGGATAAAATTTCTTGTACTCCGACTCTGGTGTTCTGTACAAGCGAAGGCAAGCCCTAAGGCTAGCCCTCTCAAACACCCGAATCTTTTCCATTAAGCTTGCTCTCACGTTGAACCACACGGGACAACCAAATACCAGCATGGGCCTAATAAGGGCCATGTAGCAGATTACCTTTACCCTCGCATCGAGTTGGCTGCTATAAAACAGTCTCTTTGTAAGGGCAAAAGCACCTTTAGCTCTGGCCAGAGCAGCATCTACATTTTTGTCAAAATACAGAAACGGATCTAGCCAGATTCCAAGGTATCTGACTACATTTCGACAAGCAAGTGGCTGCTCGTGCTGCCCCATGATCGAAAACTTTCGCCAATTCTTTCTGGTATCCCTAGAGGCTGCAGACAATGGCGTCCTAAAGAGAGTGGTTTCCGACTTCTTAAAGTTGATTTTCAACTTTCGTTCGAAATCGTCTTATCTTATCGAAGTCACGCTGCAAGAGAGTATTAATGACCTCGATTTTTGAACCTGTTCTGTACGCTATCACATCGTCTGCGTACGCAATAGTATGGGGAAGTGAACCTATCAAGTCGCTTGTATAAATGTTGAACAGGATTGGCGAATTAACCGCGCCTTGCTGAAGACCATTTTTAATTTGAAATATTCCAACAGAAGTCACATCACCATTCTTCACGATGAACTGTCTGTTAGTTAGCATATTATAAAGAATGTACAAGAGTGGTTTACTGATCCCCAGCATAGTCAGCTTATAGAAAAGACCCTCTAACCATACGGTGTCGAAGGCCTTCTCCAAGTCAACAAGGCAGGCACCAGTACATTGTTTTTTGCCTTTATTCCATTGAATATCGGACACTAGTTTAGACGCGGCATGTGAGATATCATGTCCCGCTTTAAAACCGAATTGATTATCCGGAACTATATGTTTGTCCTCAACCCACCTAGTCAGAGCTCTATTGATTACCTTTTCAAAAACCTTACTGATATTCGGAAGGAGACTTATCGACCGGATTGGATATATCCTTTCCCTTTTTGGGGATAGGTTGAACCACCGCCGTTTTCCAATGCGCTGGATAATGTGCATTATTCATTGCATTATTAAACAGGGTGGTGTAGATATCCACCGCTTCTAGAGTAAGATGTCGAAGCACGATGTTCGGAATACCATCGGTCCCCACTGATTTCTTAACTCTGATTGTGTCGAAGATCTCATGGAGTCCTTCCTTCGAAATGAACGGGGGTAGGTCACCCTCTCTGGGAATGACATTATTTGCCATATTGTCGTCGCTAAACCGGATGAAACCAGAGCCGTTGGATCGCCAATTCTCTATTTCATTTCGAATGTAGCAGTTGTGCACCAAGACGCGATTGTCCAGGTCATAATTAGGGCCAATGATATCAACGGCCTTGTATACTTCCTGGAAAGTCCAACATCTGTTTCCTCATAATAATGCACATCATTTTGTGTTAGATTATTCTTCTTTAAACCGTCAAGGAATAAATAAGTTAGATAGATAGATATTTATTTTATTTTCATAGTTAAACATTTACATTCATTTTCTATTGATTTAGCACAGCTTACACAGAGATATGATTATTAAAATCTTACTACTGAAAGATACATTTGGTTTTTAAATGCTTTATCTATTAACAAATATGTTTGGAGGAAAAACTATAGGAAAAAACCTCCATGTAATGGACCAAAATATATGAAACTTTTAAGTTTCAGAAACTATATTATCACAGGAAAAATAAATAAATAAATAATAAATAATAAATAATAAATAATAAATAATAAATAATAAATAATAAATAATAAATAATAAATAATAAATAATAAATAATAAATAATAAATAATAAATAATAAATAATAAATAATAAATAATAAATAATAAATAATAAATAATAAATAATAAATAATAAATAATAAATAATAAATAATAAATAATAAATAATAAATAATAAATAATAAATAATAAATAATAAATAATAAATAATAAATAATAAATAATAAATAATAAATAATAAATAATAAATAATAAATAATAAATAATAAATAATAAATAATAAATAATAAATAATAAATAATAAATAATAAATAATAAATAATAAATAATAAATAATAAATAATAAATAATAAATAATAAATAATAAATAATAAATAATAAATAATAAATAATAAATAATAAATAATAAATAATAAATAATAAATAATAAATAATAAATAATAAATAATAAATAATAAATAATAAATAATAAATAATAAATAATAAATAATAGATAATAGATAATATAATATAAATAAATAAAATACATATGCAAAATAATAATTTAATAAATGAATACAAATTTGAAAAATGAGTAAATAAGTAAAACAAAATTAATTAATGTGTCAGATAAGTAGATAAATAACAAATAACAAGTTAGAGTGGTGTAAGCTCAGTAAATAGTGTATTTTCGACGAGTAAACATTTCGTGAAAAACTTCTCATTGAGAATTTCGATTCTTCTGGCAACTTTAATAACGCCAGCTTTTTCGTGTAGTATCATTGTTGAAAAGTCCCAGGGTAAATTCAACATCAATTTCAAAATTTTGTTCTGTGCTATTTGAAGTTTTTTTATATGTGTTTTGGCACAGTTACCCCATACAGGAGATCCATAAGTAATCAGCGCTTGAAAGATTACCTTAAACATTATTATTTTGTTTTTATGATTCAACATCGATTTCCAATTAATCAATGGATACAGCATTTTCGTTTTTTTTTTTTTTTTTTTTTATAATTTACGCGCGCCTAAGGGGTTGATACCCTTTTACTGTTGCCAGGGCGCGGGCGGAAAGATAGAAGGATGAGAAAGGAAAATTGTTTTTGTAGTGGTTGGAGAAACTCAGGTGTGTTTGGTTTCTATGTTTGCTCTCCAGGGGTGGGAGTCCGAATAGGACGGAGAGTTTTTCTTCACTCAGAGTGATTCGAGATATAATTCCTAGTATTTTTTTCATTGCTTGAAACTCTTATAACAGCCAAATCTACGTGTCAGTGTTATGCCTTCACACGCAGAATTTTTTTGTCTGAGTTCCAATTATACATTGAAAAACTGATTTTGCCATGGGCAGGATTCGAACCTGGACCCTCCGAGTGAGAAGCGTTTGCTACTACCACTACACCGTGGCGATGTTTAACTTATTTAAAGTATTTTTGATATGTATACCAAAAGTTAATTTCTGATCCAAGTAAACCCCGAGGTACTTGATAGAACCAGCCCATGGTATATCGAGGTTATTAATTTTTAGGGTATTATGAGGAAAATGGCAAGGTGATCTTTTTCTTGTAAGAAAGATTGATTGACATTTATCCGCATTGATTTTTACTTTCCAATGTTTAAAATATTCATATATTATATTAATGCCATTTTGTAAATAATTTGCAATGACTGATCCATTTGTATGCGACGCATACAAAGCTAAGTCATCAGCATACAAAGCTACTTGGCAGTTGGGAATGACAGGAAAGTCAGATATAAATATATTAAATAGAGTTGGTGCCAGAACCGATCCTTGGGGAACACCAGCTGGCACAACTTTAGGGGAAGAGACTGAACCGGCTAACGGAACTGAAAAAGTTCGATCGCTCAAAAAATTTTTTATGATTTTTGTAAGGTACATAGGACAACCAAAGTTTATAAGTTTGTAGATTAAACCGTCATGCCAAACAGAGTCAAAAGCTTTTTCTAAATCCAGCAATACAAGACCAGTCGATTTTTTTCCTTCAAAGCTTTGTTTTACTTCCCTGCAAATTCTTAATACCTGATGAGAAGTACCATGACGTTCACGGAAACCAAACTGCATTTCAGGTACAATGTCACTATTTTTCAGAAAAACGTCCAATTTTAGTTTTATAAGTTTTTCTAATAATTTGCTGCATCCGTTGAGCAAGCTAATGGGTCTATAGCTGTTAGCGTTGCGTGGATCTTTTCCGGGCTTGAGCAAGGGAAATACTTTAGCTTTTTTCCAGTTTATTGGAAAATAACTTAATTTAAAACAAGCATTATAAATGGATCGGAGAAATTTTATTGCACAAAGGGGGAGATTTTTAATGGTTAAGTTATTTATGCCATCGAAGCCAGGAGATTTCTTGAGCTTCAAATTGGAAATGAGAAACTCAATATCATCTACGCTAATAAGCTCTTCGGAAGGGAATGTTGGATTTACTCCGTTAAATAATGAGATCTCACTATTAACCACAGATTGCTTTCGAGAAGTAGTATTTCGACTTACTAAGTGATTTTTTAGGAAGACATCGGCAAGAAGCTCAGATTTTCCCGCACCATCAATAATCAATAAACCATTTTCTACCAAACTGGAAATTGGGTTATGTTTTTTCCTGATTATTTTATTGATATTCCAGAAGGGTTTGCAGTTGACATCGAGTGAACTAAGCTTTCTATTCCAACTGCTGTTTCTAAAATCTGTAATCTTCGAACCAATTAATCGTGTAAGTACCTTCATTTCTCTGAAATCATCAATCAATCGATATTTCTGCCATTTCCTTCTATAAAAGTTCCTACTTTTTATTAAACTTAGTATAGATCGTGGAAGAATGACTGATCTTTGGCACAGGGACTTCATTGGAACTGAAACTAGAATGTTATCTTTGATTTTGGCCTCCAAGAAATTGATTGAGTCGTCGATATTTCTGCGACTGATTGACGATTCTAAGTTAATAGGGCAATTGTTAAGAGCATTAGAGAGGTGATATCGAAAAATATCCCAATTTGCTTTATTAAAGTCTAGGTATTGCACATTAAGAGTTTTGGGACTAGAGAGAATATCACAGATGACTGGGAGATGGTCAGAACTTAAAGCGTTAATGACGGCAGGTGGACTTAGGATGCTAGGAATGTTAGAGAGAAAGAAGTCAAGAGTAGAAGAAGTAAATCTTTCTGCAGAGGGTATATAAGTAGGACTAGGTGGGTACACAATTGCAAAGTTATGTGACGTCAGCAAATTTTCTAAGACGTTACCCCACGAGTTAGCCCTCTGACAGCCCCAATTGCGATGTCTACAGTTTAAATCACCGCCAATAATGAAGTGGTCATTGCTGATCAAACGTCTCAAGTCATTTTTTAAACATCTGGCTTTGTGAGCGTTAGATGAACCTCCGGGAAAGTAAACAGAGAAAACCTTTAATTTAAAGTTATTTTCAAGTGTTATTTCAATGCCTATATTCTCAATGACTGTTGTATTTACCCTGGGTAGTATGGTGTGATCAATACCTATTTTTACTAATATGGCAACTCCGCCACCGGTATTGTTAGTACGATCAAGTCTATAACACTCATAATTGTACTCACGACAAGAAAACTTTACTTTACTACTGAGCCTAGTTTCACTTAACAAACATATATCAACATTAAGATTACAGACAAAGTTGAAAAATTCAGTGCATTTTTTGCGAATACCTCTTGCATTCCAACACAAAAGCTTAATCTTATTTAGTGTATTACTTGACATTGGAAAATAAATATTTACATGCAAGCTGTGCGATTACATTAAATTGCTCAAATTTCGATTTGCAGTCTCCAAGTTTAGAGATCATTTCCATTGTCAGAGATGAAAGTTCCTCTTGGGAGAACAGAGAGTTTTCCGCAGATGAAGGGCTTTGTGGGATGAACATATGGCTGGATTGCACTTCACGTTGTGGAACTTGTGGAACTTGTGGATTCTGTGATGGTGCTTGCTGATGACGTGTCTTCGGCAGCGATGGAAAGTCATTCATGCTGATGAGGTTGAAATTTTTGGCTGGTGAATTTGGCTGCAAGTGAGTGCGAGTAGAAACACGAGAAACTGTGGATTTTGCTGAAAGTTTTCCTCGGATTTGTAAATATTTCGTTCGACTTTCGCATGCAGTATCAGTTGATTTATGATTGCCGCCACAGTTTGCACATTTGGAGATGGCTGTGGAAGTGCAATTATTGGTTTTGTGGTTTCCCGAGCAATTGCTACAACAAGTTTTCACATTGCAATGTTTTTCTCCGTGGCCAAACATTTGGCAATTGTGGCACTGCGTTAATTTGGTTTTTGGGCGGCGCTGAAACTCCCATCTGACTTGTGTGCGAAAAATCGATTTAACATTTTTTTTAAGATCTTGTAGACGAATAGATCCATTTTCAAAATACACGACATATAAATAGTCCACAAATTTTTGATTGTCTTTCTTAATCATTTTGACATATCGACATTTCAAACCCAGAGAAATTAGTTCATTTTTAAGGGAGATTACGGGAATCTCATCTAAACCAAAGAGAACCACTTTGAATGATTTTTCATCTTTAAGGTCATGCGAGAAGAATTGACACTTTTTCGATTTCAGTCCACTGCACGCGGTATTGAATGAGTTGATCGATTCACAAAATAATTTAATTCCAAGCGAGATTTTTCGTATGGAGTAATCGTTTATTTTCAATTCCTTCAGTAGTTGGTGCACATATTCACTTGTTTTGTGTAATATTTTTATAGGCGGAATTGAAACTTTTTTTGAGGGCAACTGATTGACACTCGAAGACATATTGTCTTCATTGTCCGTGTCGGGGTGGGAATCAAGTATGCTAAAAAAATTTTCACTTCGCGACATTGTAGGAGGATTGGTTCTCCTATATTTATTCGTCGAGGACGATGAGTCCTCGAATAAGTTAAAGCCGCGCTTAGCTATATTGATATATAGTCCGATTGGGTTAAATTGAGGGAGAACGGGAGAACGAAAGCAATGTTGGCCGCTCGGAGGTTAATCAAAGACTGGAATAAAGAAGTAACACAGCAAAAAAGTGGTTGTTTTTATTTCATTAAATAAACGAGAAGATATCACAAAATTTCAATTTTCGATTTTGAACGTGAATGCAAGAACTTGACTCTCAGGAAATTACAAATAACTCGTGGATAGTGAAAAAATAATATTAAGTACAATTCACTAGTAAATACAAATAAACAACCGATAGATGCTCAGTGATTACACAACAAATTCACTTCTTTTTCCTCTCAATATCTTTCCAACTGGTATATTAATATTATATTACGTCGTATCGTATAAAATGTCAGATTTTCACTCAGTTCGCAATAAGAAGCTCTCGAGCTGGTACATGTGTTTGACGTGTGAGACTTTTACGGTTCGTTGCAACTTCAGTAATTTTTTTCTAGGAGTTGTTTATCATGCTGTGGACGGGTCAAGCTCGGACTCTCTTCTTTTATGAATTACAACTGGGATATAATGTGTCTCTGGCAGCGAAAAACATTAACGCAACGCAACATTCGACGTTGGTTTGCTAAGTTCCCTTCGGGAGATCTTAGCTTCGAAAATGAATCGTGTGGGAAACCAAAAACGGTAATTGATGACAGTGTTTTAAAAGCAACGGTAGATGCAGAACCAACAAGAATGATGCGGGAATGGTGTACAGAACATGGAAGTATCTTCCATGATAATAAGTCGACACCTATCTCTAATAGGAAAAGTAAAAAAAAATCCAAAAATGGGTGCTCCATGAACTGAACGATGCCCAAAAACTATGCTGCTTATAGATCTGTACATTGATGAGCTTAAGGCACCTAAATGAACCGTTTCTACACCGTATAATTACGTGTGATGTAAAGTGGATTTTGTATGACAACTGTAAAAGATCTGGGCAGTGGTTGGATGCAGAAGAAAAACCAAAACACACCCATAAACTAAGTCTTCAGAAAAGGTTATGGTGACAATCTGCTGCACATTGAAAGAACCAATTTACTTTTCATTTCTTCAACCAGTTGAAACGATAAATTCAGTCAAATATTGTGAAGAAATCGACATAGCGAATGGGAAATTGGTTGAAAATCAATCTGTGTTGGCAAATAGGGATGGTCCGATCCCATTGCATGGCAATGCTAGACCCCATACATTATGCGTGATAGTGCAAAAACTGCTACAGTCGGGATTTTAAATTTTTCTGCATCCACCGCACTCTCCTGATGTTTCTGCAACGCACAATCAACTTTTCCGCAGTATGGAGTCATTTTGTCGGCAGAAGGTATTCCGAAACCGAGCAGAGTTCATAAACGCGTTTGAAAATTTTATAGAGTCTAAAAATCAAGCCTTCTATAAAAAATGAAATAATGGACCTTGAATCACGTTGGAAAAAATTTATATTGTAGATGCTAACGGTTTTTATTTTGATAAAAAAAAGAGTATAGAAAAAATATCGATTTTTAAATTTTTACCTAAAAATCGTACATTTCATGTGGTACAACATTACTAACAACCAAATTAAGTATACAGCTTAAGTATAATTACCACATTTTTGAAAATGTTTGTACCAATAACGAGTTTAATTGGCTGCTATAGTGTTAGTAGGGAACTACATTTTAATGTGCAAAAAGCCATGTCTAATTTTTACAATATGACATTAAGGAACAGAGTGATGCCAATATACTAATTTAATACTAAAGGATTAGATTTGGTATCTAAGATACTAAAATTATGTGTAAACTGCTAATTGAATTCACTTGAAATTGTACAACCGTTATTTAATTTTCATAAATTTAAAAAAAAAATCCTTTGCTTCCATTATAATTATTATATACATTGCAGTAAAAATTGGAACAATTACCTATGTAAAAGGCAAAGAAATAAGCTATTTTCATTAATTTTTATATGGACAGAATGGCCGCCGTACACTCTCCCGTCCTTATTTATTATCCAGAACAATGAAAAAAAAAAAAACATTTATAACAAGTACGAGTATAATTCGTAGTTAAGCCTCGAAAATGTGCAAAAAATTAAAAATGAATTGTGAATTCATTTCGTTTAAAAACGAAAATACGATTTTTTCGTAAAAAAATCGTTATTTGAACATTAAAAAAGCATATCTCTTATAAAATTATTTAAAATATTGTCATGTCAGTGTACCTAACACTGACAAATTATGACAATTTAAAAGAAGCATTCGAAATTTTAACGAGATTTATTGAGTCGTTTTCGAATTATCGTGTACTCAGATTCAATAAACGTATAACTATTTACAACTCTATAGAAATATATGCATTTGTGGGTTATACGAGTATATCACTATCAGTGTTAAGCAGTTTTTTTCGAAATCGCATTAGTACTAGTATTTGCTTCTGCTTCTATATTCTATATCTTGTTCAGTGTGTTATGCCTAAAACACATGTGCAGCAAAATTAGACAAGAAAGCTTTATATGTAAGCGAATACATGTGCTTACTGCACGCGCACGCAGCAATGCAAGTCGTCGCTAATTCTAATTTCAATGCAAACCTGAAGTAGTAGAACAACAATTTAATACAATTGTCAGATTGTCACTTACATGACAGTTTACTTTTAAAAGCAATTATTTGAAAATGGAGGAGCACATAATTGAGCACATTAAAAAAAATTAGTTTATCTACCGAAAAAACCATAAAAATTACAAAAATGTGTACTTAAGAGCTGTCGACACAAACAAATGTGCCAGGTAAATATGCATACAATTTGTAATTAAAGTGTTTTTAAGGAACTTGGTTACAATTGTACATTTATTTTCTCTTATAGGAAAGGTAAAGAAAATATTGCCTTTTAAATTTTTATTACATAATTGGACATTTCATGTGGTAAACCCTAATATTTCGCCTCCATATGTAATACATGTGTATCTCATTGTATAAAAGAGTTCGTGCGATATTATCTTTTCTACAGAGTTCAAAAAAAGCTGTTAAACTTGTTTCACCCTATGTTTCAAGAATATTTTGATTTTGAACATTTTCTGCATTAAAATATAACTTTTGGCCATTTTTAAGATGTACATATTGCAACGTGGAAAATAGTACTCGCCTACATTGATTCTAATATATATTGCCCAAATTTTTGCACATCTATTTCATCTTGTCGATTTTGCAGAGAAAATTGTTATTTGCTTTTATTAACATACTTGCAAACGTATTTAATTGATTTAAATAAGCTGCATAGCTCAACATTAATATGGGTATTGAAAATGTTAGGTTTTACCAAAAAGAAAGCACGACCTGGATATTTAATGTTCGCTATACTGCGGTTTATTCAAGAATGACAGAAAGAATATGATACAGAGTAATGAAGATATGTAATTCAATGTTCAGTTTATATGTGAATGTAATATGTATGTATTAAAGATATGAATATGCAAATGAGAATGCACATTTTTGTGTAGTTACGTTATTTAAACCAAAGTTACGATAATAAAATATTTAACAGAAAATGCGAAGCAAAACCGGATTGTATGGTACAACCCAAAGATTATCCGTATTATTATATCTTGCTTGCCTGTACTTATTCTAGCAGTTCACCCACTGTTTGATGAAGAACGTCGCCTATATTTAGGGTATGCGTCATTTCCAGTAATGGCCAAGTGAAGAAAAGGCCTCGGATATCTTTTAGTACAAACATTTGCACACATACGAGTACATAGCGATGCTGTGTTAAGAGGACCATATCGACCATGAATCATATTTTTTTACGACATCGTGTAATTCTTTATCTTTTTCTGGGTCGGGAAATGTAGCATATATTACGGAATCAATTTTGTTACTGCGATTTTTTTCAGAAAGTCAGAGTAGCAAATGTACAGTAGGCAGACCTCTTTTACGGTACATTAAGCGTAAAATTTCTGGAGTAGGATTTGCTTGAGAAATGTTAATATAATACCATCTTCTCTTTTACAAAATAAAAGCGGATATTGTAAAGCATCATGTGATCTATGCGCTTCAAATATCATTCATTGTAGGTGCATTATATATACTACGATGCTGCCCAAAAGAAGATTTATTTGCATCAATAGCTATCCGAAGCTCCTGTAAATTTTGGTTAGATTCTATTGCATATTCTGGTGTAACATTTTTTGTAACTTAAACACAATTCGCGTATTTGAGCCCCGCTGTCGTTAACATCGTGTTGTTGTATAAAATAAATTTGAAGAATTTATAGAAATTGTCTACTGGAAGAAGACTTCCAGGGGAATGGTACACTTATCCTTGCACCTTAAAAGTCGGCATAAATCCTTGCCTCGCAATTTGCTTAGCAACAAACGACGTCATTTGGAGAGCATTATTATATAATGCTATAGGTTAAACAAATTGCTTGGGTAAAGGATTTTCCATAAATATTATAGAAAAAAGTTGCTATTGCCGTTGGTTGATTCGGTTTTCGCGGTCGATCTTACCGACTAGAAGGTGTTTATGTCTCTCGGCTCGTATTTGCATATTGCCGCATTTGAGATAACCGCATTTTTTTAACTGCTGTTGATTCAGTAATCCGTCTCTTGGATGCATTGTTTTTCAGTGCAGATAAACATAACCAAGTTGATCTTTCTACAGAAGTTTCTAAAGCTTGAATGACACGTGAGCTTTCCCTCATTTGAGAAAGGCGTTGATCCCATTGTTGTTCAGATTCTTATTGCAATTTAACAGATCACCCATATGTATTACTTACATATATATATTTACTTTTTCGCTTCGCCATGTTTCGTTTAATACATCCTGAACAATATATTTTTAGCAATTATTAAATGTGGGTAATAAAATAGGTAACCGAAAAGCTTGGATTCGCAGTGGAAACTCACGTGATTCGTCTCCAAACTCTTGCTTTGATTTCATACTGAAATTACCATTGCTGTTGATCTTCGCGGTGCAAATTAGTCAAATTGAAGACTATTCATTTAAGGAAGTTGATAGAACAACTCGCCGCCTAAAGCCTTCAACAAAACAATTTTTTCTCACGAACATCGATTTTTTACAATTAAGTCGAATGCACTATAATCTCCACTGGAAAACCGCATCCAATACATACAATCGCCAATAATACATACATTTGTTATTCATTTTAGTTCTTAAACCCTGTTTTAATACGAGTAAACTATAAAGATTTAATGTTAATGGCAGATAATCAGCAAAAAAGTTAAAAGATAGGTGGAGAACATTGAGGGACTGATTTTACAAGGAGTTAAAAACCGAGGATCTGCCTTTTGGAAGCGGGGGTGGAAATCCAAGAAAAAACGGAAATGGTTTGATAATACTGAACGTATTCTCAATCCGTACCCGGACTCTCGATAACTTTTTGTTGAAGTTTTCTTTATCAGGTGATAACAATCTTCCAGGGTATGGGCACATAATGTTTTCTTTGAGAGGAAAGCCAGCATCTGCGACGAAATAGAATGGAAAATCGACATTGGTATTTGGAAGGTGTTTGGGTTTGGGAATATTTATTGTGTTTTGTAAAATTTGTTTCCCAAAACCACTCTCCTTCAAAATTCCTCCATCACTCTGGCCTCCATAAGCTCCAATACCAACAGCTGTAAATGAATAATTGCTATCACACACAGCAAGAAGTACAATACTGAAATATTGTTTGTAGTTAAAATAAAGCGAACCTGACTTGGGAGGACACTTTATTTCAATATGCTTTCCGCCGATGGCACCTACAACATGCGGCATTCCAGTTTTCACATAAAAATCTTCTGCGATACTTTTCCACTTCATTTCGACCGGTGGAGGCAAATAAATGTTGCACATTTTGTTGCAAATGACGTCACAAGTTTCTAGAATAATTTTGCGAACAGTCGATACTCCCATTTGAAATGACCAGGCTAACATTTGACAACAAACACAGTGTGCCAAGTATCTAAAACGTATATTTATTTGGTCAAAACAAAAGCTTTTATAAACTGCACAGTCACTTACACTAATGCGATCGCTAATCGACATTCTGGGCTAATGTATTCCCGAATAAAATCTTTTTTCTTGAGTTTGATTTGAAGTAAAGTTTTCAAACACATGAATTCACGTATCCCCATTCGTGTAGCTTTCCTAAATTCATCTATATCATTGCTTTTAATGTAAAGAAACAATTTATTAAAAAATCCGTTGAGTTGTCGTTCATTTTGAGTGTAAATAAACCGCGTCTATATTCTTCTTTTCTTTGTCGAACAGTAAATGCGGCACATAACATCCATAAAATCATAATAACATTGAAGAACGGATAATAAAACAGTTATTTTTATTAATTTTTCACGTCCTTCAATATCCATCTTTAAATTATTTTGCTTTTGATGTTTGTTTATCGAATATGACAATGACAGTAAAACAATGCGATGAAAAGTCAAAATTTTACTGCGCATGTGTTCCACATACGTTTCTGCACGCATTAACTGCGCGATACTTTGCTGCAAATGAGCTTTAGGCATTAGTTGCCATAAAAACATGTTTTTAGTGGTCTACTTGTACGTTGATATCTCTATCACGTCCTTGATATGTCTGCATGCATTTCTCGGAAAAGCTTTTAAATATCAATTCTACAAAACATTTAGAACATTTTAAAGTAATCGAACAAATGTTTCAAAATTGTAGGTTTTACATAGCTATATCCTCTTAATTAGTACATATTTTGTTATACGAGTACAAAGTTATTGGTTGAAGAAAATAATATTGTATTAGAGTTTTAAAAAAAGAAAAAGGAAGCTAACATAGTATTATCTTCAGTACATTGGTATCACCGTTTTATATGCACAAACGAAGACAACACTCTCAGCTGATTTTGTTTATTTCGACTTTTGAGTGTCAAGTGTATAGGGTTTATTCTCTTTTTTAAATACATATTTTTAATCATCGTTAATGAATCAGTTCACAAGTTGCATATCCATATATGTATCTGTCCTCATCGGAACTTGAAATTATATTTAATTAATTGCAAATATATCCACACGACTTTAAAATAGATTCCAATGTTAAACCAATGTTACTCGTATGTAGTAGATTCAATGAAAATGTAGTAGTTTCCTTAAAAGAGTAAAGGGTTGACCAGAATGTGAATCTGAAGCTTGAATCTTGAATCGCTCTCAAACGCAGATACACGTCAATCATGAATCTGTATCTCGAAGTTGGGTGCTTTTCATACAGATTCACAGATTCACAGAGATACAGATTCACATTTCACACAGATACGCATTGTGTTGTTCCAGCTTCAGATTCACATTCTGGTCAGCCCTTAAAGTTTAAGTAAAAGCTGGCTATTAAAATATTATTGGTATACTTTAGACAAAATCGAAAAACTTGTGTTGCGTAGTTATTTTTCAAATGATGATTTTCTCGTTCTCAGTACCTTTCCTTAAGCTTGCGTTAGTGTAACGCGAGCGGTCGTGGCGTGCCCACGAGAATATCTACGAGTCAACCACGTCCGTGTTAAGGTATGTATCTGATAGACAACCACCTCAGATTAATAGTTACATGTTTATGGTGTCTCCTAATCAACATCTCAGTAAAATTGTTTTGTGAAGTCCAATTTGTTGTTTGTTTCTTAGATGGCTTACTCAAATAGAAATCAAGGGTCTTATAGATCTAAAATAACGTCGACTTGAAACTTTGTAAGTTACGACCATCTAATAAAACAGTAGTTGGACGAAGAACGCGAGCAGAAGTTCAGCGATTTTGACGAAGTCAGAAACCGAGTTATTGGAAGGTGACGAAGTTTCAGGTGAAGAAGAATATCAATAACCACGTGAAGAAGTGCCACATGTATCCACCATGGAAAATGTGCATCAGGAAACGTCAAGAAAGCCATCGGAATATTACAAAGGTAAGAAAAGATTTAGTTGGAATAGACAAGAGTGCCCCAGGAGAACACGAACTGCAGTCCACAATATAATAAGATTACTTGGTCCAAACTTTGAACTTTGGTCCAAACTTTTTGAATATGCCTCTGATTTGATGATTCTACTACTAGAGAGGAAAGCCTGAAGGAAGATCCACTTGCCCCAATATCAGACATGTTCAACAAGTTCATCTGAAACAGCCAGTCTCAATATACCCCTGGACCATACCTTTTCATCCATGAAATGTTACAGGCATTTCGAGGTCGTTGCAAATTTATTAGTTACATGCCCCAAAAACCAGCAAAGTATGGCATCAACATATTGTTATTGGTAGATGCTCGAACATGCTACGCTTACAATGCCTACATCTAACATGCGAAGACATGCGTTTCACGAAAGACTATACATTGTTATCATATGTACTGAAAGAAAACAAAGCTGTCCTGTTGATCTCTTCTTCACACCACAATCAAGGTGTAGATACTGATACCAGAAAACGGTTATGATTGCAGATTATAATAACACTAAGGGAGGAGTTGACGAAGTCGACAAGAAGTGTTCAATACATGTATTCTTGCAGCCGCAAAACTCGTCGTTGGCCTATGGCAGTTTTACAAAGAATACTAGATATGGCAGGTATAAACAACTTTGTATTGCATCAAATGTGTGCAGACTGTAATGATAAAATAAGAAGAGGAACCTTTATTTTGAATTCTGCAAGAGAATTAGTACTATAGTTTATCCAAGAATAAATGTCAGTACAGGGAAGATAGGACATTTGCCTTTTAGTCTGGTTGCAATAACATGCATAAATGTATCCCTCTTTAAAGCTCTCATAGGGTTGCCACGGTGTATATGATAAATCACCACAAAGAGAAAGAGCATTTCGCTTAGGGTTACCATCTCCCCATTAAAAACAAACAAATAAAAATATTGCTGAACGATATAAATTTCATTTATTTTTTTCCTCACCACCAAGCGGTAGCGCGTTTTGTTAAGGGTATCCCCAGTAGGCCTAATCCCTTTTTAGTTTGTTTAAAAAAGAAAAAATTTCCGAAAACAGAAAAAAGAACTAAAAAATATATTTTCATGATAAATATAGTAAACAAAAATATAATTCATAATAAATATAGTAAAGTATAATGTAAAAATATAAAATTTCATTAATTTAAAGTAAAAATAACTTCGTCAATTTATAATATTAAAATCTATTAGTCTGATGAAATGTTAGTGCTGCTACTATCGGCATTTATATTTATTACTAATCTTTCGACTGCTTCCTCGGCGAAAACGTCCATATTCCACATCTGACGAATTTAAATTTAAGATCTTCTTTTAAGATTGTATGTAAAGTTGATCTGCTTATTTTTGTAATATTTGCATTTTGTTGGGCATGAAAAACTGATGGGCTATGCGCCTAACGGCACATTTGTCAAAATCATCGACCCAGTTCGCTCCGTAACAGAAAAGACATCAGCTGCTTTTCTCATTGATTCCGTTTTATTTTTAAGAAGGCCATACAAATTGAATTGTTGCATTAACAATTTGTTGTTTCTTTTCTGCAATTAATTCCTTTGAAGACTTTGTAGCCATTTTTCTATTTAGCCACAACACAGTTGCTTAAAACTAATTAATCACTATTAATTTGACACAATATCACTACTAATACTTACGCTATTAAATATGATCACTAATTGCAGAGTCAATGAATTCTAAAGCGTCCGCCATCTAACTTTTTTTTTTTTCAACTAGTGCTTATTTCGTGAATGGTAACACTTAGCTCATGTCTGATCCTACCCCCGTTCATTTCGAAGGAAGGACTCCATGAGATCTTCGACACAATCAGGGCTAAGAAATCGGTCGGGACCGATGGTGTTCCGAACATCGTGCTTCGACATCTTCCTCTAGAAGCGGTGGACATTTACACCACCCTGTTTAATAATGCAATGAATAATGCACATTATCCAGCGCATTGGAAAACGGCGGTGGTTCAACCTATCCCCAAAGAGGGAAAGGATATCTTCAATCCGGCGAATCTCCGGTCGATATGTCTCCTTCCGAATATCAGTAAGGTTTTTGAAAAGGTAATCAATAGAGCTCTGTCTAGGTGGGTTGCGGACAAACATATAGTTCCGGATAATCAATTCGGTTTTAAGGCGGGACATGATATCTCACATGCCGCGTCTAAACTGGTGTCCGATATGCAATGGAACAAAGGCAAGAAACAGTGCACTGGTGCCTGCCTTGTTGACTTGGAGAAGGCGTTCGACACCGTATGGTTAAAGGGTCTTTTCTATAAGCTGACTAGGCTGGGGATCAGTAAACCACTCTTGTACATTCTCTATAATATGCTAACCAACAGACAGCTCATCGTGAAAAATGGCGATGTGACTTCTGTTGGAATATTTCAAATTAAAAATGGTTTTCAGCAAGGCGCGGTCAATTCGCCGATCCTATTTAACATTTATACAAGCGACTTGATAGGTTCACTTTCCCATACTATTACGTACGCAGACGATGTGGTAGCGTACAGAACAGGTCCAAAAATCGAGGTCATTAATACTCTCTTGCAGCGTGACTTCGATAAGATAAGACGATTTTGCGATGACTGGAAGTTGAAAATCAACTTTCAGAAGTCGGAAACCATTCTCTTTAGGACGCCGTTGTCTGGAGCCTCTAGGGATACCAGAAAAAATTGGCGAAAGTTCTCAATCATTGGACAGCACGGACAGACTCTTGCCTGTCGAAATGTAGTCAGATACCTTGGGATCTGGCTAGATTAGTTTCTGTATTTTGGCAAAAATGTAGATGCTGCTCTGGCCAGAGCCAAAGGTGCTTTTGCCCTTACAAAGAGACTGTTTTATAGCAGCCAACTCGATACGAGGGTAAAGGTAATCTGCTACATGGCCCTTATTAGGCCCATGCTGGTATTTGGTTGTCCCGTGTGGTTCAACGTGAGAGCAAGCTTAATGGAAAAGATTCGGGTGTTTGAGAGGGCCTGTCTTAGGGCTTGTCTTCGCTTGTACAGAACACCAGAGTCGGAGTACAAGAAATTTTATCCTAATGAGGTCCTTTACAACAGGGCGAACCTAATACGAGTGAACAACTTCGTAATTAAGCTGACTCGAAGGCACATTGCAAGAGCAATGACCTCGACGAATAACCTGATATCTGGGGCTTACTACCCAAATTACCTTTACCACGAGAGTGTGCGCTCTGACGGATTCGTTCCACCGGAAGCATTCCTCTACATGGATCAGATAGGGTTGATCCAGGATAGATCAGCGGTGCCGTTAATTTTCCATGTCGCTCGGACAGCTGGGGACAGGCGACTCAACTACAACAGAGACGTCTCACACGGCAGTGTTTATCGCCTCCGGTTCAGTAGGGCGGTGGGGAATCGCGATAAGAGGGATGTCGTTCGGCAGCATTTCTGGTGGTTGAATGATGGAGAAGATGCTTCGTCGTCGTTTCCGTCAATTACGAACCAGCCTTACTAATGAGGCAGAGCTGACCAATCTATTTTCTCTTGTAAATAGCGATGGCCAGCTTACATAGGTTTAGGTTAGCATCTAAGAAACATATACATGTATCAGTATATACAAAGGTGTATACTGACATATGTATATGATTGTGTATATTGACTATGTGTGTTTATGTGTGTTTTGTGTATGTAGGTTAAGTAGAGTAAGGTTTATTTTAAGTTAGATATTAAGTTTTTATAAAAAAATAAAAAAAAGTCCATATGCTAAGTTTTTTCTTAACGAATATTTTTTCTTAGCCTTAAGTATACAATATAAATAATTCTAAATAAAATGTTAGTAAAGTCGAAAGACATAGATATAAGTATTTAGAGTAGCTTAGAGTGCCTGTATGGGGCCAGTAAGTTAGTATAAGACTGTTAAGTAAGCTAGCATTTAAGCATTTTTTGCATTTTACATACTATGTAAGAGTTAATTAGTAAGAAAATAAAATGCATTGAAAACTGAAACTCATGTCTGATTTGACAGATAATTAGTTTTATCCTTCCGGTTAATAATGGAAAATAATTTCATTCAAATGGCTGCCTCGGCTGGCCATGCAGTAGCCTACACGATCGGTCCAATTTTTAAGCACATTATCGATTGTGTGCAGCTGTATTTCACCAATGGCTTCACGAATATTGTCCTTTAAAGCGTCAATTGTCTCTGGCTTGTCGGCGTAACACTTATCTTTTACGGCACCCCACAAATAATAGTCCAACGGTGTCAAATCGCAGCTCCGAGGTGGCCAAACGACATCAGCTCTGCGGCTGATAATGCGATCTTCAAAAACAGGGCGCAAAACATCGAGTGTAGCTTCGGCTGTGTGGCACGTAGCGCCGTCCTGTTGAAACTAAATATTGCCAATATCGTCCTCTTCAATTTTTGTGAACAAAAATTCGTTCAACATGACCCGATAACGATCGCCATTGACTGTAACGGTCACTCCTTGCTCATTTTCGAAGAAAAATGGCCCAATTATGCATCTGGACCAAAATCCGCACCAAACAGTGACTCGTTTTGAGTGTATCGGCTTTTCAATGTATGCGTGCGGGTTTTCTGTGCCCCAAATGTGACAATTTTGCTTGTTTACATACCCGCCAAGATCAAAATGAGCTTCATCTGAAAAGATGATTTTTTTTGGCAAAATCGGCATCTTCTCTAAGTCGATCGCAGGCCCACTTAGCGAAGCGTTGTTGAAGCGTATACACAACCATATTCGTTCAGCGGGAAGATAAAACTAATTTTATGTCAAATCAGACATGAGCTAAGTGTTACCATTCACGAAATAAGCACTAGTTGAAAAAGATGGCGGACCCTTTAGTTTCAAAACACCGCGAAAATAATCCTTTTTTCTTAAACGCAACATTAACACCGACACAACACAGTAATTTGAACCACTATTATTTAACAATTGTACTGCTTTGTTGCAATGCATTAAAATAGCGCGCGAATAAAATTTAAAATACAAAGTAAAAAAAAATGGTTTGACTACATTTTAACGTTTCTCAAAAAGAGGAGAAAAAAACCGCAAATGACGACACCACCACACATATTATTACACACAAATTCATTTTTGTGTTCTCAAAAGCTTCAAATCTTTAATAAGACCACTGAAAAATCAGTAACGATGTGCTAACATTTGAGAATGGTAACACTGCTTTGATGAGATTATTTTCAATGCACAGTCAGCAGTAATGGCGAATGGTGATTTTATGATCATTCTGCCCAGCCCACGGCTATCGGGCAAGCAAGTCATAGGGTGGTTGTGGTTAAATCTGAAAATAATTACAACAACAATTGTACACAAAGTTCAGTGGCTTCCTTTGTGTTTCAGTGGTAATGTGCCATTGAATCCACCTACAGGCACCACTGTTAGAAAAAAAGCTTTCCCATAAGCCCTGTACTGACATGTTTTGTTGGATAAGGTATAGATGCATATGGCAGGCATAAACAGCTTTGTATTGCATCAAATGTGTACAGACTGTAATGATAAAATAAGAAGAGGAACCTTTATTTTGAATTCTGCAACAGAATTAGTACTAGATAACATGACAGCTCGCGTATTCAACGAAAGATTGCCAAGAAAACTGTGGATGACGGTGAGTTGAGAGCTCTATTTGTCCAACAAAAATAAAAAGAGTAACTAACTATTATTGCTGTGATTGTTTGAACCTAATATGTCTTCAATGCTCTAAGCAACTTTGTGAAGACTTCCAAAAAAAAAATTTGATTTTCAGGTTAAACATCCTTTAATTTAACCAATGAATCGATATCTTTTTTTTTTAGTCTGATTACCATAAGTGTTAACTTTAATAAATGTATATTTAAATGAAGAACGTAATTTTGTTGATTTTTTTTTATTACTTTTTGTATTGTATGTTTATGTATTCTATATTTATGTATATATTCTATATATGTGTAAGTTTTTGGAAAACTCATTTATGTCCTATCAATAAACGTTGTTAACTTTATGTGTCTTTTTAATTTTATATATTAGTGGTTTAAAATTATTATGCACATTCTTAACTTTAAAATATAGTAGTTAAAGGTAGGAATATAAAACGAATTTTGAAAATACAAGCTGTCAAAATGGTGTCTGGTGTACTAGCACGTCAGTAGAATTGTGAAAATTAAGGCACGTCAGTCGCAGAGGGTTAAGTTGCTACTAATGATTCGTTGTTACAACAGTAAGGTTCAAAGTCTCACCATTAAATCAGATCTTCATTCGAATAAAAAACGCATGGTCCGTTAGTATACCGTCCCACATCGTTTATCTTTTTGAAGAAACGGACAATGTTAACAAATCTACGATCTCCATTCAAACCCTCGATAAACAACCAAAGAGAAAGTGTTATATTAAAGGGCATCAAATACAATTAATGCGCAGTAACAACTGGGAACAAAAGATGCAGTGAGTACAAAGAAAACAAAACGAGGAGAACAAAGAGTCACCATAAAGGGTCAGTAGTGCATCAACTCCTTAAATAATAAATGTAGGTACTGAAAAGAAAAGCAAATAACAACCGAACCGATGTGTGTTTGCATAGGCTCTGACAAATGATGAACAGAAAGTATAGGCCATACATAAGAGAGAAAAAATACTTGTCGGTCTGCCACTCCTGTACCGCAGTGTAACAGATTAAAGGAAAAAACAACAACAATATACTTTCATTCATTTTTATTTATTCGATACAGGTTGTAGCCATCAATCCTATAAAAAAAATTCTTAACATTCGGATCAAACCACGACTCATCTACGTATGTATAACATCAATATCGGGATTTGTAAGTATCGCATAGTCAAACTTTCTCTGATTGCGACTGCGCGGATCGAAGAGAACGAATTTAAACACTTAGGGACATTGGTAATTGTGGAATCATTCACATTAAGGCAAACATTCCTTACATTTATTGTATATATTATAACGTTAGTCCTATATCAAATAGAAACTTTCCACCACCCAAAATTATCAATTATCATAAAAAATAATTGAAAAACGATAATCAGCAGTAACAAAACAGGAGAAGGAAAAGGGGTAAAGAAAAAGGAATAAGAACTAGGAATAACAGAAAGTATAAGTAAAATAAGGTCAAAAGACACATTTCAAAATCAAGCTTTTTATAAAAATTTAAAAAATTCAAAGAAAAAAAAAGTAACAAATTAAGTACTTTATATGAGTACTCATCTACTCGTACGATGTTATTATTGTTGGCAGTGTCGTCATCACATTTTGTCTCGGCGACAGCAAACAACCTTTGAACGCTTTCAATGAGAAAACTTTTTCGTTTTCAGTTTTCATCACAAAGTCGGAGCCAGAGGTAGTATAAACATTGAACGCTCTGTTTTTTCTTCTTTAGACGGATGGCAGCTGGTAATATTACACGAACTCCCTCCGTCGAAGTCTGATTTAAATAGCAGCTGTTATCTGATTTAATTCCTACGTCTGGGAGAGTTAAAATTTCAGAATTATAGGCGATTGTTTGTAATTTTTTGATGCAATGCAAAGATTATCAAAAAGTGGTTTAGGAAACTCAGGTATGCCAAAAAAAACTGCTTCAGTTGATATTTCCTTCTGGTCTAAGACATGCATTCTCCATTGGAGAACAGTCATCTCTGCGTTTACAGTGATGAAGAGAGCTCGCCAATCTTGAGATACATGGCTTATAGTATTTTTTTGCACTCTTCACTTAGGTTAGCTTTAAAGGCCTGCATTTGCTTTTAATCACATATTCAATGTCACCAAGAACGATGTGAAAGATTTTTTCAAGCGATGTACAGTAACAAATGCTTCCCTCTTCTGATTTGGGCTCAAAATATGTATACCGGGGAGAGCCCTTTGGATTTGGAACATCACTCTTGCCTTCGTCAGATGCCAACGAATGGTTTGTGTTTGCTGCTTGGGTTATTTTTTAGATTCTGTTCTGGATGGGTTAATTAACATCCCTCCTCTTAATAATCATATTTTGACTGCCCTCAAAAAGTCATCTGCTGTTAACATATTTTGAACTTGCGCGCCAATGATTATGCCGATGGATATGCGGTCTAACGCAATGATATCGGATCTTCGCTTGCTGCAGTAATACAAAGTCATTTATTTCTTTTAACAATGTTGGAACTCTGAATTCGCTGAGTTTTTCTTTCGGATCTCCGATGAGTTTACTAGACAAGTTGGATTTCTCGGGAAAAAAATCTCGTTGGGATTGCCTTCAATCTTTGTTAGGGCTTCCATTGACGCTTGGGTCTTTTATGTGTACAACTATATGACCAAATGAATGCGCGTGGACATCTTTAACAATGGGTTGCCGTGGAATCACAGGACAAACTCCAGATTTCTTACTGGTGCGGGTCTTACTACAATGCCCCGTTTTTATTTTGTATTATAGTGTTCGGTGCAGATCTCCCCTTTCTGTTCCTTTCCTGGTCACATCTGGATTCGCACAAGGTAGCCATCTCGGTTCTCACCTCTTCACTCTTACTATCAACGATCTCGAGAGTGTCATTAAACACTCCTCCGTCTCCTTTTTCGCTGAGGACACACATCTCTTTAAAACTATTTATTCTCCCCATGACTATACCCTTCTGCAAGAAAACCTCAATCGGTTTTCGACCTGGTGTTTAAAAATCTACTTAGAACGTAATATCGCCAAATGCCAATCTATAACCTTCTCACGTATTTACAACCCGTCTCCTGACGGACTTTCTTTTCTCTAGGGTCAACCAATTCGCCTGGTTCAATATTTTTAAGACCTTGGACTGTGAGATTAATTTCCGTTCGCATATCGATAACATGAACCTTAAAGGCAACTCATTACTGGGCTTTATTAAACGGTCGTCCAAGGAATTTTCCAACCCATACGTATGTAACTAGATCTCTCTATATTACCTTTGTTCACCCCCTGCTTGAGTATGGTCCGAAAGGTTAACTCAAACCTTTCCGTTTTTGATTTCAACCTGAGCACTGGTCGCCTCAAACAAAATCTCCTCCACCATTCTCTTTGTTCCTAGCTCTTAAGTCTTTCTGTTAGTTTTTAAGTTAGGCTCAGCCTCCACCAAAATTAGAAAATTAAATATATGTGTGACACTACTTCCTGCGATGCTTGCTGTAAAAATGTTGTCGATACCGCGAAGCACTGTCTCCGTGAATGTTTAGCTTACAATTATTGCATTAAACTACTGCAGCCACTAGAATCTGATGTGGTGGTTGCTGGTACTGTAGGCAGTTCATCATTGAAGCGATTACTCTATGTATCTCAAAGAAACATACCCATAAAAGGGGAATGATGGTCTAGTTCTTTGTCTGAGTGTTCTGCTTTAACAGGAAAAAAGGTCTTTCTTACTTAATGACTACTATAAACGGATGCAGATAAGTAACCTCGCTTCCTATAATAATTTACGGATCCGGGAATTGAAATATTTGCTCTATATTGCTGAAGCAATAGAATTTGAATTGACGCCCAGGTCAGCTCCTATACTTATTGTGCTTAATACAAGTAAAATCTTTCCAAAGTGGATAACCATAATTCGTTCAGATGGAACTTGGGTTGAAGTTCAATGATATAATTTGGAATAGAGCAGGGGTAATCAATAGTATCAGTTAAAAAGTGATGAAAATGTGAGTCTATCAGTGCCAGCAGGTGATCGAGGTAGTGTTGTAGGTTTGATTCAATTCAATTTATTAGGACATTATAAATTGTACATTAAGAAACAATCATTTTATAGAACCTTGAACGATATTTGGCATGTGATAACTATGATTCAAATTAAGGCAATGGATATAGACGTTTTTGCAATAAATTATATAATATGTGGTACATTTGATTGAATGTACTTATTAAGTATAATATAAGGAAAAACAATGTTGGAAAGTAGAGAAGTGAAAGCGACAGAAGAAGCAATTCGGCATAAATAATTATAGGCACAATATGAGTCATAACAAGTATTCGCCGAGTATTAATAGGAGTAAAACTAGCTGTAAGCTAGAGCTTACGTAAGTGTCCATAGATACGCCCAATTAAGGTTAGTATGATTGTATCCAGATAAGTTATTGCTTATAACAAAACCAGGCTGGCAAGTGATTCTCCAAGCTTTAGCCTTGAGGTAAAAAGCCACGATATCGACGTTCGACGTTATCCCACCGCTGCCACCAAATTATGTGTTATGCCTGAGTACATACGCTTAAGTTTTTTTTATGAAGTCGAAACTCTCGTCGGGCCAGATTACCGCCTGGGATTTAGGCTCAGCTATTTCCTTCAGAGTTTGGGCGTCGACCAAGATGGAATTCTGTTTTGCTGTAAGAACCTTGTTCAAAAAGATCTCTTACGTTCTGATGTACGTTCAACTCACTTGTAAACCAAATTAATCACCTTATGATCAATCAAAAAAACTCTTAATTTATAAACTATTATTTACTTTATTAGCAGAGTTAGTCAAATTTAATATAAAACAATTCACAAATCACAAATCTGAGTTCTTGATTCCTACTTCGAGCATTCTATTCGTTGCCCCTCTATTTATAATTTTTTTAATAGCTGATTTAACAAGATATTTTAATAAATATTTAAGCTAGACGCTAAGTCAGCAGGTCACACGGTATACTTTACCACGTTGGATTTTTGTTGTGTCTGGTTGTTGTTGTTGCACATGCATAACAATATATATAAATATAAAATAAATAAAGCTTGACGTCTACACCAATCAAATTAGATTTTATGGCTTGAATGCAGTCAATAACTAATATTTCAGTAAGAACAGTAAAATTTCCCCGTCTATAAGTTGGTGGTTCAGAAATAGTTTTCAGATCAAAGCCAGTTATATCGGAGTAATCATTTAGTTCATCAGGTAGAGTAGTAGTAGTAGCAGGAAGAGTAGTAATTTCGTTTTGCAGTACGGATAGCATGGGTTGCATTGTTGCCCGCTTTCTTATAAGCAACCACATTAAGGGGGGATGAATTGTGTTCAGTGTAGAATTAACATACATTGCCACTGATCCTCCAATCGTTTCAGTCAATTCTGTCATTTCTGAATAAATTATAATAATGTAGGGAATAAAATGAATCGGGAATATCAGGTCGGAACCATAGTTGGAGCGATGCACTTTGTTACTTCCTATTTGACCAATTTCGGAAGACATTCGAGAGAGTCCACAAACATCGACAAAACAACGATGTACACAATTTGACATAAGCAGACATTCGTTACGTCGAATTCTTGTGAAAGACCTAAAGATCTTCCCTTATATAGTGCAAACCGTTCACCTATTGTTGCCTGCTAAACGTCAAGTCAGGTTATCTTACGCTTTGTTAAACCTGGTGCAAGAAGAGGATGATTTCGTATCCAAAACCATAATGAACGACGAAGCCCATTTCCACTTCAGTGGTGTTCAGTCCTAAACTGAACGTTTAAATAATCATCATACTATAGTTATTTGTATTTAACTAATTCTAATTAATGTTTTGCTTACACTGTTTTTTAACATTCAAGTATTACCCTATGTTTGTTCGAATTATGCTATCTCATGAGTAATATACCACTGTGTTTAATTTACTTTTAATAAGTATGCTAGTAGCTTTTCATATATCACCACATATGTATGTATATTTATTTACTTGTATCGCTCTCAGCAGCATTATTGTAAAACGGTAGATTTAACTTTCTCTATGAAAATGTATTCTTGGTGAAGCACATGCTGTTTGCACCTCGACCAGTAAACACAATAAAATAAAATTCAAGGGAAATTCAAAGGTTTTTTTATTTCCTTATCCGTTGCGCTAATAATCATTGCATCCAATTGGCTTTGGATCAAACATTGGAGACCCCGACGTGATCTTGGGATATAATCTGGTTTACGATTTAATTAAAATCCCAATCGCTTGGACAACAGCACCTTTAATAAAACGGACCATCGCATTGGAAACTGCACCTCAGGCGTGGGCTAGATCGGCACACTTTGCAGAACTGTGGATTTAACAGGTGGGCTAACACATTATTTTATCTCGTCTTGTGCAGCAATTATATACATATATGTATATGCTAATCACTGAAATTTCAACGTTTAATTTGCAACAATAAATTCACGAGAACATTTTCAAAACGGTATTTCATCACTGCAATCGCTATAAGGCACACACACACACTAACGTCTGGTCATTAGTTACGCTTGGACAGCTATACATAACGCTACTACAGATAGCTTGCATACGGCTCAAGATCATTCGATTTAGCTGCTCACCAACATCATCAACTGTCTACAAGTTCGTGAAATAAAATAGCGGACAAATCACCATAGCAGCATCACCATCAGCATCATCGGACGGAAGAAAACCGGAGAAAACATTTGGTAACTATATACTTAATTTTTAATACGCTTAAACAGTTAAGATTATATTATACATATGATTAAGTGGTTACCCCGCGTACGTACATATTTATATTGACATAATTGATTGAGCATATAAATAGGTTTTATCCAATTATACTACTCGTACCACCGACAAATTTTTGAGCAACATCAATTTTTATTTAAAATGTCTGAAGCTAAACTAGAGAAGCTAAAATCAAGACGCCAAGTCGTTATAGGTCAGTTAGGCAGAATACGGGAATTTGTTACCACGCACTCTTCAAGTGCAATGATTGCTGAACCAGAGACTCGCTTAGAGGCTTTAGAAAGAGCGAAGGAGGACTTCAAAGCAATTCAACTAAAGATTGAGGAGGCAGATTCCAACGAAGTTACATCCTCGGTTCGGGCCGAATTCGAAGAATCTTACTTTACTTTGCGTCCTTCTCTTCGAACATGCATCAAGGATGCTAGTCCTCAATTGAAAATTTCGGCTCAAGACTCTTGTTTACTCGACACAACAATCAGTGGTACCTCGTTAAGTCTTCCAAAGTTGTCTTTACCAAATTTTTCCGGCAATTACGCGAAATGGACAACTTTTTACGAAACATTTGTTGCATTGGTTCACAAAAATTCTGCCTTGGACAATGTCATCCGCTTTCACTATTTACGTTCATCCCTTAGTGAACAGGCATTCAGTCCATTGAAGTAACAGACACCAAATACGATGTAGCTCTAAAAACACTTATTGACCGATACGAAAAGAAGCAGATAATAGCATACGAACACCTTAAGCTGATATTCAACATCCCACAGGTGGCACAAAACTCTACAAAAGAAATTCGTGAATTCTTGGATAATATTAACATCCACTTGAGTGCACTTGATTCGCTTGGCCGACCCACAGTCCATTGGGACGATTTAATCATTTATATAATTTGCTCTAAGCTTGACAGTCTGTCATTAGACAAGTGGAACGACGAACGTTCCCAGGATTCTTTTCCCAACACTCGACGAATTAAAAAGGTTTCTAGAGAAACGTGCGCACAATTTAGAGAGAAAGAGTTGCCTTATTCCAATTTCGTCCAGCAGCACCAAGGTTGCCGCCACACAAAACTCATACAAACATTTGAGAAGAGAACAACAACCACATCCCACTGCATTCACTGCAACTGCACACAAGTTTTGTAATTACTGCTCAGGTTCGCATCACAACATCTATAGATGTAAACAGTTTCTACAACTAAGCCCTGCAGAACGCTACAAGTCAGCCACAGAATTGCAATTGTGCACACATTTTCTTAAGCAAGGACATTTCACCGCATCTTGCACTGCCGAAAAATGCAAAACGTGTAATAAACAACATCATACTTCGTTACATTTGCTTTTCACTAAAACGAGTTCTATTGTCTCAAACACACCAAAGGCATAGCAACTACAGTTAGCTACAACTACCAATAGCTCTCCGCACTCAGCGCTTAACACAGCATCATCAGCAAACAGTAAAAACTCCCAAATCATCTTAGCCACGGCTCTTGTCAAAATTTTCGACAAATACGGCCAACCTCTCTTATGCAGAGCACTCTTAGATTCAGGGTCGCAATTAAATTTCATAGCCGAGTCTTGCGCGATGCAGCTTGGCATCGAACGTCTAAGAACAAATCTCACCATAAATGGTATCGGCAACTTGCCCACGACAATACGTCATATTGTTTCGGTATCAATCCATTCGCGGTTTGCAAATTTTGCAGCAGCTATTGACCTTCATGTTTTGGCTCAAATTAGTGGTAACCACCCTGAAATATTCATCAACATCAATGAATGGCAGACTTTAAAGAGCCTCAATCTCAATCTCGCGGATCCAAGATTTTTCCAGCCAAACAGAATTGATATCCTCGTAGGGGCAGAACTGCATTTTAAACTTTTGATACAAGAACAGTATCGGCTCTCTGAAAATCTCCCCATTTTGCAAAACACGTATTTGGGTTGGATAGTCACCGGCAAGCTTCAATCCACAGCACAGCCGCGCTTTGATTGCTGCATCGCAACTAACTCGCCCAGCCTCTCCACTTTAGAGAAGCTTATCCACAGATTCTGGGCCCTAGAAGATTACAAATCTCCCACCAAGACTTTCACAGAAGAAGAGGAAAACTGTGAAAGGCACTTCAAGGATACCTTTTTACGGGCAATTTCAGGACGCTTCGTAGTACGCCTACCATTTCGACAAAATCCGTCGCTTTTAGGAGAATCACTCAGCACAGCAACTAGAAGATTCAAGACGCTAGAGAGTAAATTGAATGTCAATCCTGAACTAAAGGAAGCTTACACAGCTTTCATCAACGAATATCAATCTCTTAACCATTTGCAAGAAGTAAGCAGCATACCTTCCGAAAATTATTTTCTCCCGCATCATTCTGTTCTCAAACCGACAAAACTCTGCGTGGTATTTGACGCATCCGCAAAAACTACATCCCGCTTGTCATTGAATGATTTAATGATTTGCTGATGGTAGGACCAACAATCCAATCCGACTTATTTACAGTCTTGACACGATTCCGATCGTATGCTTCGTGTTCACTGGCGATATACGCCAAATGTTTCGGCAAATGCTGGTCCACGAGAACAACCGAAAATATCAAATGATAGTTTGGCGCGATAACCCCAGTGACCGACTACGCTACTTCCAGTTAAACACGATAACTTACGGCACATCTTGTGCACCATTCTTGGACACCCGGTACTTGACTCAATTAGCAACCGACGAAGAGACTAATTTTCCCAAAGCAGCGAAGGCGCTTTTAGCGGACGTCTATGTAGATGATTGCATGACAGGATCCAATGACCTCCTTGAGGCTCAGCAATTAAAAAGGGACATAATGTCAATACTGGCGAGGGGACAATTTGAGCTTAGGAAAATATGTTCCAATTATGAGCATATTCTTAAGGACACGCCAGAAGCACATAGGCAAAGTTTCATTAAAATTAATGATAACGAAACGGTAAAGACCCTTGGTTTAATATGGCAACCGCATCAAGATCTATTTCAATTCAACTATATTCCCGAATTCCATCACCAGGCCTCTAAAAGAACAGTCCTATATGACTTAGGAAAAAGCTTCGACCAACTCGGTCTAATTGGTCCAATCGTGGTTAAGGGAAAGCTCTTCATGCAGCAACTATGGAAGTCCAACCTCTCCTGCGATTCACCATTAACTGAAGACTTAAAGAGTGATTGGGATCTTTATATTCAGCAACTTATTTGACCAGGTAAATACTTATCCTGCTCTCGCCATCTCCTGAGCAAGAACGAGTCCATAAGTATTCAACTTCACGCATTTTCCGACAGTAGCGAGGATGCATACGGATCGTGCTGTTATCTACGCTCCCTTGATCGATTGGGAGAAACAACTTGTCAACTCATTTGTTCCAAATCTCGTGTAGCTCCAATCAAGTCGACAACATTACCAAGATTAGAGCTGCAAGCAGCCGTCATGATGGTTGAATTAGCTGACAGATTCATAAAGGACATTCTACCATTACAAATAAATGAAGTTTACTTCCATACGGTTTCAAAAATTGTCTTGGCATGGATTGCCAAGCCATCCTTTATTTGGACTACATTTGTAGCGAATAGAGTAGCCAGGATTCAAGAACTTTCCAGCTCAGAACAGTGGAGACATGTACCAGGAAGCCAAAACCCCGCTGACTTGATATCCAGAGGTTGCAACGATGACGTGCTGCTCGAATCCCCATTCTGGTTCCATGGCCCATCGTTTTTGCACTCCTTAGAGGAAATTTGGAAAATTCCTCCTCCTTTAGCTCACTTCTAAGCAATTCCAGAAGAAAGATTCCCAAAGAACGCCCTGTATGCGGCTAATTCGCAAGTGCACTGCATCATGATGACGATAAAATATAACAACTCTTTTTCCAAGTTAGAACGTATCTTAGCCTACGTTTATCGGTTTATTAACAAGACACGTAAAATTCAATCAACAGCTCCGCAATCCGTCTTACCGTCCGTAGAAGAGAGCACACAAGGTTTGTACGGTATAATTCGAAATGTGCAATTAATCGAATTCAAATGTGAATACGCTTGTCTGCAAAAGAACGAGCAACTCAAAAAATCCAGTCGTATACGTAATCTATCCCCGTTTATTGGTACAGATGGCTTACTTCGAGTGGGCGGTCGTCTCTCAAATGCACAACTAAATTTCGAGTCCAAACATCAAATAATACTGCCTAAGAACAATGAATTAACTTCTCTAATCTTTTCTGTTTTTCATTTAAAGTCTCTCCACGTAGCTCCTCAAGCACTTGGTATAACATGACAGAAGTATTGGGCTTTAGACGGCAAAAATCTTGCTCGGAAAACGTTCAACAAATGTGTCCGATGCTTCCATATGAAGCCAAAACGAATAGAGCAGTATATAGGCAATCTTCCGAAGGAACGACTACAGTCAGGAACACGATTCCTCACTACTGGAGTGGATTTTTGTGGCCCTTTCAAACTGCGCTACCAACCCGGATCCCGAACAACGGTGAAAGGATATATCGCCGTCTTTATCTGCTTCGCCACCAGGGCAATACACTTAGAAGTCGTAAGTGACCTTTCAAGCGCTGCGTTCATTGCAGCACTCCCACGCTTTATCGCCCGGCGCGGCATGTGTCGAACAATATTTTGCGATAACGCCACCAATTTTATCGGTGCCCGAAACGAGCTGACCGCGTTAGCTAAATTATTTGAGGCAGAAAACCAGGAGCAAATTTAGGAGCTCTATCGATGGCGTCTGATTCCTCCTAATTCGCCCTATATCGGCGGCCTTTAGGAAGCTGTAGTCAAGGCAGCCAAGCATCATCTAGTTCGAATAGCAGCACACGCAACGCTTACCTACGAGGAACTCACCACTCTCACCGCTCAAATCGAAGCTATTCTGAACTCACGTCCAATGACCACAATTTCAGCATCGCCCGAGGATCCGGAACCATTAACTCCAGGTCATTTCCTGATTGGACGCCAATTAACGTCTACAATAGAACCGTGTCTAATTGACGAAAACACATCACGACTTACCAGGTTTAGACGTCTACAACAAATGCAACAACATTTTTGGAAACGTTGGTCTCGGAACTACCTTTTAGGCCTTCAGAAACGTAACAAATGGACAAGCATCATCTTCATCTATAAACATTGTTGCAATAGTTTTGATTCATGACGACAATCTTCCCCAATACAAGTGGTTGATGGGTCGAATAACTAAGACATTTCCTGGGTCAGATGGCATCGTACGCGTGGCAGAAGTACAAACCAAGACTGGAAAATATAAGCGTGCAGTCAACAAACTCTACCCACTACCAATAGAATTTGTATTTGTATTTTTGTATTTAACTAATTCTAATTAATGTTTTGCTTACACTGTTTTTTAACATTCAAGTATTACCCTATGTTTGTTCGAATTATGCTTTCTCATGAGTAATATACCACTGTGTTTAATTTACTTTTAATAAGTATGCTAGTAGCTTTTCATATATCACCACATATGTATGTACTCGTATATGTATTTACTTGCATCGCTCTCAGCAGCATTATTGTAAAACGGTAGATTTAACTTTCTCTATGAAAATGTATTCTTGGTGAAGCACTTGCTGTTTGCACCTCGACCAGTGAACACAATAAAATAAAATTCAAGGGAAATTCAAAGGTATTTTTATTTCCTTTCCCGTTGCGCTAATAATCATTGCATCCAATTGGCTTTGGATCAAACAAGTGGTTTTGTGAATAAGCAACATTTGCATTTCTAGGGCACGGAGAATCCAATTGTAATGCACAATGAGCCATTGCAACCCCTAAAAGTAACTGTTTGGTGCGGTATTTATAGTGAACATGAGATTGGCTCTTATGTTTTTGAGGACGCCGACGTAACCGTAACTGGGGAGCCCTACAGACAGATGTTAAACGGGTTTTTTTTGCCGCAGGTTGCTGGATTGGGTCTCGAGCAATGTTGGTTCCACCAGGACAGAGCAACTGCTCACACAGCTCGCGCAACGATGAAGATTTTGAATTACCAATTTCCAGGCCGTGTGATCTCCAGTTTGGCGACTTGTACTGGTCGGCCAAATCGCCAGATTTGACGGCGCCAGATTTTTTTCTTTGGGGCGTTTTGAAATCTCCCGTTTACCACAACAAACCGCAAGCCTCGCAAATCCTGAAAGCCAACATTCAAGAAGAAATCACCAATTTGGAGTCAGATGTTTTGCAAGCCGTCAAACGAGCACAAATTTCATCAACTCAGTAGGTGGTCATTTGACCGATATCAATGTCGTCAATTTTACACTTTCAAGTAAAGTTTTTGTGAAAACCGTCGCAATTTCCTTAATTTTTAAAAAAATGGCAGCCAATTCACATTATGACAATACTTTTGCTTTACTTTGTACAAGCATACAGAGTTACAAAAAAGCGGCGCAGTCATACTTTTTCATGTATGAAAAACATGCCGCTATGTAAATATAAACCAAGTTTATTTGTTTTAATTTGATCATTTACGAGTATTAGGTATTTGTGGATTTTGTGAAAAAATATGCGAATAAGTGCAGAAGAAGCTGCCAGGTTGAGCATAGTCGAAGTGTGCGTAATACCGTTCTTATGATTAGAAAACAAGACACGACGTTAAGAAGAGCCAATAAAAGGTACATGGAAACCAACTCCTACATTCAACGTCAAGGCAGAGCTCGACCCAGAGTAACTTCTGCAAGGAATGACTGTGCGGAAAAACCGAGATTGGTTAACTCTACCTATGTATTACATCAAAAATATTCTGGAAGAATATGTGGTTCCATTCGCACCGTTTATTGGGGAAAACTTATTGCTGATGCAGGACAATGCTAGACCAGATATCGCCTGGTGCGCTATCGAGTGCTTGCAATAAGTGGAGGTCGACGTGATGGCTTGGCCTGCGATGAGGCCGTACATGAATCTCTTTAAAGGGTTTTGGGACCTAATGGGGAAAAAGATTAGGATGTAACTTGCGGATGCTCTTCTAGAGACACCCAACAGTCTGCTGATCGAGAAATTGGACAATTTGGACGACACCATCGTATTACCGAATTAATGCTTTATTAGATGCTCGGGGAAGCAATACTCACTACTAAAAGAAAGAGTACTAGTTAAAAAATAAAATAATAATACAAAAATAAAATAATAATAAAAATATAAAATGTTGATTTATGAAGTTTTCGTCCACTTTCCTTAATTTATGTTTTATTTCTAAGTTCTCCCATTTCTTCATTTTTTTTTGTGATGAAATACTTATTTTTATATTAGAAAAACTTTTTTTTCGAACTTACTTGGAATAGAGGACAGTTTCGCCATGGGCCTATAATTCAAGATTATGCATTTTCGTTTTTTTTTATACCTAGAGAGTATGCGTTTTCCAGGAGTTAGGATAAATAATCTGTGAAATGAAGAGCTGTGAGAGGTTGTGTCAAGTAGTGATTGGAACTATCGAATGAATTCGACTATCGATAGTTAGTAAATTAATGATTTAAACTATCGAATAGTTGTATTCATTCATTCATTCATTCATTCATATTCATGCGTTCCAACAACATATGTCAAACGCGCGAAAGGGGTTTATACCTTATATACAATACACACAATAATATAAATTTCAAACATATTCAGCCCGATAGGCCAAAGTCCAACGAGTGAAAAAACCATTCATTCATTTGAAAAATAATCGAACATTTGGTTTTTTTTTTTCAATCGACTGGTTTGTAGGAATGATTTCAGAAAAATGATAATTGAACCATTTTTTTATAACTATCGAATAAATGTTTGTCGATTGTTTTTATTCGATAGTTCCCAACACTAGTGTCAAGTAGTTTAGCAGAATATAAGTCATTACTCGTAAGTTTTTAAATTTTTTCTCCCATTAATTTTGGAGTTACGAGTATGCCCACCGAAATCAGAGATGTTTAAAGAAA
The DNA here is from genome assembly GCA_949129095.1 of Volucella bombylans. Classification (NCBI taxonomy): domain Eukaryota; kingdom Metazoa; phylum Arthropoda; class Insecta; order Diptera; family Syrphidae; genus Volucella; species Volucella bombylans. Next base: position 122,137,590 of record OX422140.1, on the reverse strand, counting down.
ACTGCTTAAGGAGGAGGAAGTAGCTAATAACTGACCAAGGAATGAGGAAATGTAATCATACAGAGCTTTTAGTCCGCTGTAATACGAAAATGTCAAGGATAGAGGTGGGTGTTAAAGACATAAATTGGAGAGATGGTGATTACTCGCTAACACAAATACAATATCAAGCTGTGTTATAAGATTGTTGGTGATACCGCTGAATTGGAAAATACCGGAGTCCGTAAGACAGTGATTGAAGAGAACTCCTTTTTTGTCTTCCCGTTAGCTGTGGTTTCAGGTTAGGTAGAGTTATTGGATGATTTCCAAAATTACCCGAAGTGTTAATTTAAATTTCAGAGCAGAATTCATTTGAGGTTGTAACTGAATGCAAAACAAACGAATGATGCTTTTTCAGTTTTCGCCGTAAGATAATTACTGTTCGACCAATACAATTTGCGATTTCTCAAAACATTTCCTGATGGCATCACGTTTAGATTTGATTGGGTCTTACTTAAACACTAAAATCTGTCTGCTGTTTCTGTTATCTGAAGCTGCAAGCTTGCGATTTCCTTCCTCAAATTTGCGGCGTTCTTCTTTTCCTCTTCTTTCTTTCCGTTTAGAACAAAAGTGAAATGAAATAAGGTCATTCGCCGAATTTATCTATATATCATAATAAAGCATCTGTAAGCGAAATAAAGAAAAAGATATTACGGTTATCACGAACCAACTCACATGTGACACTGATTGTCAAAAAAACAAAATCTAATATATTCCTGTTCTTGACTGCTTCACTCGAATCCTTCAATTTAGTCTCTTATCATAAGGCCACTTTTTTCCCAGTTGATATGATTTATGAATTTGTTTCTCTGGCAAATATTCCCCATTTATGAGTAGTTTACCAAAAAGGTCTCCGAAAACCTGCAAAAAAAAAAAGGGAAAAAGAATATAACAAGGCAGCAAAACACCAACATAGCATAGCTGACAAATTCTTTTTAGGGAAAGTCGTACATCAAATGCTCTACCTACAGCTCACAACTCAAAGGGCTCCTTAGAAATGACAAATTGGATTGTCTCCGATAGGAAGATGCGAATGTGAAAAAAAAGTGCAAAATACTTCAAGTGGGAACTGGGAACACTGTCCTGGAAACATACACGCAAGGCTCAAGTGACAAGTCAAATGAAATATGGCAACTGGGAATGCTTAGGTGAATATCCTCAATTTCTAAGAGAATTGTCCTGATTGTGGTATTTTTTCCGTTTTTTTTTTCCTTTCTGCTTTACATTGCTATGGAGCCTAGCTGCAGAAGGTATAGAAGATGATTGCAAAGATGATAAATCAATTGAAATCAAGATATGTGCGGATATTTCAAGTGGCTCAAGTCTCAGATTGGCTTTGGGGTTCCACATTTTTCTAACGATAATTCAATTGAGGTGAACTGGTGGCGGACTGGGATCCTTGTCGAGATGTAATGAAAAAGCGAGGCAGCCATGTGAGGTGTGAAACGTTCAATTTATGTGATAAATTAGCTTCAATTAGGAGATGATTTTTTGGTTATTTCTTTTATATATTCCTTTTGGTAGAAACTGTATACTAATTATAGTTATAAGATTGCATTTCGCTGGGCAGAAATGATTGCAAATGGTTGTTTGGTAGTATTAGCTTAAATGTACTTTCACAGTCTTACAAAGCGGAATTATATAAATGGCGGTCCCTATAAGACCTATGGAGCAAATGAAAATTGTGTTGGGCTGATGTCAAATAATATAAAAAAAAACCCTTAAATCTATTGTGTATCTCACAAGCTTACGAAAGACTCTCTACTGACAGGATCAAGTGCTAAGTGGCTTAACTTTTGATACGCAGTCAACAGATTCATCGTCACGAAACCATTTGAGAAACGCCGGGTTAAGGGAGTGTGAGAGCAGACACTGCGGGTAAAAGTACATGAAAAAGTGTGATTGAGGGTTAAGATACGCCTATTTAACTTTGCCACAAAGCTGCACTTTAACCATTATATCCTAATTTTTTTTTTCTGGTAATAGTTCCGCTCTGCATTGTCTGAGGAAACCAGATAATGGATATTGATCAGGTCGTACCGTCTCTAGGTTGAACTATGTAAAGGGTGTTTTTTTCAGAGGTTTGGTTTTTAAACTGGCAACACTGTTTCAACAGATTGTTAAATTGACAGTTGAAAGTTGATTTGCGTGCAAATTGTACAAACTTATTTTGAAAACAATGGTTCGGTTCGCCAAACTTATTGTGCGCTGCGTCCATTTTACGGTCGACATAATCGTTCATCTTTGGAAAATTTTGAGGAAAGATGTTGGCTCAAAAGCTTATAAGATCCAACTTGTGCAAGAGTTGAAACCGAGTGACCATTATACGCGTCATAGATCCATTTTTGGTTAAATGGGTATGTAAACAAGCAAAATTGCCAAATTTGGAGTGGGAAAAACCCAGAAGCCTTTGTCGAGATGCCCTTACATCCATTAAAACTCACTGTTTGGTGTGCTTTATGGGCTGGTGGATTCATCGGCCCATATTTCTTTAAGAACGCTATAGAAACATGATTTCTGACTTCTTCGTTCCTCAGTTGATTGACATTGACGTGACAGAGCTTTGGTTTCAACAAGATGGCGTAACATGCCACACGGTGCGCGACACCATCAATTTATCAATTTATTGCAGGAAACATTTGCTCAGCGCATAATTTCGCGTAATGGATCTGTGAACCACCACGATCCTATGATCTCAAACCCTTAGATTATTTTCTTTTCGGTTATGTGAAGTCACTAGTCTATGCTGATAAACCAGAGACGTTGGACGATTTAAAAGTCAAGATTCGCCGTGTTATTGCTGATATACGGCACCAGTTGTTCGATAAAGTTGTCGAAATTTGGACTTAACGATTGCGCTTCATTCGTGCTAGCCGCGCATATGCATATGATATCATATTCAAACACTAATGCCATAAAATTATCTATTAAATAAAGCTAACATAATAGACATTAACATTACCTTCAAGTGTTTTATTTCATACTAATAAAACACCCTTTACTTGAAAAATAATAGCAACTGTCACTCGAAAGCTCTAAGTCTTTGAAAGTATTGTATATGTCTGGGCATAATTTTGAGAGCTTTTTGACCTGTTACATTAAAATATAAAAATTGGTAGTCACATGCAAGCGCGATATCATGTAAAACAGTAATCCAATAGTTCCAAGAATTCTGCGTTGCATCATGCTATAGAGCCGAACCTAGATAAAATATAAACTAACAACTGCAAAATATATAGTTTACATAAATCACATAGTGAGAGTGCTATAATTCAAAACGATAATCAATCGAGTGAGTGAAGACCAGTTTAAAGCAAATCATAAAGAGGAGTTTTGTATCCATCTAAGTTATGTTAACCAAAGTTCATATTACAGAAGAGCAATTTAAGTGAGATAAGTTGCAAAGAAAAAATAACCCGCACCATCCAACGCCGCTTCAATACAAGAGGCTGGCTGCGTAACTTTTACAATAGCTACGGAAAACGAACTTAAAAAAAAATGAGTTTTTTATAGAAATTATACCAGATCAGCCTGTCTGTATCCTCTCTCTTTACTTACTTACTTACTGAAGGTGACGTTACAGTCCGGGGTGGACCTGGGTGGCAACCAACAATCGACTCCAGCCAGCTCGATTTTTAGCCAGTTGCCTCCAGTTTCGCACGCTTAGTTGGCTGAGGTCCCCTTCCACTTGTGTGCGCCACCTGAGTCGTGGTCTTCGTCTACTGCGCTGTCCCTCATGGGCGGATTCGAAGACTTTACGGACCGGCGCATTGGTGTCTATCAGCTTTACATAACCCAGCTACGTCTGTCGTTGGATCTTCACATTTCTGGCTTAGTCTATGTCGCTGCACAGCCCGTACAGTTCGTCGTTGTATCTCTTCATAGACTCACCGTCTATGCAGACGAATGATTTTCCTCACAAAGCAACCCAGAGCACCCTCATCCATTTTTGATAAAGACCATGCCTCTGCACCATAGAGCGGGACTGGGGTTATTAAGGTAAGGTTTTATATAGGGTCACTATTATTCGAGAGAGGGTTTTGCTAGTCAGTTGTTTTACTAGTCCAAAAAAGCAGCGATTGGCAAGAGTTATTCTTCGTTTGATCTCAGCCCTGGTGTTGTTGTCTGAATAAATAGCGGAGCCTAGGTAGACAAAGTCCTTACCTACCTCAAATTTATATCTGTCGAGGGTGACGTTCTGTCCGAGACGTTAGCGTTGGGTGTCCTTTCTGGTTGACAGCATATACTTGATCTTGCTCTCGTTGATTGTTAAACCCATTTTTGCCCTAACATCACCCTGCGAGCGTGCAATGTCAATAACATCGGCGTATGCGACACAGCACACAAATGCGGATAGCTTTCCGCTATATTGGAAAGATGATCGCTTTTTTATTCACTATATGAATTTTCATTTTTATCAGACTCAAGCTGAAAGGAAACGTACTATAGACTACTTTTTCCTACGCAGGATCTTATCTCCTACCATCGGTGTCTTCGTTTTGCGTACCAGTGCCTGTACATTATCATGATTTTCTGGTGTATCTACTCAACATTACAAAAAGTGCCATTCTTCGATAGTGTTTCGTATCCTGTGTTTGCCTGGGCTGGGCAATTTCCGAATGATTTCGTGCCATCATGTTGCTGTCATGCGTCTCTTACCAAACAGATTTCTGTTGACTCAATGAACTAGAAATCAAAGTCCTAGCTGGAAGAAAAATCCATACATGATATTGCAATATATAATTTGCCTTCTTGACCACTATGATATGGAAATGGAACACGCAAGTCTAAATCAATACTAACAATTCGGACTCAAACCTGGTTACGACAAGATTTAAGAACCCAGTGAAACTCTCATGACTTTGCAAAATGACAATGATGATGTCCTTCAAAGTTCTTACAATAAAACATATCGAACCTTAGGGATATGCCTATCAAATCAACCCTATAAACATAATAAGATATTATTAAATCGGTTACTATTCTTATCATGCCCGTGCATTATTGGTATAGATATGGTCCACCGCGCTGACTTTAGTGCTTTCTTTAAAACATGCTTACAAAAGGGAAGATTGGTATAATACACTTTGAGAAGTTGGGTACACTGATTGCTTACTTCTGCTTTAATTGTAGAAAATAGTATCTCGTCAACTTAACGAAGAAATACTTCTTGTAAAATGGTTTAATATTTTTCTATTTTCAAAAATATTAACTCTCAAGGAAACTAATGAATAATACTTTAGAAAACTTTAGCTGAGTGTGCGAGGCCGGATTTAGAATAGAGATATACAACAACTACGAACTACTGAGTTGGAATCCCTGTATCAGGCACTTAACATGCACTAGATTACTAGTGGAGGAAACTACTTTGGTGGAAAATTCAAGTGGAACGAGAACCCAACATTGAACTGCACAAGAGGCCATATTCGACATGACATCGGAAGGAGGTTTTCGGGTAGTAGCTGCTGCAGAGAATGAGCTGAAAAAAGTAAGAGAAGAAGAAATTATGCACAGTTTCCCACCATAAAGATATCAGGATGAAGAATATAAATCTTGGCCGGCTGTGAATTCAGTCGAACACTTAGTCTCTTTGTTATAGTGTAATTTTTGAAACACATGGAATAAAGTGGTACAATAGTTTATAAGGAATTCCATTTGATAGCATGGAAAGACTTGGAATTCTGGCGTAATGCCAGAACATCGTGTAATATGCCATTTCAGTACAACTAACTTATTTACTTACATATGTAGATGGTGCAACAGCGTGGATTCCGAGCCGCGGAATTACAATAGCTTTAGTCCATTTTCAAACGTGGTGCTGTGCCTTCTGTATTACCAAAGATATCACCTTTTCTATTTTTACGGTAAAATCAACTAAAGGAATTTTAAATTCATACTAATGATGTTGATTGTAGGTTTAAGCTTCCTTTATAGCACGTGTAAACCAGTTCAAAATTCATGAAAGTCGAAGACATCTAGGAAGTACTTACAAAAAATTCACACTCAAATTGACGTAACTTTTATTCAATTGCTTTTAGTATATCCATCGTTTTTTCCTCAGCACTTCCTGGATGACGGTGATATCTGCCCTACACCCACTCTGATTGCTATTCAACTGCGTGTGGCCTCTAAAAGCCCTAACATTCCGTATGCAGATCGCATCTTCTTTGACCTCTTTCGTTTGTTTTCATGGTCGTCAACAATAAATCCGGCCTTATCCAAGGCTATTTGTTGCCTGACAGTAATAGGATTACCACTTGGTGAAGGAGTTAGATTCATGCACAAGCACCAGGAGAGCCATGTCCTATCTGCAACTCTTTAGTTCATTATTCCTGGGTTCATTATCCACTCACGTGAACACGAGCAAATCAAACACGTTAAGATGTACTTATTCACGTCTGAACATAAAAACCCATGTTCACATATTCACATCAAATCGTTATTCAAATCATCGTCTCTGAAACAAGTTTTAAGTTCCTTCGTCCCACCTCTTGTTCTTTTAGAACACGGTTTCTTAATTTGGTAGTGCATTAACGTATTCATGACGCATGCCACAAATACGTGTGCTGTTTAATTTGCCACGTTTCTGCCAATTTCAAAAGTATTCCATGATAACGACAAACTTATCGGCTCTCTGTTTAAATTCGAAAGAATTGCCTTAAGACGTCGGTCGCGATTGTTTCAAATGGATATCCTCTTGTTTACCTAGAGTTTTCTGAGTCTGACAAATAGTTCAATTGCTGCACCAAATTTGATGCCTTTGCTTTACTGATCCAGAAGTATCTGTCCTTAATTTTGCTCAGTTACATGCTCATGTGTGCCAATTATATTGAACAGCCCAAGGAATTTGTTTGCAACTTGCAATGAGAATCCCTCTAGTAGGCACCTTAATTAGTTTTACTTCTGTCTCAATGCCATGTTTCATAATCTCCTAACGTTCGAGGTTTGCTGGTTCTTTTGAAAAAACTCCTTGAGTACTATTAAGCACTTTTCCAAACTCAAATGCGTAATTCCGATCTTGCCAAGTCATTGGAATGTCGCAAACCTCCACTGCTTTCAATAGTACAACCTCGGTATTCTTGGGTAAGAAAGCATCACTTAAAGAGATATACGATTCACCTTATAGGTTAATTTGCCTTCTTCCGATGGGTCCTTCTTTCGCCAAATCTAGACTGGGTTTAGGGTCCACCCGCGCAACACCGCCTTCTACAAAAATCTATTGACTGACTTTCATCAGTTAATTCATCACATTCTTATAAGAATTTCTGAGGTCGAGAGGTGTCTTTTTAAACCCCCTATTTCAATTCTAATTTCCTCGAAATCTAATTGAAATTGTTGGTTTAGCAGGAAATCCATCCTGAGGATGTATGGTACTTTATTGTAAGCTAGTGCAAAAGAGTGATAGTATTTTTTTTCCGTGTAATGAAGAACCTAATTACTATCATTTCTTTGCTTAAAATCGATCATCCAGAACTGACCAGCATCTTATTGGTTTGGTCTGTAAGAAATCATACCGACAAGGCGGACATATTTGTTCAAGAGTATACTACAAAGGAAGGAATTATACTTAACACACATCGGGATATCCGTCTTTCCTGTTTAAAGGAAACATCTACATCTAGTTTTTAGTTCATTGTCCGTTACACATGCACTCGTCGGTGGTGAAGTGCTTCCGCTTACTATAGTAGACAATCGCTCTATATTATCTGCGTTTTCCTGGTGCAGTTCGCATTTCCACCGAGCTGATGTTCTTCTTGTCTTCGAACTCAACTATCAAGCCAGACTAAAAACGTTCATTAACTTCCGCAACTATGAATAAATGAACTGGCTGACCATCACCTCTTGGACTATATTTGCCAGATATCTATGACAGAACTAAAATTACCAGTCCTTGTAGACTGAAGACGAACTCAGCAAAGGGGCCTGTAGCATGACTTCGTGATTAAATGAAGTCAGATCTACTACTTTCGCTGAATCACTGGCCAAACAAGTTTGTAAGACGCTGCTATTTCGGATATGAATGCAAAGGTAAAGCGTTTAATACAGACAATGCCTTCTTTCTGGTATCTACCCAGCATGGTTTATTATGTTTCTGAACTGTCGTTTGTATTCCGCCCAAGAACTATACCACAAATCATATAGACTTTGGCTTCGAATAAGTTTGTTGCAACTCGGCGACCGTTGCAGTAATCGGAATATAATATGTCATTTCCATCTCTGCCGTCCTGAGATCTGAGATCTTCCTGGTAAGAACGCTTCTCTTCATAGCAGCATTGCTAACGACAGTTCAGATAGGATAAGTATCTTACGGAACAATATGTAATGTAATATGGGAGATAGGGCCTATAATATAGTGAGGGACAGTTTTTCTACTTTTTAGAGCTCAGATTAAGAATATGGCTACTATTTCCCAAACTGAGCAAGAGACGATAGTCTGAGTTCTCACAAGCTTCAAATATTATATTTAAGTATTTTATTTAAGAAGGTTTTATACGAGTATGTACATACAATTACAAATTACGAGTAAATATATATAAAAACACTTTTATATACTTCTCAGCCCGAAGTAATTCAAATGCAATTACAAACATTGACACCTGAACTACTCTGTATCCAACTGTCTCTACCAGTCAAGTCAAATGCAGACATCAGCCACCAGCCACCAGCCACCTATCACTAACTTCATTCACTAATACCGGGAGTATTTGCACATGTCACACATCATAACAAATTGAAAATTAAGTTAAAAATGCTCTCGGTATTACAGAATTTTTCAAAGGTCGCATGTCTGAGGATCTTTCAAATCAGAGATTCTTTCCCACCCAGACGAATATAAACATGCAGCACAACTACCTAACTAAGCTAAAACCCAAAAGATAACTTTGTTTAAAATTGAAGTCATGGTAAACCGATGAAGCTTTTCCGTTATGTGCTTTCGGGTATTTACTTTTACAAAATTCCTTCAGCAATAGTAACTACATATAAATCACAGAGCAAATCCTAACGATGTTTCATGGATACTAGGACACGGAAAAAGGTAACAAAAACACCGTCGTCTACATTACTCGTATATAATAAATGATAACGAAACGGCAAAAAGTACAAAAAAAAAATATTAAATCGAAAATAGACCAGAAAAGAAAATGTAATCAGAGGGATGTTGCCCTCGTTTTCTGGGATCTCCACTTTTCTTGAATAGAATAACGTAATACCGCGACAACCTCTCAAAGAAACACTTTCATTCTTGGTGACGCGCTTACGGCCATATCTTGTGGTTGGGTACTTGAAAACTGGAAAAGTACTTCAAAAGATTTAAAAGGTCATAAGTCCTCTTTTCCGGATCTAGTGTGCGGTTTTGTTCCCAGTACAACTACATATCTACACTCCGTTGAAATACCCTGTTCCAAACAAGGGCCAGAATCTCCACACTGAATACGAGTATATCGTTGGTGGTAGAGTAACTACTTCAACTTTAACTTTAGCTTCAGCTTCAGTATACAGGATCACTTTGGAAACCACAACGAACTGAAGGAAAAAAGGAACAAGCCAAAAATTTACATTGTTCTATTGTATTCTGAAACTACTCCTACTCTGGGTCTACCTTCAGATGGATGTGTGCTTTGAGACAATCCACTCAAACGTGAGCAAAAAGCTTCTTTGCGTCCCTTTTTCGTATGCAAATTGTGTTAATGTGAGTCACCATCACCATTCCCCATTCCCCATTCCCCATCTCCAAAATCCTTCCCACCTTCACCATCATCGCCAACATTCACACGGTAACACAAAAAACTTGTTTTACATTTACTTCATGAAACATACCAAGTGGGTGTTGGTGAGTGGGCGGCTGAAAATTGTGAAAAAGGATAACAATCCCTAAGAAGGGTGGAACATTTTAAACAGCAGCATGGCCTTGACATCGGCAAGAACGTTTGCAATATACTCGTATGCAGAATATTACGGATATCTTCCTGCTTAAGCAGATTTTTTCTCTCGCTGTCAATTGTTGTACCCACTCGTAGTTTCCAGTTTTAATCAATACTTTCCAATTTATTAGCACACAGGGTCGAGGGGAAAAATAATCAATTGCGTCCTGGCACTGGTGCTTCTATTTTTCTTTCTTTTTTTTTCTGCACGGTAAATTTCTCGTCGTAAAACTTTCACTGGTCCGGTATATTTCGGTCATAAAACAAGTAGAAAATGCTATAGAATGAGTTACTGTTTTAGTCAGAAACCACCTCAGCTGCGGTTGATGTGGCAAAGAAAAGTAAAAACAACAAACTCTACGGGGTTGGAGTTCTAGGATTTTCTGTAGGATCACCCTGAGACCTGCACAACTGGTAACAAAGAGAACATTTGGTTTACGATTCCAAAGGGATGGTTTTGGCGACTTTGTCTGAAGGAAGCCAGCGCTAAACAGTATCGCTTTCAAGTGAAGTTACCTTTTCGTTATTCCAAGAGAAAGAAATAAGGAGAGCCTTTTCAAGGATTTGAAATATACCTTCAGGTAAATTAAAACTGATCTCTTAAATGAAAACAACTGTTTTAACAAAGAAGTACGGATACTTAGGAGTCGGTACTATCCAATTACTAGTACAGATACGAGTATATAAGTTTTTCTAACTTACTCTCATTTCGTAGGAATTAGGGTAATGCATGTATGATATTTGAAGCCAAGGGACCATTCTGAGAAAACTGTGTATTGAAGTATTGAAGCTAAACCTTTTTGTGTCGAGCAGTCAATGGTTTTGGGATTTAAGGACTGAGTAAGTTTATAACATCGCAAAAATATTGAGTTACATGTTTGGTGATTTTAAGAAAAAAACGGAGATTCGAAAACCTAAAATGCCACCTAAAGCGAGGTCTTGTTTTGCTGCGTTTTATCCCCGGGTAGGAATCAGAGAAGAGAGCTATATAGGATGTCAATATTATTATTTTGACCTGCATATCCTAGCCATCACAGGTAAAGGACATTATCTCCAGCAGCCTTGTTTATGTCCATATTTGTGCGTCATAGACAATGACTGGTATGATTAGAGCCCTATATAGAGTCTCCTTAGTGTTTCTTAACAACGCCTTATCACTTAGTTGCCTTCTTAGGCCAAATAAAGAGCGATATTCTAGCGTTGCACTTCATTCTTTTCTGATGACATATCGTTATCAGAATCAATAAGATACAGGTAGAGGGAATTCACAACAATTGTATTTCAATATCGTTATAGCTTTCTATTGTGTAGAATGCCATCTCCGATTCGTTGAAGTTTACTTGACATTTACTTGATTATTTCGTTACGGTCTACCAATAATATCAATGCCATCAGAGTACGCCATAATCGAAGAGACTTTCGGAAAACTGTCCCTCAGGTGTGGGCTTTTTGTTACAAGTTTCGTAAAACATACTCAAGTATGATATTACTTTCACCATGATTTTCCGTAGGGCATATACTCGTATTTACCACATTTCTGGTGGCGTTTGTTGACAAACAATTTCAGGTGCTCAAACAATTCTGGCGACAAGGTATTGTACGAAACATTAGAAGACTAATACGTTTCCTTTCCTGTGAACAGTGAAAATGATGCTAAGGATCTACTCATTAGGTATACTTGTTTTCCACCAAATTTTGAAAATGAGTAGTTGTATTTTCTCTACCAAGGTCGTCCGATATGATGTCACTTTGGTTTTCATTGCCAAGTTGAATAGTTCGGTTCAGTGGAGTTTGAGACATCCCACTGTTTAATAGTCTGCAGAAGTATTTTTTTCATGTCCTCAGCAATACCAACAACTCTACTACTCATGGCTCCAGTTAGGTTCATGTTCCATTCTTGTTGGCTTGAAGTGTTCTTCTATACGATCGTCAAAGGTTCTGATGGATTGCAGCTACTCATTGCTAAATCTCCTAACAGTATTGCTCCGTCGTGTCTGATATTACCGTGGATGTAATTTGGCTGCCATAAGATAGTGGTCCGAGTCCTCTTACCCGCTCGGTTTTTTGTAAATGTATTCATTATTTTCTTTGTGAACAGGCAAATCCCCCGTTCCTTTGCTGCGGAAAACAACATGACCCTGGTAAATGAGCTCACGCCATCATAGTTATATCGCCAACACCTTGGACTTGTTTTTAACTTTGCACCCTAATAAGTAAAAGGTTGATGTGCTATCCCCTCTAGGCTCGTCGAACCACTGTGTCATTTCAGCACCGACTACACAGTTAGAGAAAAGATTTCTACAAGAACTGCGTATTAATAAGAGAAGGCCAATTGGATTAGACTTCACAGCTTCTTTAGAAATTTTAACTGGTCATTATGTTTCCTCGATAACGACACAGATGCCGCCGCTGGTATGATAACACACACTATTCTCTATGGGATGGGATCCTTTATCCATCATCTGATGAAGAGCATCAACCCAAAAGAAATGGTACGGTACGACTGGAGCTGTAAAGAGACTGCCAGGGTTAGAGAAACGTTTTTTCGGTCCTACAAGACCACCTCTACAGAGGAAAACCGAAAACAAATTTAAACGAGCCAGTAATGACACTGCAACGCCTTTCTTAAACGTGTGGAATTTCAATACGACCAACAACTGAGGCAAAAAATACTACAATGTCCTAAAGGTTCTACACATTTTTGGTTGTTCGTTAAAACTATTAGAAATTCTGCCTTATCCCCTATACAAACTCTCATTTATAATGACATTCCAGCGGTCAGCTCTTTGTACAAGACCAATCTGCTTGCTGCACACTTTGCGGCCAGTTCAACACGTCCAGATTGTACTCAATGGAGCGAATCCACTTTCGCACTGTAGTACAATAGTAAGCACTTAAAGACCTTAACATACACAAATCCGCTGATTCTGATGGTATATCTCTCTGCGTAAGCTTTTCATCAATCTTACACTTTAGGAGTGTATCCGAGCAGATGAAAAACAGCGTTTGTCCCTAAAAAAGGCGAATCTTCTTTTCTTACCAACTATAGATCCAGTGTACTTATGTCCCTACTTTGCGTGGAAACTCTGATAAACCACTTTTCAATGACTATAAGTATGGTAGAAATTGCCTTTTGAAACGTTCAATTCAAGGTGTCTTGGATGGATGATATTCACAAAATTAATGCTGGTGTGCCCCAATGATCTCTTCTAAATCAAACGTCCCGGCTCGGTGTGCAAGCATTTAAAATTCAACTAGGCGCTGCTTCTATTCTCAATAGGAGAAACTGTAGAATACTCGTATGAGTATGTTTCAGTATTTTATGCTCTTTTTGGCCAGGCCATTTTACCGCACTTCCTGGAAGGTAGTGATATCTGATTTATAGCAGTGTAGAGCCTGCCCAAGTTGTTCGAGTTCTTGTGGGTTTTCCAAATTTTCATGTACAGATCCGACCGTCACTATCCTTTTTTCATTTTGCATAGTTACTGGTGATAAGTCTGCCTTTAACTATGGCTATTAATTGAATCACGACGGTTTTAAATGGACGGGTGATGCACTACTTGGGGGGCCAGATCCGGTACTCCTTGGGGATATATTCCGCATATCCCGAGTCTAGTAACCCGCTTCTGGGAATCTGCTGCTGTCCCATAATAAAGTCCTGCTATACCTCATGCTCAACACTTGCGCTTTTAAGTTTGGTAAATTAACCCGATTGGCTGAGACCAGGATCTTTTTGCTACCACGGGGAGTTGGAATAAGTACAAGGTTGGGCAAAAGTAATGTCATAATGTGAATTGACTGCCATTTTGTTAAAAATGAGAAAAATTGGGCTCTGTTTTCACGAAATGTTTATTTGAAGGTGCAAAATTTAAAATTAATGACATAATGTTGAAAAGATGATATCGGTCAAATGACACCCCCTCTGACTTGATGCACATTTGTGCTCGTTTGACGGCTCGCAAAACATCTGGCTCCAAATTGGTGATTTCTTCTTGAATGTTGGCTTTCAAGGCTTGAAAGGTTTGTGGATTCTTCATGCCCCAGAAACGCAAATTTTGTTTATTCACATAACAACTTAAGTGGAAATTGGACTCGTCGCTCATTATGATTTTGGATGGGAAATCATCTTCTTCTTGCACCAGGTTCAACAGAGCATGGGAGTAAGTTAACCTCACTTAGCGGTCAGCATGCAGAAATTGGTGAACGGTTTGCTCTCTCTAAGGGGAAATCTTTAGGTCTTTCACCAAATTCGATGAAACGAACGTCTGCTTATGTTAAATTATGTGCTCGTTGTCTCGTCGAAGTTTGTGGACTCTCTCTCCTTGTCCTCATGATATTCTCGGTTGAACGAGCAATACGAGGTCAGCCACTTCTTGCGACATCTCCGGTGGACCCAGTTTGTACGAGCCGCTAAGCCAAACGTTGCATGGTGCACGACGACGACAAAGTTCACGCTGCAATAGAACAACAGACCGGAAATTGGTCAAATAGGCAGTAGCAATATTTCCGCGTTATTCAGGTTTGTATCGCTCCACTGCTTATTGCCAACTAATTCTCTCTCTGTCTACAACATAAATATCAAAGAACAATGACATTTAACGCCATTTGAAAAATTTATGACCTATTCACATTATGACATTAATTTTGTCCCATCTTGCACAATTGGTGAGTAATTTTAGCTGGACTATTGAACGTAGCCGAGTTGACGTTGCTTAGTGCGTATCAAATTGGCCAACGCAGTTTTTAAGTCATAACGAGGGCAATGATCATACTTATTCTCCATTTGGCGTCTTTGGTGTCATCATCTTACTCCTCTGTTGGTGCAATATTTTCTACGGTCGTAAGGGAATAAAACCTGCAACAATTTGATTCGGTAAACCAACGTTACAATTTGCGATTCAAAACTTTACTTTGCGTGTTCGGTGTTTGTGACGTTTGTGTTTGCATGTTGTGGTGGCTTGAGAACTCCGTATATCTGGAAACGCAGGAACTTAGAGAAATTCATGTAGATCCTCGCTCCGCCCTCCATACCAGATCATACAGATTTGAAACTGCCAGGCTACGAATGTGCGTAGTGATGTAGCAATACTAAACTCCATCACAATGTGATCTCTTTTCCAATCTGGAGTTCAATTCATATAGTTATAACTCCATATCTCTAAGAAAATTATCAAAGAATTGTATCCCTCGGCCCTCATACTGAAATAGTTATTGCAGACGATTTCAACTGGGTTAGAGAACTGTTTTTTCGGTCTTACAAGAAATGATAAAGAAAATCCGAAAAAAGTTCAAATGAGCCAGGAATGACTACAACGCCTTTTAAACGTGAATCTCAATTCAATACAATGTCTCAAAGGTAGTAAAATAGTAAAAGGGTTCGTCAAAAACATCAGAAATTGTGCCTCATCATCTATCCCATGGCACATATATAATGACATTTTAGCTGTTAGCTGTTTGAACATGGCAAATCTGTGCAACTCTTCAGGAATTTGCCCTTTCTCCGCCATCTCTTGAGCGCATCGAATCTTCAATGGGACGAATCCACCTTCCCACTCTTGTAGTACCAAGAGTACTTAACTTAACGTACACAAATCGGCTGGTACAGATGGCATATCTCCGCTTATTCTTTTACAGACGCATTCCACTTACGTTCCTTCTTTCCAAGGTGACGGAAATGCTAATTAACCGTCATCTCATGAAATATATATTTCGAAACACGGAAACTTCTTAATGATACTTACTTACTTAGCTCCTCGGACCTATTATGTCTGTGAGGTTCCCCTTACGGGCCATAGGGTCTTCACTATTAATAATATGCGCCATCGTGTACGGTTTCTGGAGATGTATCTCAGCTCTCTTCAACTCTTCCTCAGTTGCCTCTTCGATCGTTCTTCGCCAAGTACTTCTAGGTCGGCCCACTCTTCTGCGTGAGAGAGTTCAATGCATCGCTTGACTCGTAATGCACTCGTGACCTTTACGAAGCATATGCTCAATCCACTGCCACTTACATCTTCGTATAATAGAGTTAATGGGTTCCTGACCTGTTCTCGCATGAAGTTCATCATTAGAGATACGGATGGGCCAGAAAATCCTCAAAATGTTTCGTAGACATCTATTCACGAACCTTTGCAGTTTTCTTGTGACTTCCCAAGTGATTCAATATTGGAGCGGAACAGTCGTAGCTTGGTATTCAGACTGATAGAGTCGTTTCTCCATATTTTGGAAAATATTCCGAATGAAGCCTTTGCTTTCCCGATTATATCTACGAGTAGGTGGGTCCTGCCATCAGTAGAGACAATATTCCCAAGATATTGAAAATTCTCTACCATTTCTCCTGGTTGTCCAGAAATTTCTACTTGGTTAGATGAGCAAGTTCTAAGGCTGTTTTGTTTTTGCCGCATTGATCTTTAGCCCAACGATTTCAGCTTCTCCCTCCATCCTTGTTGTTATTTGATGGAGATCCATGATCCTATGAGAGAGTAAGCGTACGTCGTCCGCGTAGTCCAGATATTTAAGGTGTGAGTGCGGAGTCCACTGAATTCCTGCATTTCCAGTCGACAAAACTGCATACAGCACACCACTAATCACCAATAGGAATAGTATTGGTGACAGTATACAGCCCTGCCTAACCCCACTTTCGATTTCAAACTCCTCTGACAACCTTTTTTTATGGAGAATGTGACATTTGGATCCATCATATGTAGCCTTGATAATATCAATCAGTTTATTTGGGGTGCCCCTCCTGAGCAAAGTAAGCCAGATAAATTCTGTTTTGACACTGTCGAACGCCTTTTCAAAGTCAATGAACAGTAGGTGAAGTGGTGATCAATATGCAATGCACTGTTCGATGATGATCCTCAAGGGGTTGAAGTGGTCGATTTTTGCTATTACCTTGGCTGCCGCAGGTAGCACGCAGATTCTTCTCCAGCTTCGCACTGCGTAAGGTCTCATTTATTTGGGACCTCGACAATCATTCCTTTTTTCCACTCTTCAGGAAAACTATCTGTTTCAGAAGCTCTCTCAATGAGTAGGTGCATTTGACGATTTATTCTCTACTGGGGGATACAGTGCGGATTCGGGAATTTGTTACAACGGACTAGTCATTGGGCGGACTTGCAAAAACGCGGTTTAAAACTGCAGAAAAGTGCTCCTTCCAACTTTTGAGCTGGTCCTAATCCGAAACTAGCAGAGATCCGTCTGTGTCTTTTACCAGGTGTTGTTTAGAGCTTTGGACTCCTGTGAGTTCTATGAAAATTCTGTAGATGGTCCTACTATTACAGCCACTAACAGCCTCTCCTGCGAAGGCCAAATACAATATACATATCTTATCATGTCGTTGAAGGCAATAAGTAACTTATGGTGGGATTGGGAATCAAGTTTGCTGTACACTAATTATGGCGTAGTCAAAAATAGTCACAAGTAAAGTTTGGATAAGCCTGAGCTCAATGTCGACAGGAGTATAACTAGAACAGGGCCAAAGTTTGAGCAGCCCAGTATACAATAGTATGCGTCCAATGGAGTAGGTAACGTGATCGGCTGCAGAGAGTGAACGATTTACCTTGAAACCAAGATAGATTACGACATTCACGTATTGAAGTGGTTTGTTTTTTTAAGAAAACAGGTGCTTAATCATAAGTGCTGTACTGTTGTTGAGATCAGTCCATTAGCTTGAGTCCAACTATATATACTTGAAAGATCTTCATTTATTCTGCAGATAAATTCTTCAGGTAACCAGATTTGATGGGATAAGTAGATCTGAGCATCATCCGCATAAAAGTGAACACGGGTACTGGTGCAAACTTTAGGTAGGATATTGATGAAAATGTAGAATAAAATTGGACCTAAAATTGAGCCCTGGGGAACCACACAGTCTTGGAATTGGGAGCTGTATCACTAAATATTGCTCTCTGGCTACGATCACGCAAATAACTGGATATCACTAAATCCGAAGTGCAGTCTAAGCCTTTTACCTAGTATTTCATGAGTTATTTTATCAAAAGCTTTATAGAAGTCGAGCAAACAAAGTACGGTTATATTGTCTAAGTCACATTCAATTCTAATTGTCATCAAGCATTTTAATCATTGCTGTGGAGCAGCTGCGCTTTTGCCGAAAACCGGATTGAGCGGGTGACAATAAATTGCGACGATCAATATGATTTGCAATTTATTTTGGAAGTTTTTCTCCAAAACTTTTGACAAACCAATTAGGCGAAAATCACAAGTAGAGGTCGGATGAGTATTTTGTGGTACAGGTAAAACCTTAGCCAACTTCCAACTATCAGGAAAAGATGCACTTAAAATGCAGAAATTGAGCACATGCGTAAGTACACCAAATATTTGGGGAAGTATCATTTTAATGATGTGAATAGGTACGCCGTCTTCCTCAACTGCATCGGATTTGATTGAGCGAGTGCTTTCAATGACTTCGATTTCTGTTGCGACTTCGAAGTCAAATCATCTTCAAAAAAGAGCTCAGTTTTGGGGACAAAAACAATGCTGTCCGACACACTAGAAATAAAAGTTTGGCTGAGATCATTCATATCTGGTATTCTGCCGACGGTATTCTTTTTCCCGACTCCAATTGAGCGTAAGTTATTCCAAGGTTTTTTGCTAGATTGATCGGTGCCTAGTTTAGAAAGAAAATAAGAAAGTACAATTTGTTCGCACTTCGATGATGGCAATTCAAGCTGTTTGGGTCTCGTTTCCAGCATGAGCATAATTTATTTCGGACGTTCAGAGCGTTGTGTACGCCAGAAGTGAAGCAGTGGCAAACTTCACTGCGCACTGACACATGCTTTAAGGAAATATGTTTGTTGTACAAGTCTAGAAATAAAGATTTTAAGAAAACTACTTTTGGATTAATATCCGCAGAAAAATACAATAGCAATTTTGTCAAGGAAGTATGCTCGCATTGAGTTGCAGAAAACTATTATTTACAGCAGCATAATTTCGGTATTGGAAGGTTGTAGATGAATATTATATGTACAGAACAGCAAATCGTTATCAGACATGGCTTTAAGGGACAACTAGTAGTGAAGCAGAAAGTTAGAGCGATCAGATACGATGAATAAGTCAAGAAGGCTCCGGGGAGTGTCAGGCGCATAACGAGTAGCAAAGCAGTTGATTACATAAAGTCGAGAACCAGCAACTGAATCAAGAAATTTATAAACTTTATTGTCCCACCTCTGCAGGTCTATGTTGAAATCACCGCACACAATGATGTGCTCAGAAACCGCAGTAGCTTCCTGAAGCGCCAAGAGGAATGGGTCCCAGGAACAATAACGGTGGCGATGGTATACAACACCCAGAAGTAACTTTATGTTGCAGCCAGAAACTTCAATCAGCATGCATTTGATATTATTAGCAGACTTCCCAACTACTCGCACATGATAGCTAAGTGATGTGTTACAATACACAGCGACTCCACCCCCAATTGTGTCAGTGATCCTAGGATAATGAGTCAGTTTTTACCCAGAAAAATTGTGCCTACCATGTCAGCAGCATCTGCATCCACTTTGTTGGGTCTGAACCATATCTCAGTTACACATATGTATGTATAACATCCGCACCGCACATACTCGTATTAAAACAAAAACAAAGAATTGGAGATTAGTGACATTAACAAAGAAGCAAACGACGTAAAAAGAAAATAAGGAAAGAGAAAAAGTAAGAGAAGGGGAGAGAAAAATGAAGGAGGAGAGTATAAAACTGAGAAGAAGGAAAAGAGATAAACAAGTTATAAGTTTAAGTTCAAATGCCGTAATAGAAAACATTATATAAAAGAAAAATTCATAAGAAAAAAGAAAATAACAATTTCCTTGAAATATTATGAAAGATGATGTCTTAAATTTTTTTTCCATTAAGTCTAGAAAATGATATCGGCTAAGTGATCGTGGTATTGAACTTGAGATTAGGCGATAGGGAAATGCAGCCCTCAGAATTTCGGTCCTGACTCGTGTAGTATACGCCTTTGCTCCACCCTATTTGAACCACATGTTCTCCAGTCCTAATTCATCCAATTAAGCAAGAAGAAAGTCATTGACCATAGTTCTGTAGCGCTCGCCATCCACAGTAGTCATTTGGTCCAAATTTTCGAAAAAATAAGGCCCGATGACGCCCCAGGCGTAAACAGCACACCATGCAGTAACTTTGAGCAGGTGTAATGCCTCTTCGTGAGTTATACGCGATAATTTTGCTTATTCGTTGCTCATGATGATTTTCGATGAAAAGTTGTCTCCCTCGTGGTCAAGATTCTGGATGACTTGAGCGTTGGTTACACGCGCTTGGCGGTCAGCAAGTAACAGCTGATGCACTACCTGCACTTTGTAAGGGAACATCTTAAAATCTTCCACTAAAATTCTCTGTAAAGACCGCCAATTGATGCCCAATTGCGTAGCACGTCATCTGGTCGAACTCCGGGGTCCTCTGTGACATCTTCAATCACAGCTTCTTTATTCTCAGCAGAACGGCTGTTTCGGGGCCTGCAAGACCTGGCAGCATCTCATGTTGTCCCACACTCCTTTAGGCGAGCGGCTAAACGACGTAGTGTTTGCCGAGTTGGTGTTGGACGAGCGGAAAATCTGAGCCGAAATTCACGCTGCGCCAACACCACCGACGAATTATTCCGCAAAAAACAATTATTCTGCGTTGTTTAGGAGTATAGCCATAGTATATTCATATCTTGTTGACGTGTATTTTGTATCTGTTTGCTTCACAAATGTCAAAGTAGAATTGACATTTGCCGCCATTTGCAAAAATGATATCATCTTCCGATAGGGTGATGACTATTGCGTCACGTAGTACTTGGTGAAATCAGATACTCGTACATACTTAAGAAGAAGTGGGCTGAATAGCTGCAGTATTTGGGGATACGATTTCATCGTTTGCGGAGATTTTGAACTCCTTATCGTCTTTGCCCTTCTTAACGAAAACCAAACCATTCCTTGTTCTTAAGGAAACGAGCAATCCCTCTGTTAGCAGATTATTGGCGTGAGGCTTTCATTAATGTAGATTTTCTGTGCTTCATTGTGTTAGAGTTGGTGTTGTTTAGCAATTGACAAAGAAAGAGACCTTTATTTTTCAGAGAAGCTGAAATCAGCGTTTTTGTTTAGAAAGTGATGAGAACCGTGTTACTAATGCTCTTCGCTCGTAGGAGGACTTACCTTTGAGGAGAAAAGCATCAATGTACCCCGACGTTGGTATTGTGATTATGCTGAAATATTTTCGGCAAGATCAATTTGATTCTCATTAAAGTCATATGGAACTTCACGAACAATTACGTCGCTGAGACTCTGCTGTCGATGTAAATTAGCCAGCTATTCTCTCATTCTCTTATTGTCTTCAAAGAGTTCCTTCATTTCATTCTCACATTGTTGTATTTTACTATTAAGAGCGCATATTGTCACACTGATCTTATTTTTTAAACTTACTTCCAATTCGGAAAGAAGAAATTTGAATTGTGCAGTTAAATTTGTTTCCAAGTAAGTTCGCTGGATTGAGAAAACTTTCTATTACTTTTAGGTGTAGATTTGATTTTGCCTTTGTGCTGCAAAAGACACCTTTCTCCTTAATATATTGAGATTAAGTATTGAGTGAGCTCAGACCTTAACACCTAGTTACAAACTCAGATTGACTTCATTCTAGCTTATTGTAGGTTACTAAGAAGATTTAATGACTGCAATGTGATTTCTGGTGACCACTGTTTTTGTCTCCGTTTTCACCCTGACGAAACTCTTGAAAAAATTGATGGACAGAATACGAAGAATCAAGAGATAAACGGAGAAAATGACAGAAATCTAATTGAAAAACTCAAAAAATTATATTTAAGGAGGTAAAACATGTACCAAAAGAGAAGAAAAACCTTTTCAAAATACGGCGAAACAGCTAAGGCTATGGCGAAAAGAAAGGCCGCAAGGCATACAAGGAAGAATATACAAATAAGTTCCATGAGGACTTAGAATATAAATAATAAATTAAGGATGCGAATGGACATTGGTTAACCTCAAATAAAGCTATAAACTCCCATTGGCGCCAATACTAAAAAACTAATGAAAGGAACTCCTCTGAATAGTGAACTGAAAACTCTGCTTCGATCAGTAGACCCAATACCACAAATAGCAAACGAAGAAGTAAAGTCAGTTGTACTGTAGATGCAGAAAAACAAAGCTGTTCGATCAGATGGAATACCGGTTGAAGTTTGGATGCTCACGGGCGACATTGGCTAAAAATTGCTTACCAAGTTATAGGATAAACTTACATATAAGGACACAGCTCTAGATTCGTGGGGGAAAAGTTTTCTGGTTGCTCTTTTTAAAAACAAGAGGTGATTGTGGAAACTACTGTTCATTCACACACATTAAAAATATGGGAGAGAATTATAAACACAAGGCTATCACACGTAGATTAGGGCAGGTGTAAACCAGAATTCTTCTCTAAGTCCAGGTATCTTCAATTTAGCGATGTTAGCTAGTCAACTGCAAGAAAACCTAGACAAGTGGATAAAAGCACTAGTGGAAAATGGGTCATTCAGCATTAGTCGAAGCAAAACAACTAAATATATGGTTTGCAAGTACACCCAAGGATTATCTGTGAACAAAGTTACATAATTTATATATCTCGGTTCCATGATTCACTCAGCAGCAATGCAGATTGAATACCACCTGGATGAAATGACGCTCCCTGCCTGGCGTTATATGCGATACGAAAATGCCAGTTAAAGTTTTTCAGTTTTGAATGCATTTTATTTACTTAATCACTAACTCTTACATACTAACAAAAAATGCTTAAATGCTAGCTTACAATTACTTAACAATCTTATACTAACTTACTGGCCCCACACAGGCACTCTAAGCTAATCTAAATTCTTATATCTATGTCTTTCGACTTCATTTACATTTTATTTATAAATGTTTATTTTGTGTACTTAGGGCTAAGAAAAATGCCAGTTAAAACAAAAGGCAAAGTGTAAGCAGTAAGCAGCAATACTCGCAAGACTACCTTTATTGTATGGTGCAGAATGTTGGACCATAAAGGAAACACACCAGGCTAAACTAAGTATCAACGAAATGAGAATTCTGAGATGGGCTGAGGGCATCACAAGCTTTATATTTTCTGAAAAGTACTTCAAATTGCAACACGTCCAAACACGCTCCTTAAAACCTTAAACCGTAATACCTGCCTCGCTATGAATGCTCATCAGTCAGCCTTCAGGCCCACTCTCAGACGTACTCTGAAATATTGTGATCTTTTCCTAAGTCGAACAACTCGCTTATTAGTCATTATAATCTGCAAACATTTAAAACCAATTTGCATCGATATCTCTCTTCTCTTTCTCTCTAATTCTCCTTTGCCCGCGTTGTTTAATTGCTATAGCAATTTAATTGTTATAGCATTCGCCGTAGTATATGTCGTAGTTTTCCATTATAGTTTTGTCAAGACAGTCTCATTGTACTTTTTGGATATATGTATCTATGATTGCATCTGCTTTGCGCAGCTACCCACAGTCTTCAGTATTTGTTGAGGGTTGCTTATATAGGGTTTTCCAATAAGGACTTGACAACTTTTTATTTAAATAAAACGGAAACCATTTGAGATATTTCAAAAACTTTATTATCGGCTTGAAGTACAATCAAAACATTTATGAATGGAACTCGACTTCGTTCATATGGCCACCGCGGGCACGTTTACAGAGGTCGATTCGTTGGACCCAATTTTCAACGACTCGGCCACACATTTTGGCCGAATTGGCCGCTTTTCGAGTTCAATGTTGGCTCTGAGCTCTTCCAACGTCGTCGGCGTGTTGGCATAAACCAATGACTTAACGTAGCCCCACAGAAAATAGTAAAGCGGCGTTAAATCGCACGAACGAGGCGACCAATCGACTGGCCCATTTCTTGAGATCACACGCTCACCATACTTACTTTTCAATAAATCGATTGTTGCGTGTTCTGTGTGGCTTGTGGCATCATCCTGTTGAAACCACAAGTCGTCCAAGTCCATATCTTCCAATTCGGGCCAAAAATAATCGGTGATCATGGCGCGATAACGCTGACCATTCACAGTAACGTGACGATCGTTATCGTCGACGAAAAAATATGGCCCAATAACGCCGCCGGCATGCAAACCGCACTAAACAGTTATTTTTTGTGGATGAAGTGGTGATTCATGAAGCACATGTGGATTTTGACCCGACCAATAACGCATATTTTGCTTATTGACGAACCCATTGAGCCAAAAATGAGCTGCGTCACTGAAGATGATTTTGCGATGAAATTCATCATTTTGGTGCATCTTCTCCAGAACCCAATCGGAGAACGTACGTCGCTTCAAATGGTCCATGGGCTTCAATTCCTGAGCCAGCTTGATCTTGTATGGGTGTAAACTAAGATCCTTACGCAAATACGGCAGCGATATTTTCGACACTTCGACCAACCCGTTGTCTCACTGACACGTGTGTGATGTTGCCACACAACGAATATATAGACTCAAATTTTTGCACTAAACTTGTTATTGCCTGTCTACTAGGGCGAGAATTACGACCGAAAGTTGGAGTTAACGCTCTTAAAGTTGCAGTCACCGACTCCGAATTTCGGTAGAAAATTTTTATAATTTGCAGACGTTGCTCGTTCGTGTACTTTACTATGATGAAAATGTTGAGTTTACTGAATAAATTGACATTAACAGTTTGATGATTAGTGAAAGAGTGCGTTCACAAATTAAGTTCAAAGTTGTCAAGTCCCCATTGGAAAACCGTTTATATGTAGATTCTGAAAAAGCGGTCTTTCCTTAGAGGAGTTAGCAAGCTAGGCAGAACAAAAAATTGTATATGAGAGGTAAAGAGAGATTGATTGTTGCCCTTTAGGAAGGTCCTTCCTTCGCCAAGAAGTACAATAGAAAACAGTGCTGAAATCTTATTCATCGTTAAATCTTCTCAACAGATTTTGCAATCAGGGAATTCTCATACTAAAAGTCCTTCATCTGAGAAGATCCTGTTACTTTTAGCCAATCAACTCAGCAAGAAATACTCCATATCATTGCAAATGTATATGCGCACATCAAAAACTTCCTTTTTCAACGAAGCCAGATCGAATTCTAATGTTTTTTTTTCAGCCTTTAAGCCGCCTAAAAGCAGATGTATCGTCGAAAGAAGTTATGTTGAGGAGGTTATATTGTGCGTTTAGGGTGCAACCTTGTAAGCCTTACAAAGAATATATCTCCGTTTTTGCATACGGGAAAAAGTCTGTTTGGGTTTAATCCTTTTCCATCACAGCTTCCTGGCATATTTAACTGAACATCTATTTGATGGAATGCTCCTAATGCTCCTTTGGCATATAAATTGTACCATTACTTTTGCTATCCCTTCAATTTCTTAGCAGCAACGTTGTTTTTGGGCCACCAATTAGTTTGACAGATTAGACGTCCTTCGTCTAAAATTGATGGGATTCTCAGTTCTTAAAAATTTCTCATAATCATTCGGCAGTTAACAGCCTAAACTATTTAAGTTTTGCATGTTCCCTGAGGCCGCTGAACATACTCCTAAGCGGAGTCCTACCAGATTCCAAGTCCGACTTATGCTTTTAAGGTATGATTAAGTTCTGCGAGCACAATCACTTTTTTCCCGGACAGCACACCTGCAAGACATATTGTAATAGACGGAAGGGCTACAGAGCAGTTAATATTGCAAGAGTGCCACTAAGCGAGCTGGATTCTTGCCATAAAATCGCATAAGAGAAAAACCGTTTTTTAAATATTTATCAACCTAAAGCATTTCTTGAGTTTTTTTTCTTCGGCTTTTATTCTTCTGCGGATAGTTCTTCGGTGTGTGTTTCTATTTTTGGGAAGAAGATACGGATAATGTTACCGTTTATGGTGAGAAGCTAATGAGTCTTAATGCAACATTAATTGGAATACATTTCTCTGCTGGTGCTAGTGTGTGTGGAAAATGAGAAAAGGATTAAGTTACATATTCTCGACCGGAACGCTAATATTTACTGCACTCAGGAAAAGTTGTGTTTCTTCTTCATTCAACCAGAGATACTCGGATGTACGATGAGAGCGATCTGGACACGAGTGGGTAAGTACAATACGAGTATTCCCGAATATACAACACCCACAGACTTTTAATTACATTCTCGTGAAAAGGAAAAGCATCCAGGCAAAGCTATTACTTCGTTTTTTAACCCTTCAGGGCGCGTAGGGAACCAGACATTAATTGCGTTGTACCGCTTCAATTATGATGCGGCTATAAGAACGACAAAGTTGTCTAAGTCTCCTGGTCGTGAAAGTAACGATTTTTTTTCTTCCTTCTTGTTTTAAGTGTATCTCATTACAACACCTTCGGGTATGGATACCATTTACAATTTGGTTTAGGGGGGATGAGGGAAAACAAAGAAGAACAACAGAAAAGAGAAAACACTTTATGGGAACATAGCTAGTGCGGTGCCGGTCAAAGATTTAGGTGGTAAGGGAATACATATATATTCTAGAACACTTAAATGGAAGGAAATGATGATTCGTTTAGTGATGTCCTTGGTTTTGTTGCTTGTATATATGTTTGTATTTGTGTGGTGGCTATTTTTATCGACATCATCGTTAGGATAGGGGTGCGTTGGCTGATGGTATAACTGGCTGTAACGTGGGATACATCATGACAAGATAAATTTACTTTGAGAGCATTGTTAGACTTAATGGCGTTTTGTTGAACGTTGGTATACATAGTACACCTCTCACTTTTGATGTTAATTTGGAAGACAATTTGTGTCTATTTTAGGTGTCCGAATTGCCTTTTAGATCACAATATTTGTAGATTAGGAGTAACTGGCTCATCTGGTAGTTATAAAGTACTTGGCTTAGATAAAAATGTACCTTTTACAGATGTACCTTCAAGTTTAAGTGCCATTCTAAAGGGTATTTTTAGCCTCAATCCGTAGGAAGGTAATATGTGGGAGACGGGCTAGTTTGATGATTGCTCGGTTGTATAACTTTGATTATTAAGAAATGAGGTCGATTGGGTTACAACAATTAGTTAGATATGAAATACTCTATTGCCATTTTCACCTATTCCAAAGTGTTAATCTACGTAAACAGCTAAGCATTTAAAAGCTAGGTTCTCTTTTGAGATATTTTCTTAATTTTGAACGAACTTCAAGTCAATTACAATATAATGAGTAAAAATAAATGTTTAAAGTTGTGCTGAGTGACATAGCTATGTAATATGGGCTACATTTTTCCTAAGCTCTGATAGAGTCTGGTTAAAATAATTTGAACCTGGGACAAAAATGGGACTCTAAGGTACAGAGTGCGTTTCTTTTAATAACTTTTAAATGAAACACTGTTTTATAGTTTATATTTAGTTGATTGATTATATGTATGGTCTTCAGATTTTCTTTGACTGCCTGTTTTGGAGTCTAAATTCCTAAAGTTCTGAAAATAATATCGGTTGGACGTTGAACTTGAAATGGTTAAGCAACTTATAGCTTATCCTACATGTTTATACTTCTTAGGTGGTGCCAGAGTTCGGAATGAACCAGGGCAGTTAGCGCACCAGAAATCCGTTGAGGTCGCCTTTTACTTGTGCGCGCCACCTAAGGTGAGGTCTTCGTATACTTCGTTGTCCCTCAGGGTTAGATTCGAAGACTCAGTGGGCAGGAGCATTGGTGTTCTTTCGCTCTACATGTATTAGCCATCTCAACCGATTGACAAGCAGTTTTCTGACTAGATCGATGTCGCGTACAGTTCGTATAGTTCGTCGTTGAATCTTCTCCTCCGTCAGCGCAAACGGAGCCGAATATTTCACGATGAATTCTTCTCTCGAAATTATGGAGGATATCTTCATCCGGATTCGGTAGGGTCCATGATTCAGCGTAAGAATGTAGGACCAGGGTGGTCAAGGATTTTTTAATAACAAGCGCGTTCAACGGATTTTTAGTACTCTTTACGTGGGCGAATGAAAATTAGGGTGGAAAACACAGAAGTATTGATGTACGTTGATCTTAAATGTTAGCAAGCTTTAATGAATAGGAAATAACGAGCTCAGCAGGGCATAGAAATGAATAGCGATATTTCAGAGTACGTCCGAAAATGTATTGATGAGCATCCATAGCGAAACGGGTGTTACGGTAGAGGGCTTGAAGGGGAGAAATGATACCGGCAATTTCGATGGAGCACTTGTGGTGAAAATAGCGACAAAACAAAATGATAACAGAGAAGTTGGTGTTCAAGGGTGTCAATCGACTGTATAGAATTGGCGCCCTTATGAGCTTTATCGCACGCTTTTGAACCTTATCTAGTAAGTACAAAGTCTTGCGGGCACATAACCAAATGTGTCGAAGACAGAACGGGGCCCTGAGGCACACCAGCATTTTTTTTTGTTGATATTGGACTTAAAACCTTCCAAGATAACTTAAATTGAACGTAATTTCTAATCCACTGAAGAAAAGATTCATCGATCCCAAACGCCATGCGTTTTTGACAAAAGAGCCGGATGCCAAACTCTGTCAAATGCCAAAGAAATATCAAGTGCAACTATCTTGCTTTCGTCAGATTGATTTACGCTTCGGTTCCACTTTTCGGTGAGACATGCCATCAAATCACCAGTGGACCTGTTGCAATACGGTTTTCGTGGACCTGTTTCTTGAGCTGACGATTTATCAGCGTTTCCAAGACCTTGGAAAGAAGTACCGTAAGTACAATGGGTCTGTAGGAGGAGAGAGAAGAAGATTCGCCTTTTTTAGGGACGGGCTGGACAAATGCTGTTTTCCATCTGCTCGGAAAGCGTCCTAAGGAGTAAATAGTGTTCCTAAAGAACACCTCTTCAGAAGATATTGGGAGATATACCATCTGGACCAGGGATTTATGTATGTTGAGATCTTGAAGTACTCTTGCTACTATACAAGTGCGATAGTGGATTCATTTTATTGAAGATTCGACGCACTCAATTGTAGGCGGAGTGTTCAGCTGGCTGCAAAGTGTGCAGCAAGCAGTTTGTCCTTGTCTAAAGCGCTAACAGCTGGAATGTCATTGTAAATGAGTGAAATGCTAGCTCCTTCCTCAAAAACTCGAAAATCTGAAATAAAATTTATGTACATACGAGCCATTCTAAAATGTAATACCAAAACTTTAAACCTTCTCTGACTGCTCTACATTGTAGCTCCAGATCAAAATACGAGTAGCTGAGGTTCGAACTTTGATGATTTCTAACGCAATGTAAAACATCGTCGTAGTTATGAACACCATGTCATAATGTGAGTCGTTCTCATGATCCCGTCTCTGCAAATATGGAAGATGTCCTCGCAGTTGATAAGGTGCTTTTAAGACTTCTCTGCTAATGAAGTCTTGCTTATGCTCATAACCGTTGAATAAACTGTTAATTCTTCAGCTGAAGAAAGGTCGCCAGACAATAAAGGCTATACATTTTTGTAATTAGAATTATACGACGAACTCGTATATAATTTCTAAAAGTGCGTTCAGGTATACCTTGACAGCTAGTGTCGAGGTAATGTTGCATATGCTACCGGAATATGAAGTCGCTTCTCCATGTACCTATGACTGGTTTTGGCCACAATCTGAGCGAGGAAAGTAATGTGGTCGAACTTTCACTGACGGAACCCAAATCGGTCTATTTGCAAGTCTTCTGTAAACACAAATGAAAGGTTGAGTGTTGTCACTGAGTCTTGTCCGGGATTGCCGTGTCATTTGCTAAGTCTACCATTGAGAGTTGGGTTTTTTATGAGCACAACTATAGATAGCATGACTCTCTAGGTTGCCAGCATACCAAACCAATATTTTCACATGTCACAAGAAGACAACAGCCTTTCTGGTGTCCGTAGACAGGAAAGGCTGTCAATTTTTTGGTATCGTCAAGAGGCACTACACTTTTACGAATAATCTAAATGTGCCAGGTCAAAGCGGCATCGTCTCCTGCGATGTTTCATATGAGAGTGATAATGTTATTATGGAGCGTCTCCTTTGTGAATATCGAGGACTTATCTGCCTTCGAAAACATTAATATGAAAGTAAAAGGAGTAGAATGGAGTCATTTCTTTATTTAAGAGTTCCGTTCCGACAGAATAAATAAGTAAGTTGAAAGAAAACCAAATCTTGAACCATATCATCTCCGTAACAGATTTCAACCTATAACTGACATAGTTGTATTTTTTATATTTAACATACCCACATGAACCACATATTGCAAGACCATTTCCATAACATACAACTATTATAGCTCCATCACTGACATGAACTTAAACAAAATACCAACATCTACTGAAGTCACGCAGAGTGAATTCCATTCTCTAATGTCAGGAGCCATCTCCTCCTGCAGAAACAACAATAAAATTAACTTGAGTGCATTAAGCTAAAAGGAATACCTGTGAGTATTTTCACTTACAAAAAAAGTATAAAAAAAATTATACTGCACAGAGGGTATATATGTATTTAATACATTTCTAAAATTTTAGTAAGTTGATGGAAAATCCTTTTAACACATCCTTTGGTGCATTATTTACCATGCTTTTGACCAGATAATAGAACAGTAAAACTAAAATAGTGCAACCATAAACACGGGCAGCAGGTTAGAAATAACTCATCCTTACTTAGTTGATACCACTTAGGATCCTTCATAGCCAATCCAAGACTCAGTTTCTGGCCAAGACCAGACCCACATTTTTGTATTTATTGCCTCCAAATCGCATCTCTACCGAGGCATTTAATAGGTTTTTGCCAAAAAACCTTTTGCAAAATAAGTTGATAGTAGTTTCCTCATATTGCAAGCCACATTTGTGTCATTCTTGCTGCACTTCAACCAAAAGTTATTTGTTCACAAGAGCATCCATTTCACATGACCGCCTACTATCGTATTTCCATCATCAGACCTATTCACATAGGGTTGAATCATGAGCTGAGCAGTCTTCTCCCTCAAAGGATCCACTTCTACTTACTTTAATGGGTTTTCAAGTTATCCTGTTTGCACTTACAATGGAGGCAAATATTTATTTTGTCGTGTAGGCAAAATCATTTAAAGGAACGTCCACGTCGTCCTTGTATCTTCATAACCGTCATCATCCTAGAACACCCTGTCTTCGGACTATGCTGGTTACACATGGTCGTATGGACGTATGGAACAGTGTACGTAACTAGGCTTGCCACCCATTCTCTTTGAACATTTTGGAAGCTGAAACTATCGGCAATATTAAAAAGGTGTTGAGCCTTTTTTAAGAATATCTGCCAGAATAAAAATGAGACAAAAATCGTCTGAAAAGCTGGGTTATGATTTTTGAGGCAAGTCACGGCAAAGGAATTTGCTTAGCTCAGGATAGAATCTGAGACAGGAATCGCGTATGGCTGCAAAGACAATCAACTGTAAAAAGGAGCGTTTTGTCATCGCCAATCGTCGTATTCTTAAGCCACAAATTTGGTTTTCTCTACATTTCGTACCGGAGGGCTTGAAGGACTGTTTTATCTGGACCACTCCATTCTTTTTTTCGATCTGACCGAGCCAATGTTGTTTTCGTTTAACTGGTATACGCGTGTTGATGTTCCACTTCGGAGTTTTAAGTTGCTTTTTTGCTCGCTGTCTTAACTCCGCATCTTCTTGTCAAGAAGTCAAGAATGTTTTCCTGTGTACCGTGCAAAATTAAATTATCATTTGCGGGATCCCAAAAACAACCGCAGTTATTTAGACTTCTTACCAATAGTTGCTACGATATTAGGTTTGAAAATACAATAGATGAGAACATTTTGTAAAAGTGTGTCCTATAAATCCTTCATTCATTTATTCATTTGTATTCATTATTCTCTATTGCAAAATTATTAACATGTACAGCTTACATTTATTCTAACAGATATTTGAATAATAGGGTTAATGTCTTCAAAAAAAAATATAAAAATTCAAACCCAACAAATATGTACATAGGTATATAAAAAAAAGACCTTTTATAGAAACTGAAAAAGCAAGAAGCAACATTTTAGTACCCCTATGATAAAATAAGTGCCCCTCTGGAAAATTTTCAGTAGTTTAAAAAGTTCCGAAGAATGGGCAACAACGAACTATGGTGTACATTTGAAGGACGATCAACTGCCGCTGTCCATCAGTGTAAACACTTCCCCAACAGCTTATACCATACTATAGGTTTAAGTGGAAAATAGCAAAATAAATTGTTCTTCGGATTCATATTGCTGGAGTAGAACTTGTTGAGGGGATAAAAACATCGAATGGTGGAAAGAAAGTATTGCTTTAAAATTGAAATGTGTTTGGACAAATTCATTTTGCGATCAATTGTCGCTCCAAGATATTTGAAGTGATCCACAATATACACTATAAATATATGTCACAACAATCAGATTAAGTGTTAAAAGAGGTCTCACAGCAATTAGCAGAGCACATACGGCAGCCTGGCGCATGGAATATGAAATCAATATCAGGATATTCTTATGAAGTTAGACTGAAAATCATACACTTTGTTTTACTACTAAGTTCTTGCTTGTGTTCAGCGACCTAGAATCTTAGTAGATGCATCGCATAACTTTAAAAGATTGACTGAGGCATATGCAAAGGCATTAGGTTCTCCCTTATAACGTAATTCAAGCATGGAATTAATGTATACTAAAAACAGTATAGGTCCAAGAATATTTCCTTGAGGAACATCGCCACCACATCCCGATTTTTACTTATTGTATCCTGTCTTTAAGACAGGAAGCAAACCAATTATTCATACTCCGTCTGCATTATGTAAAGGGTTTTCCAATAGGGACTTGCCAACTTTGAATTTAATTTGTGAACGCACTCTTTCACTACTCATCAGACTGTCACTGTCAATTTATTCAGTAAACTCAATATTTTCATCATGGTAAAGTACACGAACGAGCAACGTCTGCAAATTATAAAAATTTTCTAACTTCGGAGTCGGTGACTGCAACTTTAAGAGCGTTAACTCCAACTTTCGGTCATAATTTTCGCCCTAGTAAACATGCAATAACAAGTTTAGTGCAAAAATTTTAGTCTACATATTCGTTGTGTGATGTTGCCATGTCAGTGAGACAACGGGTTGGTCGAAGTGTCGAAAATATCGCTGCCGTTCAGGCGTCCGTAGCAAACGATCCAAATCAGTCAATTCCACGGCGTTCTCAAGAATTGGGCATCGCTCAGACCACATTATGGCGTATTTTGCCTAAGGACCTTGGTTTACACCCATACAAGATCAAGCTGACTCAAGAATTGAAGCCTATGGACCATTTGAAGCGACGTACGTTCTCCGATTGGGTTCTGGAGAAGATGCGCAAAGATGATGAATTTCATCACAAAATCATAGTTTAGTTTTAGTTTTATATGCATTTTATTTTCTTAATCACTAACTCTTACATACTAACAAAAAATGGGTAAATGCTAGCTTACAATTACTTAATAATCTTATACTAACTTACTGGTCCCACACAGGCGGTCTAGCTACTCTAAGTTCTTATAACTATATTTTTCGACTTCATTTCCATTTTACTTAGAACTATTTATTTTGTATACTTACTCGTAAAGCTAAGAAAAAAAATTTGTTAACAAAACTTAGCATACGGACTTTTTTCTTTTTTTTAATAAAAACTTAGTATCTAACTTAAAATAAACCTTAGCCTACCTAACCTAAATGTACAATACACACATAAACACACATAGACGTTATACACAATCATATACATGTAGGATTATATTTTTGTTGTTAAAAAAAAAAACGCGAATTTTAAAGAATTCAATTTATTTAACATTTATTGATGAATTTGAAATTATAAACGTTTGGAATCAAACACAAGAAAAACTTTACTTTCCTCTTCGACAGCTTGGTTGCGTCTGACTAACTACTCTCTGTATTTCAATATCCTTGTCATTCTCTGATCGTTCGTCCTTTTTGTTCGTTCTTTCGTTAGTTCGTCTATGCTTAATGGCAAGGGTGCGTTCGTATAGTCCTGTGGTCTGTTTACATCCTTCATTTCGGCCCTCCTGACCGTTTATTCGTCTCGAATAATGTCATTTGTCCAGGCCTTCATCCCGTCAGCAGCAGTAGTAGTACGTCGCGGACCTTCATGGTATCCAACTTTCTCAACTTCGTAACGATTATTGGCATTGACTTTCGTTACCTTATAGGGTCCCAAATATTTCGGTTTAAGTTTAAGTCCTGGACCAAACTGAGTCCTTTTGACAGCTACTAGCTCGTTGATGCGATACTCTGTTGCTGCTTTTCGCCTGGTGTTATACGAGTACGTACGCCGGTTTTCCTCTTGAATTCGAATCATGTTCCTCTTGGCTTCGTCTCTTAATTTCTGGCGCT
The DNA here is from genome assembly GCA_949129095.1 of Volucella bombylans. Taxonomy (NCBI): domain Eukaryota; kingdom Metazoa; phylum Arthropoda; class Insecta; order Diptera; family Syrphidae; genus Volucella; species Volucella bombylans. Next base: position 122,103,323 of record OX422140.1, on the reverse strand, counting down.
CTTCCTCGAACTCTTGGACAGCTTCTTGTTTGAGCAGTTCCTTTATTTCTGGCAGTTCATTGATGTGCATTTCAATACCAGTCATGAGCTTGAATGGTGTTTGTTTCGTGCTCCTCGTTGGTGTACTGTTGAGAATCTGCTGAGCTTTGTCTACATGCTTGTACCAACACTTTGGGTCCTCCAACGACATCTTTGTCAACAATGATATGAGCGTTCTGTTGACACGTTCCACTTGTCCATTGCCTCTTGGTATGCCTGTTGTGATCAACAAATGTGTAATACCTTGCATCTTGCAGTATTCCTCAAAAACATTTGCGGTGAACGCCGTTCCTCGATCAGAAATTATACGTTTTGGGTTGCCGAATATTGCTGCTTGTTGTGTAAGTTTCGCAATCACTTCTTGACTAGTTGTACTCTTGGTGGGATACAACCAAACAAACTTAGTAAAGCTGTCTATCACTACCAGTATGTGATTATACAATTTCCTTGTATCTTCCATGGGGCCTAGGTGGTCAATATGATAGGTTTGCAGAGGTCTATCTGATTTGTCGATTGGTGATAGAAATCTTTCTTGCTTCCCGGTTTTGCGTTCCGCCATAATACACTCCACGCAATTCCTTACTACCCTTCCAACTTTTGGTATCGCATTTCTAATGTAGTACGCTTGTCCCAAGATATCTTCTGTTTTCTTTGCTGCGAAATGACCATTTCTGTGTATCGAGCGTATTACGTCATCTTCCATGTCCGTTGGCACCACTAGAAGATCTTTTGCTGGGTTTTTGTACAGAACACCTGCTTTAAGGAAGTAATCTTTAAATCCATCTGCATCCTTCTCCTGCACTTGTATTATTGCCTTCGTCCATTCATCCTCAATCTGCGCCTTCTTTATTTTATGGAGAGTCGTATCTCCAAACATACAACATCTACTCAGGGCATCTACATGTTTCATCTTTGAACTTGACCGATGTTCTATTTCATAGTCGAATTCCTGTAGAAACATCGCCCATCTTGATACCCTAGGCGGCACATCTTTCTTTCGCATGGTCAAAGCGAAAGCATTGCAGTCCGTTACAATTTTTACCTTTACGCCCAATACGTACACTCGCCATTTTCTAAGTGCTTGGATTACAGCTAATACCTCCAACTCGTATGAGCTATACCTTTCTTCAGCTGGTGATGTTTTTCTGCTCATATATTGAACTGGATAAAACTTTTGATCTTCGTCTTCTTTTTGCAAAAGCACAGCTCCGTATCCCCATTTACTGGCGTCTGTATGGATTTCGGTTATAGCTTTTGGATCAAATAATTTCAAAATTGGTGATTTAGCTAAGGCGTTCTTCAACCACTGGAATGCTTGTTGTTGTTCACATCCCATCTTAAACACAGCGTCTTTCCGAAGTAGATCACTAAGAGGCTTCGCTTTAGCAGCATATCCCTCCACAAATCTGCGAAAATATGAGGTTAATCCAAGAAATCGTTGCAGCGACTTCTTTTCCTTTGGCATTGGATAATACTCTACGGCCTTTGTCTTCTCCCCGGATGGTCGTATGGTTCCCTTCTCGATCACATACCCCAAAAAATCTATTTGTCGTCTCAAGAATCTGCACTTGCTCCAATTCACTCTAAGTCCATTTTTACTCATTACTTCCAGTACACGTTCCAATCTTACCACTGCTTCATCATAATCTTTAGCTGGTATAATTACATCATCTACGTAAACTTGAAGTATGCCTTCGTTGACAAGTGGCTTCAGTACGGTCATGATGAACTTCGTGAAAACAGCTGGCGAATTACACAATCCAAAAGGAACTTTCAAAAATTCAAATTGTCCGTTGTGTGTAATAAACGATGTGTATTTTCTGGACTCTGGTTCTACTGGCACATGGAAAAAACCGTTCACTAAATCCAGCGTAGTGAAAACTAATGCACTTTGTAATTTCTCTACTACGTCGTCTATCAACGGAAGGGGAAAATGATCTTTCACCATTTTTGCGTTAAGTCTTCGAAAATCGCAACACATCCTTTTTCCTCCATTCTTCTTGGATACCAAAACCACTGGTGAAGCAAATTCCGAATTACTTTCCGTAATTATTCCCTTCTTTTTCCATTCCGTGATTTGTTTCTCGATCTCTTCTTTCTCCGATACTGATGTTCTTCGGGCCCTCTCATACAGCGGCGTTTCATCCTTCAAAATAATTTTCATCTCGACTGGTGATTGTACGTCTTCTTGTGGATTATATTCTGCTATCAAAGACTGGATCTTCTTCTGGTACTTCTCTGGTAAGTAGTTCAATTCTAATTCAGCATCATCTGCAACCGAAGTGCACAAAGCTACGAATTCACCTCTCATTTCCTCGATGCCATCAACATTCCTCACTACTGGCCCTCTCCTGCATGATCCACGCGTTGTGATGCCCTCCCGCATCCTTCTCATGATCCTAGACACAGCTTCCTCCTGAATGTCGCATCGCTCACCAGCTTCACTAGCTTTCTCTGCTCTCGCAACTTCGTCAGAATCATCCGCTTCTTTTTTCATCTTCCATCCAGACTTTGTAGTACTATCCTGTTCACCTGATCGTGCTTGAACTACTTCCTCGTCACGACATCCAAACTGGATTTCATTATCCTTTATTGTCACAGATGCCTGCTTTATTACGTCGTTACCGACCAACATAGAGAATATTATGTCGCGCTCTCTTACAATATGTAACTTTACAGGAAAAAGATTACCGTCCACCGCTACTGTTGTCTCAAAATAGCCTAAGGTTTTCACTTCGTTGTTTCCTATACCTGCCAAAATAGTTGTTTCTCGTATAATTTCTATGTGTGGAAACTCAATTAACACATCCTGTCTCAATAAAGATATTTCGCAAACCGTATCTACTAAAGCAGTTAATTCTTTGCCGTCTACTATTACTTCCTTCATCAAGTAACCGGCTCTACCACCAAGATGTACACCTACCTTCGCCTCGTCTTTAACTTGTCTTTTGCTGCACTCAAAAGATTTGTGTCCTAATTCGCCACATTTGAAACATTTGACGACTCTATTCCTTGATGGGCATAACCTCGCCAAGTGTCCGAATTCTCCACAGCTAAAGCATTTGCGCTCCTCTTCTTTTTTGACCATGGGTTCCTTTCTGGCTGTTGATGTTGCCGATGAAAATCTTGTAGGCTATTCCGCTGTTTGGGATTTGATTCTTTCATATACTTTGAGTTTAGCCTTCAACTCATTAATCGTTTGCGCCTCATAGAGAACCACTTTGTTGATCTTTTCATCCCTCAGCCCCGCTATAAAATATTCAATTACCGATGTCTCGTCGACATAAATTGGTTTCGCGATTGCAATTAATTTGTACAGATATTCTTTCAAAGTTTCTCCCGGCTGCTTTCGCCTTGCCCTAAGTTGTCGATGGACTTCCGCCGAACTAACCGCTTCTGAGAATTCATCTTTGAGTGCAATCTTCAACGACTTCCAAGATGTGATATTTTTCTCGCCCTGCACAAAAAGTTTAGCTGCTCCCACAATTCATTTCCGACCATACACAAATCTTTGCAGTTCATTCCATTTAACTATATCGCAGATTGACTCGAACTCTTCGATCCAGGAATTAATATTTTGAGATGTTTCCCCCGAGAATGGTGCAATTGTGTCCTCGATGTCCCTGAACTGAAATGCGCTTGGTGGCCCATTTCCGGTTCTTACACCCGTTGATTCATGCCATTCACTGATGTCACCACCGCTGCCTGCATGCTCAGACATACATTCGTTATTGGCATCAACCGAACCATCATCGCCTGTGTCATGTCCGTAGTGTCTCAAAAGTCTACCCTGTAAATCTTTTTTATTGCCAGTACTGACCAGCCCTAACTCTTTTAATTTTGCCTTTAAATCGGCTACATTTAATAATGTAATTTGTTCTGCATCCATGCTGTCGTTACAAGTTAATTACTCGTATATCTATGTATGCACGTAAGTATTCAAAATAAGGTAATTGCAAAACAAAGTAATTGAAAGTTGTTAAAATAAAATAGACTACGAATATGATTTCAAAAAAAATAACTTTACAAAGCAGTGTGTGTATGCATGTGTGTCCATGCAAATATATGTATGTATATCAAAAAATAAAAATTATCAGAACACAAATTGAAAATAATTTATCTGTTAGGCGTCCTTCCAGTAAACAACGGTATCTGCGATTAGCTTCACCCAGACGGCGTCATCAGTTTCTTCGAGTTCTGCCTCTGCTTATCTCTTCTCGGCGTATATGTACTTCTCCAGGCAGATGGTGCGATCTTTTCACGAAATTCCTGTGTTTTTTCCTTTTACGTTTTAATGCGTATATATATTTATTTATACGATGATGCGTATGTTTGTACGATGATGCGTACGTGCTCAATATCCCGGTTGAGCCCCCAAAAATTGTAGGATTATATTTTTGTTGTTAAAAAAACACACGCGAATTTTAAAGAATTCAATTTATTTAACATTTATTGATGAATTTGAAATTATAAACGTTTGGAATCAAACACAAGAAAAACTTTACTTTCCTCTTCGACAGCTTGGTTGCGTCTGACTAACTACTCTCTGTATTTCAATATCCTTGTCATTCTCTGATCGTTCGTCCTTTTTGTTCGTTCTTTCGTTAGTTCGTCTATGCTTAATGGCAAGGGTGCGTTCGTATAGTCCTGTGGTCTGTTTACATCCTACATACATATATCAGTATACACGCTAACCTAAACCTATGTAAGCTGGCCACCGTTATTCACAGAGAAAATAAATTGGTCAGCTCTACCTCATTAGTGAGGCTGGTCCGTAATTGACGGAAACGACGACGAAACATCTTCTCCGTCATTCAACCACCAGAAATGCTGGTGCTGCCTTATCGCGATTCCCCACCGCCCTACTGAACCTGAGGCGATCCACACTGCCGTGTGCGACGTCTCTGTCGTAGTTGAGTCGCCTGTCCCCAGCTGTCCGAGCGCCATGGAAGATTAACGGCACCGCTGATCTATCCTGGATCAACCCTATCTGATCTAGGTAGAGGAATGCTTCCGGTGGAACGAAGCCGTCAGAGCGCACACTCTCGTGGTAAAGGTAATTGGGGTAGTAAGCCCCAGATATCAGGTTATTCGCCGAGGTCATTGCTCTTGCAATGTGCCTTCGAGTCAGCTTAATTACGAAGTTGTCCACTCGTATTAGGTTCGTTCTGTTGTAAAGGACCTCATTAGGATAAAATTTCTTGTACTCCGACTCTGGTGTTCTGTACAAGCGAAGACAAGCCCCCTCAAACACCCGAATCTTTTCCATTAAGCTTGCTCGTACATTGAACCACACGGGACACCCAAATACCAGCATGGGCCTGATAAGGGCCATGTAGCAGATTACCTTTACCCTCGCATCGAGTTGGCTGCTATAAAACAGTCTCTTTGTAAGGGAAAAGCGCCTTTAGCTCTGGCCAGAGCAGCATCTACATTTTTGCCAAAATACAGAAACTGATCTAGCCAGATCCCAAGGTATCTGACTACATTTCGACAAGCAAGAGGCTGTCCGTGCTGTCCAATGATAGAGAACTTTCGCCAATTTTTTCTGGTATCCCTAGAGGCTCCAGACAACGGCGTCCTAAAGAGAATGGTTTCGGACTTCTGAAAGTTGATTTTCAACTTCCAGTCATCGCAAAATCGTCTTATCTTATCGAAGTCACGTTGCAAGAGAGTATTAATGACCTCGATTTTTGAACCTGTTCTGTACGCTATCACATCGTCTTCGTACGCAATAGTATGGGGAAGTGAACCTATCAACTCGCTTGTATAAATGTTGAACAGGATCGGCGAATTAACCGCGCCTTGCTGAAGACCATTTTTAATTTGAAATATTCCAACAGAAGTCACATCACCATTTTTCACGATGAACTGTCTGTTGGTTAGCATATTATAAAGAATGTACAAGAGTGGTTTACTGATCCCCAGCCTAGTCAGATTATAGAAAAGACCCACTAACCATACGTTGTCGATGGCCTTCTCCAAGTCAACAAGGCAGGCACCAGTACATTGTTTTTTGCCTTTATTCCATTGTATATCTGACACCAGTTTAGACGCGGCATGTGAGATATCATGTCCAGCCTTTAAACCGAATTGATTATCCGGAACTATATGTTTGTCCTCAACCCACCTAGTCAGAGCTCTATTGATTACCTTTTCAAAAACCTTACTGATATTCGTAAGGAGACATATCGACCGGAGATTTGCCGGATTGGATATATCCTCCCCTTTTTGGGGATAGGTTGAACCACCGCCGTTTCCCAATGCGCTGGATAATGTGCATTATTCATTGCATTATTAAACAGGGTGGTGTAAATGTCCACCGCTTCTAGAGGAAGATGTCGAAGCACGATGTTCGGAATACCATCGGTCCCCACTGATTTCTTAGTCCTGATTGTGTCGAAGATCTCATGGAGTTCTTCCTTCGAAATGAATGGGGGTAGGTCACCCTCTCTGGAAATGACATTATATGCCATATTTTCGTCGCTAAACCGGGTGAAACCAGAGCCAATTCTCTATTTCATTTCGAATGTAGCAGTTGTGCACCAAGACGCGATTGTCCAGGTCATAATTAGGGCCAATGATATCAACGGCCTTGTATACTTCCTGGAAAGTCGCCCCTATGGCCTCAACCTTCTCCCGTGGATCCTCGATCACATAAAAGTCGTCATCATCAGCGGCGTCAGTTGGATCAATACCTGCTATTGTCAGTAACCGTTCGTTGTCTGTTGTCCGGGCTATTTTATGACACTGAAGGTCGTTTTGATTTTTTCTCCGAAATAGTTTATTTATTTGCGGAAACATATTCGGGTTGCTGGTGTTTATAGCCTGAACCTTGTTGTTCCAATACAAACTTACAGAAATTCTGTAATTTTCATTTATTAGCGTTTGGATATTTTTAATCGACGACTTCAGTGGCCTAATCTCCGGGTCTTGTCGGTCAGTTAACTGTCTGTACAAGTTTTTAAGTCTTGTCAGAAGTCTACTTTTCTGTCGGTGCAGTGCGTCAATAGTAGGATTGCGGAACAGGTCTTCGTTAGTCGTACGTCTATACGGCGGTATTGTAGTGTCCATAGTTTGTTTAATTGTCTCGTCCATTTGTTTTAGGTAATTGTCGATCTCCTCGTTTGACAAATTCCTATTGGACGGTGGGTGGAGCGTGTTCGAGGAGACCGCTCTTTTCAAAGTTGCGGAGAAGCGCGTCCATCGAGTCTTACTGTAGTTGTAAGAATATCTTTGGCCAAACACCTCCAATTCCGCAATTTCGTTGGGAACTGTAATTTCGGTGCTGAGACCGCAATGGTCACTGTCATACACGAAAGTGCGTAGACAGTTTGTAGTTTGCTGGTTAGTGCATGTCAGTTGTATTCGTGAGTCGAACAGCAGAAAATCCAAATAGGACCCGTATCTGGGAAACGACGGACTATCCGTCGCCTTAAGACCGAGTCTGTACATGACATCGTGCTGACCCCACCAATCGAGTAGTAGGTTCCCTCTAGTATTTGGCAAATTATTTCCCCAATCTCTGTGTCTAGCGTTGAAATCCCCGCCGATTATAAAATAATTCTCCCCCGATTCCAGCCTTAGAAGTTGAAGGAGCGTGTCGAGCTCTGTAATGAATAGGGTGGATTGTGAAGCCTCAGGTGCATAAACAGAGGCCAAGTACAGCCGCTTTCCACTGCGGAGCGGGATGTAAACGACGACTACCTCCAACACCCGGAACCTGCGCAACACGCCCTTGTACACTCTGTGAAATTTTATACCTTCTTTAATGAACATCGCGACACCACCTCCACGTTTGGATCTGGGCCGGTTTCTTCTTCTAACAATATAATTATTGTACTCCAGTTTGTGCTTGTCGGTTAGCTTGGTTTCGCTAGCGAAAAGCACATCAGGAGTTTGGTCTTGTAGCAATTTAAACATCGCGGCTCTTCGTTCGATCCTAATGAGTGAATTAACATTCACCGCAAGGACCTTCAAAGTTTGCTCCACCATGTGCGTACCCATTACGACATGTGTTGCGTTAGGTCCGGCAGCAGCGCGTAGATCTGGTCCACCCGCTTCACCTGTTCTTGCACCTGCATCTGCTGCTGCTGTATTGTCTGCTGCAGTTGTTGTTTCTGCTGCTGCTGGTTTTGTTGTTGCTGCTGTTGTTGTTGTAGCTTTTGTTGTTGGGAGCTCTCTAGTTTTGATTGCTCCCTCTGCCTACGCGCAGTTTGTTTCTGCTTAATTGCAAGCACTTTTTCTTCCAGCTTTAATATACTGCTGGTATTATTGCTTATTTCTTCATCTTCGTCTTCCGACTCAGATGAAGCTAGAGAGGCAAACTTGTTACTGCCCCCCTCATACTGGACCCCAACTTTATCTCCTTTCAACTCACTTTTTTTTTTTTCTTAAATTAGGAGGGGTTCTCAACCTACTCCTTCTTTTAACGGCTTTCTCCATGGCACCAGCAACCGTAATGTTGCCTTTTATAAGTCCCGTTGTGGGAAGAGCGGAACGCTCTCCACCATCCATCACGTGATTTCTTTCTTTTTACCTTTTGTTTTTGTTTCTAGTTCACACAATTTGCGAGAACAAAAAAAAAACAACACAAAAAAAAATAAAAAAGAGTTCACAATTTAGCTCGGGATTCGAACCCGTGTCCACGATCACGTTACGATGACAGACGCCGCTAACCAGCGAGCTACCGAGTAACTTAACGAAAATGTAACTAATTTTTAATAGCAACTTAATCACTATTTTTATTTTTCTTTAGAAAAAGCCGAAACAAGTCTTTTCTCTGCCGAGATCTGCGAAGGACTGCTACTAAGGAACTCCAGTCGCTGCCATTCAACAGATTCTCAACGTCATTGATTTCAAGGCCGTCATCTCGCACATGTGCTCATCCTTCAGAATTGGACAAGTGCCAATCTTCGGGTTCCGCTGTGTTGTATAGACGAAATGTCAGTAAGATGGTGGCATGCATTGTAATTCAGCTTAAATAGCTCTCCTTTCGCTCACCAGATCAGTGAAATTTGGAAAATGCTAAGGTTCGAGTCCAGGTAATTGATGTCATCATGTATAATTGTATTTTAAGCAATCGTGGACTTGAGTTTTTTCTGCAATGATATGGTTTTTATTGCCTGGGCAATGTACCGAGAGTGGAATTTCCAGTGTGAGATAGTTTGTAGAGAAAGCAATTTCAATTGACCGTGTCTAAATATTTTTTTAAGTAGCCCGCTTTAAAACCAGCCTGTAATTAATTTAGTTTTTTGTTCTCATTCATCTATTTAACTAATCTTGCTGTCAATATGCTTGTGAAGAAGTCCGTGAATACGTTCATAAAGGATATGTCCTTATAGTTCGCAGTTATGCTTGGGTCGCCCTTCTTAAAAATCAGGAAGACAATCGATTTTTGAAATTCTTCTGGCACTTTCCCTACGTCATAAATGTAGTTGTATGATATCAGAAATATTTTCAGAGGTGATACTGTAGCGTATTGGAAGAATTCGTATGAGGTTCCGTCCACTCCTGGAGCTTTATTCCGTTTAACTTTCCTCAATGCCTTAAAAAGCCCATTCTCACCAAAAGATGCATCTAGAGTTTCATTACAAATTCTTGGCAATGCATAATGAAAATCAATTAAGGGTTCCTGTGGATTAAGCATTGATTTAAAATAAGTGCGTGTACTGGATAATTCTATTCGGTTTCCACCCTTAAAAAGTATTTTCATTCAGTTTCTTTGCCAACGACCAAAATTCTTTGCTGCTACCAGACTCAGCTAGCTTTCTAGCTATTTCATTGAAATGCATTTGTTTTTTGCACCCACGCACCCACGCTTTCGCCGCTGCGGTATTGTATTTATTAAAAGGGTCAATGTGGTGAGGGTCTTTTCCTAGCATTATAGCATTCGCCGCCAAACCAAGCTTGTTTTCGCTTAACCGTCTTTATATTTTTTTCTTGCACGGACATTCTCATAAGTTTCGTAAGATGAATCGGGAATAGAAAAATATGACTCCATTATGGGGACAGCCTTCTGATGTACTCATTTAAATTCTTGTGGTAACGGTGTATATGGCTTTGGGAGCAGGTCCAACTCTTTAACAACTGGCATTTTCGTCGATGGTGAACATTCAATTACAAGCGGCATATGGTCTGCGAATTCTTGTGGCGAGACTTTCATATCCTTCACAATAATATACCACTCGCCGTTTATCAGCACATAATCGATTACGGAACAGCCATTGCCTTTGACAAAGGTCGAGGTCACTTTTACTCCTGCCGTTAAATAGGCATATATGAAAGGAGTCCCAGGTCTTAATAAGCTGTTTGCCCTTCATTTAACATTTTATCTTTCGAAACTCTAGGAAAGTTTTCTATTCCGGTGTCTGCGATAGGTGTTACTTGTTGATTTCCCACTCGTGCATTAATATCCCTCAGTAGTAATATGTTCCAAGAGCATGTGATAAGTAACAAATCTGAGAATTCGTCATATTCCGATGGCCATTTACAGTAGTTGACATTCCCAATTCCCATATTTTTATTTCCAATTTATATTTATACTAACCATCTCCCTTCTTTTCTTAAAAAGCCGCATTCAAATAATAACGCGACTTTTCCTTTATCCAAAATAGCATATTACGTCTTTAATCACCATGGCCACTTGTTGCGTGGGAAAACCTTTAACAATCAAGTCGATGTCCAGAATGCCATCGAATAATCTGTCACTTCCAGACATCTGGAGTTGTATGCTACTGATATAAACATACTTGTTCTTGTGTTGGCTGAAATTTGAATTTCAATGTAAGCATTTTGTGGAATGCTTGATAGAATGTAAGCAATTTTCGTTAGTAAAGTCAGACCGTTTCCAGAACTGGTTCTAATTATAATTTCAAAATAATATATTTTGGCATAGAGTATAAGCCTCTGATCTAGTATCGAGGAAGAAGTGTAGCACAGACATTACTTAGAAAATATTGATTTTTTAAAGCTCCACTAATAGCCAAGTCTAAGAAGTTTTCTTTTAGGTGTATAAGTCAGCCAAATCATGCTTATAAAATAGAAAGAAACTGACTCGTGATAGTTAATAAAAGTCCGTTTTTAGAACCTAGCTTGAAGGTTTATTTGCAGTTCCTGAACCTATTGCTCGTGGCCATCTCGGGAGATTTTCTATGGTCGAGGCGCGGACAAAAATCTAGTCCGTTGTACTCTTTCCATATTTCTTTTATTGAAATTTCCTAGTCCCTCATAGAAGAATTAATAAGCACTTCAGTAATAAAGAAAAAAATAGTACCAGCTTCGACTACAGAGGCGAGTACCTACAGCCTGATGTAGGGAAAATAATTTCCGCTGACGTCATCGCTCAAACGTTGTAAGGCGTCCTGTCATTTATGAATAACACACATGAATAACACATAGGTTCTTAGCCAATGCATAGCTCTCTAATTAATACGATATCAGTGAGCAGTCTAAGGTCTTTCCTACTGCGGTTTATCGGCATCCTGAAGAGCCATGCAATCTGCAGGTATGCTCACAATAGACCCAACTGTCAGTAGGAATTCTAACCGAACCGTGGATGCAGGCAGCCCTAGCGTAAGTTCAGGACCTCAGGAACTATCTTATGAGCCTTGCACAGTAAGATCAATCGCGATACCATTTACAGCAATGCGATCGTGATTTCATGCCCAATTGTCAGTGTATTCAACCTTCCGCCATGCCTTGGAATTGGTGACTTAAGTGAAATTTAAATACCCAAGGAATGACACTTGCATCATCGAAACTGAAAAACTTTCCACTCTCGGTATGTGTGTAAATGTTAACTTAAATTGGAATGACCACATATTTTATGTTGGCAAAAATGCTCTGAAATGTTTGGGTTTTCTTAAGAGACGTAAGTAATGTTTTCGTCCCCTCTGATAATGCCTCAATATATAAGGCATATCCATATACGCCCAAAATTAGAGTACAACGCCCTCATTTGATCGGGTGCCTTCTGGACCTATTTGCACTTGCAAACAGTGTGACAAAAGACATAGATGACGGCAATATTACACAGTCTATTGACACGCTTGAACACCGACGTGCTCTCTATCGCTATTTTTACCACAAGTGCTCAATCGAAATTGCCAGTAGCATTCCGCCCCTTCAAAAGTAATATCCGTCTGCTATGAATGCTCATCAGTATTCCCCGAAGCCCACTTTCGGAGGTACTCTGAAATATCGTGATTCTTTCCTAAGCCGTACAACTCGCTTATGGAATGCCCTGCGGAGTTCTTTATCTCCTGGTTATTGTAACTTGCAAACATTTAAGACCAAAGTATATCGCTACTAGTATAAACAAATTATACAACAGCGCAGTATCGTAGACTGGTTTTGGAGCCATTGACGGAGACCCGACTACTTTCTTTTCCTGTCTCGAATTCCAGTCGAAATCATTCCGGAGTACATGGAAAGTCGATTTTCTACATACACAGCAATAGGAGCTCTCGGGTTTCATTGCATCGGACTGTAGGTTGATAGGACAAGAGTCTAAAGGCAGCCATTGCACACTGTCATCAAAACTCCAGTGCTTGTTATACTAAACAGCCCATCTTGTCAAATAGAAAATGGTTGATATGAATATCAAACGGAGGGAGACTCATTGAAGCCCAAACAGGCGTGCCAAAGAAGGCCTGCATAAAACCGAGACAAACCGTTCTTCGGGAATAATGCAGGAATGAATTATTGTATTTACGAGTTAGTTTGTTGCACCAGACAACAGATACATAAGAAATAATTGGTCTTACCATAGTCATGTAGATGCAAAACATCCTTGTCGAAAGCTCGAAGGCATCTCGAAGGTTTTCGATGCAAAAGTCCAAAGTACCGAGGGCTATTTGATGAAGATTTTTTCCAATTGCCTCAAAGTTTTAACTACAAACCATCTAGATCAATGATCGATGTCCTTTCAAGCGCATAGGATATTCCCCAGAGCCGAAGGAATGTTTTCCATTAACATTTTAAACATTCCAAAAAGTCGTAGCTAATGAAGTTTTTTCAGCGGGTTGCCATTGATTTATTGGGATTATGCATGCTGGCCTTTTGTTTATATATAATCTCACAAGTTTATGCTTCATGTACAGAAATCTACATCGATTATAAGAAAGGCTGATCCGTGGGTTACTCCGTTTAAACAACGTAAGCAAATACGTTGGGAACATGCTCACCAACTGCAAGAAAATCTCATTTACAGGAGTAGCCTCTGCACTTAGATCGAATTGAAATAAAGGCAGTCTTGTGGGACTTATAATACGAGTAGATGTAGGGGTTGCTTGTAGATTCTCTAGAGTTCACTCTGCTGAAGAATTGTATTCATATGATATATAGACTGAGGTTTTGAAGAGTCAGAACTATAAAAGCCTAAAATTAAAAATCAGAATATGAGGATGTGGCACATGACTACTCTTTTGACTGGAGTAACAAAAATAGGTTCCAAAGGATACCCAAGGATTACTAAAGTTGGTTAATGAATAAATATGTAAAAAATAACAGAACATGACAACCAAAATATGTACATCCTCCAAAGATAGCGAGAAGAAGGTGGCAACCCTATTTCAAACAAGCTGCAACTAACATACATATGTACAAGACTTCCGTAATTGCTTGTTGTATTCCCAGCAAGGGTATAAGTGTTGAGTGTCCCTATCACTAAAATTCATCCTTTGTCGAATGTAAAATTAGCCCCAGGGAATCATGATAAATAATTGATGAAAATGGACGTATAGTAACTGCAAGGACATGGTACGCAAAGCAATGCATCAACTTGTATGGATTTCCTTTTCTAATTCCTTCCGAAAGACTTTGTTCACTCTAAAGCGTGGCATTCTTTATTCCATTCTTACTCTTAAAGCTTTCTCTCCAGGATATCAGGCGACACATCTCATTCCAAAGTACACAAGTAACAAAAGATGATAAATGAGTTAATCGATTACTCAGTTCTTTTCCGTCTACCTCGGCACAATGAAATGATGGAATGCCTTGAGTAGGTTTCAGGCGAACAAACAAATGTCCCGTTCAAACTCATCCACATCCTCGTGCTATGGCGAAGAGATAATGCGCCTTGTGAACCATAAAGGAGGATTCATTTGACGGGAATGTATGCTCTGATGGAACTCTGTTCTGTGCCACTTTTATTATTTATAATCCATGATAAGCAATTGCCAACAAATTTCCTCGAAAATATGAAGAAAAAAGAAGAAAAAAAATTATGAATTTTTTATTATGGATTACCCCGGAAGCGGATGTAGAGGACGACGGAAGCAGTATACGTTTTTCACTTCATTTGATAAACAAGAGTAGGCGATAAATAATACGTCTGTATCTCTACTGATGCGTGAGATGTACGGATAAGAACGGCTCGGACGGATTCTTTTCTTAAAAAATAAATAAAAATGAAAATATAACTTTGCTGTTGGTGTCCTGATAACGCTAGAAAGTTTGTCGTTATTTGTTTGCAAGGAAAGTGGAAGGAGATCTTTTAACGCGTGACTAAAGTTCGCTGAACTCATTTGCATATATACGAATATTAAATTTTTTTCTAAAATTTTTATTAAATTTTCACAAAAGATCTCTAAAAATCAAAGTCATAAAAAAACCGATTTCACAAGAAGCAAGGATAATTGAAAACAATTCGAACCAAGCTGTTACTGGTGCAATTTTAAAAATTTTACATTTTTCCACAGTGAAGTCATCAAGTGCATGGTCTGTATTCTGCAACGAAGTCCGAATCTATAGAGCAATAAAGGCGAATTTTAGATGAATTTTCAGAATTGTTCTCTTTTGAAATAGGCGGGTTTGTCATTAAGATTTTCCGTTAGGAGACGACCATTCCACGGCTTTCATCTTATCAATTAACAATTAATGAGACTCCCTGAAGTCTGCGTCGGGTTTCCATGTCTGGAGACTGTCTAGTATACCAGAGCCACATGTGCGAAAGTAAAATAATACGAACTCACGGCATCATGGAAGTATACGTATATTAATATGCTACCACGCCGGGCTCTTCTACTGCATAGCGGATCCCGGGTCGAATGGAAATATTCGTGCCGGAGCTAGACGCATTCCTTGGGCGAGTAATATGATGCTTTTCATAAATAAATAACGAATAGTAAGGTGGAACGTTGTCGGCACAATGATGGGAGAAAGTTTCGAACTAGAAAACTTATTACAGCATGGCAAAATCAATTTAAGAAACTAAGTGGCGAAATGTGGGGTATAGGGCCCGCTGTTTGGACATGACATGATGAAATCGTAAGCGCATCAAAAATTAACTACCGATTTGTGGAAATAAGACTGATAGTGGCATACACATTACTGGCGCCCTGGTGAATATTGTGCACAATCGGAAAAAAAAAATTATGCTTTTCGTCGGTGCAGATTTAAACGAAGGCCGCGATGGAGGAAGGAATGGTTTCGGAACGAGAAGTGCAGCAGCAGACCGACTTTTATTGATAGAATTTTTTGTGCAGAAACCAGGGAACAACCAACGAAAACCGGCATCAGTCAAAAAAATAAACTGGCACTATTTAAAAAAGAAAAGAGGCCTGCACTGCGCGCTAAAGGAAATGGGGCAAAATCGTATGGAACTTGGGCCAAGAGTGTTGCGTGCAAATCACGCCCCAAAAATCCTCCACTCCCTTTTCCATCTGTTGTCTGTTGACCGGTTCATTTCTCCTCCCCCTTCTTGTGCTGTCCCTTCTTTTCTTCCCTCCGTCATGCTCTGGATGCCACGGCACAGGTGGGATTCACTGGATCCTATAAATTCAGTTCCCTCCCCCGGCCTACCGCTCCAGAGATGACCATATAGGTACCCCTGATAGAGCCAGGCGGACGGCCTGGAGACTCTAGCGGACGGACGGTCCGCCCCGTGATGCCCCGAGATGTCAACACCATCAACAATGGCCGCGAGCCCACCATAGTTAATATTGTTTGCCCAACACCATCAATTTGTATAACCCCCTACCCCCACAAAAGTTAAAAAGAAAAAGATTGTAAAGGAAAGCCCACAATTCCCCGCGGTCGTTCTTCTGTTCCCCATGTCTGCAAGAAGGTTTACTGGCCCCCATTGTACCACTATTAAGTTAAGTTTTCCTCCCTATCCGGCGGTCTCAATGGAAGCTCTCAACCATAGCTTCGGTTTCGGGTCAGAGGGCTGGCTTCGAACCAAAGCAATCACTTGGACGACAAAACAAACAGAACGAACAAACACGACCCACAAACATAGAACATCGACGTGTGTGATTGGCTGGGGATTCGTGAGAAGCTGTTGGAGCTCTGGATGTGATTCCCTTTGCTCTAACAGCTGAATTGACGGAACCCCATGTGTGTGTGTGTGTGTGTGGACGAATGGCGGCGATAGCCAAAAAGCGCGGTAAGCTCATTCGATAGCTTACCGTCTTGTTGGCCAGAGCCTCGAAAAAAAAAGAGAATAAAAAAAAAGTAAAAACAGAAACGAAGACCAAACGAGAAAAAAAAACCCGACGACAAGGAGAAAAAGAAAACCATTGAAAACACCCAGAACAAGAACAAGAACACGAACGAGAACAAGAACAGAAACAAAATTTCTACAAACCAAGGACGGGAAACACACCAAGGGACGACTTAAAGGAAATTACAGCACACAACGGACACGACCGGACAGAAGTCGGTGATTGTGGCGGAGACGGTTTACCCTCCTCCACCAGCAGAGACCCAGCTAGGGAGCGACCCCGCCTAGGCAGGAAACCCATAAAAGAGATAAGTACCTTTTTTTAATACCACATATTTGTGCCTTAAAACCGCGTCCGTAAGCCTTCTTACCGTTTTCCGTGAAACCGTTCGTAAGACGGTTAGATTTCGTTCATTGCGCGACCCGCTAGTTTTACCGGGACGACAACGCGGAACTGTGGGCCTTCCGTTAGCCGACCCATTAACGTAAAATTAATCCAAATTTTTTTTTAACTTTGTTTGGCAAAATTCGGCATACCCTGTAATCTCCCTCAAACGAAACAAAAAAAAAATCAAATATACGTATAAATTCCCCATCAGGGAAAAGACAATTCTTGTGTTTTTTTCTCATCTGTTTTCCCAATTTCGCATCAAAAATTGGGTGGCGCCTACCTGTTGTGTTGTTTGCAACTTTCGCGTTGAGTGATCTTCCCGAACCCCCCCTTGCTGAGCAGCCGGTGTGCGCAGCTAACCAGCAGCTGCTTGTTGCAATTCCCTTTTTGGGCTCCTATTCGTTTTTGTGTACTCCTCTTCATTCGTTCATCAACCACCACCCGTGTGGTTGCGGTTCGTTGTTGTCTGTCAGTTTTGAAGTTTGTTTTTTTTGCCGGCAGCCCGGCATTTGCCATTGTAATAAATTTAATTTTTTTATTTTCCCCGGGTTTTGCAACAAGAGGGACTGGGACTGGGAATGGGTACCAAAAGAAAGCTGAGCGTTATTACAATAAAACTGTGAAGTTTTGTAAAAATCGTATGTGGGAATTTTGAGATTCATTCAGATGATTACAAGAAAAATGAAAATTATGATTTGAGTTTATAATTTTCTCAGCGCTGTACTGAATGCAAGTTGACGCACCTGAGTTTTTAAGTATGTATAGGGTTTTTCATAGGACTTGACAACTTTTTTTTTAAAATAAAACGCAAACCATTTGAGATATTTCTAAAACTTTATTATCGGCTTGAAGTACAATCAAAACACTTATGAATGGAACTCGACTTCGATCATATGGCCACCGTAGGCACGTTTGCAGCGGTCCATTCGTTGGACCCAATTTTCAACGACTCGGGCACACATTTCGGCCGAAACGGCCGCTATTTCGCGTTCAATGTTGGCTCTGAGCTCTTCCAACGTCGTCGGCGTGCTGACACAAACCAATGGCTTAACGTAGCCCCACAGAAAATAGACAAGTGGCGTTAAATCGAACAAACCAGGCGGCTAATCGACTGGCCCATGTTTGAGATAACACGCTCACCATACTTACTCTTCAATAAATCGATTGTAGCGTGTGCTGTGTGGCTTGTGGCACCATCCTGTTGAAATCACATGTCATCCAAGTCCATATCTTCCAATTCGGGCCAAGCCAAAAATAATCTGTGATCATGGTGCAATAATTCTCACCGTTCACAGTAACGTGACGATCGTTATCGTCGACGAAAAAATATGGCTCAATAACGCCGCCGGCATGCAAGCCGCATCAAACAGTTATTTTTTGTGGATGAAGTGGTGATTCATGAAGCACATGTGGATTTTCACCCGACCAATAACGCATATTTTGCTTATTGACGAACCCATTGAGCCATAAATGAGCTTCGTCACTGAAGATGATTTTGCGATGAAATTCATCATCTTGGCGCATCTTCTCCAGAACCCAATCGGAGAACGTACTTCGCTTCAAATGGTCCATCGGCTTCAATTCTTGAATCAGCTTGATCTTGTATGTGTGTAAACCAAGATCCTTACACAAAATACGACATAATGTGGTCTGAGCGATGCGCAATTCTTGAGAACGCCATGGAATTGACTGATTTGGATCGTTTGCTACGGACGCCTGAACGGCAGTGATATTTTCGACAGTTCGACCAACCCGTTGTCTCACTGACACGGCAACATCACACAACGAATATTTAGACTCAAATTTTTGTACTAAACTTGTTATTGCCTGTCTACTAGGGTGAGAATTACGACCGAAAATTTTAGTTAACGCTCTTAAAGTTGCAGTCACCGACTCCGAATTTCGGTAGAAATTTTTTTATAATTTGCAGACGTTGCTCGTTCGTGTACTTTACCATGATGAAAATGTTGAGATTACTGAATAAATTGACATTAACATTTTGATGATGAGTGAAAGAGTGCGTTCAGAAATTAAATTCAAAGTTGTCAAGTCCCTATTGGAAAACCCTTTATTTACAAATATAAAGGAGTTAATTTTCCGTTGAGTTTAGGTCAGAACATTTCGGACCTTTATTTTAAACTCAACCTAAGGTTCAAAAAGTGTGACGGCAACAGTGTTTCAAAAAATATTAAATTAAATAGAGCTATCAGTTTTAATTTTACAAATGATCAGATATATCACACAAAACGGAAAAGAAATGATTAAAAAAAAAATAACAAAAAAAAATCAATTTCACAAGAATTAATTTGTTGCATTACCAAAGTTCCAAACCAGTGAAATTAAAAATTTTGCGTTATAAACCCACTCGAAACGTGCTGATATAAGCAACAGCTGTCCTTATTAGGTAACGTTTAACCATGGAGTAATGACTGTTCTTACGTGTTTTAAACTCTTTAATCCTTTCAGTTGCTGGGCCTTAAGTAGTCTGCTTAGCGACAGCGGACTTTGTTGGAGCGTTATACTTGGACTTAGATGTTCTATAGTCACTGGGTACTACCATAATGGCAGCAGACGGCGTCTAGTAGTAAACTCCTTACAATTTCCCCTGTGGTCCTCCTTTGGACAGTAATTTTGTTTTTGTTTTTGGTTTAGGTGTATTTTTGGGTTATCAGCTTATACAAAAGAGTAATTTTTTTTTCTTACAGTGACAAGGGCCCTTAACGTGCAATGGAAATTTGTTGCATCCATGACAGTGCTAAAAAACCCAAGTCATAGTCTACTACAGCAATTAAGTGGCATCAAACCCGATCCAGCAGAGTTGAGAATTTATTTGGTAAAACGCTTCCATTTCCAAATATTTTCGTGGCTGCTAGTCTCAGAGACAAACCTTCTTCATTTCCTTCACTGGTTACGAACTTCACACAAGAAAATCTCAAAACTCCCATACGATTTTCCTAAAACTTGACAGTTTGAATGTACTGACATTCAGCTTTATTTTGATACCAGTCTCATTGATATATGCTCTTGGCCCAAAAGCGCCTCTTCTACTTTGCGAGAATGGCTGTAAAATGCTATAAATCAAAATGCTAAATACGCAAAAAGTATGAAAAGTGCAAAAGCTCTACTTGTTGTTTCATAAGTTCGGCTTCATATAAATAAAGAAACGTAGAAGTATTTTACGAAATACACGGTAAAGAACGAAAGGCAAGCCTTTGAAGCATGGACTCAGTATATCATCGGTAACTGAAGCATGAGCGATAGCAGTATTATCACTGTATCGAGGGCTAGAAATTGCACCCTCTCAACTCATAAGCAGGCGTAAACCAGTAAAAGAAGTGCAGCATCGAAGCATGGCCAAGCCAGTGAACATTTTTAAGAATGCTGCACAATGAAGAAAAAACTGTCAAGAGAATCAAACCGCAATATATTTGTATATTGAAATAGTAACAGCGAACGACGAAATTTTTAATTGATAGAAAGGGTTTCTTAACGCGTTATTACATGAAGAATTCCAACGCAGTTAAAAGGGCGGATTTTCCGCAAAGTGGGCGAATTCCTTTTGAGTCGATTCGGTGTCCCAGAAAATTTAAATTTGATGACTGAACCTACTTCCTGTAACCTCCTGAGAACAGCTTCTAGGTGCTTTAGGTCAGTGTTTACGTCCTCCGATGCAATAAGGAAATCATCGGTGTATGGAAAAACGAGGACTTCGTCGATGAATCGCTGGAAGGTATGCTCTGTGTTTCTAAGTCCTTCCACCATATGTGTAAATTCGAACAATCTGAAGTGCGCAGACCGCGGTTTTCTCAATGTCCTTTGGCTACAGAAATTTGATGGTATGCTCTTAATATGTTGAGTGTTAGGAAAATCTTGCAGTTCTGCACACCGTCTGCAACCTTGTGCATGCGCAATAGTATACCTGTCTGGCAATGTTTCTGCGTTTAACGCGTGGTAATCACCGCAGAGTCACCACTGTCCGTTTTAATTTTCAACCATATCTAGTGGCGACGACCAGCAATATTTCAGTTGTCTACAGACACCTTGCTCCAGCAGGTAGCGAATTTATTTTTGAGCAGCTGATAATTTTGTCGGTGAAAGTCTTTGGGTTTTCCATTTGTCATAATGTGATGCATTACTTTTCACATTTCTGAAAACGTTACAATAATTCATAATGCAGTACGAGTGCTTCCTTATCAAGTCAGGCATCCTGGGATCTATTATGTCTCTGAACACAACTGAGATTGATGTTTTGGATTTTATTACTTGTACATACTTGGGTAAACAGTAACTTGAGTGGTCAATAAGATCTTAAAAGTCATCGATAAATCCGTATGCTTTGAGGAGGTCAGTCCCTATTATTGGCTTGTCTACGTGAGCTAAAGCACGCGTAAGCCTTAGGTCAACTTTGATCAGTTTTTTGCTGATGTTTTCGCAGGTCAGGTGGATTTTGTTTTTCATTAGATGGTGAAAGTACCGATATGTCTGCTCCTATGTCCATGAGGTAGTACTTTTGATGTTACCCATCATATACAAAAAGTCACCTTTGATTTGTGTTGCAAGTGTCAACGGTTGCCGGCATTGTCTCTTTCTTTAGTTTTACAAATAGTCAATTTGTACCAATTCGTTTATGAAACCAACACTGGCCTACCTTCTCACGATCCCTCGAATGATTTCTAGAGTGGCTATACCACCTAGTTCTTCTATTTGGTGTTTTAAGTTTGCGAAGCTGAGAAGTAAGTGCATTAATTCGTTTCTCTGACTGGGCAAAGGATGAGGTTTTGCCATTATCTGCAGCTGCCGTATTTCCTATAGAAGGACGCCATTGCTGACAAAATGTAGAAGGCTGATCAACTTGGTTGACTTCGAAATTGTCAAAGTTTTCAGTAGCTTCAATAATTTTGTCAGCTGTTAGAGCCATGTGCTCTACATCTTCAATAATTCAATAGTTTTGTACAATATACCAGTCAATGCGGTCATGTCACGAGGTATTGTATTTCACTAGACCGTCGTTCGCAGATCTCCGTAGAGAACAGACGTGCTTCGGCTTTACGTAAAGTAAAAAAAAAAAAAAAAATTGTGAATTGGATAAAATTTAGCTAGCTGACTGGGTAGCTGTGCGGTTAACGGCGTCGCTCAGTGAATAGTGGGACACGGGTTCGAGCCCAGGCCAATCTTGGAACTTTTTTTTATTTTTTTTTTTTTTTTTTGCAAAGTGTGGTTACAAATACAAAAACTAATTAAGAAAATCACGTGATGGATGGTGGAGAGCGCTCCGCTCTTCCCATAACGGGAGTTGGAAAAGGCAACAATGGTGTTGCCGGTGACGTTGCGAAAGCAATTAAAAGGAGGAGGAGTCTGAAAACCCCTCCTAATCTAACGAAAAAAAGAGTGAATGTGAATGTGCTAGATGATGATGATCATTATGAAGGGGACAACAATAACTTTGCTTCCCTAGCGTCATCCGAATCGGAAGATTCAGCATTGCAGCATTGCAGCATAGAAAAGCTGCAAGAAAAACTGCTGGCTGTTAAGCTAAAGCAAACTGCACGTAGGCAGAGGTAGAAAGCGCCCAACAAAAAAAGCAACAAAAGCTGCAACAACAACAAAAACAGCAGCAGCAGAAACAACCACTGCAGCAGACAAAACTGCAGCAGCCGCAGAAATAACAGCAGCAGCAGCAACAACAACAACATCAGCAGCAAAAGAAGAAGGAGAAGGTGCCTCTTATCAACACCTTTAAATTAGAGGTAAATGCTACCAAGGACCTGTGTAAGTTGGTCATTGGTAATGATTTCAATATTAAGAGATTGGGGAACGATCGCCATGCCATCCACTGTAATACAGTGGAGGGCTACGCGAACGTTAAAGAGCTCCTAAAGGAAACGACGACGGAGCACTACTCATTCACACCGAAGTGTGAAAAGCGGCAATCGATGCTGCTGAAGGAGCTGGAACCATCTTCTGATCCTGAGGAGATCCTGGCACTGCTCAAAGAAAAGGAGTGCGAAGGACTCAAGTTTGTAGGGGTAAAGCCATTTACCACAGCTAGAGCCAGGCGGGAGAAACGGAGTCCGCCGTTCTTCCGAAAGTCGTCTGGATAGTCTAAGGAGTAATGTCCTAGACGACCAGGTGATTCACTGGGAAAAATTAAAAAGGAGCGAAGGCATTTTACAATGCGTTCGCTGCCAGAGGTTTGGGCACGCCGCGTCGAACTACCAAATGCAGCCCCGATGCGTGAAGTGCGCAAAGAACCACAGTTCCGAGGAGTGTGCTCTGGGTAGGGACGGAGTATCCGATAGGACGCAGCTCTCGTGCGTGTTATGTGGGAACGTGGGACACACCGCAAACTATCGGGGTTGTCCTAAGTTCGCCGACATAAAAAAAGCAAAACTGGCTCAGCAGCAGGAGGTGGAGGTCAAACGTTCACCTGTTAGATTCCAAACACCAGCCGTCACGTCCCAAATTTCCGACGCCCAAATGGCGTCAGGTAGGGGGGCAACGGCACAGCAAGCGACTGTTGCTTCTCAGGCGACAATGCCGAGAACAACGGAAGCTGCACCTAACATGCTGGCCATCTTGCTCGCAATCCAAGGGCAAATGGCTCAGCTGCAAAAGCAGGTGCAAGAACAGGCCAAGCGAGTGGACCAGATCTACGCGCTGCTGCCGGACCTAACGCAACACATGTCGTAATGGGTACGCACATGGTGGAGCAAACTTTGAAGGTCCTTGCGGTGAATGTTAACTCACTGATTAGGATCGAACGAAGAGCCGCGATGTTTAAATTGCTACAAGACCAAACCAAGCTAACCGATAATCACAAACTGGAGTACAATAATTATATTGTTAGAAGAAGAAACCGGCCCAGATCCAAACGTGGAGGTGGTGTCGCGATCTTCATTAAAGAAGGTATAAAATTTCACAGAGTGTACAAGGGCGTGTTGCGCAGGTTCCGGGTGTTGGAGGTAGTCGTCGTTTACATCCCGCTCCGCAGTGGAAAGCGGCTGTACTTGGCCTCTGTTTATGCACCTGAGGCTTCACAATCCACCCTATTCATTACAGAGCTCGACACGCTCCTTCAACTTCTAAGGCTGGAATCGGGGGAGAATTATTTTATAATCGGCGGGGATTTCAACGCTAGACACAGAGATTGGGGAAATAATTTGCCAAATACTAGAGGGAACCTACTACTCGATTGGTGGGGTCAGCACGATGTCATGTACAGACTCGGTCTTAAAGCGACGGATAACCCGTCGTTTCCCAGAGGTGGGTCTTATTTGGATCTACTGCCGTACGACGAACGTATACGACTGACAGGTACGAATTTACAAACATTAAACTGTCTGCGCACATTCGTGTATGACAGCGACCATTGCGGTTTTAGCACCGAAATTACAGTTCCCAACGAAATTGCGGAATTGGAGGAGTTTGTCCAAAGATATTCTTACAACTACAGTAAGACTCGATGGACGCGCTTCTCCGCAACCTTGAACAGAGCACACTCCTCGAACATGCTCCACCCACCGTCCAATAGGAATTTGTCAAACGAGGAGATCGACAATTACCTAAAACAAATGGACGAGACAATTAAACAAACTATGTACACTACAATACCGCAGTATCGACGTACGACTAACGAAGACCTGTTCCGCAATCCTACTATTGATTGAAGTCGTCGATTAAAAATATCCAAACGCTAATAAATGAAAATTACAGAATTTCTGTAAGTTTGTATTGGAACAACAAGGTTCGGGCTGTAAACACCAGCAACCCGAATAGGTTTCCGCAAATAAATAAACTATTTCGGAGAAGAAATCAAAACGACCTTCAGTGTCTTAATATAGCCCGGACAACAGACAACGAACGGTTACTGACAATAGCAGGTATTGATCCAAATGAGGCCGCTGGTGATGACGACTTCTTTGTGATCGAGGAGAAAGTTGAGGCCATAGGGGCGACTTTCCAGGAATTATACAAGGCCACTGACACCATTGGCCCTAATTATGACCTGGACAACCGCGTCTTGGTGTACAACTGCTACATTCGAAATGAAATAGAGAATTGGCGATCCGAAGGCTCTGATTTCACCCAGTTTAGCGACGAAAATATGACAAATAATGTAATTGCCGGAGAGGGTGACCTACCCCCTATTCATTTCGAAGGAAGGACTCCATGAGATCTTCTGCACAATCAGAGTTAAGAAATCAGTGGGGACCGATGGTATTCCGAACATCGTGCTTCGACATCTTCCTCTAGAAGCGGTGGACATTTACACCACCCTGTTTAATAATGCAATGAATAATGCACATTATCCAGCGCATTGGAAAACGGCGGTGGTTCAACCTATCCCCAAAAAGGGAAAGGATATATCCAATCCGGTCGATAAGTCTCCTTCCGAATATCAGTAAGGTTTTTGAAAAGGTAAACAATAGAGCTCTGACTAGGTAGGTTGAAGACTAACATATAGTTCCGGATAATCAATTCGGTTTTAAAGCGGGACATGATATATTACATGCCGTGTCTAAACTAGTGTCCAATATCCAATGGAATAAAGGCAAAAAACAATGTACTGGTGCCTGCCTTGTTGACTTGGAGAAGGCCTTCGACACCGTATGTTTAGAGGGTCTTTTCTATAAACTGACTAGGCTGGGGATCAGTAAACCACTCTTGTACATTCTTTATAATATGCTAACCAACAGACAGTTCATCGTGAAAAATGGTGATGTGACTTCTGTTGGAATATTTCAAATGAAAAATGGTCTTCAGCAAGGCGCGGCCAATTCGCCGATCCTGTTCAACATTTATACAAGCGACTTGACAGGTTCACTTCCCCATACTATTGCGTACGCAGACGATTTGATAGCGTACAGAACAGGTCCAAAAATCGAGGTCATAAATACTCTCTTACAGCGTGACTTCGATAAGATAAGACGATTTTGCGATGACTGGAAGTTGAAAATCAACTTTCAGAAGTCAGAAACCATTCTCTTTAGGACGCCGTTGTCTGGAGCCTCTAGGGATACCAGAAAAAATTGGCGAAAGTTCTCTATCATTGGACAGCACGGACAGCCTCTTGCTTGTCGAAATGTAGTCAGATACCTTGGTATCTGGCTAGATCAGTTTCTGTATTTTGGCAATAATGTAGATGCTGCTCTGGCCAGAGCTAAAGGCGCTTTTTGCCTTACAAAGAGACTGTTTTATTGCAGCCAACTCGATGCGAGGGTAAGGGTAATCTGCTACATGGCCCTTATCAGGTCCATGCTGGTATTTGGTTGTCCCGTGTGGTTCAATGTACGAGCAAGCTTAATGGAAAAGATTCGGGTGTTTGAGAGGGCTTGCCTTCGCTTGTACAGAACACCAGAGTCAGAGTACAAGAAATTTTATCCTAATGAGGTCCTTTACAATAGGGCGAACCTAATACGAGTGGACAACTTCGTAATTAAGCTGACTCGAACGCACATTGCAAGAGCAATGGCCTCGACGTATAACCTGATATCTGGGGCTTACTACCCCAATTACCTTTACCACGAGAATGTGCGCTCTGACGGCTTCGTTCCACCGGAAGCATTCCTCTACCTAGATCAGAAAGGGTTGATCCAGGATATATCAGGGGTCCCGTTAATCTTCCATGTTAATCGGACAGCTGGGGCAGGCAACTCAACTACGACAGAGACGTCGCACATGGCAGTATGGATCGTCTCAGGTTCAGTACGGCGGTGGGGAATCGCGATAAGAGGGATGTCGTTCTGCAGCACCAGCATTTCTGGTGGTTGAATGATGGAGAAGATGTTTCGTCGTCGTTTCCGTCAATTACTGACCAGCCTCACTAAGGAGGCAGAGCTGACCAATCTGTTTTCTCTATAAATAGCGATGGCCAGCTTACATAGGTTTAGGTTAACATTTACGAAATATATACATATATTTGTGTATACAAAGGTATATACTAATATATGTATATAATTGTGTATAATGTCTATGTGTTGTATGTTGTATTTTGTACTCGTATCTAGGTTAGGTAGACTAAGGTTTATTTTAAGTTAGATATTAAGTTTTTATAAAAAAAAAATTATGTCCATATGCTAAGTTTTTGTTAACAACTTTTTTTCTTAGCTTTAAATGTAGTAAATAAATATCCATAAAGAAAATGTTAATAAAGTCGAAAGATATAGTATAAGAGTTTAGAGTAGCTTAGAGTGCCTGTGTGGGGCCAGTAAGTTAGTATAAGATTATTATGTAATTTTAAGCTAGCATTTAAGCATTTTTTGTTAGTATATAAGAGTTAGTGTTAAGAAAATAAAATGCATCTAAAACTAAAACTAAAACTAACTGTAGTTGACTAGATCTTTTGTCTCCCAAGTCTACGCCTCAAAGTAATTGTTGCAAACAGGCATCTTACGAGTGGTATTGAATTTATGTTCGTTGAACATATTCCTGGGCAGAGCGAATTGACGAATGCAGTAAATCACAGATCGGAAGTCGGCCAGAATTGTATGGGCTTGTATGTCACTGCGTTTAGGGCTATAGTGCCCGCGTTGTCTGGTGGACTCCAAGAAGTTATTTCTAAGGTAAAGGTTTGTGATGTGTTTGCTAATGTAGTATTTTTGCATCATATTAAGGTCAGTCATGTTTTTGTTTCGGAGATAGCAGTAAGCGTGAGTGGGGTCGTTCGAGACGACTGAGTAGTGGAAGTCGGTTTACAATAATTAATATATATTTAATACATAAAATATAAGCCAAAAGATATTCCTTAGTTTTTTGTTTTATTCAGACTGAAATTTTGGGAGAAAACTCTAAAATGACAAAGCTAAGGAGGACACATGCATATCTTCACCAATTCTGATCTGCGCTGCGATTGATGCTGCTTCACTCTCTTCTTGTTCGATCGATTGCTGGTGCGTGGGGGGAAGTACATATGCGGCATTCCATTAGGGTATGAATCAGGTTGTCCCACGATGCGACTTCTGTCCCCCGGTGTCCACGCGGTGCGACCAGCTTGAGACAATGTCGTTTTGTCGTTTCTATGGTGCGACTTGGATACAGTCGCCGTCCACCGCAGTCTCACGATGCGACCTGCTACTGGCACTGTTGTTGTTTAGTTTATTTGTTGCTTTTATTTAGTCTTTTTATATGTACGTATAGCAATGTAGTGTATACTATTATTTCTCGTGGATATGTAATGAATTTTTGTTGTCTTTCATACAAGCGTTGGCAGTCGGGGGATAAAAATGTGATTAGCTTGAGGTTATGCTTTGTAAGTTCTCTCGCGAGTGTTGATGGGGTCACATCGTTTGAGATTTCCCAATTCTCCCAATTCTTTTTCAATTAAAGTTTATTACTCGGGCATATTTGATAAAAGAGTTTTTATAGTTTATTTGTTATTTACAAATTTAATCAAATAATAACAATAATGAAATGTACATTGTGTAATCTAAAAATTGATAGACTCCAACTAGAAATTAAATGTAAAGCTTACAAGGAATATTCACATGCTAAATTGTGCGAAGCTGGAAAAAAGAGACGTTGGGTTTCTTGAAAAGAGCAAGCAGGGTCACAAATGTGAATCTTGTCTTGGACTCCGGAGAAGATCTATTCTGGAAGAGCAATTCCCAGTTAACTCTATTCACTCTGTGGTTCCACCTCTTATCACAACAAATATATCATCTATGAACGCGTTAACATCTTTTAGTTCATCTTATGTTCCTACTGCTGCAGCTCATCTTTCTTGCAAACCCAACAACACCGACGCTTCTTCAAACGACTCAGCTGACTCTTTTACTACTTCGGTCGCTACTGTTAATTCTTCTCCTACAAATCAAATTATAACGTTGGATATGCTCTACAATGTAATTCTTAAACTGCAAAATCTTAACAGTGATGCACTCACAAAAATCCGTACTCTTGAGGAACATGTTGTCGCTCTTACCGACACTGTTAATAGCTTGGAGTTCAAACTGAATGCATTGGAACAAAGAGAAAGGCAATGTGCTGTTGACATTGTTGGTATTCCTGACGTGCATAGTGCCAATGCACGTGAGAAAATTATTCAACTTATAACCGAAGGTGTGGGAGAGAAAATAGGAGAGCACGATATCGTATCTTGCTATGTAAAATACATAAAGAGTAAGAGCAATGTCTCCACAAGTAATGCTACTGTGTCAAATACTGTATGCGTGAAGTTTAATTCTCTTGCACGTAAAGACTTAATAATGAATAAGTTGAGGGCGAATAAAACCAAATTGTTTGCCAACATTTTTAAAGAGCACCAAAACAACAGAGGCAAAATATCCATTAATGACAGTCTTACTGCACACACACGATCTCTTCTACAGAAGGCTAAACAGCTGAAACAACAGAATAAATGTCAATACGTATGGATAAGAAATTCAACAGTACTACTCAGAAGAAAGGAAGGTGAAAAAGTGATTAAAATTAAGTGTTATGAAGATTTTTCTAAATATGATTTTAATATCTTTTAATGATTGTTTCACATGATAAATAGTAATTTAAAGAATATTATTTTTGAAGTTCCTCGTAATAGTACTAGTATTTTTTCTTCCTCAAATTCAAATTCTGAAGATATCAACTGTCTTTGTATTGACCATCCTAAAGTAGAGTCATTCTCTGGTGTTTCAATAGTTCATCAAAATATTCGCAGTTTAAGAAAGAACTTAGATGTTTTCTTGGCTCATCTCGCATCGCTAGACCATTTACCTGACTTCGTATTTAAATAATATGGATTTTTGATTTTGAGGTATATAATTTTAAGTTTAAAATTCATAACTATACGTTTAAAGCATTCTGTAATAATTCGTATGCAGCTGGTGGAGTGGCAATATTTTACAGGAGTGATATAGAATGCGAAATTTTGTATCCTAAACTTAAAACTGCTGATTGTATTAAATTGTGAAATATCGGGTTCTCGATTCTGTTTAACTGCTGTTTACAGACTTCATCTGTTTACTGTTAGGGCTTTTGTAGAAGAGTTTTCTGCATTTTTGGAAAATCATCAATCCAAAAACCATGTACTTTTGGGAGATTTCAACATTGATCTTTTGACTGATTCGTCTGATACTGATATTTTTCTTACTGCTTTGTCCTCCTTTGGCTTTGCGTCATTGGTGAACAAACCAACCAGATGTCTTTCATGTTTAGACCATATATTTTTAAGATTACATAGGAATAATAATATGAACTATAAAGCACATGTATTTGATCTTAAGATAACCGATCATAACTTAACCAGCCTTCAGTTTGACAATTTCGTCTCCAGAACTAAACAATCCTATTTGAAAAAAATTAAAAAGATCAATATCCATACACTGAAATCCGCTTTATTTTTTGAATTGTGGGAAGAGGTTTATAGTAATGATGATCCATCTGAAGCCTTTGACTTATTTCTCAACAAGCTTCAAGTGTTAATATCGAACAATAGTCAGGTTTTAAATAAAAGGGACAAGCAGCTAACATGTCTTAAACCATGGATGCACTTATGTTTGCTAAACAAAATCAATAAAAAGAAAAAACTGCTTGTTGTATAAAAAAACATCCAAATAACATAAGGCTTCAAAGAGCATATGAAAATCTTTGCCATGATCTTAAAGCTGATATTCCAAACTGTCGGGATACTTATTTCAGAAATAAGCTTTCCGAAAATTTAGGTAACACAAAAAAAGAATGGCAAATTGTCAATAACATTTTAAATAAAAAGAATATACAAAATATGAATGTAGTTATTGCAGCCAATAATGCGACTGTATCTGAGCCTTCAAACGTTGCAAATTTATTTAATGATTATTTTTCAAACATTGGTCACAATTTGATGGCATTTTCGCTAAATACTAATTCATGTAGCCGTCACAACATGATAATAAAGTATACTTTTTATCCCAACAGTTTCTTTTGTAGAGAATTTACTTCACTTGAAATACATGCAATTATAATGTCCCTAAAATCGTCTAATTCATCATCTGAAGATATGTTTACAAGCAACATTATAAAACAGATTTCTTTTTTTATTTCTGATATGCTATGCCATATATGCAATCTTAGTTTAAATAAAGGAATTTTTCCTGAATCACTGAAGTTAGCAGTAGTTATTCCTCTACATAAAAAAGGCGACACTACATGCCTAAATAATTACCGTCCCATTTCTATTCTTTCAGTTTTTTCAAAAGTTTTTGAAAGAGGCATGAAATCTAGAATGCTTTGCTTTCTAAACAAATCCAAATTTTTCAGTGATTACCAATACGGATTTAGGAGTGAAAGATCTACTGAGGATGCTGTCTTAAAATTATGTGGCGAAATTTATGATAGTTTGAATGATTCTGAGGTGCCTGCATCTCTGTTCATTGATATAACAAAGGCTTTTGATACGGTAGATCACACTTTGTTGCTTGATAAGTTGCATAATGCAGGTTTTAGAGGTTAAATTCATGACTGCTTCGCGTCGTATTTAAAGAACAGAAAGCAAAAGGTTAGAATTTAGAATAATTTTAGTTATGAAAGATGTACTGATATAGGTGTTCCTCAGGGCTCCGTTTTGGGCCCTATACTATTCTTGATTTTTGTGAACTCGCTTTTCGTTCAACATTTTAAAGGCAGAATAACATCCTTTGCTGATGATATTTCCTTATCATATTCTTCAAAAAACCAATTTCAATTATTCACTGATATAAACAATGATTTAGAAATTCTGCGAAAATGGTTTAATTTGCATAGACTTGTTATAAGTGACAAAACAAAACTTATGGTTTTTAATATTCATGGGACAATCTATGAGGATATGGTAATAAAATATCATTCACCAAGTTGTTGTAGATATCCTCTCAATAATAATTGTATGCATGATAATAACAACAGTACATCTTATAATGACAACATCAACTGTTCAGATAATTGTTTTGACATTGAGAAAGTTAAAAGTTTCAAATATTTAGGTATTATTTTGGATTATAGGATGTGTTGGAATGATCATACATCTGACCTGAAGAATTACCTTAACAATGTTGTGAGGCAAATCTACCATCTCAGTCTCTACTGTAGTCAACCGATTTTAAAGCTGATTTATAATGGTTTATTTAAATCCAGACTACAGTATGGTCTTTCTTGTTGGGGTGGTACTTATCAGAATAAAACTGCACCTTTGCTTATCAAACAAAAACACGCCATTCGAGTTATCTGCAAAGCCAGTCGTATCACTCCTAGCTTTCTTTTGTTCAAAAACCTAGACATTCTTCCACTAAAACATTTATATTTTTATAAGGTTCTAAAAATATTTTTTGAGAAATCAGGATACTCATCTGCAAGATTGTATGGATCTCACAATTTACGCATCTACAGTAGAAATTTATTAACCGTACCTTTTATAAAAAAATCTCTTTTTTCTCACTCCTTTAATGTTACTGCACCTCGCTTATTCAACCTACTGCCAGAAAATCTAAGATGCGAGAGAGTCAAATCTACTTTCTTAAAAAATGTTAAGCTCTTGCTCTTTTCTTTAGACCATAACGAAATTAATATCTTTTTAAATATTTTTGTTTGAGCTCTTGTACTCGTACATATATGCTTTTAACTTAACTTCGTAGTGTTTAAGTTACCAATTCAACTTTTATGTATTTATTTATTTTTTTGACTTAAACCTATAGTATGTGCTCTGAGAATTGTTTTAAATTTTATAATTGATCCCCATCAATAGATAATTACTTTTGTATTTAGTTCATTGAATGGCGCATCCAACTCTTGTCCATCGGACAATCGGATGTTCCTAACTATTTTATATGAAATCTTATAGTTATTACTGTGTTTTTCTTTTCTTTTTTTTCTAATAAATATATTTTTCTGAATTGTTAGTTATAAGTTTTCAAATGAAATAAAGTAAAAAAAAAAGAAAAAAAGTTAGAAATGTCGGGGTCACCAATTTGGATCCGCAAATAACACCTTCTTTTGTTTTATAATTTAAAGATTTTAAATTGCTAATCCAGAACTGCCACTCTACACTCGTAAGTACTAACTATTTCACCATTCCAACTGCCAGAATCTTTCCTGTCATTGCCTTATCTGTCAATCGTTAGTTGTGTTCACTTTGCTCGAGTGTCAGTACGTTTTTCATAAAGTATAGGTGGCGCCCACAAGTCTTTGACATGCTTTCTATTCTTTCCAACAATAATACTAAATTTCCTATTGTTACTTCGTCAGCATGTACTTTCCGTGGTCGGGCAGTTATCCCAGAGAGGCAATACCAGTTTTGAAGACCAAACTCTTAAGATAAGTAGCAGACTATTTCAGGGAAATAATAGCTTCCGTTTGCTCATTAAGAGCTCATCTTCTGGCTTGATTTCATCGCAAGGAATTGCGTAAGCTAGGTCAACAAAAAAAAAACAGTATTATGGGAGCTTGTCTGTTGAACTCCATACATAGATACATTACCATACTCGTATTTCAATGTATATTAGGCTGCTCTATTGAAAACACTGTGGGGCGACAAAGCCTTGCCCATTTACGAGGGAGTTCATATATTTTGGAAGTCGCCTTAACTGAATTAAGGTTTGGATATAAATGTATTGACAAACAATCTGAAACACGCCACCTTTGTTGAACATAGTTTTTAATTAATGCAGGATCCACATAAATCGACCTCTTTGAAAGCATTCATGGTGCCCATCTTCGTTGTGAAACAAAACCCTTTGAGACATAACGTACTCAACCTTTATTGCATTCACCAAGGAAAATACTTACCTGTCATGTATATTTTGTTGCGTATACTCCAGAGTGTCGCATTGTAAACAGGTTTAAATCACAATTTATTCACCATTGACACCTGAATCCCTAAAAAGTGCCACCGGAATGAGGAATTTACACCAGGTGTGGCTAAAAATACCTACCGCATTCATACATGCATATATTATGAGTTACAATTCAGACTTGTTCCTGGGCAAACTTTTACCTGGAAAAGCTATATAAACTCAATGGATGACTCCGTAGGAAGGTAGTAAAACCGAAAGCAACGTCTACGTGATATGGTGCTGGAGAATGCGAAAAATCATTATTACAAAATATCCTTACAGATTGTATTAGTTAGTTTGAATTTTTAAATTTGAAAGTATGTAGCTGCTTCCCAACTTAGTCGAGGCGCAGGGGAAGTACTTGTGTATATGTATACGGATACAGATCTGACAGTCGCTCACAGACCGTCGTGAAGTATTAACGTGTTTCGGCTTTTTTCGAGAACAAAGGAAAAAAAAAAATTAATAAATAATAATAAAATAAATAAATATATATATTACGTGCAAAACAGTATTTGACGACGTTTTATAAAGGGTCAGTTAGCCCAGTGGTAGTGGTGTGTAATCGCAACCAAAGTGGCGCGAGTTCGAGTCCCGTCGGGGGAAAGACTTTTTTCTTGTTTTTTTTTTTTTTTTATCTAATAAAACACGTGCAGTAAAAGTGTTAACAAGCAGATAAAAGCAGGCGATGGATAGAAGTGAGCGCTCCGCTCCCCCAATAGCGGGATCAGCGGATGACGCAAAAACATCAGCCGAGGAAGCAGTTATTTCGGGAAACTTCGCACGTGAAACAAGGTCAAAGAGGAGGAGAAAGACAAATCCGACTTCCATCTCCGTTAAACGCATCGCCCTATCTGCCTCGCCCACGAATATGCGGCTTAATGTAAGGAAAGAGGCCAAAAAAGGGGAACAACATAAAAAACACGGTAGTGACTCCGATGGTGGGGAAGGGCACCACTTCGGGTCAAATAATAGCTTCGCCTCTCTGATGGCTTCGGAATCAGAGGACGAAGAAGAAGAAGTTAATGCCCTTACCAACAGCATCAAGCAGATGCAAGAACGAGTACTGGTAATTAAAACCAAGCAAATTGCGAGAAGGACAAGGAAACTACAAGAGACCCAAAATTCTCAAGAACAACAACAGCAGTCAAATAAAAAACAGTCTGAAACACAGCAGCAACAAAAACAAACACTGAGACAACCAGAAAACAATACCACTGCGCAACAAAAGCAGAATAAACAGAAAGTACAACCACAAAAAAACCAACAAAAACAGCAGAAGCAGCAGCAACAACAAAAACAGCAGCCACACCAGCAAAAACAGCAACAACATCAAGTACAAAAACAACAGAAACAGCAGCAGACATCAACTAAGCAAAGGGTGCCTCCAATTAATACATATAACGTGGAATTGAAGGATACAATAGAGTTATGTAAGTTGGCCATAGGCAATAATTTCTTTATTAAAAAACTAAGTTCAGATAGGCACGCGATCCACTGCAATACAGTGGAGCGCTACCACAAAGTTAAAAGTTTACTGAAGGATACGACGACGGAGTTCTTCTCGTACACCCCGAAGGGGGAGAAGCTGCAAACAATGCTGCTGAGGGGGTTAGAACCGTCGTCTGATCCGGAGGAGCTCCTTGCACTGCTGAAAGAGAAAGAGTGCGAAGGGCTCAAATTCGTGGGGGTCAAGCCGTTTGTCACGGCTAGAGCCAAAAGGGAGAAGCGGCAACTGCCGATTTTCC
The DNA here is from genome assembly GCA_949129095.1 of Volucella bombylans. Lineage (NCBI taxonomy): Eukaryota > Metazoa > Arthropoda > Insecta > Diptera > Syrphidae > Volucella > Volucella bombylans. The sequence continues at coordinate 122,067,920 of OX422140.1, read as the reverse complement.
TGGTCCAACTAAGTCCCACCAGCAATCTGGATGGTCTAAGGAGTATTAAAGTCCTAGACTACCAGGTTGTACATTGGGAGAAATTAAAGAGGAGCGAAAACATTCTACAATGTGTTCGCTGCCAAAGGTTCGGGCACGCCGCGTCGAACTGCGAAATGCAGCCTCGATGCGTGAAGTGCGGAAAGAACCACAAGTCCGAGGAATGCCCTCTGGGTAAGGACGGAGCGTCTGAAAAAAGCCAACTCTCTTGTGCTTTATGTAGGAACACGGGACACACCGCAAATTATCGGGGTTGTCCCAAATTCCAGTACATCAAAAGAATAAATCTGGCCCGGCAGCAGAAAGTGGAAGTTAAACGTCCACCCGTGCATTTGCAAACTCCAGCCGTTACTCCCCATATTACCTACGCCCAAATGGCGGCAGGTAGGGGAAATACGGTACAGCAAGCGAAGGTTGCTTCTCAGGCCCCAGCGCCCAGAGCAGCTGAACCAGTACCTGACATGCTAGCTATTTTGCTCTCTATCCATGGGCAGATGGCTCAGCTACAACGTCATTTAACTGAACAGACCGCGCGGGTGGATCAAGTATACACACTGCTGCCTGGCCTAACGCACCTTTTGCCGTAATGGGTACGTACGTGGCGGAGCAAACCCTGAAGATCCTTGCTGTGAATGTGAATTCACTGATTAGGCTCGAAAGACGAGCCGCACTATTTAAGTTGCTTAAAGACCAAGCCCCTGATGTGCTTTTGGTTAGCGAAACTAAGCTTACCAAAAGACACAAAATGAGGCACAAAAGATACAAAATAGTACGGAGAAACCGACCCAACTCCATTCAGGGAGGTGGCGTTGCGATTTTCGTACGAAAAGGTATACGTTTTAAAAGAGTATACAGTGGTGTAGTACGTAGGTTCCAGGTGCTGGAAGCATGCATCGTGTATATCCCCCTCCGTAGTGGAAAGCGGTTGTACATGGTGTCTGTCTATGCACCTAAGGCTACTCAATCCACTTTATTCACCTCAGAGCTCGAGACGCTTTTTCGATTCCTGAGGCTGGAATTGGAAGAGAATTATTTTATTATCGGCGGAGATTTCAACGCCAAACATACTGATTGGGGAAATAATACACCAAATACTAGAGGGAACCTACTATTTAATTGGTGGGGTCAGCACAGTGTGATGTATCGACTCGGGCTTAAGGCGACGGATAGTCCGTCGTTTCCCAGACACGGGTCTTATTTGGATCTTCTGCTGTTCGACTCACGTATACAACTGACATGCACTAACCAACAAACTACAAACTGTCTACGCACTTTCGTGTATGACAGTGACCATTGCGGTCTCAGCACCGAAATAACTGTTCCCAACGAAATTGCGGAATTGGATGAGTTTGTTCAAAGGCATTCCTACAATTATAGTAGGGTGCGTTGGACACACTTCACCAGAACACTGACTAGAGTACTCTCCTCGAATTCGCTCTACCCACCGTCCAACAGAAATCTGTCGAACGAGGAAATTGACAGGTATCTAAGACTAATGGACGAGACAATCAAACGAACAATGGACAAAACGATACCTCGGTACCAACACACTGACGAAGAAGACTTATTCCGCAACGCAACTATTGACGCACTGCACCGACATAAAAGTAGACTGCTGACAAGACTAAAAACCTTGTACAGACAGTTTACTGACAGACATAACCCGGAGATCATGACACTGAAGTCGTCGATTAAAAACCTCCAAACATTAATAAAGGAAAATTACAGAGCATCTGTAAGTTTGTATTGGAACAATAAAATTCGGGCTGTAAACACCAGCAACCCGAATATGTTCCCGCAAATAAATAAAATCTTTCGGAGAAATAATCGGAACGACTTTCCATGTCTTAAGATCGCCCGAACGACGAACAACGAACAAATACTTGTAGCAGCAGGCATAGATCCAAATGAGGCTGTTGATGACGACAACTTCTTTGTGATCGAGGATCCGCAGGAGCAAGTGGAGGCTATAGGAGCGACTTTCCAGGAAGTGTACAAGCCGAATGTTAGCATTGGCGAAAACCACGATCTGGAGAATCGAGTCCTTGTGCACAATTGCTATCTTCGAAATGAAATTGTGAATTGGCGATTCGAGAGCTCGGGTTTCACCCAGTTCAGTGACGAGAATATGGCAAATAATGTCATCACCAACGATAGGGTACTACCCCCGTTCATTTCGAAGGAAGAGCTCCAAACGATCTTCGAATCACTTAGAAATAAGAAATCAGTGGGAACCGATGAAATACCGAGCATTGTGCTTCGACATCTCCCTCTAGAAGCGGTGAACATTTATACCACCCTGTTTAATAATGCAATGAATAATGCATATTATCCAGCGCATTGGAAAACTGCGGTGGTACATCCCATCCCCAAAAGGGATAAAGACACTTCCAATCCGGCGAATCTCCGCTCGATCAGTCTTCTTCCAAACATCAGTAAGGTGTTCGAGAAGGTGATCAATAGAGTCCTGACTAAGTGGGTTGAGGACAAACATATAGTTCCGGATAATCAGTTCGGTTTCAAGGCGGGACATGATATCATTCATGCTGCGTCGAAACTGGTTTCTGATATCCAATGGAACAAAGGCAAGAAACAGTGCACTGGTGCCTGCCTGATTGACTTGGAGAAGGCCTTCGATACCGTATGGTTAGAAGGACTCTTTTTCAAGCTGGACAGGTTGGGCATTAGTAAACCACTGCTGTATATTCTTTTTGATATGCTCTCCAGTAGACAGTTCATCGTGAAGAATGGCGATGTGACTTCTGCTGGAACATTTAACATTAAAAACGGTCTGCAACAAGGTGCGGTAAATTCGCCGATCCTATTTAACATTTACACGAGTGATCTGATAGGTTCACTTCACCATGCCATAGCGTACGCAGACGACATAATCGCGTACAGATCGGGTCCAAAGATTGAGGTCATTAATACACTTTTGCAGCGTGACTTCGACAAAATTAAGCGATATTGCGATGACTGGAAGTTGAAGATCAACTTCCAGAAGTCGGAAACCATTCTGTTTAGAACGCCTTTGTCTGGGGCCTCTAGGGATACCAGAAAGAATTGGCGAAAGTTTTCTATCCTCGGACAACACGGACAGCCACTCGCTTGTCGAAATGTAGTCAGATACCTTGGGATCTGGCTAGATCAATATCTGTATTTTAACAAACATATAGATGTTGCTCTGGCCAGAGCCAGAGGTGCCTTTGCCCTTACAAAAAGACTGTTTTATAACAGCCAACTCGATGCGGGGGTGAAGGTTATCTGCTACATGGCCCTTATCAGGCCTATGCTTGTATTTGGATGTCCCGTGTGGTTCAACGTGAGAGCAAGTTTATTGGAAAAGATTCGGGTGTTTGAGAGGGCTTGTCTTAGGACTTGTCTTCGCTTATACAGAACACCAGAGTCTGAGTACATAAAATTCTATCCTAATAAGGTCTTATACAATAGGGCGAACCTAATAAGAGTGGACAATTTCGTCATTAAGTTGACTCGGAGGCACATTGCAAGAGCAATGACCTCATCGAACAACCTGATCTCCGGGGCTTTCTACCCCAATTATATGTATCACGAGAGAGTTCGCTTTGACGGCTTTATTCCTCCAGAAGCGTTTCTCTATCTAGATAGCAAGGGTCTGATCCAGGACAGATTGGCGGTGCCGCTAATCTTCCACGTTGCTCGAACAGCTGCGGACAGGCGACTCAACTACGACAGAGACGTCGCACAGGGCAGTGCGGAGCGTCTCCGGTTCAGTAGGGCGGTAGGGAGTCGCGACATGAGGGATGTTGCTCAGCAGCACCAAAACTTTTGGTGGCTTGTTGAAGGGGAAGATGCTTCGTCGTCGAACTCCTTCAGTGATATGTAGCTTCATGTGAAGCAAAGTGGGCCAGCCTAATTTTTTTTTTTTTTTTTGTTTTAGCCATGGCCGGCTTACATAGTTTTAGGTAGGTTTAAGTTAGATTTTAAGAAAAAAAAAAATATATAAAAACCAAAAAAAAAAAAAATATATATATGCATGTATTTATATATTATGTATATACATATAATGTATATATATATTTATGTATGTCTATGTTTGTGTTAGATGTAAGTAGGTTAAGTAGATTAAGATTTATTTTTAGGTAGTTTGTAGGCTTTTAGTTTTAAGTTTTATAAAAAATTAAAAAAAGTCCAGATACTAAGTTTTTTTGATTAAAATTTATTTTCTTAGTTGTAGTATTAATAAATGTAAAAATAACATAAAATTAGACTGTAAGATTCGTCGAAAGACATAGTTTAAGTGTTAGGTTTAACTTAGAGTGCCCGCATGGGGCCATTAAGTTAGAATAAGATTATTTGTAAGTAATTTAAGCTAATTTTTAAGCGTTTTTTGTTTAGCATATAAGAGTAATTTAAGGTAAACAATAAAAATGCATAAAAACTGAAAAAAAAACGGATACAGATCTGAGCGTAGGAGTTTATATGATTGTGACGTTCGGATACGCAAATTTGCGATTGAAAGCAAATGGTTAAAATGTAATTCATTTGTTCTTCCTTACAACGTGAACAATTAGAATATAAATAAAATATTCTCATTAAATCTACGACAGCAATCCTGTTGGAGGAATTCTCCTCAACTTCTACCGTACAACTCGCTTATGGAATGCCCTGCCTAGCTCTTTATTCCCTAGTCATGATGTAAAACCAGCGTTCACCGGTACCTCTCTTTTCATCCTCCCTGATTTTCCTTCGCCCGCGCTGTGTGCAAACATTTTAAGGGTACATACTCGTAAATCCCTTGAGCGCGGGTAAATTATATAAAAAAAAGCAATAAAATCCAAAATCAATCCAAAGAGGCTATTAAATTCACCTTCAGTGTTGATTGGTTTATGCCCACCTTCATAAAAGGGCAAAAAAAAAAGATTCACAGGCCCAGAATCTGAAAACAATCGCGCGCAGCTCGCTACAAACATACTTCTAATAAAATCCAATAAATTTCGAAAATGACATCACCTTTCATGAGGACGACGAGAATCCGTTGAGAAATTTATTTCCTTCCCAGGAAATACGAATATGTATTTGAAGTGTATGTATTTTACACGATATAAAAACAACTCCACAAAATGGTACATAGAGTCCTGTTCTGGTAATAAAAGAGGACGACACTCGTCACATAACAAAGCCGTAAAAGCTCTCGTACGAGATTTCATTCTCAGGCCAAAATTGAGTGGCTAAAGGGAGGAAGTATTTGGAACTCACTGCAATCAGGGATGGAGTTTCAGGGCAGAACCAGTAATTGCTGAGTTTTTTCTGTTATTTAATCAGCTGCGTACCTGTTTGAATCTAGAGTTTATTAATACCAGTGGTATTCTGCAAAATTAAATATTTGACGGAATACAGTAAAAACGTTTCCACTTGCAAGTGCTTTCCTCAATTCATTGGCTTCCGATTGTCCTTGTTGAGTTTTTTTTATTTGACTCTAAAAGGGAATAGTTGGAAAAATATAAAAATACACCCCAGGACTAGAGTTCGTTTAGCATGAAAATATTGATTTCGGAGTAAAGGTTCCTGTCATTGGTGTTTACCAGGTTTCAGTGGGATAGATTCGTTTTTATCAGAGAACAAATTTAAAGTGAGTTCATCGTAAACTCCACAAGAATTCGAGAGTTTAAAAAATTCATTTGAATACAAGGGATCTTGTGTAACTGATGCATTTACTTGAGTATGAAGAAAACGACAGAATGTCTAGTGAGACTTTTGAATATTCAAAAGATATATAGTCTTTGAATTTTCAAAGGCTTTAAACTCCCTCTCTTTGTTTTCTTTGTTTGGGCTTAATGAATGCGTAAGGGACTTTTTTTTATTTTAACATTTTCCATATTGAAACTTTTATGGTTTATGTATTGTCATTTTTGCGAGCTTCATAAGCACTGGGTTCACGTTTGTTGAAGGAATACATTTATGAATCTAAGTCGGAGTACAATGCGCTCAGACTGTAACTTCTTTTTTCCTTCTCTGTCGGAACATAGTAATGAGACAAGGAACAGGTGCTGAAATTCTCAATCCTCTGAGCCTAGGCTAATGTGTTCATGGGTAATAACATTTTCCGTGACCCTATTGTGACTTGGGGCCCAAACGACGCATATTACAATATTTGGCCTTAGCCAGGTAGACTCAAAGGATCTTCGGTGACAAGGCCTATGTATTGGCGAAAGCTCTTTTATGCTACCAGAAAGCCGACAACGCCTTAACAGTTTCTTTCTTATCTAGGATGACACCCAAAAATCTCATTGTCTCATTAATTAATTAATTAACTAATCTCATTGGAGCAACGGATCGTGACGCCTTGAATCACTAGAAAAGTCAGACCAGTCAAGAGAACAATCTCAGTTTTGAAAAGATTGACTGATAGTCGTGTTCTAGTTCTAGTGCAGAGCGCTGCAGAGCGAGTGTGTAGTCATCTTTTCCGATTTTCGGTATACGACCATTTTAACTACCATAGGTTCGGTATGTTTTCAGTCTCAGGCATAAAGTCAAGATTTTCTTTAGAGTCGGCAGCAGCTAGTCTATACCTCATATAACTAGATACATGTCATGGGTGCCGCCAACACAACCCGTGACAGTTACATATACGGAATTAAAGACCTGAACGTCATTTGAAGGTATCATAGCTTACCAATTTCTGTAATGCCAACCAGCTAGTCAACGAGCGCACGCTCTTAAAACACTGAATCTTTCGAAAAATCAAGTGGGTTTCAAGAAATAGAGATCATGCATCGAACAGAATAGATCGCCACATGTGTGCAACAACCATCCGAGTACGCATTTGTAAGATATAGAGAAAGCACGAAATAGCAGGAAGCGTACAGCATTTGTTTTTTAAAATTTTTATTGGCAACAGACTTAGAAGTGGAGTTAGCTAAGCTTGAAGTAAATAGAGAAGAAGTACAGTGTAATGTACAACCTGACATGTAAACACTTAAGTTGCACAGAAGGACGATGTAATAAATCGGTGGAAAGACGTGTGTCATTTGTTTTAAGGCGAACACCTGTCATGAAGGCTTAAGTCCAATGAATGTCTATATATTCATGGGAGCAAGGGTACGCCTTACCATAGCTTGCATGTATTATGTAATGCCAAAGCGGAACTGTGTTGAGAGCACAGCTCAACCCTTGTTATGAGTCGAGGTCTACTCATTAACCTCTTGCTGTTCTTAGGGACACCGAATACTTTTTGCAACTCTACACAGGTCAAAATTAACTGGAAGACCTACTACCTTCGTATATTTTAGGCTTTAAATCACAGCAACTGTGAAGCTCCCTCTATAAGTCCGGAGGACCATGACTCCCGTGTTTTAAGTCCTGCCTGATGTGGACTACCAGTGGTTCTGCCACTGACCAGAAGGCTTTGGATTTGGATAGCATTGTTTTGTCTGTGCTGCCCCACACCGTGGCATCGCAGTTGATGATAAGACTCATCCCTTTTGAAATTGCAGTAATCCATTAGTATCTTAACAGTGTCAGGTCAGCAGAATTAGGCAATAACGACCTCTTTTCTGATGCCATCCAGACCCGGTTCCACCAAAATTACAGCCGTGTTCCCGTTAAGGGTTTGTGCAAGTGGCAGGATTTCCATATCAATTGCAGTTTCATCACAGATTGCCTGTGCGTTTTTATTAGTGGGGGCTTCTAAACGGCCCCTGTTGATATAGGTTTCTTGTAGTAGTCCTGCGTTGCTGATACTGCCTACAAGCCTCCTATTAAGCTTCGCCGTTGCTGCTTCAGCTTGTTCCAGATTCACCTGTGGGCAGTTTACCAGTGTGTGTTGGTATCCTAGGCACTGGGAGAGTTTTCCCACTTTCAAGCTCTATGGCTTCCATTTACTTGACCAGCTCCTCAGCAGTGGCGTTCGCAACTTTCAGGCTCAGGGTAATCTGACCAAAGCGGTACCTGACTCTATCCCTCACCTCTTCCAACGTATCAGTAGATATGTAGTCTACACCTAGGATTGAAGCCACTTCTCACGCGTTTCAGGGCGCGCCAATACCTGAAATTGCGGCCTTTATCTGGCCTCTATACAATGACCAGGATTTTGAAGCTGGCAATCCTTGGTAATTTGATCTGTGAATGAGGAATCTTGAACCCTTTTGTTTCGTACAGTGCAGCACTGTGATGCACTTATACCGGTCTTCTTAACCCATTCCGTAGTTGTTTTCCCCCTATGATGCAACGCGAGATATCATATTTTCACTGCCTTATTGGCCCTTGTCCAGCAGGAGCATTTTGGATAGAATCCATTTGAGCAGAGGATAGGATCGCGGCAGGATAATGGGATAATTCCTTGCTATCTTGAAGTCGGTCAGTTCGCATTTGCAGGAGGTGGTGGTCAGGGCAGATCGTTCTTTTGTCGTTTCATGCTCGACGCCACAGGGGAAGTTTGCTCCATGGATCTCCCTCGTTTTGTGGCTGTCTTTACCACCTTATCAGGTTGTGTACTCATGGGTTGCTGAGCTCTGGCGTACGTTTCTTCTCTGCTCAGTCCATTTTTATTGTAATAAGGTATTTATGCTACGCGTTTCTTGTTGGTGACACTTAAACTTTTCAGGTTGTTTTCATCGTCTGTTGGCAGATGATCCTTCCGTTTTATAAGGTGCAGTACCCTCATTTGATTGTAAAGTTTTTGTGTCTGGGCTTGCAATTGATTTATTTTTTTTATTTGACTCATTAATTTTGTTTTCACCGGTAAAAGGGTGTATAGGTTTGCTGCACCAAATCCGCGGTAGTGTAGTAAGATATATTAGTGATTTTACATCTCTTTATCCACGCATCCGTCGCCATATGTTGTTCCACTTTGGATTATGGGAGCGCGGCTATACGTATTTGCCAGACTCCAAGCAGAGACATGATCGTACCTAGGATTCTGTTACTAGTGGCCACTACGATGAGGTTTTAGTTGCATTTCTAGTTCACAAACATTTTGGGCACAGAGTGCAGGAAGATCATACCATAGATCCACTATTTGACTCTCAACGGCCACCATTAGATTAGGGTAACTAGAATATAAGAAGTCTTCTTTTCAAAGATGAGATTTTGTGTTACGCTTCGCGTGTGCTTGCTTGGTGGGGGAGTCATTGATTTCATTGAAATCAAAACATATTGTATAAAGCAAAATTCTGACAAAAATCTCTTAAGGGTCAGTTGAATTTTTATTACCTTTCAGTTGTAAGAAGTATAGACTGCTTGATGGTGTCTTAATGGAAACTTAGCTTTTGTAAATCAAGAAAATGTGTTGGAGATATATACTTACTTAAATAGCGGCCTCCTGACATGTATAGAGTTACTGCACGAAACATGTCAGTCCTTACCTCCCTCAAAACAGAGGTTGAGTTTTTCCTGCCACCTTACATATGGAAGCTGGGATTCAAAGATACTTTTGGCCGGAGTAATATTGTGCATTTGTTTCATGTGACCATATTTAGTGTTCCTTTCTTCCTGTTCATATGGAACATGCCATGAACAATTTTCTCTTAGAAGCGTTCAGTATGTGCTTTGCTTTCCTGCTTATTGCCTAACACTCGGGCCCATATAATAGTATAGTATTGAGAATATCAGTACTCTATTAAGCACGCGTTGTGTATTTCGAGTTGGGCTCTCTGCACCCATTTGTTTTATCAAACCGAACTAGCAGCTGTATCCTGGGTATGTATCCATCAAATCACTACAAGGGTTTGAATTGTTGAGGCTAACATATTTTTACTCGGATGCAAGTAGACTTACTAACTACTCGTACGTCAAAACTACCGCTGTCAGCAGTGGAATTCTGTCCTAGGCGGGTGGCAGAAGCTTCTATGTTTATTGACAACATATATTTACTTGATTTTGCTTTAATTTGCTCTAAGACCAAATCGTTTCGCCTGTTTTCGATAGCCGTTATAGCCTTTATGACAGCTCGTGCGGAGGTACCTATGATATCGATGTCTTCTGCGTGTATTGGGAGCTGAATAAATCTGTTGAATAAAGCGGTTTTTATCTGAATACGTAGTCTGAGCACTATCTGTTCCAGCACGAGATTGACGAAATAAAATGACGTTGAGTCTCCTTGCCGAATTTTGATATAAATTTTGAATAGTTCGAAGGACTTTTAAAACTACAGATTGCATCCGATACTTTCGCGATGAAGCTGAAATAATTTTGCTTGTAGTCGAAGTTGAAGAAGATTTCTGCTATAATTTTCTGCTTTAAAATTAAGGAATGGGGGAGAGTTTCAGACCTGCTAAAATTAAAAAAAATCTTACATGCGCTTACATATAGACATTCTCCTTGGCAAACGACACAATCATCTTTCTGAAGAACAGCAAAATCGGCAACTATGAATGCTTACCTTTCTGCGCTTTCATGACGTGTCAGATGTGGTCGAAACGATAACGTTATTGGCTCCATGGGCTAGCTGAAGTAACCACAACTATTGAAGTCCTCAAGTGTTTAGTTCACTAAGGTTAGCTTATGCATTCTCCAAAATGGTCCTAAGAGCCCTGAAAACTTGCAAACCAATATTTGTTTAAGTTTATTTTTTTTTTGTATAATTTACGCGCACCTAAGTTGTTAGATACCCTTTTACTGTTTCCTTGACGCGGGCGGAAAGATAGAAGGAGGAGAAAGGAAAATTGTTTTGTAGCGGTTTGAAACTCAGGTGTATTTGGTTTCGATATTATCTCTCCAGGGGTGGGAGTCCGAATAGGACGGAGAATTTTTTCTTCACTCAGAGTGATTCGAAGGTGATTCACACTTGTTTTTTGTGCTTGAAACTCTACAACAGCCAAATCTACGTGTTATGCCTTCACGCATACTATATATAATATTTTCCACCTCTATCGCAAAATCCACAATGTGCAGCAATCTGCTTGCTTCTCCAGCCTCTTTTAGCCAGCTTTCAACGTTCATTTTCTCTTTCTTATTTCAGACTGTCACCTACGCGTTCTAGCTGTACAATAAGATATCTTTTCTTTTACAGCAAATCCTTCTTTTGTAACATGATACTCTCCTTTTGGCTGAGAATTGGTTGTTACTCCTGCATAGTTTGCTACGGCTTTTATTCTTCGTACATATGTATATTGCTAGAGGAGGCCTTGGAACTTTGGGAACAAATTGATCTACCGGCAGCTTTAGGAAATTTTTGTTAAGTGGATGATAATATTCCAGATTGTTTAAAGAACACATTACAGTTATACATGCACATATGTATATGGCTAGGAAACAGAACTGTCCTAGGGGAGAGGAAAATCTCCAATAGAAGATGAACGCAATCGGTGAGCTTGAATATTAGCTGAACCAGATACTGTATTTTGTTTGTAGTTGATGCGTTTTCCTAGCTTCAATTGGCTTGCGAATTTTGGGCGGCATTTTATTCCTTTCGAAATAATAATAAGAATTGTTAAACATTTTGGAGCAAAATTTGTGAATTTTCCACAATGAAATTACAGGAACAGGTTTAATTCATTTATTCATTTAAAGATTCCTAAAATACACATTTTTATTTCAATAAAAAATATCAGCTGCAGCTGTCATTACTCTAACCTGTTAAAGAAATATGAAAGCCATTTGCTCTTCGTCCATAATCCAGCATTAACGACTCTCTATAATTTTATTATCTACCGCTTGGACAATTCCACACATTCAATTGCTTTCATCGGGGAGTTCTTGGATATATACAATAAGAAATTCCACCGACTTTACGTTCAGAGCAATGTCTCTAACAATAATACCAACGTCCACATCCCCTGTGACCTATGTACGTCCCGTCAAAGTTCATTAAAAAAAAAAAATAAACATTATGGAATACCATAACATGGGGGTACCCGTGATAACCAAAACCGTTTTAAAACACAAAAAAGAAGAACTAAAAGAAACCATATAAAAATATTTTTATCGTTTTCACTCTAAGAGTTCTCGGCAATTACTTAGAACTCATGTCTCTCCCCAAACAGCACATTTCAACAGTATTTCTCCACGAACACATTACGACGGCAGGAAGTTGAGGAAATGTCCGCCCCTTTCCATTCTCGTCATTTTAAGCTTAATAAGGATGTACTCCTATACTTAACATCTCATAAAAAAAAAGGAAATAATAAAAAAGTGCTTCTCATGGTTGCAAGTATTTATGGCACCCGATACCATTCTGGTGGTTACCATTTCAAAATGCTTCGAAACGAGGGAGGATTCCTTCTTGAAAATTTTTAATGCAGAATGGTGGGTCAGGATGTTCGCGACTAAAATCTGCTTCAGACCGAAGAGCTGCAACTTAAAATATTTGCCATTAAAATATTTGCCATCAATACGAAATTTCCAGCTCATCGTTTGTGTTGATATATCATGAGAATTTATTGCTTTAGTGGCAAATGTCCCAATGGGAGTGTATGATGTTTTGGTCTATATGTACGAGTAGAACATAAATTTCAGTAAAGGTATGGTCACGTCTCACGGTTGTAAAAGTATGCGCTTCTTAGCGCGTTTTGAACGTTGATCCTAGGTTATTTAATCCAGCTGTGATTGTTAGGCTTTGACATCACCACAAGGCAACAAGCTGCTTTAAGCTGACTTCCATAATTTTCCGTTTGGTTTATACAAAATTGCTTGAAGCTAAACATCGCCGAGTGTCAATCTATTATCTTATCACGTAAGTGCCACTAGTTTCCTCATCGACTTTATCATCACACGGTACATGACTCTGCCATTTCGTACGACAAGGAACTTAACTTCCATTCGCATATTGAAAGCATAGCCGTTAAAGGCAACTCATACCTGTTATAGCCCTCTGCTTGAGTATATTAGTAAAGCGTAGTCGGATTTCATACTATCATCTCACCTAGTTGTAAACAATGTTGGCTATTAGCCAAAGCTTGTTGCGAATATAAGACAGCAATATTAATGCTAATGAACAGATATGCCAAAGAGATTATGGGTTGGAAAATACTTTCGGAGGTTTCCATATCAGACCATAGGTATACTGAATTTAGAATTGGATGCGAGGTCTGACCATATTGAAAACGAAGAATCCACGGAAAACCTACTGGACAACTGATCGGCAAGTCTGTTAATGTTCCCCCTAACCTTAGCAAAAAAAAAAAGAGTGATTTATATTGAGCTGACGTGTCAAGCTAGAATATAATCGTGCAGATCGTCGGTTTCATTGTGGAAAGCAGATTGGCAGCGACTACGTAGAAACCAGGAAATTTCTAAAGAAACCACTTCAGAGCAATTTGGAGAAAGACTAGAATCTTTACAAATCGAAGCGAAACACAGGAGTTCTTGAAGAGAGCGTTTTGGGTGTTAGCAGGTGTTTTGCTTGTTTCTCGTTCAAACGACTTTTCTTGCTGACTCTTGTTTCTGAATTTGGCGGATGTTTTGTCATCCGCTTTTCTCTGATGCACGTTCCATGAAAAAGCCTGTTTTATTTACTCGTGTGGGCTTATCGCAGATTATTCTGACGTGGGGGCTTATCGCAGATTATTCTGACGACCACTTCCGAAAAAAAGCTACCTAGGGTTTCCTTAAACTTAAGAAAAACGAATGTATTAAAAAATGGAGCACAAGAAAGACCTAGAAACTTACGTACCTTAGAAGTGCTACAGGATAAATATGTTTCGAGGACGTCTTGCCCTTTTGAGAGTTCAGATAATTAAGGGCATTTGATTGGCGGAAACGCATTGCGCATGTGTAATTTTTTTTCGTTTTAAGTAATAATTCTAGCGGCTAAGTTTTTTCCTAAGTTACTAGTTACATACTCGTGTTTAAATATGTGCGTTCAGTGCTGATTAATAGAAATTTTGTATTATTAAGAAAATGTTACGAGTATCAAAGAGTTGATTTTTTTGCGAATGTTACAGGGGGTTGTCCATAAGGCTGCGACCTGCTTCCCTTCTACAGTCTACACATATGCAGATCTTGAAGCTGTTCAATACATTGGTTAATCCCTAGCAATTGTCTGCTCTAAAGCGTAGGTAGCCCTAGATGCTTTCAGTCAATCCTCTCAAAATTGAGGTTGTTTTCTTTGCGGGGAGGAGGAAGCTGACTAGTCTGACCCTTTCATCTAGGGTTTAAATGCATCACCATCACGAAGCTAAGTATTTGGGTGTACCCCCAAGGTGCTGCTGATTGTCTGGTAGTGTAAAGTACCTTTCACCAAGACATGGTGCTTGCATCTACACGGCTATTATAAATACAATTATATAAATCATGAAAATAAATCTTTGCTGATCTGTTATAATCCAAAAATAGTTTGTCTCGCCTCTATGGAGGTTTTCGTAGCATGGCTGGCTCAGGTCTAGACACACTGAGTAATCTCCTTATATTGGCTGCACTCTCGAAGCCATGTTCAATACTGGAGTTTTGATGACCTTGTACGGCGACCGTCTTTAGTGTCTGGTCTTAAGTTCAAAAATATTAGAATTCTGCCTTATACTCCATCCCAACTCTCATTTATTATGAGATTCTAGGTGTCACCTCTTTGGACAAAGCCAATTTGCTTGCTGCACACTCTGCAGGCAACTCAACATTTCCAGATTGTACTTTTCCTCCGCCAACACTTGACGAATCCACTTTCGCACGTGTTAGTAGCATGGGTACTTAAGGATCTTAAAACTCACAAATCCGCTGATCCAGATGGTATATCTCCCCTTCTTCTGAAGAGGTGTTCTTCCACGCTGGCAAAATCACTGCGTAAGCTGTCATGGCAACGCTCATAAATCGTTAGCTCATGAAATATCTCGAAACACGATAAATTCTCAACGGCCGGCAGTACGGTTTTCACTGGTGATCTAATGGCAAGTTCCACAGAAAAGTGGAACGCAAGCAAACATCAATCTAGCGAAAGTGAGATAGTTGCACTTGATATTTCTAAGGCTTTAGTTAGAGTTTTGTCGAAAATGCGTGCATTTGGGACCGATGAATCTCTTCTTCAATGAACGAAATTGAATAATTTACCTTCCTACACTCTTGTGTACACTTTCAAACCGGACGTACTTTAAAATACCGTGATTCGGTCCTAAGCTGTACAACTCGCTTATCGAATGCAGTGCATAGCTCTTTATTTCCTAGACCTTATAACCATCAAACATTTAAAACCAACGTTCGACGGTACCTCTTTTCCCTTCTTCCCTGCAACATTTTAAGGGTACTCAAATTCCCTTGAGCGCGGTTAGATTATATATAAAAAAAAGGACACGCGGATTAGCGAGGAAAACGCATCTGTAGCCACAGCCAAGCTCCCTTACACGACTTCGAAGCTTCGACAATACAAGACTTCTCTGAACGTAGTCCCAAGGCTGAATTCATTAACTCTTGTCCGGCTGCAGATGCTCAGCGAAGGTATTGTCAGTGCTGGTACTGTAGGCACTTTATCACTGAGACTCTTATTCATATTTTTTCGAAAGACTGAAAAATTCCAATAAATGTAACACACAAGGAGTAAAATACACTAGTCCTTTGTCCGAGTGCTCTGTTCCGACAGAACAAAATTACGTTTCGTGAAGTCAAGAATGTAGTCGCCCCAGAAATCATTCAATTAGTAGAGAATACCTTTCTTTTGGGCTCTATCTGTTGTCTGTAGCCAAACTAAATATTTACACAACCATATGGAGTAATGTGAATTAAAACTTCTGTTGTACTTCTACGCCTTACCAATTATGACCGTCTGGAGAACGGATGTGTACGTTAGGGCTCACGTTGGTTTTGCCGGAATCGACTTCAACAGCTCTGTATTTCCTAAAGATAAAACGAAAGCAAACCAAAAGGACTACGGTTGCAGGACATAAAACAAAAGGATGAATAGCACGAGCACCAGATACACAACAGAAACAAAGAAGGATATCGGATTTTCATCAGTTTTTTTTTTAGATTTTTTCTCACTTTATTGTGTGCGCATTGTATTACATTTCATGGTTTATTATTTTGCAGAGGCAATTGGCAGTGGAGGTTAAGAGTGCAGAATGCATTCGTACTCGTATTTCCAACTGCAAGGCACTTCATATGCTTTTGCGGATGAAATATCCGGATAATATAGTGCTGAAGAGTATAGAGAATAGAGATCACAAGTGTGAATTCAGTGAATCTTAGAATCCTTTATACAAGTATGCACATTGAATTAAGTTTTTGCAACATTTTTGCTGCAGCTGAACCATTGTTACTTGCACATAGTTACTTGGAAATGCACTATTTCACATTTGTGGTTAATTCCTCTGTACGAGTATCCTCGTATGTTGGCATCGGTCAAGTTAATACACCAGAGGCTAAGTGAGAGAATCTGTATATCAACTGTACTTGTTTTTGGTTGTTGGTCACTTGAATTAGATAATTCGGAATGCGACATAAAAAAAACGACTTCTCTTCGGTTCAGCATTTGGAAATTTTGAAACATTTTAGCTTTTGTTTAGACGGCAGAGGTGGAAATGAATAATGAATAAGTGCATTGAAGTGAAGTCTGTAGTCAGTATTCCCTGGGGAAATATTTTAGCCGCATCTCCGATTTCATTGAAAAAGATTTGCATTTTGTTTTCAGGCAAATGGCAGCGTTAAAATGTAATTACTATGATTCTTGCTTGTAAATTAGGTTAGATATTAGATAGAATGGACTTGGAGGTGAGAGATTATTGGGATAACTTTTGGTGAAGTTAAAATAGCATTGAATAAGCGAGCATAATGACAAAGTTCATCTAGGTATCCGGTAAAGTTATGTAAGAAATAAAGAGGTTGTTGGCGAATTTGCAACAACAGAACTAATTTTTATGAATAAAAAAGCTTTGTTCAAATTAGTTTGTTCTTTTTTATTGTGAAACGTTATAAAATCCTATTAAATATATGTAACTCAAGTATATTACAATAATTTTAGATGACTTACTTTAGTGTTGAGATTAAGTTAGCCTTAAAGAAATTTAACCAAAGAATTCTAATTATTTAACAGATGTATTATAAAACAAATCAAACTGTTGGAAAAACAGGGCCGGAAATACTTTAATTAGGGACCATGAGGTCTGATTGCGCTGATTCTAACCAGAAAGCTAGTACCACATGAAGCGATATAGCATAAAAGAACGACAGCAGCTCGTGTATTCTATGAGCGAAGATAGAGGTCGGGACACTGGCTTCCCCAGAGGAGAAAGACAGAGTATAAGAACTGAGCGATCGAGGAACAAAAGGGCTACAAAACCAGGGGCAATATTCGGAAGTTTTACTGTAATAACACTTAAACATAACTTGTTCAGTCAACAAACTCAGAACAAAATTCTGTTGAGATAAGTTGATGTTGGCATTTCGTTGAATGTATCATAGCTGGAATTGCTACTATATGTCGTCTACGGCCGTAGTCATTCCAGAACATCGGGACCATATAACTGCTTCGTAAATGTCTTCTAATAGTCTTTCACTATTGATTTGGTATCTTGTATGTGTTGTCGTTTTTGAAAGTTGCGTGTATCTCCAGTTTAAACAGTTGGTTGACGGAAAGATACGTTTTAATATTGTTATCTTGTTGACGTTGCGATCTCATCATCATTATCTGAATACTTCTATGTATCGTTTTCAAGTTTTGGAACTGCGTGTGTGACTCCACCAAGCTGAAGTCGCTCTGCCTAACAACATCTTGTGGGCATCTACAACTCAGATGGGATGGAACGTAGGCAGATTTTTTTCTTCAGCTGGGCAATATAGTAGTTCCACTTAAAGTTGTAGTCAACTACAACTCTCAAGTATCTGTACGTTGCCACATTTTCGAGAACAGTTGAACATTCGTCATCGTCTTGAAATAGCATGTGGTTTTGGATCTTGTGTAGGATCGTGTGTAGCAAAAAACTGTGAAAATTATAACTGCTCAGTTTTTTTCTTGTAATTCTTTTGGTAATAATTATTTTTGGCTTTATTTGTGGTTTCAGTGTCATATTTTGTGGTTTGTATATAATTTTTGTTCCTTATACAGTGAAAAATGGCGAGACAAAATGAGTTGCATGATGTTGTGGATATACGAGTCGCTGTGAATCGGCCGACTAGATGTGGACGGATAACTGCAGAACATGTAGCGGCAATTTTGGCGGAAGATAGTACTGAGGAAGAGCATCCATTTGTTGATGGTGATGACGACGATGGAGATTATGTGCCGGATAATGTTTCTGGTGATGCTTCTGATATTGAGATCAATTTGGAAGTGGAAGAGGCGGAAAATGATTATGATGATGGTGACGATGGGGATGATGAGATGAATGTACTTCTCCAAGAAGAACTTGATGCGGTTTCGGGTGCTGTTCTTATGCCTCAACAATTGCGTGGAGAATTTTATTCGTGCAAAGATGGAATTATGTGGATGAAAGCTTCACCACCAACTGGCCGCCCACAAGCACATAATGTGCCTGTTGCTGCAAAAGTTTGGTCCATTGGTAATTTCGTGACACCATAGATGCTTGATATCATTTGCAGCGAAACAAACCGACAAGCAAATCAGATAGTCCACATTTGGAACGAAACACATTCATTGGTTTGTTATTGTTTTCTGGTCTCTTCAACTCCAATACCCAGCCGATCAAGGAATTGTGGGCGCCTTATAATCACGACATTTACACAGCAACAATGTCTCTAAAACGTTTCAACATTTTACTACGCTACATTCCCTTTGATACACGCGAGCAGCGCCTACTGACTAGTAAATCTGCGGCAATTGACGACATATGGATTATGTTGAACTCGAATTTAGAGAGAGCATATACGCCAAGTGCCAACATAACCGTTGACGAAAAAAAAAAGAAAAAAAAGTTGTTTCCCTACCGCGGCCATACCCGCTTCACCCAGTATATATCCTCGAAACCAGCCAAATACGGCCCAGCCAAATGGTGGGCTTGCGACTCACGTACAAATTATCCTTTGAAAGGCAAAATTTATATGGGAAAGTTACCCAATGCAGAGCGAAAGGTGAATTAAGGCGAGCGAGTTGTGTTATCGTTGATCCAATGTTATCATAATTCAGGCCGTACAATCTATTGTGATAATTTCTTCACTTCATTGTCTTTGGCCGAACATTTGCTTCAAGTCGGACTTGCAATTGTTGGCACTGTTCGCTCTTACAAACGTTTCATTCCGGCTAATTTCAAATAATCAAGAAATCGTAAGTTGTATCAGACATTGCTTGGTTTTTACAATGAAAAATATGCCTTGTGTTCATACGTGCCAAAGCCAAATAAAGCCGTCATTGTGTTGTCGACAGAGTATTATACGTGTGCTATCGATGAAGAGAATAGCTCTCTAAAACCAAATCAAATCTTGGACTTGTATTTGTATTTATTTATTCATTATTACCTTACTAGCTAACAATAGATAATTCTTTAATTTAGGATGAAAAAAATTATTTTACTAGTAAAAAATGATGAACAAATTGAAGATCCTTCTAAAACCTAAGTTTGTGTTGAAATATCCATGGAAAATATATGAATAAATGCAAGAATAACTGACGTGGGGTACCATCAGGTGTTCTTTAGTTACAACTTTAAAAATTTAAAAGATAAACCGAAAAAAAAAGAAAAAAAAAATTATAATAATTTCAATGAGAGAAAGAAAAGAAAAAAGATAATTATTTCAATGAGAGAGAAAAAAAAATAATAATGCCAATAAAGCAGGTGTTGACATCATGGATCAAATGATCTCCGGATATTCTTGCAAAGGTGGGACCAATCGATGGCCATTGGCTATGTTTTACAACATATTGGACATTGCCGGTTTGGCTTCATTTATTGTTCACAACCATTTGCAGCCAGCAAAGCAAAGTGACAAACGTCGTAAATTTTTAACTCAATTGGCCATACAATTGGTTACGCCACATATGGAGCTTAGAGCAATGAATGGTTATGTTTCGCGCCAATCTCGTATCAAACAAGCTATGAAAAAGTTTGGTGTTATTGTAAGTACTTACAGCACATCATAGACCTATTTCTACATTTCATTCTCTCAGGCACCAATTGCGGCTGCACCATCTCTGGTAGCATCATCCACGACGTCTGTATTAGCTGCATCCGCCTCCACCGCTGTTAGGCAACCGAAAAAAGAACGGAAAGATTGTGTGCATTGTAGAGCCGAAGGTGAACCGCGTCGTAAAACATTCCATAAATGTTATTTTTGTCATGAATTTATGTGCCTCACACATGGAAAAATTGAAACACGGCCTTCATGCAATGGTTGTATTGACAATAATTAAATTTTTCACATGTACATATATTATGTATGTATTTAAGTTGGCACAATAAACAGTAAATTTATAAATAAACTAATACAAAATCTTTTCTTTATTTAAGTCCCTTTTTCAAACCGTAATCGATACCAACGGCACTTCGGACTAGACAATATTCATATGGGCCTATCGAGGCCCAGCAGGTTATGTTACCGCTTCCCAAACACCTGCCCATCCTAGGGTTAAAAAGATTTCATGACATAGTGTGCCAAATGCTTTTTTTAAAATCTATAAACAGTACCACTATGTGCTGATTTTTCTCTTGACTTGTATTTATATTATTTGCAAAGTCCCCAATTAGTTGATTGATACTTTTGTTTGACCTAAAATCAAATTGATTGCTTGGCAGCATTTTATTTTTCAAGGTATTCAATCAGTCTTTTGGCAATAATTTCTTCTAAAACCTTTCGTCTTTTTTCGCGTTATTATGTATAGGACGGACAACAGATATTTTAAGAGCTTCAGGTACTGTTGACTGCTCAAAACTCATATTCACCAGCTTTGCCATAATTTGAGCCAAAGCGCCTCCATTATACTTTATATATCTTGTAACGTTAAACGCTGTTTTCCGCACTCAGCGAAGAGAAAATACGAATGACCCTCCTATCATACTTAAATTCAACTCTACCCATGAGAAAAATTTACTGCTGACGGCAATTGCCGAGTTTTGGAAAAACGAAGGAAGGCAACTGTGCCTTAAGGTGGCCCTAAACGACGAGCATGCTCGTACTCGCTATATTTTTCTCGTGTAGGGGCTGGTTCGCGAGCCGCTCGCTGTTGGCGAAAAATTTAGATTTTTTCGTGCTCGTTGGCTTCGATGTTAGCCGTGTAGGGCCATGTTCGCGAGCAAACCTAATTTTTGCTGTGAACGCCGCCGAGTGAATATCGTGGATTAAACATAATGGCAGCAGTAAATAAATAAATCACCATAAGCGCAACCACTTGCGCTTGAAGAATCAACATGAAATTAATGCTCGCCAAATGTGTTCGTCGTGTAGGGGACAACGCAAACGAGCATGTTCGGCGAGCATGCTCGTCGTTTAGGGCTACCTTTAATGACGTAGG
This sequence comes from Volucella bombylans, assembly GCA_949129095.1. Taxonomy (NCBI): domain Eukaryota; kingdom Metazoa; phylum Arthropoda; class Insecta; order Diptera; family Syrphidae; genus Volucella; species Volucella bombylans. Next base: position 122,046,580 of record OX422140.1, on the reverse strand, counting down.
TCTGGAATCGTCGACATCAATCTATGTTAACGAAAGCCTTATAAGAGAAACCTACAAAAAGCAACACAACTCAAACACCGCAAACAGTTTTCTTCGTCTCCACGAGAAAAGGCAACGTTTTAGTGAGAAAGGAGAGGAATGGAAGAAGCATCGTAGTCAAACACGAAGACGCTCTCACAGCACGAGCAGTGAAGAAAGATGTCATCAATAATAAATCTAATACAACAACAATGTAATGCAATTTCTTCTCTTTTCGTTTTTTCTTTGTGCAAAACAATTTGTTCTTTCTTTTCCTTAGCATGCATTTTTCCTTCTTTCTTCTTTCATTCTCTTTTCTCTCCTTCTTTCTTCCTTCCTTCTTATTTCTTTTTACTTTTATTTCCGACTTCAAATCTATTAAGAACTACTCGTAGTTTTTTGTTTACATTTTTTTATTTACATCGCTCATTTTTTAAAGGTGTTTGTGTTACTCGTTGCGGCCGTTGTTGTTGTTTTTTATTGAAATGGGGTAGTTCCATTGACGACGCCAAAGTTTTGATTAATATTCTTTGCAAACAAAAAAAGGGTCTTAACTTAACATATGTTGCTTAAATGCGCAAAGTTTCAATAACAAAGTAGATGAGTTCCGTTATTTGTTCAGTGATTGTATGGTTAATGTTGTTTGTGTTACTGAAACTTGGTTTGATCTTGAGATGAAGTCTAACCTAGTAAAAGTAGGTAATATGAATCTTATTCAAGGTAACAAGTACCGTAAAGGTGGTGGGGGTGTTGGAATTTATATAAAAAAGTGGCATAAGTTCCACGTTGTTAAACAATCATCACCATCCGAGTTTATAGAGTGCGTTTTCATTGAAATTAGAAGTGTTAATGAAACTTTTCTACTTGGGTGTGTATACATGGCCCATGATATTGCTAACTATATACTGATAAGGGATGCGCTTGAAGAACTTTCCCCCTATATTCAAAAATTGTAGTGTGCGGTGATTTTAACCTTAACATCTTAGGTAATGAAAATAGGACACTCAAAGAAATGATTCAATCCCTCGATTTACACTTTTGCAATTGCACCCAACCTACCCATTTTGCACCCAACAAAACACCGTCGTTAATCGATATTGCGTTAGTGTCTGAACCAAGTTTTTTATTACATTACGATCAGCTTCTTGTCCCAGCTTTCTCGCATCACGATATGCTTTTCCTTACTGTAAACGCACATCCAACACCTAAAAACGACGAGTTTTTTGAATCACGAGTATATGAATATTCTAAAATCAATTTGGAAGCGTATTTTAATGATTGCCACAATAAAAACTGGCTGCCAATATATACAACAAATGATATGAGCATTCAAATTGAGTTTTTCAATAAAATCATTTCGTCTCCTTTCAAAAAACATGTGCTAGTGATGAAAAAAAGATTTAAGAGTTGTGGTTTACCCTAGTTGACGCATAAAAGACGTTACAAATGTCTTCCAATTCACAAAGAGTTTAAAGTTTCTCGCAATGCAGTAACTTCTCTAATTAGAAGAAACAAGAAGGAATCCTACTTCAACAAGTTTAGCTCAACTAGTTCAAGTTCCGATTTTCGTAAAAAAAATTCGCTCACTCGGTTTGTCTGCAACAAGGCCGGCACTTCCAAACAACATTGATCTGAATGAACTTAATGTTAAATTTGTATCTGCCTGCGACTCACAAAACTCAGCCCGTCATAGGGTGCCTGCAATTCGATCCAGGAACGAGGGTATATTTTCATTATCTTGCGTCGATGAAGTTGATGTTGGTAGAACAATTTTAAGCATACAATCAGATGCAGTAGGCTCAGACAACTTTGAGCCAAAGTTCGTAAAAATTTTGCTACCTGTCGTCCTTTTCCAAACAACCTATATGTTTAATACAATTTTAACTACTTCCAGCTTCCCCGGCTGTTGGAAAACTGCTAAGGTGTTGCCGATGCCAAAGCCTTCGTCGTCTCAAGATAAAATTGAATACCGTCCTATTGCCATTCTCCCGTTTCTGAGTAAAGCCTTCGAGACAATTGCAAGCAATCAAATAAAAAAATATTTAAGCGATAGAAATATTATCATTAAATTTCACTCGGGATTCCGTGCAAAGCATAATTGCACAACAGCTCTGCTCAAAGTTTGCGAAGATTTACGTGGGGGCTTGGACCGTAAAATGCTGGCCCTTATAGTTTTGTTGGATTTTTCAAAGGCGTTTGATTGCGTAGATCATCAAATATTAGTTGAAAAACTAAGAACGCAGTTTCTGTTTGATAGCTCTTTGTGTAACTTAGTAACGTCATATTTGTGCCATCGTTCACAGTACGTGTCTCATGAAGACAAATGTTCATCTTGTTTTCTTGATCCATTTGGTGTGCCCCAAGGATCCGTCCTAGGACCCCTTCTTTTTACTTGCTATATAAATGACTTAGCTCACCAACTTGTAAACTGCGAACGTCACATATATGCAGATGATCCTAATAGATTTGCCTTTCCGTCTGCCTATTTTCTGTTTTTTTCTTTCTTTCTTTCTTTCTTTCTTTCCTCTTTCATCTTTCCTATTTCTTCATTCTTTTTGCGCAGAATTGAAAAATTTTCAAATGTTTGAATTAATGTTTTTATCATCTTATTTTATTTTATTTTGTTGTAGCGGATTTGTGATTACAATTACTATAGGGTTCCAATAAGGACTTGAGAACTTTTTTTTAAAATAAAACGCAAACCATTTCAGATATTTCAAAAACTTTGTTATCGGCTTGAAGTACAATCAAAACATTTATGAATGGAACTCGACTTCGTTCATATGGCCACCGCGGGCACGTTTGCAGCGGTCGATTCGTTGGACCCAATTTTCAACGACTCGGCCACACATTTCGGCCGAAACGGCCGCTATTTCGTATTCAATGTTGGCTCTGAGCTCTTCCAACGTCGTCGGCGTGTTGGCATAAACCAATGACTTAACATAGCCCCACAGAAAATAGTAAAGCGGCGTTAAATCGCACGAACCAGGCGGCCAATCGACTGGCCCATGTCTTGAGATAACGCGCTCACCAAACTTACTCTTCAATAAATCGATTGTAGCGTGTGCTGTGTGGCTTGTGGCACCATCCTGTTGAAACCACATGCCGTCCAAGTCCATATCTTCCAATTCGGGCCAAAAATAATCGGTGATAATGGCGCGATAACGCTGGACATTCACAGTAACGTGACGATCGTTATCGTCGACGAAAAATATGGCCCAATAACGCTGCCGGCATGCAAACAGCACCAACAGTTATTTTTTGTGGATGAAGTGGTGATTCATGAAGCACGTGTGGATTTTCACCTGACCAATAACGCATATTTAGCTTATTGACGACCCCATTGAGCCAAAAATGAGCTTCCTCACTGAAGATGATTTTGCGATGAAATTCATCATCTTGGCGCATCGTCTCCAGAACCCAATCGGAGAACGTACGTCGCTTCAAATGGTCCATCGGCTTCAATTCTTGAATCAGCTTGATCTTGTATGCGTGTAAACCAAGATCCTTACGCAAAATACGCCATAATGTGGTCTGAGCGATGCTCAATTCTTGAGAACGCCGTGGAATTGACTGATTTGGATCGATTGCTATGGACGCCTGAACAGCAGCGATATTTTCGATACTTCGACCAACCCGTTGTCACACAACATCACACAACGAATATGCAGACTCAAATTTTTGCACTAAATTTGTTATTGTCTGTCTATTAGGGCGAGAATTACGACCGAAAATTGCAGTTAACGCTCTTAAAGTTGCAGTCACCGACTCCGAATTTCTGTAGAAATTTTTTATAATTTTCAGACGTTGCTCGTTCGTGTACTTTACCATGATAAAAATGTTGAGTTTACTGAATAAATTAACAGTGACATTTTAATGATTAGTGAAAGAGTGCGTTCACAAATTAAACTCAAAGTTTCCAAAGTCCCTATAGAAAAACCCTTTATGTATTGTGTTTTCGATATCGGTGACTAGTTTACTTGCAAACCGATTTAGCTAATTTTAGGCAAAAAACCATCAAAATTGTCGGCTGAAAAGTTTTTCGCCAGAGCATCATCTAGATTTACAGGCTTTTTGCCTAAAATAGTATTTACTATTTTCCAAGTTTCTCAACCAAGGTCAAAGCACGCAAAGCGGCTCAAATTGAGAGATACGGATATCTGCAGATTCTGTGGTGAACTGCAAGCTGTTGAGGACATAAAACACATACTGCGCGAATGAGAGGCAATATCGCGGAGTCAAAGAAAATTGTTAGGGAAATACTTTTTGGAAAACCTAGAGGAAATAGACGGCACGAACTTCAAAGGCCTTCTTGGCTTTTGCCAGAAAATTGGGTGTTTCACCAGGGCGATTGTTTAGGTTTTTGCCTACTGTCTGTGTGATGGCATATCCATCACACCCCTGTTTAACCTGACCTAACCTAACGTTAAAAGTTTCTCTAGGACCAATTTTTATAATACTTTCAAAAATTGCTCCTTGTAGTAAGTTGACTTGGCCTTATTGATTTGTTTAGTCAGATTGCTTCGAAATCTTTTGAACTCCTCGTTCCTGCGGTTGTTCTTGTATTTCCAGTACAGTTGGTCTCTCTCCAAACAGCCATCACGAAATTCGTTAGTTATGCAATTGTGTTCATTTGGCATTATTTTCTTTTTTCTTATTGTTGTCGAGGATTTAATCATTTTGCTCAAGTGTAAATCATAACTTCTAATGAATAAATTTTTTTGTTGTTCATCAACTTTGCTCTTCTCATTTGTAATGATAGCGCAGAATATAGCGTAATGATCCGAAAAGTTGAACTCGAGTACCGCTGATTTGGTTTCAGTGTACTTGGTTCAAACTAGACAGTGATTTATAAGTGTCTCTGTACCCCTCGAGACATCCACATGTGTAACTGACTTGATCGTATTAACAAGTCTGCTATATAGGTTGTTACATACTATTGAACTATATAAATCTTCTGTGTTTATATTAATATCACCAATAATTATAAGTGTGTTTTTTTTTTGTCAACTGCATCTATATTCTGGCCTAATTCATTAAATAAATAGTTTGCGTTAAGTCCAGAAGGTACAATATATTGCAAATATGGTAGCTTCCAGTTTTCTCCAATTGATATTCAAAGCAATGCATTCGTAAGATACTCGTATGTAGATCTCTTCATTTCTTAGGTAGCCGAAATTGTCTTTTAAGTATACCATAATACCACCTCTTTCTCTCTGTATTCTATTAAATGCTTCAGAACGAAATCCGCTAATACGAGTAGTATAGTACTTATTTTCATCCTTTTCGATATTTATTTCAGGCAATACCGTATAATACTTCTTTATTAGATGTGTTTTCGGTACCACAAATCGAATTGAAAGGTCATTACGACCAACATTTTCTTAATCATAGACATCATTGCCCCAGATTTTGCTGAATCTTGTACCAAATCTCATAACTTTGCTACGGTAAATATACGGTAAATATTGATTCGCTGTTGTACGAAAGTTAGTTCCTTAATTGGTTCGCCGAGTATCTATTGTACGAGTAGTTCTGATGTCAGTAAGCATTTTCCGATTAAAATTTGAAAAATCAAAACTTTTATAAAACATGAAGGAGATACAGATGCACAAATATTTATGAAGAATATAAGCGTTTAAATTTAATTTAAATGAAAAGAATTTATCATAAAAATAAGTTTTGTTCTAACACCCCTGCGCTGCATTCTGGGAAAATTTACGACAAATTACCCTGAACTCAAAGAAGCAGTCAATTCTATGTAACACTCACCTTGACAACCTTAGCTGCAGGTTTACACAATCTGCGAAATTAATTGAAAATAATTATGAGATGTAAATTTTCAAAGTGCAGTCAAAGGCTGACGGGTTATGTGATACCTTTTTTTAACACAATTCTTACCATTTGTAAGTTTCCAGATGAATGGAAAATCGCAAAAATAATACCTTTGCCAATTTCTGCCTCAAACACAAATCCTGATTATAGACCAATTGCTATTCTTCCTTTCATCAGCAAGGTACTTGAATCCATTATTAGTGGGCAAATCAAGGTTTATCTATAGTTATAGCCACCAACCGAGGAAAACACATTTGGAAAACACAAGAGGCACTAATGAAACTCACTGAAGATTGGTTGCACTGCTTGATTTTTCGAAGGCTCTCTACCACAAAAACTTTATTAATAATCTTGCGAGCAATTTGCCTTTGAAAACTCAGCGTGCAAACTAGTAACCTGCTATCTTCATGGATGCAGACAGATTATTTTTCCAAACAATAAACACTTGTCTCGCACGCCAGTACCTTAAGGAGTACCCAACGGAACTGTTTTAGGCACTTTATTATTCGATTCATCAACGATGTTCCAAAATGTTATAATCATTGCAAACATCACATCTATGCGGATGATATCCAAATTTATCAAATGTTTTCCAAGAGCAATAAGTCACATGTGATAACCGACATAAATGAGGACTTATGTTCAATATCTCCATGGTCAAAATGCAACCATTTAAGCCTAAATTCAGAACAGTCAAAATCTTTAGTAATAAGCCAAAGTAAATTCCCAGCTTTTCCACAGATACTCCTTCTCAGTACCTCAAGGATAAAAATCTCTGGATACATTTTAATCAACATCTGAGCTGGATGAATCCCACTAACAATGTAATCGGCAATATAATATATAGAATTCTTCGGGGGCTCAGCCCAACTTCACTTTATTTACCTGCTGAAGCTAAATGAAAACTGGTAAAATCATTTATCTCAAAAGGGTGTGAACTTTTTTCAAATTTGGACTTCAGATCCGAAAGAAAGTTACACTCTTAATCTAAGTCCTTGTTTATTAGTTTATGTCTAGACTCTAGAGTATAGCCGGACGTTCTTTTAACGCACTCTTCTAGAACAGCACTGGGTAGGGCACCAAATTATCTGCTTCGATTTTTTAACTTTGCTTGGTCTCAGAGATCTCTGAAAATAATCCTGCTCGGACATAGATATCTGGTAGATCAATTTTTCTTTCATACAATCCAGCTATGGAATCAGCTCACTAGACATGCGAATACGGCAATTTTCAATAAAGACTTCTTTCATAATTTTGCAAATACATATTGATGGTATATCATGCAAAAGATAAATATTTTTATTATACTACGAGTATTATTATCTATGACTTTTTTCTGTTTTTTTTTTTGCAATTTGTTTTATCTTGTTTATTTTCCTTTTTCCCATACTTTTATGGTTACTTTTCAATGAGTTTAAATTAACGTTTCATTTTAAATTATTTTATATAATGTTTATATATTGTCTGTGCAGACATAATGAGTTATAAATAAGATCGTTTGTATATTAAATAAATAAATTATCAACCACAGAGCAAACATAAAACCTATTATAATGACATCAAAATGGTTTTATCTAAAATTTTACTTTGTACCTAAATGCCAAGAAATTTCAAAAATTCTGCAGACTTGTTTTGGCAAATTTTCACCACAAATGTGGTGTAAAATCTCATTGGAATTCAAGAACTCCTCTGGTTAAAACAGTGAAACCGTTGTTTCACTGTCGAGAAATAGAAAAATATTGACTGACGAAAATATGTTGCAGGGAATATACCAAGTTTTGCTTTTGTTTTTTTTTCTATACGAATGGGACAACCGCGGAACAGATAATCCTTACATAGTAAAACAGTCGCCAAGAAGAGCGATTTCAACTTCTAGATTCAAAAATGTACTTGAAGAACTTGCCAAGTGAACAAATTTTTCAACTCCCAGTGGGTATAATGAAAAAGTTTTGTAAACTTAATGAACAAGGATGGACAAGACTTGCAATACCTTGCAACAAAATTCCTCCGAATCAGCGACACAAAATTGAAAGAAGGAATATTTTTAGGCTTATGAAGAACGAACATTTCAATATGAAGTTGAATAGTTTCCTTGGAAACAAAAAAGCTGATTACCACCAGACAATTTTCCATAATCTTCTGTTGTGACAACACATGCCGCTGTGCCCGCACAAGTATATATAAACTAGGGCTGAAGCGCCGATTACCCAGCTCAGCACATGTGGAAACATGCAACTGACCCTCTGCAGCGAACAAACGAGTTCCGTCATACTGGGCCACTCAAGTGCCCACAATAAATAAACGATATTCATTTATATCACTACCAAATGTTACGTATTCTTGTACGAGTAACTAAGCAAACAAGTGCAAGAATGAGTTGCATCGATCGGATTACTTTGGTGACCTATTGAGCGAACGTTGGGATATGATAAACGAAAGAAAATGGAGGAAGTATGGAGAACGACGAGATGGGCAGTCTAATTTTGGGTACCAAGAAGGCAAGACGCCTAATATTAACAAGAAGAGTAAAGAAAATTAAAGTTCAATTCAAAAAACCCTGTTATTATTTCCTGACTCCATTTTAACACAATTATTTCTGCTTATAAAGCTTTGAAATGCAACATGTTCCTTAAACTTACTAGTAGATTTCCTTTTGTGAAAAATTTCATCACGACATATTGCAAACCATACAACGACAGGGAGAATTTCAGGAGGAACCAATTGCCTTTAAGAGGAGTTGGGGAGTGCTTAGGAGCGCTGTAGGAAACCGTATATTCATGATTTATAGTCTACGAAGTGTCACCGGGATTGAATATGGACTCGCTAAACATATAATACATATGTACGACGTACATTCATTTCGGCATTTATTGTTTTAAGCCTATTGAAGTATATAAAGGACGGGTAAAGGTACTCTGACAAGTAAAGACTAACTACGAGTAGCTTTGCACCGCATATTATTAATGACAATTCCGTCTATAGGACTACCTAAAACCTCCATAAATAATTCATATTGGACCTGCACAAAGGGAGTTTATTTGTTCACTGTCAAAATAGGTGTAATATTTTTAAGTGTCTAATGGTTTTGTTTTCAGTTAAGTCTAATAATAATTCATGATCGATTGCGTAATATTATTTACACAATCAGTGTTCAGTCACACTAGCTTATCGAGCAATCTGAAAAATTTATGGACAGAATAAACACCAATCTGAACGTTTTGAACATGTTGGGGGTAGACTCGCAGAAATGAGAGTCCGCAGAGGAAAATGTGAATGAGAACTTGCATTTTTAATTCACAGGCGTACCTAGGAGTTTGGGCTTTATCCGTCGACAGCTTGAATATATTAAAAGATTCAATAAGTCCAAAAGGCCGTTGGATCAAGGCATTCGTTGGGTCTTCGATGAATCTTGGCTCATAGCCAAGATGATCCAATATTTCATGGTAAAATGCGTGTTCAGTGGCACGAATAGATGTTTAAATAGGTAACATCTGGAGTGAAAATAATCAAGGGATTCTGAAGACACCATCACCTCCATTGAACTGTATGATGAGGTCTGAACGCTGCTGGTGGCATTATGAAGCCTTATTTCTTTAAAAGTGAATCAGGAGGAGGACAGTAATCTGTACAGAAACATGATCAACGAATATTTTTTGCTTATTGTAGATTCGCGAAAATGATGTGCATAATATGGGATTTTAACCGGATGGTGTTATGTGCCACATTGCGACCAATACTATCGATTTGTTTAAATTCAAGTTTGGAGATAATGATTTCACGATTGTGACTTATAAATCAGTCACAAAGATATTGACGCTTTGTAGGACGGTATATAGCGAGTTATTGCAGCAAAATGGCCCAATATGCTCGAAAAATTTATCGAAAGTCGGACCGACGGCATACGTTTCCTGCCATTTCATTCGCGGTGCTCATATTCCTGATATCATATTAAAATGCTAAGTTTTGGAGTATTGAAGCCTGAAGGGTAAGCTACTTTAATTTTTTCCAATAATACTATCACCCCCTATGTAAATAACTAATCTGAGTCTTTGCGTAAAATATTATATATGTAGGGGGCATGCTTACCCGTTACCGTACCTATACTTCCGATAAGAAAAAGAAAAAGAAATACAACACAACGAATTTCTTTCTGCTTCTTTTATTTTTTCAAAAAAATAAATGGGTAAAGGGAATCAAAAGAATTTTGGGAGTTACGAAGAAAAACAAAAAACGACTGTACTGCTCGGGTTGATTACGGCGACTGCTGTTTCATGGTGAGGTATTCTCATTTTCCGGTAACAGCGTTGCCAGCTGAGAACCTACATATACATATATTATGACATCTGCTTAAAATCATGACGCATATCTGCAATTAACTCAAATTTCTTTTTAAATACACAATAAAGGGTGACCAGATAAGAACGATAGGAATCAAAATTTAAATAAAACAGCAACGGTGTGAGATATAAAATTGATTCTCGCTTTGTTTTGCAGCTACGTTGATATAACATTATTCAAATGGTCGCCTCGCCTTCGCTGACAGTGCATCAAACGGTCGGTCCAATTGCTGATAACTCGGTCTAATATGTGCGGCGTAATTTCGGCAATAGCGTGTTAAATGTTGGCCTCAATCTCGTCCAAAGTGGTTGGATTGTTAGCATAGACAAAGGACTTGACGCAGCCCTAGAGAAAATAATCGAGTTGGTGTCAAATCGCCGCTACGGCGGCTATGTTTTCTTAATTTTGCACCTATCCCTGTCTGGTTGGTGGACTAAGATTCAAAAGAGTGTACTCACGCACAAACTTTTCCACGCTGCGACAAATTGCCTGCACACTGAAGCCATGATGACGACCGACATCATGACGAAATTCACGTTGCGTATTTACAACTGAGACAGAATTTCGTTAATATTTTTTAATAATTTCCGCATGTTCGTCAAGCGTGAAACGATGCGTGATGAAATGGCAAACCTTACTGAATATTATGACGGCTGGATGTCACTGGTATCTTTGACAGCTGCTGAAACATAACAATTGGAAAAACTATCATAGCAATCTGGTCACCCTATAGTTCAAAAATCTATGCAATGCACCTCTAAATATTATAACAAAATTATCGTTTCTTCAGTAACCTTTTTCAGCATCCAGAAAAAGTTTTCCAAAACGTTATAATCGCTTAGTAAGTTATTATCCCGACCAATAATCAAATCAGAACAAAGCCCAGATTAATTGAGTTCTTACTTTCCGATTGTAAGTATAATATGTACATACTCGTACATATGTACAATACAGAATTATAATTCCTTAGGTTTATGATGTGGGAGAGATACTCGTTAATCCTACCTACAATATATTGACTTTTATTGATTTCAGAAAAGTTGGCCGGTAATTAATTGAATGTGCCACAGGAAGCCCACCACCAGTGGTGCATTTACCCTGTTAATGGTGCTGTCAATTCGTTTTGTTAATGGAAAGAAGGATTAATTATGCAGAGAGGATAAAAATCTTTACCGGAAATTACTAATCTTCGGTTTCGACTGTTCGCTTCCTTTTGTTTTATTCAATAATAGATTCCAAATGATTAATTGAACTCTGGCTGTTGTTTAGAATATTCGATTAAGTGTAGTGGACTAGTGGTTGGAAGTTGTATTCAAAAATGAATAGAATTGTTGGATTAGCTTAACTAGTTCTGACATTTTATTAACATATTATAGTACGTACGAGTATATTTGGTTCTGTGTTAGGTAGTTTCCTATAAAACAAACTTAGAATCACTTCAATGAAATTAAAATTTATTTTTCATTATTCATTATTTCAACTTTCAACAATGTGAACAACTAACCACTTAAATCGGCTTGAATAAATCAGTTTGCAGTTCCTATTATAAGCTCGTACAAAATGTTTCGAATGCAAAAAGTTTCACTGTAACGACGTGACAATGACATTAAGTGCTTAACTTTTAACAGATTGAGAGAAGCCATTATCACCACAATGGAACAATGAAAAGTTTCACTTTCAACTTAAAATAATAAAATTAATTTCAGCAGCTTTGGAAAATGTCTTAATGGACACCATGGTGCATTTCACATATCCGCACTCTTATAGTAGCTTTAGAGTTAAGTCTATGGAATAGAAATTCAGGTATCACAGAATTGCATACTTTTATCACCACATTTTCGCATTGGGAAATTTTATATGATTAGTCATTTCGATTTATGATATAATTTACAGACACCCCGCCCTGCGGCAACTGCTTACATTTAGAATATTGCCGCAGTTCGTTTACATTTCATGCATACCAGCGCCACACAGATGCAACGAGAATAGTACGAGAGTGCGACATCATGGAACTGAAGTTTATGACTATCCCCCCGGGGAACCAGTTTTGCGCAGTAGAAGAGCACGAGCTCGACGACTTCCAGGGGCGAGTAACATGGTGCTTTTCTGAAATAATCTACGTACCAACTACGTGCCGACCTTCCAGGCACAATGATGGGCAAATGTTTCGAACTACAAAACGTACTACGACACATCGTAAAATCAATAATCGAAATTTCAGAAACCGACCCATCCTGAATTTATAAATGAAAAAGTACAAGATGTATGTAAGAGTGGACTTACATACGTATTTTCGTCTTCACAGCCGAACTTCTAAATAAGTTGACGGTCCTATCAAAAATTAGTGACAGAAACTGGAAATGGAAATTTTGTTGCCACTTGTGGGCAGTGAACAATCAGAAAAAGAAATACTCGTATGTATTTTGACGTGACTTTGTTGAGACTTTGAATGGGATATCAAAGATTTAAACGGATACAACGGGAAGTCGAGCTATGAATATGAAGACTGCCATGATGAAAATGATTTCGGAACGAGAGAAGATATACTAAACTCATGCTAACTATATGGTCTTAAGGTACTAAATAAGCGATTTATTGGGAAAGAGCAGTACTTGATTACATACTGTAGCGGTGAAAACCAAACGCAGATGTTTACCATATACGAGTATTATGGATCTAGGGCGTACCATTAGCAGTCAGAATGAAAAACAAAACTCCCAAGAGATTTAATCGCCGAGATATATTGAAGATGAGCAGGGATACCCGCAAACTGGAACAACGATATTTGCAATATACGGAGAAAGTACTTTGACGCGTTACAAAATAAAGTATTTTCGCGCAATACCATGTGTTCGGCATGAGTAGTGAAAAAAATGAACCGGGAGATTGCAATTGGAATGGGTAACGTACCACCTAAGCTGTGAGTGACAGTCCTCGATTTAAAGGACTTCCGATTTTGTTCAATGAGGAGCGATCGAATGCCTTAACAGTGGTACGTGAGCTTCCTTGTCACACTCTATAAAGGCATGGCGACACGAGAAATTGTAAAAACTACCGATCAGTGAAACTAATGTCACATACTTTGAACATATAGGAGAGAGTTCTAGACAATTGAAAACACGATATTATTAAACTCCATCCCTTTGTTGGAGGTAGGTCGAAATACGGCGCGAGTCAAAGTTTATGGATAATGATGGAGAAATATCGCGGAACCTCGAACGATCTACATATTGTCTCTTTTGATTTGGATAAGTGTTCGACAGAGCTCCCGAGGATATTATTTTAACGGCGCTAAAATCTCAAAATGGGCTCGGAGCGTATATAGAAATAATACGCTGTATGTACAATTAACTCAAGTCAAATAATATATATATTGGGAGTAACCGGTGAATTCAAAGTTAAGGTACATCAAGGGAGTGCGCAAAGTCTGCTGCTTGTAAGTGTCGTTAAAGATTTTTTATTAGAGGAGTAAATTGATAAATCTAGGGGCAATGACATAACAGCTCTTCTGACAACTCTTCATAATTGGATGAAAGCTCTAGAATATAACGATATATCAGGCATACTAAGACGAAATATCTGCATAGCCATAGCTGAACCAGTTCCTGATATCTATTTGAAAGAAGTCATTATGCCGTAGTGCAACAATTTGAAGTACCTGTATTTACATATGTTCTGTCATAGCCACATCAAGAAAATTTCTATGACAATGTCGCACAATGAGCAGCTGGTTTTGACTTACTCGACCAAGGTCGTGGAAAAATCTTGAGAGAGTAAGGCAAAGTTTCCAGCCGAGGTTCGAAAATGAAGCAAAGAAAAGTATTTGAATCACTTATATGCGAAAATATTGGCAAATTTGGCCTCAGTAATGACTTAATTCGAAATAGAGTGTCCTACAAAATGGGTCTAAGGCTCGACAATTTAGTCAACTCAACAAACTCAACACGCAGTAGCAATGCAGATATGCGAGAGAAATATGTAGTAGGTGTTAAATATTTCAACGTTTTATGAAAGAAGAAGAATAAGAAGATATATTTTCAAACACTACAATCAGTGATTTCTGTGACAGTCTCCTATTCTGATGGCAAATTCCTCTCATATCGGACATGCCGACCTTATGAAAAGCAAATGACATAAAATGAAAAAGCCCGAAATGGACAAAGGAGTCATAATGCATTGGTCCCCACTTGATTCTTTTTTTTACAAATGCTCTAAATGATACACTAGTCAGTGCTGTTGTATAGTATTTTTAAGAGTTATGTATATTAGGGCGGGTTAATTTTTTTTCGCAAAAAGCGTCCACTAGAATCGGAATCTACGATGAATTCTAACAAAATTTCACCATGAAACTATCAAGTCCAAGCTCCCGCTGAAAAGCATAAAGGTTTTAGGTTGAGGTATATTAAGGTATTTTGAGGTATTTAAGGTATTTAAAAAAAAGTAATACATTTTCCAATCATGTTGGGCTCAATTCTGATTCGTCTTCTTACACCAAATTTTATAAATATTTTTTTGTCTTAATTAACCAAACAATTTTTTTTTTAAATCTGACGAAAAGTGCCGAACATGCTTTGTACTGAGGCTCATTTAAGAAAGTGGAAGCCAAAAGTCTGTAACTTTTTAACGAAGTGAGGTATCAGTCTAAAATTTTAAATATACTCGTATATCCTTACAACTCCAAAGAAAATTTTGAACAACAAAATAAAAGTAGGCGTGACATAAGAAAGGGCGTAACTTAACGGTCATAAATTTAATTTGATTAAAAACAAAAATATTGTTATTTTCATACACTAGTTACGAAACTTTTAAAAGATAAGCTTTAGATATAAAATAACAAAAATTCTTAAAGAGAAAATAAATTATATGTCAATTTTTAAAGTATTTCTTAGACTCGACGACTTTCTAAAGTCACTGACATAACATCATCTCAATTCTGCGGCATTACGCGTCGTAAGACATGCGTTAACAACTGCACACATCATTCGCTTCCCTGAATGTGCGATGGAATTGCTGGATCTGCCAGTGGTATTTCAGCAGAATATATGCATGTACTTCAACAAGTGTTCGTGTGGGATGCTTGCAGTAAATGGATGTTCAAATACGATGTCGTCATTATCCAAGTCAACTAAATAAATATAATCTGTGCATCGAAATCTCGCGATAGTACATAATTTTATTAATAGCTCTTTCGCGGACAGATTTGCTTTCATCGAAAAGCATTGCTAACAAAATATTTTCTGTATGGGCGACAAATGTATTGTTTTGGATTACTTTGTTTACAGTTGCTCGAAGATTTAGTGGCAAGAATTGCGTTGACTGAATAAAATTAAATAAAAGTTTACTGCCATTCAGTGCTATGAATTATAAAATTTGATATTAAAATACATCGGTATATAAACTTTCATAATGAAATTAGCTAATATTTTTAAATTTGCCGAAGGTAAACTACGTGCGACATAAAGGCGCAAAAGTCTGCTGGCTTTTGTTAACCAACGAGAATGAACAATTTTTCCCGGTTTCATGTTGGCAAGATCTTCTGGACACAAACCTTCCGATACAGCTTTGCCTATTCGATAGAGATATAAAACGTCAGTCACTTTTTTCATCTTTATTATCCATGGGTGGAGGCATATTCCCCAATGAAATGGGTTCAAAGTAAGGTATAGCCTACGACAAAATGTTTGTTAATATGTTGTATTAGAACTTGGTGCTTACCGGAAGTTGTTCACAGATCTCAAGCAAATTCGTTAAAGTCCCACTAGCTGTTCTTGGTCCACTTGTACTTGACTTTTCTAGGGCATTGAACAAATGCAACAAGGGAACAAACCAATGTAATGGTTTATTCAACAAAACTTCAAATTTTCGAATTATTCCATTTTCAATTCCAATATTGGTGGGTTCTCCATCGCAGCAAACTCCTATCAAGCTAGTAAGCGATAAATTTTTTTCCCTAAAGAACTCCCATAAATGGATTTGTTTAGTATTGGGTTCCACAGCATCAACTTTTCTGTGACTCAACAACTTGCCTTGTGGTTCCTTAAGAATCACAATATGAGACTCCTATTGTACTCTTGGATGATATTTTCCATTAATTTTTTTCCGTGTCAGAGCGTAATTTTTTCTGCCATCAAAAGAAAAAGCTGGTAAAGCTGAATCATTTTGCTGCATACGTTGAATGGATTCCCTGCATTTCATTTTTTCACGACCCACTTTTGATTTATCCATAATAATTGCCTTCCCATTTTCATTAAAGACATTGGGTTTGTCTTTAAATAGGGCTGTAGCCAAACAGGAGGCAACTCTGTCTGAAATGCCGAATCTATCAAATGTCATAGCGTCGTATCTTTTAGAGTAAGGTCCCCTTTTGTTCGAAATCAGATCTCTTGCAGCTGGCATTGCAAACTCGATTTCACATTCGACATTCATTTGCGAAGATTCGGCTCTATACGAAGGATCAAAGCTATCTGGCAATTGACTTGACTGTTGATCGACGATATTTTGCACGCATTCGGGAATTGTATTCCTCCTTAATCCACAGGAGCATGGTATTGTCTTTTTGCAACCGCACTTAGCAACATAAAATAGTTCATTTAAGGTTATCTCAAATTCAGTAAATGAATCTGTTCTAGATATATTTTTAACCTCTCTATGGTATTTTTTGAGGAATGTAACATATTAAACTTTTTTAAGATGCTCTTTTTATTTATTTGCGTAATATTAATTGTTTCTAAAATTTCAATTCTTTTGTTTGCTATTATCGGCGTAAGGCTTGCATAAGAGTGTTGTTTTTTGTTTGTTGTTTTTGACGATCACTCACGTAAAAGTAATATTTAAGTATATCCCGGTAAGTTGACAAATTCAATTCTGAAAATTTACTTGGTATGCCAATGATATTTGCGATCTGCTTTGTATTAAAACTTGACGCAGACATCATTATAAGGCTATCAATTTCGGAATTGGAAGAGTCAATTAACATCGCTGATGATGCCATAACTTTATATTATTTATTTTCGAACGTTTTTTTTTAATAGAAATAAGCACACGTTTATTTTTTGAAAGACAAATACTAAGTGAACCAAATGTATAACAGCACGTTTAGAACTAATAATAATCTTCAACTTTATTTACTGCTAGTCGATGGTGTTCAATATTTTCGAGAATGGGATAACTTTCCAATAGGGATTGATGCTCTGGGTCGCCCCCCTATCTACGCCACTATTGTTGGTTGACAATTCTTACTGCAAATTTATTACGAGTATCAATAAAAGAAACTGTTATAAGAGGAATGGAGACCTTTACAAAAGCTTTGTCATTCTTATCTTTCTAAAGTTTATCTTTTAAAAGTTTCGTAATTAGTGTATAAAAATAACAATATATTATTTTTTTATCAAATTAAATTTATGACTGTTACGCCCTTTCTTATGTCACGCCTACTTTTATTTTGTTGTTCAAAATTTTCTTTGGAGTTGTAAGGATATACGAGTATATTTCAAATTTTAGACTGATACCACACTTCGTTAAAAAGTTACAGAATTTTGGCTTCCACTTTCTAAAATGAGCTTCAGTACAAAGCATGTTCTGCACATTCCGTCAGATTTAAAAAAAAAATTGTTTGGTCAATTAAAAAGAAAAATATTTATAAAATTTGGTGTAAGAAGATGAATCAGAATTGAGCCCAACATGATTGGAAATTGTATTATATTAAATTTTTGACTCGAACAAATTGACCCGCTATAGTGTATATACTTACATAGGTAATTTTAAAAGGAATGAAACACATAAAGTCGTGGTAGTGGCCATGATATTGGCTTTGCTGCAGTGATAATCTTTTGCAATTAGTGGTTAAATATGATTTCGGCCATATGGGCGACGAGGCTGGCTAAAGCGGTATTCCGATTTTCGACCAATTTTTTGACGAACTGGCTTCGTATATCGGTAGAAACACAGTGAATGTTGCCTTTCAAGTCGCCCATCATCTCTAGTTTATCCACTTAGACAAGCGACTTCATATTCATATTCGGTGAAGCCAATTCACTGGTTTATCCGCGAAATTATGTGCTCATCGAATGTTTCCTTCAATAAAATTATTACATAAAGTATGTTTCCGAAACCTAGTGGAGAAAGGTCGGAAACAAAGTTCGCAAATATACTAATATCGTTCAAATTATAGATCTAACTGAACTAAATACGCTATTAACCAAACAAGAGTAGCATCCACATAATTATGAACTGGACGAACCATTATCAGTCAGCAAAGAGTTGTAATGACAGAATTATTGCTTATTCGGTTGCTTGTTCGACTTCAGGATCATCGCATTCCCATCCAAATGGTTAAATACAGGTTTTTACGGGATATTAAACTACGAGTACTATTATAGATAGTGGAGTAGAAGCTAATACTGTCGCACCTGGATACTGAATTTTCTGTTTGCTAATAATGCTTGTTGTATCCTATACTGCTCTGCACTTCCTATATGCTATGTACGAAATACGTTTCTCGATCGATCCATCTCCAAATATCTGCTGATAGCCACGAGATGTGGTTTTTCTATCCATTGAATGTCAGGATATGTGATTTGGTGCACTGAGATGTGGCAACTTGGCAATGCCAAGTGTTGAAACTGTTTCTACACATCAATTGTGCTTATTTTACCTCCATATGGTGAGCATCGGGTATTGGCCGATGTCCATCCAGATTTGATTTGCCAAAATTATAAGTGGCAATATAAACGGGACAGCGGATGAATTCCCCAGATGGAATCAACGGTGAAATAAAATCAAGGAATAAAATAAATACGATTTTATCCAGGCTATTCAGACATAATTAGAGCTCAGGCCGGTAAGGATTTTTTAAACTAAGCCAAGGTCTTGGAAAAGAGACGGTGCTAGATGAGCCTTTAACTCAGCGCTCACATCCCCGAACGGGCTACTGGCTTCAGTCTAACCGACCTCTCGTCCTATAATGGAACTGGCCATCCATGTTGGTGGTTGCGTCGGCGGGGTAACTGCCCGGCCATAGAAAAAAATTCAGCTAAGAAGCTACAACAAGCCTTGGATACGGATAGAACTAATGTTGACAACCCTCGCAAACGAAACAACGACAATGACCTGCGGATCTGCACGTCGAGTGTGAGGTCCCTTAATAGGCCTCGTACAGCCGAACAATTCTAATTTAATTTTGGTGGGGGCTAATGTCCCCATTTATTTGGCTTAATTGAAGCTTCAAAACTAGGACTTAAAAACTAAAAGAAAAATTAAGGTTTAGCGATATCTAAGACTTATCACTAGGGCTTCAAGTTAGTGAAGGTGAAGGAGATCGGATTTGAGGGAGCACTCTGCTGCCATTAAAATCGAAAACGAAAAGTTTGGAGTTTACCGTACGCAGCATTGGGGAGATTGGTTCTTTAGTGCTATGGATTGGTAGGTAAAAGAGACGATGGCAAAGTAGATTACCAGGGTTAGTGTAAAAGAAAATGGAGTTGTAAAGAGGCGTGCAATCGACGGAGCCTGAGAGTAGTCGGTGTCAGCTGCGTCCCTTTGTTCCTCAAGGGTATTCAGGTTAATGAGCTTGAGACGATCTCAATAGGGAGGTAAGGTTAGAGGATCGTTCAAAGGTAGACCTCGAAGAGCAAATCGAAGAAAACGACGCTGGATGCTCTCAATATGGGATATATGAACTCGTTGAAAGGGACACCACGCTTGGTTAGCGTACTCGAGAAGGAGGCGAACATAAGTGATGTATAGTGATCTGGTCACGTACGGGTTGTAGAACACTTTCGACCATCTTTTCACGAAGCCGATTGATGAGTTAGCTATAGAAATTATCTCATCAATATGGGAGCGGAAATTAAGCTGTCTGTAGCATAATATGCCAAGGTCGCGGATAGATTAAAAAGGGGGATAAGTTGGCCGTGGAGATGGTAAATTCGTTGAGGAGACTTCTTGCACTAAGTGAGAAAGTAATTGATTGACATTTGGAGACATTGAGTTCTAAGCAGTTTTTGATGCACCAGGTGGAAAAACTATTTAGATCTATCTGGAGTCTTGTGAGGAAATGGGTTTAAAGAATTTAGTGTCGTCAGCATAGAGAAAGTGCTGAGTGTTGAATGACTCTTTGAAGGTCGTTAATAGTTAGTATGAAGAGGAGTGGGCCTAGGTGACTACCCTGAGGAACACCTGAAGTGGCCAAGAAAGGGGCCGGTAGGGCAGTCCTGAATCGAAGCTATAAAAGCGATTATCCAGGTAAGAAGATATCCATTTTAGCACAATGGGTTCAAAGTCCAGGACAGACAATTTGAACAGAATTAGTTTGTGAGATATCTTGTCAAAAGCCTTACTGAAATTAGTTGTTGTAACGTCAACTTTTTTACCACTTTCTAAGGCTGAGATGGGGCGGTAATTAGTGACTTCGCTCTTTAATCCCTTTTTGTGTATCGGTATTATGAAAGAAGACTTCCATATCTGTGGAAATTCACCTTGAGAGAGCAATAACTGGAAGAGATTTGAAAGGGGCTGGGAAAGTGTTGAGCAACACTTTTTAAGAAATATGGATGAAAGGCTATCTGGGCCGGGTAAGTATTCTTATTTAAGTTGTTGTAATTTATTTTCTATCACTGTATGATCAAAACTTTGAGAAATAGAGGGGCCAATGTTGAAGTTAAGCAAATATTTGAAATAAAAAGGATCCGGTACGAAGGAATTATCGGCAAAAGATTGCTTAAAAAAAGTAGCAAAAAAGTTAGCTATGGTATACGGGTCAGTTGATGATATATTTTCGTATGAGAGGGATGGAGGAAAACCGTCGGATTTTTTTTTTTGTAGTTATCGAGGTATCGCTGGTAGAGAACCTTGTAAAGCTGGTCGAATTGAAGGTATAATTCGAGGTAGTTGGAATAGTCCGCAAAGGAATTAGATTGTAGGAAAACTGCCCATAATTTGTTTTTCTTGTTCCGTAAAGAGCGAAGTTTACGATTATACCACGGAGGGCTCGTAGAAGGGTTTTTTTTGCGCAAAAAGGGGCCGTAGAGAGAAATAGAATTGAATAATTCTCTGTAGAAGATAGAGGGAGCATCACTGAGGGACATATTGGCGAAATTAATAGAACACTTACTAAGATATTCGTTAATTTTGCGGCAATTCGCTTTATGAAAGTCGTAAGAAGAGGCAGCTGCAGATGGGGAATGCTGAATAGGAGAGTGCTGGAAAAGAGAAAGAAGAAGTATCGGGTGAAAGTTATCAATGAACGATGGTGAGAGGGGACAGAGCGAGACAGAGGAGTTTATGGGGTCAGTGATGAAAATGAGGTCTAATTGCCTACCCATATATTTGGAGAACCCACTAACTTGGCATAAGCTAGAGTCTGTAAGCTTATCTAAGAAGAGGCATTCATTACTCGAGTTAGGGTTTGCGATAAAAACTGCAGGGGAGTGTTATCTTTATTGAAACGTAATCAAGCTTAGAAGAAGTAGAAACAGCTATTGGAGAAGAGGTTAGGTCATTGTGAAATGCCAGTAGGACACCTCGACACGGAGGATCATCCTTTGGACGGGTAAGATCGTCGTCTCGTAAAACGTTGAAACTAGGGGGGAATAATTCCTGATTCTTTATATCGGGAATTAGATTAGTTTCGGTCAGAGCGTAGACCTCAAATGGGAGAGTGTGAGGCTTGCGCAAGACAGCCTCGCAGTCCTCTTACGTTTTGATAGTAGAACGTTGTTATTTCGAGAGCGAGTGAGAGTGGATAGTTGGAAGACTGGCAATGGTAGCACGTTAGGGACGAAAAAATGTGTTGTTCTCAGCTCTGCTCCGTTGAAGGTGTGAAATCCTTTTTGAGTGAACATAGTTACCGAAAGCAGCAAGGTCGTCTGAGACTTTCTAGGGAGACACATTGAAAATCTCGTGGAACTTGATATATAAGTTCCTCAGATTAGTAAGGTCTGTAGGGAGACCTTCCTGTTGTATGGAGACCATGACGCTTGTTTTAGGTTTTCCCTCATAGCAAACTGAGTCGGATTTGTCATGCAGATATGCTAGAAGTAGACGTATATTCTCGCACTAAGCCTAGAAATTGCATAACGACATTCTGTTGTGTCAAAAGTTTGTTCAGTTATTTTAACTGTGGGAAACAGAAGGGGGTCAAAAATGGGGCTAGTGGACGAAGTAGCAGTAATTGAAGGGGCTTTAGACACATTTTCAGATGAAGGATTTATGTTATGATATGGGAACTAATTCCATTTTGATACTTAGCTCCGGTTTTGAGATCGAAATTTGGGAAATTATTAGGGAAAGGTGTGTGTGTTAGGGGTTGATTGCTGGGAGTTTGAGTTGTAGGTGTTGAGTCAAAACAGACACGTTGACGTCAGGGCTTGGTTTGGGGTGGAATAGAGGGAGTTGGAGTATGCGTGGGAGGCTTAAAATTAGGAAACATTTTAGTTTTAAAGCTCCAATTGGAGCTGGGTCTGTTTTGAGAAGAGGAGGTGGGTCTTGACAAATTGGATTTACTTGCTAACTTAATAGATGGTTTAGGTAAGACGGACTGCTTGACTTTATACTGTTTCTTGGTTGTATTTTCCAACCATTTCAAGGCACTCATCTTTCCAAGATTGAAATTGTTGCTGGCTGGATTATGGAATAATCATTCGTATTTGACCGGAATACTGAGCTTGAAGCTGCGCTTACTTCTGTGGTGAGATGTTGGAAGTAAATTGCAGTGGCTAATGGTGATGCCATATTTATTTACGAATAAACTCGAGATCCAATCAGCATCAGCGTTTGGTGGGGCGCCTTGGATAAGAAGCGTAGTGACCAACCGATTCTTCGAAGCAAGCTTAGCAAGTCTACGCTGCCATTCGGAAGGTGTCCAAGTTGAGTTGAATTGATTGATAAGCTTCTGTTTGGCAGCGATTGGACAGCGAGTTGACACAGATGTATTCTCTATTGTCAAGTTGGAAGAAACTTTGCAGGAATCAGTAGGCTGAACCGTCCGCAGATGACTTGTATGTGGGGGTGAGCGTGAATCCACTTCAGGTTCCATTAATTCAGCCATTAGCGATGTATTATAGGAAATATTCTAGAAAGGCTGCGGGAAGTTTGGTGGCTCAACGATTTTGCTGTTTATTGTTGCGATGTGATGTTCAATATCGCATACGAGGGATCGAGTCGCAGTAAGTTCATCATTGACATCGTTAGCTTTGTCGAAGATAACTTCGAACATATGATCAGATTGTTTAGGAGATGGTTGTTTGCGTGACGAGTAATGGAAATGAATGTCAATATCGTCACGCAGGGAGCTTATCAACTCGAAGATTTTTTGGTTTAATATAACTTGCGTAGAACCGATAGCTTTGATGTCACTTAACACTGTATCCAGGTGACGTAAGGGAGTTTCTTCATTCCTGGATCTCTCGGAGTCTAATTCGATTAGACCAGCAATTTGTTTATCCATATGCTTTACTTTGGATTTTATTAGTTCGAACTGAGCTCTGCACTGAGTTCCGTAACTCTCAAACACTTTTAACACTGCTTTCAATAACCGAAATTTTGTCCGTGATCTTTTTCGCGAGTGCGTCTTGTTAGGAGTCATTGGAATCGCTTAGGCATTTTGCCAAAAGAACATGCGAGAGTGAGATACACTTGCACTCATCACAGAAGAAAAGGAGGTTATTGGAGAATTCCTTGATAAGCACCGTATTTCTTTTGTTTAACCCGACACAAACGGCATGAAAGGCTTTCCCACAAATGCCATTGCAAGCTACCCAGTCAGCATTGCAGTCATCTATTACACAATTGGCAATTCCGCGAGACATGTTTAAATTAGTTGTGTAGGTCAGTGAGGGTATAAATATTAAGTCGAATTATTGATTTTTTTTGTATTGCTTGCTTGCAATTTTATATAGATTTGGGCTTTGCACTGAAAAAATTGCACAAAAAAAATTAAAGAATTCAAGCACTGGGGTTAAGAACTGGAAAATGCAATTTGACGAAAATTAATTAAACTGGTGAATAGGGAGAACAAGAAAAACAAGTCTGACTGGTTTGAGTAACTATCTAGAACAACTAGCGAACGCCATACGGTTCCGGATATTTAGAGCATCGCAAAGACAAGCTTATACTGCGAGGAAGTTCGACGTTGGACGCCTACAATCGCAAGAGATCTCCAAATTGTTTTCCGATCGAGTCCCTCTTAATCTCTTAAGGTCATGGAAATGCTGATAAATCGTCAGCTCATGTAATATATCGAAACATGAAAACTTCTCAATGACTGGCAGTACGGTTTACGTAGCAACTAGTCCACGGGTGATTTGATTTGATGGCAAGTCTCACCAAAAAGCGTAACATAAGTCTACACCAATCTGGCGAAAGCAAGATAATTGCATTTGATATTTCTAAGGCATTTGTCAGAGTTGGATTAGAAATTACCTTTTGGAGCGTTAAATTTAAGTTGTCTTGGATAGTTTCAAGTCTGATATTCAGAAAATTAATGCTGGTATGCCTCAGGGACCCGATCTGTTTTCGACTTTCTCTTTAATTTTCGTCACTGGTCCCCTGCCCGTTACTTCTAATCCAATACATTCCCTTATCGACGATAGTACTCTCTGCTTTTCATATTCGTTCACGTCCCTGCGTATGTTAAGCTCTTTAAATTCTGATATTAGCAGCATAACTAATTATGTAACCTCTAACAGAATAGAATTTAACGCTTCCAAAACACAATGCTGTTTACTGTCGTTGAAGCGAAATTTCACTACCCAGCCGTTATCCATGAATTGCACTTGCATCGTCGAAACCGAAAAACTTTCCATTGTAGGTATTTGTGTCAATGATAACTTACGTTAAAAGGATCACATATTCGATGTCGGCAAAAATTCTGCGAAATGTCTAGGTTTCCTTGAGGGATGAAAGAAATACTTCACCCCTCTGATCAGACCTCAATATATAAAGCATTTATCCGACCAAAATTGTATTGTAGTACAATGTCCACATCTGATCAGTTGACTCCAGGACCTCTTTGTAGTTGATAGATAAAATTCAAAACCGTGCTAAAACTCATAGGTGACGCCAATATTGCACAGTCAACGTCTCTTGTCTCACCTATTGTATCGCTATTTTCACCACTAATTCTCCTGCGAAATTACAGTGTCATTCCGCCTCTTCAGACTTTCAACTGTAATACGAGTCTTGCTATGAATGCTCCTCAGTATACTCTAAAGCCCACTTTCAGACGCACTCTGAAATATCCTGATTCTTTCCTAAGCCATACACTCGCTGCCTGCCGAAGTCTTTATTTTCTAATATTTATAATCTGTAAACAATCAAAACCAACGTACATCTTCGGTTTTTCCTTCTTAACTTTCCTTCACCAGCTTCAACTTCAACCTTAACTAATTTAATTGCGATTACTTTCTGAAACCAATTTTTCATAAAACTGTCACTCTCTAACTCTCATTCTTAAATAAGATTAATTGCAATCAAAAATGTCTAAATATGGAAATGGAATGGATGGATCATCACTGGTAAGAAATTACTCTAATATTTCAAATTCATGCTCTTTGTTTTCCAAAGGAATTTCATGCCGAAACTATATAATCTGAGCTAACTTTACAAATGAAATTCGATTAACTCCGTCTACAACCATTATTACGAGTCTTAACTTCATTACGTATGTCTTATACGTAATAGTAAATTAAAAACAAAAATAAAAGAAAGAAAGCTGAAAATGACAATCCAAACCACACCCGAAGACATCGTACACCTTTTGTTGCATTCATAAGAAGCAAGGGCCCGTACACATGTTTGCTTTCTAAATTTGTACTTTAATTTACAGCCCTCATAAGAGTCATAACTCTTGTACTTGCAACCCAATTTTTCGTCCAATTTATCACGGTAAATATGTTGTTCTCTGGCATTAACAACAACCCATAGCTTACAGATATGGATACACCACTGCCCTGAAACACTTGCTTTATATTTCGTGCTGGTTTTATGGAGATTGTCTGGAGCATGTGTTATGTTCCACTATTGTTGACACCGTGACTAAACACACCCCTAGCAGTGCCTCGTTCCAAGTTTCTGTTATCCATTTTCTCTATGCGTTTTTTGTTGTTGTGTATAACTCATCATGGCATCATGATGTTGGCTGTAAAAAGGATTCCCATGTCCCATCCGTAAGGCCCATTATTTCGACTTGTTGAGGCAACTTTGCACTAACAAAATTAATTGCCTATTTTTCCGCATATCCAGAGCATGACTTACGTGCGACCACTTAGTTAACATCGTCGAAAGTTTACCTACATGGGAGATTGGATAAGGCAGGTGTATCCGTAAGATGCGTGCTTTTTGATCCCTTTAATTAAATCAGAAACTTTTGAGTAATGATTAGGGTTGTGTATCTTGGAAAATCTTCCGCAACACCAGTATTAATCGGTAATTTCATTCTGTGATTTCCCTAAAAGGTTCGAGCTCTCGTGTGTGTGGTAACTGATTAAGTTGGATGTTGTTATAATACTTTGGTTGACAAAGATAATTGGATAATTGTGTATTAGAAACTAATTGGGGTTATTGTTAAGATAAAGCGGATAAATTGTTCTTGTAATATGAATATGTGGGCTTAAGCCGTTAGACCTTAAAACAAAAACTTGAAGGCTTTTAAATTAATTTTACAAAGTTTGACACATGCCTTCTCTAGCTGAAAGTGAGATCAAAGCCTGCTCTAAATGAAAATCAACATATTATAGTTCTCAGGTTAAATGGTTCCGTTCTGTATCCGAAATGCTTTTAAATTTTAATTAATGATCTCTTGATCTTATACAAAATATGCCTTTCTGCTTCTATACGTTGCTGCTATTTGGCTGTAGAATCGGAACTGCA
This sequence comes from Volucella bombylans, assembly GCA_949129095.1. Classification (NCBI taxonomy): domain Eukaryota; kingdom Metazoa; phylum Arthropoda; class Insecta; order Diptera; family Syrphidae; genus Volucella; species Volucella bombylans. Next base: position 122,019,523 of record OX422140.1, on the reverse strand, counting down.
GGGTACGAGTATGATAAACTAATTTAAATCCGACACAGACATAAGCATAACTGATTTGGATGAAATTGAATGCATTCAAAACACAAGTTTAAACACCCAGCCATTATCCATGAGAGGCACTTCCATTCTGGAAGCAGAAAAGTCCATTCCCTGTGTCGTCAAAAATGCTGCAAAATGTGTAGGCTTCCTGAAGCGATATAAGTAACACGTTACTGCCGTTGTTATGGTCTGGTCAATAAATTTGGAAATTTTCCTTTAAATTCAATAACCAGATCTAGTCAGTTGGCCCCAAAACTTCTGTGCAATTGCTGGATAGAATTTAAAACTGTGCGATATAACTTATAGGTGAATCCAATATTGTAAATTTGATTGGTGCTTCAATTACGGACGTAATATCTTTTGGTCTTTCGCTGTTTTCACTACCAGAATTAAAAAAAAAAATTCGAGTTACATTTCACCATTTATACCTTCCATAGTACGAGTAGACCCTCCACGTCCAATTTTGGACGCACTTTGAAATATCGTTTGCAGAACGAGCTCCTTATTTCCTAGTCTTTATAACTTGCAAAAATTCATAACTAACGTACGTGTATGTCGATGTATTTCTGTCTTTCCTCTGTAGTTTTCTTTCGCCTGCGTTACGAGTATGTGCAAACATTTTAAGGATATTCACAATTCCTTGAGCGCACGCTAATTATTTAAAAAAAAAAAAAACGAAGAATTCTTAGGAGTACGACGTTCTATTTGGATATATTATGTGATGGTGCCAACAACGTTTTCCAGGGTTAGTTAGGGTGCTGAAATAATGGGCCGTAGCAGCTCGTATATGTTACTTATTTGTCCCGGAATATCCGAGTTATTTTACCAAAGTATCCTGGGACTTTACCTGGGACTCAAGATTGAAGGTTGTGCTTTTAGTTGAAAGTGATCAGGGAACATATAATGTAAAGCCATTGTTGCGAAGTAGGGTCTAGAATGGTTATAAATAGATACTACCATTGATAATAAGGGAAATCAAAAAAAAATTAAACACTATGACATCCCATGTTACTATGATCACTTCAAAGTTTTTACTTGGCTACGAATTTTCAGTACATTCCCCAACAGCAGCCTATGCTTCTACAGATGCAAATAATGATACCAAAGACTGTTTAAATGAGTTCCCCGAATTATTATTAATAATGTCATGAGCATGACGTTAAAATCATTTTGGATGATCTTAGCACCAAATTATGAAAGACGCCATCTCAGCTAGTACAGCCGGAAAGTCTACACAACACGAGGTCTGAAAACGGACTAAGGTTGCCTAATTTTCCTGCGGGCAGCATATCACTTTAGTTGACACAGAATTTTCTCACTCTACTGTTCACAAAGGCACATATGTATGTAGTTCATGTAGTCAACTAAATTAATCATGTTGTGATCGACGAAAGAGACTCCTCCAATATTATACCCGTCCGATCCAGAAGAGTTTCAATCGCAACAAGCCGATAACACCTTTGCAAATCGCGTATTAATCAGCATCTTGTCTTGTCCTAACAAGCTGCATTAAATGATGAACATCAGTAACGTCGATCCCAACAACGCGGGAGAAATGCAGCAACCCACGTATTGGGTTTGTTACGAAGATTGCATGCAAGCATACATATATTGCAAAGTAACTCCCCTATGAAGATGTGCTGCATAGAAGGAGAAAACAAAAACATCTGTTTCTCATTATGAAAATAGAGAGGTGCTCCTCAAGAATAATGTCCTACGAAGATGATTAAAGAACAAACGTGTTAAGCTAAATCCGATATGAAACCTGTAGAGATGAGTAAATACATTTAGGAGTAGAATCACAGTCGGATATAGAAAAATGACCCCCCTCCCCAAAAAAAAGGAAGGGAAAATCTAAATTCTGAGTTATGTAGAACGACACATTCAACCTCATTCATTTGTGGGATCCACATGAAATGATACTGTCAAAGTATGGAAGCATCAGCCTACTTAACATCCTGGAACTATTTTCCGCTAGCAATACGATTTTTAGTCTGGTAAGTTCACAACTAACCAAAAATTCGGCATATTGTAGAGAAGACAACAAGGCCGCATTGACTGCCACAGACTTTAATAGTATTGTGTTGCCGACTGTATACAAGTTGCTGATATATTTTGAACGTATGCGACATTAGGTTCACCGATTAGTAGTTATTGCAATTGCTCGTGTCACAGGTAAGCGCTCCTTCCATTGTTGAAGCGTTCGAGCGCTCCTCATCGTTATGTTTAGAAAAATCGCGAGTCATTTAAATCTAGTATTTTCGTTTCCGGTTCGGCTGCACGCCGCCGGTTTTATGGTTTTACTGATATTCTTACTTCAGCTTCCGTAAAATCTGCCGCTCCGAATGCCGAGCGAATGCTTCTGCGGGAAATTATTCGTTGAGAAATGCGTTAAAATACACTTTCCGTCTGCTAATTTCGTTGTTCCCCGTTAATAGGATTCCCTAATTATCTTCATTACATTTTGGCAATTGAATCTAATTTCTAATTCTAGATTTCTAATTCACCCTTCCTGTTCCCGCGCGCTTGCTCTGGCTACCGCTATTTTGTTACTTCTGCCTCTTTTTAGCAACGTTCATGGTCTAACTCAAGACGCATTTTATAGACTTCTCTATGTCTGCTGTACTTAGTCCCGTCTTGAAAGGATACCTTTTGCCCTTTACTTTTCTTTATTTATGTAAAGCCGGTCTTTAGAATACAAAGCAACGTTTTTTTTTACTACATCCACACTTTTCTTCGAAGTTATTCAATGCACCTTGTGTGCTGGCCTCTTTCCTTATTTAAATCGAGCTATTTTATTTTTTCAGCTACTGCTGATTTTCGTTAGTTGATCTCATTTACTAATCAAAGTTACCACATTTAAGCTTAGTAAGTCCGGGAATGATGTGGAAATGTCTTTTTCTCTATCAATAACATGTTATTGTTTGATGCCTCTATTGGGCAGGCGGCATCATTGGACTTAATTTTTTTGCAAATAATATCGGTAAACGTAAATAGATTGCGCTATTGACCATGATCGATAATTTTTTTTGGGCGAAACTGGAAGATAATGTGAGAAAATGTGATGAGTAATTTTTTCACTAAGCCTGGATGTAACATAACATCAGACCTAATTCGTGAGAATCATATGGCTGATTTTGTTTTTCACTATTTTTGTGATTAAAATAAAAATTAAATTTTATTTGATTAAAATAATATGCTTCTCTTGATATGTCTCTTCATATATCAAAATGAATCCTTTACTTAGGTTTTATAGTAGTTTCTTACCTACGACATAGAAATTGTTTATCATCCCATTCTTGATATAACAAAGACTTGGGTGCACTTCGCAAAAAGAGAAAAGAGTAATGGCATGAATACATCAAATCGCGTTCTGAATTTGACTATCTTCAACTCCAAACTATGTGAATTTCAATACCCTCATCTTTCACATCTTGAACCTTCTAAAAAAGCAATCTTATTCAATCCATCACAAGTATCTTCAGACTATACAGACCCAGGAACGATTTTCTCGTCTTTCGAATAGCCTAATTTACGTAGTAACATTCATTCGGGCGAGTCTGGGTTTCAATTACCAAACCTGCCCAGTGAGTCCGATTCTTTGCTAACTGCCTCCAGTTGAGCACTCCAAGTCGATTGAAGTCTCCTTCTACTTGTGCGCGCCACCTAGTGAGGTCTTCCTCTACCGCCTTGTCTCTCCGACGATTCTGTCCGGGTAGATTCGAAGATTCTGCGGGCAGGAGCATTGGTGTCCATTCCATTCTTTATCCTAACCCACCGCACCTCTTATAGCTCTAACGAACCAATCTCCCGCATGCTCCGTAAGGTCAACTCAAACCTCCCCCTTTTTGATTTTAACTTGAGCACTTCTCGTCTTAAATTTGATCTCCTCCACCATTCCCTTACTTCCTAACCCTTAATTCTTGTTAGTTTTTAAGTTACTTTAAGCTTGCATTAAGTGAAATAAATGGGGGCGTTAGCCCCCACTAAATTCAAATTCATTCGCTGCATATGTCATATGTCACTGATGCGCAGTTTTTTCACTAGGCCGATGTCGATGTACATCTCAACCGAATATTGCACAAATGATTTTTCTTTCGAAACGGCTGAGGATATCATCATCCGCTTTCGGTAGAGTCCATACGTCTGCGCTATAAAGTAGGATTGGAATGATCAAGATCTTATATAATATAGGGGCGGGTCAATAAGTCCGTGACTTTTGGAATAAAACACAGATTTTTTGATAAAAAAATAATTTTATTTTTCAACGTAGTCTCCCTTGAGCTCTATACACTTTGTCCAACGCTTCTCCAATTTTTTTATCCCTTCCAAAAAAAATGATTTGTCGAGGTCCTCAAAATAGGCCTTTGTTTGCGAGATGACTTCATCATTCATCAAATCTTTTTCCACCAAGCCATTTCTTCAGGTTTGGGAACAAGAAGTAGTCGCTCGGAGCCAAATCTGGAGAATAGGGTGGATGAGGGAGCAATTCATAGCCCAATTCATGGATTTTTGCCATGGCAACTGCACATGTGTGCACCCTTGCATTGTCTTGGTGGAAAAGAACTTTTTCTCCCCAAATTAGTGAGTAGTCTGATAAAAATAGCTGTCAAACACAAACTAACTGACGCAGCAAGTTTAAATTTTGACAGGAGTCAACTGACAGATGCCTGTTGACAGGTGCAGTGTTGCTGTTTCAGTAAAGAGGTCAGAAATTCAAAAAGTTTTCTTAGCAGATAGCAGAGCCGAGGTAGACAAAGTCCTTTACTACCTCAAAATGGACTGTGACGGTATGTTCAATTCGCGGACGTTGCGTGCTCCTTCTTGGTGACAGCATATACCATACTTTGTATGCCGTTAATCTCAGTATGGCAGCTTCCGTTTGAATACTAGCGACCGCCCGCTGATTTTTACCAATTATGTTGATATCATGGGCGTACGCTAGTAGTTGCACAGACTATTAAAATATTGTGCCTTCTAGCTCTTTCTTCTCTCTTTATCTTACAAGTATGATAATAAAGAAGACAGTGCGTCACCTTATTTAAAACATTTTTTGCGATCAAAGATCTCGGTTAAGTCATTACCGACATGGACGGAGCAGCGAGCGTTCTCAATCATCATTCTGCACAGACGGTAGGAATGCTAAAACTAGACATGGCTCTAAATACACATGTGGCCACTAAAATAGGTACCCTGGCTTTATTAACTAAATTCCTTGCGATGTTTCTAAAAATCTATGCCTGTTACTAAAATATCATTTTTTACAAGTAGCAAACACTGTTTTCTTATGAAATTAAAATATCCGCTATTTAATGGTGAATTGATAATTGCAAAAATGGATTTTTGCGACACAAAGCTGAATTTTTGTGGCAGCTCGAGTAGTATTTTCTGAATATTTTTTTGTTTAGCTTCATTTTGGTGTGACAGTAATATAATCTCAATAATATATGGGACCTGCGCAACACTGTACGGTGCAGGAATGAAGACTTGTTACAGATCTTCGTAAGCAAAGTAAATGTTTCATCGCTGAATCACTGCAACGGTCAAATAATTTCATGGTGAACGCACTTAAGTCCCAAAAACCAGTAGAAAATAGAGGTGGCATAAGAAAAACAACGCCTACCACTGACGCTAAGGGATATCCTTTTATGCCCTCAAAGGCAGCTGCAATTAAATAAAAATATCAGTCAGAACTGTAATGCGTCGACTGGGCAACGCGAATCTACCAGGATGAATAGCTCGTAAGTTTCTCTTTCTGAGAAATGCAAATATACAGAAGTGAAAAGCTTGTTTTGGTGTGGCCTAGGAGGTTAAAAGAAGTTAAGCGATATACTTTTGAGCGATGAGAATAAAACCAATTTGTTTGGCAATGATGCTGGATGGAATGTCAGATATACTAATTCAGAATTCATCTCATTATACTCGTACCCGAAAATGACAGTAAAACATGTACAGGGCAATATAATGGTTTGCGGATGCTGCTCGTAGTATAGAGTAGACCCAACTCATCTTATTAGTAACACTATGACTACGTTTGTGTACAAGTCATGTTACAAGATGTTATGTTGCCTTTTGCAGAGTAGAGAATGCCACTTCGGTGGTGTTTCCAACAAGACAATGATGCCAAGCACTCATTAAATTTTGTAAGTGATTGCTTTCAGCGGAACGTTGTTAGTGTTATGTATTGGCCCAGTTAATCCCCAGATCTTTGGGGAGACTTAAAAAAGAGAACTATGAAACAAAATTGCCATAATGAGGCTGAATTGTAGCAACAAAAAGAGATCTGAAACAAGATTATATCTTTTATGCACAACAGAGCGCAAAACCTCGCCGAAAATAGTGGTGGGGATAGTGGCTACTAATGAAAATATAGTGATTCCAACTTTTTTTTATTGCTTACCTGTTTTCTTTATCCCAATTTTAGTCCTCCATCCTCACTCATCCGACACAAAGCCCTAACACACCAATCCTCTAAGTCCCCCCGTTCCACCAAAGCTACAGCGCCAACGCGTCTTTTTCAACTTAACCCCAACCACCCATATTATCCCTTATCAACCTTCTACGCCACCGAACCCTGCTAGCAAATCATTATTATTATTATTAATTTTATTAACTCCCATACCCTAAACCCCACATTTCATCCTTCGTCCATATCCATCACTTATCTCCATCCCTCTCCTCCACTGCCCCTATAGTTGATCGCCTTTTTCCACCTACAGTTAAACTAATACAGCAAACTAATGGCACTAAGGAAAATCGCTATGCACTATCTAGACTTATAGAAAGAAAGATATATGAAAACATTCGTCTCTTTCTTGCCTATCTACATGACAAATCGGTCTCGGTCTGCTATGAAGGGAAGACCAAAACCAGCGTCATTGTTTCTATCCAGCAAACAGGCCTCCCTACCTACCCTATCAGTCTCAGGAAGTTTTATGTCAGGTAGCATGTCCCCTCAGAAAGTAGCAGACGATCTTGCTGCATTCGGCCACTACGTTCACTCTAAACAAGTCTCACACCTAAAGCGGAGCCGACCACGATAAATTTGTTCGTCCATAACGTGCCTCCCTTGTCAGTACTTAAACCATCCCGCCTCACACCTCCATCCCACAACATACCTTGCGCCAATAGTATGCTGTTCTGCGCCAATAGTATGCTGTTCTGCGCCAATAGTATGCTCTTCCCTTTGATGTTTACGCTCTGACTGAATCCCATATGATTTCCGACATAAACCAGGAATTGTTCCCCCCTTCTTTTAACTTTTTTTGCGATGACAATCCTACCCGCAAAAATGATGATTCCTCCTGTCGAGGCGTCTTACTGGCGATCTACAACAGCCTTAACTCTTCTCCCATTACCATTTCTTCATCCTCTAAAGTTCAAAGTCGCAATAAAATTTTCACGCCCTTCAAGTCCCTTTACGTTATGAATCTCGCCAACTTGTTATCGGTGCGATCGACCACTTACTTGACCTGATTGACTCTATTGACGATATCCTTATTTTCGGCGACTTTAATCTTCCTCAGCTACTGTGGATTCCATCAGATGTTTAATCGTTTTCCAACGCTTAAAATGCCAACTCAGCTAAGGAAAGTCTCTTCTTAGATCGCTTAACAGACTCAAATTATGAAACTTCAGTGGTATATCCAACTATAAGGCAGGCAATTAGACTTTACTTTCACAACAGATTCAATTAACTCCCCAGTCCCACTTTGTCTCCTATCTCTCTTAACAATCGATAACTACCACCTCTGGTGCTTCATAAGGCAGCTATCTCGGTCCCTATCTTTTTATATTAACATAAATGATCTCGATAAATGATCAAACACACGTATCTCTCCCTTTACGCCGACGATGTCAAATTTTTCAAAACCATTTCCTCTCCCCATGAGTCCTCCTCTTTCAACAAGACCTTAATAGTTTTTCTATCTGGTGCCTCAAAAATTGTTTGAAACTTAATATCCCCAAATGTCAATCCATCACCTTTTCACATAAGCGGCACCAATCTCCTCCCCGACTCTACCTTCTCCACAACCAACCTATCTCCTCCGTTCAATCTTTTCGCTGCCTCGGAATTTTATGTAATAGGGAGCCCAACTTCCGTTTACATTTGGATGGGATAATCCTTAAAGCCAATTCAGCATTAGGTTTTGTAAAACGTTCTTCCAAAGAATTCACCAACCCATACGTGACCAGGTCCTTCAATTTTACCTTTGTTCGCCCACTCCTAGAGTACGCTAATCAAGTATGGTCCCCATATAATCGCGTTCATATCTCGAGAATCAAAAGCATCCAGCGCCGTTTTCTTTGATTTTCTCTTCAAGGTATGTATGTCCTGGAACGATCCTTTTAATCTGCCCCCCCTATCAAAACCGTCTCAACTTTATTAACTTTAACGTAATCGACTCCTTTCAGGTCACGTTGAATGTGCGTCCCTTCACAATTCTATTTCCCTCAACACTAACCCCCGTAATCTACGTGCCCCTCGTCCCTTCTATCTACCAACCTACCACACCTCCTATGGCACGAACGAGACTATCTCCCGTATGCTACGAAAAATCAATTCAAACCCTACCGTCTTTCACTTCCACCGCACCACTCTCTACCGCACATCCGTTCTCCTTCACCGCTCCAACCAACCTTAGTTTTAAGTTTAAGTTTAATTTTAAGTTATAACTTGTATTAAGCGCCCCCATCAAAATTGAAAAATATGTTTTATTTTATCTTTCAATATGTCTTTATGTTTGCCTATGTGGTTAATTAAATTAAGTGTCCATACGTACCATATGTATTTCAATTGATACTAGTTTGAAAATAATGCATATTTCATATCACCGAAGGTGGTACGTAGTTTGATGACCACATGTGTATTCATCTCTATAAATGCTGCAATATGCGGTCTTAAAATCCATGAAAAAATTTAACTTATCGATTTGGACTTGACAGTTGGCGCAGTTGAGGTGGTCTCCTTTTTTGTGGAATCCGGCAAATGATGCGAGCTCCCATTCATTATGCATACACTCTTCTGAAAATATTTTAGAAATGAGTTGGTGTATGCACTCCCCAAAGTCATTTGAAGGAGCTTACGGTAAGCCGTCAGATTACGCTGCTGTATTGGATTTCAGCTTAGATATTGCTATCCTTACTTCGTTTTAGTCAGGTGGTCGGAAGTTTTGGCTATTATTGTTTAAGTTGAATTCTGCCTGGTGGCGGGTTGGTATCCTTCCTCGCCATTATAGAGTCTGGTGGAAAAGTTCTCCATATTATAAGTACCGACTCTGACTCTACTACAAGGTCTCTTGCCTTATCTCTTGGTTTTGTACGGGTCTTCTTGCCTTGACACGTTCTCTTTACCTGTTGGTAAGACTTCCATACGTATTGCCAGAAGTACAAACTCTCAATGTGTTCGATCGAGCCCTTGTCGTGGTTTTTTTTCTTCTTCTGGAGAAGCAGAAGTATTTCCCATCTCTTCTCTTAGCAGACCCCACGGTATGCTTTTTGCTTAACTGTATGTGCTTGCCGGCATTGTTCATCAAACCAGGAATTTCTGGGTGGCGGTTAAGCCAGCACATTGCCGCTGGTCTTCGGTACTTGATGCTGACATCTTCTCACAGTAGTTCATATTTACTGTGGCTCTAGGGAAACCCTCAGGTCCTCTTGTGTATATTGATATGAGGAAACTGTGTGTTTGCTATAGTAATATTACGTCACCCGACAAAGCTAATAGGCCTAAGTCCGACGTGAAGGCAATACTTACCAACTGTCCTACAAACTATGTCCTTCTTTCCTATCCTGGTGGACATTGCTCACATTTCTTGTCGAGGTGCTTGATGCTTGATTGTCATAAGATGCTTGCTCACATGTATGAAGCTGAAGACTTCATGATACCTGATGGTGATATCTGCGTGATGGCAGGGTTTGTTAGAATAGCTGCGCAGATCTCCTCGTTGAAAATCTATTGGATATTATCTTATTTTCAGTACTGTGTGCCGCAGATCAAGGGAGAGAATGTTTGCTCCAATTGCCCACAATTTACTTCTTTTCAATTGCAATGCCTCGGTTTCCAACATGAGCTGATTTTTTGGAATAGAGTAAAAAAAAATAATCACTTTTTTTTATTGTTTATTTGGGCATTTTTTCATCCCCACCATTGTTAATTACCACTTGGGCTCTTCCTATGGCATTTTCCATGGTTTACTTCAAAACTTCGGCCGATTGATTCTCCACTTCTTGACGGATGTTCTCCTTGAGGGCTGCGAGTTTGTGGCTACATACGAACCTGTGACTTTAAGTAACCCCAGAAAGAAGAAGAAGAAGAAAGAAGTCTAGGGCAGCCAAATTGGGTGATCTTGCGACCGGCTATCACCTGTTTTAGAATTTCGGTTGTGGCTCGTGCAGTATGCGCCGTTGGTCCGTCGTGCTGGAACTACATGTCCTCCGGTTTAAATTCATCCAATTGATCGATGAAAAATTCATTGATCATGGCTTCGTAGTGCTCACCATCCACAGTGACCGTTTGGCCAGCGCCGGTCTAAGAAAAAAAATGGTCTAGCGTAAATAGCACACTTTGTAGTGACTTTGAATAGATGTAAGGGCTCTTCATGCATTAATCGTGCATTTTCACTTGACTCTCACTGCAAATTTTTTTTGTTCACGTATCCATATATGGGGAAATGGGCCTCGTCACTCGTGACTATTTTTGATGCTAAATCGTAAATTTCGTTGTTGAGATTCGGTAGGGTGTGATTTACGGTCAACATCCATCTGTTGATAGACTGCAGGAATGGAGACTTCTTTAAGTCTTTTACCAAAATTCGCAGCAAAGAAGTGTGTGGAATGGCCAATTGCATGGAACGTCGCCTGGTCGGTATCGACGGAGCCTCTACGACTCTTGGCCGAACGAGGTACGAGGCCTTCCAGGACTTGTTCGGTCCCGTGTTGTTCCAATCTCTAAGAGTCGTGCGGCACGAAATGCACATTGCGCTGAAATCACTTATGAATTGTTCATCAAAAAAATCGTGGCGATTATTCCGCGTTCCTCAAGATTATAGCATAACGAATTCAAAATCGAATGACATTCGATGACATTTCTAAATTTTATGACACTTTCCGATAGGGTCATACATTATGGCCCACCTATCTATATTTTATATAGTCTATTTCCATTCTCATTAATTTGAACCAATTAAAGTCACTTCGGGTCGAACACTCAGTCGCCTTAGTTTATTAATTTTCATTTTTGCTATTAATGATATTTTTAATATTATAAAGAACTCGCGCATATATGTCTATGCTGATACTCTATATAAAAATCTATAGAAAGCTTCTCAATATGGTAGTACAACAATTTCCTTAAGACCAACATAAAGAAATGCCAAGCCATCTCATACACTTTCTATCAACCCAACCTCTACCTCTAGTATCTGCGTTTAATTTCTGATACAGAACTCAGTTTCCGCATCCCTATTGATTCCATAATTAACAAATCAACTTACAAAGACCCACCTAGGATTCAACTTGCGAGAGCTCATGTGCTGATTCAAACTGCTTGCCCTACATTCTTTGGAAAGACGTCGCGAATCTGCTGACATTTTATTTATTCACCAGCTCTAATCCGGCAACATCTTTGATCTAATTATTACCGAATGACATTTGATCTTAACGAACCATTTTGCCGTATGCTGCGTAAAGCTAATAGAATACATCACTTACTCGAATTTTCGGGCGCAGAAGTGCCCAAAATTTTGATATATTTCACAATACGCCTACAAGCCTGCACAGGCTTTCTTTTCATCCAATTACCTAAAAAGCTGCTGAAAATATTTGAAAAAGTGGAGCAGGACAGGCATACTAACATAGCCGATGTTGGTATGGAGCTTGTCATTTACAGAAAGTTGGATACAAAAAGTAGCTCCATATGTGGGTTCCTCATATATTGAGTGAAAAAAATATGATGGACACAGTTAATACAATATATGAAATACGCTGTTGAAACGGAATATATTGTACTTGAGCCATTTCTTAAACGAGTCATAACCGGTGATGGAAAATGGGTTTAATATGATAACCGGAAGCATCAAGGGTCAACGGTGGATAAATAACGGTAAGCCGTCATAATTGACTGCGCAGACAATGATTCTGTGTGTGTGGTGAGATTGGAAGGAAATCGCTCAATATTATTTACTTCTGAGTATTCAGCGATTTAAGAGCCAGGCAATTGTAAGAAAACGGTCGGAATTGGCGAACGGCAACACTCTATTTGAAGACCCGTCCGAAATTGCAAGATCCTAGTTAGAAATATGGTACCCACTGGTGTTCACTTCTTTCGGTTTCTGTAGAATTCTCTCAAATGGATTAAACTGACTTCAAGACAAGCAAGTGAAAACCACTTGCTTTCATTTTTCAACCAAACATCACAGAAGTCCTTCACGAAACATTGTTAGCAACAATGGATCATATTTGATTGAAATAAATTAATTTGTACACTCCTAGAAAACTGATTGAATTTTAAGTTTGACTTTCGCCATTCAACCATTCGAAATAATTCTTTTGACATAAAAGTCCCTTTAGTAGAGTATATTATGTACTCATATCCTTTCCAGATTCCCGGGGTCGTATGCGTAACATTTTCTCATATTTTTGAAATAAAAACACTTTTTCTTATATTTTCATCAAATATTTAGTTTTCCGCCACTCTTATTTCAATTTCATGTGTATGTCGCTCGATCTTTTTAGTTTATTAAATTCCTCTTTTTTAAATACTTATGTAAATAATTTTTGGTATAATTGTCAGGAAGATTTCAAAATAAAAACATCTCATTTTTATGTTAGTTTTGCTTCTTTTATACTATACACTTTTGGATACTTTACCTAATTCATTTATACAATACTCGTACTTGCATTTCCGTCTCAGTTTCATTTGTCTTAAGTTAATTTCTTTACATGCATGTACATTATTATTTTGTCTAGGGAATATTTTTTTTTTGTATTATTTTGTTTTTAATAGAATTATATTTTCCTTTTCTATAACAAAATTTTTTTAATTTAAAAAAAAATTTGAAATCTTCTAAAACAATGAAACTTAGTAGTTCTTAATTAACTAGTTTGTTTTTTTTTCAATATTGATTTATCCTAAATATTGCATAACAATTCTCAGCGCGAAACAAAAAGGAAAATATTTTATGGAGAACAACTAAGAGTGACAATCTTTTTTTCAGACCAGTCCAAGTTTTGCTTCAGTTATTTTTTATAATCTATAGTTATAAAGTTTGCAAAAACTAACAAATAAAAATCAAACAGAAAAACAAAAAAAAAACATTGTCTAAAACTAATTAACAAAACAAAAGGAAAATTATAGTACAATAATGCGAGTAAATTGTTAAGACGTCTACAAATAAAAATATAAAAATCTATAATTTTTTGAGCTACTGATTGCATAAAACTGCATCAGATTTTTAATAAATTTTATCCTTCGTCGTGTATAATTTAATAGTTTATGAAAATATTTGCATGTATTTTAATTTTATTCCTTTAATATTTAATTTAAAATTATTTTATTTGATTTTTTTTATTTATTCATTTTTACTAGTAAGATATTTTAGTTTTGCTTTTATTTTTAATTTAGTATTTTTTTTTCCAGTATCACAGAGAGACGTGACTTTTTCTTACACAAGTTCTTGTATTTAATAATAATAGAAAGAGTTTTTCTTTAAATCTTAAAATTACATTTAAATATTTCTTTGTTTAAAAATGTATACAGCTTGGTTTAAGAAATTAAAGCAAGAAAACTATAAGAAGAAAACGAATTTAAATACCAGAAAAATTAACAAATTACAACTAGGAAACACAGTTTTTTGTATGTATATATTTTGTATTGTTGTTTTACTTACAAACGATTTTACTTATGTTTTGGTGAATTTAATCTAGACATTTATTTTACTGATTTGATTATGAGTTTCTTCTTTTTCTTCTTCTTATTTCGTATTTGCTCACATCCATGTTTAGTTTTTGATTTTAATAATACGATTGGTTTTTGGAAGTTGGATTTTGGTTATAAATAGAAGTGATGATCATTTACAGGTTAGCAATAAATATATTTATGTATGTACACAGAAAGGTAGGAGGAATAGTTTTTCGAAAATATTGTTCCTTCTTGCTGATTCTCAAAGGACTATGTACAGAGAAGGAGATTTCTTTTAGAATTTTTCGCCATGGTTAAAGGGTTCAACTTTTTCAATTGAAGTTTTTTTTTCTAATTTATTGGTTAATTTTTTTATAAAGTCTGTTTTTTTATAATACGTTAGAAAATGTTTTTTTTTTATAGCAATTTGATTGCTACTTATTGTTAGAGGGGGTCAGCGAAAATTGACTATGGACATTTGCAGAATTTTGTCGGTTAATCAACTGTCTGATGGTGAAACATTCTACCACGTTCCAATGCCAATTAGAACAGATTCCCTCGATTTAATGAAATGGTCTTATAACTATCTATACAAAGTAAAATGCACTAACATTGATGAGTTTAGGTTCTAGCTTTTGTAACTTATTATAATATTTCATGTATTCATATACAATATATTTTGTTGTTGTCTTAATGGTAACTTTGCCTTTGTTTAGTTTTGGTTTTGTTTTTTGTTTCCATTTGTTCAGTTTACAAATTGAATTGCTTTGTACGCCTGTCCTACATAGATCTATGACAGAGATATTATAGAAAATGGGAGAGAGTGTTTGTGTGTTCTAGTGCCTAAACGTCTAAACTAGTGCTGATATTCTCAACCATTGTTACAGATTTTCCATGGTTCGAGTATGTCTATATTGTAAAAGCCTACACCTTACATCGGATTTCAGAGGAAACTCTCCCTCGCTCCATGTCCCTCACCGCCTAATACTACCCGCTGCGATGGTGGCTCACCGTACTGATCCTGATAGTAGTTCTCACGCATCATGGTATTTAGTGATGAACACCGGAAGTACAGTATCTCCTGGAAGGGTTTTCGAAAATCCCTGTTTAAGGTGGCATAAATTATTGGATTCAGCAATGAATTGGCGTAGCCCAGCCATAGGAACAGCGAGGAGAGAGTCTCGGGAACATGAATCGTTTCGAACGGCCGGATTAGTGCTAGTATAAAAAATGGTAGCCAACATATTGTGAATGCTGACATTATAATCCCTAACGTAGTCGAGGCTTTCTTCTCTTTGGCTAATTGAAACCGTAATTTCTTGTGATGCGGTGAACCAAGCAGATTGCTACTGCCACTAACTAAAGTACCACCGCCGCAAGTTGAGGTACTCAACGAGTTGCCACTGTGTCGGAGTCCGCAGATTTCTAAACGCTGATTTTGTGCAGCGGCACCATTTAGAGCGTTCTGTAGATGAGTTTGGGCACGTTTCTCTTCCTGAACGATGCGTCGTGCAGCTCGAAATATTTGATAGTAAACGAAAAGCATCACGGACAGGGGTAAATAGAAGGAACCAACTGTTGCATAGATTTGATAGGCAAAATTCTGTGACACTCTACAGAGTGGGACACCATTCTCGCCAACATGTTCATTACCGAGAATGAGTAAAGGTGGCAATGAGATGCAAGCTGCCGCCAGCCATACCAATGCGACACAGAGCATCATTCGTCGCGGAGTCCTTTTAACTCCGTATTCTAGAGGCTTAGTTATAGCCAAATATCGGTCCACTGAAATGGCGCATAAATTTAGAATAGACGCTGTACAACACAGAACATCGAATGAAACCCAAATGTCACAGAAAAGTAGACCATAGTTCCACTTTTGCAGCACTTCATAAAGCAAAGCAGTCGGCATGACTAGAACTGCAACACAGAGATCGGAGAGAGCCAATGAGACAAGTAAGTAATTGCAGGGTCGTCGTAGTTTTCGTACCATACAAACAGCGATACAAACTAGGACATTACCTACAACAGTGCCTAGGATTACGATCAGCAGAATAAGGCAGACAATGATAGTCTTAAGTGGTGGGAGTTCTGCCTCATCATCGAAATACGTGTAAGTTGTACGGCCATCGAGTAGAGGCCCAAGGGAACTGGACAGGACGCTTGTAACACTGCCCACACTGGAGTCAAGACTACTGCTGTTTGTGATGGATGAAATGAGGGTGGTAAAATTTGTAAAATTCGTGCTGGTAGATGTTAGCAATGGTGACAGATCGTCTTCCTCCAAAACCCGATGACCTACACCCACTGAAGCTGTAATCGGTTGCAGTAGAAATGCAAGTGGTGTTGATATATTATATTGGTGCGTCTGTGCTGCGATGGCAATTTTGTCCTCGTTGATTCTAAACGGATCCATTCAGAGCAGACGAAGATAAAGGATTAGATTGCGTTCTTCGTTGACTAGAGTTAGTTTTCTACTTCTCCTCGTTACTTTTGTTACTATAATTGTTATTGTAGTTATTGGTGGTAGTTCTACTGATAAAACTTTCGGGTCATCAGGGTGGGATAACTTTTTACAGACATTCGTAGTTAGTAGCGCTTCTTTATGAACCCATGGTCATGGTGGTATGCTTTTATGAGTTTCTATTTCTGCAGCTGCTCTTTAAATTAATTTATGGTGGTTTCTATGACTTGTCTACTATCCGTAAATGCTCGCAATTTTTATTACTACTTCTTCGGTTTGTCGAAGTGAGGGGGACGGAGGTGTAGGCGATTTTATGGGGATGATTATATCGCCTTCGCCTATAGCCTCTACAATTGTATTGCCTCCAGAGACGATAATGAAGACGAGACTTTCACTACCCTGACTAAATATACCTCCTGCTTTGTTGGGCTGGTGTTGTTGTACTCGTATCTGTGCCTTTGTTGTTGATATAATGATGTACGGGATTAGACGAGTATAATATCCGTGTGGCGGTACGTTTGTATCCATTTATGAATGATCATTAAAATGTTGTCTTTTTGGTCTTTTCATGACTCTGCTCGTTGCTGATTTGCTCTGTAAGCCTCCAATTCAATCTTAAGCTCATTTATCATAATAAATTATCTACAGCCCGGCTTTGTGTTGGTTCAGTTCATTTAGTTGATTCAGTTGATTCACTTGGTTTGGTTTGAGGGACGTTTGCACGGTAGCAATGAATGACGCGGTAGTCTTCGTTTTTCATGCAAAGGGATAGCACAAAAAAGAAAAACCAAAACAAATCGATTTATGTGATGATGTTTTGTGGTTAGCCTTTATTGTTGGTTTCCTTATTGCTATTGTTGTTGTTGTTGTTATTGTTGCTGATGATGATGGGGATGATTTAGGTTGCTGAGCTTTGTAAAGTTAATTTAATACTGAGGGGATATTGAAACCCTTTTCTTTCCTTTCTTTTTTTTTATTCAAGTTTATGTTTTTTCCTCCTCTTGGTGGCTTGAACACAGATATTGTTCTTAATACCTTGTATAATCTAGAATTTGATTGTTGTCGTAGGTCTGCTGGAATGAGAGTAAAGAGAAATCAGAAAAAAATCGTTAGAAAATAAAGTCAATTTAATTAAGGATTTGGCAAATGGGGAATTGGATAAAATGTTTTCTGACATGATAATTAAATTGGAAATTGATTCATAGAATTTCTTTCAAAAGTCACCAATTGTCAGGAAGATCAAATGCAGATTTGAAGAAAAAGTGACATGGAGGTCAAATCAATTCGATTGCAAAAAGGTATACGAATGACGCAGCAATGATTCAGTGGGAAGAAATGAGCAATTTTGAAAAAATCTGAAAAGTTATTGTGGTTTGATGATAGCAATAAAAGGAAGTTGATGCTGATTTATTGATGGGGAAAACCATAAATTAGGTTTACGATTTGATTGTGGCATCTCTGCCTGGTTAAAATACTCCAAGAAAATGGGGAGTTTGGTAGGTGTGGTACCTAATTTTGGTAGGTATAACGTAACTTTCGAATGTATTCGAATCGCAAAAGGCTCTGGACCCTTGAGGTTACTCAGACATATCATTGGTGGGTTTATTTGAAAACAACGTAGTACAGAAAACTCATCCCATTATTCTAATCCTCAGAAGGAGAGGAATTTATTAGATTTTTTAATAAGCTTCGAAACAACATTGCAATACTTAATTTCGATAATCCGTAGAAAACGAGTGTGAAAGACCTTAAGGCACTTTGATGTGATTTTGCTTAGTGCATCCAGACTTTGAATTTTCAATAGACGTATAAGTATAAAGTAGACATGTGGCAATTTTGTATGGAACACCACACTTAATAAATGTCTTTCTTGGCTTTGCCGGCGCGTTTGCGTTCCTTAGAGGAAATCTCTAATTACGGTTTGTCTTAAATTAGATTGGACTTCACTGATACGGCGTCTAATACCCTCTTTCAAGGCATTAGTGGTTGTGGGCTTGTTGACATAAGCTTTGGATATCATAAAACATCCGAGAAAAAAGTCGAAAGGCGTTAAATCACACGCGGAAAATTAGGATCACCCAAACCCAAATTACACCAGGGTCCAGGGAATTTCCAACGCAATAATGCCATAATCTCAAGTTACGTCTGCTAAGCGGCCACATCTTATTGGAAACACAAAAACGTTCTAGATCCATAAAAATACCAATCGCCTTAGATTGAAAGTGCATTCCCGCCAGCGTCTTCGAAAATAAAATGGTCTAAAATTCTCACATGAAACAGTGGCACGTTTAGGATGCATTCCTTTCTCATGGAACACATACGAGTTTTCGTCACTCCAAATGCGGCGATTTTCCTGGGTTACTAGTCATCAACAAGAAAATGTACGATTCAACTGCTGTTGTTCAATGAACCAATTGTGGAGAGTTTCACTGTATATACTTTGTAGACTTAAGTTATTGAGTCAGGACTGTGTAGTCATCAAGACGCAAGTCCATCCTGAGAAAACTTCTTGCTTCTGCTTCTTGAAATGTTCCATTCCCGAGTCCAATGCCAAATATGATAGATGTTCTGGGACCTTCTGATATCAATAATCCACCCAGTCTTTTGAAGTTTTTCGATTATTCTACTCGAATTTATTGTACTTAGACCTCCAAATGGTTTTGATTTTGTTATAATGGAGTCTGCCTACCATCGTGATTATAGTGATGCAAGTGTTTTAACATAAGATCGAAAAAGGCACTCAAATTAAATGTTCCGCTTTTTTTCGGATGTATGAACTTTCCAAGTTTTTTTTTTGTAAAAAGAACTGAACACTCAAGAGGGTATTACTACTCTTAAAGGAGAGAGAGAAAGATGTTTGGGTTAAGTGGAAATACTGTAAGAAGATCTAACGCAAATCACCAGAAACTTTGCAATGTATATCACAACCTCTCGGAAAGTCCTAAACAAATAGTATCAAACGCTAAAGACAAACAGTTTTAATGGCAAGAAGCCATTAAGTAACCGTCAATTCCATCAAAATGAATTAAAAATAGCAGCATCTAGACTTAAGTACTACATACAACGATGCTCTCATAATAGAAGGTACACCTGCTGAGCTATTTAAGGCAACGTGAAACGACTTGGTTTGAAAATGAATCGCACCCCAGGATCGTTTTTTCGGTTCACAAGATACAAAAACTTCTCAACTATGTCTATTATGTGAAAGTCAAACAATTGATCAAATGTACACACCAGTCCAGATCGATAATCACATTTTATTTTATCAATTTTATGGCAGCTTCGACAGAGCTGCGCTATTAAGTTTTACATGCTACATTATGTAGAATAACTACGGAGAACGCTAGCTATTCCGTAAAGATCGGAAACAATTCCAGCAATACCTTTGATGTCGAAAAATGTTTTTAAACACCACCTTGATCAAAAAGGTCCCGAAATTTATTCAGTAAATTAAAAATACAAGTTTATTCATCTAAATCTAAATCTTCAAAGTAATCCCCATCGACTGCAACACACTTATGCCAGCGCTTGATTCAATCCTCGAAACATTTTTCATATTCGGTTTTCGGTATGTCCATCAGTGCTTCCTGTGATTTTTCCGTTACTTCCTCTCGGCCGCTGAAACGCGTTCCACGTAGTGGTTTTTCAATTCGATTGAACAGAAAGAAGTCACAGGGAGCCAAATCAGGTGAATTCGGTGGCTGTTGGGTGGTATTTGTTGCATTTTGCGTCAAAAAATTACGAATAATGATGGTCAACACGGTCTCTTTTTTGCATGAAATTGAGGTCTTTTGGCACCAACTTTGCTACACGACGGACATCCAAATCATTAAACAAAATGTGTTGGACGGATCCATAGGCAATGTTCAAGTCCTCCGCTATCTCTCTTATGGTCAATTTGCGGTTATTGACCAACATTTCTTTTATTTCATCAATGTTTTCGTCGGTTTTCGATGTCGATGGTCTGCCACTGCGTTCATCATCTTCGATTGACTCACAACCACTTTTGAACTGCTCGTGCCACTGGTAAATGACCGGTAATGGTAAAGAATCGTTGCCGAAAGACTTTTCCAACATTTCCAACGTTCGCGCACGATTAAATCCGTTTTTTACGCAAAATTTAATACAAGTTCGTTGTTGCATCCATTTCTAAAATTGTAAAAAATCGCCAACACACACAGAAATAGATATACTCTTGGCTACGCAACTTTTGCAAATATCAAGCTATGATGCTAAGATTTAGAGGGAATATCAGCAACAGATGTACCAACTTAACAAAAAAAAACAGTAATAACTACAACTTTGAGGAAGGTAGAAATGTTGTCCTACTTGATTACAAGACATTCATTATTCTGCTATTTAGTTTCGAAGAGCTCTTTTGAATACAAGATCTCAATCGAATACAAGATGGCTACGATATGTGAAGCAAACGCATGTTACAGCCGGATAATCTCTATCCTGAAATCTATAATTTGATTGACTTATCGGACTCTCGTGATGATATTAGGCGAATTCAATCTTAACACTTATCCTTTTTCATGGTTTCTACTCCCATTTCTACTAACAAATGTCTCTTCCTAGATCGGTTAACAGACTCTACTCAATTTCAAGTTAGTGGTATTTCTACCTATATGAAAAGGCAATTAGACCTTATTTCCACAACATATCCCATTAACTTCTCAGCAAAGTATTGTCCCCTTCACTTTCAATTATTAATAACTTTCATTCTCACGTTCTTCTTTCATTTTTCCATAACTCTGCCCTCCAGTCGATTGCCCCGGAAATTTTCTCTTCTCACCATTTTCACAAAATTAATTTTCGTAAAATCAGTACCTATCTGAGTGCGGCATCCTTCGAGTTTACCAATATATCTCTGGTCGATGTCCTCTCCATTTCTTACAGAGAAATATTCAAATAAGTTTCCCTTCATGTGGCCTATTCCGATCATGAAACATCTTCTATATCCCTCGTTAGTATAGGCATAGACTCCGCTCCCTACGAAACAAAAGGAATAATTTATTGGCGGTATTCCTTTCCATCAACTCTTCTTTTTCTTCAAACTATCCAGGTACGTAGCTCCATTTCATCGAACTCGACAACTCTCTCCTACAACACAACCTAAATACTGCGCAAATCAATCTTATAAACGATCCCAGGACATTTTTTTTATATCTTCTAGTGGTTCTCCTACTATCACCAAATTTTGTTTGCTACATTTTCCAAACAATCATTTGCCAACAACTCCTTCATTCCAAATTACTTTTACTTCAATGAGCTACCAAATTTTTCCGTTCGTCCCTTTCTCTCTCAAAATTTCTATCCTGCTGTTACGAAGAGAAGTTACAAGAACTTAAAGAAATTGTTAAATATACATTATTTACTGAAACTTAAATTAAATACTCTGAATACATTCATTAGTATGAAATACTTTGAACTGCATTGTAATTAAAAAGAAATTAACCTGAACTTTTTCTATAATAATAAGTACTCTTTCTTTCTTTTCTATCCTGGAATTCAAGCAGATCGGTCGTTTTATTTATCAGAAATAAAATAACTTTCCCCACCATTTTCCTTAAAATAATGCTCTTCCAAATTTGCTCCACCGTTTTCGTAGCTATCACGTATATCTCTTACACAGAGAGTATTCCACCCAGATTTCGAAGACCTATTTTATAATCCCGATATACAAAAAGGATCAAAGAATTATGTTACCAATTATCGACCCATACCCAAACTTTTTGTAAGGATTCTATACGAAGTCTTAAGCTTTAAGAGAAAGCCTCTTATTTCGCTTGGCCAACATGGTTTTTTGCAAGGCAGATCAACTACTGCAAACCTATTTGTATACGTGCCATTTGTTCTCTTATCTTTAGAAAATGGCAATGTTATACCAACCGATTTCACCAATGTTTTTGATAAGGTATCTCATCAATCTTCAAATTGTCTGCTTACAGCTTTGAACCTATTTTATTTGGCCTCCTCTGGGGTGGCAGCCATCTTAGTCTACTCCTCTTCATTTTTACTACTAACGATATTGAGATGATCATTAAACACTCTAAACACAATATTTTTTAAAGTCATTTCTTCTCCTAAAGACTCCTTCTTCAAGAAGGCTTCCACGTAAGTGCAATCCCTTTCCACCCCGACTTTATTTTCTCTATGGTCAACCTATTCGCTTTACTCAATCTTTTCAAGACTTTGGAGTATTATTCGACAATGAGCTTAATTTCCGTTCGCATGTCGATAAGACGATCGTTAAAGCCATCTCATCAATTGGTTTTATTTAACGGTGTTCTAAGGAATTCTCCAACCCGTACTTAACCAGATCCCTCTATGTTAAATTTGTTCGCCCCTTGATTGAGTAAGCCAGTCAGCTTGGTCCCCCTTTCCACAGTTCATATTTCCCGAATCAAGGGTATTCAATGTCGATTTCTCTGATTTGCTGTCCCTGGTCAGCCTTGTACCGGCTCTGTGATCTTACCTACCTATTAGGACCGTCTCAAACTTATCAATTTGAATTCAGAATTCAGAAGAATGAAGGTATACTCCACGCATATATATTATTTTTTTCCGCCGAGGGTAGGTGAAAATCATAGCAGTGTGATATTCTTTCTTACTAAAAACACACCTCCATACGATATTAATATTAAGATTTGACTTATCAAGCAGTTTTATTTATCATAAAATTGGTCCATTTGGTTGACTTTCCAATGATAGTTCCTGCATGTTAAGCTTTTCAACGCGGTTTCATTTTATTGCGCTAGGTCAAAAGCTTTGGTCCCTTGCAGACGCTGCAATAGCCATTGTCCGTTTAGCCGAATTTTGTGTTTTCTCTCGAAGTTGTTTGCTTCGTTTTCGACACTAGGAATTCCGAGGACTCGGTGTAAGTCGTCATTTCTTATATTCCACGGTGCACTTTATTTTCCAAAGTTTGTAAAATATTGGCATTCGTTTTCTTGGTATAACCCCAAAATTGTATATCATTTGAATGCTTATCAGGTAACCAATACTGTATTTGTTTTCGAGAATACAGAACGAGTTTATGAGAATAGGAAGCCGACTCGTTTTTCGTTATGTAAAATTTACATGAACAGAATTGGTCTCATTGGGAGCTATCCGCCAGGCCTTTGTCTATTCATACTTGTATACTTTATCGAGAAAGCTTTACAGTTTCAATCATTTTACCTATTGCTAGTGTAGCAATCCCATCGGCAAACATAGCTAGAACGGTCCCCTCTTCTTAGGGTATGTCTCGGGTATATAGGAGATACAGAAGTGGGCGAGAACACTTTCCTGAGGTACGCCGGCGTCACGGAAACTTCTATCCTCGAGATACTTTGTCAGTATATTATAAAAGCTCAGTGGCGAGACCTGGCGTAATTTGAACTCTAAGCCTTACGAGACATCAAGGAATATGCTTGAACAAAACTCTTTTTCTTCCAAAGCTTTCTAAATTACGTCATTGATTCTATGCACCTGATCAATAGTTGAATGCTTACTACTGAACCCAAGTTAGGGTTTATTAGGGATCCGATTTTTTCCCTTAATAATTAGCATTACGCGTTCCAGAATTATCTTTTCGTTCTATAAGACTCCTTGTCAGATGGTTGTTTTCCAGATTTTTGGACCATTATGACTTCAGCAATTTTCCACTGACCCGGAGTTCTAACATCAGCTGATATTCTTTTCATTCATCAACTTCCATCAATTTCTATCGACTGCACATCCCTTTACAAATATATTTCCTACAACACCAAACAACGTTATTTACATTGTCCTCGTCTCTTCTCTGTACCGGCCTACCGCACCTCTTATGGATAGAACGAACTAATCTGCTGTGTGCTGGGGAACGTCAACGCACCATTTCAGTTTAATTTTGTTATTTGAACTCTAACACTCCTCCTCTCAAGTTCAATCTCCTCCACCATTCCCTTGGTTCCAAACTATTAAGCCTCAGTCGTTCATAGACCTCAGTGGAGTTTAGACGTGTTTCGACTTGCGAGTGAGTAATAAAAGCAATAAGAAAGATATTTGCGGAGTTTTATTAGGCTCTAATTGGCGCAGTGGCAGAGTGTTCGGTTGACAAATCACAGGTCGTAGGTTTCGAGTCCACTCCAAGTGGAACAAAAAGTTTTTCGGTTTTTTTTTTTCACCAGAACAGCCAGCAACAACAACAGCGGAAACAACAGCAACAACAGCAACAACAACAAAAGACATCTAAATCAAGGGTTCTACCAATAAACACTTATAAAATGGACCTCAAAGAGACGATAGAACTGTGTAAGTCGGCCATAGGCAACAACCCTTTTATAAAAAGATTATCATTAGGTAGGCATGCGATCCACTGTAACACAGTGAGCGCTACCACGAAACTAAAAGTTTATTGAGGGATTCGACGACGGAGTTCTTCTCCTACACCCCGAAAGGGGAGAAGCTGCAAACAATGTTGCTGAGGGGGTTAGAATCGTCGACTGATCCGGGGGAGCTCCTTGCACTGCTGAAAGAGAAAGAGTGCCAAGGGCTCAAATTCGTGGGGGTTAAGCCATTTGTCACGGCTAGAGCCAAAAGGGAGAAGCGGCAACTGCCGTTTTTCCTGGTCCAGCTAAGTCCCGACAGCAATCTGGATGATCTAAGGAATATCAAAGCCCTAGAGTACCAGGTTGTACACTGGGAAAAATTAAAGAGAAGCGAAAACATTTTGCAATGTGTTCGCTGCCAAAGGTTCGGGCACGCCGTTGTACATGGTGTCTGTCTATGCACCTAAGGCTACTCAATCCACCTTATTCATCTCAGAGCTCGAGATACTTTTTCGATTCTTGAGGCTGGAACTGGGGGACAACTATTTTATTATCGGCGGAGATTTCAACGCCAAACATAGTGATTGTGGAAATAATACACCAAATACTAGAGCGAACCTACTATTTATTTGCTGGGATCAGGACAGTATAATATATCGACTCGGGCTTAAAGCGACGGATAGTCCGTCGTTTCCCAGACAAGGGTCCTATTTGGGTCTTCTGCTGTTCGACTCACGAATACAACTGACATGCACTAACCAACAAACTACAAACTGTCTACGCACTTTCGTGTATGACAGTGACCATTGCGGTCTCAGCACCGAAATAACTGTTCCAAACGAAATCGCGGAATTGGATGAGTTTGTTCAAAGGCATTACAATACAATTATAGTAGGGTGCGTTGGACACACATCACCATAACACTGACGAGAGCACTCTCCTCGAATTCGCTGTACCCACTGTCCAACAGAAATCTGTCAAACGAGGAGATTGACAGGTATCTAAGACAAATGGACGAGACAATCAAACGATCAATGGACAAAACGATACCTCGGTATCAACACACTGACAACGAAGACTTATTCCGCAACGCAACTATTGACGCGTCTGCACAGACATAAAAGTAGACTGCTGTCAAGACTAAAAACCTTGTACAGACAGTTTACTGACAGACATAAAACGGAAGTCACGATACTGAAGTCGTCGATTAAAAACCTCCAAACATTAATAAGGAAAATTACAGAAATTCTGAAAGTTTGTATTGGAACAATAAAATTCGGGCTGTAAACACCAGCAACTCGATTATGTTCCCGCAAATAAATGAAATATTTCGGAGAAATATTCAGAACGACCTTCCATGTCTTAAAATCGCCCGAACGACGAACAATGAACAAATACTGGTAACAGCAGGCATAGATCCAAATGAGGCCGTTGATGATGACAACTTCTTTGTGATCGAGGATCCGTAGGAGAAGGTGGAGGCTATAGGAGCGACTTTCCAGGAAGTGTACAAGGCGAATGTTACGTACTATTGGCCCGAACCACGATTTGGAGAATCGAGTCCTTGTGCACAATTTCTACCTTCGAAATGATATTGTGAATTGGCGATTCGAGAGCTCGGGTTTCGCCCAGTTCAGTGACGAGTATAGGGCAAATAATGTCATTACCAACGAAGGAAGAGCTCCAGACGATCTTCGAATCACTTAGAAGTAAGAAATCAGTGGGAACCGATGAAATACCAAACATTGTGCTTCGACATCTCCCTCTAGAAGCGGTAAACATTTATACCACTCTGTTTAATAAAGCAATGAATAATACACATTATACAGCGCATTGGAAAACTGCGGTGGTGCATCCCATCCCCAAAAAGGATAAAGACACTTCCAATCCGGCGAATCTCCGCTCAATCAGTCTTCTTCCAAACATCAGTAAGGTTTTCGAGAAGGTGACCAATAGAGTCCTGACTAAGTGGGTTGAGGACAAAAATATAGTTCCAGATACCAGATATCATCCATGCTGTGTCTAAACTGATTTCTGATATCCAATGGAACATAGGCAAGAACCACAGAAGGACAGGTTGGGCATTAGTAAACCACTGCTGTATATGCTGTATATTCTATATATTCTTGATATGCTCTCCAGTAGAGAGTTCATCATGAAGAATGACCATTTCGACTTCTGCTGGAACATTTAACATTAAAAACGGTCTGCAACAAGGTGCGGTAAATTCGCCGATCCTACTCAACCTTTACACAAGTGATCTGATAGGTTCACTTCACCATGTCATAGCGTATGCAGACGACATAATCGCGTACAGATCAGGTCCAAAGATTGAGGTCATTAATATACTTTTGAAGCGATATTGCGATGACTGGAAGTTGAAAATCAACTTTCAGAAGTCGGAAACTATTCTGTTTAGGACGCCTTTGTCTGGGGCCTCTAGGGATAACAGAAAGAATTGGCGAACGTTTTCGACCATGGGGCAGCACGAGCAGCCACTTGCTTGTCGAAATCTGGCTAGATCAATATCTGTATTTTAATAAACATATAGATGTTGCTCTGGCCAAAGCCAAAGGTGCTTTTGCCCTTACAAAGAGACTGTTTTATAACAGCCAACTCGATGCGAGGGTGAAAGTGATTTGCTACATGGCCCTTATCCGGCCTATGCTTGTATTTGGATGTCCCATGTGGTTCAGCGTGAGATCAAGTTTATTGGAAAAGATTTGGGTGTTTGAGACGGCTTGACTACGAGAGGTACATTGATCTAAAAATCAGTTGTTATTGCTTCTGCCCTAGATTTTCTCGTTTTAGTGCGAATTCGCTAGATCAAGGATTTGTTAATGTTCATCAATGCTCAGACTAAGCGCTTCTATGACCGCACGAAGATGGAAAGCGGAGTCTCTTATTCTTAGCTGGCATCGATCTAAAGCTGTGACAAGTTTAGGTGTTATCAGATTCTTTCTACCTCTTTTCAAACTTGTTTCAGGGCAGGTAATCTCTGGTAAGTGGACTTCCGAATTCAGAATCCGTTCTTGGTCTGAATTCAAGTTGTGTGTAGTAGAAGTTATGTGTAGTTGAAGTTATGTGTAGTAGAAGTAAATGCAAACCAATATCTCTCAAAGTCTTTGTTTTTTTTAATTTTCGTCTAATCGTCTTTGTCTAACTCTTTCTTCTTTATCCGCCAACTTCAAGCTCGAAATTCTAATACGACTAAAAATTGAGGCAAAAAATACTGCAATGTCCCAAAGGTCGTAAAACTTGTTGGTCGTTCGTCAAAAACATTAGAAATTCTGCCTCATCTGCCGTCCCAACGCTCATTTACTATGACATTCCAGCTGTCATCATTTAGATAAGGCCAAAGTGTGCAGCAACTTTGCGGCCAGCTCAGCACTTCCAGATTGTGCTTTGTCTCCGCCTACACTTGAGTGTGTCGAATCTTCAATACGACGAATCCACTTAAAAAGTACTTAAGGATCTCAACATACATTAATCCACTGGTGCAGATGGTATATCTTCCCTTCTTCTGAAGAGGTGTTCTTCTGCGCTGGCAAAGCCACTGCGTAAGATTTTTCATCAATCCTACTCTTTGGGACTCTTTCCGGGCAGATGGAAAACAGGATTTGTCCAGTCCGTCCCAAAAGATCCATTGCACCTACGTCCCTTCTTTCCCAGCAAGGTCATGAAAACGCTGATAAACCGGCAGCTCATGAAATATCTCATAACACGAAAACTTCTCAATGACCGGCAGTACGATTTTCATAGCAATAGGTCCACTGGTGATTTGACGGCATGTCTCCAAATCGAGTGAGCTTAGTGTGGCTGAACGTGTTTTTAAATCGCTCTGTGAATTAGTGGTCTTATTACTCATTTTAAAAGTTTAAATATCTCTAAACTGATAAGCAATCAACCAAAGGCAGTCACTTTTTAATTAACTCAAGTTTCTTCTAAACATAAAATTAGTTTTTTTTTCCACTTATATTTGATTTTGCATAATAAATTATTTTTAAAGTTCAAATTATTCCCGCAATGTGAGGACATTGCGGTGAACACCTCCCCGTCGAAAGCGATTTTACCTTGTGTTCGTCGTGCAAGCGAAAGCTTCACTTAGAATGCACTACGGTTACAGAAAAGTCGTAGAGAACATGGGCATGAGAAGAGAGGCATGGAAGGGCCAAACATGCAGGAACGGTGGAGATGTCCAAATTACAGCTGCAGCCAGCAATGTGGTAGTACCTATTCCTCAGACTACGCAAGAACAACCGTCAAAGAGAATGCGTGAACTCAGTAGCCCCGTAAACAGACTAACACCAGCTCAAATGACAACAACTCAGCTTTTATAGCGGAAATCCGTCTTCTGATAGGGGAATTTAAAGAAATTGTGGCAAGTTGCGATTTTCTAGCCGCTAAGTATGATGATCTCAACACTAACATGAGAAAACACAATAAAAGAACTAAATGAAATAAAAGAAACCAACAAAAGAAAATATGTCATAATAGAAAATTTTCAAACACAGAATAACACACTTGAACAACAATTGATCAAAAACAATATCAACATAAAAAATATTCCCCCTACCCCACAAGAAAACCTATTAGCGGTAGTGAAGGGAATAGGAAAAACGGTCGAATGTGAGATCAACGACACCGACATCACAGCCATATATCTATCGCACAAAAACAAAAATCCCCGAACGATCGACTATAGTTCCTACATCTGCATCCAGCATGAAGAAAATTCAATTGATAAAACAAAAACGCTCCACTCGCTCTATTAAACTAAAAGCGGTGGTGCAAAACACCAACAACATCACAATCGTAAACGCAGCTTTGCCCGATGCCACTGTTTACGTTAACAATCAGTTGACAAAACACAACATACACGTAATGTGGATGGCAAAGGAAAGAGCGAGACAGGAAAACTGGAGATTTGTGTGGGAAAGTGCGGGAAGAATACTGGCTAGAGGAAATGAGAATACGCAGCCGATTCTGATAAGTACTCTTGCCGATGTGGGCAAAATTACTCGCACTCAGTAACTGCATCGTGCGTAAACGAAACACAATTCATTTAATACCAAATGGACACAAATGAAGTAATGATAGATTTGAATTGTAGGGTTATAAGTGGATTTAGCGGCATCAATATAAATGAATTCAAAGAAAATGATTGTTGATATCTAAGTTTTAATGTAAGATCTTTGAGAAAGAACTGGAATGATTTCTGCCTTAACATAAGTCGCATCATCAATAAGTTAAAAATAATAGTTTTAGTTGAAACTAATAAAGGGTTTTCCAATAGGGACTTGACAACTTTGAATTTAATTTGTGAACGCATTAATCATCAAACTGTCACTGCCAATTTATTCAGTAAACTCAAAATTTGCATCGTGGTAAAGTACACGAACGAGCAACGTCTGCAAATTATAAAAATTTTCTACCGAAATTCGGAGTCGGTGACTGCAACTGTAAGAGCGTTAACTCCAATTTTCGGTCGTAATTCTCGCTCTAGTAGACAGGCAATAACAAGTTTAGTGCAAAAAATTGAGTCTACATATTCGTTGTGTGATGTTGCCGTGTCAGTGAGACAACGGGTTGGTCGAAGTGTCGAAAATATCGCTGCCGTTCAGGCGTCCGTAGCAAACGATCCAAATCACTCAATTCCATGGCATTCTCAAGAATTGCGCATCGCTCAGACCACATTATGTCGTATTTTGTGTAAAGATCTTGGTTTACACACATACAAGATCAAGCTGATTCAAGAATTGAAGCCGATGGACCATTTGAAGCGAAGTACGTTTTCCGATTGGGTTCTGGAGAAGATGCGCCAAGATGATGAATTTCATCGCAAAATCATCTTCAGTGACGAAGCTCATTTATTGGGCATTATTGGGTCATATTTTTTCGTCGACGATAACGATCGTCACGTTACTGTGAATGGCCATGATCATCTATTATTTTTGGCCCGAATTGAAAGATATGGACTTGGACGACATGTGGTTTCAACAGGATGATGCCACAAGCCACACAGCATACGCTACAATCGATTTATTGAAGATTAAGTATGGTGAGCGTATTATCTCAAGAAATGGGCCAGTCGATTGGCCGCCTCGTTCGTGCGACTTAACGCCGTTTGACTATTTTCTGTGCGGCTACGTTAAGTCATTGGTTTATGCCAACACGCCGACGACGTTGGAAGAACTCAGAGTCAACATTGAATGCGAAATAGCGGCCGTTTCGGCCGAAATGTGTGGCCGAGTCGTTGAAAATTGGGTCCAAAGAATCGACCGCTGCAAACGTTCCCGCAGTGGCCATATGAACGAAGTCGAGTTCCATTCTTAAATGTTTTGATTGTACTTCAAGCCGATAATAAAGTTTTTGAAATATCTCAAATGGTTTGCGTTTTATTTAAAAAAAAAAGTTGTCAAGTCCTTATTGGAAAACCCTATATATATATGATGCAGCGACAACTATGAAAAAAATAAAAAGGAAAAGAAAGTTTAGCCCATGGATCTGAATTAAGAGGAAAATGTAAAAAAAGGGACGAACTTTACAGAAAGTTAAAGAACACACGAATATTTTATTGTCAGTTTTTTCTTTAATAATCTAATTATTATTAAAAATATTGTATTATGTATTAATCTAAGCTTGTTTACCAAAAATTAATCATAAAATTATGAAAAGCAATCTTCTGCAGAAAAGCCTTTAAGACTTCGCAGAAATATCTACCCATTGTTAAATTTTTAATGAAATTAATGAAACGAAATAATAAATGAATGAATGAAAAGTAGAACCAAAGCATGCTTCAATCTGGCGAAAGAAAGATAGTGGCGCTTGATATTTCCAAGGCATTTGACATAGTTTGGCATCAGGCTCTTTTGTCGAAAATGCGTGCGTGCATGAGGGATCGATGACTTTCTTCTTCAATGGATTAGAACTACCTTTTGGAACGTTCAATTCAAGTTGTCTTTGATGGTTTCAAATCTAATATTCAGAAAATAAATGCTGGTGTGCCCTGGGCTCCGTTTTTTCTCTGACACTCTTTTTAATTTTTATTAATTTTTTCTGCTTAATTTCTGCTACTTCTAATCTAATATACTCCTTTGCTGACGATAGTACTCTCTGCTGCTCATACTCATTCCCGGGCTCACGTTTGCTCTTCGGCTGTAGAACGGCAACGCCAGATAACATTAAATTCTGATATTAGCAGTATAACGAATTGGGGAACTGTCTGCTGCCGTTAAAGCGAATTTTAAATACCTAGCCATTATCCATGAATGGCACTTGCATCATTGAAACCGAAAAATTTTCCATTCTCGTATCAATGACAACTTACGTTGGAATGACCACATATTCGATGTCAAAAAAAATGCTGCGAAATCTCAAGGTTTCCTTAAGCGCTGTAAGAAATATTTCACCTCTTCTGACCTAGCCATAATATATAAGGTGTTTATCGGCACGAAATTGGAGTACAATGCTCACATCTGGTCAAGTGCCCCTAAGACCACTTCACTTTGCATTTTCTAGATAGGATCCAAAATAGTGCGATACAACTGATAGGTGATGCCAATACGACACAGTCATTAGACACCCTTGGACACCGTCTCCTGTCTCACCTTGTTGCATCGCTATTTTCACCAACAGTGCTCCTCCGAAATTGCCAGTAGCATTCTGTCCGTTCAAACTTTTAACCGCAACTCCCGTCTCGGTATGAATGCTCATCAGTACACCCTCAAGCCTATCTTCGGACGTACTTTGAAATAACGTGATTCTCCCTAAGCCGTACATCTCGCTTATGGAATGCAATGCCGAGCTCTTTATTTCCTAGTCAGTATAACTTGCAAACATTTAAAACCAACGCACATCGGTATCTCTCTTTTTTCCCTCTCTAACTTCCTTTCGCTCGCACTATGTTCAAACACCTTAAGGGTACATACAATTCCTTGTGCGCGAGTTATATGCATATACAACAGCACAACCAAGGCAGACCATGACATGTTGTGGTAAACTGCATAGATTCAACCTCTCACAGTATGTTTGCCTGTGTGCCCAATTCATGCGAATATGTGTGCTTGGTGCATTGATGGGTACTGTGATGCGTCAGGTGCCAGTTGTTGTTAAGCGCAAATCAAGCACATATTCTCCTCTTATGCCCTACTATGACCTATACATTGGAGACAGCTCCCCTAGTGTTTCGTATGTGTATCACCTAGCGTGGGGTACATAATTGAAGTATTCTGAATCTATGAAGAGTTTTGTCATCTGTTGCCTAGTTATGAAAACTGCTGTCATGCTTCAGAGTACATTAGTGATACCCAACATACTTCAGCTCACATTTCGATTTAGTTTTATCATAGGTAGATCTGTAGATTAAATGCCTAATCGCATAGTTGTTCACCTAGGTGGGTGTCATTCTGCAGTTCATCGTTCTATCTTCTCTTTCATTTGTCGTCTAAGCAAAGCGGAGCTAGGATTACTCGAAAAAAACGTTATATCAAACCAAAGTAGGACCTAAGTCCTAGAGTCCCTTCCGTTTGTTGATAGGGTCTTGCAACTCAATAGCCTTGCTTACTCAGAGAAACAGAATTTTGCTAATGTTATTCTTCGCGTCAAGCGCTAGTGTTATTGCCAGATTTAATAGCGTAGCTCGTAGCTGCCTAAATGTTATATCTTTCCAGAAGTGCTTTCTATCGAGACGTCTACGTTGAAAGTTGTTTTCTTGTGACGACATGTCCATAGGTATTTAATTCGTTTTGGCATCATTGATAGTTAGACATATATTCACCCTTCCTGAAGCAAAACTAAGAAACGCGAAACCACGCTGCTATCTTCTGATTACCTATGTCGGCATAGTAGCATTTACGAATAATTAAACGCGCATTCACAGATTCTGCGGATACCGATCTGCAATTTATAGATTTTCTTCATTTATTTGGTTGAAGTGTTTAATCTAGGTATATGAAAGACGTATTAGGCTGTTAGGGATCCGTTTTCGATGTTCATATGATATAGACTTTGTATGCGATAGTTACTATTGTAGTTGGATTTTCTTTCTTTAGGATCGGACAAACGATGCTCAGAGTCTGCTTATCGGGCAAGTGTTACTCCGACAAATTTGAAAAGCTCTGCTGACGGAAGTCACAGCGTCGACTGAATTTCTGGTAAAAAAATCCTGAGATTGCTCTGCAGGTTTCGGTTTAGGGCCCTTTAGCCACGATACGTCCTTTTTCCTTTCGGTAAAATTTCCGAACCCCTTTCTTGCAGTGGTATCTTCCGTTCACTTCGATTTTACATTTTTTCAAAATCCTCTTCTTACTTTGTGGAAGTTGGTGATAGGACTTTCTTCTATGTTTTCTCACATAGTTAATGCTTGCATGGATTTCTTGTTGTCATCAAGTTATAGCCAAGCAGTGTGGACCTCTGGCAGTTAATGAGACGTTTTGCATTCCCACAAATTTTATGTGGTATAAAGCATTTAGAGAAATCATGTTCCAAACTGCTGAGCAGCGACTATGCCTAATGCAATACCTATATATATTTTAAGACGCATTTTTAAAAATGGTGACAGAAATTAAGAAGCTATCAACCGAATTGGGATAAAGCAAACATAGCAATTAGAGAATGAGAACTTTATAGCAGAGTCTAGACTTCTAAAAGTTTTACCCGGTATTAAGACTTCAGTGAACTTCAACGGATCTGTATGGACAACAAAGCTGAAGCGCTCTTAAAGTTTAAAGCGCAATAAAACAAAGTTGCCAAACTGTTGCGGTGAGAGCAGTTCAGAAATGAGTTGAAAAACTACAACCAAAGAGCTCACATTTTATATACCATACCATATATATAAAGACGTAATTAAATTTTCATGCAATACGTAGTTAGGAATAATTAACAGTCATTAAAGAATTTTATAAAAATGCCAGATTAAAAAACTAAAAAAATGTTTGTCATGGGCTTACATGTCTAGCCGTCTAGCATAAATAAGAAAAATTATTACTGATAGCGTTGAAGTTATTTTAAGTAAACAATCTATCATAAGGCATTATAATGGCATCCAATATTCACTTTGAAAGAAATTTGCGCGGCGATTGACCAGGAAACTGCTGACTGCTCTATAACTTGGATTGGGCCAGCAGCGCAATAATTAAGTTCGGAGCGTAGTGCTTGCCCTACCTCACAGTGGTGGCCCCGGTAAATGCATGATTAAATCTTTACAATCAAGGCTAAACCAGCATCAAGCCCTAACGGATGACAAGGATGACGCCAAAAGGAATATTTTCACAAGCTCCTCGATAAGACTTATAAGGGATATCTTAATATGGCGTTAAAAACGTGCTAGGTGATTTCAACCCCGGGATAGGAAGGATGAACATCTTTGGTATGATAAGCTTATCGACTCGCCGAGGTATGAATGCGTATATCTCAAAATCAGTGGCAATGCTGCCAATGTGCCATCAGGGCTGGCTGTGCTTCACCCGACTACCATCAATAAATCCCTGGTTTCATGAACATGAAGGATAGCACATGTACCTAAACAAGATGAGTACAAAGCGGCTCTGTAACGAAAGAAGAACTCAACGAGCCGAAGAGACGAGAAGAACATCGGCTTTTTGAGAAGAAGAGAAAGAGCTTGCACTCCAGGATTAATGTGCGGAAGTTTTACCAGGGGATAGAAAGAACATGCCAAGGCAAGAATACCCGTACAGAAGAAGAGGGAAACCTTGTAGTAGAGTCACGATTGCAACAACTTTTTCTGCGAAGAAGCTCTACATCCTGCCGTCAGGCAGAATAAACCATTTAAGATAGGCAATAAGGGCCAGCATTTCTGTCCACCAGACCAAAACGAAAGAACGTTAGCAATATCTGATATGAAGTCCTAAAAAACAGCTTGACCTGACGGCTTACCGAACGATGTGTTCAAAACTGCTCAACCAAACTGATTTTGTGGAGAGCATACACCAAACCATTTCTCAGATCTGATCAGAAGATTGCATGCATGTTCCTATCTGCCATATTGTGTTAACGTCTGAGACCCTTCGCCAACAACCTAATTACCTATCAGTACGGTTTGAGATCACAATCGACCAAATCTTCACACTCCTGAAAAGCAAATAACTAGTCTAAATCCATATCCACCATATTTTCATCGGTTTTAACGCCGGATATGACAGCATTTATACTCGTAGGTACAAGCTATATAGAGTTATGCATGTCTAGTTTTGGCACTCCTGCCGAAGTCATCCATTTGTGCAGAATAACGATTGAGATTGTTCGCTGCTCTATCAAGGTCGATAATGATTTAACCAAGACCTTTAATGTAAAAAAAGGTTTTTAACAAGGCGATATTCACAAGTGAACACTGGAGGCAAAATCTTTCAAAAGTCTGTGCAACTACTAGCGTAAGTCGATGATATTGATATATCATCGATCGATTTATTTATTTATTATTAATTTATATTAAAGTATAATTTTAATTTATTTTATTTATTTATATAATATTAATTTATTAAATTTATATAATTTTTATAATATTATATTGATATATCATCGATGGGCGAGCTCAGCAGGCTGTCACCGGTGCGTTCGCTAGTATTGAAACTGAAGCTGCCAAAATGAGTTTACCGGTAAATTAGGACAAAATCAAATAAATGCTGTCAACAAGAAAGGACGCACAACATCGACAAATTAGACGAAGTATACGAGGTGTATACTTATACGAAATATACGTCGACCTAGTCAGAAAACTGCTCATCAGTCACTTGAGATGGCTAGGACATGTAGAGAGAGTGAAGTGTAGAGGACAGCAATGCTCCACAGCAAACAGAATGTTCGAGTCTAACCCGGAGGGTCAATACTGTAGAGGAATATCTCACCTTAAGTGGCGCGCAAGTAGAAAAAGACCTTAATCGAATTGGAGTGCGCAACTGGAGGCAGTTAGCAAATGATCGGGCTAACTGGTTCAGGGTTCGGGCCCAGGTTCACCCCAAATTTTGGCGCCGACTAAATAAGTAAGCAACCCTAAAGCATTACCTTTTTCATTAAATTTTTGTGTATCCTCATTAAAAGAAGATCTTGCCTCAGAAATGAAGTCCACTACTCCCTTCCAATATTGGAAGATTTTTGGGTTAGCAAACCATTTTCCACATGTAACTAATACCATTCACATAATCAAATAATGGTTGGGGTCGGTTTTCAATATCCAGCCTTGCATCTGTTGTTTTTAATTAGAGAAACTCTCATTTTTGGTTTCGAAATTAAATTTGAAATTTTCCCACACTCAAGTTATTAACAATAAACATTCCAAGGAACTTTTTGTTAGGAGAAATCACCCTTTTCGATCTCCTTTTTTTAATTTAAGCTTTAATTAATTCTTCAATTAGCTATTTCTCCCTGCTAATGAGATTACGGCAATTGCCTGGCCAATTCAATAAGCTCAGAATTGTAATGTCTCAAAATTCGACCATAATCTCCCTTCTACACCTATAACCACCGCCGCTGACTGTCGCTGTCGACCGTGCGTTGGCCACCGACCACCGACCGCCCGCCGTCATCACCGTTCATTGGTTTAACTAAAACACAAAATGTAATTAAGGGCAAGAACAATACAGAATACAGCCATCATCCCAAAGCCCCCCGTTTACACCCTGGAAAATATGTAAAATTTGATTGTTTACCTCGTCGCTATTGTGCCATCAGAGGCGAGGTTAAAACAGTTAATTCACCCCTTCAATGTCGGCAATCTCGAAAGGGTGCGGACATTTTAATAACACCTTCATTAGGGGTGCTTTTGTGAACGCTGTTTAAATTATTTGACGTCTAAATAATGGTGTTTAAAAAATCTTAAAGTATCCGAAAATATCCTTTTCCACCATCCGAAGATACAAAATATAGGTATTAAGTTCAAATGAATGTTCCCATCCTTCCTATCAATATTGGGGACGGGGATTTGACGATGGATTGGAGCAGTCGAGCAAACGAATGTTCATATCTACCGGTCCCAGTGCAAATAATTTTGGGAAACCACGATAATTTTCCATAGCGAATCGCCTTAATTCTGTTGGAAAACCACACAACGAAATTGGCACACGTTAATAACATTTTCAAAAGTACCGCAGGTTAAATGTTTGCCTTCATCGATAGTGGTTTCAAACAGGACATTGAGTAAAAGTTTTTTATGTACCCGTCACCATATTTTGCGGCATGTGCAATCGGATATTTGGTTCGAGCTGCGTTCATTTTATAAGCTTTCAAAAGTGCATTCATATCATGTGTCTGTAACTAACAAGTGGTGAATAGAGTTACGAATAAATAGCAACTTGCACTGGCACGGATACATTGACTAGTACGAGTATCTGCAAATTTTAGTACAATACAACGAGTACTTGTACGAGTTCTCATACCTCAAATGCTCCATCGTGCTCGCAAACTTGAAAGTGGATGCATTTTGAGTTGTTCAAAAACCACTAGAGAGTATGAAACTAATTTAACTGCGCAATACGAATGTTTTCCAATGGAGGGGCAACAAAGTTTGAATTAGATTGAAATTTACGCCAAACTAGGGCGAATTAGTGTGGTTGAAAAGTTCAACGCGGAGGAATGGTATTCAGTTCGGGAGGGGGTCTTGTTTCGTTTATTTTTTGTTTGGTGGAATTGTGGCACTGCAATGGAGATCTAGAGAAATTGCTGTTGAAACTTTCTAGAAATGTGAATAAATTGTTCTCATTGAATAGGGTGCAAATGACTGCTTAAAGTCATTTTGAGCTCATAAGCATCATCATCGGTTTCTAAAAGAAATATTATAGTTATGAGAACGGAGAATACTTGAAAATTTACATGTACTTCACGAATATAACTTCCATATTGTAATCAACTTGTTTTGAGATTTCGTTGTGTATTGAGGAAGTACTTTGTGAAAGCTGGTTTGTTTTGAGAGGATAAGATGCTGCCAATCGCATCGGGGAATTCCGCTTGACTCTTATTTGTGTGCGTTGGTATAAAAGAGTATAAATGCTTAGTATGACTTAGTATCACTTGCGCGCGAAGCGAATACACGTGACTCTCGGATAAAAATGCTGAGATGTGATTGAATTTTAATGTACAAATTTTAAAATTGTTATCTCAAAATGTAATTAAGACTCCTTCCAGAAATCGAGCAGGTGTTCTTCTGAACATAACACTCCGCCGATTGTAGAGGGATATTCAAAATCGATTTGGACAATTAGGCTTATGCTTTAAGTGGTCCATACGGAAAGTCCAATTTTGAATCACTTTTTTGAGCATATTGGCTGGTGTCTCGTTAATAACACATGTAATGTTTTCTTCCAACCGGTCCAAAACGAGAGATAAATTTCTAACCGAACTCATTTCTCAATTGGTCCATCGATTCGCATGCTGTGTGGCATGTAGCACCGTCTTGCTGAAACCACATGTCGACCAGCATCAGATCGTGCATTTGGGGAAAAAAAAGTTCGAAATCATTCCACGATAGCGGGCGCCATTAACCGTAACGTTGTTCTTATGGTCATTTTTGAAAAAATACGGACCAATATTTCCGCCGGACCATAAACCGCACCAAACAGTACATTTTTCCGGGTGTGTTGGCAGCTCTTGTATTGCTCATCGAACCAATTCGGGCAGTTTTGTTTATTAATATACCCATTCAACTATAAATGAGCGTCGTCGCTGAAGAGAATTTTTCGACAAAAAAGCGGATCTTCGTCCAGCTTTTCTAACGCCCACTCACCGAAAATTCGACACTAATAGTCCTCGCAGCTAAGCTCATTAATTTTATGACTAACATGTAATTTAAATTATGTGCTAATAAAAGGTAATAATAATAATAATAAAAAATCGACACTGTGATAGGTCGTTCGGCTACAGTTCTTACACGAGCTGTATTTTATAAGGTTTTAGATCATGATCCTTGCGTAGAATCTTCCACGTAATCGAGTAACCCAATCCCAATTAATGCGAACGGAAACGAGTGGACAAATCACTGACATTATTAACAATGCCGGATACAATAGCAATATCTTCCTCTGTACGCACTCTATGCATATGGGTAGGTGGCTTGATCTTTAATAGCGTGAAATTCGTACAAAATTTGCTTCAAGTCGATTATGACGACAGTGAAATGGTCGAAGTGCGCGAAAAACATTTTTCACAGAGCACGAATTTTGATAGTCTGTTCCGACGACCTTGCCAACATGTTTCTAGGGATCGCTATGAGATTGAGGTTTGTAAATTTTGTATAGTTCGTCTGCAGAAAATTAACATTGTTCGATTCATCCAAGAAGGCAATGGAACAATTAGACTTAACTACATTTTCCAGTCAAACTTTTTGGCACAGATATCTGGATCATAACAGAGTAGATGAAAAGATATAATTGATCTAATTCTCAATCCGAAGATTAATTCCGTTTTAGGAGTTAACGTTTCTCTATTCTTGCGACTTTTTCAACAAGGATGCAGCTTCAGATATGGTGAGTGTCTCTCATCCACGATAACGAAAAGCCTGGTTCCCAGAAGAAAAATGAATGAGCATGAGAAGTGCGTGGTCGAGGAAATAGAGTGCTTACATTAAGAGATGATATTAGAAAATATATTATCAAAGGGTGAAAAGAACTTGTTAAGGCTACAAAGTCCAAACCGGAGCGAAAATATGTAAAGACCTCTGTGATCTGCGTTTTTGTAGACAATATACTAGCGACGATGCTGAAAATTCGGTTATTACGCAGTAAGAGCTGGTTAACTTGGACAATAACAACGAAGGCTACTGTCCATAGACCTGGATGAATAAAATAAGACTATATCCAAACTGAAGTCAAATAAAGCTGCTATAGCCCGGCCCACTCGCCGAGTTGTTTAAATCAGCCTGAGCATATACCTACTTTTCTGCAAAAAAATTCGAACAAAAGTATTCCTGATGAATGGAAACTTGGCATTGGTTGCCTAAACTAAAGAAAGAAGGGTCTTGTAAAGTGCGCCATCTTATTTAGGTGGCGCTACAGATCAGAGTGAACCTGGACCTCACTTAAGAAGGCTCGCCTGTTAGCTCGGTCTCTAGCTAATTGTGTTCAATTGCTCACTACAAGTCGGTTGATGAAAACAGGATCGAATATTGTACCATAAGCCATAAAGTAGGACTGGGATGATCGAGGTCTTATATATAGCCGCCTTGGTTTTTTAAGATAGGACTTTACTAGTCAGTTGCCTTATTAGCCCAAAGAAATACTCGTAGTGATTGGCAAGAGTGATTCTTCGTTTTATTCCTGCTGAGGCATTATTGGCCGAATTTATAGCAGAGAAAAGGTAGACAAAGTCCTTTTCTACTTCGAAATTAATCGTATAGCTGTCGACTATGATGCTCTGTCCAATTCGTCGATATTGTATTTCCATTCTTGTTGAGAGCATATTTTTTGTTTTGCCCTCATTTCGGCAGTTTTCGTTTTAAAACTGAGTTCTCTTAACTATGTCGATATCATCGGCGTACGCTAGCAGTTGCACTGACTTTTGAAAGATTGTGCCTCCAGTGTTTACTTGTGAGTTCCGCTCAATTCTTTCAAATGTGATGTTAAAGAAATCACATGACAGAGCATCGCCTTGTCTAAAACCTTTCCTAACATCAAAGGTATCAGTTGAGTTATAACCGACTTTTGGTCGACTAAAACCGCAATGGTCGCTGTCATACACGAATGTGCGCAGACAGTTTAGCACCAGTGCATTGTTTTTTGCCTTTATCGGACACCAGTTTAGACGCGGCATGTGAGATATCATGTCCCGCCTTAAAACCGAATTGATTATCCGGAACTATATGTTTGTCCTCAACCCACCTAGTCAGAGCTCTATTGATTACCTTTTCAAAAACCTCACTGATATTCGGAAGGAGACTTATCGACCGGAAATTCGCCGGATTGGATTCTTTCCCTTTTTGGGGATAGGTTTAACCACCGCCGTTTTCCAATGCGCTGGATAATGTGCATTATTCATTGCATTATTAAACAGGGTGGTGTAAATGTTCACCGCTTCTAGAGGAAGATGTCGAAGCACGATGTTCGGAATACCATCGGTCCCCACTGATTTCTTAACTCTGATTGTGTCGAAGATCTCATAGAGTCCTTCCTTCGAAATGAATAGGGGGTAGGTCACCCTCTCTGGCAATTACATTATTTGCCATATTTTCGTCGCTAAACCGGGTGAAACCAGAGCCTTCGGATCGCCAATTCTCTATTTCATTTCGAATGTAGCAGTTGTGCACCAAGACGCGATTGTCCAGGTCATAATTAGGGCCAATGGTGCCAGTGGCCTTGTATAATTCCTGGAAAGTCGCCCCTATGGCCTCAACTTTCTCCTCGATCACAAAGAAGTCGTCATCATCAGCGGCCTCATTTGGATCAATACCTGCTATTGTCAGTAACCGTTCGTTGTCTGTTGTCCGGGCTATATTAAGACACTGAAGGTCGTTTTGATTTCTTCTCCGAAATAGTTTATTTATTTGCGGAAACCTATTCGGGTTGCTGGTGTTTACAGCCCGAACCTTGTTGTTCCAATACAAACTTACAGAAATTCTGTAATTTTCATTTATTAGCGTTTGGATATTTTTAATCGACGACTTCAGTGTCCTAATCTCCGGGTCTTGTCGGTCAGTTAACTGTCTGTACAAGTTTTTAAGTCTTGTCAGAAGTCTACTTTTCTGTCGGTGCAGTGCGTCAATAGTAGGATTGCGGAACAGGTCTTCGTTAGTCGTACGTCGATACTGCGGTATTGTAGTGTACATAGTTTGTTTAATTGTCTCGTCCATTTGATTTAGGTAATTGTCGATATCCTCGTTTGACAAATTCCTATTGGATGGTGGGTGGAGCGTGTTGGAGGAGAGCGCTCTGTTCAATGTTTCAGAGAAGCATGTCCATCGAGACTTACTGTAGTTGTAAGAATATCTTTGGACAAACTCCTCCAATTCCGCAATTTCGTTGGGAACTGTAATTTTGGTGCTAAAACCGCAATGGTCGCTGTCATACACGAATGTGCGCAGACAGTTTAATGTTTGTAAATTCGAACCTGTCAGTCGTATACGTTCATCGTACAGCAGTAGATCCAAATAAGACCCGCCTCTGGGAAACGACGGGTTATTCGTCGCTTTAAGACCGAGTCTGTACATGACATCGTGCTGACCCCACCAATCGAGTAGTAGGTTCCCTCTAGTATTTGGCAAATTATTTCCCCAATCTCTGTGTCTAGCGTTGAAATCCCCGCCGATTATAAAATAATTCTCCCCCGATTCCAGCCTCAGAAGTCGAAAAAGCGTGTCGAGCTCTGTGATGAATAGGGTGGATTGTGAAGCCTCAGGTGCATAAACAGAGGCCAAGTACAGCCGCTTTCCACTGCGGAGCGGGATGTAAACGACGACTGCCTCCAACACCCAGAACCCGCGCAACACTCCCTTGTACACTCTGTGAAATTTTATACCTTCTTTAATGAAGATCGCGACACCGCCTCCACGTTTGGATCTGGGCCGGTTTCTTCTTCTAACAATATAATTATTGTACTCCAGTTTGTGCTTATCGGTTAGCTTGGTTTCGCTAGCGAAAAGCACATCAGGAGTTTGGTCTTGTAGCAATTTAAACATCGCGGCTCTTCGTTCGATCCTAATCAGTGAATTAACATTCACCGCAAAGGACCTTCAAAGTTTGCTCCACCATGTGCGTACCCATTTCGTCATGTGTTGCGTTAGGCCAGGCAGCAGCGCGTAGATCTGGTCCACCCGCTTGGCCTGTTCTTGTACTTTCTGCTGCAACTGAGCCATCTGCACTTGGGTTGCGAGCAAGATGGCTAGCATGTTAGGTGCAGCTTCCGTTGTTCTCGGCATTG
The DNA here is from genome assembly GCA_949129095.1 of Volucella bombylans. NCBI lineage: Eukaryota > Metazoa > Arthropoda > Insecta > Diptera > Syrphidae > Volucella > Volucella bombylans. The sequence continues at coordinate 121,975,965 of OX422140.1, read as the reverse complement.
GCGCCGGAGAAGCAACAGTCGCTTGCTGTACCGTAGCCCCCCTACCTGACGCCATTTGGGCGTAGGAAATTTGAGACGTGACGGCTGGTGTTTGAAACCTAACAGGTGAACGTTTGACCTCCACCTTCCGCTGCCAAGCCAGTTTTGCTTTTTTAATGTCGGCGAACTTAGGACAACCCCGATAGTTTGCAGTGTGTCCCACGTTCCCACATAACACGCACGAGAGCTGCGACCTATCGGATGCTCCGTCAACACCCAGAGCACACTCTTCGGAACTGTGGTTCTTAGCGCACTTCACGCATCGAGGCTGCATTTGGCAGTTCGACGCGGCGTGCCCGAACCTCTGGCAGCGAACGCATTGTATAACGCCATCGCTCCTTTTTAATCTTTCCCAGTGAACCACCTGGTAGTCTACTCCTTAGACTATCCAGACGGCTTTCGGGACTGAGCTGCACCAGGAAGAACAGCAGACTCCGTTTCTCCCGCCTGGCTCTAGCTGTGGTAAATGGCTTTACCCCTACAAACTCGAGTCCCTCGCACTCCTTCTCTTTGAGCAGTGCCAGGATCTCCTCAGGATCAGAAGACGGTTCCAACCCTTTCAGCAGCATCGATTGCCGCTTTTCACACTTCGGTGTGAATGAGTAGTGCTCCGTCGTCGTTTCTTTTAGGAGCTCTTTAACTTTCGCGTAGCCCTCTACTGTATTACAGTGGATGGCATGTCGATCGTTCCCCAATCGCTTAATATTAAAATTGTTCCCAATGACCAACTTACACAGGTCCTTGGTTGCACTTACCTCTAATTTATAGGTATTAATAGGAGGTACCTTCTCCTTCTTCTTCTGCTGCTGTTGTTGTTGTTGCTGGTGTTGTTGTTGTTGTTGTTGGTGTTGTTGTTGTTGTTGCTGCTACTTTTTTTTAAGCTGCTGTGGTTTCAGCTGTTGTTTTTGCAGCTGTTGCTGTATCTGCTGCTGCTATTGTCTCTGCTGCTGCTGGATTTGTTGTTGGGAGCTCGCCACTTCCAATTGCTCCCTCTGCCTGCGTGCTGTTTATTTTTGTTTAATATCAAGCATTTTTTCGTTCAGCATTTATATGCTGCTATTAATTTCATTTATCTCTTCATCCTCATCTTCCGATTCGGATGCGGCTAGAGAGGCAACGTTGTTATTGCCCCCCTTCATAGTTGACCTTATCAGCCGTTAAGACGGCATTTGTTCTCTTTTTTGTGAGAATAGGAGGGGTTTTCAGACTCCCCCTCCTTTTAACGGCTTTCGCCACAGCACCGGCAACACTATTTTTGCCTTTTCCCACTTCCGTTATGGGAAGAGCGGAGCACTCTCCACCATCCATCACGTTATTTTTTTTTTGTACACACTTTAATTTCTCTTATTAAATTTGTCTGTTTAATAAATTAAATAAGAAAAGAAAAACCCATTCGCAGGGGCTGGGAAGCGAACCCACAACCCCGAGCTTTGTCGCCCGGGTTTTTGCCACTTAGGCTACCGAACACTCGATAAATTATTGAGTAAAAGTATACTCCTTTTTGTTTTTTTCTTTCACACTGTGAAGCCGAACACGAAATGAGTCCTTGACTGTAATCTAAGACTGGTGCACTTCAAAAAAAAAATGCTTGGTTCTCACTCTATAATTACTGATTCTCTTTGTATTCCAGTATACTAATGGCAGCCTTGCTTTACCTATTCTGATGTTAACAAATAATTTGGTACCACCACCAGACGAGACCATTCTTCCCAGGTAGAGAAATCCGTCAACACTCGACTGACTTTCCAGCAATCCTGAGCTGGACTTTGGTATTGGAAGTGTTAAGCCGTTTGTTTCGGCTCAGCTTGTTTTTGGCCCCAAAATATTTGCATGCTCTTGTCGTTTTACGTCATAAATCATTGCTAGTCTCAACACGCCTATGATAATAACAAGAAATGAAATAGCAATGGCGAAAGAAAGTATTCGGGTTACACTGCCAACTTCGAGCTCGTTTGATTGTTACTGTTGTGTAGAACATGACACGTGCTTCCAGCGCAGGGACTACATTCAAACCCTTGAAGGCTCTCTCAAAATGTCTGCGAGGGTCTGAACTACTGTTCGGCGATGATCCTTAATGTGTAGGAGGCCGTGGTTGAAGTGGTAGTGTATTGATTCCAAATCGGACGGTTCAGGGTTCGATACTAGCCGCGTCCGAAAGACATTCTTTTTTTCCACGCAACTAAATTCACGTAAGATGAGAGGTTGCCTAGAATACAAAAACAATTCCAATTACACTAATAATTTAGTTTCCCCATTAAATGTTGTGTGCCACCCATGGAGTGAAATAACCACTGAGCCTAAAAATCTTTCTTTTTCCAATTTTCTCTTAATCAAACCGTCTTGCACACTGTGCTCAATAGGCCTTCAGAGTTTGGTTCGGTCTGATATTGTCCTGCAAGCTTGGTCTTTCCTCGTGTTCTTTTCAGGCTAATATGGTTCAACGTCATTGTTTGCCTGTTCTTTCACTTCTTTATGGTTGCAGTGTTTACATTTAATTCCGCATGGTTGACGATAGAGAGCATAAGCATTTGAGTGGAGATTTCCTTTGTGGTGTTGTACTCGTATTCAAAGTCGTATCCTTGGAGTTGCTGGGTTCTTAAATTGTAGTAGACATATTAGCGTAGTCTGTGTCAAGAATTAACTTTTGTCCATAGAGGTACTTATAGAAATGCTTCGTTGTCAGAATTAAAGCCAGAAGCTCCGAGTTACAGAGTAGTTCCATTCAGTACCGGAGAGTAACGTTTGCGTCCACGATGAACATTTTTCCGGGTTTGGGGTAACCCATGATGGGGTTACAGCTGCCACTTGAGTTCTTGGAATGTTTTTTCTCACTCTCCATATCACCTGAACTGCAGGCCTTTTTCCGTAAGTTGATACAGACTCTTCACAATACCAGCAAAGTCCTTTATGAACTTCCCTTGGTACGTGGCAAGGCCCAAGAAGCTTCTCAGTTGGTGCGATTGGCCCGTTTTGGTGCCTGGTGTCTGTGTGATGGCATATCCATCATACCCCTCCCTAACATAACCTAATACCTACTTGAGTGTAAAGTTCTTAAAAAAAAAAATGTAATCGATGATGGAGCATCCAATCATTGGCTCAATTTACCAAATTAAAAATGATTAGAATTGTCCCCATTATTAGTTTAGCACGTATATACCATAGAAAGCACGTATATTTCCCTCTGAGGGAACTGCCTTGTTTTTCCTTAGATCTCTGATGACTGTCGAAATTTCAGTCCTGGACCAGTTTCAAATCCGGTATTTGTTTCTGTAGAAGGGTCGCCTGACATTGGGATCTTAGCGATTTAACGATTTAGCACTGTTTCCTCCATCTGCTGGGTAGTTCCTTATTGACGTTATTGGGCTTTTATTTTGTTTAATATTATACGAGTAGTTTAGAGCTCAAGTCACCAGAAGGTTACTTAATGATACTTAAAATAGTCCTACTGTCGCATCTGTTTGTTGCTTCTTCAGCACTGGTGTGGTAGAAGACGGACTTGCACTTGTCTTCAAATGCGCTGCACTTCCAAACAGAAGAGTTTTCTTATTCGACTTGTTGGTTAGCCTTCTAGGATCTGGCCTCCTAGGCTGATTTCATAAAGATGAGAGCCCTTAAATAATATTGGCTATATGAGCTACTTACATATTCTATATAGCCAATGGTCAATGGAGCTAAAATGTGTGTTTTTTTTTAATTTTTTCGAAATCACGAATGCAATGGCAATACGTTTTTAGTAAAATGAAGATGTGTGTACACAGCCAACTTTGAATATTGATGACACTTCTTTCTTCCGATCTTAGTTCGGGGAAATTTTAGGTTTCCACAAACCAATATTGAAAAAAGGTTTTGAGGGAAACCATCTAAAGCTTACCCATATATCAAAGCCGGCTTCGCAAAATAGCGATTATCCTCTACATCGAAATATGAACTCAATTTATCTTCGTAAACGACAAAGTATTTCGAAAACTTCAATCGAGCACGTGTGTCCTATACAAAGACTAGGCGACGATATCCATGTGTTGACAACTATGTACATACACACAAGGATATCTGAGAGACTGCGTTTCAGATAATTTTTATCTACGCAATAAATAAAAAGAAAACAATATTTTTTTCATTTTACTTTGGCGAAAAAGCCAAACCATCTCCTATCAGCACGTCCCGATTGCTTTGAAATAGGAAACCGATTCTAGCGTGTTTTGCAAACAACTACATAACAGGAAAAAAAATATCTAAAATAAGAAAAATTGCCACCGTGGTGGTGGGATGATGACAGTGGTAGGTAGTGATGATGATGTTAATGGCATTGAAGTGGGTGGCAATAATTCATTGAGCAGCCGATTGAATTGGAAAAATCGGGATTTCCACATCCACGTCGTCCTAGAAAACGAAAAGTGGATACGAGTATATCATCGAATTGAATATTTCACGTACGCCACATTAACATATTCGATATCGCCGTCGTTTGCAGGATTTGCTATTTGCTTTTATTGCCTGTGAGTGAAAGAGCTAAGAGATTGATAGGAACTGCATCCGCTTTTAGATGTCAGTTAGACGATGGGGAAATCAACTGACCATTACATTAAAACTGAAGGATTAAAATTGTAAAATTATGAAAATTGTAATGATAAAGTTAATACAGTGAATGAGGCCAATAAAACGAATAAATCTATTCCTAAATCGCCAATTGAATAAAGGATTTCGTAATTATGTGATTATTTACTTATGAGCTGGGCTCTGATGAGGATTTGAATTTTTTTGTTTTAAGGGAATAAGGGGTAGACATTTTAAGTTTAATTAGCTTTTTAAACAACGCTTGGTTTTATTACTATCGTCGATGAGACAGGACTAGCTCTACACATAACGTCGTCAGCACACAGGCGTGTAATTGTTGCCGGAAATTTGAAGGCTGGTGAGTGCAAATGGTATATAATTTTAGATCCCCGATATAGGGATGCTTGGGCTGTTGCTTGTCAGGATGAATAGATCTCCCATCCATTGTCTGGCTTATTTTAATTGATTGGCAAGTTCACTCTTTCCACTGGAAATAGAAGAGCGATCCATCATATCCAAATCTATAGAGATATTATCACTACCCACGGTGTCCGATCATGGCATTTCTATCATGTTGCCTCGAACGAGATCAGCTTATGGGCCAATTTCTATTTTATATTTTTTTATTAACCCTACCACAGTGCTAAAAATTTTGCCCTACATTGTAATTACTACAATTTTGCCTTCCTGGTTACGCTGGCCTTTCGCCGGTTTGCTATTCGGGTAAGTTAAACCCTTTCCTCCATCTTATTAGAAAGAATGTTGACAAATTTCTAAATAACAGTGTGAGCTTCATTCGAAGATGTTCGAGAGCTGCGTATTGTTCGGATTACACAGACCTACATGGTCTTGTTTTTCTGAAAGATGACGATATGCAGAAGTGCTGTATGCATCTGTGAAGTCTGTTTATCTCACTTCAACTCTAATTTACCATATTTTACAGACTTTCGGCTACTTATTGGAACAATTGGATCGTGCGAGGCTTAAGTGGTAGTGTACTGACATCCAAATCGACGGTTTTTCAATTCCAACCGCGTCTGAAAGGCTTTCTTTTTTTCAGGCAACTAAAATATCTTACGGTGGGTGGTTGCCAAGAATACAACAACAAGCTCAATCACACTAATAATTTAGTCACCCCATTAAATGTTGGATGCCACCAATCAATGGAGCGAAATACCTACTGGTACATTAGATACCATAAGAAAAATGACGTTGCACGAGAATATAAGTAAAAATATTTACTTACTGGTACTTAAGGTACTGTACGTGCTGAAGTAGTTTTTTTTCTTATTTTTATAATTTGCGAGTGCTCAAGGGATTTGAGTATCCTTAAAATGTTTACACACAACGCGGACGAAGGAAAATTAAGGAGGAAAGAAAGAGAGATACCGATGAAAGCTGGTTTTAAATTTTTGAAGGTTATAATGACTAGGAAATAAAGAGTCATTTTAGGGTACGTCATAAAGTGGGCTTGAGGGTGTACTGACGACATCGTGACTCCAATAGGCAAAACCTTTAACCTGGAAATTAATGAGAGTGATATCGAAGAAATCTCTATGTTCACAGATAAAAGAATAGAGAATTAAAAAATCCCTCGGTTTGTTTTACAAGACAGCTAACAAAAATTGCGATCACAGAAAAGACGAAAACCAATAGCACATTACCGTACGAGGAAATACTCCTACGTATGTAAAAATGTAAACAGAGAGACAAACACTGTATACGCTAAACAAAACATGTATGTCATATTAATTGTGAGTTATCAGCACATTTCAAAAACTTACTCTGGTTAACCAAAACGAAAGCAAAAAGGGATAACTGGAAGTATGTGTGGATGAGATTCAATTATTCAACTGTTGAAAAAGTTGTTTAAAACAAGAATTTTTGTTTAGAACAGTCGCGACGGAAGGTAGCGGCTTAATGTATGAGCATAAGTATGCGTATTACGAGTATGAATGTGCTACAATAACCAAACGATTCAAAGAAGTCAACACTGATACAAATGACGTAAATCAACCTAATGTGAGCAGATACTTTTCGTTGTTAGCATCAAAAGGATTTACAAACAATATTAAATCGATTACGCGTTTCGACTTATCCCGAAACATAAAAACATTAATTGAGCACTGTTTAATTCGCACTAAGTACATGTATATTATATCCGCCGTAGTATAACTAGATAGCTCTGACCACTTTGGTATATATTGTGCAACTATAACATCTAACGAAAAACAAGAAAGAAACGCTCCTGAAATGTGCAGTTATATTAGTAGTTATAAGTTGTCACGGCAAAATGAACAGCTTAGCTAGCAACAGTCTATTGATCTCATAGACGTAAACGATTCCTACAATATCTTTAGAGAATGTTTTAATAGAATGGTAAAATTAACGACGTACTTTAGAAAAAACAAAAAAGATCTAATGAACATAATTGGATAATCACAGAACTAAGGAATGCATGTCTAGAAATTGATCGTTTATATAGGAGAATATAAAACTAATAGAAGAAACCAAGTTTATGAAAAAGGATATAAAGTGTTCCGCAACCACATAAATAAAAAGATACATAGCACTAAAATCAATTATTTCAAGCAACTATTTTTAAATGCAAAAAAAATCCAAAGGAGTCATGGAAAATTATCAATTCAATACTTGGCAAAAAATTCACTAATCTGGATTATCTACTACTCGTATATTGGATAAAAACTATGATACAAACGAGTCTGACAATATGTCAAATCATTTTACACAACAATTTTCTTTAGGCATAATAAATACTATCCATATAATACGAACAGAAATCTTACTCGTGTCCATCTAGCAGTGTTCAACGACCAATGTACTAGTATATGAATGAAGTCAGTACTGAGTAAGTACAAAAATTCTTAATTTAATTAAAGGCAACAAATCAGCAGGTGAATATGGTATACGACCAAAGGACTTAAGAAATAATGCTGAGATTCTGGCTCCGGGTTTAGCAAAACTTATGAACTTGAGTCTGGAATAGTCAAAGGTCCCCGTAAGACTAAAAATATCCGTCTTTCGACCGATATAACAGGAAGGAGAAGGTGTGAAAAACGATATCGAGAAATACCGTCCGATTTAAATTTTATCGTTAACGGATAAAGTCTCCGAAGAGGTGGTATCCAAAAGACTTAATGAATACTTAGAAAAGTATAATATATTGTCGAAAAATCATTTCGACTTCAGACGGAAGAAACGTATATATATCGGTTTATCGGTAATTTCTCAAACCAAATAAATCAAAATCAAGAAAAAGCACGTAGCACAATCGTGTGTTTTATCGATTTTAAGAAAGCCTTTGACACGCTATGCCATAACAATATTCTAAAGCAGATGGAAAAAAACTGGTATAAGAAGGACGACTTTTGTCATATACATATAAATATAAAGTCAAAATTAAACAAAGCCTAAGCGAAGCAAGATTTTCAAAATATGGAGTTTCACAAAGATCCAAATTAGGACCGCTAATATTTATTATATACATGAACGATATGATTGCATGTCTTAACAAAGGCAGATTTTAAGCATACACGGTCATTATCGTTAGCCACAAGGACATTGAAGCAGCTGACAGAAGGAGTTTGATGTAGTCACAACATGATATCACGGCAATGGCCATATCATAAATGCAAAAAAAAGTAAAGTAATTCACATACGTCCTCCACACATCCTATTTAATATTTTCAATAAAAATGCATGTTATGATTGTTTTAATAAGGTTAATACTTTAATAGTTATCCTGGCGTGGGGCAACACGCCGCAGCTCCAACGGCTAAACTCATTGCATGCCAGCATGCAAAAAATGGTCAAGAAGTCATAACAACTTCGTGGTAATGACATAAGACAATTCCTCACAATAGAACAACTGTATACGATGTAAATATTATCAACCTCCAAGCTACCAACAAAACAAGCAGCTACGAGTAAGTAACACACGCAGACGACAACAAAACAAGGTTTTGGTCTCAAAATTCTAGAACGAATATGGACGTAGAAAGTATGCTGTTGCTGTTCCGGCAATATTTAACGAGCTTAAAACAAGTTTAAATAACCTTCCGAAACCAATCTTCTTAAAAAATGTTCTTGAATTCGAATGTACTCGTACAATATTATGAACAATATAATTATAAATAAAGACCAATCTTCTACAGACAAGCTTATTGGCTTTGCAGATAATACAATATAAATATCAACCTTTTAGAACAAATAAAAATTCAATTAAATTCAATTATGGTTGAAAGTTTGAAAGGGTGGTATATCACTGGAGATTTCTATGTAGCACTGGTGGTGGAAATAGCGATAAAAGAGAGTGAAACAAGATTACATCTATGATATTAGTATCACCTACTGGCTGAGTAGAAAAATAGCAGACAGCATTGTATTCTACTTTGTTAGAGGTTCCCTAAATAGTTATGCTATTAATATCGGAATTTAATGAGCTTAATATACGCTACCGTTTCCTTTCAGGAGCGTGAGTCCGGGAACGAATGTGAAAAGCAGAAAGTACTGTCGTGAGCAAGGAAATGTATTGGATTAGAAGTAACAGACAGGGGATCGTTGATGAAAGTTAAAAAGAGTATTGGAGACTGAATGGAGCCTTGGGGCACACCGGCATTTTTTTCGTGGATATCAGACTTGAAACCATCCAATACAACTTGAATTGTACGTTGCGAAAGGTAGTTTCTAATCCGTTGAATGAGAGATTCAACGATCACAAATGCACGCATTTTGGAGAAAAGAGCCAGACTCTGTCAAATCCCTTAGAAATATCAAATACAACTATCATGCTTTCGCCAGATTGATGCTTGGGTTCTACTTTTCGGAGGGACATGCCATCAAATCACCAGTGGAACTGTCGCTACGAAAACTATACTGCCGGTCAGAAGAACTGACGATTTATCAGCGTTTTCATGACCTTTGAAAGAAGGGACGTAAAGCTCGGAAAGTGTCCTAAAAAATAGAATTAATGAAAAAGCTTACGCAGTGGCTTTGCCAGCGTGGAAGAACACTTCTTCAGAAGAAGGGGATATATACCATCTGGACCAGCCGTTTTGTGAGTGTTAAGACCTTTAACTACTCTTGCTACTACACGAGTGCGAAAGTGGATTCGTTCCATTGAAGATTCGACGCATTCAAGTGTAGGCGGAGACAAAGCACAATCTGGAAGTGTTAAGCTGGCCCCAAAGTGTGGAACAAGCAGATTGGCCTTGTCCAAAGAGCAGACAGCTGTGATGTTATTATATGTGAGCGTTTGGATGGAGGATGAGGTAGAATTCCTATTTTTTTTGACGAACGAACAAACATTTGTACTATTTTTGGGACATTATTGTACATTTATTGTTGCCTCTGTTTTAAGTCGTGTTGAAATTTCACATGCTTATGATAAGCGTTGCAGTCATTCCTCTCTCGTTTGAAGTTTTAACGCATTTTCTCTGTCGGGTTGGTTTTGAAGACCGAAAATACATTTCTCTAACCCTGACAGCCTCGTTAGAGCTCGAATCGTATAACGCCTTTTCTTTTGGTTTGATACTCTCCATCCGATGAGGGATAAAGGATCTCATTCCAAAGAAAATAGTCGTTATCGAGAAAGCATAACGATGAGTTAAAATTGTTAGAGAAGCTGTTAACTCCGCTCGAATTAGCTTTCTCGTATTGCCATTCGGTTCTTTTAGGATTTTTTCTCTAACTGTGTGGTCAGCGTACGAGAAATTAGCTGATATGACACAATAGTCCGACGAGCCTAGAGGGGAGAGCACATCACCGGTGTACATATCAGGGTGAGAAATTAAAAACAAGTCCAGGGTGTTGGCGTTATGACTATCAACGTCTGGTATTCGATTGGGTTCATTAATAAGCTGCGTTAAGCTATTTTCCGCAGCGAAGATCTCAACACACCTTCGGGTGTTGTCTGTCCAGAATGTCGAAGCCACCCAGAATTGAGTACATTGAAATCGCCGGTAATAATGATTGCAGTATGAGGATACTATTCTTTGTATTGTAAGACTCTGAGACAAAAATAAAACACAACCGATTTAATGCGCGGTCAGACTTCAACTGACTTTTTTATTTAAAAAAAAACTCCTCCCCGGCAGCCAGTTTCTCCTTTCTAGTTTTTGAGTATTTACAGAGTTGCCACAATTCGGCCATCCTAACCTTGTAATCGTCCCGATTACGCCTATCCTAAGAATTTAATTTTTTATCCATTGTTTGATGTTAGCCACTTCCCATATCCCTTGGTATGGGATCTGTGTCAACTGGAAGCCTTCCACATCCCTCAGCAGATATCTATCATTTGGTAGGACTTTTACAACTTCGTATGGACCTTTATACCTCGGAGCTATTTTCCTACACGCGCCAGGTTTGGTAATGAAGTTCTTTATCATGACATAGTCCCCCTTTCTATATATCTTATGAACCCTATTACGATCTTTCTTTTCTTCATTGTATTTTTGACTATTCAATATTTTACTCTGTGCATTTGCTCTCATTTTTACTAAATCTCTGTCTTCTCGGCGTTCAGCGCTTTCGTCTAAACATTCCTTGAAAAAATCGATAACCACTCCCTTTTGCGGTACTCCAAATAGCAACTGACTCGGGGTTGCACCCGTACTCTTATGAAGCGTGTTGTTTAGAGAAAATTCTATGGTAGGCAATACCGCATCTAGCGATGAGATTCTTCCAGCACTCGTCAACTTCGCTATCATTGGTGCCAAACTTTTGTTTACACGCTCCACTTGACCATTTGCTTGTGGAGATCCTGTTGCAATTTTCACATGTGCTACATTGTTTTCTCTGAGAAAACCTGCAAAACTTTCTGATGTGAATGCACTTCCACGATCGGACACAAGTACCCTTGGGCGACTATATGAATGGAAATAATTTTTCAAACAACTCAGCACCTCCTTCGTATTTGTTGTACGTACTGCATACAGTCGAACATACTTTGTAAAGGCGTCAATTATCAAAAACACGTATTTCTTTTTTCCATTTCTCAGTGATACTGGGCCAAAATGGTCAACATGTACCATTTCGAATGGCTCGTTCCCTTTTGGTATACTATGAAGGAAACCTTCATGTTTTCCAGACTTCGGAGAGAAGGCGATGCATTTTAGGCAATTCTCTATATGTATTTTAATTTTTTCCCTCATTTTAGGAAACCAGTAGGTTTTCAGTATTCCGTTCAGGACTTTATCACGGCCCATATGCCCCATTTCGTCGTGATACATACGGATCACATTCGTCTCCATATCTTTTGGTACATAAAACAAAATTTGTTGTCCTATCTTTTTGTAAACCAGCCCATTACGCATTTCATAGAAACTATTCTCTGCTTTTTCTAGTCGTTCTTTAATTCCCTTTATCGTTTGATCATTGTTTTGTTGAATCGACAAATTCTGTTCAAATGTGTTTTCCTCAAGAACTAAAACGTTCGAGATCCGGCTTAGGGCGTCTACATGTTGCATTTTTGAGCCACTACGGTGCTCCAAAGTGTAATCGAAATTTTGCAATTCTAATGCCCATCTTGCTATTCTCGGGTTAACTTCCCTTTTATTTAATGTCAATGTCAAAGAATTGCAATCCGTAACTATCTTAAATTTAAAACCGTGAAGGTAAACTCTAAATCTTTTCAAAGCGTAAATAATCGCCAACGTTTCAAGCTCGAAGCTATGGTACTTTGATTCACAATCGGTTGTTCTTTTGGAGAAATAGAAAATCGGATGGAGCTTTCCATCTGCCTTCTTTTGCAATAGTATGGCTCCGAATCCGAGGGCACTCGCATCGCAGTGCAGTTCAATTTCGTCTCTGGGGTCATAAATTGCCAATACAGGCGATTCAATTAATTTCTGCTTTAATATTTCAAAGCAATTAAGTTCTTTCTCGCCAAATTTGAAAACAGCATCCTTTTTAATCAGGGCGTAGAGGGGTTGGGCTATAAGTGAAAAATCTTTAACGAACCTCCTAAAGTAGGAGCATAGCCCCAGAAAGCTGTGTACTGTCTTTACATTTTGCGGTATCGGAAAGAATGTTACAGACTCAACACCTTTCGAATCTGGCTTAATGCCTTCTTTTGTAATCAAATAACCAAGATAACGTATCTGGGATACCATGAACTGGCACTTATCTAACCTTAATTGTAGTTTGTTACTAACCAACCTTCTGAAAACTTCTTTCACTATCTCTAAATGTTCCTCTTCTGACTCTGTGGCAATCATTATGTCGTCGATATAGATCTTAACTTTCCCTTTCCTTAACAAATCTTCGAATATCCTGTTAACATACCGCTGAAATTCAGAAGGAGCATTCCTCAATCCAAAAGGCATTTTGAGATACTCATACTGGCCCATGGGAGTAACAAAGGCAGTGTACTTTACAGAGTCTTTATTCATTTCAACATGATGGAACGCACTCTTTAGGTCCAATAATGTAAATATCTTTTTATTGGCTAGCCCATCTAAAAGATCGTCTATTAGGGGAATTGGATAATTGTCTTTCCGTGTTACCTTATTTAGAGTCCGATAGTCTATGCATAATCTAATTTCACCTGTCTTTTTCTTCACTAGTACTACTGGTGATACATATTCTGATCTACTTGATTGAATTACCCCTTGTTCGAGTAGATCATCCAAGATAACCTGTACCTGTTGCTTCTCATAATACGACATTCTTCGCGGAGGACAGTGGAAGGGTTTTTCATCACTTAGAACTAATCTCATTTGACACTTAATTTCAGGCACATCGGGACGTGTACAGTACAAATAGTCTTCCTTAAACACTTTATAAAATAATTTTTTTGTTGCAAATGTTATACTATCATTATTTATCAAATCTACTTCTTTATTTAATTTAACATCTCTCATATGATTACTCCCGTCATTTTCATTATCATTTTTACAGTCATCTATTTCAATATTCATTAATTCCATACACTCTTCAATACTTTCATCATTTCTTTCCATTTTTTTCATACCTAAACTAGCTTTCTTCAAAAAATCTCGCCCTAGTATCATGGAACAATTCATTGTATGATCTGACACTACCAGTAAATTTAATTTTATTTCGTTCATCTCAAATAAAACAGTACAATTTACATTCCCAATTATGGAAAGTCGACTTTTATTTATTCCAAAAAAACATAAATTATTCTTTTCACAGTTCATTATAAAAAAAGGTGGTACAAACTTCTGTCTGACTAAACTGACTGGGCTGCCGGTATCTATCAATGTTCCTAATATAATATTACATTTATTATCATTATTGGAAAAAGTGCAATATAATTCTCTTACGTATTCGAATTCATCCTCCCCGACGTGATGGATCTGTCGTGCAATCTTCCTTCTTGGGCATTTGGCTGCAAGATGTCCCATTTCAGCACACACGTAACAAGCTCCCGGTTCACGTTTCCCCTTGAGGCACTCCCCAGCCATGTGCCCTACGGAATTGCAGTTATAGCATCTGATGATCTTAGGTGGATCCCCGGTGACTGCTGCTTGCGATGTACTTCGAACTGTTGTCTTCTCCTTAGCCAAATGGATCTTACTGAACGCCTCCAAGAGCTGATGTTTGGAACGAAAGCATTGCATCCTTGCCTGAGAGCATAAGTATGGGTCAGGTATCCCATCAATGAGACACTCGAGGAGCTCGTCTTCCTCCATCGATAATTTGTTGGCCAATATAGTTTTTTCGTGGAAATAGTTCTGGAATGTTTCGCCAACCAACCATTTCCTTGATTCTACTGCCCTTTTCAGCGTTAAACGACTGGTATGTCCGCCAAACATTTCCTTCATGTCCATCAATAATTCTTTGGTTGGTATGTCCAACAAATTTGATTTCGAGTGAAACCATTTAAGTGCCTTTCCCTTCAACCGGCACGAGATAAGTACACGAATATTCTTCTCATCGAGGTCATAAGCCGATATTAAATTTTGGAGTTGTCTCTCCCAATGGAAAAAACAATCTTCTTCTCCAGAAAACTCAGCCAAAAGATCTTTGAGGTTATTAAAATTTTCTTTTGTCCCACTGTTGTTATTTGTCACTCTTTCTTTTTTCATCCACTCATTTCTCTTCTTAAAAGGTCATTTTCTCTCTTTTGAATTTCGATCTCTTTCTTCATCACTTCCATTTCTCGTAACATCGTTTTCCACTCATCTGCTTTTGTTACACTCTTTTTCTTACCTTTCATTTGAAACTTATCATTCGTTGTCTCTGTCCTTTCATTTTTACCATATTCATTTTGCTTGTTATGTCGTTCATCGTCCAACTCGTCATCGGTCTGTGCATTGTTTTCGTCTTCCTGTACGATGCTTTCTTCATATATGCTGTCGTCGCTGGATTCCTCTTCTCCTTCTGCCATCGTCATGAGCTCACCACGATCTTTTTCGGATATTGAGATTAACCGCAACAACAACTCGCTCTTGTTTCCCGTTGTCTTTTTCCCAAGTTTGCCTAGCCACAATTTCAATTGTGTCGCCGTATATTTTTTAAATTTCTCTACATCTGCCATTTGAGTTTGTTTGTTTTGATTTTTTATTTTCTTTGTGTAGACACTCTTTTTTTCTGTGCACACTCGTTTTTTTTTTTTTTTCTTTTTCCGTTATTGAACGTTTTTTTTTTGTAGACACTCTTTTTTTTATGCACACTCGTTTGTTTATTTTTTCTTTCTTTATTCAATTAATATATAATTATTATGTTATTTAGTTAATTTCTGGGTGTATCCCACTTCTGATTTTGTAAGACTCTGAGACAAAAATAAAACACAACCGATTTAATGCGCGGTCAGACTTCAACTGACTTCTTTATTTAAAAAAAAACTCCTCCCCGGCAGCCAGTTTCTCCTTTCTAGTTTTTGAGTATTTACAGAGTTGCCACAGTATATAGTATTTATAACGGCGCATCGAACTCGTTAAAGGTCGAATTGCTGTCCAGTTTGGGACTTCTGTAAATAAAGTAATAGTGGACAATTTGCTTACGGAGATGGAATTTTAGCGACATAATATTGAATTCCAGATGGGAACACGGACTCGAGCGTTTTTTTTTCACAGCACAAGTGAATTTGTTTGCACTCTTTTATTTATCTTTATTTGCTGGCGCGCTGTTCTTTTTTTATTTCTTTTTCTCAGCGACGTCCGAATTTCCGGCTACAAAACATTGACATAGATCACCACATTGTTGCAGCCAAGGTGCGAATGTGGGTTTCCCAAGTGCCAAGAAGAACTGCTGTAAGAAGATATAACGCAGAAAAGCTAGCGCCAGAGAAAAGAGAGCGCCAGAATCTTCGCCGAATACGTATGCAGAAATCTCTCAGTAACTCTTATGCTGCCAGCATCAGTTACGATACACCAGCTCGGTCGAAGATATTGAGGGGTAATAGTCCAGGAGTAATGTACGGAAATTTCACCAACAGATAGAAAGAAATTGTTGAGCCAAGAAAACGTGAAGAGATGGAGAAAAAAACCTTGTAGTAGAGCCACTACCGGTACTGAGAGTATGGAAAAACTTCTTGTGCAGAAAGTATAAAGGCGACGAAGCCCAATATTCTGCCGTCACACTGCATAGTCCATTCAACTTAAATGATGATAGCCAAAACTCCCCCCAACCTGACTAGAGAGCAGTAAGGATAGCAATATCAAGCTAAAATCTAACAAATAAAATTGACATGACTGCTTATCGACCGAGGTATTCAACATTGCTGGATATGACTTTGTGGAAAGAATACATCAACTCATTTCTCAGATCTAGTCAGAACATTGTACGCCTGTTGAATGGAATCCCAGTATCGTTTGGCTTCTGTAACATAATATTGTACTTGAAGGATTTGTGCGGAACACCCAAGTGAACACTGGAGGCAAAATCTTTCAAATGTCTGTGTAACTACTAGCGTATGTCGATGATATCGACATAACTTGCAGATCTCTGCGAGCTGTCATCGTTCCGTTCGCTGGTATTAAAACGGAAGCTGCCAAAATGGGTTCAGCGATAAATGAAGGCAAAACCAAGCATATGTTACGCTGTCAACAATAAGAGATACACAGCATCGACGAATTGAACGTAGTAAGGGACTTTGTCTACCTTGGCTCTGATACAAATTCTGCCAACGAGACCGCAGTAGAAATAAAACGAAGAACCACCCTTGTCAATTACTGTTTCTTTGACTAATAAAGCAATTCTGTAGTAAGGTACTATCCCGAAAAACTAAGGAAACGCTATATAAGACCTTGATCATACCAATCATACTATATCTCGCAGAAGCATGGATTCTACCGAAAGCAAATAAAGATATCCTCAGTCGTGTTGAGAGAAAAATTCTTCAGAAAATATTCGATCCCGAATGCGTTGACGGGCTTTAGAGGAGGAGATTCAAAGACGAACTATACGAACTGTAGAACGGCATTGACTTGCATGTATAAGTAGTTAGTTAAAGGTCAGACTAACTGGAGAAGCTTACTAGTTGAGGCCTAGGTTCACCCCAAACTATAACGTCACCAAGTGAGTAATTAAGTAAGGTCAGGTGGACGGAGTTGTATGTCGCCTTCGTTCAGTGTGAGCCCTTCATTCATCGCCGTTTTAAAGATGGCGACTCTACTAATAGTTGTCGATTTTCCTGTTTGCAGGCTTCCATTCTGGCTTTTGTAGCCGTGGAATCGTTTTATTCTCTGTTTAAACTTTGGAGCGTCGTTCTTGCAGAAATAACCCTCTATTTTCTTGGTCGCCCGCTTTCGTATCCTTTGCCCTCTCTGCCCTAGAGAATGGCAATGAAGTCTATGTAGTTGCAACCGATTTTAGCAAAGCCTTCGATAAAATCTCTCATCGGTTAATCATCTTTAAATTGTCTGCCCTAAGCTTTGAACCCATACTGTTAAAATGGATATCCTCTTACCTCGAAAACCCTTTTTACAGTGTTCGTTTTAGGTCAGCCCACTCCGCTCCATTTTTGGCCACCTCTGGAGTTCCACAAGGCAGCCATCTCGGTCCCCTTCTTTTTATATTAACCATAAATGATCTCAATATGATCATCAAATACTCGTCTGTCTCCCTTTACGCCGACGATACCAAATTTTTCAAAACCATTTCCTCTCCCCATGACTCTTTCCTCCTTCAACAAGATCTTGATAGTTTTTCGATCTGGTGCCTCAAAAATACTTTGGAACTTAACATCGCCAAATGCCAATCCATCACCTTCTCACATAAGCGGAACCAATCTCCTCCCCGACTCTATCTTCTCCATAACCAACCTATCTCCTCCGTACAATCTCTTCGCGACCTCGGCATTTTGTGTGATAGCGAGCTCAACTTCCGTTTAGATATGGATGAGATAATCCTCAAAGCCAACTCTGCACTAGGTTTTGTAAAACGTTCTTCCAAAGAATTCATCAACCCATACGTGACCAGGTCCCTCTATATTACCTTTGTTCGCCCCTCCTAGAGTACGCCAGTCAAGTATGGTCCCAATATCATCGTGTTCATATCTCGAGAATTGAAGGCATTCAGCACCGTTTTCTTCGATTTGCTCTTAGAGGCATGCCCTGGGACGATCCTTTTAATCTGCCCCCCTATCAAAACCGTCTCAACATTATCAACTTAAACACCCTTGAAGATCGTAGAGATGCAGCAGACTTTATCTTCATTCATCGACTCCTTTCAGCTCACGTTGAATGCGCATCCCTTCACAACTCCATTTTCCTCAACACTAACCCTCGTAATCTACGTACCCCTCGACTCTTCTATCTACCAACCCACCACACCTCCTATGGCGCGAACGAACCAATCTCCCGTATGCTACGTCAAATCAACTCAAACCCTACCGTCTTTGACTTCCACCGCACTACTCCCTACCTCAAATCCGTTCTCCTTCAACACTCCAACCAACCTTAGTTTTAAGTTTTAGTTTAAGTTTAATTTGTAAGTTATAGCTTGTATTAAGCCGAATAAAGGGCGGCGTTCGCCCCCACCAAAATTAAAATTAAAATTTCGGTGCTCTTCCATTCTTTTCTACTCCTTGATGTCACGAAGAGCTCTCGTCCGCTTACTATTTCATATTGAATATGATTCAAAGTTAATAATTCAGGGGGTAGCTAAGTCCTTTTACGGATGTTGAGATGTGGGCACAGAGTGGTGGTTTCTAAAAAGTTACGCCCTGTTACAAAGTTTAAAAATTTGAATCCATTGTAGGAAGTAGTAATATGTAGGGTATGTTTTTCAGTAACCCGGTCAAGGAGAGCTTCCTTACCCAGCATTAAGATATTCCAGCATAGTTTTGGTGTCATGGCTAGGGCACTGAACCTAGGTTCCATCTAGGAGGTTATAGGAGTTGGCTTTGCTGTTATTCCTAGCTCTGCAGGGTCAGGAACGCAAATTTGGCATATATTATCGAATTTTGTATGCCGAAAGCTTAAGATTTTCGAAAAGGTCTTCTTCCTTTAAGCGGTCGCCGTAGTATATTTCGTAATTTTTTACCCGCTTTTTGCCCGGCTCACCCTATCGCACTTGCTGGATTGCGTTAATATCTACTTTATAGCAGTCTAGGGATTCCTCGAGTTATTCGGAAGTACGTTGTCTGTTAAGCGTGCTAGCATTCAATATGCAAAGCCGAAAGTCGTTGTTTCTAAATTATTTACGTATCCTAATGTAGCTAAATCTATATACGATAATCTAAATATATACGTAAATCTAAATCTATCTACTGCGCAAAATTTCTTGACGCTCTTCCCAATATTGTTTTTCGTATTAACTACTGCGTTTATGGAGTTGACTGTAGATTTTCGACATAATTTTCTGAAACCATACTAGTACGTCAATCTACTGTATATGATAAGGCGAAATTATCAAAATTTACTCTGAGGCTTACAACAAGAAGTGTGAGGAAATGGGATTCAAAAGAAAGTCGGCTAAAGAAGACACAAGCTGAAGCTGATTAAAGATTGTATTCATTCGTACGGAATAGAGTTCACTGTGTGTAAGCCGGCGACGGAGTTTCAATGTGACTGTTTGGGTTGCGCAGGACTAGATCTTTGGAGAGTCAAGCTACTTTTCTTTTGGTTGAATGTATTTCTGACACCCATATGAACTGTTCGTCAAAATACAACGAAAAACTAAGAAAAATTGGATGATCTTTTAGAAAAAGCTTCCAAAGGTAGACTAAAAAGGCACTAAAACCAGTAATACACACCAAGCACAGATATTAAAATCATTTATTTAATTCCTACAAATTCCACATTCCTTTTAAAACCAAAGTGTAAGATCCAACCGAGTGAAAAGTGACATAATAATTTACTACTTAAAAAACTGTCAACATTAGATATACTCGTAAACAAACTAACTCCATTCTGTCTAATGGCTTTCAGATTGGTACATTACTCGTACGAGTACAAACTAGCACATTCAATCTGCGGTAGCTAGAAGTGTCTTTGATGACATGTCTTTCAAATGAAATATAGATACTCAAGGCTCTAGGGGGAAGCAAATTGATATCCGCCCACCTTAGCCGAGACTTAATTGTTTAATCAAGTTTATCAGCATTATGACACGGTGTTCTCATAATTTCCACCAGTTGTCATTAATTATCAATCCGTACTCATATTACCACTTACCCGGTAGCTATACAAGCTATATATAGTGTACGGGTGTAGAATGTACTCCACTGTAACAGTTTGATTCAATGGTTTTTTTTATTATTTGATAATTTGTCGTTATCATTCGATACCGAGCCTAGCCGGCCCAAATAGAATGTCAATATCGCTGCCAGCAATTTACTCATTTTCATTTATTGTATACGCTCGTACAAAACAAACAAAATAATCTTTTTGGCATGAATAGGGTGGTGTATCTGTATCTCTTCAGAGTGAAAGTGTGAATTGATATTTAATCCACTTTTGTTAGACACAATGAAATGGTGTTAATTATTTATCTGACATGACAGCATTAAAGTGGAATTACAATGCGCGATTGTTTTCAATTTGCATAAAGTTTTTTGACGTTTTTGGTGGGTTTTTCAGTTAATCTTGATGTTATGGGTTTACTTCTCTAATGTTTTTGTTCATTTGTATTTAGCCGGAGGACTTTGCCATATTTGTTAAAGGGCGCAATACTTTTTATGAAGAGTGATCGAGCGATGAGCTGATAAATTCGTAATGTACCGGCGGCAGCACTTACTCGTATGTCTCAGTTGTAGGTAATTGAATCACAATTTGAAGCATTCACTGACGACGAATTAAGTGCAGGGTGTGCTAGAAGAATTGGAGTAGCCAGAGTATACAATGAGCGCCTTGAAGACTACGCACTCATGTGTGGACCCGGCAATCAGAGCACGAAAATAGGGGATGTTTCTACAAAAAAGTTCCAGAAGCTGGTTATGGGCACCAGAAAGAGAGAGATAAGATTACAACCCAAAGCATTATAAGTCTTGGACCTTACACAGTGATGGTGCCGTAAGACACATGCCGTCATCATTACCCAGAAAGCATTTATGCAGAAGGAAGGGAAATTGCGATGAGAGCAAGTGGGGGAAATTGCAAAAGCGAATCAAATAAATCATATTTAAACATCTAGCCAAAATACCAAAAAATATATACTCGGCCATTAAGGACTGACCAACAAGAGCTTCGAGACCAGATTGTTATGTGTTGAACGGCTGTAATCGCAACAAACCACCAGAGTCTTTATTGAACGCGCATCCCTACACCTCACGACGTGTGCTCATCAAATGGTGAGGACCAGTGACATCAATGCCGAGAAGCTTTCAGAAATGCAGTAACTGATGTGACTGGGTTTCATTTCTACCTCCATGAAGCCCATGGTTTAAAGAAGAACTTACAGGATCAATTCGCTTACGAAGCGGCGCTGCATAGAACAACGAGAGCGGCCAATGCGCTTTGAGTTCAGAAGAGGAAGGAAACTCATGAACTTCTCTGGAGAAAGGAGAAAAACTCGCGATTGAGGGGTGCAACTTTAGGAACAGTACTCGGAAGTTTTACCAAGAAGTAAGAAGTACGTGTCAAGAAAACAAGACCTGAGCAGAGGCCTATAGTGGGCGGTTTGTCGTTTCATACTCTAAATGGTCGATCACATCTCAATAATCGTGGCAAATATAATTGAGGAGTTTCTCGCCCCAATAAAAAAAACAACCTCTTTGATGAATTATAAGAACACCAGCGCTCGACAGCAAAATCTGAATTAATACTGCAAAATCAAACATAATCACACAATGCCACTTGGTAGTAGAGTCACAGTCTACTATGTAAAAACCAAAACCATTCAACTTGAATGCTGGGAATCAAAAGATCTGTCCACCCAGCCAAAATGAAGTGAGGACAATATAAAAGCTTAGCAAACAAGGCTACTGAATCGGACGGCCTAGCTGCCTTCTTCCTGCATTGCTATTAAAGGCAGCGAGAAATCACTTTTTAGAGAGTATGCAGCAACTCATTTCATGGCCTGCTACGCAGAATGGAACCTCAACGCCGTTTGTCCACTCCACAAAAAAGGAAACCCCATCAACTGCTCCTATTTAAAACGCATCAGTCTCATTATCATCGTATACAAGATGTTATCTCCCGTCTTTTGTGAACGTCTGAAGCCATTTATCATTTGTCCCCATTAGTGCGGTTTAAGGTCCGGTAAGTCCATAATCGAACAAATATTCTCACTACCGCAGATCCTGGAAAAGACACAACAAGTCCAAATCGATACGCACACTCTCTTTTTCCATTTCGAAACGAGGTATATTTATTTATTTATTTTCAGTCTACTAATTTACAATCAACAGATTTCAAAAAATGTTGGCAATGAGTACAATGGACCCTTACCGCGACATGGCCATAGTAACCCTGCGTAAGATCTCGAAAATAAAATAAAATATGATAATACAATTCTTTGCTTAAGAACTAACATTACAAATTTTTTAAAAATATTTCTTGCAAAATTAAATCTATTATAATTCTGAGCTGTATATGTAAAATATTTTACAACACAAAGAAATGAACACACATTGACCATACAATGCATTAGGTAGTGGTCTGGGCCTTAGGAATCTTATTAACATGCCATTGTATATTTGCCTTCTCGTTTCAAGAATGATCAACTTGAACGCCATTATTGCTAAATCAATAACGCAAAGCAAATCTTAAAAATTTCTGTAGGACGATTTCGGTTCTACATACTCGTATATTTGAAACAATGGAAACACCCCAGACAACACAAGCACACTCAAAGACAGGACGCACGATGGAATACAATAATCTTTGAAATTTGAGGAGTTCCTTTTAATGAACCCTAGTTGTTGGCAACAATGTAATTTAAGACCTTCAAAATCATTAACAATTCGTATTTGACCTATATAAAATTCTGCCATTTGACAAAATTTAACAATTTGGAAGATAACGAGTACATAATTCTTGAAAGTAAACCGATAGCAGTCACACTAGATTTAACACAAAATTGATGAGTAGCATTTCAAAGATACATTCAATTGCCTACCAAGGGTACTACTTCCGAAAGCAGACAAGCTTTGAGAAAAAAATACCACTAAATGGAGACATCATCATTCAGTTGGATGGCAGACGTCAACGCGACGATAGATGGTGACAAATCTATACACGCCGCAAATGTTTGTAGGTAATAATAACATATATTTGAGTTTGTCACGTTTCTAAGAATGCTGACGGATGTTTAAATTTTTGATGTGTAACCTGCCTCGAAATCAGACGAAAACTGTCAAATGTCGTATATTAATGTTTCGTAGGCTAAACTGCTAAACTGAATACGTGACTTTGGCTGAGAAGCCTTAAGTGTCAGAAATGCAGGTTGGATTACAATTGAAAAAAAGTTTAATCAAGACATGATACAATAACATAAGTTAGACTGCGTAGTTATATGTAGTAGAGTAAATTTTATTATTCAATGAAACAATCAATTTCTATGTTAATACATATATGCGTCTTTATTTGTGGAATAATTAGGAGATGTCGTTTGTCTCGCTGGTATCACTAGACTGACTACTTCATCGCAGCTACAAAAGGACATCTCCTCCGCTATGCTGGCGCCAACAAATCTCCCAAGCCTACTTTTGGCGCTGCATATTATAAGCAGTTTACATGTTTGTTTTAAATGTGAAATGATCTCACGATGATTTGGCGATAACATAAACTGCTAGTGATGTGATGTTTGTGGAATGAAGAGATGTGGATGTAACTCCTCCCCCGTAGGTGTAAAGTTCGGTGGATAAGCCTTATTTGGTTGTCCTTTCTTCAGAGGGATTATCCCGAATTCCATAGTTTACCTTTGGAATTGGGGGAATAAGGAGGGGGAATGAAGGGTAATAAAGTGTGTTTTTTTTTGTTCTAAAAACCCTCGTACAGAATTCGCAACATATGTACATAGATTGCCACATCCTGGTGCTGAATCAACCCATAATACGTCTAATTTTTTGTTTATGAACTCTTGGATTGGGAGTATTGATAACAATCATTATTATCTTTTTGAACAACGTGATCTACATATCTCTCTTTTATCGTTCTGCTCATATATGATTTCACCCGCCTTGTAATGAGGAGGCTAGATCGATTACGATTCAATTCTTCTATTGTATCATTCTTGCTTCTAAGACAGTTTTCTGTAACCACTTTTATTAAATTTTTTTAGTTTTCTGTATGTTCGTTTAAATAATCATGTTTTGTGGTCGGTAAAATTTGATTTGAAAATGGTGTGCTTTTATCAATGTGGCCTGAATCTAACTCGAATGGAGACAATTTAGTCGTCGAATGAATGAAATTGTTGTAGGTCAAAACAGCTTCATCAATCACTTCCGATATCGGTTTTGCTTTGCTTTCTGATTTTATTATTCTAATCAGTTCTGTAAGGGTTGAATGAAAACGTTCAATGGGTGTATTTCCGTTTGAACTTTTTGGGCAAATGGTATGGTGCTCAATTTTATAAATGTTTAGAAATTCTTTCATCAAGGATGAAAGGAACTCACTACCATTATCTGTCACCAGTTTCTTAGGGATACCATGGTGAGCGAAAAAGTGTTTCAGGGATCGAATTATGTTAATACTATTTCTAGCCGGAAGTAAATATGCACAAGAAAATTTTGAAAATTTATCTATTATTGTTAGAAAGGATTCCTTCTGGATAAAGAATATATCGGAGTGAACTATCTCACATGAACTGTGTCACATAAATTTATTATTCGAGAAATTATGGTCTTCGTGTTGGGAAAATACACGGATCTTTCAAGGTGCTCCAAGGTTTCTACAATACCTCTATGGTGAGATACCTTGTGACAATTTTTAATAATCTCTTCCTGATGATCATCTACACCCACAATATTCAATTCAATTTTAATTCAATTTATTGCTATAAACAAGTTGTACATTAAGACAATGTCTCTTATAGTACTAAGTGATAATATTTAGTTACAAAATGATAAGTAATAGTAATTATAATGATAATAATAAAAAATAAAAAATAAACTAAAAAGGAAAAAAGAAAGATAAAAAAAAGGGAGAGGAAATAAAATAGTTAAGAAATAACATTTAGCAATGTTATACATCTTATCAACTTAAAACCAGAGTGAATAAAATATTTGGAATAGATCACTTGGATTTTTCTAAATGTACTATCGTCCGTAAGTACAGCATTAAGTTTGTGATGCTTAAAATAATTTTCAAATATTTCTAGAAATGCCTTTTCGTTAGTAAAATCTTTTATTTGTATAGTATTTCTTCTTTTATTTTTAAAGAAAATTTGAAGTTTTACATTAAACGGCCTAACGCATTTAACATTTTTCTTGATTATGAATTGTTATCAAACTCATTAAGTGGACGTTCGGATATATAAATATTGTCATTAAAATTTTCGTGTGCAGAGTGAATTGTCTGAAGACTTTCATTGTCATCAGAATTATTCTCGACAGACAATGTATCCAATTCCACATCTGCATCTTTTGCAATTTCTTTTTCATCGAAGGCATTAATTTCTATCCGAGATAAAGCATCAGCATTGGAGTTACTCTTACCTTTTTTAAAAACTACTGAATAATCGAATTCTTCTAATCGCAATCTCCAACGTATGAGTTAGGAACTTGGGTCTTTGACAGAGAAAAGATAAATAAGTGGCTTATGATCATTAATGATTTTGAATCTCCTGCCATAAAGATATGGTCGGAAATACTTGGTTGCCCATATAATCGCCAATAGCTCCTTTTCGATTGTACTGTAGTTTTCTTCAGTTTTTGATAGTGTATAGCAAATCGGTCTACCAGATCCAATCGGGCCTTGAAACAACACTGCAGTTAAGCGACGTTACTAGCATCAATAGTTAAATTAAAGGATTTAGTAAAATCCGGATAAGATAAAAATTGTTCATTGCATAGCAATGTTTTACACAACTCGAAACAAGTTTTAAAGTTCGAGTCAAGAATTATATATCGTCCTTTTCTTAGGCAGTCGGTCATTGGTTTCGTGAGTTTTGCAAAATCTTTTACAAATTTTCTATAATAACCCAATAACCCTAAAAATGATTTTATTTGTTTCACAGTTCTTGGCAAGGGAAAATTTTTTACGGCGTGAATTTTGTCTGGGTTAGGCTTTATTCCATTCGGCGTAATAACATGGCTTAGAAATGAAACCTCTTTACAAAAACACATCGATTTCGAAAGCTGAAGTTTTAAATTTGACTCTCTTAGTTTTTGAAACACACTTTCAAGACTCCCCATATGTTCCTGCAATGACGTAGAAAAAACGATGATATCGTCCATATAAACCAAACAAGATTTTCCTTAGGGACCACGAAGAACATTGTCCATCACACGCTGGAAAGTGGACGGAGCATTTTTTAGACCGAAAGGCTCTAAACTCATAGTGTCCATTTTCGATTGAAAATGCAGTTTTAGAAATGTCCTCCTCATTAACCTCGATCTGATGAAACCCAGATGCAAGGTCAAGTGTACTAAAATATACACATCGGCCAAGCTTATCTAGGATCTCATTTATGTTTGGAATAGGATACTTATCATCTTCCGTCTTTTCGTTCAATTTACGGCAGTCAACTACCAAACGCCATTTTTGATCTCCGTTTAATCCTTTTTTTTCGGAACAATCCAAATGGGGGATGACCAAGGCGACAAGCTTTGACGAATTATACCTTGTTTCAGAAGATCTACAATTTGTTTTTGTATCTCCTCACTTAAGATGTACGGGTAGCGATATGACTTCGAGT
This sequence comes from Volucella bombylans, assembly GCA_949129095.1. NCBI lineage: Eukaryota > Metazoa > Arthropoda > Insecta > Diptera > Syrphidae > Volucella > Volucella bombylans. The sequence continues at coordinate 121,949,139 of OX422140.1, read as the reverse complement.
ATATTGGTATATCGTCTTTTGTTTTTATTAAATTTTTCACTTGATTTGTGAATGAAAGGTCCTGCCCCTGTAGAAAAAATGTGTCTCGATATTTTTTGCATAAGTTTTTCAAAGCAAGTTTTTCTTCATCGTTTAAGTGATTTGTTTTAAGAATATTATTTATATTTATATGTTCAGCAATTTGATCTTCAGAAATCGTAAATGTATTGGCTTAATTTAATTCGTGATTGTTCAATCTAACTGTTTTAAGTGGTTGCTCAATTATAAAGGTTTGTTCAAACTCTGAAGTATTAACAACTTCAATATAGCAAAACCAATCTTTGGCAAAATATATGCCTTCAAATCTTGTTTTATACATGTGGGCTTTATGTAAATATTGTTTGATTGCACGTCAACCGGTAAGCAATAAATCTTATTAGTTAAGCCAGGTATCACATATACCTTTGAAAGAAGATTTGGCTTGAAACGTAAAGAAATTATGCCCCTATTTGATTCCAATTTTGCCCCTTTTAAATCAATTTTAATTCCTAAAAACCTTATAATATCAGCACCTATGAGACCATCAAAATAATTATGAAAGTTAAATACTAAGAAACATAAATTTTTCATTGTGTTGAATTCTTTTAAACCATTAAGAATAACTTGTTTATTGACAACATATGTAGATAAAATTGATCTTATCACTACGGGTTCTATAGGATCTGTTATTGTATTCATATTTTTGACTATCCGAGGAATGATAAAAGATCTATTGCTGCCTGTATCTATAAGGAATTTAAGGTCACTCCCATTTAAGCTGGTAATTGTAATATAGGGTAACAGGCTTGAATTAAAATTATGGAGTTCTAAGTACCCCACTGGTTTCTGGAGGCAGGCGTATGAAAATTTGTATCATCTACCTCGTCATAAGGTAGCTGAAGTCCCGAATCAGAACAGTTTGGGTCCGATTTGTAGTTGTCATGGCCATTTAGCATAGCAGGGTTCGAGTGATTGGGGTTAACGACACTACAGCTACAATCGATATTGTTAATCTGATTTTGCCCTCGTCGCAAATTGCTTCTATTGAACTGATTCGAACTAGTACCAGTATTAGTTCTTCCACTCGATCTATCCATTGGCTCGCGAGGTGGAAAACGAGAATTAAAATTACCAGAATTCCTAGTATACGAATAATTTGGACCCGAGGGTTGTCTGTTTATGTTAGACCGAGTACGTTGCTGTTGTGAACTTTCTGTATTTTAATAAGAGCGAATGGGGACTCTGGAAGGTTCTGCGTGTTACGTGTTCTATAATATCCTCTATTAGGTTGCTGCTGTTGGTTTCTACTATATATGTATGCAGTTTTGTTTCTCTAAGCAAAGTTTCAAAGCCTCAGGTAACTTAGCTAGTCTCATTGATTTAATCGTAGATCCTAGAGGTTCTCTTAAACCAGACAAAAAGCTATTCAAATTTCATTATACAATGACTTTTTTGACTCGAATGTAAGAGTTAGTTTCATGAACTTGAATATATTTAATTAAAGCTGAAAGTATTTCAACGACCTTAGAATAAAAGGTTCTATACTGTCTTTGTTTTGCCGCAATGTATGAAGATCCCGTATCAAAATAGTCTCATTCCGCTTATCTGAATAATGGATTATGAGATTAATTTTCATTTCCTCCCAATCAAGAGTCGTACCATATAAATTTAAGGCTTCCTTAGCCTCTCCTATGATTTTATTTCGGATAGCACGTAAAATAATCCGGTTGCCTTACAACACCAGACTGTGGCAAACAACTTATAATCTCCTCCACATTATTAAGAAAATCAAAGAGTCTGCGAGGATTTCCGTCAAACTCTTGTGTATCCTTAACCGCGTCAGGTATTCTAAGCAAATTAAATGTTTGCACTGCAATTTCATTCGGATTCATTTTGATTGGGAATGCAGTTTCGTTAACTGTATTACCAAACTTATCTTCAATTTGGTCGAGATCAACACTATCGAGATCTAACAAAATATGACGTCGAGGTTTTTTAAATCTACCACAATTTCTCCAACTGGGAGTTAAAAGGCGAGAAACTACTTTTTCCTTTTTGTTATTTTTAGGAAAAGGGGGTATGGAAACCAATTGAAAAGTAAAAGGAAATTGGGACTCACCAATGCTATGGTTTTTCTGTCGTTGAACTATAGTACTATATTCTCTGAACCGAACCTCGCTAAATAACGAAGAATTCTATGTTGATTGGTTGAATTATTTATTGATGTTTTAGAGTCTTTTTACGTTTTGTTTAGGTCGACTGCGCCAGTTATAGTAGAGTAAGTTTTATTATTCAACGAAACAAACAATTTCTATGTTAATACATATATGCGTCTTTATTTTTGGAATAATTAGGACATGTCGTTTGTCTGGCTGGTATCACTAGACTGACTACTTCATCGCAGCTACAAAAAGACATCTCCTCCGCTATGCTGGCGCCAACAAATCTCCCAGGCCTACTTTTGGCGCTGCATATTATAAGCGGTTTACATGTTTGTTTTTAAGATGAAACGATCCCACGATGATTTGGCGATAACAGAAACTGCTAGTGATGTGATGGCTCACAAAGCCAAATAATACAAATGCGGTTTGTCAAAGGTTGCGTCTATAAGCACATCGGCGAAATTTGTAATACGGTTAACATGATATTTAAGTAATTTTTGGAGCCAAGTTAGTGACGAGAGTATTTTTGCTAGCATTGTTTACAGACATACCCTGTATGACATCACATTAGCAAATAGATTGGATTGTCATTGGATGTAACACAGTTTCCTATATTTGATTCTTCATTATCTTTTAACTACATATGACAGCATACTGGGCGAGTATAGTAGCATTACCAGTGTCCTGCGATGCTCCAAATAATATGATAGTAAACTAAATATGAACATGTTATCAGCTTTACAAAGGCGCTATAGTTGAGCACTATCAGTCTGCCCACCAAGACGAAATGAGAATAAATACATATGTACATTGTACATACATGGAATCCTTAGAATCCTTAGCTGTAGTAAAGTCACAGTACTTATCAATCTAACAAACTAATCTCTGACAAGCTCGACTCCAGATTCTCTAGCAAAATAAGAAGATTAATAGAAACACTGAATCTTTTGATATCAACAGAGGCTTCATACAAAGCAACGCGTTATCATATGAGTTTTTTTTAAATTTTGCTTAACTTGCAAGCCACAGTCATAATGTTTCAAAATACTCGTATAAAAAATTCACATGTTCGCAGATAAGATTGACGTAATCTGTTTGAAATCGATGGGTTGCCAGTGGTCAGCAATTTTCAGGTGATGAAGAAGTTTATTATCCTTGTCTTCGAAATGACCTCTACCAATGAATCAATCAATATAGTAGTTTTATCGTCAGTGTCAATATTGCCTTTATTAGTGCTAACTTAGCCACTTCTACTATACCCAATATCTCAAATTTATAGATACTAATATGGTCTGGAAGGCGATCCCTTCGGTACCCATTTGGTTGGTTTTCTACCGGGCCTACTCTGCCATTGCTCCATTTTTTTTAAGATTGTCACCACGGTAAGTTAAAATGCATATATGTATGTATATCCAGACTGTAATTTTGGGGTTGGGAGCGCACTTTCTTCAACCGCAGATGTGGAAGGCGATCGATGTATTCTTCGCATTCTTCAACATAGAGATTCCAGTTTATTTCGTTATCTAGTATGTAGTATTTTGGACTATTAGATAGTTGTTGGACTGTTCCGTTTAAGCACGAAGAATCGAGTTAGGGAATTTTTCATAGAATTTAGCTCATAATCTGAGGATTCTAATGGTGTAGGTCAGGATTTTAGTAAATGTAGATACGAACTTTCTTTTGCCCATCAATCCCACTCATCTATGGCGTTGTATTTATTTCCCTATATATCGGGTTTGCAGTGTAGAGCTGACCCCGTCATTTTTACATTTTCTAGGTGCTAACAAGTTCATGCAGGGTCATTTCCATACCTTCTGTTTTGTATAGAAAGTTGGTTAGATGTTAATGCTGATCTAGAGGTCGTGAGTTTCGATACTCATATTTTCAGTGCTGGACTTCATATAATGTAACTGGAATCGAGAATTCTGTGGTGTCCCGTTGCTGTAAGTTCCCTAGATAGGGCTCATTCTGGTATACCACACTTTTTGTCTTGCTGTTAATATCGGAACAGATAGTTATCGATCATTGCCTTTCAGCGGTGACTAGTTTTATATTTATGCAAGTCAGAGATGAGATTGGGGCCTTCTTGCCTTCTTTCTAGTGTATTGCAACACCCTACTTCAAAAATTTGGAAAATCTTTATATTTAACTATTTTCATAGGAATTGTTTGCTTAAAATCATCGGTGCAGATTGTTATCTACTGTGCATTTTCGTACTACAATCGTCTTTTGTCAATTGCTATAAAAAAAATTCCAGCCATCCCTGCTCTATAAATATCTTACAATTTCTCAAATTGCAGAAACTTTTTCGAGCTTCAATGTAGCTCTTCTCTCTTTTGCACATCTTAAAGTGGCTCGGAACTTTTTGATTTGCCCTGGAAAAAAAATTTGCTGCAGACAATTTTAAGGTTTAAAAAAATTCGGAGTACATACTCAAGTTTGTCTTTAAGAATGATATTTAGACGTAAATCCTGTCAGTTAAGGTTATAAAGAGTGTTTTTTTAAAGGTTTGGGTTTTAAACCGGCAACACAGTTTATACAGATTGTCAATTTGACAGTTGAAAGGTAGTTAGTTGGTTAGTAAGTTTTGCGATTTTACGATGAATAACGCCGGAACAACGCGTGCAAACTGCGCAAACTTATTTTGAAAACCATGGTTCGGTTCGCCAAATTTATCGTGCGCTACGTCCATTCTACGGTAGACATAATTATTCATCTGAGCAAGTTATTCGGAACACGATGAATTGTTTTCGCACCATGTACTCTAGTGGATAATACGCATCCCCAAAGATTACAAGCAGTGCGAACAGAAGAAGTTATTGCCATTGTTGAGTGCAATGTTGAGGAAAATCCGAATGAGTCAATTCGCCATCGGGCACAGCAATTAGAGCTATGCCCATCCATTTTGTGGAAGATTTTGAGGAAAGATCTTGGTTTAAAAGCTTATAAGATCCAGCTTGTGTAAGAGTTGGAACCGCTTGACCATTATATGCGTCATATGTTTGGTGAATGGGCCGAAAACATGATTCAGCTTGATCCTCATTTTCAACAAAAAATTTTGTTCTCCGATGAGGCCCAGTTTTGGTTAAATAGATATGTAGACAAGCAAAATTTTGGAGTGAAGAAAACCCAGAAGACTTTGTCGAGACGCCCTTACAACCAGACGATGCCGGCCAGAATGTTAACGTCAATGGAGAGCGATATACAAACATTATTTCTGACTCCTGAGTTCCTCAGTTGAATGGCATTGACGTGACAGAGATTTGGTTTCAACAAGATGGTGCAACATGTCACATGGCGCGACTTATATTTGGGAGCGATACCCAAAGTTTTATTGACAAAAAAGGAACTAGTGTGTCTGAATTATATTGGTATTTATACATATTTTATGCTGACTGTTCTTACAATAACGTGTGAAAGAAAATGAATTTTGATACTAGATACATTGTTGCAAATATTAAATAAACAAAATAAGTATATTTATTGATATGTCACTCTTGGTTGGGTTGTACGAGTATGTAAATCTTACCCTCTTGGTGGAGCGACTGCCACAGGAAATGTTTCCTAGTAGGAGCGACTGGCGTAGCATCGTTTATAAAGGGTTTTCCAATACGGACTTGACAACTTTGAATTTAATTTGTGAACGCACTCTTTCACCAATCATCAAACTGTCAATGTCAATTTATTCAGTAAACTCAACATTTTCATAGTGGGAAAGTACACAAACGAGCAACGTCTGCAAATTATAGAAATTTTCTACTGAAATTCGGAGTCGGTGACTATAACTTTAAGAGCGTTAACTACAATTTTCGGTCGTAATTCTCGCCCTAATAGACAGGCAATAACAAGTTTAGTGCAAAAACTTGAGTCTACATATTCGTTGTGTGATGTTGCCGTATCAGTGAGACAAGGGGTTGGTCGAAGTGTCGAAAATATCGCTGCCGTTGAGGTGTCCGTAGCAAACGATCCAAATCAGTCAATTCACGGCGTTCTCAAGAATTGGGCATCGCTCAGACCACTTTGTGGCGTATTTTGCGTAAGGATCTTGGTTTACACCCATACAATATCAAGCTGACTCAAGAATTGAAGCCGATGGACTATTTGAAGCGACGTACGTTCTCCGATTGGGTTCTGGAGAAGATGCGCCAAGATGATGAATTTCATCGCAAAATCATCTTCAGTGACGAAGCTCATTTTTGGCTCAATGGGTTCGTCAATACGCAAAATATCCGTTATTGGTCGGGTGAAAATCCAGGTGTGCTTCATGAATCACCACTTCATCCACAAAAAAATAACTGTTTGGTGCGGTTTGCATGGCGGTGTACACGACATATTGAATTGCTTGTAAGGGTGATGATGACATCTTAAAACACTACCTTTGTAAGTGTCGTGCCTACCCTCGCATCAGGCTGCAGTTACTCGGCGTTGATATGGTGGGCGCAGGTAATTTAGGCACTTTATCTTACTTACTTATTTATTGGACCTAGGATTGAAATGAGTCTCTACTAGTAGGAATTTCCATTTAGCACAGTCTCTGGCTAATTATCACCAGTTGCTTACTTCAAATTGGTTGAGGTCTCCTTCCATTTGTGCATGCAACCTAAGACCGAGTCTTCCTCTACTGCGTTGTTCGTCTGGGTTGAAATCGAAGTTAGACATTTCTCTTATAGATGCTGTTATGATATTTATGTGCGTTAAATGGGTAGTGCGTGTCGATTTAGAGTACTTTGTTTTTTTGCACGATCTGTCGTAGTGTGAACATTTGGTCTTGCCTGGTCTAAAACCGCACTGATAGGAACTAACTGATCGGACACTAATGCCCCTATAATATTTGATCAGGTAAAAGGTACGAAGGTTCCTGTCTACAAACATAGAAATATTTCTGTCGATCAAATCTGTGCAACGAGTTTGTGCATGCTCTCTACTAAGTCATCTCCCACTGCCTTAAATAACTCAGCAAGTAGGCCATCCGGTCCATCAGCCTTGTTGTTCATAGGTAGTGTCTGAGATATGCGCAGACTTACCTTAGTTATAACAACATAATGGTCTAAGTCGGTGTCAGCTGCGCTGAACGAAAACACTGGAGGAATGCCTTCTATCGGTCGACACACGATCAATTTGGGTGACGATTTGATGATCAGGTACTGCCACGCCCATTTGTGGATATTAAGGAGGGGAGCCCGGAACCTTATCACTGAAGCGTTTATTCATATTTCTATTATACACTTTCAACTGCCAGTAAAATGAACTTACAATTAGTAGAATAGCTAGTTCTTGGTTTAAATGCTATTTTCGGACAGAAAAAATAACATGACTTTCACCAGCAAAAGTGCTTATCAATCAGGATGCCCCTGCATTGCCTCTATTTGTTTCCTCACCACTCAGAAACCATTGCAAGTATTTCACTTAACGCTCATTTTCGTAGAGACTTTGGGCTGGTGAGAAATCTGATTTATGTTATGTTTCATATCGATACAATATGAAAAGTTTTATGTTTAGAGGATCTTCGCATTGTTCCAATCTCAGTTAGCCCGGCATTCACTTTGCTTTCGATTTCTACACAGTCGAAAACAACTACTGTTTTCTTCATGCTCCCATTTAGGCCCAAAAGAAAACAAACAAATCGTATTCTTCCTTGATACGTTTTCCCTTAATACATCAACTGGGTGATGGACCATTGCACCCAGGAAGGGAGCTGAAGTACATCCAAACAAACATACCCCTTAATATTTAATTCGATAAAATTGCTCAATGAAGAATTTGATAAACAGAGATCTACCTAATCTCAATTTCAATACATACAGCAGGGAATTCCCTCAAACTGAACCCACATGCGAGTGATACCTTGTGTTCATGTTATCCAAGTTATCGGTTTGACATTATGCAATCTCTACCTCGTAGCCTTCTGGGTAAACATTAAGAATACATTAAGGAAGAGATTTTCAAGAATAACATGTGCGAGGATAAGAAAATCGTTAGAGTTTTTTTTTTTTGTTTTTGAAAGAGAAGAAATAAAAATGAGAAACTTTTCGGGTTGCTTTGGTTGGTACAGCAAAATTAAACCCCTGGGGCAAAATTTGTGATATTTCTGAAGAGATTTTTTGTTGTTTGTACAATAATTTATTTTTTTTTTATAATTATTTCGAGAAAGAAATGTCTGACGAGAAAATTTCATTATTTCTTTTACGAAAATGAATAATAAAATTGCTTAAGGGCTCTTACCTTTTAATATTTGCAACTGTTACTCTTTCCAATGAAGGGTTGGTTCCATTTGGATCATTCGTTTTGTGTCTCTTGTAGATGCTGATGAGAATTTTTTAGTTAACGTGGTTCTCTGCAAAAAGGTGGATAACATTTTATTAGTTTAAGTTTAGTTTAATATTTGCGTTTTTCTTAAATAGAATAAGCTTTTTTTTTTGAAAATAAAGATAATAAATTATGTTTTGAACATGATTACATGGATTTATGGTAATTTTCGGAGCCGGTTTTTGACGAAGCGCATCCTATTGGTCTAATTTTGTGCCACTTTTAATTGACTCCCAAAGCTTGCTTAGTTTGCGGTTTGTCAGCATACTTCAAAGTATTTATATAGCCTCACAAACAGTAAGCGAGGAGCATTAAATCACACGGTCTCAAGGGCCAATTTCTCAGAAAGTCAATGGTTTCATGCACATTACTGCACGTAGTTCCATCTTGATGGAACAACAGATCGTCTGTAGTAATGTATTCCATATTGACCGTTGTCCCATAACTTTGGCCCTTAACTGAAACATGAGCTCTGGTTTCCAACCACACCGATACGTGCACTTTTATCGATGCAATTGAATCTCATTGGTCTCCTCTGAATTTACCACCCTACATAAATACTAGGATATATAGACTTTTTATTCAACCCACTCTCTTTGTGGGCGAGGTAAAGATAGGAAAGTGAGAAACAGAGATACCGGTGTACATTGGTTTTGAATATTTGCAGATTATAATGACAAAGAAATAAGGAGTTTACTAGAGCCGGAATCATAAATGAGTCCTGTGACTTAGGAAATAATCACGATAATCAAAGTAAGCCAAAAAGCATTCATAGCATTCATACGTTTGAAGATCTAAAGCGGCGAAATGCTACCAGCATTAGTGGTACCAGAACTAGTGGGGAAAATAGCTTTAGATACATTATGTGGTATTCGAGCGCATAGTGCAACATAGGGGTCAGTTTTCAATACCATCTACGAGTAACAAAATTTTTAATTTTAATTTTAATTTTCGTGGGGGCTAACGCCCCCATTTATTATGCTTAATACAAGCTTAAAAACTAAGACTTAAACTAATACTAGGGCTTAAAGCTAAGGATGGTGAAGGAGATCGAATTTGAGGGAAAGTGTGCTGCGATTAAAATCGAAAACGGAAAGGTTGGAGTTTACCTTACGCAGCATACGGGAGATTGGTTCGTTAGAGCCATATGTGGTGCGGTGGATAGGTAGATAAAAGAGACGGGTGGAACGTAAATTACGAGGGTTAGTGTTAAAGAAAATGGAGTTGCAAAGAGGCATGCAATCGACGGAGCCTGAGAGGAGTCGGTGAATGAACAAAATGTCTGCTGCGTCCCTTCGTTCCTCAAGGGTATTCAGGTTAATGAGTTTGAGACGGTCTCGATAGGGAGGTAAGATTAGAGGATCGTTCCAAGGTAGACCTCGAAGAGCAAAGCGAAGAAAACGACGCTGGATCCTCTCAATACGAGATACATGAACTCGTTGAAAGGGACACCACGCTTGGCTAGCGTACTCGAGAAGGGGGCGAACGTAAGTGATGTATAGTGATCTAGTTACGTACGGGTTGCAGAATTCTTTGGACCATCTTTTAACGAAGCCGAGTGATGAGTTTGCTTTAGAAATTATCTCATCAATATGCGAGCGGAAATTAAGCTGCCTGTCGCATAATATACCAAGGTCGCGGATAGATTCAACAAGGGGTATAGGTTGGCCGTCGAGATGGTAAATTCGTTGAGGAGACTTCTTGCACTTACGCGAGAAAGTAATCGATTGACATTTGGAGACATTGAGCTCTAAGCAGTTCTTGATGCACCAGGTGGAAAAACTATTTAGATCTATTTGAAGGAGGGTGGAGTCTTGTTGTGAGGAAATGGGTTTAAAAAATTTGGTATCGTCAGCATAGAGAGAAAGTGTTGAGTGTTGAATGAGCCTTTGAAGGTCGTTAATAGTTAGGATGAAGAGGAGTGGACCTAGGTGACTACATTGAGGAACACCTGAAGTGGCCAAGAAAGGGGCCGATAGGACAGATCTGAAACGAACATTATAAAAACGATTATCCAGGTAAGAAGATATCCATTTAAGCAAAATGGGTTCAAAGCCCAGGACGGACAATTTGAACAGGATTAGTTTATGAGATATCTTGTCAAAAGCTTTACTGAAATCAGTTGTTATAACGTCAACTTCTTTACCATTTTCTAAGGCTGAGAGAACAGAGGACACGAATTCTACGAGGTTAGTGGTAGTTGACCTACCCTTCAGAAAGCCGTGTTGATTGGGGGAAATAAAAGATTTACACTGAAAGCTTAAGGCTTCATGTAAAATACTTTCGAGGAGTTTGGGTATATGGGAAAGTTTAGCTATAGGGCGGTAATTAGTGACTTCGCTCTTTAATCCCTTTTTGTGTATGGGTGTTATGAAAGAGGACTTCCATATCTGTGGAAATTCACCTTGAGAGAGCGATAATCGGAAGAGATTAGCAAGGGGGCGTGAAAGAGTTGAGGAACACTTTTTAAGAAATATGGATGGAAGGCCGTCTGGGCCGGGTAAGTATTCATCATTAAGTTGTTGTAATTTGTTTTCTGTTACTGTATGATCAAAGCTATGAGAAATAGTGGGGCCAATAGGGAAGGTAAGTAGGTATTTGAAATAAGAGGGATCTGGTACGAAGGAATTATCGGCAAAAGATTGCTTAAAAAAAGTAGCAAAAAAGTTAGCTATGGTATGCGGATCAGTTGATGATATATTTTCGTATGAGAGGGATGGAGGAAAACCGTCGGATTTTTTTTTGTAATTAACGAATTGATAGAAAGACTTAGGATCATTTATAAGCCTTGATTGCGCACTATCAAGGTATCGCTGATAGAGAAACTTATAGAGCTGGGCGAATTGAAGGTATGACCCGAGATAGTTTGAATAGTCAACAAAAGAGTTGGACCGGAGGAAAACTGTCCATAATTTGTTTCTTTTGTTACGTAAAGAGCGAAGTTTACGATTATACCACGGGGGGCTCGTAGAAGAGGTCCTATTACGCGAAAAGGGGACATAGAGAGAAATAGAATTAAGTAATTCTCTGTAGAAAATAGAGAGAGCACTTTTTATGGGCATATTAGCGAAATCAAAAGAACACTTACTTAGATATGCGTTAATTTTGCGGAAATTCGCTTTATGAAAGTCGTAAGAAGTGGTAGCTGCAGATGGGGTGGGGCGGAAAGTAGAGTGGTGGAAAAGAGAAAGAAGAAGTGGTGGGTGAAAGTTATCAATGGTCGATAGTGAAAGGGGACAGAGCGAGACAGAGGAGTTTATGGGGTCAGTGGTGAAAATGAGGTCTAATTGCCTTCCCATATAGTTGGAGACTCCACTAACTTGGCATAAGCTAGAGTCTGTGAGCTCATCCAAGAAGAGACATTCTTTACTCGAGACAGGGTAAGCGATAAAAAAAGATTTATCATCTGATTGAGTCCAGTGCAGCTGAGGTAGATTGAAATCGCCAAATACGATGATATCATCGAGAGGATCAGATAAGTTAATTATTTGATCAATTGCATCGATAGCGAGTTGGTAGCATTCGATTGGTTGGGCCGGTAGGATGTAAAAACACATAATGTACAGGGACCTGCAGGGGAGTGTTATCTTTATTGAAACGTAGTCAAGTTTAGAGGAAGAAGAAACAGCGATTGGTGAAGAGTTTAGGTCATTGCGGACGGCCAGTAGGACACCTCGACACGGAGCATCATCATTTGGGCGGGTAAGATCGTCGTCTCGGAAAACATTGAAACTAGGGGGGAATAATTCCTGATTCTTTATATCGGGAATTAGATTAGTTTCGGTCAGAGCGTAGACCTCAAATGGGAGAGCGTGAGATTGGCGCAAGACGGCACGGGTCTTAGATCGCAGTCCTCTTACGTTTTGATAGTAAAAGGTAAGAGGAAGGTTATTACGAGAGGGCGTAGGAGTGGATGGTCGAAACACTGGCAATGGTAGCACGTTAGGGACGAAAAAATTTGTCGTTGTCAGCTCTGCTTCGTTGGAGGTGTGAGATCCTTTTTGAGTGCACATAATTACCGAAAGCAGCAAGGTCGTCTGAGACTTTTTGCGGAGACATATTAAAAATCTCGTGGAACTTGATGTATAAGTTCCTCAGACTTATAAGGTCAGTAGGGAGACCTTCCTGCTGTATTGAGACCATGACGCTTGTTTTAGTTTTCCCCTCATAACAAACTGAGTCTGATTTGTCATGCAGATATGCTAGAAGGAGACGTATATTCTCGTACGTCTTTTTTTCTCTAAGCCTAGAAAGTGCATAACGACATTCTGTTGAGCCAAAAGTTTGTTGGGCTATTTTAACTGTGGGAGGCAGAAGGGGGTCAAAAATGGGGCAGGTGGACGAAGATTTTGAAGGCGATGCAGGGGTGATTGAAGGGGCATTAGACACATGTTCAGGTGAGGGATTTATAATATGGGACCTAACGAAATTGGGATATTTAGTTCCGGTTTTAAGGTCAAAATTAGGGAAAAAGTGCTAGTGGGGTCACGTGCAGAGGGGTTAGGTATTTCAGAGGGGTTATTGTGAGCGGTTGGTGCTAATTTGAAAGAGACGCGTTGACGCGGTGGCTTGGGTGGAACGGAGGCTGCAGGTGCAATATAATTAGAGGACCGATGAAGTCGGTTCGGGATGTGAGTGGGAGGGGCGAAATTGGGGAATATATTGGTTTTAAATCTCCAATTAGAGTCAGAATTGGAACGGGAGTTGGAAACGGTTTTCGGTACAGAGTCAGGTTTGCTACGGTTTGGGACGGATTTCGGTATTTTATTAGAGTCCGGTTTGGGATGGGAGTTGGAATCGGAATTAGGTAACTTAGATTTAAGCTTCTTTTTATCCTGTTTCTTGGTAGGTGTTTCGATCCATTTACAGATGCGCATCTTTCCAACGTTGAAATTAGTACCAGCAGGGTTTTTAAATAACCATTCGTATCTAGCAGGGAGGTCGAATTTAAAGCTTCGATTACCTTTGTGGTGAGATGGCAGGAACATTTCACATTTGCTGATGGTGATGCCGTATTTGTCTGCGAAGAATTTCGTGATCCAAGAAATATCAGCGTTTACGGGGGTGCCTTTGATGAAGAATGTACTCATATCGGTTTCAATTTTTTCCAGTCTACGCTTCCATTCGGAAGGTGTCCATGTAGTACCAAAATGTTTGATTAGCTTGCGTGGGGCGGCGATGGGAGGAGTTGACAGTGAAACAGTTTCGGTCTCCTGGATTGAAGTGGCAGCGGGTGAAGTTGTAGATTTAATTAACCGTGGTGGACGAGGAGGTGGTGGTAAAAGTGGGTCGACTTCGGTTTCCAGTAATTCAGCCAAAATTGATGTATTGTAGTGGACATTCTGATGGTGTTGTGTGTGGAATGGTAAATCGTCAATTTTGCTGCTTACCGTTTCGATATGATTCTCAATATCGGAAATGGTTGATTGTGCGGCAGCTAGATCGTCACCAACACCGTTGATTCTGTCAAAGATTACTTGCATTAGCATGGTGGTCTTAGAAGCACCTAACCATATTTGGGGAGATCAGAGGGAGAAAAATATTTCTTACATCGCTTCAGAAAACCTAGAAAATTCGCTGCATTTTTGGCGACATCGAATATGTAGTCACTTTAGCGTAGGTTGTCATTGGCACACATATCAAGAATGGAAAGGTTTTTTGATTTCGCCGATGCAAGGACCTATCGGTTTAACAATATCAGGCAGCATTATAATTTGCAAGCATAAAATTCCACTCTGTTATGAATCACTAACATTCCCTAATAGTTTAAGCTGTTCATATCGGGATTAAATGAGCTCTAAATTCGAAGAGCCTGGCATAAGCCCGGGAACCCGGAAAGGCAGGACGTACTTTCGTTAGCTAAGGAATATACTGGATTGGAATAGAGAAACAAGAGATCATTTATGAAAATTAAAAAAAGTGTCAGAGACTCCATCTTGGGGCACGATAGCATTTATTTTGTGGGTATTAGATTGATGTAGACAATTGTTCTACTTCTGGGTGCCTGATTGTGCTGCCAGTTATTGAGAAGTTTTTGTGCATTTTCGGCTTATTGGCGATTCCATAACCTTGAAAAGAAGGGACGTACGTGAATAGGGTCTGTAGAATGAGAGAGAAACTTCGTCTAGAAATATGCTGAATGAAAGTGATGTCAGTGTGAGGATTCATGGGTACAATTCTTTCTAAGGAGCCGAACACCATATCAATTTGGTTGAAAGTCTAATTGCTATCCAGTTTGAGGCTTCTGTAAATAAAGCAGTAGTGAAACCAAAAGGGAGCCTCGTCACTAAACCTGATTTTTAGATAAAAAGTAAATTCATGTTGCTTAACAGTCCAATCCACTAACTCTTACGTTATCTTCTATACGTTTTGCAAATTGAGGACCCCTTTCCCAAAAGAAGGTTAAATGTTATCTATTGAATAATACTGAACATACTTGTCATAAATTAGAACCCACTTTGAAAGTTATAACTACTGGATAATATTTTTTTTTTATTGGAAATGATGTGATTATAGATCTAGATCCTAAGCCTATTTTAACAAAGATTGTTGCGGTGTTCTGGATATTAGGTGCGTGGGTCACCGAATTTAAGAGCATTCGTACACGACGTAGATAAATATAGATTTTTAGAGTCAGCGAATAGGAATCTT
Source organism: Volucella bombylans (assembly GCA_949129095.1). NCBI lineage: Eukaryota > Metazoa > Arthropoda > Insecta > Diptera > Syrphidae > Volucella > Volucella bombylans. Next base: position 121,934,002 of record OX422140.1, on the reverse strand, counting down.
TCAAAGGCATTAACCTGTTACTGCTCACTTGTTTGCTTCTGGTCATGGCGGGTTGGATAATTTTTTTTCCACGCCACTTATGCTGTTTATAATAAAGTCTTTTATATTTACCAAAAACAATAGCGCTGGCTACTGAGCTTCCAGCGGCAAACTAAGGTATCTATAAAGCAGGCATAGAAGTAAACACCTCAGATACCAAACACTTTTTGTCTGTTTTCTAATGTGAATCTCAAGTTAGGTCTAAACAACACTCTCTCTCAGCCTAAGTCTCGCAGCAGCGTCTCTCCGATTACCCTCAAGTTCCATACAAGAAATCTTATGAAACTATAGAAAGACCGTTCTTGTATTGTAGATAAAAATATACACCGGGAAAACTCAGGAGAATACAATATTACTTCATGAGATGACGCTACAGTCTTTTGTGGATATAGGCTTAATCCAAGACGTCTTTTCAGGTAGTTGCCTCTATTTGCGAATTAAAAGTGGATGGAGGTCTACTTCATTGTCCGCATAACCTCAGGCAAGATCTTCCGCTACTTTCTTTTGCCCTTTTTCGAACACTTTCCGGGTAGAGCGTTCACTCTTCATGTAAAAGGCATCTTCGACAATTGATGAGTACTGACTAATTCAAAGATGTAGTATACTACATTTCGAAGCTTTTGCTGTTCGAAAAATCAAAAGACTTTTGCATCAGTAAGTGTTATTTGGAGACTCCTTAGTGTTTCTTGCGTATGCATACGTTATTATTAATTGTTCTGTTATGTCAAAGAAACGACGATAGACAAGTGTAACTCTTCGTTTAATGTTTGATCGGATGTCATTATCAGAGCTAACAGTGTAATCGAGACAGACAAAGTAATAACTATCTTTTGTAAGGCTTTGCCCCTTTTTTTTGTCTGTCTAACCACTTAAGCCGTTTATACTCATAAACGCCCCACTGATAGTTCGTTGCATTTTGCTAATGATGACAGAGTGATCAGAATGCAATTAATTGTAAAAACTTGGGAAAAACTGGATAGGCTTTGTGTAGCTCTGTTTAGATCCTGTTATATTCAGCCTTTTAATCCATATTGAGTTGGTCAGGTGAATGTTTGGTCGGTTATTAACTTACTATGACTAAAACCTTGGGGACGAATCAGATAATCGGCAATTGGATTCATTTATACGTCTTGTATGCAATAGTAAAGATATTGAATTTTTTTTCCTGGCAATGGAATTTGGATGACCCTCGTTGTAAAACAGGATGCAGATTAAGTTTTTCACTATCTTAAGAATATACTGTATTTCGACTTATTAGTTTTCTAGTTTATCTCTGAAGGTCTCTGATCAGGCCTTTTTGCCTTATCAGACTCTATAAACATATTTCTTTCAATTTTCTCTACCGCTTGCTTCTAAGTCACTTTCTTCCCCTGATGTTTTTTATTGAATCGATGAGATCTTAAGCCTTCCTGCCTTAGCTTACAGCTTTTAACAAATTTTCACCAAGTAGATAAAGCTTCTGATCTCTGCACCAATCACCAAAGTACTCGTATGTGTATGTGTGTTAGTTTTTTTTTTTATCGGAGCCGGTTTCAGGTCAGTAACACAATTCAGGGATATGCAAGCAGCAGCTGATCCATTAAGAGTTCATTCGCCACCTTTTTCTATGTAAGCAACCTGATTAGTGCTGAAAATTTTCATTGAAATCAGCTCCAAATGCGATGAAGTAGTTCATAAGGATAATTGTTGACTTTCTTTAAATAGAGTACTACAGTGTTGCTATTTTGTTTTCACTCAATATTTGTACCCCAAAAGCTTAGTGAATCATGAGCGGTCGGGGGAAACCAGTACCCGTTGGCTACTGCTAGGGTTTTGAAATAAGTATAAATTGTTGTAGCAACAATGGGAATCACCAGGTTTATATCGGTCCATCTCTAGCCTAGTCATATAGCATTAAAATACTGGAGGAACAGAGTAAAAATAAATAAATTGTTGGGGTGACAGTCCGGGTTAGACTAAGGCTTACTCTAACTTACTCTGTTTTGTAAGTTTTTTCATCAGTCTTTCTCACAGTCAAAGGCGACTTACTTTCGATTCGTTTTTTTTCGACTCCGTACTACGGGGTAGTGACAAGATTTCATAACCTCCGGACAGGTGGTAACGTCAGAAAAGTGGATTATCATTTTAACTATTTGGTATTGGCCGAATCTTGATCCTAGACCCTCATGCGAAGAGTTGGCGATTTATCATAGTTTCCAGAGCCTTGCTTTAGGCGAGGTCTTTCTTTACCGTGTTGTCTCTCTAGAATGGATAAGAAAAAATTCTGACCAGGACCGTTCGTATTCATTTGATCAATTACGCAAATAGATTAACGATAAGATCAATGTAGCTGATTTATTAAAACTTTTCTGTCTGTTTCTGAAAACGATCTGCCGTAAGACGAATATGAAATAGACGATGTGCTTGCTAGGTCTAAAACCAAATTGATGACTTGTGTTTTGGGAAAATAATACTAAGATTAGGTTCACCAGTATATCTAACATCACATTTTATTTTACACATGAGGTTGTGTATGGTCCTTACCTTTAAACGATTCGGACGGTAGCCTGCTGCAACAATCTTATGGCTATTTTGCTTCCTCTTCTTGTTCGAGCGCACATAATTTCTGTGAATTATCGCTTAAGTTGTATGGTTTATTCCGCCAAACAGTGGAAGATGGTCGCTTTCACCGCCAAGCAGTCTGCAGGAGGTGGGTCATTTTACGACATGATAAAGTAGGCGTCAGTTGATCTGTAGTTTAGCTAGTTGCACTTGGAAAGCAAATATCTCCTTAGTAAAATAAGGGTTACCTATGTTCATACATTTGTCTAACTTAAAAAAAACGTAGTGAGGTGTTCGACTTTGAACAATTCATTAGTTTTTGTTAAAAATAAAAAACGAATTCTGTCATCAAGAATCATTAGTAAAACAAATCTTCTATATTCAGACACAAATTGCGCTTCTGACTGTAGTTAGCCCCATAGGCAATATCAGTGGTTATTTCACTTACATGGAGAGTCTTCTAGACTTTATAAACCTTATAAACCCCTAATAAAAATCCGCTCAACGAAGTTCCATGCCTTGCAGAACGACAAAATCGAACTAACCCAAAACAAAAGAAGTTTTATCCCCACTACTATCAGGACACAAAAGGGATTTTTTTTTCCTCAAAGTCGTTTTCAATCATCAATACGTACATACTAGGGGCACAATATGATTACAGGCATGTCACACATGTGAATGTAATTTGTCCATGACCCAAAGAAATTCTATTGTCATGGATTTCCTTACATCACGCGCATGGAATAGTAAACGGATCTTTTTGTTTTTTACTTTTTTGTTTCTAACTCTTCACTCGAAGCTTAAGGACTTGAAACGTATATTGCTTTCACGTCTACGTGCCAGATGGTGACTGGTTTTCCATTACTATTCAATTGCATTTGCCTGAGGGCTGTCCTCAGTTTTCTCTTGATGACATGGTTATTTTTCGATTTTTCCTTTTTGGTTTTATTATACTTCTCTAATTTAGTGAGGCGAGAATATTTTTTTTTGTTTTATGATTGAGTTTATGTACGAGTATGTTATCTTAGGTTGATACAACACGTCCAATCCATTTGCTTGGGATAACAATGAATTAACACGACCGTGAATGTTCTCTAACAAAGGGTTTTCCAGAATGGTAATGTGATGTTAAGAGCATAAAACAATATTTTTTCTGGACTGAAACAATATTTTGTCAAGAAATGTAATGGATCAATTCAAGTGCCTATTAAGTCAAGCTGCTGATCCATATTTGGAAGTCTAGTATCAAATCACAAGGAGAAAAAAAAATTGGAGGCAAGACGTCTTATTGGTTTTAAACGAGCGTCTCTCTGTTGGAGTAGAGCCTATTTAATAATGGGCTACTATTGAGAAAAACTGTAACCTTTCCATGCTTATGTTGGGCTCTTTTGTGTAAGATATTACATACTTCATACAACTGTAACCCAGTATCAGCCAGAAGGTCGCAACGGCCTTAGAAAGGGTGCTCGGGCAACATAACATATATACATAACTGATATTAAATCCGTCAAGTGAATAAAGTGCTGGAGTGGTTAGAACCTTCAATCATCTGAAGCAAAAACGGAGAGAAAACGTGTATGCCTACTACTGATAGAAATTACATAAAGTTCTGGCAAAAACTGGCAGCAGTTATGCAGCAGTAAAAAATTCTGATTAAATTGCGGAAGCATTAACAAAACTGACATAGGGAACTCGTTGCAGTACCTACTTCCTTCAGAATGTCGAACTGCAGTGGAACACTTAGAACTGCAGATGAAAAAATCGGACGTTAAGTTCCACCAAGTGACTTATAGACCTAAGGAAGGGTTCAAAATGTTATCAAAGTACTCATTCTCAGACGATAAGCACGAACTTATGCACGCAATCCTACTTTTAGATATTAATATGTAGGAGAAATATAAGCGCCTGGGCTGAAACATGACACTGGTGGAAACGAGACAACAGCCCCGATAGAGCATTAAATCGGCGAACACAGATTGACTGCCAATAAGCTATATCAACTTTGGTTGTAGTAACCAAAATTTGAGCCGATAATTTGGTTCAAGAGCCGTCAATTTGCTACTGGTCAATCAGAGACCATTCATTCAATCAAAAGAAAACTCATCTTTAATGACCTGAGAGGTAACACCATGTAGTCAATACTATACATATTATGCGGTAGACGAATCAGTGGTTTTGGATGATAGGAAGCTACTATCACTTCTTCAAGTGTCGTTCCAAATGAATGTGACACTAGCACTACACTACAATACAATCTCGTGGAGGAACACAAAAGTCGAGTCTGTATTCGATTTTACTCGAATTTATTTATTCTCTTGATGTCTATACTCGTAATGTAGGTAATAATATTACACTGTTACTAAGATCAATGAAATACGTAAAGTAGACAGAGCTTAAGTAGAACCAGCATGTTATTTTTAGACCAAAGTCTTAGAAGGGCACCAGTAGCAACCATTTGTTCTTTAGAGAGACTAGTTTGGGTAATCACCTCCTATCAGCTACAGAGAGTAGGTACGGGATTGAACGAGATTTACTGTACCAAATGCAATCACAATATCATATCAAGACTATCATCTTTATAAAGATCGTTTCTCCTCAAAACGTTGCCCCATATGTACGACGGCCATAAGCTCTATGACTGCTCTGTATCAGGAGAGAAAACAAAACAATGAAGTAGAAGTCTAGACAAAAGGCAAGTAGGAATACAAACATTACAGGGAATATTCAAGATCAACATAGAACTGGTTGTCCATAAGCTGAAACACTATATGCATTAATGATGATAAACTGCTCGACAAAATAGCCAATCTCGACATTAATTACCAACTTTGGGTTAATGAATTTTGATAACCAGAAGGAAAAAATCTTAAAGAATTCGTTTATGCAAAAATACTACACTGGTAGCAGTCAAAATCAAGGATATTTAGGACTATACCATAATAGAGAGAGAGAGAGAGACACCAACTTTGGATGTCAAGCATTAAGATCGCGACTCGGAAAGTTGTCTATGTACTTTGAACATACACCTCCGGTACCGCTCAGTAACCTGAATCTGTCCAAATGCGGTACAAGTCAGATATTACCGCGACACAGGAGATATGATGGATAGGATTAAGTATGCAAAAACGGAGAAATTGCGACAATTATTACAGATACAGAAAAGGACTGCACATATTAGGATACAGGAGATTGGCTACGATTAATGGTAATGATAAGTATGAAGATTCTATCAATGAGGAGTTGTATGACCTCCTGGATGTCAAAATTGTACTCGGGGACTTCAATGCCAACATATTTCTTTTTTTTATATTATATTACCCTTAAGATGTCTGCTCACGATGACGGCGGGGGGAAGTTAGGGAGGGAAAAAAGAGAGATACCGATGCGCGTTGATATTAAATGTTTGCAAGTTATAGTGACTAGGAAGTAAAGAGCTAGGCAGGACATTTCATAACCGGGTTGTACGGCGTAGGAATGAATCACGATATTTCAGAGTACGTCCGAAAGTGTTCTTGAGGGTATACTGATGAACATTCATAGCGAGACAGGTGTTACGGTTAAAAGTTAGAAGAGGTGGATTGCTACTGGCAATTTCGGAGGAGCACTTGTGGCGAAAATAGCGATACAACAAGGTGAGACAGGAGACATTACGTCTATGTTCGAGGGTGTCGAAGGAGTATGTAATATTGTTATCACCTATGAGTTTTATCGCGCGGTTTTGAATCCTATCTAGCAAGTAAAAAAAGGTCTTAGAAGCACCTGAGCAGATCTGAGCATTGTACTCCAATTTCGGACGGGTAAATGCTTTAAATATTGATGCCAGATCAAAGGTGGTGAAACACTTCTTACATCGCTTGAGGAAACCTAGACATTTCGTAGAGTTTTTGGCAACATCTGAATATATGGTCATTCTAACGTAAGTAATCATTGACACACATACCGAGAATGGAAAGTTTTTCGGTTTCAATGATGCAAGTGCCATTCATGGATAATGGCTGTGTATTTAAATTTCGCTTTAACGACAGCAGATAACATTGTATTTTAGAAGCATTAAATTCCACTCTGTTAATAATTCCCCAATTGGTTATACTGCTAATATCGGAATTTAATGAGCTTAACATACGCTGGCATTCCCGTTCTACAGCAGGGACGTGAGTTCGGGAACGAATATGAAAAGCAGATAGTACTATCGTCAGCAAAGGAATATTTTGGATTAAAGGTAGCAGACAAGAGATCAGTAATGAAAATTAAAAATAATGTCGGAGATAGAACGGAGCCCTGGGGCACACCAGTATTTGTTTTGTGAATATCAGATTTGAAACCATCCAAGACAACTTGAATTGAACGTTCCGAAAGGAAGAGTGTCATCGGTCCCGAATGCACGTATTTTCGATAAAAGAACCTGACGCCAAACTCTGACAAACGCCTTAGAAATATCAAATATAATTATCTTGCTTTCGTCAGATTGGTGTAGATTTAGGTTACGCTTTTGGTGAGACTTGCCATCAAATCACCAGTGGACCTGTTGCTACGAAAACCATACTGTCGGTCATTAAGAAGTTTTCGTGTTTCGAGATATTTCATGAGCTGACGATTTATCAGCATTCCCATGACTTTGGATAGAAGGGACTTAAGTGCAATGGGTCTGTAGGAGGAGAGAGAAAAAGATTCGCCTTTTTTAGAGACAGGGTGGACAAATGCTGTTTTCCATCTGCTTGGAAAGTGTCCTAAAGAGTAGGATTTATGAAAAAGCTTACGCAGTGGCTTTGCCAGCATGGAACACCTCTTCAGAAGAAGGGAAGATACACCACCTGGACCAGCGGATTTGTGAATTTTAGATCTTAAGTAGGTACTCTTGCTACTACGCGAGTTCGAAATTTGATTCGTCCCATTGAAGATTCGACACACACAACTATGGGCGGAGACAAATACCGATCTGGAATTGTTGAACTGGCCGCAAAGTGTGCAGCATGTAGATTGACTTTGTTCAAAGAACTGACAGCTGGAATGTCATTGTAAATAGGCGTTGTGATGGATGCTGAGACACAATTTTTAATATTTTCGACGAACGACCAAAAATTGTTACTACTTTTCGGACATTGTAGTATTTTGTTGCTTAAATTTTTGGTCGTATGGAAATTTCACGCGCTTGAGAAAGACGTTGACATCATTTCTGGCTCGTTTGAACTTTTTTCGGTTTTCCTTTGTCGGGTTGGTCTTATAGGACCGAAAAAACATTTCTCTAACCCTGACAGCCTCTTTACAGCTCGAGTTTTACCATGACTTTTCTTTTGATTTTATACTATTCATCCGATGAGGGATAAAGGTTCTCATTCCAAGGAGATGGTGTCTGTGATCATATTAGCAGCAGCATCCGCGTCGTTATCGAGGAAGCATACGACCAGTTAAAATTCCTGAAGAAGCTGTTGAGACCGCTGCAGTTGGCTTTCTTGTATTGCCATACGGTTCTTTTAGGAATTTTTTCTCTAACTGTTTGTTTAGCGTACGAGAAATGAGCTGATATGACACAATGGTCCGACGAGCCTAGAGATGAGAGTACATCAACGGTGTAGATGATGAGAAGTTAAAAGCAAGTCCAGGGTGTTGGCGGTATTACTATCAATGCCTGGTATTCGCGTGTGCTCATTTACAAGATGCATTAAGTTGTTTTCCGCAGCGAAGATCTCAATACTCCGTCCTTCGGGTGTTGTCTGTCCAGAATGTAGACGCCACCCAGAATTGTGTACATATATTGAAATCGCCCGTAATAACGATCTCAGTAGGAGGATACAGAGATACAATTCTTTGAATGTATATGTGTTTCAATAAGTTCCAAAACAGCTGGTCTGAATTTACAGACGTGGACGTACGTAGAAAAGTGATTACTTTTTATCCCGCATATATTTGCTATGTCCACTCTAAATTTCCGAGTCATTACAAATTAACAAACACATCAAGACACAAACACCAATGATGCTAAGCAAGGCAGCAACATGAAAACTCTATAGTCGGGTTACCGAACCAAATTATTTTTGGTGTTATGGTCTTACAACAAAATGAAACAGTGTACCAACAAAATTCAAACTCGCAACCCGCTATTCATCAGTTGTTACATGCGCTCAGTCACTGCTCTGCTGCATAACAGAGTTATACAGTGGCCGAGTGCAAACTACAGCACTTCTACCAAGGGCAGGAGATGTGGGAGTGCCCACCTTATGATTTTTTTTTTCCCGACCACGGACCACGCCACAAATTTTTTTCCACTCGTTTTCTATGATTTTGTATTCACGCGCGTGGTTGAAATGTGCTGTGCTTTTTATTTTTATTACTTGTTATTATTTTTTTCTTCGGCAGATTAGTCGGACAGCATTATCTTCACGAAACGACATTAGATAACGGTTTTCGCCTAATCAATTTTACAGCAGCTCGTAATACGGTGATAAGTACCACTAGATTTGAAAGACTACGAATCCACATAGCAACCTGGCGCACTTCAGATGGTCGAACCGCCAACCAAATCGACCTTGTGTTAAAAGATGCTAGACTCTCATCAGACATTCTGAACGTGCAAACACTCAAAGGGGCAAACGTCGAGTCTGACCACTTACTTGTTGTAGCCAACTTCAGAGCTCGTCTATAAAAAAGAAATTCAACATTTCGTAGAGATACTGCGTAGAGCATCCGTAAACGATAACAATCTGTGGAGTCAGTATCGCAACATTATCAAAGAGGTAGCAGAGACCACCGTAAGCTAACAGCCACCATCGAATAGGACCCTTGGTATGATGATGAGTGCGTACGCCAGAAAATTCACACCTGCAAACGCTGCAGCGTGAAACAAGATTCGACTAAAGCTTATCCTAGGAAACCGCTCCTACTTCGGTTTGGTGAAACGAATGGGCTCAAAACTCCTAACTCGGAGGAAGAAATGCATGCTCTACATGATCCTGTCAGTTCTACTCAATAGAGCCGAGGACTAAACGATAAGCAGCAAATCAGGGCAGATATTTAACACTTTCGGTACTGTTTGCTTTGACGGGTTTTGGATGAGAATCAACGACGAACTGTATTCTCCCTTTCTTGTAGTAGTGCGCCGAATAATATTTAACTTTGGAGAGAACAATTCTTTGAAAGATGTGCGGCCTAATCTGCGTAAACGACGCATGCCCTTTTAGATGGAACCACGAGCTATACTCCGGCATTGACGTAGTTAAGTGCAAAAATTGCAACGGCTCGGCTGGCTAAGTCACGGCCAAGAAAGTATTCTACTCGGAGTGTATTGGTGTGACTTGTAGGAAAGAACACTCTTATCCACATTCGAAGTACCAAGCCGATGATAACCTGAAGGTGCTTGGTATCTCTGTAGAAGAGATCAGAGTCGAATTCAGAGAATTTTGAAGGCAGAAAAGGTTAATCCGCCTAAAAATAGGAAGAGCATGCGATATAATAAAACCTACAGTACCTATGCTATCTTCTCAAATCCACTCACTCAACAGTAGAAGAATGGATTACCATAAGCAGACTTGGCGCAGAAGAGTAAAAGTGGACGAACCTGCGCCTTTATACCATTGAAGAAAATGAGTAGCTATATATTTGACTTCAAATCTTTCAAAGCGCTATTATTTTGAGAGGGCAACGAAAGTGGATAGTTGCATATATGTGGGGTTAATTTAATAAAATGTTTTAGTGTAGTTCACTTTAATTGGTCTTTTAATTAAATTCATATCTGCAAAGTTGGTATATTTTATGTGATTTAGGAAGGAGTGTCAGTATGGACACGTCTATTCACTACTATCAATTACTAATCTTTTTCCAATCTCCTCGTATGATCGTTTCGTTTGTGAGTTTCGTTCATCCTTTGTTTTCTTGTGCGTACTTCGTTCGTATTGACTTTTGACGTCGTGTGTATGTGTGCATGCATGTATATGGTGTGATCGTCTTTCCATCTTTTACCGAATCCCACACAGATGTATCCAACATAGTTTCAAGAGAATTTTTAATTTACAGAAGTCGAAAGTAAGGTCATGCTATGGTCTTAATTTGTTTAATTTGTTTTGGTATCATGGTTACCAGATATTGTTACAATATATTATTGTAATCATATCATTATATTATATCATTAAATCAACTCATTAATATTTCATGGATATCCGGTCTTTCAAAGAAAGTCGTTTACAGCACCAAAAATCTTCAGTAATAATTCAGCATTCGCAGAAATTTCCTTCTTCGGTTTTCTACCCCCAGTTCCATCTTCCATAGAAATCGGATTGAAAAATGATTTCGAAACCAGAGAAAAACAGCCAGTGCTCACTCACTCGAGTTTTCCTTACAAAATCCCTCCTCCTCTGCCAAGTTCAATGTCACACAGACGTAATTAATTGCCCGTAACGACACAACTGTACCACAACTGCTTTTATCGCTTTCCTCCCCTCCATATTGCATTCAAACTTTTCCCTATTAAGGTCATTTATCACCGAACCAGAAATTAGTTACATAAGCTCTCGAATAATGCCCGGCTCTAACCCTCAGAGGTTATCTCAGGGTGGGTCCTCTGACATATTTTTTTTCCAGATAGGTGGCATGTAACCGAAATTTCTTTCTGTTCAGTGTTTATTTTTTTTTTGTTCGTTATCGTTGTTATCCTGTGACAATAGTCCTTCTGGCAGTAGGTTATCCTATGGCATGGTGTGTGGTACTTCTAAATTAGAACATGTTCTCCCAGGCGGTTATTTCAGATAACAGAGAAAAAATTTTCCCTGATTGACGTGCTTAGTTGTTCTCTGACGAAAAGCTTACTTCGGCACTGACAGCAAACACAATGTTCGTTTGTTATTCAAATTTGAAAGCATTCATTTAAATTTGGCACTGTACCAAATGGTCAAATGTTGAAGTAATCGAATGGTCAAACATTCATTCATTAGGATATTTGACACGTCGAAATAAATGAGTGACCTAATGGAAAGCACTATTGTTTTTGACACAAGCAAGTGATGTATAGAGTCAATTTTGTTAGCCGGAAAATAATGTGAAAACGTAACAAACCTACCTTGAAGGATGATCAGTATTAGCGCATTAACAAAAAAAAAAACTTTTTGATATGTAAAACGAGTTGAAGTAGTATGTTGCAGCAAACAAACCAACATTAGCCAGATGGATTCAAAACTATCACGCGTTCATTTTTCTTGCTCTTTGTCATCTTTTACTGAAACCTCTTTTCAACTCGTAGTACTTGTATTGTAGTTGTATACATCAAATCCCACCCGATGAATTTTTTTGTAGTATTACTTTACGAATTAAAATTTGATGTCATCCTTTTAGAATATTAAAAGCTAATGGAAGGAGTCCTTTCTCTATGGTATGCCCTACTTTTCTACACACTATTGGAAAATATTTTCCTGTGGTGTTTTTATTTTGTTTAACTTAAGATAGTGTGAAATGAAATGTTTAGTGAATAGACGTGTTTTATACTCGCTGCACTTTCATCCTCTTTTTATCAGTTTTTCATCAGTTTTTTTTTCTTGAAAACATTTATATAAGTCATCTGAACTTGAAACCTAACTTTTGTTTCTAAATTAAAAGTGAACTTCATATTTAAGTTTTCCGTGTTAATTTGTGTAAATTAAAAACCAAAAACCATGATAACACGCCAACAAGCACTCAAAGAAAAATCAGCACTACTATCTCCATTGGTCCTTGACAAATCTCCAGCAGCCACCAGCATATGCAAAAACCTCAGAAAAAAAACGATCTCTATCTGAGCAGCTTCAGGAAGTAGAGTCAAATCTACTGCTTAAATTTAAATTAATGCTTCAAGAATTTGAATGCAATTTTAATGAGAAACTCAGTGCTGCTACTCGTATTTCCTGTCTTGAGATCAAAGTTCAGCAATTCGAGAATGTCTTATGTGAACTTCGCAAGGAAAATAAGTCAATAAGAGAAAAATTATCCGATCTTAAGAGAAAAGAATGATTCAAAGACATCATTGTTCATGGAATACCACGAAAACCAGGGGAAGCCCCACCGACGTCGTAAAAACCACTGCAGCCTTATTACGACAGCATCTTTCATGTGGTGAAGTCCAAAACCGCCGATAATGATGATCACAGCCCGTTACTCGTCCGTCTCTCTTCACGCACAGAGCAACCTGCATTGCTAGCTGCTTTCCGTGCTAATAAGGGACTAACACTAGCACAGCTTGACAGCCTCTCTTATGATTCGTATGGCAACAACAAAAACAATGATCGTGTCTTCATCAACGAGAATTTGACTCTAGAAAATAGCTCTATGTTACGTCACGCTCTTCAGTTACGTAAAGAAGGTATTCTTTTTTCTGCAAGAACCCTTGATTGTTTGGTCGACATAAGAAGGAGCAAGGACGACAGTGAGCTAAAAATTATTTTGTCAACAAATCTTCCATAAATGATTTAACTATGTGCAATCAACTTTATCTGAATTTCTACTGGAGCTAATTTAAGAACAACATAAAATTAAAAAAGTAATGTATATTCTATATAGTAAATGCGTGTTATATATTTGCTTTTCTTCAAATTCTGATATTGTTCCTGGTTATTTGTTTGTTAGTGCCTTGTCTTCCCCAAAGATTGTTAATTGCTATGTTGGGAAATGCACTGAGATTCTTGTTCTGGTAGTCGCCGTAACGTCGGAATCTTATGGGTGATAATATCGTAGCTAATGACGTGAACAATTTTAACAGCGGCCAAGTCATGCTCAACATTTTTGCTAACCGATGCACTGGATTAAAAGTTTGCCATGTTAATGTGCAGAGTCTAAAATCAAGTATTGATGAATTTAGGGAACTGTTTTCTTTTCAACGAGTAGATGTTATATGTGGTTCTGAAACATCCCTTTCAGTGCAGATGGGAGTGTTGATGATAACAATTGCGTTGCCCTTTCTGGCTACAATATACATCGTGGCGATAGATTGACAAGAGGAGGTTGGGTTGCAATTTATTATAGATCTGTGTTGAAATGCAAAGTTATTAAAAGAAATGAAAATTCGGCTGGTATTAATGTTTTGTTTGTCGAAATATCCGACAGTTATCAAAATTGTCTTATTGGTTACATTTAAGTACCAAATCGAAACTTCAATAAAAATATGTTGGGAAATGATGAAAAATCAAATTCCATTAAGAGTTTCGCTAGTAATTGTGGTCTTAACATTATTCATAACTCTGTTCCCTCACATTTCCGAGTAGGTTGCCGAACATCGCTTTTAGATTTTTTTTTTTAATATCGGACATGAAGTTAGTGTTATTTCACGATCAGATATTTGTGCCATGTTTTAACTCTTCTCATGATCTTATATTTCTAACTTACGATCTTCAAATGAATGTGCAACCTTCCCCCAATAAGGTGCTATTTAGAGATTTCAATAATATGAATTTAGTAGCTCTACACAATTAATCCTCATTATACCCTTGGGATTGTGTTGGAATTTCCAAGCAACAAAGTTGCTTTATTCGAGTCAATGGTGTTGGAACTCTTCAACAAATATGTATCAATTAAGTAAGTAGTAGCTAAGCATCCGGGGCGCTCTTGGTTTACCTTAAGTATAAAAAATCTCATGAGACTTCGAGACAAAGCCTACCACAGAAGAAAGAACTATCCTTCATTTGTTAAATTGAGAAACTTAACAACCGCGGAGACTCGCAAACAAAAGCAGTTTTATTACAAATCTAAGCTTAAAACCAGCTCGAAGGCTTGAGATCTTTGGAAAAATTTGCGCCAGTTGGGCGTTAATCCTACTAAAAACGGTTTCTCCAACTATGCGGACACTAATCCGAATCTATTTAACAACTTTTTTGCGACCACATCTGTTTCAGGCAGTTCTATTCCTTCCACTGAAGCTAATTTATACCGTAGTTCCTCAGACTTCTCAGGCCCAACATTTTCTTTCCAAACTATAAATAGCGTCGATCTCATTTTTGCCATTAAATCTATAAAGTCTAATGCTATAGGTCTATATGGAATATCTCTAAGATTTATTAAAATAATTCTTTTACACGTGGTAGATACGCTAACTCATATCTATAACCACTGCCTTGTGAAATCCTGCTTTCCATCCGCTTGGAAACTTACAAAAGTAACCCCTATAGTATTGCAAATAATTCCAATCCGTCTGGATACGCTGACTTTCGCCCAATAAGCATTCTTCCGAGTTTGTCAAAGGTTCTGGAATTTATCTTTAAGAATCAACTTCAAACTCACGTTGACTCACTCAATTTGATAAGAATGTATCAATCTGCGTATCGTGCAAGTCATAGTTGTACTACTGCACTTTTGAAAATAGTTGATGATATTCGTCTAAACTTTGACGAATCTTATACAACCCCACTATGTCTTTTAGATTTCTCAAAGGCATTTGATTGGAAACTTATAAATAGCTTTGGTTTGGGTAATAGAGCTGCTGAGCTTATTCTGAACTATCTTAGCGGTAGGTATCAGCAGGTTTCATTGAACGGTAAAAAGTTAAGTAGGTTAGGACTATATCATGGCGCTCCTCAGGGGTCAATCCTCGGGCCATTGCTTTTTCTCCTATTCATTAATGACCTACCCCTTGTTTGTAAACATGTCAACGTACATCTATACGCTAACGATGCTCAATTATATGTTTTCAGCCCGCGAGCTAAAATTGATAGTTGTGTCAGTCAATTGATTTAGAGGCAGTTCGACTTTGGGCTTCGTGTAATGGGCTTCAACTTAATGCCAAAAAAACCTTATGTTTGCCTATTGGAAAGAACTTAGGGCATGTTGAAGAATACCCATATGTTTACCTGTCTGGAGATAAAATTAGTTATTCTAATAATGTCAAAAACCTCTGTGTTATCCTTAACAACTCTCTTAATGCTAATGATCATATAAACGAATTAGTTAAAAAAAATTACATTGGCTTGCGGTTGATGTGTCCGTTATACTCCAGTTGAAATCCGGTTAAAATTAGTTAGATCTCTACTTGTACCACACATCACTTACTCTAGTTTGGTTTACAGTTTACTGGACTCGGCATCATTCAGAAAATTGGAACTCACTTTTAACTCTAAGATAAGATTTGTATTTCACTTGCATAAGGTCGACCACATTTCCAGGTTTCGAATGTCAATATTAGGGTGTTCATTATTACAATATTAGAACTGCCTATTCATTGCACGACATATAAATTATAAGAAGCCACATTACTTATGTTGCAAGATACAGTTTCCTAGATCATCTAGCACTTTTACTATTAATCCTCCTAATTTCTTTTACTTGGAAAGTAGCCGTCTGTTTCTTGTTCACTCTGTTAGGATGTGGAATTCGCTTCCATGGGATATCCGGCGTTTGGTCGGAACAAGAAATTTCAGTGTCTTTCTATTCGGCTTTTTTAGGGATTTTTGAGGCATACATGGGACTAACATTAATCAATAGATATTTGGTACATATATATACACAACAATATAGCACCGCTTACTTTGTAAACTTATTTTGTAAATTTTCTTTATTTTGTAAATTTTCTTTTTACATTTCATTAATATCGTTTAAAAATTATTATTATTATTTTTTCTCCTAATTCAAACGAAATTATTTTTATTGTTATTATACTCGTAATTATTACGATTCTTTTATTTTCCTCTTTTTTTAATTGAAATATTTTTTTTAATGTACTTGTAAAAGAGTATGGCTCTTCTTTGTACAAACCGCCATTATTGTTAATTAAATAAATAAAAATAAATATATAATTCCTTAAGGATATTTTGTATTGGATAGGAAAGAAACCTTGAAATTTTCAAATTTAAAAAGTAAAATTTCCTGTCCTTCCCAAGACATACGAGTATATTCTAGATCAGAGAAAGAAAGATTGTCTCTGTCAGAATAATATACCATATTTCACATAACTTAGTAGACCGAATTACTATCTATCGCTAATTAAAAAAGGCGATCCATTAATCATCCAATCGATATTCTAAGTAGTGTTCATCTCCCTGTGTAGGGGAGGCTTATCATGTTTAACAACCCTGAAATTGTGTCTCAAGTTGAAACTAGCATTAAATATTATGTAATCGATTTCTCTCTTCCCATTCCTTTCTGATTTACTCACCAATAGGATGGAACAACATAGTTACTTAGATTCAAACTACGGATATCAGGGACATCCGATTAAATTTCGCGCTGTCTGAACGCTTTCGGACTCCCCAGCATTGTGTATTACTTTTCTAACTAGTCGTGAAACATACTTCTTTAAGTTTTTCTTCGGTTTGCGGGTCGTAAATCCTAGCTTATAAGCTTTCTCAGTTGACAAAGCTACGACCTTAAAGTCTCCAATTGCGCATTGCAAGTTTGTTCAATGTCCTTCCATTATTAACAAGGTTTTCTTAAGTACTGTGAAATTTTAAATTGAAACTCAAGATGCCAACGTTTTATTATTCGATAGATAATATTACGGTATTAATGCTGAAAAACGATTTCGGGCATATGGCCACCATGGGAACGTCGCAGTAACTACACCCTTGAATTAAATTTTCGACCACTATTTTGAGCATTTGTGTCCGTATCTCGCGAATAATGTACTCAAAGTTAGGTTACAAGGCTGGAATCGTTATTGGCTTGCCCTCATAGACCAACGACTTTAAACTCTCCCCAACAGAATATAATTCCAGCGACGTCACATCACACGATCTTAGAGGTAAGACCACAGCTCCATTTCTGGAGATAATGTTTTCATCATTTCATTTTCTTCAATAACTCGATGGTTTCTGGAAGTATGGTATATGGTGACATCTTGTTGAAACCAAATGCCCTGCAGGATATTTTCAAAGAACATTGGAAACAAAAACTCGTTGATCATGCTTCTGTACCAGCCATAATTGACAGTGACATTTAGATTTTATTCACCCCGTTTATTACTAGTCTACTTGTATATATATTGTAGTCCAGTGTAGTTAGTCTAATTTAAGTTTACTTACATACTTGCTTAGGTGACGTTATAGTTCGGAATGAACCTGTACCACAACTAACAAGCCTCTCCAGGTAGTCTCGACTTTAGCTAACTGCTTATAGTGGCGCACTTCAAGTCGGTTGATGTCCCCCTTTTACTTGTCTTCCTCTACTGCGTTGTCACTCCGGGTGAGATTCGAAGACTGCGGGCTGGAGCATTGTCGTCCATTCGCTCTACATGTCCTGGCCATCTCAGGCGACTAATGTTATACTGTACGAATATTATATCATCGAAACGACTGGGGATACCTTCATCTTTTTCGATAGAGTCCTTGCTTCAGCGCCATAAAGTAGAACTGGGATTTCGTAGGGTTTCAGGCGCTCACACAATATACAAAATAATATCTTGTATCCGATGTTGAGAAGACTTATACCTCTATAATTGATGGAATTGAGGGGGTATCTTTTTTTGTGGTTCCGGCACTGAGATTTCATTCATCAGGTATACACTTTTCCGACCAGATCTGAGAAATGAATTGGTGTGCGCTCTCCACAAAGTCATTTCTAGCAGCTTAGAAGACCTTGGCCGGTAAGGTGTCAGGTCTATAAGTTTGGTTCCCAGCTTAGAGATTACTATCCTTAGTTCATTTTTGTCAAGTAGACTGAGGTTTTGGCTATCTAAGTTGAATTGCTTATTCTGCCTGACGGCGGGTTGTTGAGCTTCTTTGCCGTTACACAGTCTGCAGATAAAGATTCCTTCTTCATTTCTACAGGTTTCTGTACCGGTTTTCTTGCCTCGACGCTTTTTTACCTCTGGGTAAAACATCCGTACGATACTGCTGGATTATAAACTCTCAATGTCTTCGATATCGGCTCTCATCATTCGTTGCAGCGCCGCTTTGTAGGTGAAGAAGTTTAGCTTCATGTGCTTGCCGACATTTTTCATCAAGCCAGGGATTTTTTTGTATTGGCCGGGTGAAACCCAACACATCAGTTGCGGCGTCTCTGATGGTTGTTGTTGAGAGATTTTGGGATACATGTTCGACGATGATTCTAGGGGTCCTTGCGATTGCAGCTATTCTAGGTTATATTTTCTTACAGTAGTTCTTCTTTGTTGCGTCGCTTGGAAAATCAGCATTCTAACTTTGTTTGTATCAAGGTGATGATCTGAGTCTATGTTGGCTGCCCGGAAAGTTCGAACGTCCGGAATACTGGAAGCATATCAAATGTCTATCTCACAATGGCCAGTTTGATTTAGCGTTTGATAGTCCGCCAACCGCCATATCCTATTGTATATACTGGGATGAGAAAACCATGTGCTGGCTAAAGTACTTCGTCCCGCCGCAAAGTTAACAAGCCTAAGTCCGCTACAAGACATGGTGTACTGTAGGCTACGCTTACCAACTTTACTACCGAAGA
Organism: Volucella bombylans; assembly: GCA_949129095.1. Lineage (NCBI taxonomy): Eukaryota > Metazoa > Arthropoda > Insecta > Diptera > Syrphidae > Volucella > Volucella bombylans. The sequence goes on along the minus strand of OX422140.1, from coordinate 121,915,072 downwards.
TGTCCTCCTTTCCTATACTGGCGTTTTAATTCAAAATCTGCTAATCCTATTTTCTGTATGCTTTGAAACCCTTCCTAAAGCCAGCTTTTTTCTAGGTTGTTGCTCATCTGCCAGGTGTATGCATAAGTCTTTTCCGGTTTAATTTAAAGATGGCGCTGGCAAAAAGAACGCAGCGTATTAATTTGACACATACATCATTTTGTTCGTCTGACATTTAACTACAAACACACAAGTTGAGTCCGCCAAAAACTAACGCGTTTGTTTTATCGTTCAGTGATCATCACTTGTGAAACGCTGCTTCAACGCCACAAAAGGAAATCATTTTTGCATCCACTTGTGACGGGTGACGAAAAATTGATTTATTTTTTATTTATTTTTCTTCACCCGCCGTACTCCCCAGATTCGGTGGAATCTGACTATCACCTCTTCGCATCAATGGGGCACGGGCTCGCAGAGCAGCACTTCAGAGATTTCGAGGAATTGGGAAAATGGATCGATGAATTAGAATCCTCCTCAGCAGAATACGAATACAAACTGTCAGATTATGAAATATCCTAATGACCAGCAATTCGATTTCATAATAATACATCTATCACATAAGTGACTTAATAGCATATCAAATCGAAAAAAGAAATCAAAGTCTAAATAGAGCGGCTTTTGACAGATTTTGGCATCATACACTTGTGACGAATATTTTAGATGCTCGAATGGTTTTCTTAACGAATTAGATAAAGAAATGTATAAGAATTCTTCTGTGCTTCCGTTATTTTCCTCGTAGAGTTATGAACGCATGCAACACATATTTAACGCGAAGCGTTCGCGCACATGCCGGATTTTGCTTCTAATGACCAATATAGGTGAAAATAAATATTATTTCTGTTTTTTGCAGTATTCAAGGCGGTAGGTATCGTACTTGTTATCGTACATCTGCTTGCAGTGTAGAAGCTCTACCTTTTCTATCGATGGGGTCTATTAGCAAAACATATTTCTTGTACGGATCCGAACACTTGCTAGGATCTTGAAGAGATTAAATTTTCGTTCATAGGAATATGAAAGCTAGACTTGTCTGTGAAGCAAAATATTTATATACCTCTTGCAAATACCATAAACGAGAGTGTTAATTTCATCCGTTTAATACCTTAGCCGGCTATGCTGCACTTTCCGGACAACTGTTAGGTCAAGTCATGTAAATAAATTTCTCATTAGTCGCCTCCTATTTTTAACTAATGTTAAGGAAGAAAAGTCTTCCTCTATTAACTCTTTGGTTTATGATTTAATTTCAAAGAAACCTGAGTGTGCAGTTTAATAAATATATTTATAAAAATATTGATTCTATTTCACTTATGATAAAACAGATATGTAAAATAATGACAATAATGAACAAAAAAAATTTAAAAATAGCCTCTTCAAGTAACAATAAAACTAAAAAAATGCATTTCTGAATAGAATGGAAATTATTAGGAACACAATTAGTAAACTATATTTCAAATTTTTGTAAAAACTACTTATTTTACTGCTCAATGCACTTCGGTAGTCTAGCTACGTATCTTGTGTTTGGCGCATACATGACACCTTTTTGAAGGATTTTGTTTTTTACTAGTTGGTGGAATGTGCTCCGGAAAATGATTGAAACCGATTAGGTGCCGAGCTGACCATCGACAAGTGCATATGCAAGTGCACTTTGAAATTCGCTCCTCGCATGGAGGAAAATAAAAAAACAAAAAAACAAACCGCGCACGAGTTAACAACAAAAAAAAAACAGATCAACCAATAAAACAAACAAAATTCACTTATGCGGGCGGAAAATAAATAAAAAATCAAAAAATAAAAATATCAACGCGCGAGTGCAGTGAAATCCATAGCGCGGGCATTCCAACCTTCCTGCCCCTGGTCCTCTGTTTTACATTGTTATACAACGCGTGCAGTGGCTGAGTGTATGTAACAACAGATGGATAGCGGGCTGTGAGTATGAATTTTGTTGGTGTGCTGTTTCCTATTGTTGTATGGGCATATCACCTACAATAATTTGATTCGGTAAACCAACTCTGAATTTTTACTTCACAGCTGTGTTTAGTAACGTCGGTGTTTGTGTTTTTTGTGTTTGTCTTTCTTTATAATGACTCGGGAATTTAGAGTGGACACTGCAAATATACGCGGGCTAAAAAGTAATCACTTTTCTGCATACGTCCACGTCTGTAAATACAGACCAGCTGTTTTGGCACTTAGCGAAACACAGGTAGATCCCCGCCCATACCTCGCAGATCATTCTGATCTGAAGCTTCCTTGCTACGAACTAGTGCCATTATTCTTCTCTCACCGCTGTCTAGCCATTTATGTGCGTAGTGATGTAGCTTACCAAACTCCACCACAATGTGATTCATGTTCCAATCCGGAATGCAACTTCATGTGGTTAAAATTCCATCTCCGTAAACAAATTATCCACTACTGCTTTATATACAGAACACCAAAACTAGACAGCAATTCGACTTTTAACGAGTTTGATCGCTGTCTGACAGACAACACCGTAAGGATGGTATGTTGCGATCTTCGCTGCGGAAAACAACTTAACGCAGCTTGTAAATGAGCCCACGCGAATACCAGACGTTGATAGTCATGCCGCCAATACCCTGGACTTGTTTTTAACTTTTCACCCTGGTAAGTACACCGTAAATGTGCTCTACCCTCTAGGCTCGTCGGACCATTGTGTCATATCAGCTAATTTCTCGTACGCTGACCACACAGTTAGAGAAAAAATTCCTAAAAGAACCGAATGGAAATACGAGAAAGCCAACTGGAGCGGTTTTAACAGCTTCTTTAGGAATTTTAACTGGTCATTATATATTTTTTTTTTATAATTTATGCGCGCCTAAGGGGTTAGATACCCTTTTACTGTTGCGGGCGGAAAGATAGAAGGAGGAGAAAGGAAAATTGTTTTTTTTTTGTAGTGGTTTGAAACTCAGGTGTGTTTGATTTCTATGTTTGCTCTCCAGGGGTGGGAGTCCGAATAGGACGGAGAGTTTTTCTTCACTCAGAGTGATTCGAGGTATATCACAGTATTTTTCTTTTCTGTGCTTGAAACTCTACAACAGCCAAATCTACCTGTCAGTGTTATGCCTTCACACGCAGAATTTTTCTGTCTGAGTTCCAATTACAAAATTTCCTCGATAACGACGTGGGTACCGCTGCTAATATGATCACAGACACAATTCTCTTTGGAATGAGATCTTCGGATGAAGAGTATCAGACCAAAAGAAAAGTCTCGAGCTGTAAAGAGACTGTCAGGGTTAGAGAAATTTTTTTTCGGTCCTTCAAGACCAATCCGACAGAGGAAAAGCGAAAAAAGTTTAAACGAGACAGGAATGACTGCAACGTCTTTCTTCAGCGTGTAAAATTCCAATACGACCAAAAACTGAAGCGAAAAATACTACAATGTCCCAAAGGTAGTAACAATTTTTGGTCGTTCGTCAAAAATATTAAAAATTGTGTCTCATCCTCCACATTTACAACGCTCATTTACAATGACATTCCAGCTGTCAGCTCTTTGGACAATGCCAATCTGCTTGCTCAATACTCCCAGTTTGTGCTTTGTCTCCGCCTACACTTGAGTGCGTCGAATCTTCAATGGGACGAATCCACTGTCACACTCATGCAGTAGCAAGAGTACTTAAAGATCTAAACATACATAAAGCCGCTGGTCCAGATGGTATATCTCCCCTTCTTCTGAAGAGGTGTTCTTCCACGCTGGCAAAACCACTGCGTAAGCTTTTTCATTAATCCTACTCTTTAGGACTCGTCTCCAGCAGATGGAAAACAGCATTTGTCAAGCCCGTCCCTAAAAGATGCGAATCATCTTCTCTCTCCTCCTACAGGCCCATTGTACTTCCGTCCCTTCTTTCCAAGGTCATGGAAACTCTGATAAATCGTCAACTCATGAAATATCTCGAAACACGAAAACTTCTCAATGACCGGCAATATTGTTTTCGTAGCAACAGGTCCACTGGTGATCTGATGGCATGTCTCACCGAAAAGTGGAACCAAAGCGTACATCGATCTGGTGAACGCAAGATGGTTGCACTTGATATTTCTAAGGCATTTCTAAGGATATTGAGTTTGGCATCAGGCTCTTTTGTCGAAAATGCATGCATTTGGGATCGACGACTCTCTTCGTCAATGGATTAGAAACTTCCTTTCGGAACGTTCAATTCAAGTTTTATTGGATGGTTTCAAGTCTGATATTGACAAAATAAATGCTGGTGTGCCCCAGGTCTCCGTTCTGTTGAACGGAAATGGCAGCCTATGTCAAGCTCATTAAATTCCGATATTAACAACATAACCAATTGGGGAATTATCAACAGAGTGAAATTTAATGGTTCCAAAACACAATGCTGTCTGCTATCGTTAAAGCGAAATTTAAACACCCAGCCAGTATCCATGAATGGCACTTGCATCGTCGAAACTGAAAAACTTTATATTCTCGATATGTGAGTAAATGACAACTTACGTTGGAATGACCACATATTCGATGTCGTCAAAAATGCTGCGAAATGTCTAGGTTCCTCAAGCGATGTAAGCAATACTTCACCCCTCTGATCTGGCCTCAATATTTAAGTCATTTATCTGCCCGAAATTGGAGTACAATGCCCACATCTAGTCAGGTGCTCCCAAAACATCCCTGCACCGGCTAGATAGGATTCGAAATCGCGCGTTAAAACTCATATGTGAAACTAATATCACTCAAACAATGGACAGCCTCGACTCCGACGTAATGTCTTGTATCTCACTCTGTTTTATCGATATTTCCACCACCAGTGCTCCATAGAAATCGCCAGTAGCATTCCGCCCCTTCAGACTTTTAACCGTAACACCCGTCTCGCTTTGAATGCTCATCAGTATACCCTCAAGCCCATTTTCGGACGCACTCTGAAATATCGTGATTCGTTCCTAAGCCGTACAATTCGCTTATGGAATGCCTTGCCGAGCTCTTTATTCCCTAGTCATTATAACCCGCAAACATTTAAAACCTCTCTTTCCATCGTCCCTGATTTTCCTTCGCCCGCGCTGTGTGCAAACGTTTTAAAGGTACTTAAATCACTTGAACGGTAAAAAGGTAAAACACTATTTTTGAGAATAATTGCTCCCGCAATATCAAGGCGAAAATTCGTAAAGTTTTGGTTTCTGTCATAGACTTTTGAATGCAAAACATGAGCATTATAAAGCGCAATAGCAACCATGTACAAAAATGTCTTTCTATATCCTTTCATGAACATTCGCATGATAGGAAAACATGCTAACACCTGGTCATGTTTATCCACGTCCCCCATTTCCTTATTGTATTCAATAACACATTCAGGCTTTACAACATTTTCCACACCACCACCTTTCTCATATATTTTTTTCCCCGCGTTTATCATATTACCATTAGAATGCTTCGTACTCAAACACATTAAAGCACGCGATGAGCGACTTTTGAATTCTCCTTTTATAAGCTTTAGTGCAGCAAGTACCTTTGGCATGATTTTTCTAAATTGTCTAACAGTCCCCGCAACGTTTGTTCAGATTTTCTTTAAATGTAAATACAAACTTGGAGATCAGTTGTCGATGAAGTTCCCAAAAGTGGCTCCATCAAGTGCATAAATATACTTTCGGACGTGGATTTTTCCCTTTTGCTTCATTTGTCCTGACCAGCATAATATTTAAAACTTAAACAGTATCCCGATTCTGACTCGCAAATATTTTAAAATTTTATCCCAAATCGAGCTCTTTTAGATGGATTAAACTCTATGTCCTTTACATTTCATATACTGGGTGAGTTTTTTAACTTGAGACATCCAAATGACTCGAAAACTCCCAAAAATAGCTAAGTACGAGTATATTGCTAAAGAACTTCAGTACTCTAAGCTCGCAGAATAACAGGAAAAATTACAATTGTTTTCTTTTACAAAACGCCTACGACCTTTATCTATAATGAGAGAATTTAAGAGAAAAAGGAAACCAAGAGAATGTACAAATATCAGAATGTAAAAATGACGAGTATATAACGATATAATGTTGACCTTTCAATATATACCTTTCTAAAAGTAGTTCCTTGTGTTTGAAGCACTTTTATCGCCTTTTTCCTTGGCAACCGATATCGAATTCACATCAGGTGTTGACAGTCAGACACTTGGCAAAGAAAAACAATTTTCAAACAAACTTTTCCAGCTAAAAATAAACAAACCCTTTCCCCAACCAAGACTTTTCAAAAGGAAGAGAGAAATATGTATAAAAAGAAATTGCTTCCCTTAAAAAACTTTTCCAACTATTCTACTCAAACTCGCAGTAAGGGGCGAGATAAAAGTTACTACGAGTATGTAACTTACAAGGTACAAGCTACAGTAAATGCAAGCACGAACATAAATTTCCTTCGACTTTAAATGCAAAGTTGTAAAACTGTTTGGGTGCATCCGAGCAATAAAATTGCAGAGAGAATTCTCGAAAATGTTGAAGCTTAATTCATTCGCAAAGATAAGCGCATCCGTTTGAAGTTTACCCACACAACACCACTACCTTTCCTAACCCATGACATACGAAACGAATCTAACAAGCGGATACTATGATAACATTTGTTGTGGATTTTTTTTTCGTCTATTCACTCACTCACTTCAAATTTAGATACAAATCAGAACTGCTTTAAATAAATTGACAGCACTCAAGGAAAAACTATTTGATTTCGGAAGCTCACACAAAGTACCGTGCAACGTGAGGTCGAAATGTTGGAAATATGTTCATCACCGCCCAGTGATTTATAACACCCCATCGATTTCGGATCGAATTTATTTCAGGCATAATGTTTATTTACAAACCGTGGTTGGGAGGTAATCAACGTAAAAATGTAAAAGCGTAAACACTTCAATTAGATCCTAATCAAGCACAGCAATCAAGTGCTTGGATTTGTTTTGCTTACCATTGTGAATACTTATGTCAATAATAACAATGACGTGTCGAAGGAGAGGTAAAACGCTATCGCATAGTAAATCAGTGTTACGGCTAGACTTTTTGTCATATAGAATAGTTCTTTGCACAGAATTGTTGTTTGCATTATTAACTTTATGTCAGTTTTGTATCTTTTAATGGCTTAAAACGACAACTTTCATTGGGGCCTCTTAAGTGCTCCTATGGGTGTACAACCCTTACATAGCAACGCCACTTTTAACACGTCTACATTCATGTACCAACGGATCCATCAGAAAAATAATCTGATAAAAATTCAAAGTGTATACGGCGGACTGACTTATGAAGAAGTATATTATGTCGCTAAAGGTATGTGAAACAAGTTTTTGCACTCAAAACCAGTCAATTGAGCTGGCTTACGTATAATGTTCCTGAGCTAGAGTTTGCATAATGTTAATACCTTTCACCCAGGACAGACGATCAGGAAAATAAATATATGTGTACTGTTACTACTACTTTCATTTATATCTAGGAATAGATTAAAAGTTTTGAAAATTTGAATGTTCCATACGAAGTTAGCAGTTTAAATCTCTATCTGTCTGCTTTCAATTAAGTATGCCTTTACTACTTTCAAAATATAAGTGAAATGATAAATAACTAACAAATGATGTGTGGCCACCGGGGATACTCGGATCTGTGCGTGCATGTATGCCTTTAGTGCGAATGCAAAAGTCAATCCTTATAAGCTGAAGCGTCAAATGGCCCGATGCCCAGCCCTACAAATATGACTACACATAAATTGTGCTTATTTTACATCCTCGTGGTAGTGGTGATCAAGAAAGAATAAATACACAATTCACTGTCAGAAATGACTGCACGAGAAAAGAAGCTGTATGTATGGCGGATGAATTCACAAAATTGAATCAACCATGGCTTCAACAGTCAGTATGGCAGATACCTTATATGGGCTACTTCAACGTATTTGAAGGTGAGATCAGTAAGGTTTTTCATGTCTTGTCAGGGTGCTGAAATAAAGATGGTTTCGAATGAACCCATAATGTGTCAAAGGCAGCTCTCATTCCTACGAATTCTACGAATACTCAGTGATTCAAGAGTGATTCTTCATTTTATTTCTATTGAAGTGTTGTTGTCAGTATTTAAAGTAGAGCCTAGTTAGACAAAGTCTATTACTACCCCGAAATTAAAGCTGTGGACTGTGACAATGTTGTATGTTTCTTCTTGTTGACAGCATATTACATATTTTATTTTGTCCTTATTTACCAATTAACCCATTTTGGCAGCTTCCATTTTAATACTAGCAGACCTAGGCAAGAAGTCTTTCGACACATAAGCAAACGAATTAAAACAACATGCATCAAAGCTCTATTCACCGAAAAAATAATGTTTTTAAAAGTGATGTCCCCTAAGGTGATTTTAATGCCAAAATAGGAATGGAGCACATAGGTGGCAGCGCAGTCAGGAAGCATGACCTGCACGACACCAGGTCTGGTAACGGACTAATTCTATTTGATTTTGCTCTAAGTAGAACATCATTATGACTAGCACTTCGTTTGCCTACTTCAATTTCCACACATAGACATGGCGTCAACCAAATTGATCATGCTGAAGCAAGGGGTTTGTCCAAAGTTTTAGGTGTCCGAACATTCAGAACGGCAAACATGGACTTGGATCAATACTTTCAAGACTACGGATATCTCCGTTACCACAGTAGCAATGAAATAATGTGAGAAGACAACGTATAACCACAGATGCTATAGGTTACTAAACTATAGCAGTATAACCTTCTGCTGTAATTGCAACAAACTAGCGGAGTCTTTTCCGATCGTGTATCACTCATCATCATTTTTGCAAGTGGCGTCAGATATCATTGTGCTTTGACATTTATTTTTTAGACAGATTGAGAATTAGTTGATAATAAACAGTGAAGCATCTGAAGAATGTGGAATTATTATTATTGATTATTTGAACAATTTCCGGTCAGTTGTTTTAACGCAGCGTTAATTTCGTTCCTGTTTTCTTCGTCGTCTTGCACCATGTGCACGAACAATTAAGTGTTTATTTGAGCGTCTCGTACAAACTGGGTCGACTAGAGATGTCGCAAGAAGTGGCCGGCCCTATATTGCTCGCTCGACCGAAAATATCACTTCTGTTGATAAGGACGTCTGAGGGAGTCCATATACCTAGTTTATATGACAGTTTAAAGCGCATTAATTCAATGCGCATTTCTTCAATACGCTCATATAAACAACACTTCAAACTGTATTGAAAATTTTCTCGGCCTTAGAGTGAAAATTAATAATAAGCTCTTGTCAAGAAACACTAAGGAAACTCCATATGGAACCCTCATCATCCCAGTCCTGCCCTATGGTGTAGAAGAATGGACGTTAGAGAAAGTGGAAGAAGATATCCTTAGTCGTTTCGAACGCAAAATGATTTTTAGTGCAGCTCGCGTAAACGGCCTTTGAGGAGAAGATTGTTGGGTATAATTTATTTTTTGTTCAAGCAGCGGATTTAAAAATTCGAAATAACTTTGCTCATTTCGCCGATGAAATCGTTACCATAAGCAATAACGTTATGATATTCTTTCAGGAATTGCTAAACAATTGGGTAAAGGCTGTGAGACGTAACAGATTACGCACCAATCAAATAAATATTTGAATATTAGCATGCCAGTTTTTCCGAACCCGCAGACCCATTTCCTTTAGAAGGACTCATCGCGCGAAAGTGCGAAAAATCTAAATACTTGTCCTCTGTCGTCAACCAGCGTTGCGTTGTCTCTCATAGAGTCATTGGCACCGGCTTAGACTTATAGTTCTGTTATACGCTACAGCTTTAATATATGCAACGGAGGACAATACACGAGAAAATGATAGGAAAGTAAGCGGGGGTGTAACAAAACCTGATCTAATAACAAGTATGCGCAATCGCCATATTAGCAGAGTAAGTATCAGGATGAGTAAATAATGATAATGAGTTACGATTTCGATGAAAATTCTCACCACCAGACCGAGAAAGGGATAGAACAATAAAATACTGAACAATACAATGTACAGTCAAATATTGGAATGATCTACGATAGATGATCTTATCCAGTCAAACAATTCCTAAATTAAAATAACAAAAGAGCTGAATTAGCCAGAATTAAGTAAATTTTCTTGCTATAAACATTTTTACATGTAGATTCTGTAGTAAAACTGCGGAGTTTATGAAACGCTTACTTGTAGTCACCAACTGTCTGGCATCGACTCGTAGACGAGCAACATTCCTAAATAAATATATTTATATTATGATCCAATTCCTGAAAATATAAAACAACTAACAGAAGAATATGGCACAATACATCAATCTGGTCGCAGTGCATACCTTCGATTTGCAGCCATTGGGTGTTCATTACAAAACTGGAATCGATTTATTCAGTCCATAGTGTTGTCATGCCTGTAAGTGTCAGAAGTGAAGAGAATTGCAATCAACTCCAAGATCAATTATTTCTGCGTCGTGCTGGATATCTCTCAATTGTCCTTGTAACGTATTTTGGAGAAGGCTTCGCTATATGCCCATACGAGATCATATTGACCCAAGAGCTTGAGCCAAGTGATCATCGAGCACGTCGAACTTTCGCTGTTTGGGCTTTTTGAAGATGGATGTAGGTCTCGATATTCGCTGAAAAATAATCATCAGCATCGAGGCACATATTGGTTAACTGACTTTGTCTATAAGCAAAATTGCTGTAATTTGATCCAGCGAACAACTTCAGGTGTTCTATCTTCAGACACTAGATTTACTGTTTTCCAAGATGATGCCGTCGAGATCACTACCACTTTATACTAATCATATTCTTTTTTGGTGATAAATTGGAACTGGAAGTCTTGGAAAACATGTGACTTCAACAGGATTTCGAAAAAATTGTGACACAATCGACTTAATGAAGAGGATTTCTTTTTAAGGAGAACCGTTGGTATCTAATTCTAGAATGTAGAGAATTTTGTCAGATGAAAGTCAAGGATTACGTTCGTGGTTGGGGCATTACTTCTATTGTTAAGTTAACTCCCGTGACCACTTTGAAAATGTCCCTTCGGTTCACTGCTTGTTAGGCACGTATTGCCATTTAGTTATTATATTTGTGTTTACATGTTGTGTAAGACCATTTTTGGAGGTTGAGTACCCAGCATTCAATTTCCTTGTCAACAGAAAGATTTTATTCGCGTTTGGATACCAATTAAAGTCACTCATATATCGTATTGTAGATTTAATCGTTGTTTGACTTGGATCCAAGCCCTTCGAGGCAAATTCAAGGCCAAATAATTGGGTCATCAGCCAAACATAAAATAAATAGCCACAAATTGTACAGAAAGGTGATACGGAGGATATTTTCAAAATACTGAGTATGCTTGTCGCATGTGCATTATGCACGTATCTACATATGTATCTAGTCATGGACGGATACGTCTCTCTATGCACATATGTAGGCGTATACTTTATATTAAATTATGAACGCACTTACTTTCTCCACATTGAACAAGTAATTACAGGGTGGTTAATTTTGTTTACATACTTTTCGGTCCTCCCGCAGTGAGTTAACGATGTTGGACGTAATTTGCTAGCGACATGGTATTTTGTTTGTTTAAAAGCAAATTATTATAGAGTTCTGTGAAAAAAAATCTGTGAAGAGGCGATGTTGATTTTTATGAAAAAGATTCAACAGATTACTGTTTACACAGTATTTTAGAAATTAAAATTAAATTGCGGAAAATTGTGAAAGGCTTGGTTCTCTAGAGAGGGAATTTCAAATATATATTTGTTTTACGGGATAGTCTATGGTTCATCCCCTGGTGTCAGTTAACTAAAACTTTCAAAGAAAGAAATTGATTTCGATTGTGGTTGTTAGTTTTACTTTAATTAATATGTAAGTCGTTTGGAAATTAATGCATTGTAGTGTCTGTCTGAAATAGGGGAAAGCCTTACATATGTATAAAAAAAAAAAAAAATTAGCTTAAATATGGGGTACAACACAGCTATGAAATTTTGGAATGTAAATTTCCCGTACAAAGAAATGACCAGATTATTGTTGAACGAATTAAATAGGCGCTCGAGAAAAAGGAATGAGTAGAATATGTTAAGTAAGATTTTTACACGAGAACTTTTACAGTGAAAACTCTCCTAACGGAAACCTCCAATAGGCGGACACTCCTCTTAAATGGACATTTTCTCTTTAACCATTGTTTTTCAATACTTTTTTGAACATTTTTACCTCTCTTAAACGAACCCCCTTTTAACCGGACGCGGAAAAGATATTTTTAAAAATTGTGAAAAAATAGCCGGACGCGAACCCCTGAGCAACGGACGTGAAGGACTAAAATACGTTATAAAATACATATGCATACGTAGAAACAAAACAAATTAAATTGGGAATTTCCCCGAATGAAATGTTTGCGGTTTTGATTCATTTTCCTTGCTAAGTAAGTTGACTTTTCATTTAGCGTTATTTTTGTGTACTATGTAAAATTCGCGTATACATATCTACATATATGTATGTATGTGCCAATCATGAAAACCGTACTACTTACTAAGAAATTGGATCTCTTAAATTAATAAATTAATTAAAAAAAAAAAAAACTTAAATCAAGTCCCCTCCATTAGGCGGACACTCCTCTTGGGTGGACAAAAAATGCCCGACGGTCGCTGTCCGCCCAAGAGAGTTTTCACTGTATTTGTATTTGTATTTATTTATTTAAAGAATAGGTACACATTAAGATTACATCTTATAGTTTGTGTAGGCTTTACAAAAATTGTAGGTTCGAGAGCAAATTTAACATTATAAATAGGTGACTACATATAATAAATTTAATTGGAAACTACATAAGTGAATTAATAACAAAAACAATAAAATATATAACATTTAATAAACCTTTTAAATTTTATTTATGTATCACTGGCCAGGTGTTGGAAAAGATAAGTTTTGAATGGGCTTTTGTTTGTGGTTCTCTTTAGTGTAATGCGTAATGAGTTCCATAGGAGAGTGGCAGGGACGAAGAATAAGCGCTCAGATTTCAAGCAATGGGATGGCTGTACTTTGTGAACTCGCAAAATTTAATCTGTTATACAAATACTCAGGCTGTTGGGTCTGTATTATACCATGTAAAGGGATTAGCGTTCTGAACTTAATGAGGTTGCCGAAGCTGAGGCCCATTATTTGTAGAGAGTAACTTGATATGTGGTCGAAGTGTCGTTTACTAAAAATATATCTTGCTAAGTTATTGCAGATGACATTTAGTTTACGCCTAGTATTATAGTCAACAAGGCAAAAAACTTCGCAGCTATATAGAAATATATGTAATAAAAGGGACTTAACAAGTAGCATCTTAGTTTTGATCGGCAAAGAATTTTGCGTTGCCCATAGCAGTGGGAGACCATTATATACCTTTCCGATTGTAGTTGCAGCATGATCTGTCCAGCTAAGAGTATCGTTGAAAACAATACCCAGATTTCGAGACTTCGTGACGTATTTTATGGATGATTGCCCTAATTTTATTGGTGGAAATGGGGTAGTATCTAGTGACTGCTTATAAATACAGACTTCGCTAGATTCAGTGATAAATTGTGTTTGAGGGCCCACTGCTGTATGATCTCTAGATCTTCATTCATCATTTCAATGGTAATACTGAGCATATACAGCGGGCAGCACAAGTATGTGTAAGTGGTGAATAGACGCGTTATTTTTCTGCTGGGTGTTTAGCACTATATATTTACGTGTTTCTTTGCTAAAAATTAATTAAAAAGTGCGTGGAAATGGCAAGAAAGTCGTCTAAAGTTAAATAAATACTTAAACCTTCAACATAAACATACATGCATTTATAAACTAAAATCTACTTTTTCAACGAAATCCGCCAAAAGTAAGTCGGTTCCACTGCTCTTTGTCTTTTTTATTCTCCCCTTCATTTCATTCACGTACAAACACTACCATGCCGATCACACGTCAAACGATCAAAGAACGTACGCCATCACCAATACCTTCTGCTGCCCCAACACCAACGCTAAAGAGCACTTCTCCACCTTTAGCACGCAAAAACAGAACTGCTGCAAACACATCCACAGCCACTGCAATCATCACACAAACTTCCGTTGCCACTGCTGCTAACAACACCACCACCTGCGCCCGACTCTCCCTGGAAACTTTGGATGACCGCCTAAGTAGACGAAGCGCTCTCCTAATCGAAGCCTTCGCTAAGGAAATCCAAAATCTTCGTGAAGACTTTGAATCCAAAATTGCTGAACTCCAAAACAACTGCTCCAGTCAGGTGGAAAGTACAACATCGAACGTTTTCCAGGTGACCAAACGTCTTGAGCATATGGAAGCCAACTCTCAAAGTGAAATCAATGCCTTGAAAGCAGAGCTTCATAATATAAGACAGCATGTGGATGCCTTGCAAAGAAAGGAGTTTGTCGCCGACGCTGTTCTCTTCGGGGTCCCACATCTTAACGAAGAGAACCTATGTAATTTGTGAGCTTTGTCGTACCATCGACTTCCAAACACCAACAATATTAAAAAACATCTTCCGATTACACCCCCGTGGAAACCATAACAATCGCTCTCCAACACCAATAATACTGCAATTCTCAAGCCAACACGAAAGAGACTCTGTACTTCGAGCTGCTGCTCTTTATCGAAAAAATAAACAAAAAGAGCTTTGTCTCCGTGACTTAGGAATTGCTTCTGATTCCAGCTGTTTTATCAATGACAGTCTCACAGGGAAAAATCGTGATATTTTACGCTCTGCTGTGAAACTGAAGAAAGAGAACAAAATATTCGCGGCATACACCAAGATGGGCCTAGTTTACGTTAAGTTAATAAAGGATGGAAGAAGCTTTGTCGTTCAAACTCACCAAAAATTGGAAGCTATCACCCAGAAAAAAGAAAACAAAAGAACCAACAATGAAAATACGGAGTTGGCGTTGTAGTTTTTCGCCCCACTACTTTTATTCATTCATTTTTCTTTTTTTTACTTTTTTTTCTTATATTTTTATAAAGATTTTATTTATGTTTATTTTTATTCAGTTTCTTATTTTGAACACACCTGCTAACACAAACACAATTATAAGCCCTGATAATAGTTTAACAGTTTCAATGGTCATTTTTTTTTTCATTTTTCACTCTATTTAAACTCATTCTTAATTAGTTACTTAAAGGCTTCTGATTTTCCTACAAAAAATATATTCATAGCCACCCATCATGAATATGGGTAGTATATCAGGTACTGAGGAAAACGCAGTTGCTGGAGCTAACGGATATATTGTTGGCATGATTCGTGCTCTCCAGACACAACACAAAGGCATTCATATCTGCCATATTAACGCTCAAAGTTTGTACCCGAAAATAGATGAATTTAGGCATATTTTCGTTGACTCTAAAATTGACGTCATATGTGTTTCTGAAACATGGTTTCATGCTGACGTACCAAATGAAATTTATAAAGTAAAAGGGTTTGAGCTTCTTCGGTCTGATAGGGTCGGTCGCGTCGGAGGGGGAGCTGCATTGTATGTTCGGAATACTCTCAATTTTGAATTTGTATGCAAATCAAGCCAGGACTGTCCTCTCAAATACTATTTCATAAACATCAAATGTAGTCATGAGAAAATATTGATTGGTGTAGTCTACAGACCAAATAACTTCATCTCTTTTGCTCCACTCTTTACCACCCTTGAGGAGAAAGGCTACATTGCCACTAACATCATTATATGCGGCGACTTTAATTGTAATCTGTTAGATACATCCGGCTCCATAGGCTTTTTGGAACAAATGAAATCGCTTGATCTAAACCCAATTAACACGTCTACCCCTACCCATTTTACGACCACTGCTTCAACTCTGATCGATTCAATTTTTGTATCCGATATGGGTAAAGTCCTGTTATATAGCCAACTCTCAGCACCTGCATTCTCTAAACATGACTTGATACGAGTATATATAACTTACCAAGCTAAAAATGACTTTGTTGAATCTAAAGTCATGTTTAGAGATGTCCATAACTTAAATTATGCTCAATTGCAAGCTGATACTATAGGCACAAGTTGGGAGCGTATTTATCGGATGATCCTTGTCAATGATCAAACTAACTTTCTGCAGGAAAAAATTGCTTTCCTCTTTAACAAACATGTGCCGTTAAAAACAAAACCTGCTATGGTTTACCCCTAATATCCTACAGCTTATGAAAAAGCGTGATGATGCCTATAAAAGCTGGAAAAAATACAGGATGCCTGAATTCTTAAATATATATCGCAAATTACGTAATGAAGCGGTTTCTAAAATAAGAAACGCCAAGCGTGTCTTCTACTATCGGAAGTTCGGTAGCTGCTCCTCAGGCAGAGAGGTTTGGAAACATATCCGTGAACTTGGGTTAGGAAAACAAAGGCCTAAAACTCCCGATGATATAGACTGCAACCACCTTAACGCTACTTTTTTAATGTCAAGTGATCCACCCTCAGTAAGCTTAACTACTTTCGACCAGCCACCGGATGATTGTAGAGAATCATACTTTGAATTCTACAGATTACGTGAGGAAGACGTTGCAGAAGCGGTACTATCGATCAAATCAAATGTTATGGGGATCGATGAAATTCATCCAAAATTTGTTAAGCTTCTGCTTCCATATTTACTGCCTTTTATAACACATATCTTCAACTCAATTTTAACGACGTCAGTCTTTCCCACTCATTGGAAACACGCTAAAATCATTCCTATTCCAAAGAAATCGAATGGAACTGCAGTGGATTTCAGACCTATCTCAATTCTGCCATTCCTTTCAAAAGTTTTTGAGAAATGTATTCTCAAACAGATTCAAATCTATCTACAGTGTAAAGAACTGCTTTGTGAGAATCAATCTGGCTTCCGTCAAAAACGAAGTTGCAAGACTGCGTTATTATTGGTAACTGACGAAATTAGGAAAGCTATTGATGACAACCATGCTACAATACTAACGTTACTTGACTTTTCGAAAGCATTCGACACCGTTAATCACACTATACTTTGCTTAAAGCTCAGAAAAGAGTTTAAATTTTCATTGCCCTCTACAAAACTTATATTTTCTTACTTAGAAGGAAGACGACAACAGGTTGTAGAGGGAAACCGATGTTCATGCTATTTGCCTATAAAGAGGGGAGTACCGCAAGGCTCCATTCTTGGACCATTGCTTTTTTCGCTCTACGTAAATGAACTGCCAAAGGTTGTCGTGCATTGTGCAATTCATATGTTCGCCGATGATGCCCAGATCCACTTAAGTTCTCCCATGAATTTGGTTCACGAAGCCACTGCGCAGGTGAATGAAGACCTCCAGCGTATACTTGGTTGGTCAGCTAAGAACGAACTGCGTCTTAATGCCCAGAAAACAAAAGCACTTGTGATCAATAAAAGAAAACTGGACCTTAATCACTTTCCACCAATCTAACTAGCCCAAAGTCCAATAGAGTGCGTCGACCGCGCCAACAACCTGGGCCTGATATTTAACCGGACCCTTACTTGGTGTACCCACATAAACGCCACTATAGGTAAGATATATGGTGGATTACGTGCTCTCTGGACTGCACATCGCTTTGTTCGTACACGGACAAAACTCTTGTTAGCGAAAACCCTCCTAATATCGATTCTGCTATATTGTTCTGAAATCTTTTGTGCCCCGACTACGACTCCAGACGAAAGCTCAATGTCGTATATAATAATATTTCCCGATTTGTATTTCACCTAAAACGATATGACCATATTTCCTTTTACTCAAAGCAAATCAGCGGATGTACATTTGATAATGTGCTCAAATACAGAACGCTAAGTCTCCTGCATGGCATAATTCAAACTAAGCAACCAGCATACCTATTCAATAGGCTACGCTTCCTTCAGTCAGGTAGATCATGTATGCTTTTTCAAACGAGCTATGCCTGCTTGACGTCTGAACGCCAATTCTTCGTAAACTCCGTACGGCTGTGGAATTCTTTGCCCATAAATATTAGGAAAATTAGAAGCACAAAACAATTTGAAACCTCTCTCTTAAAATACCTGACCAATGAAACTAATTAGATTTAGAATTTTAAACGCTTAAAATGTTCAATTTGTTTATAAAGCCAATTGTTCTTTTCTATTCTTTTCTCTCTTTTACTTTATCTTACTTACCTTATTTTATTTTATTTTGTTATCACTTCCTGAATTCTTATTGTTATATATACTTGCACATACTTGTATCTGATATTTGAAAAATTTAAGGCTTCCACCTTTAAAAGATTCCATTATCTTACCGTGTAAGCAATACTTACTTAGTAAATAAATAAAAATAAATAAAATAATTGGATGTCGTCAGCGAACATGTGGGCAGTACAATATTTAACAAGTTGTGGGAGTTCGTTCACATAAAGTGAAAATAGTATGGGCCCAAGAATCGAACCCTGTGTACTCCCCCTCGAACACCAAGAAACGAAGACATTTGGCTTCCTACTGTCACACATTGCTGACGGCCCGTGAGGTATGAATTCAAGAGTTTGACTGCCAGAGACGAAAATCCAAATTCATACCGCAGCTTCTTACAGAGGAGAAAGTGGTCCACGGTGTCGAATGCTTTCGAGAAGTCCAACAACGTCAAGAACGTAGGACAGTTAGTATCCAGGCCATTGCGGATTTCGTCGACAACAAGCAAAAGTGCAGTTCTACAACTCCTTTTTGTGCGAAAACCGGATTGGGCGGGATTTAAGAGGTTGTTGTCTCCTAGGTGCGCTTCCATCTGCTTTAGTATGGTTTTATCGAATACTTTGGATAAAAACAGGAAGATTGCGATTGGTCTATACTCAGTGTTAGTTCGGCTTTGCGACTTGGGTGTCGGTAATATACTAGCCATTTTCCAAGAAAGGGGGTATTCACAAGTGGTAAGTACGTGATTAAAAAATATGTGTTATGTATTTGAAAGAAGCAGGATTTTTAAAAATTTAGGATTAATTTCAAACAAACCTATTGCATCAGATTTAACCGATAGCACGGCTTCAACTACATCTTCATCCGTAAAGCGAATAAAGTTGAAATCTGCTATATTGTCATAGTCGCTAGACTAATTCGTAAACTGTGCGGAGTATTGATATTGAGTGGGAGGCTCAGAGACCGACACAAACTGCGAATTGAGAGCATTACAATCTACATAGTCAGTCGCACCTGAACGCTGTCTCCCATTGTCTAGTTTGCGCAGTTTTTGCCATAGAACTTTCCCAGGCTGTGTTTCAGGGTTGAGGAAATGTTCATAGTGGCGCAGCTTGGCAGCCCTTATACGAAGTTTCTATGGTGTCCGACGAGCGTAAGCAGTATTACGATTATGAGATCTAATAAATCTCTCTTGAGCCAAAGGGGGGATCTGGTAATAGGGGCCCTATGTCGTAACGGGACATGCTGATCAAAGAGTGTTTAAATATTTTGTTCCAGAAATGATATTTGCTGATTAACTGATGCCATCAAATAAATATAGTCCCACCGATTTTGATAACGTCAGACCGTAGACTTTGGTAATCGATGTTTTTAAAATCTCTATAAGCAATGACATGATTAGCTGCGTCAAATTGGATATCATATGTTAAGAATATCAGATCATGTTTGGACAAGCCAGTCGCTGTAAGTTGACTATAGAGCAAAACTTTTGTAGTATCGTTAACAAAGATCAGATCAAGAAGGGTAGCAGGGTCGTATGCAAAATGTGTAGCAGTCGATGTATTAACAGGTGTCAAGTCAATGGTTTTAAATCTTTCAATTAACTGAGCGGAAGCACGAACATTAAATAAATTACAATTTACATAGGTCGCCGGTAATAATAATATTAGGATAGGAACAAGAAATCCCATCCAGTACACTAAAAATAGGCGAGCTATCTATGTGTTTATTTGGTCTGTAGATTACTCCAACTAGCAAACACTCAACACCACATACAACATTAATAAACAAGTAATCGGATGTGAAAATAGCAGTTTATTTGCGGACAACTTTGACTCGTAGTGCATTGCGTACATAAATAGCCACACCCCCACCCAATCGACCAATTCGATCACCTCTAAGAAGCTTATAACCATCCATATTATAGACCTTATTCGGAAACTCGAAAAAAAAACAAGTTTCGGATACACAAACTGAGCCAACGCTAGAGCTAATGAACAGCAGACGAATTTCATCCAATTTTAGTTGCAGACTCTTAGATGCAAAAACACAGCCAAACGGAGATAAATAAAAAGGGAAGAAAAATAAACTTTGGCCATTGATGTACAAATGTAAAATAGAGAATATTTAAAAATACAAAGAGAAAGATAATTACTGTTGTAAGATAAAGGTAAACACAAATCAATATTGTTTACGATTAACTGCATTTCTTTCTTGATCCTCATGATTCATCTGGCATCTCACGGCAACGGCGTTTAAACATTCGAGGTCGGCAACAGCTACACTCTCTGTCTACGGCAGATTTCATCAACACAGACCCAAGGTACGTTTGCACGGAAAACAGTTTAGCTTTTTTCTTCATTCGTATTGTATGCTGGAGAAGAGTCCGATTTCGTGGAGTCAAAATCCATTTACAATGCTCCGAGATCCGATACGGCAGTCGTATTCGAATATGGAAACAGCTGATCCGATACATCGGAGCATAATTACAATAGTACGTCAACTCGTAACAAAACAACTGTCTTTATGGCAAGAACAAGATGCGAAATTTTAGTTTGTGCTGCATTGGGATCTTTTGCAAAAAGAAAATTAATTAATATGAAAAAAAAACAGCAGGAGATGGTGGGTTAGACCAATCTATCAAGAACGAACGTTTCAAACAATGAAGAAGGATAAGGAAATGTTTTGTAAGGCTACCAGAATGTCTGTACACAACTTCAATGTTCTGCTGGCGTTAATAAAGGATAAACTTGAAAAGTATACTTCAAAAAACCTATTTTAGCTGAATGCAAAATGGCACTAACCCTTATGTAAGTAATAAAATAATTTTCATTTGAACTGTGATACATGACTATTACATATATATTTTTAAAAAGGTTTTTAGCACACGGTGGTTCCAGATTTTCGTATTCGCTAAATTTTTGTTCCAACCGTCAGCCCAAAAATTAATGAATCGTGTGGGGCATTATGGAATGCCTTAAATTTAATATATATGGCACAACCGAATTTAGAGGAGTGGAAAAACATTTCGCTTCAATATGAAGAAAAGTGAAGCTTCCAAATTGTCTCGCAGCCATTGACGGAAAACACGGAAAATTCGTTTCTATTGTCTGTCCACCAAATACTGGTTCACAGTTCTTCAATTACAAGAATAGACATAGCATTGTCCTCTTAGACGTTTGCGATGAAAACTACTGCTTCTCCATGGTGGACATAGGAGCATTTGGCAGTCAGAGCGATGGTGGTATTTTTGCTCAGAGCCCATTTGGCAGGATTTTAAATGAAGGGAAATTGGCAATCCCTCCCGCAAGGCGATTGCCAAATGCTACAGATGATAGTATGTTTCCATATTATTGTGTTGGGGATAATGCTTTTCCTTTAAACACTAATTGAATTCGCCCATTTCCAGGTAAAATTAATATTATTTGAAAAACGAAAATATAAACCTTAAATAGAAACTTCTTATCATTTACAGGTACTAACATAAACGAAGACGAAACAAACTTTAATAAGCGATTGTCCCACGCAAGGGTTACAATAGAAAATACATTTGGAATTTTTTCAGCCAGATGGAGAGTTCTATGGAACGACATTCATGCCTTGCCTCTAAACTATCCAGATAGTATTGAAGATGATTTTGTGACAAATATGACAAAAATGACAAATAGCGTCCTCAATGTCCCTAAAGACGTTTTAAATTTAAGAAAAAAACTATGTTCGTATTTGAAATATAACTGAAAATAAAACACACACAATTAGTCATTGTTTAGACGACTTTTTATTAATTGCATAGCTTAATTGTGCAGCTTATTTTGTATATCCATGACCACCATGGGAGGTAAATGAAAAGATTCCACGGTGTCAGCCAAACTTTCAAAAAATTTATGATTGGCACTTTTCGTCGGTTCTGGCTGCATAGAGCTGATTTTCTTTAAAAAATCCGAAAACTCATCTTCTTTTCAAAATTTCTTCTTGATTGGAGTAGAACTCCTCGACCTTTTCGATGTGGAAGGGATGGAGTCTATCTGGTCCTCTTCTATGAAGGTGAGCAAGTGGTCACTTACGTCTCTTGGAGTCGGGCTCTGAGAACTTTTCGACGTCAAAGGCTCATTTATAAAATTAAATATTTACTTAGCTTTTCGTTGTCCGCATCGAAATTTCCGCAATTCCTAAAAATATTCAACTTAATAAAATGTATGTATAAAAAGTTCAACTGAAAACTTACTGTCTAGGTTGCTATGAATCTCGTAAAAATTCAAGCTGGTGGCTGTACTTGTACGGTTTTTTGTCCTCCTACTATTGACAGCTTTCTTTTTTTTTGCAGCTATTAATAAATTTACAAAATTGATCCCTTAAGGATTTCCACGCTGTTTTGCAATCTTTTTCTGAAAAAAATTTAAAAATTGATAAACAACAGAAGGCATAAAACAAAAAGTCGTTTGGCTTAATATGCACTTAATCGGCTTGTGGGAAAAACGGATATGCAGTTAAAAATGGTGAAATATGGTGCGCCGGAGCTCAAGGAGTAATAAAGGAGTGTTGGATCGTAAAAAAATTGTAGTTTCTTGCCTTAAAATCGAGAAAACGAGTTGTGTTTGAAGTCAGAAAAAAGTGTTTATTCTTGGAAATAGTTTTTCACACTCCATCTGCGCAAAATTAAGACGCTCACGCGAGTGGTCGCTAAATGTCTTTTTTCGGTAGCAAGCAACTGCTTTTAGCATTTTATTCCTTTCTCAAATGCTGGTGAATTGGAAAATGACAGGTGGGTCGTCATTGTTATTGCGGTGTTTTGTTCGGAAAACATTCTTCAGTGCTGGTGGTGATATCTGGATGGTATCGCAGGGTTTATTGAAAGTAAAGTACAAGTTTTCGTCTGTGAGTTTTGGGATGCCGAAAACAACAGCGCCAGTTAAGAATTCTTTTTTTTCAAGCATGTCACAACGAGTTCAGAAATCTCTCCGGCGAGAGCTTTGTTTACCTTGAGTTCCATTGCGGCTGTGCGTTGGGTCAAATCAGTGATTGCGGATTTAGTGTAGTTGATGTTTTTTATCAGTTGTATTTCGATGTTATGTACCTTGAGTTATAATTCATTGCGAATTTTATCCAACTCTCCTTTGAAAGTTGCAATGATAGAGTCAGTGTGCCGCTTAAACTCTTCATGGAGAACCTCAAGGGAAAGACATATGTGTATTGAGGCTGTCGGTGTACATGATAAGTGTTTGTTCCGCTTTACCATCGATGGTCTTGTTGGACTTAATGTGCGGCGAATTCGGTTTCGAGACGGTTGTACGTTGTTGTTGCGCTAGAGCTAGATTTCCGCGAGTGTTAGCTGCAGATGACATTGTGTGGTGTTTTTATATGTATGTATTTCATGCGAGAAACACAAATTTCAATTTCAAAAATAATGTTTTTTTATTCCTTTCTTCCTCCCTTTTATAAGAATTCCTAATGATTCGAACGCGGAATGTGCAAACTGAGTGATTCCCGCACAATTTAATTAGAAATAGTTTGTAACACACGAGCTTTAATTGTTTTTACCGGAGTCGAGAAAAAATTGCGCCTATTCACTCTCGAACATACTCCTACTGACAATCACCCTGATTCCTATAAGGATCTTAGACCATGTTATATCAAAGTTTATACAGATATGCAATAAAAAAGTGGTATATTAATATAAGTCGAGTGCTGTCTGCATAGATTTATTGTGAACTACGTACACAATTTTTTGCAGTTTAGTCTGACTTTGTTGAACCTTGTTGTCGGAAGAGAGCATTCCTTTTTTACAGGGTTTTTCAATGAGGACGTAACAATTTTGTATTCCTGAGCTCCTCGTACTTTGTTAACTTTCTGGCATAAACCAACGACTTAACGCAACCTCATACAAATAAATCCAAAGGCGTTAAGTCGCATGAGCGAGGTGGCCATTCGACCGGATCATTTCTCTAGATTATACGATTCACTAATGTCAAGTCCATCCAATTCCGGCTAAAAGTAGTTTTCCAAAATGGCATGAAAGCGAACTTTGTTGAACGTAACATGGCGAACACGCTATTACAGCTGCGACCACCGACTCAGAATTTCGGTAGTAATTTTTAATAATATCCAAACCCTGCTCCTTCGTGAACTTCACCATGATAGAAATGTAAACCTTGACTGACGTTTTGACACTGACAGATATTAAAGATTATTTGCGGAAACAAGACTCGTTTCTTGCCGACAGTTTGCTAATGCTGCATGAAAATTACATTGCATTTGAATTATTGACAGAATATTTCTAGTTTGAAGAACGTACGAGTAGTATACAGAATCTGCGACGTCTTTTAGCACTAAATGAGTTGGAATAACCAGTTTTCTTCTTTTCGTAAAGAGAACAACTTCTGTAAAGTGTTGATAAAATATCACTCCTAGTACACCAGTCGCCGCTTATATCTGAATTCACTTTAGAATAGATAGACTTTTGGCATAATCCGATAGAACAGCTCACGTGCTGGACCGAATATAGATCACTGTTAGAATCTGCGATTAAAGTTGCGATTACAAGAAAATAATATAAAACACTATCATTCTCAGAATGGATGTCGACCAGTGGGTCTAAGGGTTTTGGCGAATGAGTTGCCACCTTCGGTTCGCTTTAAAGTTTTATTTCATTAAGTATTTAAGAGCTTTCTCGCCTCAATAAACAAACATCTTCTTTGATGAAACACCAGTGCTCGCCAGAAAAATCTGACTTACTTACTTACTTAATTACAATACTTACATTTAACTTCTTCAGTTAGCCCGACGCACTCTAAGTCCGTTGAGGTCCCCTCTACTGTGTTGTCACTCCGGGTTCGATTCGAAGATTCTGGATCATTGGTGTCCATTCATTTTACATGTCCTAGCCATTTCACACGACTAGTGCGCAGTTTTTTAACTAGGTCGATGTCGCTGTACAGCTGATGTAATTCGTCGTTGAATCTTTTCCTGAAAAGCCAGGCAACGCAAACCAAACCGAATATTGTACGGATGCGTTTTCTCTCGAAATGACTGAGGATATCTTCATCAGCGTTTAGTGGAGTCCATGCTTCAGCGTCATAAAGTAGAACTGGGATAATCAGGGTGTTATATAAACTTTCCTTAGTTATTGGGAAGAACCAAGCAAGCAACGAGTCAAGTGTTATTCTTCATTTTATTTCTATTGAGGTTTTTGTGTTTTTTAAAGAAGTTAATACTCAAGTGGGTATGAATACACTTGAAGTGCCTGAACACGTGTTAAGTTTTCTTTTGGAAAATGGGATGGAGAGAGAAAGAAAGATGTTTTGGCTCAGTGGTTATTTCGCTTCATGGGTGGCTTCCAACATTTAATGGGGAGACTAAATTCTTAGTGGAGGTTAGCTTGTTGTTGACTTCTAGACAACTACTCATCATACTTGATTTTCTTGGATCAGGCAAACGATGTTGAATGAGGTCTCCACAAAATCACTTCCAGGAGCTTTGGCTATCTCGGCCGGTATGCCGTCACAAGTAAGAACAAGTTTTATGTTATAGCAGTATAACACAGTTGAATCGATGCCCCCGTAAGTGCAAATACTACACCTTCTTTTCCTATCCATTTTTAATCTATTGTAGAATCACACCAAGACATTTTGTTGATCTAAGATATCCTTAGCTCAGTTTCCCCAATTTTTGAACTTGAAGGTCAGTCAAGATTGACACCTACTTAGTGAACATCCGTATCCGAAGGATGACTGTCTTCTGCAATAGGCTCAACGCCTCATCTATAGTAGTGGGTGGTTTAGCCTTTTAAGTATAATAGAATTGAGAATAATTTTTTAATAGGATGTTCGGGGTAGACCGTCAAGTCAGGACTATATTAGGAGTATATTCTTAAGATTTCGGCAACCACAGGGACCTAGATGAGCGGTGAGAGAGCAGCTCTGTGTACTTTTCTTCTAAAAACCTCATTTCTGCAGTTTGTGATCCCCGAAGTTGAGTTGGTTTTTCGTAGATTCAACATAGCGGCAATCCAGATGAGCCCTTTGCAGGGTGAATAGACATTACATTATATTCATGAAGGCTCTTCAGATGTCGAAGAAAAATTCGCCGGTAATTTTCTTTAAGTAGGAGGATTTGTTTTCACGTTGATGTTACCCTGTGGAATGTATACTTCATATCAGTATACTTCTCACCAAAATTTGGCAACATTACTTAGCACAAGGCACGCAAGTTAAATTTATTTCATCTTTCGAATAACGATTTTCGCAGAGTAGCAATATGACTGCTTCGTAAATTTGTAAATTTGATGATGTGATAAATGCTATATTTGTCTGCCGTCCTTATTTATAAAAACTTTGTGTGAAATACTTAATTTTAAACATGCCTATCAATCGACCTCAATCTTAAATAAGAGAATTCCCTCAACTCAAAGAAATTCAATTAACGTAATATATGAACATATGTACCTTCCATTTAAACTAGAGTTGTTAATTAGGAGAAAAGATTCCCGCTCCAATTAAAATGTAATAGACAATGAATCAACGCCCGAATCACTGCATAGAAAAATTCAATTAACCCGTCTTCGATTTAATTGGGGGCAACATATCGATTTTATTTACCCTTTTCGATTCTAAGAAACACCTACCAATAGCACTTTATTCCTACATTGCTATTTTTACTGCCAACATTTGTAAAGTCATTAATTTTTCAACTCACATCGATTTGGTAGGTAATAGGTTTTACCTTGGCCTTGACAAGACTCTATAAATATCCGTAGGAGTCCGCTATTGATTTTGTTTAAAAATTAAAATTGCTATCGTTGCTGAGTATTTTCGGAATGGTTTTAGATTTTATTTGAGTGCGAGTACTACGTCGCACTTTTACATCTTAAGACAAGTCAGCACGGAATGTCCGTGACAGTCAAGGTATGTATATTGAATTTTCATTTCACAAATTAAGTATTCGACGTGATAATTATCTCAGGAACCTGCATTCCATAAGACGGAACTAAGAGCCGTTTGCCACTCAAAGATACGACTTGTTTCGACGGCTATTTGAAATCACTTAAGAGTAGTTATATTTAATTATCATTATATGTGCATTAAGACAGCTGATAAAGTTGGATTTTATTTAGGGAAAAAAATAATCCGATAGATTAGTTAACAGAATTAACCAATTAGTTGGTTGTTATGTAAATAAAATGCCAGTTTTTCTTCATATTTACAAAATTTTCCTCACTTTTCATGTTTATCTATTGCATTTTCATCACAAAGACAACGCTATGTATCTACCTCTGTATTGAGTCGCTAGGTATTTCATTCTGATGCAACGCTGGTGGGAAACCAACGCAGCTAAAACATATAGAAGAGATCGAAACAATTAAGTTATAAATTTTTAAAATTTAAATTTTTTTAATTATTAGTCCTTTTCTATCGACCCTTATTTATGATACGCTCGCTAGTGAAACCTGGATGCATAGCACCTTACCAGAAGACTCAGCTGCTGTCCTAGGTTGCTGGTGGCAGCAGAAAAAAGGGCAACAGCATTAGCTCGAAAAATCCGGGAAACACGAGGGACAGGTGCTTATATCTTGAAAAGAGCTGCCAAATAATTGTGTAATTCTATAATTCGCCATTGGGATAAACTATAAGTCATCAGTATAATGTGTGCACAAGTCCCTACCGATGAGACTAAACACCCCATCATTATCATTATAAGTAAGTAGGACGAATTTCCTGTCAATTTCTAAACTCCCGAACTGGCAACAAAATTGACCTCGTGGCAGCCTACGAGTATTTTATATCTGAACTGTTATATTTAACGAGATGACGCCAACAACAAAGAGATGTATTGTAGGATTGGCAGGCACACCACTATCTACTACCAGAAATAATGGTACTCATTGCTCAATTACAAAAGGTGACAGAAATTGTACAAAATAGTATCCTGCAAACCAACTTCAGAGCGGCGGTGAGAAGAGTATCGAATCCAAGGACGTGAGAAAATAGAGATAGGACCCCAAGTAACGTCTCAGTTCAAAGAGGTGGACATCTTATAAGCGCAACAGTTTTTTTCAGTTTTAAATGCATTTATTTTCTTAATCATTAACTCTTACATACTAACAAAAAATGCTGAAATGCTAGCTTAAAATTACTTAACAATCTTATAATAAATTACTGGCCCCACACAGGCACTCTAAGCTACTCTAAATTCTTATGTCTTTCGACTTTATTTACATTTTACTACATATTTTAACACATACTACATATTTTACATATTTAAGTCTAAAAAAAACTTTGTTAACAAAAAACTTAGCATAAGGACATTTTTATTATTTTTTATAAAAACTCAATATCTAACTTAAAATAACCTAAACCTAAAGTCTACCAAACCTACATACACAATACACACATAGACATTATACACAATAATATTCATAAATTAGTATATACCTTTATACATACTAACATATGTATATATTTCTTAAATGCTAACCTAAACCTATGTAAGCTGGCCATCGCCATTTAGAGAGCAAATAGATTGGTCAGTTTTGCCTCATTAGTGAGGCTGGTCCGTAATTGACGGAAACGACGACGAAACATCTTCTCCATCATTCAACCACCAGAAATGCTGGTGCTGCCGAACGACATCCCTCTTATCGCGATTCCCCACCGCCCTACTGAACCTGAGACGATCCATACTGCCATGTGCGACGTCTCTGTCATAGTTAAGTCGCCTGTCCCCAGCTGTCCCAGCGACATGAAAGATTAACGGGACCACTGATGTATCCTGGATCAACCCTTTCTGATCTAGGTAGAGGAATGCTTCCGGTGGAACGAAGCCGTCAGAGCGCACATTCTCGTGGTAAAGGTAATTGGGGTAGTAAGCCCCAGA
Organism: Volucella bombylans; assembly: GCA_949129095.1. NCBI lineage: Eukaryota > Metazoa > Arthropoda > Insecta > Diptera > Syrphidae > Volucella > Volucella bombylans. Next base: position 121,886,088 of record OX422140.1, on the reverse strand, counting down.
TATCAGGTTATTCGTCGAGGCCATTGCGCTTGCAATGTCGAGTCAGCTTAATTACGAAGTTGTCCACTCGTATTAGGTTCGCCCTATTGTAAAGGACCTCATTAGGATAAAATTTCTCGTACTCTGACTCTGGTGTTCTGTACAAGCGAAGGCAAGCCCTCTCAAACACCCGAATCTTTTCCATTAAGCTTGCTCGTACATTGAACCACACGGGACAACCAAATACCAGCATGGGCCTGATAAGAGCCATGTAGCATATTACTTTTACCCTCGCATCGAGTTGGCTGCTATAAAACAGTCTCTTTGTAAGGGCAAAAGCACCTTTAGCTCTGGCCAGAGCTTATTTTGTCAAAATACAGAAACTGTCCGTGCTGTCTAATGATCGAGAACTTTCGCCAATTTTTACACGTATCCCTAGAGGCTCCAGACAACGGCGTCCTAAAGAGAATGGTTTCCGACTTCTGAAAGTTGATTTTCAACTTCCAGTCATCGCAAAATCATCTTATCTTATCGAAGTCACGCTGCAAGAGAGTATTAATGACCTCCATTTTTGGACCTGTTCTGTACACTATCAAATCGTCTGCGTACGCAATAGTATGGGGAAGTGAACCCATCAAGTCGCTTGTATAAATGTTGAATAGGATCGGCGAATTGACAGCGCCTTGCTGAAGACCATTTTTAATTTGAAATATTCCAACAGAAGTCACATCACCATTTTTCACGATGAACTGTCTGTTGGTTAGCATATTATAAAGAATGTACGAGAGTGGTTTACTGATCCCCAGCCTAGTCAGCTTATAGAAAAGACCCTCTAACCATACGGTGTCGAAGGCCTTCTCCAAGTCAATAAGGCAGGCACCAGTGCACTGTTTCTTGCCTTTGTTCCAATGGATATCAGAAACCAGTTTAGACGCGGCATGTGAGATATCATGTCCCTCCTTAAAACCGAATTGATTATCCGGAACTATATGTTTGTCCTCAACCCACCTAGACAGAGCTTTATTGATTACATTTTCAAAAACCTTACTGATATTCGGAAGGAGACTTATCGACCGGAGATTCGCCGGATTGGATATATCCTTTCCCTTTTTGGGTATAGGTTGAGCCACAGCCATTTTCCAATGCGCTGGATTATGTGCATTATTCATTGCATTATTAAACAGGGTGGTGTATATGTCCACCGCTTCTAGAGGAAGATGTCGAAGCACGATGTTCGGAATACCATCGGTCCTCACTGATTTCTTAACTCTGATTGTGTCGAAGATCTCATGGAGTCCTTCCTTCGAAATGAACGGGGGTAGGTCACCCTCTCAGGCAATGACATTATTTGCCATATTTTCGTCGCTAAACCGGGTGAAACCAGAGGCGTTGGATCGAAAATTCTCTACTTCATTTCGAATGTAGCAGTTGTGCACCAAGACGCGACTGTCCAGGTCATAATTAGGGCCAATGATATCAGTGGCCTTGTATACTTCCTGGAAAGTCGCCCCTAAGGCCTCAACCTTCTCCTGTGTATCCCCGGTCACAAAGAAGTCGTTATCGTCAACGGCTTCATTTGGACCAATACCTGCTATTGTCAGTAACCGTTCGTTGTCTGTTGTCCGGTCTATTTTAAGACACTGAAGGTCGTTTTGATTTTTACTCCGAAATAGTTTATTTATTTGCGGAAACATATTCGGCTTGCTGGTGTTTAGAGCCCGAACCTTGTTGCTCCAATATGAACTTATAGAAATTCTGTAATTCCCTCTTATTAACGTTTGAAGATTTTTAATTGACGACTTCGGTGTCCTAATCTCCGGGTCTTGTTTGTCAGTTAACTGTCTGTACAAATTTTTAGGTCTTGTCAGAAGTCTACTTTTCTGTCGATGTAGTGCGTCAATAGTAGGATTGCGGACCAGATCTTCGTTAGTGTGCGTCGATACCGCGGTATTGTGGCGTCCATAGTTTGTTTAATTGTCTCGTCCATTCGTTTTAATTACTTGTCGATCTCCTCGCTTGACAAATTCTTATTCGACGGTGGGTGGAGCGTGTTCGAGGAGAGTGCTCTTGCCAAGGTTGCGGAGAAGCGTGTCCATCGAGTCTTACTGTAGTTGTAAGAATATCTTTGGACAAACTCCTCCAATTCCGCAATTTCGTTAGGATCTGTAGTTTCGGTGCTAAAACCGTAATGGTTGCTGTCATACACGAATGTGCGACGAGTTGCATTTCGTAAATAGACAAAACGGCATCAAACTGGAAAAAACATCATTCCATCCAATTCATGTAACTCTTTTGTGGTTTTCGGCAGTAACCTTTACGGCCCTTTTTCTTTCTATTTCATTAACCGTTGATATACATATGTATTGCGAATAAATACATCTTCAGATTCAAATTTATCGCACGTGTCTGCACTGCTACTGCCCCGCTGGTGGGGTTCGGTTAATTTGCGGGAAACTTGGTTAATTTTCGGGAAACGTGGAACCATTCCACGAGTACACACCACTTTATTTTATATCACCTTGTTAGTCAGGCGAAAAATTTGCTAATGTTTTCGCCTTTCCATTATGCGCTTGTTGTTTCGACCTTTGCTTTGAATCTCCGCTCTAATATGAGCATCTATTGCTTTTTGGACACCATTTTTCTACGAACATCGCTGAACTTGTCAAAACCAGTTGATTCACCCAGGCTAAAACTTGACAATATTTTACGTAAAACTATTGTAGGTATTAAGAGTGATAAGGGAAGGGAATACGGGAATGGAGAAAATTAGTTTTGTGGTATTGAAGATAAGAAATAGAGAAGGATTGCACTTCTATAAGCTATGGGATTAGAAATTGATTTCATACGTGCGGTAAAAGAATTTCATAGTCTAACAGCGTAGATAAAAAACAGATGAAAAGAATTGTGGTATTGAAAACGGGATGAAATAATATTCAAAGCTGCTATAGAGGAAGGAGTAAAAATAAGGCCGACACTGCACAATTTCTAGTATTGATGTATACTTGTAAAATACAACCTAAAGGCCTTTTGCAGTATGAATAAATGTTCTCAGACCTACGAAGACCACAATCACAACCACAAGACGACTTGTAATTTACGTTGAGATAGGTAGTGAAGGGTACAGTATTGAATTTCATTGGGGCTGACGCCCCCATTTATTTCGCTTAATACTGGATGGGCCAAAGAGACTTTTGTACAAAAATAATAACTCTTTTATTTATAGATATTTTTGAGTAATTTAAACGAACACAAATCGTCGTATTATTTTTGGAAAAAAATTTATCAATAATTTACACTCAACGTGCCTACCGGAAATTTTATGGAGTTCGAAATGCTCCAACAGCTGCCGCTATTCCTGCAATAATAGCAAATTTGAGTAATATGGGAACGTTGGCGATGTGAGGCGTATCGGTAGACCTCGTTATGGACGATCGACCGAAAACATTCAGGTCATTAATGAAAGTGTTGCAGCCGATCCTGAAACTTCGACACAATGACGTTCAAGACAGTTAGGCATATCGCGTGGCACGATTCGTCGGATTTTTTGGAAAAATCTGCACCTATACCCTTACAATATCCATTTGGTCCAATAACTCGATCCTGGTGACCCAGAAAAACGTTTGGAGTACTGCCGAACTGTCCTTAACATCGCCGAAAATGACCAAGAATATTTAGGATATTTTATGATGAGCGACGAGGCACATTTTCATCTGAGTGGAATCAAGCAAAATTGCAGATTTTGGGGCACACAGAATCCCAAAAATCTCCATCAACGTCCCTTACACTCACTTCGTGTTACTGTTTGGTGTGGAATAACCTCGCGAAAGATTTATGGGCCATATTTCTTTGAAAATGTTGCGGGGGCAAGCGTTACTATTAATGGGCATCGACACAGAACTATGCCTCAGAACTTCTTTTTTCCACTCATGCAAGCAGACAACAATGTTGAGCTCATGTGGTTTCAGCAAGACGGAGCTACCGTCCGTTATTGCCCGAAAAATTTCCAAATCGCATTATCTCAAAAAAACGGTGATACTGAATAGCCCCTGCGATCGATACCTGAATGAAAAGGTTTACATTAGCAAACCACACACATAAAGGAGCTTAAACTCAACATTCGAGAAGAAATCGGGCAAAGTACGCCGGTAACTCTTCAAAAAGTCATTGAAAATGCTATCACCGATGCCACCCAACAAATCAAAGAACTTGGCAACTGATAGCACCTAGGTGCAAGTATTTAAACACGTCTCGACAATTTTTCGTACATGGGATTCAGCTATGGAATCGGTTGACCTTAAGGATAAAACGTATGAGCAACACAAACAGTTACAATAAAGAAGTATTTAAATATTGTTCAGAAAATTTTTAATGAATTTCCTCTTGTATCCCTATACTTCATTCTCCTTTGTATCATCTATTTTCCCTTTTCTTCTTCAACTATTCTTTCTTTTTTCTTCTTCTTCTTTTTCTTTGTACTTCCTACTCTAAGAACTTCTTTTTTTTTTATTAATAATAATTATTTGTTAAATTTTAATTAATTAATTGTTAAAATATTGAAATTAAGTAAAGCTTGTTCTTTTCTCAAAAGATGTATTATTCTTATGTGAACAATTGAATTTAAATAAATTAAATTAAATTAAAATTAAATTAAATTAAATCGATAGATGTACGAACCATCAAAATCGGCTCACGCGAGTTACATCCGTTACCCCTATCCAGTTCAACCAATTCCCAGAACCCTAAATCAAACAATAGTAATTTCCTTTATCGGCATTTTGTTAAAATAAATAAATTAAATACCATATTCAGCAAACAATGTACAGGTTAATTCTAAGAAGTCTAGCTGTATCCGGCACATGTAGTTCGTGGAATAACCTAAATATTGCAAACTAAAATTTACATTTTCAATAAAGAATTAGAAATAAGCTCAGTTGTAATCTACTTCTCGATCAATAAAGTCAAATAGATTTTTTTTCCAACATTATTTTTCATTATCCATGCGTTTGGTCTCTAGAGTGCCACAAAGGAGCAAACATACATATATATGCTGATAAACACATTACCCCTCCTTTTGCATAGCGCCATCGGGTAAAAAGGGACAAGTTGCGACAGAAAAGACAGCAAGAACAACAGAAACAAGAATTTCCTCAGCAACTAAAACAACAACAAAACAGAAGCAACAACAGCAACACCAACAACAACAACAACAAAACAGGACAGAAAGAACAAAAGAAGGAGCAACAACAACAGCCACAGAAACAACAGCAAAAGAAGAGAGAAAAAGTACCACCAATTAACGTAAATGATTTAGAAATAAATGATAGCATAAGGTTATGTATGTTAGTAAGTAAGGATTTTTACGTTAAAAGATTGAGTGCCAACAAGCACATTATAATATGTAGTAGTATGGAGAAACATAAAAAAGTGCGCACCTCCCTAGGTAATGCCGAAACCGAATATTTCACATACAATCCTAAAATTGAAAAATGACAGACGATGCTGTTGAAAGGCATTGACCTTTCAATAAATACAGAAAAGCTCGAAACAGAGCTTAAGAGGTTTGAGAGCGACGACCTTAAGTTCGTGGGGGTCAAGCCGTTTACCACGGCTGCGGCAAGGGGTGGTAACCGAAAATTACCATTCTTTTCAGTGCAGCTAACGCCCAAAAGTAAAACTGATAGTTTACGAAGTATAAAGTTTCTTTACTATCATTCTGTTAGTTGGGAAAAATTAAGAAGGGTAGATCGTGTACTACAATGTATGCGCTGCCAGAGGTTCGGGCTCGCCGCAGCTAACTGTAATATGCAGTCCAGATGGGTGAAGTGCGATAAGGACCACAAAAATGTAGAGTGCCCACTAGGTAATGATAAGGTAAAGGATAGGAGTCAACTCTTATGCGTTCTCTGCAGGAACTCGAGACATCCAGTTAATTATAGAGGTTATCCTAGGTTCCAGGAGCTGAAAGAGAAAGTTCAGTCTAGAAAACAGTTAATAGAAGAAGGAAAACGTCTAAAGTGTAGCGCGTTCTTTAATTTTGTAGCGCCCAATGTGTTCTTTGCCCAAATGGCAGCTGGATCGAGTGGTACCACAATGACATTAACAAATACGTCGAAAGTTGCCGAAAAGGCACCGGAGACGGATCTGGATTTGAAAACGATCCTTCTGTCACTGCATGGAAAGATCGATCACTTCCAGAAACAACTTAATAAACAAGCAGCTCGAATAGACGTTAAATATTCGACACTGTTTGATAAGACTGGCGCGTCGATATAATGTCAAATCTGAAGATCCTTGCAGTGAATGTTACCTCATTGATCAGAATCGAGAAAAGGATCAATCATTCTAACTTGTTGGTAATCGAATGCCCAGATGTTACCTTGGTAAGGAAACGAAGCTTAATCAGAATCACTAAATTGGCTACAGTGGTTACAATATTTATAGAAGAGATCGGCCTAACTCCGCAAGAAGGGGTGGGGTTGGTATACTTTTACGTAAAGGCTTGCGGCATAAAACCATATATGGCAGGGTCGTGCATGGGTTCCAGGTGTTAGAAGCGTGCATCGTATGCATTCGTCTTCGTAATGAAAGAATGTTGTATGTGGTGTCGCTTTACGTACCTGAAGCACTTCTTCCCACTCAATTTGTAACAGAGCTCGAAAAACTTTTTCTTTCTCTGCGGCTACAATCGGAAGAAAATTGTTACTTTTTGGCCGGAGATCTTATTTCTAAACATGTGGCATGGGGAAATAACCCACCAAATACCAGGGGCAACCAGTTATTTAACTGGTGGTGTTTACATAGGATTGAGTACAAACTCGAGTTGTACGCAACGGATACCCCCTCTTTCTCATCAGCCGGTTCCTTTTTTGACTTGACATTAATAGATAATATGTTAGAACTGACGAACATAGAACGACCCACTAGGAAGTGTTTGCGAGAGTTTGAGTACGACAGCGACCACTACGGATTTGCCGCCATAGTATAGATCCAGAACGAGCAAACACTGCTGGAACAATATGATCATGTGTTCTCATACGATTATCGTCACGCTTCGCCAAAACTCTGAAGTGTAATTTGCGTTCGAGCGGGATCGATCCTCCGAATAACAGAAATCTGACAAATGACGAGATTGACCGACATTTAACAGAAGTGGACATTGTAATTAAACAAACTATGGAGCGAACTTTTCCTCAGATACAACACTCCGAAGACAATATACTGAAATAAGAACACTGAAGTCAGTGATAAAAAACCTGAAGCAATTAATAAAAAAAAAAAGAAAATTTCAGTAAATCCATAAGTCTGCACTGCGGCAATAAAATCAAGGCTACAAAATTCAGTCCGAATATGTTTCCGCAGATAAATGAATTGTTCAGGCGGAAAGATCATAGTGACATCCAATGTGGTCGAATCACACAGACCACGGAAAACAGACAGTTATTACTGACCTCCGCTATAAGTCCAGAAAGTGGTCGACTCAGGAGACGGTATCTTTGTGGTTGAAGACCCACAGGAGAAAGTCGAGTTGCTAGGTGCTTATGTCGAAACTGTGCATACTGCGAACAATCCAGTTTACCGTAATTACGATATTGAAAACAGGAATTACGCAAATACGCAACGAAATCCATAATTGGCGATCTGAGAACAACGGTTTTATCCTTTTTAATGAAGAAAACGCGGAATCACTTGTTCGTGCGAAATTCATGAGCTCCTGTGCTTCTTCGAGTCACTGAAGAACGAAAAGTCGGCGTGAGTAGCCGGTATTCCAAACCTCATATTGAGACATTTACCCCTGGAAGCAGTGGAAATTTTCACTACGCTATTTAACAATGCGCTGAATAATGCATGTTATTCAGTGCATTGCTACATAGCAATGTCTAATGCTTTAGACAAAGCTCTAAAGCTTTTCTCGGATGGACTGGATGTAAATATTAATGAAGATCAAATTGACAACATTTACATAAAAAAAATAAAAACAAAAACTGCTGGCACTGAATCAACTGATATTCTTTGTATTAAGTTTTGTTCATATAATACAAAGCTGAAGCTTATGAAAAAAAAGGTTACAAATAAAAGGCGTTTAACAGTTAAATTGTTTGGAAATCTATATAAACCATAACTTATCTTTTCACACCAGGGAACTTCGGAAAGCTGCGCAGGAAACAAAAAAAAAATAAACACTACAAGTATTTATGGTTCAATAATTCAGAACTTTTAATGAGAAAATCAGAAGGTGATAAAGTTATTAAAATTAATTGTATAGATGACTTAAGTAATCTTTAATCAAATGCATTTTGCTAACTTAAATAATCTTGATCCTGAAGTTAATATTGTTTCGTCTTGTAGCTTTGATAAAGATATTTTGCAAAGTATTTTTCAAAATAACCATGAATTCTCAGATAGCTTTTTTATAGTTCACCAAAATATTCGTAGTGTTCCCGCTAATTTTGACTTACTGGTACTGCATATTGAGTCGTATTCAAATAAGCCTGACTTTATTTTTGTTTCCGAAATTTGGATTTTCGATAGCGAAAAAAATGACTAGAAAATCCCGGGTTATGCCTTTTTTGCTACATGTAATAATTCTTATTCGTCTGGTGGTGTCGGTGTTTTTATCAAAAATATATACAATAATTCAGAAGTTTCTAACCTTAATCTGCAATCTGCGGATATTATAAAAATTAGCTTTTATTTAAAAGATGAAAAAACTGTCTTTATTGGTGCCTATAGGCTGCATGATAGTAATAGAGATGTTTTCCTTGATGAACTTAATAAACTACTCGTGAATGAAAAATTCAAAAACTTAATTTTCCTGGGTGATATTAATATTGATCTTCTCTCTAAGACTAATTTTGTGAATAGTTACATAATGTTACTGGCTGCTAATGGTTTGGATTGTTGTATTGATAAGCCAACACGTATATGCGATACCTCTAGTGCATGCATTGACCATATCTTTCCTAGAAGTGGTAGATCTCGTAGTTGTGGTCTTGTGAGCTCTTTAGCTGATGTCGGTATCACTGATCATTGCATGATAAGTCTTCACTATTTAGACATTATTAATGAAAGCAATAAATCAATTACTAGCAAACCTTTTAAAAAAATTGATTTTGATAGGCTTAACTTCCTTCTTCGCTTTGAATTTTGGCCTGATGTCTATAACGAAAATTGTCCTTCTATAGCTTTTGATAACTTTATACACAAATTACGGATTTTGCTTGACTGTTGTACTCTCAATATAAATAATACTCATCGCAAATCTAGACGATTAAAAGAGTGGATGTCTGGACATTTGCTAAGAAAAATAAACAAAAAAAAAATAAATTGGGACTTAAATGTAAAAAATACCCTTTCAATAGTGCACTCAAAACTTCTTTCAAAAGGTTATATAAAGAGATCTCTGTTGAGGTAAAGACATCTAAGGAAAATTATTATTTGTCTGAACTCGAAAAAAACCAAGGAAATATAAAAGGGGAATGGAGCGTAGTCAACAAAATTTTAAATCGCTAAGTGCGTGAAGACAAACCATTAATTGTGACAGTGGACAATCTGACAGTTTCGGATCCGACTGAAGTTGCTAATCACTTCAATGAGTTTTTTGTTTCCACAGCTAATAATTTAGTTACTGAAGTATTCGATAAAAACAATTCTACTATTGCTGATGAGGGACTAGTCAGTGATATCTTTTTTAGTGAAAGCTGTTGTTTTAATCCCATTTCTTCAAGTGAATTAAATAAAATTATTAATTCGTTAAAAGACTCCAACACTGTTATAGCGGATGGTTGCTCTAATGTTATTCTAAAAAGGATAGCATTTAATATTGTGGATGTGCTAGCTCACATTTTTAACAAAAGCGCTTTCGGTGGAATTTTTACTGGTGCACTTAAAATTGCTGAAGTTATTCCGCTCCATAAAAAATCCAACCCTTGTTGTCTTAGTAACTACAGACCAATATCTCTTTTGCCCGTTTGTTCCAAGATATTTGAAAAAGCCATGAAAAGAAGAATTCTAGATTTTTTAAACAAACAACAATTTTTTAGTGATTGTCAGTTTGGATTTCGAGCTGGCAGATCTACTGAAGACGCTCTTTTAAAGTTATGTAGTGAGGTCTATGATGGTATCAACCAAAGTTTTATCAATGCTGCCCTTTTTGTTGATCTAACTAAAGCGTTTGATCTAGTAGATCCTAACATTCTATTGAATAAGCTGCTCTATAACAGGATTTCGTGGTTTTTTGTATCATTGTTTTGCTTCTTATTTGTCTGATAGAAAACAGCATGTTAAAATTAAAAGAAAATACAGTGTGCTACGTAACTTAAAGGTAGGTGTACCATAAGGGTCGGTCCTTGGACCAATACTTTTTTTAATTTTTGTTAACTCCATCTTTTTCCAGGAATTTAAAGGTTACTCGAAAGCTTTTGCTGATGACATAGCCTTTTCCTACGTAAGTTAATCTCCACTTAACTTAATAGTTGACATTAACTTTGACTTGGATCTTTTGAGACGCGTTTGCTCAGCATCGTATGATTTTGAGTAATAAAACTAAAGTGATGTATTTCAATTTATCAGGGTCTTCTACTCTGCTTGACTGTAATCTTTTTTATCACGCTTCGGACTGTTCTAAGTTTTAACTCGAAACTAACTCTGCATTGAGCACCAGTACATTTAATTCTATTGAAACTTGTTCCAATCATTGTTTTAAAATAGATTTTGTTCAATCCTTTAAGTATCTTGGAGTTATCTTGGATAGCAAATTAAACTGGTTCGACCATACTAACAGACAATTTTATAATCTCAGTTCATATTGTTCTAATAAATTACTGGTTATGATCTATTATGGTATTGTGCCTTCTAAGATTCAGTATGGTATCACTTGTTGGGGTGGAACTCATGCTAACAAAATCAACCCTCTGCTCTTGGCTCTTAAACATGTTATACGTATTATATGTAAGAAAAATCGATTCCATAACAGCTTTATCTTATTTCAAGAACTGAAAATGCTACCCTTAAGGCATCTCTACTACTATAAAGTGCTAAAACTTATTTTTATTAGAAGTTTCTATCTTTCAGTTAGAAGAAATTCTATTCATAACTTGCGAATACATTCAAATAATTCTGTTGTAATACCATCGCACAATAAAATGCATTTTAAAAAGTTTTTCTTGATAGTAGCTCCGACAATCTTTAACAAGCTACCCGACTTCATCCGACGTATACGTAATTTGTTACCTTTCCTCACAAAAGTAAAAACATGGCTCTTTGAATTTAACCACCAACAGATTGAACGACTCTTAAATATCTATATTTAAAATAACAACAATCCTTTTTCTTTTTTTCCCACGTTCATTTTAGAATTATATATTTGAATTTTAATTTTCGATGGGACACTCGCTACTAGCTGTAGTTCTAAACTTGGCTATAGACTGTTCCTTTTATCTATATTTCTGGGTATTCTTTTGAATTTATGGTTTTTTTATTTTTTTGAAATTTACTATTTTTTTTTGTTTTTGAATTTATGTAATCCATACTTCTACATATTGTACCTAGAATAATAAATAAATAAATAAATACAATACAATACAATACAATACAATACAATACAATACAATACAATACAATACAATACAATACAGTGGTACACCCATAATAAAATTAGGATCAACCCTGTTAATCTTCGGTCAATTAGTCTACTTCCAAACATTGACAAAGTATTTAAACAGGTAGTCAACAGAACGTTGTTGAAATGGGTGGTGGATAACAATATAATCCCGGACAATCGGTTTGGTTTTAGGGCGAGGTACGACACAATTCATGCGGCGTCAAAACTGATCTCCGACATGTACGGGTGCTTGTCTGGTTGACTTGGAGAAGATCTTTGACACCGTATGGTTAGAGGGACTTTTCTACAAACTAACCATAATGGGTATGCAGAAACCTTTGTTATATATGATTAACGACATGCTTATCGGAAAGAAGTTCTTTGTCAAATGTGGTAACGTGATTTCGAGTAAAGTTTTTAACGTTCAAAATGACTTACAAGAGGGGTCGATTATTTCTCCGATCACTTACATGAGTGATCTAATAGGTACCTTCAATCGGGTTATAGCGTATGCAGATGATTTGTGGCGTACAGAGCAGAACCAAAAATTGAAGTCATTAACACCCTTTTGCAACGTGACTTCGATCATATTAAGGAGTATTGCGATGATTGGAAATGAAAATTAATTTCTAAAAGTCAGAAACAATTTTATTTAGAACTCCATTGAGAAGGGCCTCTTGGGATACCAGAAATAACTGGCGAAATTTCGCCATAATTGGACAGCATGGACTACCACTAGCGGTAAGAAGCGCAGTTAGATATCTTGGTATCTGGCTTGATAAGTATTTATATTTTGACAAACATATAGAAGCTTGTCTGGCTGCTAAAGCCTTAGCTCTGACAAGAAAATTTTTTCAAAGCAGTCAACTTGATTTCAGAGTGAAAGTCATATGCTACGTGGCCCTAATCAGGCCAATCATCGCTTACTGTTATCCAGTGTGGTTTAATGTAGCGCCGTCTTATATGAAAATGACAGTGTCTTAGAACCTGTCTTCGATTGTACAGAACATCCAAGTCAGAGTGCATAAAATATTATCCCAACAAAGTCCTTTACAAATGAGCTGGACTAAATACGATTGACAATTTTCTAATTAAGGTGATTCGAAGGCACGTCGTAAGAGCAATGACGAGCGATAATAGCCTGGTCTTCGGGGCATATTACCCTAATATAATGTATCACGAGAGTACACTTCAATCTGGCTCTATCCCACTTGAAGCATTTCCCCATATTTACGCTAAACGGTTAGCGCAAAGTAGAGATGGTATTCCGGTATTATACCACCGCCACCGTGGTGCGAGGGAAAAGCGGCTCATCTACGACGGGTACGTCGCCAGTGCTCCGGAGGTCTTCCGTTTTAACCCTGCAATTGCGAAAAGCAGCACACTGAATACTGGTGGCTTAAAGAAGGGGAGAGAGGCGATACGCGATAAGAAATAATAAAAATGAATTTAAAAGTAAAAAGTACAAAACTACTATAAAACCCCCATATTCAATAATGTTTCTCGCTTCTTTTAGCATTACAAATTGAGTCCCATAAAAGACTCAATTGAAGCCAATTTCATGTAATTGAATGCTGAGGAGGGCACATAATCCTCCCCCCTAAAGTGCTGCGAACAAATGGATCAACATACATACATGGATTTCATCAAACTAAACGGACTTCCAATGCAACTAAAACATCATTGAAAAGCAAATACGACACCTTTCCTGACACTCGTTTACAAAAGTAAAAGGAAATGTGAAACTTATTTCTTTTCACACTTGGAGTAAATTGAAAACTTAGTGATGTCCTTTGATGAACAGGATATTCATTTTAAATGTTTACCGGAGCGAATTGCTATGTACTTACGAGTACTTATGAACAACATAAGACGATAGGATTACAGCCTGCATTTGTTTTAACCTTTTTTATGCTTTCCAGGAGAGAGATTCAATTTTCTATTAAATGAAAATTCTTTGTGAAACCAAAAGTTTAATGAGGTTTTTCTTTTCGTTGAAATGCAACATTTTCTGTTGCAAAAGATACGAATGGAGAGAGCAGCTTTACTTTTGCCAATTCATCAACATGAACTTATTCAAAGACGTCTATTTGAGGAAGGAATTTGCTGTAACTCTTATATTTCTAGTTAACGAAAACTCCTGCGCACTTTGATCTATCACACTTTTAGAAGGAGGTAATATCCTTGCTTTGATTTTGGAAGACTATGTTCACCATTCATTATAGTATGTAGAATAATATATTCCATGCAAACTCTAGTACAAAAGGATTATATGGTAGATACACAAAAAGGTTGATAACAGCCATTTGCTTGTCGAAATGTAGTCAGATAACTTGGGATCTGGCTAGACCAATATATATATATTAACAAGAATGTAGATGCTGCCCTGGGCAGGGACAAAAGTGCTTTTGCCCTTGAAAAGAGACTGTTTTATAGCAGCCAAATCGATGAGGGGGTGAAAGTTATCTGCTACATGTCCCTCATCCGGCCCATGCTGGTATATGGGTGCCCCGTGTGGTTTAACGTGAGAGCAAGCTTAATGGAAAAGATTCGGGTGTTTGAGAGGGCTTACCTTAGGGTTTGTCATCACCTTTACAGAACACCAGAATCGGAGTGCATAAAATTCTATACCAATGAGGTCCTATATAACAGGGCGAATCTAATAAGTGTGAACAACTTCGCCGTTAAAAAAGATAAACATCTTTTTTGTCCACACTTATTAGGTGCAGCACCAAAATATTTGGTGGTTGAGTGAAGAAGACCCGATTTCTTCGTCGTTTCCTTCAAGTCCAGGTTAGCTTAGTCAGAAGGCAAAGTGGGCCATATTTTCCTTGCTTTGTTTAGCAAATAGCCGACTTACATAGGTTAGGGTAGTTTTAAGGTATGAAGGTTGGCAACCATGACCTTCCTTGCAATTAGGTTAGCAACTTGAAGTTTGCTAGCAATTAGATTAAGTTCGATTGTATATGTAGTCTAAGTAGTTTAAGGTTTAGTATACGTTAGCATAGGTAGTTAGTTTAAGTAGTTTGAGTTGGATGTTTAAGTTTTATATAAACACAAAAAAAAAATGTTCATTTACTAAGTTTTTTTTAAATACTTAATACTTTCTTAGTTTAACTAGATGTTTAATGAAAAATACTTATTTTTATAAATGTTAGTTTAGATGTCGAAAGACATACTCGTAGAATAAGAATATAGTTTAGCTTAGTGCGTCCGCTTGGAGGGTCAGTAAGTTAGAATAAGTTAATTAAGTTATGTTAATCTAGCTTTTAAGCATTTTTTCTGTTAGCATGTAAGTATAGAAAGTTTAAAAAGAATGAAATAAAATGCATTAAAAATGAAAATGAATGAAAATACCAGTTGACGTGCCATCAATCATCAACAAAGATATGTCTACTCCGAGCGGAGATTTATTTACCATGAGGGAGCTAAATTCTCTTGTAAAGAAAATGATCACAAAGCTAGGCTCATGCTATTAGCTACTAAGTTTTTGTATTCTAATGTTAAGTAATATGCCAATTAACTATATAAATATTATAACGTGGAATGGTGAGAACATTAAAAAAAAACATGCTTTTAATTAATTAGAAAGTTGATATCGCCCATATAACGGAGACATGATTAAAATCAAATATGCAACTCTCCACTGCGGATTTCAAATGCTGTCGTGTAGATAGAAATAACAGAAGAGGTGGAGGTGTTGGTATTCTGATGCTGAGATCAATTCAACATTCTCTCCTACAAGTTGTTCATACTCGCTACGTAGAAAATCTAGGTATACATAGATGTAAGGTGGAATGATTTTAGGGCAAAAAAACTGTTTTGTGTTTATTTTCCCGGTGGTAACGTATCTACTAAAAAAAATACATTATATGAACGATTTAAGAAAGTTTTTTAATAATAAACGAAAACTAAATATAGTTGGAGGGGACTTAAACAGTAGACATAGGGATTGGGGTTGCAATAGGGTGTATGCGTATAGTAACTTGCTGTCTGTCCAATCTGTTTTCGTTTTCTGTATTGTTTCCGTCTAGTCCTACATATGTATATTCTGGATGATTCGTGAGGTCTCCCATCTACGCTTGACGGTTTTATTACAAGTTCACCGAATTTACTCTCTCAGCCGAACTAAGGTCTGATCATAACCCACTCTTTTGTAAAATTCTTAAATCAGGTAAAGAAACGGTGCAATATTGTCTAGACTTTAAGCATGCAAATTGGGTACAATTTCGATCAGAATTAAAATCGATACTCAGAAACATTCCAACAGACATAGAAAATTTTACCTTAGAAGACATTGATAATCTCATAAAAGTTTTTTTCGGAGAATATCCATAAGTAGTTAGGATTAATTTATTTCACAAGATTCCAGATACTGTTCTTATATACATACGAATCAGAAATTCCTTGAAGAGACAATGCAAATATATCGTTTTCCATTCCTTCGCATCAAATCTGAATGAACTTATTTCCACAGAACTTGAAAGGCATAGAAATTTGGATTGGAATAGGAAAGTAAATTTATTAGATAAAAATGCAAGGACATTTTGGGATATAGTTAAGACTGTAAAGAATAAGAACAGAAGAATTCCTAGTCTGCAAGTAACGTTTTCCACATGGATTTTGACACAGCCAACATTTTTGGCTCAATATCCATAAAAACCGCGCTGCTTCCCAGCACCTCGGTGATACAGTCACTAATTCTGTAGTAAACGAAGCCTTTAGTAGGTTTTTTTCCCAAAACTCTGTCCCATCCCCAGACGATTATACATTTCGAATGGAAATCGAGGAAGTCTTGAAAAGTCTGCGATTATGAAAATCCGACGGTCTTGATGGTATTAAAAACTTATATTTCGTGATATAATACATGTTTGAAATTCTAATACTTCCCGAATAACTTTGAAATTGCAAAAGTGGTACCTATTTTGAAGGCTGGAAAGCAAATTCAGAATCCTGATAGCTACAGGCCGATAAGTTGTCTTAGCAAAGTTTTCGAGTAGATTATTAAGAAAAAACATATGAGATTTATTGATTACTGGTATGTCTTTTCTGATGATATTGAGAAAGTTTTTAACTCTGTTTGACACAATGGGATCGTTTATAAAGTGATTGACTTCGGTTCTCCCTTGTATCTAATCAAAACTAACAGACTATCAGACGTTTTAGAGTCTACATCCATGGTAAAGCATCATCTATATTTTCCTTTTAAGCAAGGGTAATCCAAGACTCCGTTCTTGGCCCAGTGCTTAACAATATTTTCACCTCTGACTTTCAAAGGCTTCCTGCATGTGAAACAGATATTTACAAGCATATTCTCATCACATGAGTTTAGTCTCAATATTAAGACTAATCTGAGAATATCTGTCAATTACATCAATAAGTGGAAAGTAAAAATTAACCCCGAAAAAGTGTAATCATCCGCGTAATGTGTCTGGGGTAAGTGTAGCTTGGCAAACAAGTGAAAGGTGTCTGGGTATTCATCTAGATGAAAAACTTAAATTTAAAGAACATATTTCAAACACCATTAGTAAATATTGCCATCAAGATGCTTTACTCTGTTATTAGCAGAAAGCCAATGCTTAGCAGCTCTAACAAAATCATCATCCATAAAGTAGTATTTCTGTCAATGGGGAAATTCTGCAACATGTCATAAAAATTGCAAGTACCGCAAAACAAACTGTTGGAAATAACGCTTAACTTATCTAGATATCATTCTACCTCTGATCTTCATCTGCAATCGAATGTTGACTTGATCTGTGACAGAATCATTAAGTTGACGGGCAAATTTTTCCAAAACTGTGTTTTTTCAAATAAAATTCTTACAACCCAGTTAAATTCCTAACCAATATTAATGTACATATTTGTGTACCTGTCTATTTTTTTTTTTTTCTCACCTGTATTGAAGGTTTTTTTTCGTAGTGTCCTTCAGGGTCATTAATTATTTCCATCTCCTTAGTTTAAGGTTTCAAAAGATAATGTTTCAGTTGAAGGATATACAATTAGTAATCGAGTCTCTGTATGTAAAATGCGTGGCAACCTTATTGTAACTTTATGTACATGCGAAATAAAATATCTATCTGGTTCCCAACACTGTTGTTTTTAATTACTCACTAAAAAAGAGGTACTCACTTAAGACTGATTTGCAAAACAAAAAATTGCATCTAAACAAAGAATGAAATATCACAAAATTTAACCAGAATTTTTTCATGTTAACGACAAAGTTTTCGTCTTTTGATGATTTGATGTCCAAACACATTTTTCAAAAGTTTAACTTGACCGGGATTTCCATACAATATACGAATACAAATACGAGTATATGGGACACTTTCACCACTTTACATAAATTCATAGAAGACAATTTTCACATCACTTTGCCGAAAGTATTTCCATTTCATTTACATTTCAATACCACATTTCTTGAATACCACTTATCCTGTAGAATGGCCGAAACCCTTCAATTACATTCACCAATCTCATGACCACATATTTACTTTCAGAACGTAGATAAAAATTCCATTCTTCCACAAATCATATTTTCCATTCGAAATCTCGCTCCGTTAAATCATAAAAAAAAGAATCTCTGTATAAATAACGGTGAGGCACACAATGTGTTGTGCCTTGAATTTTGAATTCGAATTAGGAAATCGAAAAGCTCGGCGATTTCAGGGAATCTTTCCTCATGCGAGAAGAATACAACACGAAATTTTGCGTAAACATTTTCATGCGATTTTAAGAAATCGAAAATCGAAAATTGAAAATTGGGAGCGAAAGTAAATAAACTCCGCACAATTATTGTAGATAATTTGTTAATGAATGAGTTTAATCATCGCGCCCACTGGAATAGATACTGCGGCGATTTCCATGGGCTTTTCATGTATTAATTTAAATTAATAAAACGGGAAGCTATGCCTTTAGTAAACATTCACAGACAGACATACAATATGTCTGTGTGGGTAAAGGCCGTCTATGCTACTCGTATTTGAAGGTGACGAATTTTTGGACAACGAGAATTTTTATTTGCTCGTGCCGGGTAATTGTGATAAGAATTCTTTATGGTGTTCGACTAGGTGGTGTGTGTGTCTGCTTTGGATTCGAGAACAGACAAAGCTAAGCGCTACTGATAAGATGACAATGAAATATATACTCCTACTCGTATTATTTGTTTGAGGTTATAATTAATGGCAATGCAGAGAGCTGCAGCTGTACAGATAGGAATAATAATCCGCACGTCACATCGACACTAGTTGCGCGGGCGATACGGCAATAGCGGGTAGATTAAAGGCGCCGAAGACAGATTGTTTTATTTTTGGTTAGATGAGAATTTTCGCTAAAAGATTGACCCAGTTACCATTTCTTTAAAAGCCATATTTTTGACTATCTGCTTGCTGGGGCTAACCTTAGAACGGTGTAGGATGAAAAGCAACAGTTGAGCCTGTTTGAGACTGCAATATTAATTTTCTTACTATTATTTATAACTGATACAGGAAGAAAGAATTTTATTTGTCTGAACCACTTAATATGGTATATTTTTCTAGGAATTAGATAAACTACTTGTAAGCCTTTTGTATTTTATTCACAGCTATAGGGCGCACTTGAACTTGTTTTGGTTTATTTTCGAAGATTTTTGTTTCGAACGACTGTGTAGTGCTTATCATAAGGCACGCTTGTCGATCCGATTGTGAAAACGAATCGGGTTGGAATTTTTAACATAGAATGCTATAAAATTTTTCTCAATAGAGTGTTTCTTTTTGCGTAAGTTTAACTGCCGATAAAGCATCACTAATATTAAAACGCTGCAAATTATTTATTTTATTAATTTTTGTTTTATATTATGATATTATTACATATTAGATATAATGTATCATCATATTAATATAATTTATTAATTATTAGTTAAACATGTGTTTCTTATTTGCATAACTTACGAGTAAAAGATGTCACACTGTCGTCCGTTTGGTGAAATCGATTATTTACATATTATCCAGGAAGTACCCTGGGACGGATAATGTATATGAAAGGTGCAAATCTGTGAGATGTACGTGTGCTTCAAGTATCAGAATCAGCAGTTTATTATTCAAAAAACGACTCTACCGCTTAGTTGTGTGAATTAAAGTCTGTTTACTTCACGCATGGCGACATTTGCCCATTCCCATGTAGATATTTATGTTTTGGGTCCGGCTCCTATTGTGAGTGCCGTGTTTCGATGCAGACAAAAACCAGCTTACACAATTTATAAATGTTGAGGAAATTCATCTCAACGCTGTGGACAACACATATAAAGCAGAATTGTGGCAGGCTATCAACAACGCTAAAATTACAGGAAGGGCAAATGAGCTCCTGCTAGATCACCAACCACAAAGCTGGGACGAAGCAAAGAACCTGTTCGAAAAACACGTCCAACCGATGTCCAACTACAAAGATATCTTCCAAAGGATATTTCGTAAATTAGAAATAATTATTCGATAAATTAGCACATTCGCCACTTATGAAACAAACCCTGTCTAGGCAAAGAAAACCTTTTATACACATGTAATAGTTAGAATAAAAATATGAACTTCAGGTAACCAATCTAGTGAAATAAAAGACTAATTTTATTCATATGAGACCAAAGAAATCTTATTTCATGACTCACGATCGAAAACCTATACAAAATACAAAACCTCGTGAATTATACACTAATTCCCCTTCTCTGAAGTTCCAAAGTAACATTCCACAAAATAGCCACCATCTGACCCAACATCGATCTACTAATAACTTCCACCATAGAGGAAATTCAGGAAATGTAAGGCAATAGGCTTTTAGCACATCAGGTCAATTTAGAAATGCGCAGCGTCAACCAGAGCCCATTGATGTAGGACAGGTAGCATACAACGATGCAGAGAATACAGAAAAGACAGACACTCGAAATGATGAAGTTCACAACAGAGAACCCGGGTTTTTTCTCAGTTCAGCCTCGGAAACAGAATATTAATAGACTTCACAATTGACGAACTTAGACTTAGAGAACTAATTAACGCGGGCACAACTATGAGTAGGGTAGATTTTAGTAAATTTAGGATTTACGAAAAAGTAAATTTAATGCTTCAAACTGTCAACAGCATAACGAGAGTAATTGTAGATAGGATTATACAAAAAAGGTTTCATTGCAATCCAAAGGGAGCCACCAGATAGTATAAGAGGGATTTAGGCGACAAGCCTTATGACCTTTTCTACTAAGAAAAATTGTTAAAAAAACTCGACTTTAACAACAAATGTCTCATCTTGAAAAGTCATACCCGAATACCGCTTTATTTAGTAGAAATCGAAGTAATTCTCAATAAGTTGACCTTACCCATCTAAGCGACGATGAGCGGTGGCGGTGGACTGGCTTACAAATTGGAAGGTTCGGTGTTCGAATCCCAACGTCGTCCGAAAGACATATTCACTTTTTTCAGTTAATGAAAATCAAGTAAGATGAGTAGTTGACTAGAAATCAACATCAGGCCAACTTCCACAAAGAATTCAGTCTCCCCATTAAATGTTGGATGCCACCCATGGAGCGAAATAACCACTGATCCCAAACATCTTTCTTTCTCTCTCTATCCCATTTTCCAAAAAACTGAATACATACTGAGGCATTATAAGTGTATTCATACCCACTTGAGCGTTAAGTTCTTTAAAAAAAAAAAACCTTATTACACCAATATAAAAACTTAATCTACAAGATCTGCTGACCAATACTAGCACAAACACTTATGTAATACGAAAAACAATAGATCAGTAAATCAATACGAAGCTAGTACTATTGACGATAAATATCCTCTACCAAACATTGAGGGATTACTGGACAAACCCGGTAGAGCACAGTATTTCTCATCCCTAAACCTCGCAAATGGATATCACAAAATTAAGGTAAACCTCAATGATATACCAAAGACAGCCTATGAAACACAATGTGGAGTGTATGAATACATCCAAATGTCGTCTGGTTTTAAAAACGCACCGGCGACATTCCAGCGATTGATGAATGACATACTTAAAATAAAATACATAAATAAAATCTGTGTTGTCTACCTTGACGACATTCTGATATTTTCAACTAATTTAAGATAACACATTATTTCGTTTAAAATTATATTTAATAAACTGTCTGAACGTTATCTTAAAGTGCAATTCGACAAATGTTCTTTTATGAAAAAGAATACTGAATTCTTAAAACCCAATCCGAGTTAAATGCATTTAGGACTATACTCTATCAAAAACTGATAAGCAGCTAAAAGTGTTTTGAGGGATCACTTGGTATTACAGGAAATTTGTAAAACATTATGCTAAAATAGCAAATCCCATGATAAAATAAAAAAAATACAAATGACCCAGAATATATTCAATCTTTTGAGACTTTAAAATTAAATATAATAAAACAACCTATTTTAAAATTTTCCGACTTGTCTAAAAATTTCATACTATATACCGACCAGGCAATTATGCAGTTGGAGCGGTACTAACGCAGAACGGACAACTCGTGTGTTACGCTTCAAGATCCTCAACGACCAAGCAAAGAACTACTCTGTTACTGACAAAGTATTCTTGGCAATTGTATGGGGGGTGACGTACTTTTGGCTATATCTATGTGGAAAAGGATTCCAAATTATCACTGACCATTTACGGATAGAATACTTAAACAAACTAATTTCAGGAAAAGAGTTTAGTCAAAGGTCACAAAGATGGCTACTCAACTTACACGAATACCAATTCGTTATAGAATACCTTAAGGAAAAGAAATCCAGCTAGCAGATTTCCTAAGCAGGATTCCTGAATATAACCTAGAACAAGAATCCAGCGATAATTAGTCAGTGAACAATTTGTCAGACAATGCCACAACACACTCACAAGAAGAACAACAACTTGACCATACTCAAATACCAGAAACAATAATGACGTAATTCCTTTTTTTTTGTTGCCTTGAGTCAAGAGTCAAAGATCCCAAGGTTCTGAAAAGAACCCAGGTAAGACGTAGAACTAAGGGTTAAAGACGTCCGAACCAGACGTAAAACACTTAACAGTATGGAAGGTGATCCCAAAGGACTATACTCCAGGTGGTCTTTTCGACTTCGGCCGGGGCACGAAATCTGGAGGTCCCACCCGACATACTATATATGTCATCTGTTTTGTGTACTCAGAACAACCTTCAACATTCCGAGTCTGCTACTGCATCCCTATGTAGGAGGCTTTCCGTGTTGAATGCAAAACCTCACAAAATATCTATACAGGCATCATGGGTGTGGAATAAATGCATCTATTGTATATGGTTTCGGATGATTAAGGTGTTTCACACTACTTTATGACTAGCGATCGGAAAGACCGAAAACTTGGCTTTATATACCGAACTCACTCTTACTGTCTATACTTGTGCAATTTTGTAACCAAGATTTAGTTGCTGCAGACATAAGTTACGAAACGAACGGAGAATGGCACAAATTCGTCGTTGCGTCTGCTTATTTCCCCTATGATTCATTACTGCCGCCACCATCGGAGGCTGTAGAAGAACTTATTGAATATTGTGATTCCAGAAAGATTTGACTTATCATATGCTGCGGTGCTAATGCTCAGAACACTTTTTGGGGCAGTAACAAATGCAACGTGAGAGCTAATCATGTTCTGGATTTCATAATATCATCCGACCTGGTTGTCAACAATGTTGGCTCTTAGCCAGCTTGAGGAAGCTGTTAAAAATATGAACGGCACGCTCCCCAAGTGTTTCGAAATGTCCACACAGTAAGCCATCCTGCAAATAGCCCATTCCTTGATAGAACGCAGATCTGCAGCGTCTTCGTAAACAATCCAGAAAACTTCAAACAGGTCACTTAAGACTCATTTGGAGGAAGATTGGAATCTTTACCGATCAAAGCAAAAAGATTTTAAGAGCCTTATTCGGATTTCGAAGAGGTTACAGAGATTTCTGCGAAAACATTGAAACTGTCGGTGAAATCAGGTGGCTGGGTCAAAGTCATCAAAAGGGGAAGATGAACCAGGCTGGAAACACTCAGAAAATCCTTACTGAGTCGAAAGCAGATACTTTCGGTTTCATGCTTAAGTCTCACTTCTCAGGTAACCTAATCGGAACCAACTCAGAACTAGCTCCTATCAACGAAGCTGGTACTGAGCTGAACAACACAACATGCCGTAGCTTTTGTACTCATCGGTTGTGGTGAGGGATGAGGCCATTTAACATGCTGTTGCTTCCTTTAATGGGTTTAAGTCGCCTGACACCGATGGTATTTACCAATTATGTTACAAAAAGGCATAGACCAGTTCCTGGCATTTCTGAAGAGAATTTTCACTGCTAGCCTGGCACATACATACCGAATCTCTGGCGAAAAGTGAGATTGGCCTTTATATCGAAAATCGGAAAGAAGAACTACTCGCTCTCAAAGAGTTTCAGACCTATAAGTCTGACTTCCTTCATGCTGAAAAGCATCTAGAGATTGGTCGAGACACATGTGCGCAAAACCGCCTTGCGAATGCATCCTGTGTCGGCTATGTAACACACGTACAAACGCGGAAGAGTGCGCTTTAGAATCTGGTAGGCAAGAAAGAATACACCTTGGGCATTTTTATCCAGACAACATGGCGTAGACGATTTACTAATTTTGATGATTAAATTAATGCTGGTGAATAGGACATTGATTGCGGGTGTAAGCACGAGCATACGCGGATGTTATAGCTGTACTGGCTGTTGGATCGCGACTGCCAGCTCTAAAGTGTAGGCAGCCCTAGACACCCTCGACGACTGGTGCACTAGAAATAGGCTTTGAGTCAATCCTCTCAAAACTGAGGTTGTTCTCTTTACGAGAAGGAGGAAGTTGTCTTATGCTCAGAAAAATATTAGCTGGCATTCAAGTAGATATAGGTGCAATAGAATCAGGAAAGATAAGACAAAGAAGAGGACTTATAAACATGGTGTGGATGGCATATAAATGGCTATTCTAAACTATGAACGACAATGACAGACAAGAAATAATACAACATATGAAAATCGTAGAAGAAAACAACAGCAACGCAGTATTTAACTTTTAACGTCACAATCACCGATTTTGCGAACATTATATAAACAGATAGGAAAGAATTGACTCAACCAAACAAAGAAATTACTATAAACGAGAAACTTGTTATTCGACAGCAGTTAAAAACCGATCAAGTATTAAAACTAAGAATTCTAGAGGATTAACGTAATCAAATAATAGATAGTATAGCACTTGTTTAATAAGGACTTGTTCACCCAAGTTTGAGATAATTCGGACAGGATTAGATTTTTATAAGCTAAAATAATATAAAAGTAGGAGTGTTAAAATACAATATAAAAAGGTTGATATTAGCAATCAAAATACCACATACCTATTTATAAGCTAGTAGATCATAAAAACTTATTACAGCATTACCCACAGAAACAAATCAGGAAATAATCATTGAAGACCAATATATCATAAAAATTAATCAAACTAAATATCTACAAATACGATACTAAGATTTTTTGCGAAAAAGATTGACCACCAATCGCTAATTGCATTATAAATAATAATTGTGAATTAAAAGAAAATTAACTACAAGGTGTCATTCCCATACCATAAGATGCTATAATTTTTGTAAATGGCGGCAAAATGTCAATTCTTGAAGTAATTAAATATAAAATACACGTCAACAAGTCATAAATCACTATACTCCTAAAGAACGCGGAATAATCGTCACGATGTTTTGATGAACAGTTCGTCATTAATTTTGACGCATTGCCGGGGTCTATTTTCGTCAATGTGGATGCGAGAACAAACAAAATTTGCATGAAGGGCCATTACAATCACTCAAAGTCACAGCATGGTGTAATGTTTACTCTGGAGACTACGCTGCAGAGCCACGTTCTATGAATTTTTCGCTCAGATTTTTATTTTCGCTCAATTTTTATGTACTAAGACTCTGGTGTTCTGCATAAGCGAATACAAGTCCTAAGGCAAGCCATCTTAAACACCCGAATCTTTTCCAATTAACTTACTCTCACCACATGGGACATCCAAATACAAGCATGGGTCGGTTAAGGGCCATGTCGCAGATCGCCTTCACCCTCGCATCGAGTTGGCTGCTATAAATCAGCCTCTTTGTAAAGGCAAAAGCACCTTTAGCTCCTGGCTCTGGCCAGAGCAACATATATATGTTTGTTAAAATATAGATACTGAAGAACATTTGGTTCTAACAGAATGGAGCAATGGCGCATAATGCATGAGCCACAACCGAAGCTCTGAGGGCTGCATTTCCGGATCACCTAATGTCTCGTTTTGTTGATTTGCACTGGCCGACAAGATCGCCTGATTGAACTGTTCTACACTTTTTTTGTGGGATTTTTTGAAGTCACGAGTCTGTGTCCACAAGCCTCAGACTCTTGAAGTCCTCAAAGAGAATATGTGTCAAGAATGCGAGGTCCTAACGCTGGAAGTTCTGGTAAGAGTAATGGAAAATGCCACAAATCGGGCTCGAATGGTCATCAATTCTGTGGGGGTCTCTTAGCTGATATCATTTTCTCGACTTAATGAAAAAATATGTAAGACATCAAGTAAACATAACCCAAAAGCAGAAGCAAGGTTCTTCATTCATAAAAAAAAATAGAGCCAAAGAACTTCGGGTGACATCTTTTGCGACACCTTGTAGTTGAAATAAAATCATTAGATGATTATACTGTACTTTGTAAAAATATAAACAATAAAGAATTTTAAACAATTGTGATGAAATTAAATGCGAACTATTTGATTGATTAATAATTTATCGATAGGAATATTAAACCATACTTTTGGAAACACAAACGTACAATTTGATATAAAATACAATTTTATCAAGAATTTAAATTTTAAGGCAATAGTACTAAAAACTTTTGTTAATCTAGAAAATATAAAGATGTTAAAAATTCGTAAAAAAGTTTTTACACTAATATTGGTGATATTAATTTTTACCTTTTTGAGAAGAAATAAAGATTAAAAAATTTCAATAAAAATATTAGAAAAGATATTCCAAAAATTCAGGAGAATTTTCAAACGACCTAACCTTCGCTTTGCAAGAGACATAGTTATTTTTACAGAATAATACATAAAAACCAAGCTCATGACCAATAGCACGGAAATTGAAATTAAATTTGGAAAAGACAACCTCGAGTACGTGCAGGAGTACATCTATTAGTGGGAAATTAATTATTAAATTAATAATTAATAAATTACCAAATGGACAAAGAAACACAAAGAAGACTCTAAAATAGCTGGAAGCAGGTCTGGAATCCGAAACCCCTAATTCAGTCAAAAATAAGTGTGGCATCGAGCAAGTATGTGTTTGACGCCGCAATTCTTCCAGTACTCACGTATGGGAAGAGTGAACGTACAACATCTAAAATGGCTTGAAACAAAATATCGCTTTTATTATACAATAGAAACCAAATAACCAGAAACTCCAGAATTAGAGAAATCACTGAATTTGAAAATGTAATAAAATTGGCAAAAGCCCAAAAATGGCAATGGGCCGCTCACGTTGCCAGAATAATAGATGAATTAAAGGAAAACATCCAAGAAGTTTGGGATGGCATTACCCCTGTATGCTGCTTTAATTTAGTGGAAACACTCACAAGTCGAATTAAAGCCGTTATTAAAAACAATGGTGACGTCACACAGTGGTAAAAGGCAACATTAAGTTTTCTTTACGATTTAACATTGCTATACAAAGATAAAATTGGAACAGCAAGAGACTTAACTAACACTAATCTTGTTTTCAGAGTATTAAAATACTGAGATATAGTTACGTAGCCATCCATATATTTTCCCTACAACTGTTTTGACTTGAGATCCCACCTTAGGTTTTTCCTCAAACCTAATGCCTGGATTTTTGGTTTTATTAACGAATTCGTTCATTTCCTGGATAGATATTAGAAAAGCTACTCGGATTTATACTATTTTTGGATAACAGCATACATTTCGACCTTATTTGGATTAAGATTTAAATAAGGAAAACTTGAACAACCATAGGAATGGAGACTATATTCCATTCCAATATTGGCTACCCTCCTGTTTCATACTCGAAAAGGTAACTTGAATATCACAATATGGGATTCTGATAAGATTTTTGGTGTTCGTATGGATGAGGACCAGGACTCTCAAGCTAACAATTGCCAGTAGATCCTGCCTAGTGCTTAGAAATAAAATCGTTTCCAACAAATTCCATTGTGGCAAACTGCCTTGTTGTTTTACAGATTTGGTGAAATACTATATACTCTATGGTATTCAGGAGTTATTTATACGACCCAAGTTAAGGAGGTAATTAAAATTATCCTCAACTAAAAGGTTTTCATATTGAACGTAAGGAAGTCATTTACATCATTCCAGCTTTCATCTTTTTTATGCCAAGCACGCGGTCTTTAGTTTATCAAACAAAATGCTTAAATAAAATAACAAAGAAACCAACAGAAGAACATAATGAGGTTTTAATACTCGTACAATATACAGATCTACACCACTAGTATATAGTTTTCTTAATGTTATTCGACTCTACCTATATTAAGACAAGACTGTAAAAAAACCATTAAAATTGTACGAGTATGCATTACCGTTTGTTTCGTTTTAGCTCTAGGGGGATTTTATAGTGAAATGATTAAAGCAAAATGAATAAAACCACTACCCAGGACATCCGTAAACAAGATAATCATAAGCAGCAGTGAGATAGAGCTTCAAGGAATATTCACTCCAAGTGGGAGGTTTGTGAATTTGTAAAATAAAACCGAAGAAGAGCAGCAGTTGGATAGATGAAGTAAATAGAAGGAGCAATCTGCAAGTACTTATGCAATTAGAAAGTTATTAAAATAAAGGGATTATATCTGCTCCAACCGTTTATAGAGGCCAGAAGGGATGAATTTCATGTTGAAAATCATTTGCTTCAGGGAACTGAATAAATTTTGCCCTGTAATTTACGAATACGTAATTTTTATAGAGATATTATCCTTCATGGGCATAGTTACACCATACAGCCGCACACGTGAAACAGCTATTAGCTGTTAGATTATGTAAATGCAGTTTACCACAGGAACTCTTTGGAAAGAAGCCTTGGATAGGTGCAGAAGCCCTTTAGTGGTAATTACTAGGAGAGAGTAGTACATATTCTTATATTCATCCGGAACATTCTATGACCTTTTATATGAATGGATCACAATATATAATATGAGATACGGCAGTTCCGGTGTAGATAAGTCAAATCTAACATTAGTATAGTGAAGTTTGACGTTTTAGTGGTACTCGTGCTCAGAACGTTTTCGCATTCGGGTAATATTTGCGCTTTGCAAAATTCATCTCAGCCAAAAAAGGAACTAAATCGTGAATCCAAATTTATTCGTAGTCGTTCTTCGCATCAGAATGTATTTCGTGAGGGCCGTCCAAAATCGGTTCTTGTGTAAGAACTGATATTGCAGGATGTTACATATCATGAAATTGAGGCATGCCTTGGCATTAGTTCCACTCGCATGTATTTATGTAATATTGCATAAACATTTGGCGGTGAAAAAGATTTCTTCGGGTTGGATACCGCATAATTTGACAATCGCTCAAAAAATGGTTCGTGTCGATTGATCCAAATAAATATCGAAAAAGTTCGGTCGCGGTGTTTCAAAGTACGTCTATAAGATCGCGACAGGCAACAAATCATGGATCTGTGCATAGGAGCCCGAAACTAAACTAAACTAAACAGGAGTCAAACTTATGGGTCTTCCAAGACGAGCCAAACCCAACAAAAGTTGTTGCACTTCGAAGCAAATAATCGCCTGTTTCTTCAGGAAAACCGAATATGTCGTCATAGTGCCATTAGAGCAACGTAGAATGGTCAATTCGGAATGATACACTACCATCCGCCGAAAGCGGATCATTGTACAAGTGTCTTTTCGAGCACTCAAAGCATCGAATTGATGCGTCATCCGCCGTACAGTCCTGACTTGACACCCAATGACTTCTTTTCATGCCCGTACCACAAAAATAAATTGCGAGGTCAACGTTTGTTGACGCCTGAAGAAGCGGTTGGTGCATTTAAAGCACATGTTTGGAGTTACCTCGCTCGGAGTGGAAAAAGTGCTTCGAAAGTTGCTTTTAAATATTTGGTTTTATTTATTATTCTCAAAACTTAAGTAGCAATCTACGTACACATGCGAGTATATTTTTGGATAAGCAAATACTTGTATTTTAACATATAAATGGTTGAAGTTTTACTCATGCCAAATGTTAAAGACTAGTCAACGAATACATAATCTAAAACTGTCACAATGACAAGTGGATTTGATCGATTTCACGTCAGGAATGGCGAAATTTCAATGGGCCGTATTGACGTTCACGTTGTTACACCAGAGAGTGCAGGAAATTCAATTTAATGTGATATGTGAATATCTACCAGTGTGACGGAAGTTTAGACTTTTAGGTAATGTCTAGCTGTTTCTAAACTGACACTTTTAATGAATCATATCAAACACGTGCTTTTCTGTTTTGTCACACGTGTGACAAATGACATTGAATAAATGAAGTGGTTGAGCGTTTTTTTCTCAACTCAAAAGACTATCAACGTTGGATGAAATATTTTCAAGGCAGTTTCGTTATATTGATAAATATTTAGTTCCTTAAAAACATAAACGATGAAAAGGGATTAGATTCGATAAATAAGAAGTTTCTAGTTCGTGGTCTATAGTATTGCTGATTTGGCAGTTCGGGTTATGTGGTTTCTAAACACTATAGAGGGAAAGTGTATGTGACGTGCGGTTGGGATAACATAATTTTGTGGCAGTCCAGAGTCCAGATATACCTGTCTGTTTAAGGTTTAGACCAAACTCAAAAAAAGGAATCTTTATTCATGTGGCATAAGGTAACAATATAGGTATAATATTATAGTTCACTGCACTTCAGTTCATTGTACTTCAGTTCAATGTTAACTAGCGAGAGTGCTGCCAATGCAACATCCCCCTTAAGATATAAAGATACTAAGCAGAAGATACGATAATGTTTTTTTTTTTTTTTTCTCAAAATTAAAAGAGTTAACAAAATAAGTATCCATAATTATTCGTTTTTTCTTCCCTACATACGATGTATTCTTCTTCCGGATCTGGTAGCTAAAACATCTGTTGAATCTCGTCTTGGTGTTTCGTCTGTCCTTACCGTATCGCCTGTGGAATCCTTATTGGAAGCTGCTGGAATGCTGTCAGGTGTTTCCGCTAGTGGTATCTCAGTTATGAGCTTTGTAATTTTCCCGTGCCTTCTGAGATCAGTAATCCGCACGAAATCTGCTGGTTCTAATTCACTCAATTCCCTTACTGCTATCAAAATTAATTTTGTATCTCCTCCTATAAGATTGTTCCTTTGGTATTAGGTTCCGCAAATCCGGTTTTCTTTTAAATTAAAATCTGGTAGAGTCTCTCGAAGTCTCCTCCTAAAACTCAGTTCTGCTGGACTATATCCGCTCGATATCGGTGTATTTCGATACGCTAAAAGTGCCAATTCAACGTTCCCTTTATCTTTTTTCAAAATATTTTTAGCTACTTTAACTGTGGCCTCGGCAGCACCATTGGCCTGATGATATTGTGGACTGCTGGTGATCATATTAAAAGACCATTCCTTGGCAAACTGTCGGAACTCCGATGAGTCTAAATTTTAGAATTGTGTTCCACTGTACACCGACAGTGTATACACCCTGCTGTATACCATGTCGACAAAACGTTGACTTACATATCTGTATGATGTCTCTCATCCTCATTCGTATGAGTTCCGCTACCTCTAAAAACCTCGAATAACAATCTGTTATTACCATGTGTGGTACTGTCCAATTTAAATAGGTCCATAGCAGGCTTTTGCCATGGATATTCTGGAAAATCAGAAGCTATTAGTGGTTCATGCTTATTTGTTCTTTGTTGTACGCATGCGGGAAAGTCCACATTTTCTCCTCAATGTCCTTAGATATTCCGGGCCACCACATAGTCCTTTGTATTGTCTTTATAATACCCAGATGACCATTATGCAACTTTGCAAGCATCATATGCCTTACATTTTTTGGTATGACAATTCGGTTTTTCCGTAATAGCACATTGTCAATTACTGCAAGCTCGTCTTTTACTGCATAAAAGTTCTTCATCTCTAAACTAATTTCATCCGAAAATCTTTTTCCACGAAGACATTTTTTCAAATCCGGAAACAGGAAATAATCACTAGGGGCAAGGTTTGAACTATAGGGTGGGTGTTGGATTTCTTCGAAACCACAATCTCGCGCAGCAGCCTTGGAAACTCGCGCCGTGTGAACAGGAGCGTTGTCATGAAGAAGCAACACACCCGCTGCGAGTTTACCCCGTCTTTTCTTTTTAATTTCCTCCCGCAAATTATGCAAAGTGGAAGCGTAGGATGTGGCGTTGATGGTTTCACCTTTTTTTTTTGTACTCAATGAGCAAGATTCCCTTTGAGTCCCAAAAAACTGTGGCCATGAGCTTCGCGGCAGACGGAGTGACTTTGAACTTCTTCGGGGGGTCTGTTCCTTTTTTATGCCACTGCATGGACTCTTGTTTGCTTTCAGGGTCATAGTGGTGGACCCATGTTTCGTCCCCAGTAACAATTCGATCCATAACACCGTCCGCGTTCTCACTACACATCTCCAAAAGCTCTCTACAGCATGCGATTCTCACTTTTTTCTGAGGCGCTGTGAGCATTCGTGGCACCCACCTTGCACTGACCTTTGAAAGGTTAAGATGGTCATGAAGAATGGTGTGAATGGTACCAATTGAAAGCTTGGTGATCTCTGCCATCATTTTCACCTTTATTCGGGCATCCTCAAGAACAAGTTTTTCGACTTCTTTGATGCTTTCTCCCATACAAGCAGTAGCCGGGGCGCCGGAGCGGGGGTCGTCTTAAATGCTCTCTCTGCCTCTCTTGAACTCACTTGACCACTTTTGCACAGTTGATAATGAAGGTGCGGAACCCTGGTAAACAGCCACCATCTCTTCATGAATAGTTTTTTGACTTTTTCCTAGCTTAGTGAGAAATTTAATTACAGCGCATTATGATTCTGTTTAACTAGAGATAAAACGCGAATTAATAATCACATTTATATGAAATTTTACATTAATGCACTAAAATAATAGTATTACTTGATAAATAAGTCAATTTATATATACAACCACAGCTTCACCCCGATACCGAGAATATGTTGAACGCCCCTCGTAATTAATCAAATAATCATATCTCAACATTCGCATCCGAATAAGTTGCAATCTTGATGAGAGATCATCTATGATTTTAGTTTGTAGAATTTGTAGAATAGAGGTTTGTGATCCGTTTTTATTTCATACCTCCTTCCAACTAAATAATTTTTTAGATTTTCGCAGGCCCAGTCTATTCCCAATGCCTCTCTTTCGATATTCGCGTAGTTTTTTTCTGCTGCTGTAAGACGTCTTGAAATATATGCTACTGGGCATTAATCTTTACTATGCTTTTGCAGAAGAACTGCACCTACTCCTTGTTGGGAAGCATCGCATGAGATAATAGTCTTCTTTACTGGATCATACATTCTTAGATTGGGGGCTGAGGATAATCTTTCTTTTATCTCCTTGAAAGCTTTCTCTTGCGCGAAACTCCAGGTAAAATCATTTCTTTTTTTAAGTAGACTCGTAATTGGCTGAAGAACAGCTGATTTATTTGGAATGTACTTACCAATAAAGTTAACCATTCCTAGGAATCGCTGAACTTCTTTAACATTGTTCGGTGCTTCCATTTCCCTGATTGCCTTATTTTACCGTCATCAACTCTAATTTTTCCCCCGAAATAGTGTGTCCTAAGTACGAAATTTTTGTTTTGGCGAATTCCGATTTTTCTTTGTTAAGCGTTCTCCCTTTCGATCTTATTCTTTTGAGTACAACCTCTACACACTCATCATGTTCTTCAATAGTCCATACCATATTAGAATATCATCCATGTGAGCAACACAATTCTTCATGCCCTCCAAGAGATTTGTAATTTTTTTTTTTGAAAAATCTCGGGAGCCGATGTAATTCCGAACAGTAATCTAAGACACTTACATCTGCCAAAGGGGGTTAGAAAAACTGTCAAGTTCTGAGATGCTTCTGACAAAGCAACCTTCCAAAAACCACTATTCGCATCAAGCTTGGTGAAGAACTTGACTGCAGTGAGTTTCGAAAGTAAATGGTCGATGCTGAATATTGGATGCACCTACCTTCTAACTCACCTGTTTAACTCGGTAAAGTTTATGCAAATCCTAATGCCTTCCTTTTTGGGAACAACGACCATTGGGTGCAATAACTCCACTTTTTACCATTTTATCTTGTTCCTCCCTAACCTTAGTAATTAAGTGAACAGGTACTAGCCTCGGAGTTGAAATTGCATAAGGTTTCGCTTTTGAATTTAGCTCAATTTCATACTCTTATTTAAATGTTCCCAACCCTCTAAACACTTCTTTAAAATCCTCGAACCAGTTTCTCGTCGAAATATGAAATAGTTTCTTTATCAATCCTAGTTTTCCTATTTCTGTTTTCCCCAATAAACTCATTATTTTCTCTTTAGTTATGTAAATCATTCCCTCAATGCCCTTCTCTATATATTTTAAATTTACTTTAGCTTTTCCAATTACATTTATTGCTTGGTTGATACTGTACAGCTTTGCCGATGTTTTTTCAATGTACGTTCCCACGGAATTCTTAACAGCTGCCCAAAGTACCAAGGTTACATCAGCACCTGTATCCACTTTAAAATTTACTTTCTTTTCATTTAGTCATAAATCAATGGTCCAGTCTTGCGATACTGCACCAACAAAAAATTCCTCATTTTCCTCCCTAACCTCATTTACCCTTTTTGACCTACATAACCTTCGTAATGTCCAAGTCTCTTACACTTATTGCAATTTATATTTTTAGCGGGGCACTTGTTATACTCATGACGCTCAAATCCACATCGCATGCACTTTTGATCTCCTACATCTTTTTCTTTGCCGTGAATCCCCCCTCTCCTACAGTTTTTTATTTGTCTATTAAGTCCTATTTTACGTTTCTCGTTTCTGCTTTTCTTGTCGGCAAAATGCTCCACTCTGCACACAGCTGGTGATACTGGAAAAAGCTCGTGTTTTTGCCTGAGAAGCTCCTCGACCTGAAGAATCGACGTAATAGTTTTCTGTAATGATAGATTTAGATCGAGCTGTAATCTGTCACTCAAACCTGTGTCTTTCATACCTACAATTAGGGTTGACAAAATCATTTCATCATGCAAATTTCCCCATTCGCAGTACTTTGCAAGCGCATGCAAAGCAGAAATAAATTCCTCCCCTGTTTCTCTCCCTGCTTTCTTTTAAGAAATTTAGTCCCTTTCGTATAGTATATAACATTTCCTTTGGGAATAAAATATTTTCCGAATTTATCTATACATTCAACATCTAAATCAACTTTAGATAGTGCCAACCCTTATATCGGAGAACCTCTTGGAGGCAGTTCTGGGTTGCCCTAAAGCACTCCTCAAATTTATAACTAGATTCCGGTCTGGAACACACCGGTCTACAACACTTTATATTAGAGGAAAACTGGCAGAAAAATTCGATATCCAGACTCATGTGAGATAAGGATGCATGAGTTCTACGAAGACAAGTACGGGAATAGGAATAGGCCGAGTTCAATGGCCTCTTACATCTAAGTTCAAACACTTAACCATAACTAAATAACGTTTTTTTTGTAGAATTTACGCGCGCCTAAGGGGTTAGATACCCTTTTACTGTTGCCAGGGCGCGGGCGGAAAGGTAGAAGGAAGGGAAAGGAAAACTGTTTTGTAGTGGTTTGAAACTCAGGTGTGTTTGGTTTCGATATTCGCTCTCCAGGGGTGGGAGTCCGAATAGGACGTCGACCTAGTTTTGTCTGCCGATTCCTCAAACTCAACTGTTCCAGTTTTGACCCCAAAACAAAACAAAAACAAAAACAATACAAAAACAAAACAAAACAAAAACAAAACAAAAACAAAACAAAAACAAAACAAAACAAAAGCAAAAAAAAAAAAAATCCAAACAAAAAATAAACACAAACACATCACACCCCGCATCCATCAGATTCTACGCTCGATGACCTGACCCTAAAAATGATTGACGTCAGCGAGGAACTCATAGCAACTCGGTTGACCGTTGCCGAAATTGGTAATGAAGTGAGATTGGCTTCCCACAAAATCGATGGAATACCCGATCAAATTCAGTTCCAGGCTAGTTCCCCGTACAATGTCTCAATTCATAATGAATTAGTAGACACGGAGTCTCATTTGCCATCATTTTCACATACTCCTCCCGCCACCTTAACACCGGAAACTGAAACGGTTTTGCCTTTATCAACTAGGATCCCTCCCGTCGCCGCTCCATGCAAACTGCTCAAACAATTTGGAACCTCATGGACCGCCTCCGAATGGAAAAACAGACTCGAAAAGCTGAAACAGGGAAACCTTACGGCATTCTTCGTTGAAGGGGCTCCTCAACACGCTGATGTTTCTTGGGTGCGAATTTCTTTCACCGAAGTTATGCTATCACCATTAGCGAGTGTCAGATGATTTCCCCCGCTGACTCCAACAGTTCCTGCAGCTTCAAAGTCAACATCCCAAGCAAATATTCGTGGTTGTTCCCTACTCCTCCTGGTAAAACAACTAAACCTGGAAAGATAAGAATTTCTAAATGCTCTGAGAAACGAGAAATCGCACATCTCGAGAGTAATGAAAGTTTTAAAAATAACAATAAACTTAAAAAAAGACCCCTCTCCAACTCCCTTCCAAATAAAAAACATGCTTCCAAAAAACGAAGCTCTAATCTCGATCCCAACTGGAGCTTTAAGACAAACTTATTCCCCAATTTTAGTCCTCCCTCCTCACTTATCTGACACAAAGCTCTTACACACCAATCTTCTAATCCCCCAATTCCCCCCGTTCTACCCAAGCCCCCTCGCCAACGCGTCTCTTTCAACTTAACCCCAACCACCCATATTATTCCTTCTCAACATTCTACGTCACCAAACCCAGCTAACAACCCAATTCCCAACTTCGACCTTAAAACTGGAGCTAAGTACCCTGATTTCATTAACTCCCATACCCTAAACCCCACATCTCATCCCTCGTCCAACTCCATATCCAATCATTTATCCCTATCTCCCTCCCCCAATGCTCCTATTCTTGATCCCCTTTTTCCCCCCACTGTTAAACTAACACAGCAAACCAATGGCACTACAGAAAGTCGATATGCTCTCTCTAGGCTCAGAGAAAGAAAGACATATGAAAAGATTCGTCTCTTTCTAGCCTATCTACACGACAAATCTGACTCGGTCTGCTACGAAGGGAAAACCAAAACCGGCGTCATGGTTTCCATCCAGCAGGAAGGCCTCCCTACCGACCCTATCAGTCTCAGGAACCTTTATGTCAGGTACCACGAGATTTTTAACATGTCCCCTCAGAAAGTAGCAGACGACCTTGCTGCATTCGGCAACTATGTTCACTCTAAATGAGTATAACACCTACAGCGAAGCCGAGCCGACCACGACAAATTTTTTCGTCCATAGCATGCCTCCCCTGCCAGCGCTTAAACCATCCTGCCTCACACCTCCACCCCACAATATCCCTCTTACATTTTACTACCAGAATGTAAGAGGTCTTCGCTCTCAATGCTGTCCTACGTCAATCACATGTTCTTCCCTTTGATATTTACGCCTTGACCGAAACCAATTTGATTCCCGGCATAAAGAACCAGGAATTGTTCCCTCCTACTTTTAATGTTTTCCGCGACGCCGATCCTACCCGCACAAATAAAGATTCCCCCTGTCGAGGCGTCCTACTGGCGATGGAAAACAGCCTTAACTCTTCCCTCATTACAATTTGTTCATCCTCTAAAACCGACGTTGTCGCAATAAAAATATCACTGCCTCTCAAGTCCCTTTACGTTATATGTTGCTACATCCTACCAGCTCAACCTATCGAATCTTACCAATTTGTTATTGATGCGATCGATCATTTAATTGACCTGTCAGACCCTATTGATGATATCCTTATTTTCGGCGACTTTAATCTTCCTCAGCTGCAGTGGACTCCATCAGATGATCAATCGTTTTTCATCGCTTCAAATGCCAACTCAGCTAAGGAATGCCTCTTCTTAGATCGCTTAGCAGACTCAAGTCTATGCCAAGTCAGTGGTATATCCAATTATATGGGCAGGCAATTAGACCTTATCTTCACAACAGACCCAATTAACTCCTCAGTCTCACTTTGTCCCCTATCTCTCTCAAGAATCGATAACTACCATCCACCCCTTCTACTTTCATTTTTTCATATTTCTTCATTCCAGTCCACTCCCCCCACAACTCTCTCATCCCGCGACTTTCATAAAGCAAACTTTCACAAAATCAGTGAATATCTCAGCAGATCCCTCTTTAACTTTCACAACCTAAGTTTAAATGATGCCTTATCCATTTTTTATAAAGAAATATTTAATTCTTTTTCTCTTTATGTTCCGTTTTCCCGCCTTAAAACATCATCTACTAGTCCTCCCTGGTATAATCGCATGCTTCGTTCCTTACGAAATCAGAGAAATAAGTTATGGGCTGTTTTCCTGCGTACCAGATCCTTTACCGACTATTCCAACTATCTTGGTGCTTATCTTCATTTCACCGAACTTTATGATTCTTTTTACCAGCGCTACCTTAACAATGCGCAAGTCAACGTTATAAACCACCCTAAGTCCTTTTTCCAATTTGTTAACTACAAAAGTAAGTCCGATGGTTACCCTCCTTCCCTCTCTTTCAACAACAGGTCATCAACCGACCCACTCAGCATTGCCAACCTATTTGCCACCTCTTTTAAACAATCCTTCACCAACGACTCCTTTGTACCAGATCCATCCTATTTTAGTTACTTCTCCAATGGTCCACTTCTCTCTCATATTTTGGACCCGTCTTATATCGAATATAAATAACACCAACTCAATGACGAATTCACACCCGGCCCAGATGGCCTCCCTGCCATATTTCTTAAAAAATGTTCTTCCCCTCTTTCCCTTGCCCTTTCTAATCTCTTCCGTCTATCCCTTTCACAAGGAGAATTTCCTCAGGCTTGGAAATCCTCCTTCATAACCCCGATCCGTAAGAAAGGATCAAAAAATGAAATAGCCAACCATCGTCCCATCGCTAAACTCTCCCATATACCCAAACTCTTCGAAAGTATTTTGTATGAACCTCTAAGCTTCCAATGCAAATCACTTATTTCCCCTAGACAACATGGCTTCCTAAAGGGTAGGTCAACCACCACAAATCTCGTTGAATTCGTATCCTTTGCCCTCTCTGCCCTAGACAATGGCAATGAAGTCGATGTAGTTGCAACCGATTTTAGCAAAGCCTTAGATAAAATCTGTCATCGGTTAATCATCTTTAAATTGTCTGCCCTCGGCTTTGAACCCATACTGTTAAAATGGATATCCTCTTACCTCGAAAACCGTTTTTACAGTTTTCGCTTTAGGTCAGCCCACTCCGCTCCATTTTTGGCCACCTCTGGAGTTCCACAAGGCAGCCATCTCGGTCCCCTTCTTTTTATATTAACCACAAATGATCTCGATATGATCATCAAACACTCGTATGTCTCCCTTTACGCCGACGATACCAAATTTTTCAAAACCATTTCCTCTCCCCATAACTCTTTCCACCTTCAACAAGATCTTGATAGTTTTTCGATCTGGTGCCTCAAAAATTCTTTGGAACTTAACATCGCTAAATGCCAATCCATCACCTTCTCACATAAGCGAATCCAATCTCCTCCCCGACTCTATCTTCTCCATAACCAACCTATCTCCTCCGTACAATCTCTTCGCGTCCTCGGCATTTTGTGTGACATACGTGACCAGGTCCCTCTATATTACCTTTGTTCGCCCCCTCCTAGAGTACGCCAGTCAAGTATGGTCCCCATATCATCGTGTTCATATCTCGAGAATTGAAAGCATTCAGCGCCGTTTTCTTCGATTTGCTCTTCGAGGCATACCCTGGGACGATCCTTTTAATCTGCCCCCCTATCAAAACCGTCTCAACCTTATCAACTTAAACACCCTTGAAGATCGCAGAGATGCAGCAGACTTTCTCTTCATTCATCGACTCCTTTCAGGTCACGTTGAATGCGCGTCCCTTCACAACTCCATTTTTCTCAACACTAACCCTTGTAATCTACGTACCCCTCGACTCTTCTATCTACCAACCCACCACACCGCATATGGCGAGAACGAACCAATCTCCCGTATGCTACGTTAAATAAACTCAAACCCTACCGTCTTTGACTTCCACCGCACCACTTCCTACCTCAAATCCTTTTCCTTCACCATTCCAACCAACCTTAGTTTTAAGTTTTATTTAAAGTTTAATTTGTAAGTTATAGCTTGTATTAAGCCGAATAAATGGGGGCGTTCGCCCCCACCAAAAAATTAAAATTAAATTAAAAATTAAAATTCCGGTAAATTAAAACGAATACTTCCCGACGTCTCTAAGAGGTCAGCGTCTTTCCTGCTGTCCTTCAGTTGTAAAGAGTGCTGGCCGCTTACTGGTGTCGTGACAAAAGCATACTTTTTCCCAATAGCTAAATTGCATAAGTGACACAATACCCATGGATGCTCGCTGTGAAAGGGAAGACGACACCACAGAGCACTACCTGTGTGAGTCACCGGCCTACGATGGCATCAGGTGGGAGCTAGTAGGCAGTACTAAATCCTTTTTATACTTGCTGTTAGGGAAAGAGGAGCATCATCGAAAAAACATCAGATGAATAGTCGCAATAGTCGGTTGCAACTTCAAAAACGTAAGGGATTCTAAGTAGAAATGAAAATAACTTCTCAGAAACAATTTCACAAGAACTAACATCCTATACAGATATTACATGGACCAATATCTTTTCGATTTGCAAATATTGTCTAGTTTCATATACCAGAATCCCACAAGACAGAATGACAGTGAACCCCTGACTGAAATCAGCGGCGCTGCTTTTAGGGGATGCCACAGATTTGTCTCTTACAGGCTACTTATGAGTAATTACCAAAAATAAATCTACTATATAAGTTCGTGATGATAGCTACGATTATTCACCCAAAATGTTTTTTGCAAATAAGTGATGAATTATACCTAAAGAGATTAATTATTGCACTCGAAAAGCCAAACGAAATTATTCATAGCCTTTCTTCTGATGTAATGAAATTTGAATACTCCCGCTCATAGATTTAATATCTTCGTTCGCGAAAATATTGCTACATCATATTTCTAAAATTATCTGTCACGATTTTTTAAATATTTTGTTGACATGGCTCGACAGTGTTTATGAGAAAGAAATTTAAATACTCGTACATCACCACTTACAAATGCTCATTGAGGTAGAAAATTACTTTTCTTCTCCGTGCGGTGTAGAACTACGAGTAAATGTATAAATTTTGAGATATTTGGATTCTTATTATGAAAACAAATTTTTATGATAACGTTTGCCAGACCAGAATAATAAAATAAATTTTGGAATCTTTCTCAGTACGACCGTGAATGTCATCATAATTACTGACGAAGAAATAATTTTGAGTTTACTTGTTTTGGTAGTTCCCCCTTTATATACATATGTTTGGTTTTTTTTAATCAGAAATCCCAATATACTCGTAGATTTATTTAGAAGTCGATTTGTCAATTATGATATAACGTTGAGTCATTTTACTTATAAGTAAAAATGATAACTATGCGGTGATTATAATTGAAGATGTGTATTAATGTTACATTTGACAACGGTAAACTAGGGAATAGTGTGCCAACAAGATTTTATCGAAGTAATGACGTCAGAAAAATAAAAAAGGAATTAGTACTTGACATCTCGTTTAGCATTATTATCAACTCAAAAGTAACTTGACATACGTATGTCAAATATGAGGTACGAAAGTTGTAGTAGGGTAGCCGAATTTCCTTTAAGTGGATCATTGGTTTAAGTCTAGCTGTCTGTCTAAAAAGAGCTAACTAAGTAATTCCTTAAACAGTACAAATAAAGTGGTCTTAGAGGGATATAACTTTAATGCAACGTTCTTACTTAATCAATTTTTAAAGTAGCGCGTGTCAATGATTGTAATACCTTTATCGATGGCGTCAACGAGCTTAAGAGTTCCTTAACACAGTTCATCTGGAGAACGTCGGTTTCAACTGAAAAATCACTTTAGGAATTTAAACCACTACATATGTATGTGCAATCTCATAATTCGATGGCTTTCATTCATTTTTTTGATATTTGCTTTATATTCAGAATGAGACCTCTCACTCCTTAAATTTTCAAGGGAATATAGCACATCTACAAAATAAGATACAGGATCAAGCTATGCGTCTGAACCAAATCTGTGCGCTACAGTTGGGCATAATACATTCATAATGAGTACCAACACGGCAGAGCGAACCGTATATATCCTTGCATATATTGAAAATTCACTAATAAGGATTGAGTGAAGAGCGGTACTTTAGAAGTTGCTCAAAGATCAAGTCCCTGATGAACGTCTGTTAAGCGAAACTGATCTAACCCAAAAATACAAAATAATGCTCAAAATAACTTCCGGATTAAGAAAACTTGTAACATTCCTCAATGGTTTTTGATATTTCATATTCTATTAGAATTTAGTACAAGTTAACCTAAAAAAAGGTAAAAAAAAACAGGTTAAGCCTAACTGATTAAGCTTGAGAGGTTTCGATAAAGCTAAAAAAAAGTGCAGCAGTTGGGTTAATCTCCTCTTCCCGCCAAGCAAGACAGACTTGAATATACACTTGAACTGAATTGGAAAAAAGTTAAGGGCTCTTAGCCAAAAGCTTCAACTAAAAATCTAAGGTGAATATACTCGTATAATATAATATAATATAATATATAGAAAAATTCAAACAGACATGCATAATCAGCAGTTCTTTAAGCCTAGTTTGATGAGAGAGGCGATTTAAGAAAGAAGGGAACATTAGATATTTGCAACAACAAACAAATTCTTCTAGTTCTCAGCGGCGACAAAATTAACATAGACCTTTTTACCCTAGTTTTCAGCAGGAGTTAAAATATATGGAAACCCAACTCAAGAACGAATAAAAATGCACCCAAACCGACCCCAATGAGCATATCAATAGCACAGTCAACCGCCATCAAAGATCCTACAATGCCAATTCGCAAGAAAAATCACACGGAACTTGAGGTAGAAATTTCAAGAATAGCGAAGATTAGAATTTTCCTCAACTTCCGACTCTACTTCCTGAATCCTAACTATAAACTTTAATAATTCATTTGATAACCAACAATTATCCTACATCAAAACCAGTACTCCATATTTGAAACCATTAATAAATAAATTCTTTCCTGATAAATATTTTTAAAATTTCAAAAAGAATGAGCCTTTTGTAATTACAACATCCTTCGCTTCTTCCGAACATAATATTGTATTACCGTCACCTACCCGCCTTTAAAGAATTTAATGAAAATGAAGAAATTAAACTTTATATACATGTATAAGTTTTACAACGTTGTTGATGGACTAACAGGATTAGATCCGATTCAAAATTTAAGCGTTCCTTTAGGTTATTCAGCATCGCAATTTGTTACGCTTAATGCAAATATACCCATAGAATATTTCAATATAAATTCAAAACAAATTATTGCGGGCGCTAATAGATAGATAGATAGATAGATAGATT
Source organism: Volucella bombylans (assembly GCA_949129095.1). NCBI lineage: Eukaryota > Metazoa > Arthropoda > Insecta > Diptera > Syrphidae > Volucella > Volucella bombylans. Next base: position 121,842,781 of record OX422140.1, on the reverse strand, counting down.
TATTTTTACGTATAATAGTTTACATTTGGCTTGTTACCGCACATTTTACAATACAGGGATTCGATATTCCACTGAATTATTATAATTTTTAACAAAATAAATTTTTAACAAAAACAAGAATTTTAGAAGGAAACACGACTAAAACCTTCCATATAAAGAAAAAAAAATGCAAATGATATATAAATAATTAAATAAAATAAATAAATAAATTAAACAAATAAATAAATTAAAAAATTAAACTAAGCAAATAAATAAATATATATATAAATTCAATAAATTGAAGCAAATAACATAAATAAACACATGAAAACAAACTAAATGAATGAGTAAATTCACACAATAAATATATAACTTAGTCGCATTTAATTAGCGCATAATTCATTTATGAGGGGGTTATCAGCAAAACTACATCGTTCTACAAATTTAGATTTTAGTTTTCTAATTCTTTCATAACTCAGTTCAACATTCGCTTCAATGTGCAGATCTAGGGTAGAATGATGCCAGGGTAATTTAAGCATCATTTTTAAAACTTTATTTTGGCTTAATGGTATTTTTTTATGTGGCATTTTGCACAATCGCCCCAGACTTGGCTTCCATATAGTAGGATCGCTTGAAAAATTACTTTATAGATTATAACCTTGTTTTCTGTTGAAAGGGATGATTTTCTATTTATAAATGGATACAACATTTTGATGGCAATACCTATTTTCGATACTGTTCTGTTTATGTGTTGATTAAATGTTAGTTTTGTATTTAGATGAATCCCTAAATATCTAACACAGGTCACCCAAGGAATGTTTACTCCATTAAAAAGCAATACTTTCCTTTTCTGGTAAAAAATATTAAATAATTTTGGCTAACTTCCAAGCGTCAGGGAAATACTCCATTTTTAAACAAGCATTAATAAGGAATACTAGATATTTTATTCTGGATTTGGCAAATTTTTGATGTAAATATATGTTTTTAATGTTTTTCTTATTTTTTAGATCTTTAACTATACATTGAACATCTTCGTGTGAAACAAAACCTACTGAAGTACTTTGGGTGACTCTATCGGAAAAAAATCTTTTTATTGTGGTATTTACAATATTCTCGGTTTCTATATCACCTAAATTTGTTGCTAAGTTTTGGTTTCTTATAAAGCAAGAGCATTTGCTTTTTTAAAATCCGAAAAATATGTGTTATTAGAGTCTTTTAGTAAAGGCAATTGTTTTCTTTTATTTTTTATTACCTTAACTATGTTCCAAAAAGGTCTGGCATTTTTTTCTAGTGACTTTAGTTTATTATTCCGGTCTTTATTGCGAACGTGCAGTATATTTGAGGATATAAGTTTGTTGAGATTCGATACCTCATATTTATAAAAGGTGTCCCGAATTCTCTGCCAATTTTTTCCGATAGCGGTTCCTTAATTTTATAAGCTCCAAAATGTAAGGAGGAAGCTTAATGTAAACTGCATTTATCGGTTTCTTAGGAACGCTGCTTTCAGCAGCATTCAATATGATCGACGACAGCTGATTTAAAACGGTGTCAATAGTTTCTTTAGTACAAACACTTTCTAAGTTTGTCGGTTCATTTCGAAGCCTATAATTAATTTCTGTACGAAAACGTGACCAGTTTGCATTTTTTAAATCATCTATATATTTCTCTCGTTTTACCCCTGGCCTACGAAGTTTACAAAAAACAGGCATATGATCGGAACTAATCACGTTTGCAACAATTGGTTGGGGTATTAAGTTAGGAGTATTAGTAACGAACAAATCAAGCACAGACGGATGACCACGTGAACCACACGGGAAGTAGGTGGGACTAGGGGGAAACACAACAGTCACTGGCAAGGTAGACTTGACAATATTTTACCCCATGAGTTAGCTTTTACACAACCCCAATCCCTGTGCCTGCAATTGAAGTCACCTCCAACCAGAACTTGACCATTCAAAGCAAATAACCTATGAAAGTCGTTTCTAACGGTAATTCTTTTGTCTTGAGAAGCGTTCCCTCCGGGAAAATATATACAAAACACCTTTATAAATATTTCCCTGATTGATTAAATTAATTTCAATGCCTATATTTTCTACATAACGCGTTCTTAACACAGTTAAAAGCGAATGTTGAATTGATCTTTTAATTAATATTGCAACCCCTCCACCTTTTCTATCCATTCTATCATTCCGATAGCATTCATAGTTAGGTGTGGATAAATCAATATCAGAATCATTGTGTAACATAGTTTTGTGTAACAATGTTACTACTGTAACATAGGTAAACATAATAATCTTGCCGCGAATACCTCTCGCATTCCAAGTTAATATTCTTAGGTTTTTATCTACCGTATTATTTAACATTAGGGTATAAAAACTTAGTAGCTAAAAGTGCGATAACGTTAAATTGGTCTATTTTAGTCTTGCAACCAACTAACTTTGAAATCATTTCCATACATAAGTTATTAATCTCTTCTGCTGTGAGCAATGTGTTGGAACTGTTACCAGGCATGTTGTCAGGGGTGATGCTGGAGTTGTTGCTAGATATGTTGCTAGAGATGTTGCTGTATACATTTCCATTTGTGTGAGTCTCCCATGCATTTGTTGATTTTGGTTGAAAGTTTGACCGGATTTCTCTACCAGAGGAGAATTGTTGACGTGGCTGCGGCAGTGGTGGAAAATCAGACATAGACGTAAATGAAACCTTATTCAAAGCGGGGATTGCAGAAACACGTGATGTATGAGGAGCTTTGGGTCGAGAAGAGCTTTTAAGCTTTGTAGATTTCTCTTTCAACTCTAAGTATTTGGTTTTGCTAACACACGTTTGATCGGTGGATTTGTGAGCATCTCTACAATTAGTGCATCTCAGTGAAGCTGAATTGTCACACTCCGCAATCTTATGTGGACCGTCGCATACAGCACGGTATGTTCTTAAGCTACAGTTCCTCTCCCCATGACCGAACATTTTGCAGTTGCGGCATCGGATGGGCTTATCTTTCAATTTTCTTTGGTAACTCCAATTGATTTCCGTGTGGAAAATGGAACGATAACGCTTTTTTAAGTCGCCCAATTTAATGGAACCATTTTCTACACACACAATGTAAATAGTATCACTGTAGTGTTCATAGGTTTTTTTATTTTTTTTTAAATCAGTGCACTTCAAATCAAGTTTCACAAGCTCATTTTTAAGTACTTCACTGTCCATATCATCCATGCCACAAAGTATGACTTTAAATGCACTAGCACTAGCACATGACTTAGGTCATGTGTAAAGATTTGTGAGTTTTCTTGCTTCAATCTGCACACTACAGTGTTGAAAGAATCAATAGATTCACACACAATTTTAATACCAATCGATATTTTTTTGAAATATATCGGAAATATTTAATGTTTTCATTTTCATGTTTTGTGGCGTGAACATAATCGCTGGATTTTTGCACAAGTTTAATTGGCGGAATAAACACTTTTTTTACAAGGAAATTGGATGAGATCACTTCATCCATATCATCTACGTCACTGTCCGGATGGCATTGAAGAGGACTCCAGTAGTTAGTTCTGGAGCCCTTACGTACACCTTTTTTATTCATGTTAACACGAACTTTTTTTTTAATATTATCCGAGGACAAAAGTATGTCCTCATTTTCCGCGGATCTATCACGTTTGGGAATTTTGAGAACTACGAGAGTTGTGGGCGAGAATCAAATTTAATTGACATGCACGGATGAAAGCTCCAGGTAGACTGAGCGGGCGCTAATAATCTCAAGATTTCAGATAAAAAGTCAGGTGAGATTTTAGTACCTAAACAAGCTATTGAAAATTGTGAAATACCAGAAACCATAACCTTTTGCATTAACGAGTATGTACAAATAGAAATACATAATATGTCAACAAATAACGTACATTTTACTATTCTATACCCAGCTAAGACAAGCCCAATTGAAAACAATTTTGAGCGTTATATATTCAGTACTAACAATGCAAGGAATAGAAATTCTTATAAGAACTGAGAGATATGAATGAGGAGGGAAAGATGAAAATGATTACGTTATGCAAAAAAATTCTTTATTATACTAATCAAATAAAACATAAAATCCACACGCTAATGAAATGCTGAAATGCTAATTCTCCATAAGACAGAAGTTAATAAATAAATTCGAAGGATGTTAGAACATAACATTATTAGATCTAGCAGTTTACCAAGGGCCTCACTAATGTCCGGAAAAAATAAATATCTTCGAATGTTGTTGAAAGTTGAATGTCATTTGGTTTGAAAGGTTTCCAAAGAGTAGTAGATAGCATTTTACAAGGCCTCGAAAATAAGACCTGTTTTGCCTGTCTATATGGACTTAGTTGTCTATATCAATTCAGGAACAGTTAGTTAACAACAAAAAAATATTCCAACGCCTTCGAAAAACCAATTTTAAATTTTTTAGGACTCATCATTTCTAATTCTAGAATTAAGTCAAATCTAGACAAAATTAAATGCATTTAATAATTTCCGATCCTGAAAACATCAAAAGAAATCAATAGGATTTTAATAATTCTCGGGTATTACCGAAAATATATTCCTGACTTTACCAAATTCACGACATCTTGCTTAAAAAAAGCTGCCAACGTTAGTCTCGACACAAATTACATTCAATGATTTGAAACGAACGACGAACCTATCTTACAATATCGAGATGTGACAGTACCATTTAATCCAACCACAGACCCAAGTCAATTTGCTATTGGGGCTGTTTTACCTCAAATCAAGATAGAAATTTTGCTTATACCTCTAGAACTCTGAATGAAGCAGAACAAAATTACAGTAGAATCGCGAAGGAACTTCTTGCGTTTATATGGTCGAGGAAGTATTTTCGTCCGTATTTATCCGGAAAAAAGTTCAATATTTATTCCAATCCCAAACTGTTACGCTCCTTTCACACTATACGGTTTCGACCATACGGCACAAAATAGTGTGGTGAAAATCTGGACGGGCAGTAAATTCATACCATACGGTTTATGTGCGGCTTTTTTTGAACAAAATCTCACTTTACGATTAGGTGGCGTGCTGTTTGGTTGCAATGGATAGAGCACAAATTATTGTTGTTTCATTGTATGATCGTCGACGAAGGAGAAGAGAAGACAACGCGAACGTAGTTTTTGGGTGCATCCCCCTCCCAGTACATCAATGAAAGGAGGGGAAAAGCGGAGCTTGTGTAGAAATTATTTCAGGATTTACGGAAAGATAAAAATATGTTTTTCAATTATTTCCGATTGCCGTCTATTGACACTTTTGATGAAGTAAATGAAAAGTCTTCCTTCAGAGCCAAGACACAGAATTTAGGAACTGTACGAGTATACAACCCATTGAAATGTTGGCCGTACACGTGTTTCAGTGATAATAACGCGACAATGGAGATGGTTGCGTTTTCGTTGAAGGACGGAGAAAATTTAGGTGAGAAAAATGAGGTGGATGTTGAAGCATTGATTCCTTTACTTCACTATTATTTCCTATTGCATTTAAAACACCCATTTGAAAGTTAAGAAATTCTTCATCATCAAATTTTTGCAAATGAGACATAAGACTTTTGCAAGAACACCATCTTACAGCAAAGTTTCTCTCCTGCTTTTAAGATTCTCAGTTCAACCTCATTAGGTTTGTTATGTAACCGGTATAATTTACGACACATCAGCCGAAGCTCGAAATTGTGGCTTTTGGCTTTCTTTCTTTTCATTTTTTTTAGTTCTATCCTCTGTTATATACTACCCAGAGCCTCTCGTTAATCCAATAGTTTACCTATGAAGTGCAATTGATCAAAATATATAAAACTTATTTCTTAAATGTTATTGCTTGTGAGCCACTGTCTTGTTTGCTTTATTGTGCTTTGAAAACGAATCTCAAAGACTAGGTAATTTCCGTAGAACTCCCTTATCTGAAAGAACCAAATTAAAGGGTATTTAGGGGTATATGTAAATGAAGTTTCAAAGTTTCGAAGAAATTTATTCTTCAAAAAGTTTATTATCTGGCACATGAATTTAAATTTTGATGCACTTTTCCGGGTAAAAATCTTAACACAAATGAAACTAGAAGCAAACAAACTTTGAATAGTAACTGCTCTAAAATTAATACAGATACTGATTCAGTAATTGGTAATACAAGGAGGTGCAAAATCAATATCATAATGTATGTGTGAATGTACAATATCATGATCTTCGCAAATGGCGGCAAGTGTCATTGTGCTTTGACATTTATGTTGTAGACAGATAGAAAATTAGTTGACAATAAGCTGCCTGTTGTTTTAATGCAGCGAGAATTTCGCCGACGGCGATATCGTAACTGAAACTGGTGAGCGCTACAGGCAGATGTTAAACTTATTTTTTTTTTTGCCGCAAGTTGTTAAACTGGGTCTCCAACATTATTGGTTCCAACAGGATGGAGCAACCGCTCACACAGCTCGGACAACGATGGAGATTTTGAATCACTAATTTCCAGGCTGTGTGATCTCCCATTTTGGCGATTTGAACTGGCCAGCCATATTGCTAGATCTGATTGCACCAGACTTCTTCCTTTGGGGCTTTTTGAAGTCTCGCGTTTACAAACAATAAAACGCAAATCTTGCAAGTCATGAAAACCAAGATTGAAGAAGAAATTACGAAGTTTGAGTCAGATGTTTTGCGAACAACAATTCAAAATGCTGTAAGAACACAAATGTGCATCAACTCAGGAGGTGGTCATTTGACCAACATCCTTTTTTCAGCTTAAAGTCATAAATTTTGCACCTTCAAGTAAGCTTTTCGTGAAAACAAAAATCAAAATTTCGGTAGTTTTAATTCGCCCCTCTCACCCAATTTAACGTTACCAGCTAGCTGTTTAAGTGATTTTAATCTCCCAAAGCTTCTAGGGACTCAGACTGGCCAGTCCTTCTTTACTGAAACAAATCCCACCTCTGTGAGAGAAAATCTTGTCATTGGCTTCCGAACTGACTCTGGTCTATATCAATTAAGAGGTGTCTGCCAATAACATTGGCAGACAACTCAACCTAGTCTTCGCCACTGATACAGATAACTGTGTCGTTTTAAAAAGTAGACATCTTCTCCCTAAGTCTTACGTTGACGTATGACACTGGTCTTAATCCCGTTTCGTATGAGTATTACTACAGTTTTAATTTTCATAGGGCTAAATACGCCAAACACAGTATGGCCTATACCAACTTTCTCTACGATTAATCCTAACCTTACTGTTAACAATGCTCTCGCATCCTTTTATACCAAAATTTTTAATTGTCTCTCTCAATCTTTACCTTTTTTACCCAAAAAGAATCCCTCATCATCACCACCCTGGTATTATAAAGAGCTGAAATCTCTTCGTAACAAGAGAAATAAACACTGGTGCACTTACTTAAAATCGCGTTCCGACACCGATTTCTTCTACTACCAGTCAGCTCAAATAAATTTCTCTGCACTTTGCTAAGTTCTCTATGACAACTGTTTAACCCGAATGGACTAAGCACTCATTTTCGACCCGAAACGATTCTTTCCGTTCATCAAAGCTAAAAGTAAATCGGATAACTATCCATCATCTCTGAATTTTATTGATAAGTCTTCGTTCGATCCCCAAATTATTGCAAATCTCTTTGGACTTTTTTTTAGCCAAGCGTTCGCCACCCATTCTCAAAAGCCAGATCACTCTTACTTTTCCTACTTAAATAGCTGCCCATAAACAACATTGGAATCTGTGTGTATAACTTTAGAGCAAGTTAAATATAAAATAATAAACCTCTATCACCGGCGGATTATTTCCCTCAACCTGGAAAAAGTCTTTTATTATTGCCCTGCATAAAAAAGGTCGAAAAGACGATATTTCCAAATATCGTGCAATTACTAAGCTGTCCTGCTTTTCTACAGCATTATCTATTACATAATGCTTTTCCATTGTAAATCTATTGATTCGCAAAACCAGTACGGATTTCTTAAAGATAGATCTACAACCATCAACTTAACGGAATTCGTATCAAGCACTTTATTTGCACTAAAATCTGGAAATGAAATGATTGCCACCGGCTTCAGCAAAGTCTTTGATAGAATCTCTCGTGATATTATCATTCTAAAATTAAAGGCTCTTGGTTTCCAAATAATCTTTACAATGTTATAATCCAATTTAAATGAACGACATTACTTAGGTCTATGGTTTCTGACCCAATTAAGGCCTCATCTGGTGTCCCCCAAGGCAGCCACCTTGGTCCCTTATTATTTATTCTGACCATTAATGATGTCAACAGCATCTAATATTTAATCTGCTTGTTCCCTTAGTGAATGAGTTGCGTAATTTAGGTGTCATCTGTTCTGTGATAATATACGAGTACATTCTCACATTGATAATATAATAAAAAAAGCCAACTCTGCCCTTGGCTTCATCAAGCGCTGGATTAACGAGTTTTCCAATCCTTATGTTACCAAATCCCTTTGCATAAACTTTGTTAGGCATCTTCTTGAATATGCAAGCCAAGTTTGGTCACCCTACTACAGAACTCGCATCCTCCGGATAGAAGCTGTTCAACACAGGTTCTTACGATTTCGTTTAAATGGTCTTCCTTGGGGTGGTAAACTTACCACCATACGCTGATCGGCTGAAACTTAAAAATTTACAACCCCTTTCTATACACCGAAACGTTGCCGATATTCTTTTTATTCATCAAATTTTAGTTGGTAATATCGATTGTCCTTCCTTAATTTAACTTATTTATTTTAACACCAACCCACGCAATCTTAGGTCTGTGCCACTTTTCCGGCTCAATCTTCATAAAATGAATTGCGAACAACTAGAGTAAATGTCTAGAATGCTTCCTAAAGTTTATGATATTCTGTCTATGCCTCACGTCCTAACTTTCTTTAACCGTTCCCACCTTTTAGTTTTTATCTTTAGTTTTAAGTGAAATTGTTAGTTTTAAGAATATGCTTGTAATGAGCTTTTATAAATCTGTCCGGGGTGGACCCGGGCCGTAAATCAAATCAAAATTATAATTCGGGGACGGTCTAACTGCTATGTACTGTCTACTCACCTTTGTGCATGACAGTGACCATTGCGGTCTCCGTATAGAAATGGCCATTGCAAATGAAATTGCAGAACCGCAAGAGTTTGTTCAAAAGTTTTCCTATAATTACGAGTATAGAGAGATCCTATGGACATTCTTCTCCAGCATAAGAAGAGGCACAGGGATTTTATAAGATTGTATACTCAAAGAAAAATTGCATGGTATACGAGTACTTAAACAGCGTTCTATTAAAAACAAAGGTTTGATAATGTTTCATAAACTTATTTGTATTTAATTAAAAATTGATTTATGTGTAAAAGGTCCGCCATCTAACATTTTTTTTTCAACTAGTACTTATATTGTGTATGGTAACACATAGCTCATGCCTGATTTGACAGATAATTATTTTTATCCTTCCGGTTAATAATGGAAAATAATTTCATTTAAATGGCTGCCTCGGCTGGCCATGCAGTAGCCTACACGATCGGTCTAATTTTTAAGCACATTATCGATTGTGTGCAGCTGTATTTCACCAATGGCTTCACGAATATTGTCCTTTAAAGCGTCAATTGTCTCTGGCTTGTCGGCGTAACACTTATCTTTTACGGCACCCCACAAATAATAGTCCAACGGTGTCAAATCGCAGCTCCGAGGTGGCCAAACGACATCAGCTCTGCGGCTGATAATGCGATCTTCAAAAACAGGGCGCAAAACATCGAGTGTAGCTTAGGCTGTGTGGCACGTAGCGCCGTCCTGTTGAAACCAAATGTTGCTAATATCCTCCTCTTCAATTTTTGTGAACAAAAATTCGTTCAACATGGCCCGATAATGATCGCCATTGACTGTAACGGCCACTCCTTGCTCATTTTCGAAGAAAAATGGCCCAATTATGCCTCTGGACCAAAATCCGCACCAAACAGTGACACGTTTTGGGTGTATCGGCTTTTTAATGTATGCGTGCGGGTCTTCTGTGCCCCAAATGCGACAATTTTGCTTGTTTACATACCCGCCAAGATCAAAATGAGCTTCATCTGAAAAGATGATTTTTTTGGCAAAATCGGCATCTTCTCTAAGTCGATCGCAGGCAATATTTCCCAGCATTGTTCAAGCGTATACACAACCATATTCGTTCAGCGGAAGGATAAAACTAATTATCTGTCAAATCAATTAAGGAAGGTGTGAAATAGTTTTGAGTTAAAAACGCACGATCTTTATTTGATGACTTTCCAGTTCCATTTGAATTAGAAGCACCTCAATCGAAGTGGTACCTAATGTATTTATATCAAATTGAAACATGTTCCTTTTTAAAAAAGTGAATTGCTTTCGCTTGAATTTAACTATAAAAGGCTGATGCGTCGCACTATGGCATATGGTAGTACAACTCCTGATCAAAAATGCTTTTTAGAAATGTTGGAAATTACATATTTTTTTGTTTTTATTAGTTAGTAAAGAGGTCATACTTTAATATTTAGTTCATCTTTTATGAACTTAGTACACAAAATATATAGTAATTTACGTTGGATACTTACATCATAAAAATTCTGTAAATGTTGCCTTGTTTAATATATATGTTCAAAGTTAAATTGTGAGCAGTACCTCTAAGAAAAGTCATATTGTAGATTAAAAAAAAAAAAAAATGCCGTTATATTTGGAAATAAAATGTTGCTGCCGTAATTTTTCTCATAAAATGACCAAGAAAAAATTGTTTTTTTCAATTTCGGCAAGACTTTCGACAGTGAGCTAAGTTTGCCTAGGTTCTAAATTTTGTTTCATTTCGAGCACAAGGCGTCTACCTATTACATGTGTAAGAAACAGTTGAAATTATAAGATATTTTGTAACAGTGTATTAACACGCGAAGTTTTCATTCATGTGTCACAAGCGTTATTGTATCTATACATTAATATTGTTTTTATAAGTTTTCATTATTAATATAAACTGAATATTAATATTCAGATTGTTAACAATGAGTTCTTTTCTCTCTTCAAAACAGGAAGTGTTAGTTTTCTATATTGAAAACGGAAAAAATGTTTCGGCCCTGTCTGAATTTTTACGTGAAAACTATCAAATTTCGGAAGACAGTATAAAATTAATAATTTGTGATTTCTAGAAGAAATTATTACCACAATTCAATAAACGTTGGGTTCAAGCATCACGTGAGAAGGATCAATGTCTTCGAACTAATAGCAGTTGGTTTGACATGGAGTATATTGTAAGTCTGCCTACTAGAGTGGCAGAAGATGAATCAACTTTCTGCATGCCTTCAACTTCTTCTGAGAAACGAGGTAGGCCTAGCGTTCCTTATGAAGGCTCTTCTGAATCAAGTAAAAGGCGCGTAAATACTACACTACTCAGAGAATACGGATTTGAGCACATCTACGAAGCATATTTGCAAGGATTACGATCGACGGGTGAAGGAATCGAGGCAAACCTTGTCGAAATTATAAGGACTGCAGACACCGAAGAAAGGAAAACAATTTTAGATTTGACTACTTCAGATAAAACTAAAATGTTGTCCGACGAAGAAGCTTTAAGTATTTACATTGACTTAGATCCTACCAAAGCGCAGTATCTCTACTTCAGAAATATTACAAATGAAAGAGACTGTTTTTTGCTGCCACTTTATTACAAAATACAGAACTGTAAACAAAGCTGTTACTGAAATCACTAACACATATGCAGAAATTATTTTTTACAAGATTTGTTGAATCACACAGAAGCTAGAATTCTATTGATTGACATTGTGTGTACAATTGGGTCACACAACTTGATTTTATATAGCAAGTGGGGCTGTGACGGCTCATCTGGGCAAAGTGAATACAAAAAAAAACTTCCCGAGGATTCTGAAATTATTTCAGTTGTAAATTTGTTCATAACTTCCGTTGTTCTCATAAGGTTAGGTGATGAAGCAACTGACGCTATAATCTGGCAAAATCCAATGCCTTCGTCTGTAAGGTTTTTGTCTGCCTATTTATATAGAGTTTTCCAGAGAAACTCCCGAGAAAACTAGAGCTGTTGTGGGTAATATTGAAAATCAAATTGACAATTTGAATCCATAGTAGATTAAAAGACATGGTGAAGAAATCCATATTAAACTTTTCCTAACAATGATAGACGGAAAAGTGGCTCAGGTATTAACTGACACTCCTTCAAGTTCTACATGTACTATTTGTAATGCCACCCCACGTCTAATGAACGACTTAGCGAAAGTCGATGCTAGGCCAGAAGACGAAAATTGTTTCCGGTATGGATTATCCACATTACATGCCTGGATTAGGTGCATGGAGATGATTTTACACATATCATACAATCTTTCCTTCGAAAAATGGTCAGCGAATAATAATGAAAACAAGCGATCAAAAGAAGAAAAGAAACATATAGTTCATAGACGTTTTCGCGAAGGGTTGGGTTTAATCATAGATAAACCGCGACAAGTAAGCGGCTACTCTAATGATGGTAATAATTAAGAACAGTTTTTAGTAATGCCAGTTGTTCTGCAGAAATAATAGATGTTGATGAAGCACTGATTACATGTAATTTTACAAGATTTGTCATCAAGTGTTATGATTGATGCTCAAAAGTTCGGCGAGTATGCTCTGGAAACGGCCAGACTATGTGTTAATAAATACAACTGATATTATATGCCTTCATCAGTCCATAAAATTTTAATTCATGGAGAGAGCATAATAAACCATTTTGATGTACTACCCATTGGACAACTCTTAAAAGACGCCCAAAAGTCTCGCAACAAAGATTTAGACTGTTATGTTAGAGAGTGAATAGACGCAATTTTCTCTCGACTCCGGTAAAAACAATTAAAGCTCGTGTGTTATAAACTATTTCTAATTAAATTTTGCGGGAATCATTCAGTTTGCACATTCCACATTCGAATCAATAAGAATTCTTATAAAAAAGAGGAAGAAAGTAAAGAAAAACTTTATTTTTATTTGAAACTGAAATTTGTGTTTCTCGCATTAAACAACATACATATGTACACACATATCAAACACCGCACGATGTCGTCTGCAGTTAACACTCGCGGAAACCTAGCTCGAGCGCAACAACAACATGCAACCGTCTCGAAACCGAATTCGCCGCACATTAAATCCAACAAGACCATCGGTGGTAAAGCGGAACAAATACTTACCTCATGTACACCGACAGCCTCAACACACACATGTGTTCCCCTTGAGGTTCTCCATGAAGAGTTTAAGCGGCACACTGACCCTATCATTGCAACTTTCAAAGGAGAGTTGGATAAAATTCGCAACGAATTATCACTTAAGGTACATAACATCGCAATGCAACTGATCGAAAACATCAACTACACTACATCCGCAATCACTGATTTGACCCAACGCACAGCCGCAATGGAACTCAATGTAAACAAAGCTCTCGCCGGAGAGATTTCTGAATTGCGTAATCGTTGTGACATGCTTGAAAAAAAGGAATTCTTAACTGATGCTGTTGTTTTCGGCATCCCAAAACTCACCGATGAAAACTTGCACTTCACTTTCAATAAACTCTGCGACACTATCGAGATATCACCACCAGCCCTGAAGAATGTTTTCCGTACAAAACGCCGCAATAATAATGATGACCCACCTGTCATTTTCCAGTTCACCAGCGTTGGAGAAAGGAATAAAATGCTCAAAGCATTTGCTTGCCACCGAAAAAAGACAAAGCGACCGATCTCTTTACGCGACACTGGGATTGATTCGGACAGTCATGTATTTGTGAATGAAAGCTTGACTCCATGAAATCGGACTCTTCTCCAGCATGCAGTACGAATGAAAAAAAAAGGCCAACTGTTTTCCGTGCAAACGTACCTTGGGTCTGTGTTAGTGAAATCTACCGTAGACGGAAAGAGTGTAGCTGTTGTCGGCCTTGACTGATTAAACGCCGTAGCCGAGAGATGCCAGATGAATCACGATGATCAACAAAGAAATGCAGCTAATCGTAAACAAAATTGTAAACAATTACAGTAATTATCTCTCTCTTTATATTTTTAAATATTCTCTTTTTTACATTTGTACATCAATGGCCAATGTTCACTTATTTTCCCTTTTTACTTATCTCCGTTTAGCTTGTGTTTTTGTTTCTCCTGTGTTTGATGGTTATTCCGTCCCCGCATATGGAATTAAATGCTTATAATAGAGGGTTTAGTTCTAGCGAGAGTGATATGGATGTTAGACTATACGAAATGATTCGTGTATTGCGTTCACAGATAAAAGGCATCCACGTTTGTCATATTAATGCTCAGAGTCTGAAACCAAAACTGGATGAATTTCGTCTGCTGTTCATTAACTCTAGCGTTGACTTAGTTTGTGTGTCCGAAACTTGGTCAGTTCAGTTTTCAGTTTTAAAGCTAGCTTAAAATTACTTAACAATCTTATACTAACTTACTGGCCCCACACAGGCACTCTAAGCTACTCTAAATTCTTATAGCTATGTCTTTCGACTTTATTTACATTTGTTTTACTAATATTTGTTTTCTGTACTTAAGGCTAAGAAAAAATATTCGTTCAGAAAAAACTTGGCATATGGACTTTTTTTTTGTTTTTTTATAAAAACTTAATATCTAACTTAAAATACACCTTAGTCTACTTAACCTACATACACAAAACACACATACACACACATAGATATTATACACAATAATATACATATATTAGTGTATACCTTTGTATAGACTAATATATGTATATATTACTTAAATGCTAACCTAAACTATGTAAGCTGGCCATCGCTATTAACAAAGCAAATATATTGGTCAGCTCTGCCTCATGAGTGAGGCTGGCCCGTAATTGACGGAAACGACGACAAAACATCTTCTCCATCATTCAACCACCAGAAATGCTGGTGCTGCCGAACGATATCCCTCTTATCGCGATTCCCCACCGCCCTACTGAACCTGAGACGATCCACACTGCCGTGTGCGACGTCTCTGTTGTAGTTGAGTCGCCTGTCCCCAGCTGTCCGAGCGACATGGTAGATTAACGGGACCGCTGATCTATCCTGGATCAACCCTATCTGATCAAGGTAGAGGAATGCTTCCGGTGGAACGAAGCCGTCAGAGCGCACACTCTCGTGGTAAAGGTAATTGGGGTAGTAAGCCCCAGATATTAGGTTATTCGTCGAGGTCATTGCTCTTGCAATGTGCCTTCGAGTCAGCTTAACTACGAAATTGTCCACTCGTATTAGGTTCGCCCTATTGTAAAGGACCTCATTAGGATAAAATTTTTTGTACTCCGACTCTGGTGTTCTGTACAAGCGAAGGCAAGCCCTGAGGCAAGCCCTCTCAAACACCCGAATCTTTTCCATTAAGCTTGCTCGTACATTGAACCACACGGGATAACCAAATACCAGCATGGGCCTGATAAGGGCCATGTAGCAGATTACCTTTACCCTCGCATCGAATTGTGGGCTACAAAACAGTCTCTTTGTAAGGGCAAAAGCACCTTTAGCTCTGGCCAGAGCAGCATCTACATTTTTGCCAAAATACAGAAACTGATCTAGCCAGATTCCAAGGTATCTGACTACATTTCGACAGGCAAGAGGCCGCCCGTGTTGTCCAATGATCGCCAATTTTTCCTGGTGTCCCTATAGGCTCCAGACAACGGCGTCCTAAAGAGAATGGTTTCCGACTTCTGAAAGTTGATTTTCAACTTCCAGTCATCGCAAAATCATCTTATCTTATCGAAGTCACTCTGCAAGA
Organism: Volucella bombylans; assembly: GCA_949129095.1. NCBI lineage: Eukaryota > Metazoa > Arthropoda > Insecta > Diptera > Syrphidae > Volucella > Volucella bombylans. The sequence continues at coordinate 121,827,070 of OX422140.1, read as the reverse complement.
CAGTATTAAAAATCTCGATTTTTGGACCTGATCTGTACGCTACCAAATCGTCTGCGTACGCAATAGTATGGGGAAGTGAGTCTATCAAATCGCTTGTATAAATGTTAAATAGGAACGGCGAATTGACCGCGCCTTGCTGAAGACCATTTTTAATTTGAAATATTCCAACAGAAGTCACATCACCATTTTTCACGATGAACTGTCTGTTGGTTATAAAGAATGTACAAGAGTAGCTTACTGATCCCCAGCCTAGTCAGCTTATAGAAAAGACCCTCTAACCATACGGTGTCGAAGGCCTTCTCCAAGTCAACAAGGCAGGCACCAGTACATTGTTTTTTGCCTTTATTCCATTGGATATCGACACCAGTTTAGACGCGGCATGTGAGATATCATATCCCGCCTTAAAACCGAATTGATTATCCGGAACTATATGTTTGTCCTCAACCCACCTAGACAGAGCTCTATTGATTACCCTTTCAAAAACCTTACTGATATTCGGAAGGAGACTTATCGACTGGAGATTCGCCGGATTGGATAAATCCTCGTTTTCCAATGCGCTGGATAATGTGCATTATTCATTGCATTATTAAACAGAGTAGTGTAAATGTCCACCGCTTCTGGAGGAAGATGTCGAAACACGATGTTCGGAATACCATCGGTCCCCACTGATTTTTTATAATTATTCGAGCGTCTTTGCTCGCCACTGTACATTTTTAATCGTATGATAAATATTTATAAAAAATTATGTTTTTTTTATTTATCACATACATATATTCCTATATATGTACCTATATACATATTTCTCTTCACTCGTTTTTTCATTTACCATCGCATTTAAATGAACAACAAATAATTTTCAAATGTAAATCTATTTAGTTTTAATATGGAAACACCATCATCCAAAAGAGTGCCATATTATAATAAAAACAAAGTAAATGATATTAAAATATATTTGGTCACCGATTTAAATTCAGTAACTGCCATATTTATATTCATCTTACTTTACATTGATTCAATGTTGAACCTCATTTAATGTAAGCACTAACCGCACTCAATTTAAAATTATTTATTTTAAAGGTATATGCGCAACACATTTAGATCTATTATTTTAACTATTTTGATTTGAAGTTAAGTCGTATTTAGTTTTAACTGATTACGATTATTTTTTAAAATTTTCGCATTTCGATTTTACTTTAACTTAAAGTGGTTTTAATTGATTTTAAGTTATTTTTTCTCAGTGTATTAAAACAAAAAAAAATCGAATACGTTCCCGTTAATAAATTAAATATTTCAGAGTAAAGATCAAAATGATCTTTATTCTTTAAAGATCGCCTGAACGACGGGTAATGAACAAATAATGCTAACAGCTGGAATAGATACATGAGAAGCTAGTATTGATAATGACAACTTTTTTGTGAACGAAAACCCTCAGGAGAAAGTAGAGGCCATAGGAGCGACTTTCTAGCAAGTAGATACGGCGAATAATGCCACTAGCCCTAACCACGCCTTGAAAAATAGTTTCTACACATGAAATGATATGGAGAACTGGTGATTCAAGAACTCAGGCTAAACTGACGAAAATATGGCTAGGAATATCATTGCCAACAAGAGTGCGCCAGCCCCATTCATTTCGAAGAGCTCCATTCGATTTTTGAATCACTGACAAGTAAGAAATCGGTAGAAACTGATGGATTGCCAAACATCGTCCCAATAGAAGTAGTGGATGTTTACACCCTGTTTAATAATGCTTTGAATAATGCCCATTATCCATCACACTGAAGACAGCGGTATTTAATTTACCGAAGCAGATAAGACACGTTAAATCAGGAGCATCCTCGACCGATTAGTCTCCCTGCGAATGTAAGCACAGGTACAGAGTATTGACCAACTGGGCTGAAGATAAGAATATAGCTTCCTATAATCAATTTGGTTTTAAATTAGCGAATGATATCTCTAATGGAACAAAAGCTAGAAAAAGTGGACCAGTGCCTGTTTGACTTAGAAAAGACCTTCTATTTTACTAGCTGATCAGGCTGGACATAAGTATACCACTGCTATGCATAGTAATGTGACAAGGTCCGGTTAATACGGCAGTCATATTCAACATCTGCACAAGCGATCTAATGAGCTCACACCATTATACCATAATGTAGGCAGAGGACGTCATCGCCTACATATCAGATCCGAAAATCAAGGTCATTAATCTACTTTTGCCAGTTAATTTCGATGGATTGGGCGATATTGCGAAAACTGGAAGTTAAAGTTCAACTTTCTGAATTCGGAAATCATTCTTTTTAGGACACTTTTATCTTGACCTTCTACGAGTACCAGAAAGAATTTTTGGCAATTTCCGACCGTGAGACTGACTACATTGGCCACCAATTCTGCAGAAGGCTTTTTTAAAATCGATAAAAAGTATTATGTGCTTGTTGTTCTTTTCTTGAATTTCATTGATTTGGTTTAGAAAACCACCGACCAGCCTGTGGCAACCTCCTAATCTTGAAAGCATAATTAGAGAATTATTTGTGCGTAATGTACTTTTTTAAACTTTTTGTAACACTCGCTATGTCATCTTTGTAAGATCATGATGTCTTACACTTAACAAATTTTTAATTTTCTGCGATAGTATATATACTGCTGTAGCATCATGAAAAAATCCCTTTTTCTTTTTTGATCGTGCCGCGTGGTAATTGTAACCTAGAAAATTATAATCATTTTGGAAGAATAAAGAGGTTAAGTTACTTGAGGACTATTTTTATTTAAACTTTTGCGTTAAATTGGTGACCCCGGCGTGATTTGAACACTCACCTACAACACGTACCTACAACATGTAAAAAGAAAGCGAATCGAAGACCGATACATCTAGTCCATCCACACCTCCTGAGACTTCGCCAGAGATGATCACCAGAGTAGGAATACGAATTCCACCATTTTGGAATGAAAAACCCCAAATATGGTTCGCGCAAATTGAAGCGCAATTTCAAACTGCCAAAATCATGAGAGATTCTGCAAAATTCAACGCGATAGTTGGGGCAATTGAATCTCAAGTGAAACACAGGTTTGCGATGCCGTTTTAGATCCACCCACGGATAAAAAATACGATAATTTAAAGGCACTGATAATCGAACGATTCGAAGATTCTGAGCAGCGAAAAATTAAAAAACTGCTCTCGGAAGTAGACCTGGCGACAAAAGACCATCACAACTTCTAAACGAACTTAAAGACTTAGGTGGAAATCAAATAAACAACGATTTCCTTAAGTCCTTATGGTTGCAACCACTTCCACCGCAGGTCCGTGCCATATTGCAAGCTTCCTGTGAAGAATTAACAGCACTCTCAAAGTTAGCAGACAAAATTATGGACATCGGAGACTTCACGCACACTATGTCAATCAACTCCCCCGCATCACAACAGGAGAAACAACACTCAATACGTAAATCGCCGAACGAATTTTCATTGCAAGGACTATGGCAACAAATTTAACATATGAGCCATCAGCTAAACGAATTGAGCAGCAACATGAGTACACGTGCTTATCGCAATCACAGCAGAAGTATAAGTGCTCGCCGTCAAGCTTATTCATCTCATCAGTCCAAACGAAACAACGATGTCTGCTGGTTTCACAGCCGATTCGGCAAAAATGCTAAAAAGTGCCTTGAACCGTGTTCTTTCACAACGGCATCAAAAAACTAGAACCCGCTACGTTGACCAATTTTTCGGCTAGTAAACAATAGATTGGTTCAGACTAGTTGTTTACGATTCAACATCAAAGCGAAAATTCTTAATTGACAGTGGTGCTGACATTTCTGTCGTACCACCCTCGTGCAGTGATCGGTACTCCCCATCGAAAACAACACTCTTCGCAGGAAATGGAAGCAAAATAAAAACTTTTGGACAAATACGGCAGACTGTGGATTTAGGATTGAGACGTGCATTTACTTGGACATTCATTGTTGCTGAAGTCACAACACCGATCATAGGAGCCGATTTCACCAGTCACTTTGGGATTGTGATCGACCTTAAGCGTAAACGGTTAATAGATACCACCACCAAAATTGAAACAGTAACATCAGGCTATCGTGCGAGCGAGGTAATTGGTATTAAAGCATTCGATGTTAATTGTCCTTTTGCACATATTCCAGCTGAGTTCGAGGAACTGTTTCAAATGAATAGGAAGCCAATCAAAGTCGGAGCAACAAAAACCACGCATTGCATCGAGACGAATGGCCCTCCAGTATTTGCTCGTCCCCGTCGCCCAATGCTGAAAAATTAAAAGCTGCTCAGGTCGAGTTTAGATACATGATGGAAAAAGATATCTGCCGTCCTTCCAATAGCAATTGGGCCAGTCCGCTATACATGACCAGGTAAGCGAAATGGAGAATGGCATCCATGCGGTGATTACCGCAACTTAAACACCATCACAAAACCAGACAGGTATCCGATAGCGTACGTGCAGGATATTTGCAACAACTTGAAGGGCAAGAGGGTGTTTCCAACGATAGATTTCGACAGAGCATTCCACCAAATCCCCGTGGAGCCTTGTAACGTCCCGAAAACGGCCATAACAACACCTTTCGTCTTGTTCGAATTCATGTAGGTATATGACATTTGGACTACGCAATGCTGCCCAAACTTTTCAGCGGCACATACATGAGGTCCTGCGGGGATTAGAAGACTTCGCATTCGGATACATCGATGATATCTGCGTGGCATCAACAAACAAGGAAGAGCATGAACAGCATCTAAGGTTGATTTTCCAACGTCTCAAGAAATACGGTCTTACGATAAATCCCTCCAAGTGCGTTCTCGTCCAGCGAGAAATAAAGTTTCTCAGTCATCAGATCAACAACGAAGGAATCAAACCACTCGACGCCAAGGTAAAAGTCATAAAAGATTTCAGAAAACCGATAATGGCGAAGGAACTCAAAAGATTCCTTGCCACGATCAACGTTTACCTATCTTTCATCCCACGGGCAGTCAACAACCAGATGATCCTACAAAATCTGATCAAGGGGAACAAAAGAAATTATCCAACCCTAATCGTGTGTACACCAGAAGCAGAGGCAGGTTTCGACCGGTGCAAGAACGACTTAGCACAAGCTACACTTTTAGTCCATCTGGCGATCAATGCACCATTATCGCTCAGTGCAGACGCTTCAGACAGAACTATAGGCGCCGTCCTCCACCAAGTTGTTGATGGAGTGCCCCAACCCCTCGGATTCTTCTCCAAAAAATTCAAAGACGGACAACGAAAATACAGCACGTATGACCGCGAACTCTTTGCAATCATCGAGAGAGTGAACTACTTTAGACACCTAATCAAAGGACGAGTTTCTGCATTTACACCGACCACAAACAGCTTGTTTTCGCATTCAAGCAAAACGCCGAGAAAGCATCACCGAGGAGACTTAGGCAGCTAGATTTCACAGACGTGAGGTATGTTAAAGGCGAATACAATACGGTAGCTGACACCCTATCCAGGATTACGGACATCAAAAAAGAGATGCCGATCGATGCCCAAACTATTGCTGCGGAGCAAGCTAACGATGAAGAGTTCAACGAGAGTCTCAAAGAAGGTAAATTTCTTTCAACATAACTAATTGTCAAGTCTTTTGCAATTCCAGAGAGTATAACACCACTCTACTGCTATGTTAGTTCAACCAAAATTCGACCCATTATCCCCAGAAGACTTCGTACTGCGATCATCACAACACTGCATGGGGTCTCTCTAGTCTCTCATCCAGGTAGGAGGGCAACGTTTAAGATGGTTCATGAGCGTTATATTTGGCCTAACATGCGAAAGGACATTACAGTCGTGGTCAGAAACTGCATACAATGCCAAAGGAGCAAGGTACAGAAGCACAACAAAACGCAACTTGGTTCCTATCCACCACCACAAACACGATTCGACCATATTAACATCGACTTGGTTGGACCACTGCCGACGTCACAGGGCTGTCGCTACATACTCACGTGCATTGACCGTTTTTCGAGATGGCCCGAGGCATTTCCCCTCCCAGACATGACGGTCGAAACGGTTGCGAGATCCCTGGCATTTGGCTGGATATTACGATACGGCGTTCCATTACGTATAACGACCGATCAGGGGAGACAATTTGAGAGCAACATATTTAAGGAACTCACACGCTTTTATGGCATCAAGCATCTGAGGACAGCCCCTATCATCCGCAATGCAATGGGATAATCGAACGATGGCAGCGAGCGTTAAAGACTGCAATTCGTTGTTACGAAACGGATGACTGGTGCAGCGTATTGCCTACGATCCTCCTGCGACTGCGATCTATACACAAAGGATCATCACTTCGTCTATCAGGTGAACTTTTCGGCTGTCAGTGGAAAACTCATGATCAGACAGAGTTCGTCAAGGACTTACGTCGCTCAATATCCAAGATACGTCCAACTTGAACATCACAGCACGACAACGCTAAAGTTTTCGGTCAACCCAGTCTACAAACTGCCAGCTACGTTTTCGTCCGAAATGATGCAGTCAGAATGCCCCTTCAACAACCATATGACGGACCCTTTGAGTTTATAGACCACGGACACAAACACTTTAAGGTGAGAGTTAACAACCGCAAGGTAAACATTTCCATAGACCGACTCAAAACAGCCTTCATACTTACTGATGCTATAGCCGTCAACAATCCAAAATGCAACAAAACTTCCAAGAAGAATGCACGCGAGCAAGAGTACACACTTTCATACATCACCAGATCAGGAAGAAGAGTTAAACTAAAAATAAGTAAATTAACATATCTTTTAAAGCATTGTTCAAAACTTAGCTAATTTGAGGGGAGTGATGTGGCGACCTCCTAATCTTGAAAGCATAATTAGAAAATTATTTGTGCGTAATGTACTTTCTTAAGCTTTTTGTAACACTCGCTATCTCATCTTTGTAAGATCATACTGTCTCACACTTAACAAATTTTTCATTTTCTGCGATAGTATATATACTGCTGTAGCATCATGCAAAAATTCCTTTTTGGTTTTTCGATCGTGCCGCGTGGTAATTGTAACCTAGAAAATTGTAATTAGTTGGAAGAATAAAGAGTTTTTAAAGTAATTTGAGGAATATTTTTATTTAAACTTTTGCTTTAAATCCAGCTTATTTACGTTTAAAGACGAGCTGATTACTTGGCAGGATATTACATTTTTAGAGATTCTCAGGATCTACGCTTTCCTGTACATAAGTGACAACACTTCCTCTGATGCTCGCTGTACAAGTTATGGTGACACCGCGGATCATTTTTTTTTGTGAATTTTTAGCCTATGTACGCATTAGAGTCCTGGTAATAGGCGCTTTCTAGCGACTGCTGGCACTGAAAGCAGTTTATCACTAAATCAATTACAGATCTCTATCCGAAAATCTGAGAGATTTCTCTGAAAATAACACAAAAGGAGTTCCTTTCCTAATTCTTGGTCTGAATTGTGTTTCCGCAGAAAAAGAGAAATCTAGAAACTTTTTATATGTCGTTCATTTTTGCCTTTAATTTCCGAATATTTATCAAAAAACAAAAAAAAACGAAAGTAAAAATTGACTTAATTCTACTTTAAATTTCTTCGAATTCTTCGATTGAAATTACCTGAAAGTAATAACGGTAATTAGTTTCTACTGAGAATTATTAAACCCTAATTAATTTATAGAGAACAATTGGAGCAACCCAAAACCGGCAGGATAATTAAGTTCGTTCAATGTTGTCAAAATCAGAAATGTAAAGGTAGTAGGTGTAATGTTGCGTACTAATCAGACACGTCCTTAAACGAGAATATTAATTATTTTATTCCACCCCCAATCGATCATTTGACGTTGAATGAAAAAGGATGTTGAATTCAGTTCAAATGTTAACTATGTCAATTTTGCCATCTGTTCTCCGTAAATAATGCTTCGTATCAAATTTACTAATTAATTCGGTTGGTTATGTGATGATGACAGTAATAATGTGAAGTATATAGAGCTTTTCGAAATAGGTTAACCCTATGAACTGACCTGAACTGACGAGTATATCCAGATATACTCGTAAGTTCTGTTCAAACGGAATGAGTTCAGTGAAAATATGACTCATGATTCCTCATAATTAATAATATAAATATTTCATTAGATTATTGGGATATGTAAGTGTTGAATTTAATATGTAATTACTAAGGGAATACTGACCTATTAAAAGGGTTGGTTTAAAGATGTGGATTATAAATGAGTACATCGAACTAAATGCCAAAGACCTTTTAAATTGACGTTGTAAAATTGAAGCAAGTATGCAACTATGGTTGGGCCATCAGCTGTTTGGAATCCACATACATTTTTGGAATTACACATACGAGTATGTACTTTGACGGAAAACTTTCGACTTTCTTTCTTTCTACGACACATTTCGGAGATTGAACTAGAATATTTGAAAAAGCGGCACAGAGCTTAATTTTGTATGTTACGGTTTTTTTCCGACTACGAACGAGAAAATATGAAAACTTTGCGTACGTAGAACTTTTAATTTCCAGATGTTTGTGATTGGAGATAGTGGATTGAGGATAGTGTTGTCAGAAATATTATTTTCTGCTTTTTAGTAAGTATATTGTGTTGCGTGCAAATGACGCCTCAAAAATCGTCCACTGCCTATGACCTTTTATTGTCTGTTTCACACACCTGCCTTTATGCCTTTTCTCGTGTTGGCAACGTTCTTTTATTCCCCCCATGCTCGGGATGCCTGAGCAGGTGAGATTTACTGGATTCTCTCTGTTATTAAATTGCCCCCCAAAGATTTTCCCGGTTCCAAGGTGTAATATGGACGCAAGCAGTCACTTTACAGACAGGAAGAAGATGACCAACACGACAAAACACCGACTGGTGTGATTGAATGGTTCCACAGGGAGGTTGCCAGAGCTCTGGAAGCGAGTCCCTTTGCACTGGCAGATGAATTAGTGGAACCGCGTATACATGTATGTGTATACTAACCGAAATACGCGGCCGTCATGCTGGAGAGTGGAGTGTATACTAAAAGGAAAAAAAGAAAAATAACAAACATACAACCAACTAAAGAATTAACAATTAACGAAGTAAAACGAAAAAAAAACCTGAAAAAGAAACGAAGTAACTCAGACCTTGATGTGATAAATAAATATTCACATTCCTGTATTAGTCTTTACGAGTCCTTTCCCCTTGACACGATTGTAAGAAAAATTTTTAGTTTACAGAGTTTTTCTTGTTTTCTTCTAAATTATAATCTGCTGAAAGGGATAAAACACCTATTGTCCCTTCGTGTATACTATCCTTTTTCACTGTGCGCCTAGGTGTATTTAAGACTCCATCAATAGATATTCTTCTTCTTGATTACTTATACTCAGACATAATGTAGACCTGATAAACTCAGCTTTGAGCAAGGATTTAAGCCCGTATAGATCCGCATAATTAAGCACTACTTAGTGCCTAATATTGTACGAGTACTCTACCAGGAGTACAGTATTAGGGACTAGGCACCGGGATAAAAGGTAACAGACCTAGAAGTTACTCTAGGTCTATGAGGAGAAAACTTTATCTACTTAATGGTTAGGAGATCAGAACTGCTTGTTAACGAGGAAGTTTTAGCGATATGCATTTAAATAAGGAATCTAAGCAGAATCGGAACCCGAATCCGGGCCCATTGAACTATAAAAATTGATCTAAGACAGTACATTCCGCCGCGGCTGTCACGGAAGTGAGAATCTAATTGGAGTATTAAGTTGTTGTTGATTCTCAGCGCCCTTTTATGTTGATGGACGATTGGTCCCTTTGTCTGTCCTGGAATGGGTAATAGACGTCCTGTTGCGAATATGAAAGGACATGAAAATAATACCTTCCTCAAGTTCTTGGCTTTAGACAGACCTGGATTAGGATACTGACATCTAAAATGAAAGATGTCCTAACGTTAATATTCATCCTCTTAGCCTTTGCTATGTTCGTCGCCACTAATTTACAGCTTTATTTAACGCGTCTAAGAGTGCTAGACTATACTTCAGGAAAAGCTTGGTGAAATTGGATTTACTGAGCTCCACCATGACTTTCTGGACATTTGACATAATGAAAAAATCTGATTCGATAACTTTTATTTAGTGGTACGTCATTATTGGTTGTATACTCGTCTGGGCGTTTATTTCTTACAATTCCCCAAAGTGCAAAGAAATTTCAGTTTTTCCTCACAGCGCTTCACAACCTACAATTTTATATCGACGGCAGCGACACCCATCGCACAACAAAGAATTTTCGGCCACTCATTGAGAATCCAAGTGTCAGCTCCTAAGACATCTGCATTTTTTTGCTCTCCATAAGTGCGTTTGTAAACAATTTTTTAACTTTTTTTCCAGCGATTAAACCATCCCTCTGCTACTACAAAGCTATGCCTTCCCATTTTGCTAGTTAGATCTTCAGCTTTCTGACGCATAAGGGTCCATCGACATGAGTATCCTTTCCACCTGAATGTCTTTTCCACTCCTGTTACGTTTAGATTTGAGGTTTTCATTTTCGCTTGTGAATTCTCAATTTCGCAGACATTTTACCGTTAATGTCGGCGGCAAAAGAGTCTGCCTGGTATATAAATCGCACACATGTATGCTTTGTTTGACAAACGTGATAACAATAACCGATGTGTTGATTACATTAACCAACTTAATTTTGTATACATTAGTATATGAGCCGACGGGACTATACGAAAGCGATAACATTAAACGGTTGATAACATTAACCGTGATTATATTAAGCAGCGTGCTGTATAATTCTGTTGCAACGCAATGTAATTTCAAAGAACGCCCATTTATATAACAACTTTGTCAATAATATCAGATATGACGAATTCCGTAAATTTGATTTAATGCTAACCAACATCCACACCATCTGTTGGCTTATTCCTTATATGTATATACTTTCACGAGAGTACCTCATGTAGAATAAAATGCTATAACCCTGGGTAATTCAATAAAGTCGATTCGAGGAAATTAAATATGAACAAACGTACAGAAATATATGACAGCAAGTACGACTTCATGCAGCCTTGATTTCGTTAAATTTCTTTTGTGAAATTCTAAAAATACATTTTGAAGCGGAAACATAATTTCAAATTCGATCGAAAACGATCAATGTTTATACGAATTTTGTACATAGAAAAAGAAAAATGACTTTCTAATCAAATGTTTAAAAGCATCTTATAAACTGCTGCTGGTCTATATACGAGTATATGAATCCATACGAGCATCTATGTACGTAAGTGTAGTTTTTAAATGTCTTTCATGCGGGTAAGCAGTGTTCATATGAAGCTTTCAGACAAAAATGCTATGTTCAATTGCTTTTTAAGCAGAGATTGTGAATATTTATTGGCAAAAATAGACTTTTATATCATAACAGACATAGGATAGAGTTAAATGAATTTCGATTGTATTTTATGTGCAATTTTTTAATTGAATAAATTATAACTTGTACTGTTTACTTGACTCATTAAATAAACTTTTCTTTTGGCGATCAAACACAGAATTTTAAAGTTAATTGCCATTAAAAATTTGTTATTGGGTATATTTGTGAAATATGCTAGTCTTCAAAGTGTTATAGGCTTATGTTGTATCATATGATATTGGAAAAAAATAGTATGTCACCAGCTCCAGTGATCAACAAATGTACCTCGGAAAGTCTCCACCAAACTATTTTTCCTTTTCGGATTACGAACTAGTCTTAGGCTTTAGTAACGAGAAAGAGCCGCTGCACCCGATCACTGCAAATATGCTACCAAGACCTTCTTCAAGGCCCCTCGTGGATGTAGTTGTTCGATGATTGCCAAGTATAGACAAGGAAGGGCTGGCTGTGGTTCAGAGAATTTAACCTCAATTGCTCTAAAACGGATATTCTCAGTTTAGATGCAAATTGACTTTGTTAACTACCTTTCGTAATCCAATACGAGTATATCGAATTTCTGTAATACCAATGGCCTAGTCAGCGGCGACTCACTGCATGACCAGCGAACCTGCCACAATGTCAACTAGGTCTTGATCATTGCTCTATTGAACCAGATAAACTCCATCATTCAACGATTTGAAAATTCTCTTTTCGACGTTGGAAACAGAAGGCGCGCCCATGAATGTCTGAAGTATGCCCAGGTACTGCATCTGTCAATAGCACCATTGTCTATATATACGATTTGTCAGCGATATCTCCGGTGATTTCCATTAATCACAATCAATTCAAACACCACTTCCCAAACTCAAAGAGAAAAGAAACGGCGAATCAGAGTACACAATTGTTGACGATCACTGAATATTTGTGAGCAATGTTTGACATCTGGATAGCACAGTCACGAATATATGAGCAACAGGCACAGAAACCGCAGGGCATATCTATCAGGAGACACCTAAAAGGACGTATGTTGGTCAAAGTGAAATTGCAGCAGCCTCAAGCGTAGAGTGATTTTGCTGTAACCCTGGGTTTTCTTTACAATCGGAAGATGCACCGAATCAATGGGATATTGACGAAATCTCTGTAGAATATGACAACGGCAGACCCATTGGAGCGCGAAATAACATTGATGAGCGTTTCTCCGAGCATTGGAGGAACGTATCATCTTTTACTGGTCAAAGGAGTGGGATGACATAGATGTGTTTTTTTCGGTTGAGTCCAAAATAAATGCAAAGACAACTTGTGACCAGGTCTGGCTTCGATTCTTGATCGATGATTATAGAGCAATGCGAGTTTAGGTATCTGTTTTGCCTACTAACATGGATTTCGAGGAGACTTTCATGAGAATGAGATATGAGTTCATTGGACATCGTTTTGCAGCTAAGCATTACCGGCAAGGTAATTAGTGTTATCGAGGTAACACATGAAGGTGCAAAATAAAGCGTTCCAAATAATGGAAGCTTTTAGATGTTGTTAAATTTGTGAACTTTGAAAAATCATGTAGGCTACTATAACTGAATATTCTTGCTAGTAGGCTAATGAGTAACTGCCCGGCAATGGAACAAATCTATAGCTACGTAGCAATAAGAAGCCTCGAATACGGACTGATCTACTACTGACAACACTTGAAAAGCAAATAATGAGGCCAACGACCTTCGGATCTGTACGTGGAATGTTGGGTCTCATAATAGGCCACGTGCAGCCGAGCAAGTAATGGAGGCCCTGGACTGCTGCAAAGCAGATGTTACCGCCAGTCAAGAAGTGCGATGGAATGGGCCGGACAAAAGGAAGTTGAAAAACCTACGATATTTACTACAGCGATTGTTATTGACTGCAAAAGCAGAGCCTAGTTGGATGCGGGTTTGTTATTAGGCAAGAAGTCTTGAGTTACCGGCATGATAACGAGCGTGTCGTAACAATCCGTACTAAGGCTTATATGCTCGCTAATTTGCCAACTTTAGGCTTATATGCTCGCACGTCTCCATAGAAGAGAAAGATGATGATACAAAAGATAGTTTGTACTACTGAGGCGATACATTGTCGTAAATAGTAAGCGGTTTCCGGATCTCGTTATCCATAATGGGAATTCCTGTTCAACCAACCATCAACCAAACTGACCATACTGCGACCGACGAAAGGCACTCCTCCAGTATTATCGGTGTCCGAAAATTCCGAGTGACTAACATCGACTCGGACCATTACCTTGTTGTAGACAAAGTACGGTTGCGGATATCCCGAAAGTCGCAAAGACTAGTTAATACTGTGAGTTAATACGGATGGCTATAGTCGCAAGAGATAGCCCAATGCGTTCCTAATCGAGTCCCACTTAATCTCTTAGAGATTCTATGCCGCCAGCATCAAGTATTGAAGATCAGCGGCAACATTGCCTAAAAGCCATCAGAGGCGACATATGATGTACTGAGTTTCACTTGGTTACCACAACAAAACCTCTGATTTGACGACGAGTGCCGGCAAGCACATTCAGCTAAGCAGGATGCTGACAAATCGGTGCTGCATAAAAGGACTTGAGCTGCTCCCGAGCTCTGCTAGAAGAATAGGAGAGACGAACACCGGCTTCTCAGGAGGAAGAAGCAGGAGCATGAGAAGCACGAAGTCAAGGAAACTTAGAGATGCTACTATAGGAATAAGATTCGGAAGTTCTACAAAAAGCTAAGAAAAAAAATAAATGTCACGGACAAAAACCCTGAATTGAAGCGTATAGAGACAAAAAAGGGAACTTAGTAATAGAGTCGCAGTCGATGCTGACGATGTGGAAGGATCATTTCCGTAACGGCGATGATGAAATAATGAATGAACCAGAAAGAACCTTTCAAACTGGACGATGTAGACCAACGATTGCGTCCACCCAACCTGGATGAAATAAAGATAGGCATATCTAAGCTTAACTCCAACAAAGCTACTGGAGCAGACCGTCCGCTCCTACGGAGTTCTTCAAAGCAGCAAGTATGGAGCATACGCCAACTCATCTGTATAATATAGTCGAACAAAAGTATGCCCAACGGATGGAACCTCAGCATTGTTTGTCCGATCTTCAACAAAGGAGACTCTTTGAAGTACGCCAACTACAGAGGCATCTATCATATTAATGAATGCGATTCGATGTCAAACGAAATCTTTAATATCATTCTTGAAAGAATAATGCAGAACTCACGCTCCAACATAAGTGGCATAATCTTTCAAAAGTCCACTCACTTACTCTCATACGATGATGATTGACATAATCGGTCAACGGTCAATGAGGGCAAGACACCCAACACCGACGTCTCGGACGGAACGTTTCCGTCGAAAGATATAATTTTGAGGTAGTTAAGCATTTTGTCTAGGCTTCGATATCAGTTCATACAATAACACCATCGCCAAGATAAAACGGAGAATAACTATTAACAATCGTTGCTTCGAACAACAAAAGTGACGCTATATAAGACCTTAATAATCCCAGTCCTGATCTATTGCTCAGAGGCATGGACCTTGCCAAAAATGAATGAGGATGCTTTTTTAAGAGGAAATTTCTTCGGGTGGTTATCGGATCCATCTGGCGGAGAGATAGAACGACGAACTGTACGGGATGTACAACGCTTTAGCCGGATGAGTTAAGGTCCAATGACTGAGATCGCTCGGTTATGTAGAGCAGATGAACAGCAAATGCTCGTCGAGGGACGACGCAGTAGAGTAAGATCGCGACACAGATAGCGCACGTAAGTAGAAGGAGACCATTAGAACTGACTGAAGACACTTATTGGTTGAAGCCCACTTCTACCCGGACTGTAGAGCTATCTTAAGTAAGTAAGGAATTAAGTATGGGCTTATGGACTCTTATCCATGCCAGACTACCCAAAAACAAGAGCGAAGTAATAGAAACCAGCATTTGTCCAGCCAGTTACGAAAAAATTCAAATATATTGCTCCTTCCTATGATCAGTAGATTGAATTTTCATCCCAATCGTCAGCTCTTGATATGTTTTGAAAGATGAATACTCCTTAATGACTACTTGATATCCACATTGGTACCAGCCAGCAGTTAAACTTTTGGGGCATATATTAAGTGGAAAGGTTGTGTCAATAGATCCCACGATTTTGTTCGCAATCGGCGAACCTCAG
Organism: Volucella bombylans; assembly: GCA_949129095.1. Taxonomy (NCBI): domain Eukaryota; kingdom Metazoa; phylum Arthropoda; class Insecta; order Diptera; family Syrphidae; genus Volucella; species Volucella bombylans. The sequence goes on along the minus strand of OX422140.1, from coordinate 121,811,527 downwards.
AAGTGGGATAATCGATTCGATGTTAAGGAGGAGTTTGCAGAGTGTTTCAAGAAAATTTTTTCCAAATTGAATTCTTTTGCTCAGACACAGAGAAGAGTTTTGTACATTGACCGAAACAACTTTTGGGGATAAAGTTTTCTATTGCTGAACACCGAAAAGAAGTACCTCAGCAAATCAACAGGTGGTCGCAACGGACGCACCTGCTGTGGAAAAAGACAAACGAGATAACCAACAACTTTGCAGCCACCATCGAGCCATGGACCCAACTGTGCTATTAATTCTCATAATCGGTTGATAGTCACCCAACACATTTGCCTCATTATCGGGTGCAGTTTGACATTATTCGTCCAGAGAAAGAGTGGCAAGAAAAAAAGCAAATGGCATGTTATTGTTTCATCCTCCTGATTTTCGAAATCGTATCACAATCTACCTGATGTTTATCCGGCTGCAAGATCACATATGGCTAGCAGAACCGAAGGTTTTTTCTTAAGCAATATTTATTTCTATCACCGAAGAAGATACTCGGCCAGCATTCTAAACTATTAAATTTGCTAGGAATCGAATAAATCAAACTGAATGCGACAAAATAGAGCCAATCAGTGGTCAGGAAACAGCCACCATCAACGACTCAGGGTATACATTGATGCAGTACATTCAAAATTGTTGGTTGACACAGGATCATCCATCTTCCCGGTAAATCGGTCGATGATTCTTTCTGAGACCCGACTTTAACTTGGAGACATAAGAATTCAAACGTTTTGTGACAGCGCATTTTAAAAGGATTTCATCAAAAATAAACTCTACGGTCATAGAGCCCAAAAATTTTGCAGTGAGTACTTCCACCATGCTAAATTGTTGGATTAGGAAGAAGTAGTTTTCCATAGCGGTGCGTGTTAATGTCAATAAAAGGTATAAAAATACCATGACCTTCTTTCTGTTCAAAATTTTTGAAGCTAACATATTTAATCTGAGCACTACCTACATGTTGGTGTCGCCATGAGAAATATGATATTTTTCTTGAAAATTAGTACTCGCCGAAGAACAAAAATCATACTCATATAGTATTCGTATCTCAAAGGCAAACATCACATCTTTTGCCGATGAATAAGTATTCCGATCAGACACATCTGTCATCACCCATAAACTAAACCATTCATAAGAGAAAACATTTTCCAATTTGCAATGAAAGAAAGAAACAAAAAAGAAGAAAAGGCAAAGCGAAAACCTTGAAATGTTCAAGCTGTCACCAGCAAATACAAGCAAGGTTGTAGCACATCCAGTATTGAATGATGACACGCGTGTCTGATTCTATGATATCTCTGACAAGAGACATTTACGTAATGTCATCTCATCTACTGATACCCCTCTTAGTCGTCATCCATTACATTACCCACCCAGAACAAAACCGTCTATAAAGAAACAAACTCAACTCAAAAATGAACTGCCTCATCATCCACTCGATTCTATCAAGAATAGAATTCCTCTTTATTAAGTACACCACACAAAGATCAATCAAAATTGATGGGAATGCGAGTATAAAAATATTCCGCAAAACTTCAATCGATTATGTTTTCCGTAAATACTCAAACCCCCGCCGCACTTTTTCAAATAAGAGATTTCCTAGATCTCATTGGAAAATCCGTGTAGTATTTTTGACTTTGAAAATTTCAATACCATTCATACAACTTGTATCCTATTTTCCTATCTTGAACTTGACAAATCCGTGTACTCGTACTGCACTGTATGTATTTGCCGTTGGATTTCTTCTTTTTTCATTTTCTTTTTCAATAGTGAGATACGAGTATTTAGAACATTTTAATGAACTCTGAAAGCAGTGAATGGTTTTTTTTTTTTTAAGGAAAAAAAAAATCTTGATCTCATGCAGTCAAAAATGTGTACAAACTCAAATCCGTTTCATAGCATTCACTTTTTCAAAAGAGTACTGTATATTCACATGTGTATTCGAATCTATGTGGTCTTATATCGAAAGTAATGTTCTTCATGTCAAGAATTTTTTTTGTCATTCGCGGTAGGAGGTAAAAATATTTTTAAAAATTTTTCTTCAGCTAAATATCTAGGAAAATATTTAAAAAGAAATTCTATTTCAAAATTTTGAAGGCGGTGGCTGTTTAAGAAACATTCAGTTATTTTTCTTCTTACGTTTCTAACAGATGAGCATCTTAATGAATCCAAACGCATATCTGAAAGAAATAAGCAAAAAGATGTTTGTGAAAATATTTACAAAGATATAAGCGATGAGTATACAAAATTTTGAAAAATTTTAACTGCACTTGTGTAAATCTATGGCACACCTGTTAAGAATATTGAAAAAATATTTTCTTTTCGTTTTATTCTTAATTTTAGACACTCCTCAATTTAGATAATCCTTTCAGTAAGGTAAAATATAAATAAGGGGATAAAATACAGAGAAGAAAATATTAGAATTTGGATTAAGGCTTCTGGCAGGGTTAATCTACCATAGAAGGAGCAATTATGATCGAATCAAATAATTTGTGCGCAAAGAAGCTTTAACCAGAGAACCACGTGGATCCCGAACAATCATTAGTGCCATAATAATTCTTGGGTCATCCACAGCTCATATCCCAAAATTTGCTTACGGACTCCATAATGCCTACTCTGTTTCAACGAAAGGGTCTCAGCAGGAGCCTGGATGTCCAGAATGGACGTTTTGCATGAAAGCTAACTATCCGACCATGTAAAGACCCACTGAAACGAACCAAACAAAAGCCACGGATTAGGACACCATTATTTGTCCACATACCATTAACAGAGGCCCTTAACTGCTAAATATCACCGCAAACTGCTAGATATCTTCGTGGATTGGCTAAGGCTAAAATAGAGTGAAGAACTCTGACACATACCACGATGATTGCTATAGAAAACAGAAGCATCATTTATTTGGTTAGGTAAATATTTGTAAAAAGTGTCACAATTCATTCTTGCCCTTGAATTTTGAAGCAAGAGTAATTGCCCTATAACAGCATAAATGCTAGATTTTCCAACCCATTTTTTTTGTGTTTTATCTTGCCCCATAAAGCACGACTGGGATAATGAAGGTCTTCTTAGTCTTTCTCGATAAGGTCTTACTACTCATTTGTCTTATTAGGCCAAAGGAACATCAATTGGAAAGAATGATTCCTTCGGCTCAAGTGTTTTTGGCAGAATTTATAGCAGATCCAAGGTAGTCAAAGTCCCTTCCACCTCGAAATTATAGCTGTCGACTATAACGTTGTGTCCAAATCGTCAACGTTGTGTGTCCCTTTTTGTTGACAGCATGTAGGTTTTTGGTTTTTGAATTTGCCCTCATTTAGCGCTACATTTAGCTCCATTTTGGTAGCTTCCGTTTCGATACTATCGAACTCACTAGTGACAGCCCGTTGTGTTTTCCCAATTATGTCGATATCAACGATGTACGCTAGTAGTTGCACAGGCTTTTAAAAGATTTCGCCTGCAGTACTCACTTATGAGTTCCGCACAATTCGTTCAAGTATAATGCTAAAGAAGTCACATGACAGCGTCACCTTGTCAAAAACCTTTATTGACATCAAACGTTTCGGTTATGTCCTTACCGACCTTGACGGAGCAGCGAGCGTTCTCAGTCGTCATTCTGCACAGATGAATGACTTTGGACGAGATACCAAACCTAATCATGACTCTATATAGCTTGTCTCTATAGATAAAGTAAAGTAAAGATGGTGAGTATCGATTTAGTCTTTTTGAGTTTTTTCCAGGATCTGCAGAGTATGGTCGGTCGACTTTAGACTTTCCAGGTCTGAAACCGCACTAACAACGTCCAATTAGGCTATTGACGAAGGGTTTTAGACATTCACACAATATGACAGATGAGATCTTGTACGTGATGTTGAAGAGACTTACACGTCTCCTTTTTTGTGGATCGGACAAAGGATACTGAGGCGTCCACTCTTCTGACGAAATTTGAAAAATAAGTTGGTGCATGCACTCTACAAAGTCATTTCCAGCAGATTTGAATAACTCGGCCAGTAAGCGGTCTGGTTCAGCTGTTATTTGATCTCAGCTTAGATATTGCTATCGTTACTTCATTTTCGTGAGGCGGCGGGATATTGAGCTTCTTCCCATTATACAGTCTGTAGAAAAAGTTTTTCCATATTTTCAGTATGGACTCTGTAAGAGTTTTCTTGCCTTGATACGTTCTTTTTACCTGTTGGTAAAACTTTCGTGTGTTAGATCTGGAATACAACCTTTCAATATCTTCGATCACGCGCTTCTCTTGTTCTTTTTTCTTCTTCTGGTGGTCGCGAGAAACCCAGTAGAAATTGAAGATTTTTCAAGGAATTTCAATCTATTTTATGTTGACGGAAAGAGATTTAAAAGCCATCTCCACGGGCTGTATAGTGATATAAACCAGCTCGAATCTCCGCAAGTAGCCTGATTTGTCTGATACATGTAGAATATATGGGCACAAATCATTCGTAATAGAGGTTCTTCGATTCAATCGTTGAGGCACAATAAAATAGAGAAAGAAAGAACTCGCTTTATGTGTTACAAATAAGAATGGGGGCCTCAAGAGTTCTCACTTCCTCTGTACTTGCTATGTAGGTTTCAATTTCATTGTCTGAGCTACGTTTACCATTTCAAATAAAAAAAACCTTCTGTTTTCAAGTTAGGGTCTACAGTATGCCTACAAAAACGAGTAGATGTTCGTTTTTTGTTGGTTATAGCAAATTGGAAACTATTATATAGCACTTAATATATTTTATACCTCTCTTTTGCTAGGCCTATTCCAACCAGTAATTATAAGCACTAGATGATGATTAATTAATAATACGAAAGGGGTTTAAAATGAACTTTTTATCGTTCATCCAGTTTCATGAACAACTATCTTGTTTTTCAAAATTTTGGGGTCCAACTTTCGACTAGAAAAGAATCAATCTTTTCGGAGCCCTTTTCATTTTGCGTCCGGGAAACTGATATGAGAGTAGGTATTTTATTGCTTTGCTCTACGTGAGCTATAGACGCCACCACTAGTTCAGTGTGATATATTCAGCTTTTTCCCCCCTGAACTCCTGAGGTGACTTATTACATGGTAATTTGTAGTGGTTTGCCATTTCAACCCTTGTTGTCGACTATCGTAAAGAATTCAGCAAAACCATTCGTTTATGGTCTACAATATGGAAAAGGATCACTAAATATAGGTACTTAATACTCGTAAGTATATGTATATGCATTTGTTAATTTCGAGTGGTACAAACATAGCCAAAAAGTGTTCTTATGTATTTTAAAAATTTCAATTGAAGTAGCTTTCCCAGTATTTACTATGTTATCATAGTTTTAATGTAACCCCCAGAGCGGTGTGTCAAAAAATGGAAAAAGTGATTAAATGAGTCTGGCTTTACAAATGTACACATGTACATCCCATATTCCTATTATGCTTGTATGAGTGGATTGAAGAAAGTAATTATATGAGAATGTCACGGGGCTCGTATCTTTGAATCAAATTTATTCAACTCTACAACTCAAGTTCATTGTTTACTCGGGTAAATTGCGGTTGTTTGTAGTTTTTGTGTAATTATCCAGATTCATTTGGATAAGGAATAAACGAGCCTACTCTAGGTAGAGTGTTAAGTTTCTGCTTTTTCCGATTCCAAAAACGAACATTTTTCGGTAATTAAAGTTGTAAGTGATAAAAAGAGAAAGTAGAAATTAATTCAAAATTATTTTAGTATTTACTTACACGTAAATGTAGACTTCATAGGTTCATGAAATAATTAAGTGTAGTTGTGTTAGGTACACAAATTAAATAAATTCAAAGAGAATTATTTAATTTTGCCTTAATTCTACTGATTCTCTGTATAATACGAGTAGTATCTACCTCAAAGTACATAAGTACAACACTCAGAATCGATGGGAAAAATTTATAGCGCAAATATTACGGCACTTATTACTATACTCACATATTGTCCTTAGAACTAAACATTTGGAACTGCAGATCGTGTTGATGAACTTGCCTATCCACCAATTAAGTATTAGTCGCCAATAATAAGAGTATCTAAGTGCATTTCTTCCTTCGATCGTAAATAAAAACTTACAACAAGAGGGTAAATATATGTATAGTTGACCTGATCGAATATAACACGAGTTTCAGATGCCATTACCAGAAGCCCACGAAGAAAGTCGGAGAGCCTACGTTGCCTAATGTCTCGTAACACTATGCGAATGAGAAAAATTTGAAATGAGGATACAAAAAAGCTTCCAACAAGATTGGTTTTACTGCTGCCTGCAAATTGAATACTTCGAATATGAGGACTCAGAACTAACTAGAGTCATAGAGACACTGTTGTGGACTATTGGGCTGATGCAGTTGTAATGGGATGTGCATGCAACGTTAATCGGATGGATGCGGCGGATTTGTCTTAGAAAACAAAGTCATATCTTATTACTTTAGATGTAATAAATTGTCAGAACTTATGCCGACTTTCGAAATAAGCGATATCAGCATTATATGTGGAGGACCAATGCATGATGCGAGGTGGCCATTTATGATAGGTTGCGCAATGTTGCCATGCCGTAAACAAGAGCGTCGGCGGGCACTTGCAGCCAACAAGAAGCATATCCTACGAAACACGGAAGCTGTTGACGTACACCATCAGAGAAGAAATAATTCAAACTTTTTATCAGAAAGTAAAGAGGACATATCACGGCAGGAAAGTCCTACGCGAAACCCGTAAGAAAATCAAAGAAGAAATGCAGTAATTTTCAACCAGAGCGCAGACCACCCCTCCGCGGAAAATGAAGTGAGGAAAGCAATATCTAAGTCAAATCCGCGTGAACCCATCACTTATTTAATGATACTTTTAATGCTGGTGAAAAGAATCTGATTTGGAGCTTATCTTCCGGGTTTTGTTCCACGAACGCATGACCGATAAATAGAATATCAGCAGCATCTGTTCTGAATAGAAAAAGTTGCCATATATTTCGCCGACTGTGACGCATAATCTTGATGTTAACGACTAAACGATTTAGTCTAAAACCTGATAGGTCCGTATCAGTGGAGTTATATACTCGGCAAGCCCATCATTGACCAAATTTTACTGTGTGGCATATTTCGACAAAGATCCAAGAATATAACTCCGTCTTCGTTTATTTAAAGGTTACTTCTGACGGTGATAGAGGCGAACTATAGCGAGTCATGTCTGGTTTTGGGATCCTTGCTAAGCTGTAGAACTCTCGCTCTTAAAGGCGTAAGACAAATTGCCAGACTTATCTAAAGACTCTTAGAGCGATTCAGATCCAGCTTTGGCCAGATCTGTTAGGTCGCTAGATATGTTGACAAAACAGACCACCTAGAATTTGTTCGACTATTAGAATCCATCGCTAGTATTAGTTTGCACGTAGCTATTGGTATCAAAATGATAAGTTTTTCAGGTAGGACAGCTAGAGTAGTCGAGTTTGGCCCTACAATTCCCTGAAACATTTCTGTGGCGCATCGCCAACAAAGGTGAATGTCGAACTACTCTGCTATCTAACTGAGAGATGATCGTGGTGTTAGATATTTGTGAGACTGAGTCTAGGGATTTGATAGTGGCCTAACTATCCGAAAAGATGATGATACCGCTTGCAAATATCACGTTTTCCTTCAGGCAAATTAAATTACACAGGACTCCTTTAATCGTCAAAATTTGCAACTGGAACATGCTATAGTTATTTGGAAGGCGGTAAAAGAGGATTAGGATAATCTTATCTCAGAAAATATCACCACTAACCCTGGAATTTTCAATTTCCTGGAAAAGAAGACAAGGCCAATTTTATGGAGGCTTACTCCCAATAAATGTAGGAGTTCCTTAATGGTGTTAAGAAGCTTTTCTAAGATGGTTGTAGCAACGTCATCTGCATATTCAAGTACCCGTCTCCAGGTATATCACCGTTGACCACTAAGTTTCAGAGCAGGGGTTAAAGGACATTGCCTTGCGGCGTACCTCTGCTGACACATCTTTTAGCAGAAGCCTTAATTAGTTTAGAGTTGATTATTCTGCTATTTAGCATAACACTAATTAACTTCCAGTCGTGATTGCGGGAAGAACGTAGCAATTGTGTAGTCTCTATAATGTAGGGATCTTTCGATATGGCTTTCTATATGGGAAACCAGCCATTTTCACCGATTTTTCTTTACAATAGGCATGTTGAGCAGTTGACAAAAATCATGGATCGATTCTAGATTGCATATGAATATCAATCATCCGTTTTTGAGTTTCCAGAACGAAGATTATTTATTTATTTATTACTTTTTCCTAGTTTCAAAAATGTTCCTCTGTATTTTGGCTAATCAGTTTTCTGATAATTCCGGAATACTAACTAGTTCGCGGGGAGAAGCATAATTCAGACTGAATTGGATGTATCTGTGATCTGAAAAGAGTGTTCAGATGGCACCATCAAAATTTCCTATTAGCAAAAAATTAATAAATGCATTCATACTCTAAATAGTTTATCAGGTTGTAACATAAATAAGAATTGCTGTTTTTTTTTGGGGGTTATGTATTTTCCAATTGCCATAAAATGCACAAAACCAACTTAATGTTTGAAATCAGTATTATGTATATTTTGCATTTTTAAAAGCATTTTGAAATGAATGTATTGGAAGAGCATATTCGGCATATTTTATTGTTTTTATTCCTGAAAAAGCAGAATGGAAGTGAAGCCTCTAGTTAAATCCAAAGTGTGTATGGACCGTGTGGTTACAGAGCGTATCGTCGTCAATTTTCAAAGTTTAGAGATGGCAATTTTGACCTATAGGCTGAACCTCGCTCGGGTAGGCCTGAAGAGCTGTCTACAGTTGAAAGAAACCCCACTGTTACGGTAAGGGAACACGCAAGGAAGATCAACATAAGCCAGACAACCATCCATCGACCCCTAACAAATATGGGAAAAGCCACATACCAACTATTGCAAAACAATCTTCTGCAAAGAATCGAAGCCTACACTGCACTTCTGTCGCATCACAATCAAGACCAGTTTTGGAACCGGATTGTTACTGTAGATGAAAATTGAGTTCTTTAGAATAACATTAAACGTCGCCACTGACAGCTTAGTCCAGCAGACAGACCAGCACAACATCCCAGCGATGGACTTCACACGCTCAAGGTATTACTGTCTGTATGGTGGGATGCTGAGGGAATAATACATTCTAAGCTATTGCCTCGGAACCAGACTATCACCGCAGAAATCTACTATCAACAGCGGTGTAGATTCAAGTCAGAACTAGAGCAGAAATGGCCAGGACTGGTTAATCGAAGTGGTGTTCTATTCCATCAGGATAATGCTCGCCATCGTATAGCTAGGGCCACCTGGGAATAATATCCACGATTCTCTTGGGGAATTTTGTTCGTCAAAACCAAACAACTTTTTTAGGTTTTAGTGGAAAATACATTGACGACTAAATTTTTTCATTCGCTGAAATTTAATTAACATTAAACAGACATTGAAACATCTATTGAAATAATACTGTTTGGTACAATATTCAAGACTTTCGAAGCCCACTTTCCAAACACAAATTGAACAAGAAAGGACTTATACTCGTAAGTCCTAAGCCTCTGAATACGCGTCTTTTAATTCGCCACTCAAAATCCGATTATACACTTAAATAAAAAGCTATTTATGATATTATGCATTAAGCTAAGCAACGCCTGTCTTTGATTTATGCCTTCTTAATGAGTTACAAATTACAGCGCGAATCGCATGCACGAAAAGCACTTCTTTGAGGATGTGAAGCGAAATTACATTTTGACGCCTCTACAGCGCTGTACATTGCTTTGTGGCGGAAGCCAAATGGAAATTAAAAGTTATTTGCTTTAATATATTTGTTTTTGTTGGTCGTTTCATCCTTTCACGTTTTTTTTCTCGTCATTTTCACTTTTTTCATTCATCTTGTTTTTACGGTGTAGAAATTTGAATACCAAATTGGGAAGACAGTTTATTTGAGGAGCGTTTTGAATTTAATATTATTTGCCAGTTTTATTTTGCAACCAGATGGCTGCAATTTTTGTGAAATGTATCTTTTATCAACGATTCAGTTTTGTACTATACGTACTGTACTCGTATATCACATAATAACGATTTCTACTATTTTAGTCCTCTACGATGATTCTTTGTCTTTGTTTTACAAAATGTGGTTGATTTCTATTTATAGACACTCGCATAAAGTTTGGATTGGAGTATTTTCATTTTGTAATTAAAATGCGTATTTTTAATTCTTTCTATGCAAAAAAGGAGGAAAAGTTTGTAGACGAATTCTAGCCCAGCGTAATGGATTTACATGGCAAGATCCGCTTCGCTGCATCGGAAGTATAGTGCTCCAATTTTTTCCAATATTAATTGGTCTAACATTGCAAACAAATCAAAAAACAGAAAATTCTCATTTAAAGGGTTTTCCAATAGGGACTTGACAACTTTGAATTTAATTTGTGAACGCACTCTTTCACTAATCATCAAACTGTCACTCTCAATTTATTCAGTAAACTCAACATTTTCATCGAAGTAAAGTACACGAACGAGCAACGTCTGCAAATTATAAAAATTTTCTACCGAAAGTCGGAGTCGGTGACTGCAACTTTAAGAGCGTTAACTCCAATTTTCGGTCGTAATTCTCGCCCTAGTTGACAGGCAATAACAATTTTAGTGCAAAAATTTGAGTCTACATATTCGTTGTGTGATGTTGCCGTGTCAACGAGACAACGGGTTGATCGAAGTATCGAAAATGTCGTTGCTGTTCAGGCGTCCATAGCAAACGATCCAAATCAGTCAATTCCACGGCGTTCTTAAGAATTGGGCATCGCTCAGACCACATTATGGCGTATTTCGCGAAAGTATCTTGGCTTACACCCATAGAAAATCAAGCTGACTCAAGAATTGAAGCCGATTGACCATTTGAAGCGACGTACGTTCTGCGATTGGGTTCTGTAGAAGATACGCCAAGATGATGAATTTCATCGCAAAATCAACTTCAGTGACGAAGCTCATTTTTGGCTCAATTGGTTCGGCAATAAGCAAAATATGCGTTATTTGTCGGATGAAAATCCACATGTGCTTCATGAATCACAACTTCATCCACAAAAAATAACTGCTTGGTGCGGTTTGCATGCCAGCGGCGTTATTCGGCCATAATTTCACGTTACTGTGAATGGTCAGCGTTATCGCGTCATGATCACCAACTATTTTTGGCCCGAATTGGAAGATATGGACTTGGACGACATGTGGTTTCAGCTGGATGGTGCCACAAGCCACACAGCACACGCTACAATCGATTTATTGAAGAGTAATTACGGTGAGCGTGTTATCTCAAGACATGGGCCAGTCGATTGGCCGCCTCGTTCGTGCGATTTAACGCCGCTTGAATATTTTCTGTGGGGTTACGTTAAGTCATTGGTTTATGCTAACATGCCGACGACTTTGGAAGAGCTCAGAGCCAACATGGAACGCGAAATAGCGGCCGAAATGTGTATCCAAGTCGTTGAAAATTGGGTCCAATGAATCGACCGCTGCAAACATGCCCGCGGTGGCCATATGAACGAAGTCGAGTTCCATTCATAAATGTTTTGATTGTACTTCAAGCTGATAATAAAGTTTTTGAAATATCTCAAATGGTTTGCGTTTTATTAAAAAAAAATTTGTCAAGTCCTTATTGGAAAACCCTATATTTAAATCAGGACAGTCAGTATGTGTTATTTAAATGTTTAAAGTTTAAAAAACAAAATATATGAGGTGTGTTTAATTTTTAACAATAGTACGGTTTAAGTAATTTTCTTGTCAGAAACCTAGTTATATCGGGAAATGAGTGATGACCTCTTTAAACTTAATAATAATTAAAAGCCAAACGTGCTGACATGTCAATATAAGGTAGGAGGGGGTACAGCTATTTATATAAAAAAAAAGAGTATGCATTGAATTTAGTGAAAAAAATCAAAACGAAAGGAACTCTTGGAGTATATTTTTTTTTTCGAAATTACACAAACTTTTGACAAAATATTGATAGGGTGTCTATACATGGCACCAAACATATAAGAGTTTTGTTCAAGCAGTTGTCTCCACTTTACGCAAAAGTTGGACTTTGGGGAGACCTAAATTTAAACAAACAGTTCGTTGATATGGTAGAATCCTTCAATTAAGCAGTTTTTAAGTGACATAAAATGGTATCGAGCTATACGGTCTGATTTATCTGCTATTTTTTTACCAGGAAATTTTTGACAGTGTTAACTGTGAGTAAATATAACTTTACTAGTTTCAAGACTATATTTTCATATGTGATTTCAATCAATTCGGAATTTAATGTTAGTCACAATAGTACAATGTTTTACATAGTGGTAGTCAAACACACTCTTTTCTTTGGAATTCTGGTCTAGCTAGCGCGAAAGAGTTGCAATACGTACTCTATTAAGCAAATCAAAAATTTACCTAGTATATGCATAACAGATGCTCTCAGATCCACCCCATAGTCGTCTTACATAAAATCAGAATTATATTATATATAGAATAAAACAAATAGAGATAACTATAAATAAAAATAAATTTATGCATATAGCAGATTCTACACTACTACAAAATTAAAAGCAATTTTATATATTTATCGATGGGGATGCGATAATGTTAATAATATAAAAAATAAAAATCAATTCCAGGTTAGAATTTAAATAGAAAGAAAATATAGTAAGAGAAAATTTACAATATGAATAAAAAATCATATTGAACGATTGATCAAATTTTCATTAACATTATTATTTAAATGGCAAAGCTATTGTTTAACTCTTTTAAGTTATACTGATTTAACTCTGTCTTATTAAACAGACGGGGCGCACTAACTTTAAAAATTGTGGGAAAAGTGATTTTTTTGATGGTGGGCACAAGAACGAGATTTCTGGTGTTAATACCCACATTACGGTTTACATAAACTCTCGAAGTGCTATAACCGGATTTTTCAAAAAATATTTTTAAAACTTTATAAAAATACAAATGCCTTAGTGGAAGAAGATTAAGGGTTCTAAATAACTGAAAGCTGTGAGTTAGTCGATTCACTTTGCACAGATTAGTAAAGGTTGTATTTTGTTGAAATGAGTTCCGCCCCAACAAGCTATACCATATTGAAGTTTAGATTTAAAAAGACCGTTATAAACTAATTTCAAATTAGCCAAACCACAATATTAGCTTAGAAGATAGATCTGTCTTACAACATTATTTAAAAATTGTTTTGCATTCACAGTATGATTCACCAAGCTCATTTTATTATAAGTATTTAAAAACGTCAACGCGCACAATTGCAAAGCAATTGACAGTGCAACTTGTTTTTGAAACAGATGAGATTGCTTTATTTTCGTGAACACAAGTTTTCAACAACTTGAATTTCTGGCAGTTGGGCGAATGGTAGTATAGGGGTATATCATTGCAGAGTTTTACCCTTGATATCAAAAATCATGAACTTCGTTTTTTCACTTAGAATCAATTTGTGCAGCTTAAACCATCGACGCAGAATTTCTAAATCATTTACGGCGTTTACAGCGAATGATAGCTTCAAATAAATCTTACAACTTTAGGTCGAGGCAGTGTCGTCGGCAAATGCTGTTATTTTGCCTCTTTTAGCGATTGTAAGAAAAGGGAGTTCACAAAAATTAAAAACAAGATTGGTCCTAAAATAGAGCCTTGACCAACTCCTATATTAATGAAATTTTTAGGACTCAAAATATTTCAAATCTTAACTCTTTGACAGCGATTTTTTTAGATAAAAAGTGATCCAACCATGTACAAAGCGTTTGAAGCCAGCATTGAATAGCTTACTGAGCAAAATGCTATGATCGACAATGTCAAATGTTTTGGTTATATCAATGAATAAGGTAGCCGGAACATCAGATTTATTAAGACTAGTATAAATTTCACTGCACATCTTTAACAGTGCATCCTCGGTAGATTTACCACTACGAAAACCAAATTGTGAATTACTAAAAAAGTTCGTTTTATGCAAGAATGGGGGTGGCCGTGGTGTAGTAGTACTAGCAATTGCTTCTCACTCGGAGGGCCCAGGTTCGTATCCTGCCCATGACAAGTCAGTTTTTGATTTGGATAATTGAAACTCAGACAGAAAAATTCTGCGTGTGAATGCATACCACTGACACAGAGATTTGACTGTTGTAGAGTTTCAAGCACAGAAAAAAAAATACTGTGAATTATACTTCGAATCACTCTGAGTGAAGAAAAAACTCTCCGTCCTATTCGGACTCCCACCCCTTGGGAGCGAATATCGAAACCAAACACACCTGAGTTTCAAACCACTACAAAACAATTTTCCTTTCTCTTCCTTCTACCTTTCCGCCCGCGCCCTGGCAACAGTAAAAGGGTATCTAACCCCTTAGGCGCGCGTAAATTATAAAAAAAAAAAAGAAGGACAGCATTCTAGATTTTACACCTTTTTCAAAAACCTTTGCAAAGACTAATAACAGGGGAATTGGTCGATAATTGTTTAAATTCGTAGCATCTCCCCTTTTGTGTAAAGGCATAGCAACAGCTATTTTTAGTGAATCGTGGAAGATACCCTTTTGAATACTAAAGTTAAAAATGTAAGATAAAACATCAACATCCAAAAAAAATCTGTTTTTCAAAATATTACTAGTAAAATTGTCACACGATTTTTAATTGGAATTTTTCAATGACTGAATAATTTTGTATATTTCAAAGGGCGAGAAAGACTCAAAGAAAAAACTTTGTCTTTGACATGGATCAAAAACAATTTTACCATCACATTGACAAAATGAGTTATAATTCATTGTAATGGCTCGAATACGAATGTATTATTAATACTGACTACGAAATAAAAAGAACTAGATACAATTATCGCTCCAATGGGTGCCAATCAGGCAGCGCCCGTAAAATGAGAAACCCCTTTCAATCGCATCAAATTTATCCAGATTTTACCAATTTGCGCAACTTCATTACCAAGGGTGAGGCACTTGGGAATTTGCAGGGGCCGATCTGGATTTGAAAAACCGTAGCTCTATGGGCTTGCGTATTCGTTTTATTACTCGTAGGTTTCTGAATTAAAACTTCAATTAGAAATTCTGCAATCGTCAATCCCCATGAATTTCATTCAAAGTTAGACATTTCCGAATAACTTATAACAGAAAATCACATCAAAACAAATGTCAGTTTATTTGGTTACCAATATAAATCACTTCAACGTTAACTAGGCTCTCCGCACGAATATCTTGAGTCGAAAATATACTCAACAATACTCGTTGTATACGTACTTCATATCTATTTCAGTCCATGTTGCTGTTCTATTTTTATCATAGCAAAATAATTCTTAGTCTCAGATCATAAATCTTACGGTAATGACATATAAATTTGGGTTAAACAGTACCTACTACGTCATCATGGTGTAGAATTTTGCTCAAGAGATTTATCCCCAAGGGTGTTGTTATTCTTGTGTGTCACATTTGATCCTAGACCTTGATAAATTTATTATTATATTGTAACAATAATGTATTTTGAGTGTGACAAGAAAGGTTTCATTTAGTCCATCTCCATATGTGCTTTGGTTATGAATGTGGGTATACTGCACACGTTTAAATGTAGGACTTTGCAAAGACCGAAGGATCAAAACGTGGGTTTGTTTCAGAGTAAACCCCTGATATCTGAAAAGATTAACCTTTTTCTCTAGTAACATGAAACTAAAAACATTCTTTTAAAATGCGAAAGCCCTTGTCGTGTGTAAGAGATGTGGCCAAAGGTAATTGTGCTCCGAAATGTCCAAAGCGAATACTATATCATGTCCATTGTATCCGTATATTGTGTTACATGAAATTTATTAAAAGATTCAGAAATATCCTCTATGACACTGAAGCGCCGACACATTTCAGAGTTTGTAGAGTAAAAGCTTTGAAAAAAACCGACAACAGCGCTGGACTATACTTTTTAATCCTTCGGAAGTTCTGCGGAATACAACGAATTTCTTTGGAATTCTTTATCGTATTTGACCTTTATACAAATTTATGTTGACGATAGTTTCAATGGAGCATTTCTATATTTGCTTTGGACAAGGATATATCCTCTGATATAGAGAGTAATGCAGTTGACGCGGGTAAACTAAATCTTCTGAAGGATTTCTACCGATGACTCTTGGAAACTATCAGGAATTTTAACGCAACACACTTGGGGAAAGGGATTACAAAATGTTTTAAACATCTTTAAATTTCATTCTTAAATCAGGGGCAGGGATTCGAGGACAATGAAAACCAATTTAAGTGACCTTTTCCTTCAATTATTGGACAAATAATTTTTTGTTGACAGTTACCTAAAATCAGGCATATTGTGTGGGTGGCCGTGGCTCAAGTTGTAGTATATTGCCTTCGCCATTGGACGCTTCGGGGTTCAATACCAGCTGTCCGAAAGACATTATTTTTAACAGGCAACTAAAATCATTTCACTAAATAACATTTAACATTGACATTAACATTAACATTGACATTTAACTAAATAAAAATTCGTTTTGGACATTCCATCAAAGAATTCGGACATAATTTGTGTTTCACAGGAAGAAGGTTATTTCGAATCTCCTCGTATCTATTACTATACACTTCCCTATTACGTATGAATTTTAGATGGAGTACTAACTATCAGGTTAAGTTCGACAGCCCTTCCTTGAATTTCAATACAGACACAGTTGACATTTTATGTGAACTATACTTCTGTATGTGGTCTCAAGAGCCAACCACTTATATGGAATCACTCAGAGACATCTGGTCTCAATAAAAAAAAAAAACGAAAATGAATTGCTCTGATCGAACTAGATCACGGAATTAGACATCTAGAGGCATCTAGATTAGACATACGTTTATCGTGGAAGATTTACTTGATCCACATTCTCGGATCAAATGTTTTTACATTACTTTGAATGAGTACATGAGCCAACGCCATTACTAGATGATGGAAGTCATACCACCAACAGCCGGTAGATGTTTTCAACTTCTCATCCTGATAATCTGATAAGTACACCGGTGATATGCTCTCATATATAAGTTCAGCTACTCACTGTATCATGTCAGATAATTTCTCATACACTAACCACAGAGTTAAAGAAAAAATTCCTAAAAGAACCGCATTGCAATACGAGATGGCCAATTGAAGTGAACTTAACAGCTTCCTTAGGAATTAGGATCCCGCTGTTAGGATGATCACAAAAGCTATTGTCTTTGGCAGTAGATCATTTATCCCTCATCGGGTGAACACTATCAAATCAAAAGAAAACACGTAGTACTACTCGAGCTCTAAAGACGCTGTCAAGGTTAGAGAACTACGAGACCAACCCGACAGATTGAAACCAGAAAAAGTTCAAACGAAGCAGGAATGACTGCAAGATCTTTCTTAATCGCTTGTAATTTCAATACGACCAAAACCTGGGGCAAGAAATACTACCATGCCCCAAAGGTAGTAAACATTTTTGGTCGTTCGTCAATAACAATAAAAATTCTGGCACATTTATCATTTATAATAACATTCCAGGTGTCAGTCCTTTGGACAAGGCCAATCTGCGTGCGTCGAATCTTCAATGGGATGAATCCATTTGCGCACTCGTGTAGTAGAGAGTACATAGGATCTGGACATAAACAAATCCGCTGATCCAGATGGAATATGTTTACTTCTTCTGAAGAGGTATTCTTGCAAAAACCGTTGCTTAAGATTTTTCATCAATCCTGCTCTTTAGGAATTTTTACGAGCAGGTGGAAAATAGCATTTCTCCAGTCCGTCCCTAAAAACAGCGAATCTTCTTCTTCTCTTAATACAGACCAATTGCACTTACGTTCCTTCTTTCTAAGGTGATGGAAACGCTGATAAACTGTCAGATAATAAAATATACGAAATACGAAAACTTCTCAATGACCGGCAATACAGTATTCGTAGCAACAAGCCCACTGGTGATTTGATGGCATGACTTACCGAAAAGTAGAACCAAAGTCTACACAAATCAAGCGGAAGTAAGACAGTTGTATTCTATATTTCTAAGGTATTTGACAGAGTTTGACATCAGGCTCTTTTGCGGAAATTCGTGCATTTGGGATCGGCGACTCTCTTCTTCAATGGATTAGAAATTAACTCTCGGAATATTCAATTCGTATTGCCTTCGAAGATTTCAAGTCTGATATCCATAAAATAAATGCTGAAGTGCTCCAAGGTTTTGTTCTGTCTGCGACACTCTTTTCAATCTTTATTAATTATCTCTTGACTGGTGTTTCCAATCCAATATATTACCCGTTTGACGACAGTACCCTCTGCTTTGCATATTCGTTCCCGGACCACGTCCGTTCTATTCGGCTGTAGAACGGGAAATGCAACATATGTTAAGCTCATTAAATTCCGATATTAACAGCATAACCAATTGGGGAACTATCAAGAGATTTGAATTTAATGCTTCCAAAAGATGTTTTCTGTTATTAAAGCGAAATTTAAAAAAATTGCTGTTATCCACAAATGGTACTTGCATTATCGAAAGCAAAAAAATTTGCATTCTCATTGTTATATGTGACAGTGACAACATACGCTGGAGTACGTTGTCAAATGCCGAAGTTTTCTCCAGCGATGTAACCAATACTTCACCCCTTTGATCTGGCGTCAATATGTTAATTCGAGCACATTGCTCACATCTGGTGAGGTGCTCCTAGGCATCTCTGAACCTCTTAGATAGTATTCAAAACCGTGAGATAAAACTCATAGGGGATGCTAATACTAATAGTGGACAGTCAATTGACATCCTTGAGCAGCGACGTAATGTCTGTTAATTTTCTTTAAGACTCATCCCACTTGAATGCTCGTCAGATTACCTTCTGGCCCATTTTCGGGCGTAATCTGAATTATTGTGATTTATTCCTAAACCGTACAGCACGCTTTCGTAATCTTAATTCTCTAGTCATTATAACCTGCAAATATTCAAAATCAACGTACATTGGTATCTCTCTTTTTTACCTCTTATTTCCGATTCCAAAAAGAATATTTCTAGTAGAAATTAAGGCAGTTGTAGGGGCTACGTCCTAGATAAAGTGTCTGCATTACCGCACACCGATACACACTAACTATAAAATGGTTTACCATCTTTCAAGGCGATGGCCAAATATTTCAAAATCCATATATGCTGGGTATTTTGTCACTGAGATATGTATGTCAAGCTGAAAAAAAATTGCTGAATCTCTTGGGATAAGGCCATGCCAATCAGTATTACTCGCCCTAGATGCAATAGATGAGACCAATGGCAATTAGTCAGTTGGTATAACCTGGAAAGAAAGTGGACATATCCGCCCTTAGTGTTTTATGTGTAGCAATGATCACAGGCAATTAGTAATTGATAGACATACTTACAACGATTTTTGCAGGAGCTGGAAGAGAAAAGCACTTTCTTTGGATAACTTGGAGACCTATCCGAAATATGGTTTCGTAAAAGCACCAATTTTTCAGTTTCAAGTCTTCACATAAGACATTAAAACATTGGAATTTGGCACTGAAAAGGGTGTTCTCTAAGTGTGTCTTAGGTTAGCCTGAGGTTAGATAAAGCCGGACGAACTCTCGGTCTTGCGTTCGTCGCTTTCGTTTACAATTACTATTGTAGATGAGTTGAGTTATCGCATCTTATCATTTTCTCTGCTTCCTTTTAAATATTATCATTTAGATCAGTAGCCTGTCTGGTTACTGGCACCACCGCCTGATCTAAGTATTTCTTTTTGCGGTTAATTATTTTAAATACTTGGGCATAAGTACAGAACACACATCACTGAAATAGCTGCTGAAACCTGGGAACCGCGGAAAAAGATGTGGCAAGGTACATAAATGAAGCAGTTGCAGGGTCTTAATTTTGTTGAACTCTAAACAATAGTGAAGAGAAAACTTCACTCAAAGGCCAAGTATGAACACTACGACTGTCAGTAGTTCTTTGAGCTAAATCAGAAGAGGTTTAGAAATTCTGAAAGGAACCAAACGTATTTGACTAGTATTGACTTCGAATGAGGGCAAGGGCCATCGAGCCGAAGTAGAACTCTATAGGCATATTTTGTCAAGTGTACTCATGTCCTATGAATGGGGAAATACGGGGAAATCCAGGTTCGCTATCGATTTGAACCCGACAAGTTGCCCAAGTTCAGCGAATGGCTTCAGGAAATGCTTGGCGAATCAGCAGGTTGTCACTAACGAATCAACAGGTTACAGGGGAAGGTAAATGAAGGATTATGGTGGGTGAGCGTAGTAACATATACTTGTCATAAATCGAGGATGCATTAGTATAACACAGGGTCTTCATTTGGAGAAATCGCAACCTTTTAGAGAGTTTAAACGAAACACGTCCTCCTCTTTATCATAGATTACTTCAGCAAATGGCAGAAGAAATTTTTGTGTCAATTATATGGGGTAGATAAGACATGCTGAGGTCAGGTAAACTCCATTTCTACATGCCCAGTATGTGAGCATTTAGGACAAGAGAAAGTGGCGATATCACTAAAATCGTGTAAATATCCTCGAAGGGCAATTCAGAGTTCAATGAGTGCAGTCGAGAGAAGGAATTAAGGTGGTACATTTCGATTGACCAAATCGTTTAAGCAGAGAATTGAGTGATTAAGTTCGTCGTCTTAGAAATATAACATTACTGGAAGCCATTAGAAGATTATAGTGAGGAAAAATTCTCTACGCAAAGCTCTTCTAAAAGAAGATCGTAATGACTTCCGAAACTGAGTAGAAGTCAGATTTGTCCAGATTTGTCTGGTCACAGGCTTTCTGGCGGCTTACAACTTCGTTATTCATGGACAAATATCCAACCTATCCCAATGAGTTTAACTCTGCAATTGTAGTTTTCCAATATTCATTATGAATCCAATATTCATTATGAATACCGGCACCGGTAACTGAAGTTACTAAGTTACTACGGAACTACCAGGTATATATCTCTGTGAACTATGTAAGCTCGAGTTATCCTCTGCTCACCGTGCGCTGAAGTACTATAATGGTAGGCGTCATCGGAATGCACTATCTAAACCAATTCCAGTTGGTTACTCTCGAATCTCGAAGGTAAATGGGTTGCGACGGGCAAGTTAATCCATCAGAAGACCGGCAAAGAAGCCGCTTACATCATGATAAAAACTACGATAGGATTTCAACTTCTAGTTCTACATATTGCAGCGAATGTTGCTCCTCCACCAGCAGCTAAAGAAACTCCAATTGCAGAGAAAACGGAAGTACAAACAACCACCAGTTAAGAAATATCAATTAGAAATTAAGGAATGTTTGGCAGCAGAAAACCATGATAATAGGAATACTCCATTTAAGCAACCCAAAGAAATAAAAGCATCGCCGAAACCGTCAGTGCATAAGGATATTACAGTTCCTACCAGCATAGTTTAAACCACTTTCAATGCAATGCCAGAGGGTACATAATCTTTACGAACCCCGAACAAGCTCTTGACATATTTGCACAATACCAGCACTATGTCTAAGGTTCAAATGCTTCTGCATTTCAAAGGAGCAAAGCGACGAGGTTTCATTGTTGTTGATGTTTCTTACAGTACCCACAGTAATTCGAGAGACCCTTAATAACAAAATATACAACGTGCGACGCTGCATTGCGAGATATGTCGCGGATAAGAAAGCATATTTTGAGCAATAAACATTTGGCTGCTGTTAAAAATCAGGAAGCCCCTAAAGCACCATATACAAATAGAATTTTGTGTTTATAATTTTCCATGTGGTTAGCCATGTGCTTAGTTGCAATAAATTAGTCTTTTCGCGTTATAAGGTACTAGTATAAACAAACTGTCAGAGAGGCATTAAACCGTCCGACTAGCAGCAGTTCAGTTTTCCTCTTATGTCGTCTACCATTTCGGACAAAGCGTTGAGATCTAGAAGAAGTCTGACAAGTACAACAGAGAAACAACCCATAATTAGACTTAAAACACTGAAAGAAGTGTTCACATACGATTAGTGTACTTATCTCAGTCTAGTAGCTTGGTAAGGAAATCAGTGATTTGCTCCAATAGTCTCTCATCTAATATTCTGTTCTGAATTTTCCTAGCACTGGTTGAGGAATAAAATGACGAGTCGCTGAAGATAAAAACCACCATATTACAGCACACTGAGTCTGACCGTGCAAATGTAACAGAAAATGTTAAATTGGGCAAAGCCAAAAAAATCCAGACAAAGCACAATATGGATATTTTCTTTCTACGATGGTGTCAATGGTGACATCAAAGTCTGATCTAGGGGTAACCTCACTTAAGCTACTTTGACTTACCGGAGTCGGAATGGTGACTGGTGATACTAGAGCTCAAAATTGCGTGACTTGCAGTACTTTCATTGATTCGACCAAGTCCTAGAGGCGCATCGTTCACCTAATATTCAGGACGACTTTACCAAACTTTGGTTGTACATGTTCATTGACCAGACGTATGAGAAATACTCTAAACACTACGTTAAGGTTGTACCCCATAGTTTGAAAAGGAATAGCTTTTGTCAACACTGTCCAAAAATATATTATACGTACCCTATACGACATCAGTACTGAAAATGGACTAAGGCTAATCGGCTTCGCAGCTGAACGAAATATCTATACGTTTCGCGCACCTCAGCAAACGTAGACGACTATCGACATTTGTTTCATCCAGCCGACGAAGAGTAGCTCTGGATAACGATATTTTAACTAATGATCAGTTGGTTTGCTGAAGCAGGCGGACTCCCTAATGAATAATTTTATACAGCGGGGTTTAATTTAGTAACGAACCTAAAATAACTCATTTGCCAAACTTGATCGGATGGAAGTATGAATAGTGAATGAAGTTACAGCGTTGCTTCACCAATCTTCAAGAATGGAGACCTTCTAAACTAAACTAAACTCGTATCTATTTATTATTATCCACCATAATATATGAACGTTTGAAACCGTACGTCAAAGATTTAGTAGGTTCTAGTCGGGTCTGGTAAAAATACTGTAGCGACCTGTAGCGGATAGTCCCTATCATAGTGAGCGAACCACAATGAGTGGACCAAGGTGACCGGGCGGAGAGCGTGGGCGAAAAAACACAAGTCAGTCAACGTTCAGCTAGAGCACAGACCGGTTTGGTGGCGGATGATAACGTGTTTGATTATTTTGATACTTGCTCTGTGATATTGCGAAATAATTAAATAAATAATTATCGAGTATAACAGATACCGTATGATAGATATCCATGCTACGCCAGACCTTGTAAGAAATCCAGCAACTTTAAATCAATACCCGCCATATGATTAATCATTTCACTGCCGCATGTGACAGCTATAAGAGACCCATTTCTAGTTCCGCCATTGCTGCCAAACTCGTTAAATTCTGCAGAATGATGATTAAAATCGGTAATGGCATCACACAGATAAATGATGCCAAAAATCGAATTTTGAAAAGTAATTTCCTTCACATCATACTTGAAATAATTGTTCAATACCAAATGCACAATATTTCAAAACCCTATACAATCGCGATTATGCAAAGCCAGCAGGATAAGTGATCGATTTTTAAGGTAAAACTAATGATGGCTGGGCACTTCCATTTCATTGTTAAGTGCATTTGAGAAGAAACATCGTCCGCCAGTTACTCTTTATTTGGCTCTTTTACTGATCGAAAAAAACGACACAAAAAGCTCAGCGAATTCGAGAATCAGCACCTGTTTCTCTGCTAAGTTTTGTCACCGAAATGAGCCCTAGATTGTCAGGACAATCTCAGGCATCAAAGTTGTTGCAGGATATAACGTCTAAAAGTCCAGATCGTGCAGGCAAATACATAAACGCTTACAAAAGGTCAACAGAATCAGAAATTAAATTAATGACGGGTGAAGATGCTCTCACTGTTGTCGTATAAGCAATAGAATATCTTGAAATCAATACAATGTAATCAGGGGGAGCACCATTGTACAAATTTATTCAAATGGCAAAAAAAGAATGAATGCAATCCGCCACTAGAACATATGAAATTAAGTAGCATATCTGTTGAAGTAACTTCACAAGCTTTTATTTGTACACGAAGTGGAGTTTTGATGCTAGCTCGAGCCACAGCTCTTATAAATAGGCCTTTCATGGTCTTCGAGGTCCTGATGCGGCCGTTTTTATTACTTGTAATGTTCTACTCCATCTTACTTACGAGGCTAAAATTATAGGGCAAAACCCGCGTCCATCTTTGACAAGATACTGTCGACTTTAAAAATTGAGTACCTAAAAGATTCCATTGATATTTGAAGAGCAGAGAAAAAAAGAGTAGATGATCAGATAAAAAGTTAATAAATACTAGAAGGATGTTGGAAGGACAATTTTTAGTTGACGGTAAAGTATGCAATGCGCCTACAGATACATCAACAACACAGAAATATTACTTATGTGGCGCTGTATCTGAAAACTTTAATCGGGTCGAGGAAATGATTAGATTGCCTGTAAGGACAGAACACTTAGAATTTAGCCTATCTGTTTTATATGGATGGATATGTTTTTTTTAAGTGTCTACTACACTTGTCATACAAATTACATCTTAAAAAGTGGCAAGCTAGAGTAACTCACAAAACAATTGTTGAAGAAAATAAAGCGCGAATACAAAAGGAATCTAGAGAAAAAAGCGTGTTAATCATCGACACACCTAAGCCAGGATTTTGCAATTCGAATGATGGAAACACGGCCAGATGTTTGTTTTTTTTTGTTTTTTCAAAAAGCTGAGATCTCGACTGATATAACTAAATTAGACATTGGATTAATTAAAAAAAATCACACAACTATGATAGTTGTATCAAATGGCCACTAAATTGATGCTGATAAATTCCGAATATTTTCCTACGATACAGCCAGATATTTTATAGCTAAGTACCCCTGGTAGAATATGTCCCTAAATTGCACAAATACTTTATTCATGGACTAGAAATAGTCATATTTGCTTTGTTGCCTACAGGGCAGTTAAGTGAAGAAGCACATTGAGCTTCATTGATAGAAATGAAGACTTCAAAAATTACAGAGAACATTACTCGCAGAAGTGCAGTCGTGAACAAACTAACCTACATATATTTAACTGTTTCTTGTTAAGCTTAGCCCTATATTACAAGCAAAGGAAACCTACCGGTAAAAAAACTTTAATACTTACCTAAAGAGGCATTAAGTTTATTGAAGTCTCCTACTATTTAGCAAATCAGTGATAATGAGAACGTCGACAGTGAGTGTGATGATGAAAACGGTGATTCACATTTTTTCTAATATGGTCAATATTTTCATAATAATACATTTTTAAAATTACTTACGAGTATGTATTTTATTTTTGTTTATTGAGGCATTTGATAACAATTGTGTACTTTAAAAATGAATTCACTGTGCCTGTGAATTGATGCCAACTTTTAGGTCCAGGACATAAATGAGATAACACCCTACGTTGCCTGCTGTAAGACTGATGACGACACAGCGAAGCATTATCTCTATGAGTGGCTGGCCTGCGCTAACATCAGGCTGCAGGTACTCGGCTCAAATGTGGTGCGCGGTGGTAATTCAGAAGGTTTATCACTTAACCGTTTACACATCTTTCCACGAAAAATTGAGAAATTCCAGTAAAGTAACATTCAAGGAGTACAATGGACTAGTTCCTTACATGTTTACTCTGTTCCGAAAGAAAAAAAACATCTATAACTTTGAGGTTTAATAACTTCGATTATTTCGTATGTTAATTCGAACAATGATGCAATTGTAGAGGGTGGGCCAGAAATAACCCTTGCCAATTGCAGTGTTTTTAGATTAAGACTGAGACATATATCTCTCTCACGAGGGCAACTTTATTAGACCCTATCCATTCAAGTTCCATTGTATGACCCCGAAGCGGATGAACGAGTTTCGCCTGCGTAAATGTAATTCTGAGAATGTATAATAACAAACCATATAGCCCATAATTTGGAGAATGTATAATAACAAACCATATAGCCCATTGAGTTTGTCACGAGAGCTAAATTTTATTGGGTAAGATGGTTAAATCCATAGAGGAGGGATAAAGCTGTAAAGGAAGTGAGACTACAGCCAACATGGTGTGCAACTCAGATTCACACCTCTGTTTTCAATACAATACAATACAATACTAAAACTAGCTTCCCGATGCCATATTATTAGCTACAAAAAATATCGTTTATTGACTCACTTTAAGATCAGCCAGAAAATAAAGTCCCATCAAATCCATTCATTTGTCATATATCAACTTGTGGATTACAAGAACCAAGCTCCTAATTTCATTTTAATAAGCTTTTTCTTCCAATACAATGTACTATAATGTGCCCATACTGCCAAACTCGCACCATTATTCGCACATTGCAGAATAGACAGCGTATTCTATTTTCCATAGACTAAGACGATAATCCATGTGATTGGGACAAGAAAACAATTTGCATTCGCAATACATTATACTGAATTAGATCCACATGTTATTTCCATCAGTGTTACAAGAAAGAAGAGAGAAAATAAAGGAAAAAAGGTGCCACAATAAGTAGAGTAGACAAAGTCGCGAACTTTATTCACACGCACATGATATGTCCTTCAAATAGCGCGTGTATCCAGTTAAGGGCAATGACAATAAAAAAGGATTTACTTTTTCTAAAATGTTGGCCATATGTCCCAGAGATTACCTACACACATCCAGTCTAATTTACATACCGGCACATACTCGTACATTACGAATATTCGTTATTGTGGAAAGGACATTCTCCTTTTTTTGTCTTGGAAAAAAGTAGAATCCATGTGGCTCCTAAATTTGTGACGTAACATTTATTTTGCCGACAGAGAAGGTGGTATACGAGTAGATTCATGAAATTTGAATGTATCTTCAACAAGGTTTTTTTTAAGTTACTCTAATGCTATTTGTTTTCATCATTTTGTGATACAATATACTCGTATGTATACATTTTTTGCCTTCCTAGACTTTATAAACGTATATACTCGTATATATGTACTCTCAAATCAAATCAAAGATGTGATGAGAGACCAGCTAGAAAGTTTCTGTTAATGACTTGGATTGCAAGAAATGCTGGTATTACATTCCACAATAATACGAGTATATGCAAGATTTTAGGTATAGCATTCTACTCTGGCCACACTGAAGTCAAAGTTTTATTGACACACCTGTAGACAATCTAATGCCATGGTATGTAACAAAAAAGAAAAGTTTACAGCCTCCTGGGTTCAACATGCTCGTTGCTGGAATTTATATTTAATATCCTGCAGATGGCATAAAATATCAGTTTGAAAATCTTTTAATGGAATGTTCAGTAACCAATCACACAGAAACGATTGTTGTATCTTTTTGTTCGTTTTCTTGTTGAAATCGTACATTTACCTGATTATGGTGGTACATACGAGTACGTATCTTCTGTACTTCAGTGAACATAAATTGAGACCAGGAAATTTCAAGAAACAAAATAATTGAATTCATTGTAGTACATAACAGAACACATTCAAGTATGTAACTTGTAATACAATGTTTGAATTTGAAAGCTGATTAGACGTATATAGGAACCCGCAGGTCGTAGTTGGTTTTCTACTTTATAGACTTTTACTGCGGATTTAAAGCAGTCGTAAAATAATATGAGTAGGATCTGACTAACAAAAAGGCATTTGTAACTATAATAGTTGGTTTGGGGTAAACGTTTAACCATCCATGGAAGAATGGAAGAATGAGCAATAAAATTGGTCGAGTAATAAAGATTTTATCCAAGTTCGTTTATATATTTTAGATTTTTTTTATTCTAAGAATATTTACAGTAAATTACATTCATGTGAACTCAATAGACAAAAGTGTGCTCTTTGTATGATATATCTGGGACATGTCAAGTTAACTCCATTTGAGTTCTTGGCTGTAAGTTCTTACTATCCTTGTCTCTAGTTAGCTCTGTGACACTCGTTACATTGTATACCAGTATCTCAGTAATAAAGTGCAATCCGATAGGCTCCTTTGTGGCAAAAAAAAAATTTAATGGAAAGAGACCGTCCATTTTAATTTCCTTTCTAGTCATAGCCTGTTGAAGTAAGACAATTCGGACTTGGAGGTATAAGTACTAAACCTGATATAGCTTCTTATAGTAAACATTTTGGAGAGGCAATTTCAAAACGCATACAATACTATAGACACTTTTATAGAGATGATTTTCAAACCATGCTTCGAAACATGTAAAAGATTACATGATTCTCTAGGTAAATCAAATACACTCGACATAACACAAACCCGACAACAAATCAAAAGAGTGAAAGGCAGAAGATCCGAGATCGATTCAACGTCGATCGCTACAATTTCGTCATTGCCCTTACACTATGTGACAAAGAGATCTCGCTCTACACCCGTATAAGATCCAGCTGATGCATGAACTAAAGCCACAGGGCAAATGAACCCGGGGCAGCCAAAAGCCACCTGACAGTGATCAGTGGTTATTGCAGAATTCGATTCAATACAACAATCGTCGTCTTTCCTGGCTTGTAAAGAGTCTCTACCTGGGACATGGCAGCCTTGTACTGTGATCCGGGTCATGCCGCTTCTAGTTTTCCAGACTAAGGGCTCTGCCATTCCTTAAAATAAGGTTCAGACTTCCCTATCGCCTCGAACCCGGGAGCTGTGTTTCGCATACGAGTCCAAATATTCGACGAAGAAATCGTTTCCCTTGGAGATTTTCAATACTTGTATCTGGGGCCTTATTTTGTAATTGTTTCAGATTTGGATTGCAATTCGAAAATGTAAATCGATTCTAAAATGAATTGGTATTTTTTATGGTTTTCGGATTGAGTGTAAATACTTCCAAGTGAAAGTTAGACACATTGGAATGTTGGACTGTCAAGTGTCAATGAAATTTGATTATGTACAATAATATTGTACAATAGTACAAAACCGGTAATAATTAAAACTTGCAGCAACTTGCAATAATTAAACAAACAGCATTAAATTGGACAGAACAGGTTTGAAAATCCTAGCCAGCCGAGATTGTCTGTATGGATATCTGAGATCTACGAGGCAACAGAAGTAATTCTTTGCCCGAAGCATATTTGGTTTGCCTTATCGGAAAAAAGCAAACCAGAGGTGAAGTTATATTTTTATAGAAAATCGAAAATGCCAGAAGTAATAGGATTGATCGATAGAACAATTCAAATTATTTGACCTCAGTTGATGGAGCATTTCTATTTTAAGAGGAAGGCAAAGCAAAGCAGTAAAGTTTGGAGGTGTGATAAATTATTCAAATATTTGGGGCTAAAGTGCTGAGAAAGCCTATCTTGAATGGAGTTTTTTAAGCGGACATAAACTTTCTTGGCTTTTAGATAAGTGCTCCAGCTTGATTGAGCGAATATTCAATGTGGTAGAAGATACGTTTAGCTGTTTACTGGGAATGGAAGAATTCGTTCACTCCACAGAGAAAGCAATACAAATACTTAACTTATGTTGTGCTCTTGACAATGTCCGTTAACTGTTTAAAATATGAGGTCTCGGTACACCGCGTGCTGTTGACAAAACATCCCGGACTTTACAAATTCATTTGTATCGATCCCTTGAAAATAAATAAATAAATAAATATCTTCTAATGGTGGATCCATTACCAAATGAAGTCTTTGCTCGAGTTATAATTCGAGCATTCTCATTATTCATAACTTCTCCTCCCTTTAACTTGAAATTCTCGTCAATTTTATTCTTTTTAGGCTTACCGATTCATGAGAGTTTTTGATTTCAACTTTTAAATTCTCATGTTTTCTCATTATACAAAAAAGTATTATTACAACTATGACCAATATAATTAATTAGGATCATATAACATAAATATTGATTTAATGGTAATGAAGTTCTTGAATTTTTCTTAAATTTTATATTTGAAATCTTTTCACTATATGTTATAAATTAATATTTACTTTTGTTGAAAGGTTTTTCTCATCTCCATACTAAAATATGTATATAAATTCGAGATTATAATTCATTAGTGTAAGATTTAAAATATTGCATAATACATTTAATGCATAAGTTCCATATAGCTTAACTTTTCTATCGCCACATTTATTTTGTATGGTTTCACCGCACAAATATTTACAAATAACGATATTTTCATCAATTTTTACTATTTCACTGTTATTATTTTGCCTATAATTACATTCATATTTGGTTCAACAGTTATTACTTATATATGTTACATTAATAATGTGATCACACCTTTAATTGTTTTCACATCTTTTCTAAGAGAGTATTTGTCTCTCTTCCACATTTTGTTTTTTTTGATCTGTCATTTTTTGACAAATAGACACACTTCCTTTTTTTTTTGAATTGTCAGCTAGGCAGAAGCCATACATTTTCCTTTTAATAAAATCCCTTTTTATTTTCAAGATCTAAAACTGATTTTTGTTGTCTTCGACTTATTCAAATAACAGTTCAGAAGTGGGATATTTGCCCAAAATCTTTCTTTTAAATAACCTGTCTACATTAATACCAAGATGAACAACGAGGAATCGAGAATGGATAACACGATGCTGCCACTAGCTGAGTCAACGATGTTCAATGGAAACGTGGCAACGAACGATAGAAATCACGGCGAAACGAACCCTGCCGCTGGTTTTACGCAAAGTGGTCAAAGCCGTAACATGAACGTGAACAATCTTTTGAACACAACACCAGAAAGATCTTGTACGCTAGATCAACGGGAGCTCGAACTTCTACGCCGAGAAAGAGAAGTACTTAAACAAGAACTTGAATTAACTAAACGAGAACTTTCTGTTTTGCAGCGACAACCAATGAGTAATTCTTCCACCGGTCCAAACTTGAACAGTTCACAAACTTACAGTCATGCCGAGCTTAACTCTCTCGCCCCATTTTTCGACCCAAGTCACAAATCAATCTTATCAATCAAAAAGTGGACACAAAGAATCGAAAACCTACGGAATATCTACAACGTAACGGATCAGATGATTCTTTTAATCGCCTCATCAAAGCTACAAGGAGCAGCAAAGGGATGGTTCTCTAGTCAACAGTTTCATATCTCCAGTTGGTCACAGCTTAAAGAAGGTCTTCTAAAAGCATTCCCATGCTATACCGACGAATCTGATGTTCATATGCGTCTTCTGAAACGGAGAAAACAGGTAAATGAAAGCTTTGAAGAATACTTTTACGAGATGTTATCAATAGCCAGCTGCGCAACGTTCAGTAACCAATCCATTTTAAAATACATTATCAACGGGGTTGACAATAATGATCTAAAACGAGCACTGTCCCTTCATCATTTTACTAAACCAGAAGAATTGCTTGATCATTTCAAATGGTACGAAGAAATTCAAGAATTCACAACAGTTCGCCAACAACAGAGACAACGAGAAAATTCAGCCATCGAAGCAACAAATGCAGCTAAACAATATCAGAATTCGAGGAGCGAGAACCAACAGCTACCGAAAGACAAAAGAAAGTGTTTCAACTGCAATGAATTCGGTCACTTCTCACGCGAATGTCCAAAGCCCCAACGCAAGCCAAGGTGCGGATTATGCCAAAAATCGGGTCATTCAACACAACAATGCAATCAAAACAACGATCGCCGACAAGTTTCAATCATTAGTTCGAATATATTTCATAAGCCACCTGTCATCAATGACACGATTAATACAACTGCATTTATAGATACGGGAAGCGATGCTTGTCTTATCAAATCTTCTCTGGCCAATGAGATAAATACGAATTTAGATTCACATAGTATTACGCTTCATGGATTCGGAAATGGACTTTATAGAACTCTCGGACGAATGCGAGTCAGTTTGAAGGTCGATGAAGTAACGGCTTCTGTTTTCCTATGTGTGGTCGATGACGACGTATTAAATCAACCTCTTTTAGTCGGACGAGATTTTATAGATCAGGATCACGTAACAATTACAAAAACTGGCGGTAAACTGAGACTTTTTGGACCAGAAAATGACTATGTCAAGGAATTCAAAAAAATAAATAAAGACACACTGGAACCCATAAACGAAACACCTGCGTCAGCAAACGGTAACAACAACGAGAGTGCTATTGCTATCTTGGAGGTAAAGAAAAAACCCGGTCTCTCAACACAAAATAATTCAAATGGTCTACCAAAACAACCCATTTCGTCTTATGATATCGAATGTGGCACTCTTCCAACAATCGAACTTGAGAAACTGCTTTATTTATTAAATAAATATCGACATTGTTTCGCAAATAATATATCAGAACTTGGTTGTGCGTCGACACACAACACAGACTTGCATATTGCCAACGGTCAACTATGCAGGGAATAGTTCAAGAATTGTTGGACAATAATATTATACGACCGTCAAATTCTTCGTTTGTCTCTCCAGCCCTTTTGGTTAAGAAAAAGGATGGTGAAGATAGAATGGTAATAGATTACCGTGTTTTAAATGATAAAACAATAAAAGATTGACACCCATTACCGATTATCGAGGATTTACTGCAACAATTAAAGGGTGGTGAATTTTTCATCGGCCTTGATTTAGCATCTGGTTACTACCAGATTCCAGTTGCAGAGGATTCAAAAAAATATACGGCATTTGTTACTCCCGATGGAGAGTATGAATTCAATAGAATGCCCTTTGGACTTTCAAATGCGCCTTCGTGCTTTCAACGAATGTTGAACAATTTAAAACGAAAAATGAAATCTAATCGATTGATTGTATACATGGATGACATTCTTATCTCATGTAAGAACTTCACTGAAGGTTTACAAATTCTTGAGACATTTTTATCGTTATTAGAAGATGAAGGGCTAACACTGAAATTGAAGAAGTCATTTTTTTTAAGAAAAAAATAGATTTTCTTGGTTATGAAGTCTCTTCCGATGGTATAAGACCCAATAACAGAAAAACGGAGGCAGTTTCGAATTTTCGCCGGCCTGAAAATTTGCATCAACTGAGGCAGTACTTGGGACTCACGAGCTATTTCAGATAATTTGTTAAAAATCACGCTCTCATCGCACAACCACTTACGCAGTTGACGAGGAAAAATGTGGACTTTAACTGGATGGATGCTCACCAAAAATCCTTCGAGAAATTGAAAGAGATATTGACATCTAGACCTGTTCTTACTTTGTATGATCATCGATTGGAACATGAATTACACACAGACGCGAGTGCACTGGGCATAGCGGGTATTTTACTGCAAAGGGATATAGATCTTCAATTTCGACCGGTAGGATACTTCAGCAGGCAAACAAATGAACACGAAAAATTTTATCATAGCTATGAGCTAGAAGCTCTTGCCGTCGTTGAGTCCATAACAAGGTTCCGAAGTTATCTACTTGGGAAACATTTTAAAGTTGTCACCGATTGCGATTCACTGAGAGCAACGATTAACAAGAAAAATATTATACCAAGAATCGCACGTTGGTGGTTAAAACTTATGGAGTACGATTTTGAAATTGAATATCGTCGTGGCAAAATCATACCACATTTAGACGCACTAAGTCGGTCGCCGCATGATGAACCCAAGGATTGTGATGTTGTAAACATGGATGTGTTCGCAGTTGAAATTAAAACTGAAGACTGGCTGATGACTGTTCAAGCTCAGGACCCTAAACTACGTGAAATTATAACCAAACTCAAACAACATGGAACAACCGGCGCAGACAATGAAATTCGTAAGCAGTACCAAATTTATAATGGGCGTCTTTATCGGAAGGAAGGTAACTCTCTTAAATGGGTGGTTCCAGGATCTGCCATCTGGAAAATAATAAGGACTTGTCATGACGAGGTAGGCCATCATGCCTTAGAACGAACTTTAAATCTTTTGCAGCGCGACTATTGGTTTCCACGTGAAAAGTTATTTATCAGCTTGCATAGAATGTGCTTACCATAGGCGACCATCTGGGAAGCAAGAAGGATAATTATTTTGCATTGAAAAAACTCCTGTGCCATTTCACACTCTTCACCTGGACCATTTAGGACACTTTCCCCGCAGCAGTAAGGGTAATACGCACGTTTTGGGAATTATTGACGGGTTTACAAAATATGTGATCTTAAGGCCTGTCAAAAACGTTTCCACGAAACCAGTCATTCGTATTTTGGAGGAAATTTCATCATGTTTTGGAAGTCCAGCCAGAATCGTTACCGACAGAGGGACGGCTTTCAGTTCAAGGGACTTTGAGAAATATTGTTTAGCAAACGACATCAAACACATTATGAATGCAGTACGGACCCCAAGAGCGAATGGTCAAATCGAACGATGTAATCGTACTCTACTTCACGCGATGGCTACTATGTCGATTGAAAGTACTGGTTGGGATACTCAACTCAAGGCAATACAGTGGGGAATGAATTCATGCATAAACCAAAGCACCAAACAAACACCTCATAGCTTGCTTTTCGGATTTCAACCACGAGACCCGCTTGGAAACAAGGTGTTACAGGCATTACATGATGATAATGAAGAGGAGCAGCGTTTAGACCTGAATCTCGTGCGACAAGAGGCGAAAGAAGCTATTTCAAAATCCCAAACGAAACAAAAACTACGTTACGATATGCATCACAAAACTCACCATGTGTATAAGGAAGGCGATCTAGTTCTGATTGAGAGACCATCCATATCCACCGGAGAGTCGCGTAAGTTGGACCCCAAATATAAAGGCCCCTAGATGGTAAGTGCAGTATTAGATCACAACCGGTACATAATAGAAGATATCCCCGGAGCCCAGAGGACACAGCGAAAATTTAAATCCGTCTACACGTCAGACAAAATGAAAGCTTGGTGTCGAAACCTAGAGGATGATAAATTTGCCTACGATATCAGCGAAGTGGAAGTCGAGGACGACTGAAATATTCAGGAAGGCCGAGCTGTTACATTAATAATGTGATCACACCTTTAATTGTTTTCACATCTTTTCTAAGAGAGTATTTGTCTCTCTTCCACATTTTGTTTTTTTTGATCTGTCATTTTTTGACAAATAGACACACTTCCTTTTTTTTTGAATTGTCAGCTAGGCAGAAGCCATACATTTTCCTTTTAATAAAATCCCTTTTTATTTTCAAGATCTAAAACTGATTTTTGTTGTCTTCGACTTATTCAAATAACATATATAAATATTTTATGGATTACAATCAAACTTAGCTCCATTTATTTCAAGAAATGTGGTTTCATTTATATTCAGTCCTTCTTCGGTACTGGGACAATAAGGTTAAGGTCTACTTGCGTATATTCTCTTGGAAGTTGTATTGATAAAATTAACTTTTCCCTGTTGTAGTTCAATAATCCTACTATAGACTCTTTCAATTTATAACAGCCGAAATCGGAAGCTAATACTTCTTCTCTACTTGCCTGAAAAATTTACTGCTTATCAGATGCTATATTATCTTTTTTGTCCTCAAAAATTTGTAATTTAACATATATAATTTATCTGTTTTTAGTTGTCTTAGATGCATTTCTTTGAGTATCTATGACACTACACTATTAGATACTTCAACTACTTTCTTTTTATCTTTTTCTACCGCAGTTATTAAATTATATGGTATATCCATAATTTCACTTAGAATTTTCAAATTTTTATAAATTGTGTTCTATTGCCAAAATAAAGGGTCCGCCATCTAACGTTTTTTTTTCAACTAGTGCTTATTTCGTGAATGGTAATACTTAGCTTATGTCTGATTTGACAGGTAATTAGTTTTATCCTTTCGGTTAATAATGGAAAATAATTTCATTCAAATGGCTGCCTCGGCTGGCCATGCAGTAGTCTACACGATCGGTCTAATTTTTAAGCACATTATCGATTGTGTGCAGCTGTATTTCACCAATGGCTTCACGTATATTGTCCTTTAAAGCGTCAATTGTCTCTGGCTTGTCGGCGTAATACTTTTCTTTTACGGCACCCTACAAATAATAGTCCAACGGTGTCAAATCGCAGCTCCGAGGTAGCCAAACGACATCAGCTCTGCGGCTGATAATGCGATCTTCAAAAACAGGGCGCAAAACATCGAGTGTAGCTTCGGCTGTGTGGCACGTAGCGGCGTCCTGTTGAAACCAAATGTTGCCAATATCCTCCTCTTCAATTTTTGCGAACAAAAATTCGTTCAACATGGCCCTATAACGATCGCCATTGACTGTAACGGCCACACCTTGCTCATTTTCGAAGAAAAATGGCCCAATTATGCCTCTGGACCAAAATCCGCACCAAACAGTGACTCGTTTTGGGTGTATCGGCTGTTCAATGTATGCGTGCGGGTTTTCTGTGCCCCAAATGCGACAATGTTGCTTGTTCACATACCCGCCAAGATCAAAATGAGCTTCATCTGAAAAGATGATTTTTTTGGCAAAATCGGCATCTTCTCTAAGTCGATTGCAGGCCCACTTAGCGAAGCGAAAACGCATTAGATGGTCAGTTGGCTTCAACTCCTGAACCAATTAGACTTTGTATGGCGTCATACCAAGGTCTTTATGCAAAATTCGTCTCAAAGATATCTCCGAAATGTTCAATTGTTGAGAACGACGGTGAATTGATGTTGATGGCGCTTCACGCACACTTTCTGCCACAGCAGCAATATTCTCGGGTGTACGCACTGTTTTTGGCTTTTCACGCTTTGGTTTATCGATGAGGATGCCAGTTTCTTTCACTTTTTTCACAAGATAACGAACATTCGGAGCTGACGGTGCTTCTCTTCTTCCAAAATCCGTACGCAATTTTCGCACACATTCTGCAACATTACCATGATTTTCAAAGTAATGTCGCAATATTTCTCAGCATTGTTCAAGCATATGCACAACCATATTCGTTCAGCGGAAGGATAAAACTAATTACCTGTCAAATCAAACATGAGCTAAGTGTTATCATTCACGAAACAAGCACTAGTTGGAAAAAAAACGTTAGATGGCGGACCCTTTACAATAGTATGTAGCTAAGATATCAAATGTATTTGCTATATGTGATATTATATTATATGATATGATAACATTTTCAATTCTATATTTTTTATAGTAGGTTTCATATTTACGTGTCAGATGTTTGTAATTTCTAATGTACACTTGCTTTCGATTTTCTTGGTTGTTATCCCTATTTTTGTTTCTCTTACTTATCGCAGTCTCTTTATCTTTTTTATTTTTTTATTTTTAGCACTTCAAATACTTTATTTTCACTTTGAGCTTAAACTCGATCACTGAATCCGTTTTTTCATTAATGGAACCGTACCGAATGTGTCAGTTATAATTTTTAATTATATAAATACCAAATAAGGAAAAACGGAAAAACACAGAGAGCAATTTATTTTGGCAACTGTGTTCTGTGCCAACGGCAAACATTCTGGTCTTTTTCATTACAATAAATTAATCTTCTCCTTAGGTTGATCATACCTGCTATATCACTTAACTCATGCACAATGTTAAAAAAACACCATCGCAACCCATGTCTCTCAGACGGACATGCCCTCAGCACGAAGAGTTTTTTAACTTGGCCAATAGCATTTGCAATTTGAGTATTCTCATTATTCGTAACTCTCGCGGAAAATCCTGATTTTATAGTAAATGACTATCGTAGTTTTTTAGTAAGAATAATAAATGAAATAAGAGATAGTTTGATATAGCATTTGTATTAAAATATTTAATTTTTTGTTACCATGTAATCTGTTCAGCAAAATGTGACACGAAACATTATCCAAGGTGAATATAAATAAACCGAAAATATAAAAACATAACTCTTTATTATTTTCTCAAAAAAAAAAAAACATAAACTAGGAACTTTCATAGTTTTTTCAATTAAATATCACTTTTGCATAAGCCGTTTAAAACCTAAGATTTTTTCTTCAATTTCGGATCTTTTTTAGTCTTGTTTTGGCATTTCCATTACTTTGCTTTCAAATCAATATCTTTCCGTGTGTAGCATGCAGTACCTCTGCGATTTTCATTAATTTCTTTAAGTATGGTGATCAACATGTTGACTTGAATTTGCAAAAGAGAACATTTCGCTGTGTAATTTCGCGATCTATTGCACGTAGTAGAACCCGGTTCTCTGGTGTACGTCGGAGGTGACAGTAGACCTCTTCATTGGAGTCATATCTCTTTTCGGCGAGCATTTTTTTTGAGAATTGCTAAGAAGTACCAGGATCCATGTTTCATCCACTCTCACATACAGCACGAAAAAATTTTTTTCATATCGCTTAAACAGCTTACTCGTATCAACACGCTTTTTTGCATCGTTTTTAAAATATTAAAAGATGCGTTACTTCAGTACTTCAATATCTTGATGACTAATGGTCGAAATATTATAAAATTTTCACACGAATCGTTTGAAGGTTGGTAATAACTAAATATTGCATGGATATGTATGTCATTAGAGTCGCCATCTATGTGCCAGTCTCTTGCGTTTTCGAACCACTTTTTACTTTTAACAACAAAATACACACATTTTACATAAAAATCACTTTATACTTTATAAGAAACTTTTTGAATGGAGATCCATACTTTGATAAATATTTTTGGAATACAAATTACCAAATTATAGAAAAAGAATTAGTATTACTTTATCTTTCCGAATTCGGATAAAGGGCATTTTATACCGAAATTTCCAAATTTCAAATACAATACATATTCGTATGATATAGAAACGGATTGCAAAATTAAAGCCCTCATCTGATCTTTTGCTTAGCATTCAGCATTCGACTCCCTTCAGCGGAACCGCCAGGATTAAGTTTTTGTTGATTTCGTGTTTCGAGTTAGGATTTTGAACTCATTCATTCCCCAAACCAAGGTAGTAATGGCTTTCTAGGGTAAATCTACCCACTGGTGTTATTGAAATGTACTACGAGCTTGGTTCACTACTTTGTAGTTACTATTGTGAATGATGACATTTTGTCTTAGATAGATGCTTTTATTTTCTAACAGCATGCACTTGGTCCTGTCCTCATTCACTTGAAGGCCAACTTGTTTCGCACGTCTTATAATCCATGTAAGAGCCTCTAGAACGTCATTATCGTTGTCATTGTCGTCTGTATATCCCAGCAAATTTGCAGATTTGTTGAAGATAGCCCTTCCAAATAAAAACCTGCCCTGCGGAATATCTCTTCCATCACATGATAAAAGAAATTACATATCGGCGCATCTCCTGCACTTCTGAAAGAACTGTTGTTTAATGGAACAATGCACCGCAAGTTTTCCAGAGTCACAGGACATTCTTTTCCAATGATTAGGGGGAGTAATTGTCAAATTGCCTAAGAAGGGAAATCGGACAGAATGTAGAAATTTGAGAGGTATGCACTTGCTTTTAGCAATAGCAAAAGCATAACGACGCCTTATACCTCAAGGGGGTATCAATGAACTAAACTTGTAGAGCTTAAGACGATGAATGCTATATTATGTTTCTTTCAGGTCGAAGAAGATAGTGAGTCCCGACTTGAAGTTAACTGGTCTTATCCAGCATTTACCTTAGTGTGAAAATTTGGTCGATCGTCGATCTGCCGTACCGGAAGATAAGTGTGCGACGTCCACAATAAGTTGGTTGGGATCTTAAATGCAGGGAAAACACAGGATGGCATTTCTTGAAAATGAGGTATATGGATCTGATAATCCCGTCATTGAGCGTACATTTATCTCTTCACACTTGGTTGATTATTTTGCACCGAAACATAATTTCCATGTTTTAAAATTATCGCTTTTTGAAAATTGAAGCCAGATTTTTGATAGCTCATTAACTGGATGCGGGTTCTAATTTTGCCCTATCGTTCTCTCTACTTGATCCCCACTCACAAAATGCTGGAAGTACTACTTAAACACATCTACTATTACCTGTGGCTCGGTGGGTATGTTTCCTTCACTGCTTCCTGAAAAATATCGGGATAGAAACATTACAGGACTTTTAAGTGGGAGATTCCGTGGTGGCCGTGGTGTAGTGGTGTAGTGGTGTAGTGGTACTAGCAATTGCTTCTCATTCAGAGGGTCAAGGTTCGAATCCTACCCATGCCAAGTTTTTCAAGTTTCTCATTTATGTAATTGGAACTCAGTCAGAAAAAACTCTGCGTGTGAAGGCATAACATTGACACGTAGGTTTGGCTGTTGTGGCGTTAGTTTCAAGCACAAAAAACAAATGTGAATTATAACCTTCGAATCACTCTGAGTGAAGAAAAAACTCTCTGTCCTATTTGGACTCCCACCTCAGGAGAGCTAATATCGAAACCAAATACACCTGAGTTTCAAACCTCTACAAATCAATTTTCCTTTCTCCTCTTTCTACCTTTCCGCCCGCGCCGTGTCAACAGTAAAAGGGTATCTAACCCCTTAGGCGCGCGTAAATTATAAAAAAAAGCCCTTTTCTTTTTACGGACGATCTTCTTTTCTTCCATTCTTCTTGTTTATTATTTTTCCTGCACAGGAATTGTAGATATACATATATAAATATATTTTCTGTCAAGTTTTTTCGCCTCGCGCACTCACCGTCATACTATGTGCTCTTTTCGGGTTGTGACTTTCAGCGGGTCCCAATAATTATCAAGGCTATGCCCATCTGACGTAGTCAAATAATAAACAGGTGTAGAGCAATACTGGTCTTATCGTAAATGTTTCGTGACTGATGCCACAGAAGGTGGCTACGATTTGATGAGTACCACTTACAAGTGGCCGGTCATAAGGTTCTGTAGGGTAGAAGGACTTTCGGTAGACCCTACCTAGACTTAAAACTAGGTACCACGGGAGTGGTATAACAGAAGACTTCGCTGTTTATGAAACAGATGAAATGTGTTATGGGGGTTTTTTCTTCGCGCCGGTTCTTATTCTGACCACTCTAACTATCTTGGAACCTACCTCCAATTTACACAGCTCTATAACTACCTCTATCAGCGCTTTCTTAACACTGCTCAGACCAACCTTGTCAACGATCCTAAGGTTTTTTTATCCATTCATGAACTACAATTATAGCCAACTATTTTGCAAACTTTTTTAAACAATCATTTGTAGACAACTTCTTCGTACCTGACCCCAAATATTTCGATTAACTTCCCAATTTCTCCGTTTACCCCCGGGCCACAAAAAGGAATTAAAAAATGGAGTACCTAACTACCGTCCCATATTTTGTCAACATGAATTTTTGAAAGGTATATCAACCACTACAAACTTAGTTAAATTCGTATCCTTTGCACTTTCAGCGCTACAAAATGGTAACAAAATTGATGCTATTTCTACAGATTCTGCTAAGGCTTTCGATAAAATATCACATCAATTGATTCTTTCCAAATTGTCTTACCTCGGTTTTGGCCCCATATTACTAAAATAGATATCTTCTTATGTGGAGAGCCGTTATTATAGTATTTATTTTAGGACAGCCTCTTCAACCCCGTTCTTAGGCACTTCTGGTGTCCCACAAGGCAGCCATCTAAGTCCCTTCTTTTTCATTTTTACTATAAACGATCTTGAGAGGATTATTAAATACTGCTCGCTATCCATTTACGCCGACGACACTAGGTTCTCCAAAACTATTTCTTAACCCTACTTTCCACTTGGTGTCTAAAAAATTGCTTAGAGCTTAATGTCTCCAAACGCCAATCTTTGAGGGGTAAGTGCAATTAATCTCCCCCTCGACTTTATTTTCTGCGTGGCCTACTTATACCCCAGGTTCAATCTCTTTGCGTCCTTGGAATATTATACGATAGAGTGTTAAACTTCCGTTCGCATATTGATGATACAATCCTTAAGCCAACTCATCACTTGGTTTTATCAAACGATGGTCTAAAGAATTTTGCAACCCATATGTGACAAGGTCACTTTGCATTACATTTTGTCCGGCCCATTCTCGAATATGCCAGCCACATGTGGACCCACTTTCAGCGCGTTTATATATCCCGAATCGAGAATATTTAACGTCGTTTCCTTCGACTTGCCCTTTGACGACTACTCTGGAGACCCATTTATCTTACCTCCCTATCATGATCACCTAAAATTTTTTAACCTGAATACCCTCGAAAAACGCAGAGACGAAGCTGACATTCTCTTCATTAATTGGTTGCTCTGGTTCTATGGATTGCGTCTTTCTTTACAATTATAATTCCTTCAACACTAATCCTCATAATTTACGCTGTCCTGGTCTCTTCTATATTCTAACCCATCGCAACACTTATGGTTCAAACGAAAGTCAGTTCAAACCTCCCATTTTTTTTATTTTGACCTGAGCATTTCTCCTCTCCCTCTCCACCTTTCCCTTATTTTCTAACACTTCATCTTAGTTAGTTTTTAAGTTAGATTGAATTTGAATTAAGCTAAATAAATGGGGGCGCTAGCCCCTACCCAAATTAGAATTAAAAATTAAATTAGTAGCTATGGTTTAAACGTAAAGTCGCAGGAAGTGTCTTCCACAAGTTGGTTGATCTGATGTAGAGTTGCAGTACTTACTGGGTGCCGTGACCCCAAGATCGGCAAGGGGTTTAAGTCGGTCTCGACTCAAACCAAGAGTGGAACCTTTTGCCTCAAACACAGGTTCCGATTTGAAATCAGCGTTGAACAGGCCGATCATGACCCCCATGAATGTATCACAGGTGTTCACGAAAAACACTGTGGCTGTTACCCTATTGTTGCCTCAGCTATCACTTTAAATTCGTCAGGACACTAGTTCCACAGATTGTTGCCATTTGCGCATTAAAAAGAATTAAATTTTCACAAGACGATCTCCAAATCATCTCAATTCTTGCGATCGATGCAAGACACGCTACCAAGTTTTTTACATATTCAATACGTCCTAGATCAACACGTCAACTTCCTTTAAACTTTGACATCACAAAGTCAAACTATTATCCAACGAAAGCACAATAAACTTTACCGATATGAGAAAAACTGTCTCTCATATGCCTTAAGCCTTCACAGTAAAACCCCTGAGGGTGAATGCCGGCAAGCGATTGCAGCAAAACAGGATGTGTAGAAGCGCTCTTGCACAGATAGACGAGAGCAGCTCGCAAACTCAACCTGCGGAAAGGAACGGAGAATGCGAACTTCTCCAAGAATGTGATCGATACAATGGAGAAACCTACATTATGTAATGCAAAATACCCACTGACCCAATTCTCTTTGTGACAGATCTCAGAAAAACCTCAAAAATGTTAATTCGATACCCACACATTCTCATAAAAATACAAGGTCGTTAATGGCAGCATACGAGTAAATAGATATTAGATATAGGGAACTATGTCTAGATAATCTTTGCAAAAATCGTCCCTCTGTGCAAAATGACAATAAAAAATGATATTCAGGGATAAAAGACAAATAAAAATGGCCAACAGATTGACGGGCTTTAGCGCTTTTTAAAGTACCATGGAGTCAAATAAGAATACAAATTTTAAATTTAAATCCATAAGATTCTTACTTTAAGAAATTCGGTTCAAAGAATTTCGTCCACATGGTTGGAATAAAATTCAAACTCCCAAAACGTTTTTCAATGAAACTTCCTCCGACTACTCCGAAGGTACAGATTGCATCCTTGCCTGAAAGGCAAAATAAACACGAGCAAAGCTATAACAATAAATATGGAAGGCAGTGGTTAAAACCAAAATACAAATAAACATTACTAACACAGCCACACTTGTCGACCACTTGAGGCCACTTTTCTTCTGTCAACGGATGGCGAGTAATTACTGTGCAGCTCTCAATCCGTGTCTCTAAAAGGATTTTATGAAGCGTTTATAAAAATAGAAATTATATTCCACCCACACATCTAGTCTCAGTCGTTAGACAATTTCATCGGAATAGATGTACTCGTACAGAGACGAGGACAGCTTCTAAACATTGTTGCCTATGAAGTGTCTAAAGCCTGAAGCTTTAAGTCCTTATGCACTTGAATCATCACAATGACTTGCACAAGGGAAACGACATAAAAGAATGAAGAAAGAACGTATTTCCGTCTAGTGATGATGATGGTGTGGCTATAAATGGTTAAAGGCCATAAACATTACTCTCATTACTTCCTTGCATTCCTTACCAAATGACTTTGTAGACACTTGTACGCTTGCCTGGGCATTGTACGAGTATGATACGAAACGAAACAAATAGTTACCCTTACATTGTGGCATTTTGAATTGAATTGTGTTGCATGAGTATTTGAGTGTGTTTGTTATTACTTTTTTCCAGGAGGAGGTTTCCGTTACAAAGAATGTAGTACTTGCATGAATGAGTTTGTATTTTATTGCAAGTTAGCCGGCTCTCCATTGACAGTGAGGAACATATTTTTAAGTGTCATTATGCAGGCTTTAGGTTTGCTTATGTATAGGGTTTTCCAATAAGGACTTGACAAATTTTCTTTTAAATAAAACACAAACCATTTGAGATATTTCAAAAACTTTATTATCGGCTTGAAGTACAATCAAAACATTTAT
Source organism: Volucella bombylans (assembly GCA_949129095.1). Classification (NCBI taxonomy): domain Eukaryota; kingdom Metazoa; phylum Arthropoda; class Insecta; order Diptera; family Syrphidae; genus Volucella; species Volucella bombylans. Next base: position 121,767,196 of record OX422140.1, on the reverse strand, counting down.
GAATGGAACTCGACTTCGTTCATATGGCAGCGGACCTAATTTTCAACGACTCGGCCACACATTTCGGCCGAAACGGCCGCTATTTCGCGTTCAATGTTGGCTCTGAGCTCTTCCAACGTCGTCGGCGTGTTGGCATAACCCATGACTTAACGTAGCCCCACAGAAAATAGTCAAGCGGCGTAAAATCGCACAAACGAGGCGGTCAATCGACTGGCCCATGTTTTGAGATAACACGCTCACCGTACTTACTCTTCAATAAATCGATTGTAGCGTGTGCTGTGTGCCTTTTGGCACCATCCTGTTGTGGCACCTGTTGTCGTCCAAGTCCATATCTTCCTATTCGGGCCAAAAATAATCGGTGATCATGGCGCGATAATCCTAACCATTCACAGTAACGTGACGATCGTTATCGTCGACGAAAAAATATGGCCCAATAACGCCGCCGGCATGCAAGCCGCACCAAACAGTTATTTTTTGTGGATGAAGTGGTGATTCATGAAGCACACGTGGATTTTCACCCGACCAATAACGCATATTTTGCTTATTGACGAACCCATTGAGCCAAAAATGAGCTTCGTCATCTTCGAAATGAAGATGATTTTGCGATGAAATTCATCATCTTGGCGCATCTTCTCCAGAACCCAATCGGGCTTCAATTCTTGAGTCAGCTTGATCTTGTATGGGTATAAACCAAGATACTTACGCAAAATACGGCATAATGTGGTCTGAGCGAAGCCCAATTCTTGAGAACGTCGTGGGTTTGACTGATTTGGATCGTTTGCTACGGACGCCTGAACGGCAGCGATACTTTCTACACTTCGACCAACCCGTTGTCTCACTCACGGCAACATCACACAACGAATATGAAGACTCAAATTTTTGCACTAAACTTGTTATTGCCTGTCTACTAGGGCGAGAATTACGACCGAAAATTGAAGTTAACCCTCTTAAAGTTGCAGTCACCGATTCCGAAATTCGATAGAAAATTTTTATAATTTGCAGACGTTGCTCGTTCTTGTACTTTACCACGATGAAAATGTTGAGTTTACTGAATAAATTCACAGTGACGGTTTGATGATTAGTGAAAGAGTGCGTTCACAAATTAAATTCAAAGTTGTCAAGTCCCTATTGGAAAAGCCTTTATGTATATACTAATGCTAAGTATAAGCTGAATGATCCAAAAGTTTTCCAAAAAGTTTTGGAAGTTTTCAAACATTTTCCAGCCTTATTATTATTTTTCGTGAATATTCTGAAAAACAGAAGTATATCTGGATAACAGGGAAAGGATAGCTGTATTAAAGAAGTTTTACTGTCTTTCTTAAATGAAATTGAACCTGGAAATTGTGTATCTAATCTGTAAGTTAGTATCAATTCTTTTAAGGTGTAAACTTTTTTACTGAATCTCAAGCAACAGTCAGCGTAACTCCATAGAAACCAGATTTATTTTGACTTAAAAACAGATAGGAAGCCATCGACATAGGGTCAATTTCGAGTGACTCAATTCATAGGAATTGGTTAACTCCCAAGAAGAAGAGCCGGAAATTTACTTTAGAAACACTTCTTGTAGTGATCAAAATTCTCCCGAAGGTAATAAAAGGAATAAGAGTTACTGTCATCTTGTTCCTCTATCCGTACTCATCTGTTGAATTTGACGATATTTGATCCCTACTCATGCGAGAGGATGTTCCATTTTAAGAAATTCATTAGAAAGAAATTCAAGATCTTCGGTTTCTTTCTAATATATTCCTCCATATTGGAGAAAAAAACAAAAGTTCGTATGACCACAATGCAGTTACCGTTTGCCTCTATTCCTTGTGCTCTTGGTTGCATTTAGTCACTACCGTTGCGTTGTATTGTAAGAAATAACACCTATAACAATTTGATTCGGTAAACGAACTTTAGAACTTTCCACTTCACAACTTTGCTTTAAAACGTTGGCGTTTGCTGAATGCAATGACTCATAAGTTAAAAGTGGATATAGCAAATATTGTATATCCGGGCCAATACGTAATCACATCTCTATGTACGTCCGCATCTGTAAAAAATACGAGTAGGTGCCTGCCCGTATCCTTAGATCACACAGATCTGTAACTGCCTGCATACGAACTAGTGCTATTATTCTTTTCTTGACGCTGTCTCGACATTTTCGTGTGCAGTGATACAGCCAAAATGTGATCAACGTAGTCGTCGGGGATAAGTCGTTTATCGCTCGTACACTTTAGCAATATATTACCGGAATAACATTGTTATTTAGCTCTAACGCTAATTGTTCAATATGGAGAAATGGCTTTTGCAGCATTCAATCAGAATAGGCTCCGACCTTCATAGTACATAATATTGGGGTAATAAGTCTCGAATATCAGGATGTTGTCGTTGTTCAACGCACTTATGACGTGCCTTCGAATCACCTTAATCATAAAGTTGCCAATCGTACTTAATCGAGCCCTGTGGTACTCTGGTGTTCTCTATAGCTGTAGGCAGGTTTTGAGGCACTGTATTTTAAACACTGAATCGTTTGCATGTAATATTCTACAAGATTTAACCTCATGGGACAGTAATAAGCATATGACTTTCACCCTGGAGTTAATATGTATATTAAAATACCTGTCGAGCCAGATTCTGTTTTCATCGCCAATGGCAATGTGCTCTGTCCAATAATAGTCAAATATCGCGAGTTATTTCTAGTGTCACTAAACGCCCATTCCATTATTTATAAAAAGATTGTTTCCGAATTATCAAAGTTGATTTATAATATCCAATCGTAGTGTTGTAGCGCAGCAATAAAAAAATTAATCTCATTTCTATCAAGACCTTTCGAAAAGTGTCATCATTTCCGAAAATTCGGAAAATGCAAAAAGCCGACGGTAAAATGCAGTGGGCCCTCGGCGAAATCCAATAACACACAAGCATAAGACAAACAACAACAAAAATTACAACATCAACATGATCCAGAGAGCCGCCATATGGCAGACGGAGAATGAGTGACCAGATGAAGAAGTTCATATATAAAAAATTCTATGTATTCCATTGTCATCTCAAAGTGCCCACTAAGGCACGCACGCAACAAGAGCAGAAATTGTGAGTATGTATGTATGTCGACAGCTAACCCATATTAGCAAATCTACACACTATGCGTGCTAGACCATCGGGAGCTGATTGTTCCGGTGTAACAGCTGTATAAGTTAACACCACACTCCCATAAAATATCATAAAATATCATAAGTCACACATGTGCAGTCAATCACCCTTGCATCCGGTCAAATTCCAATTCAACATTCCATTCCCACGATAATGCAACAAACAAATGGATCAAGTGCAAATCATCAAATCCCAGAGAAATGCAAATTCCCATAAAAATGGGAAATCTGATCTGATAATCTGATCCGCCGCTATCAACCGTTTCCACCTTGTCGTAGTAGGTTATACGAGAGCGTTCAACATATTCTCGGTATCGGGGTGAAGCTGTGGTTGTATATATAAATTGACTTATTTGTCAAGTAATACTATTACTTTGGTGCATTTGTGTAAAATTTCATATAAATGTGATTATTAATTCGCGTTTTATCTCTAGTTAAACAGAATCATAATGGCAACTGAGACGATGATGGTGAAAATTGAGCATCGCGCTGTAATTAAATTTCTCACTAAGCAAGGAAAAAGTCAAAAAACTATTCATGAAGAGATGGTGGCTGTTTACCAGGGTTCCGCACCTTCATTATCAACTGTGCAAAAGTGGTCAAGTGAGTTCAAGAGAGGCAGAGAGAGCATTGAAGACGACCCCCGCTCCGGCGCCCCGGCTACTGCTTGTATGGGAGAAAGCATCAAAGAAGTCGAAAAACTTGTTCTTGAGGATGCCCGAATAAAGGTGAAAATGATGGCAGTGATCTCTTTCAATTGGTACCATTCACACCATTCTTCATGACCATCTTAACCTTTCAAAGGTCAGTGCAAGGTGGGTGCCACGAATGCTCACAGCGCCTCAGAAAAATAAAAACAATTTAAATTGAATTCGCATTTTCCTTCATATCGATACCGAGAATATATTGAACGCCCCTCGTAAGTTAGCCTTTGTAATATTTAGTTTTTTTAGTAAATAAAGTCATTTTTTTTAAACAAAATTTTTAACATTTAATTTAATTTACGAGTATATCCCAGGTTCAACGACCTGGGAGTGTTATCAAGAGCAACCCGAGACAAGGTTACATAATAGCAAACAGGAAATCACAATCAATCAAGTACACATTACGTTGAGACAGTTGTCGGATAAAACTAATTTCATAGAAACAGACTTTTTTTTCTTAAATTTTTTTCATAGTCGATTCGTACCAGTAGCTAAGCGATTGGATTAAATTAAATTTATTAATGTTTGCTAGTGTCCTCGCGATACATGAAGCAATATCATTTAATATAATCAGTTTCACGCTGGAAAAGGGGTTTTATGACCGCGATCGAGGGAACCTACTTCTGGCAATGTTAAATAGTTTGAACATATTATCGCATTTAACAAGAAACGTCTTTCCCATAAGCGTGTTGTTAATCATATGTAGTAGAGGCATGGCTATACTGATCATTTTGTAGAAAAGCCTCTCTAGTTAAACACTGCCGAAGGCCTCCTGTCCTCTTGAAGAGGGAAAACCACTGCGAAAGCTTTTCCACTAATCCTGTTTTTAAAGAGTCTTTTCGAGTAGACGGAGAACAATATTTGTTCAGTCCGTCTTTGAAAAAGGCGAATCTTCTTCATGTCTCACCGAAAAGTGGAATCATAGTCTATACCAATCTGGCAAAAGCAAGAAAGTTGAGCTTGACATTTCAAGAACATTTGACAGAGCTTGGAATCAGGTTCTTTTACCTTCTTTTTAATTCGTGAATTTGGGAACCAGTCATCAATGGACTGAAAATCACATTTTAGAACTTTAAATTTAAGTTGTCATGGAACCTTTCAGATCGAATATCGACAAAATAAACTGCAGTGTGTTCCAAGGGTCTATTCTGTCTAGCACATTCTTTTAAATTTTCATTGATAATCTTTTGTCTGCCACTTCGAATCTACTACATTATTTTGAGGACGACAGTCCACCTCCCGGCTTATGATCCTGCTTTTCGGATTAATATTAGGGACGACAACTTATGTTAAGCCTATTCAATCCCGATACGAGGTGTATGCTTCTTACCAAGTAATCACCTGTTGCTTTGAAGAGCTCCGCAATCAAGCTATCCGCTCCAGCAACTCTGTTGAACATAAGCTTAGATATAATTTTCTTCACTTCATCCGGGTCGGGTGATTTTTCCACATCATTCGGTTTGAAAGGTTCATTCTGCCTGACAGCGGTATTCGGCTTGTCATCGCCGTTATACAGTCTACAGAAATGCTCTTTCCAAAACTTCAGCATCGACTGCGAATCTACTACCATGTTGCATTATTCGTCTCAACAGGCTTCGATTCGGGGTTTATGTCTGTGGCATGCTTTTCTTACAACGCGCTTCTCCTCTTCTGCTTGTAGAGCTCGTGAGCAGCTACGCTTTGTACTATGCCCCTGCAGAAATAGTTGCAGAAATTCTTTTTCTTTTTTGGATCCAACAATACAATTACAAAATACAACACTTAGATGAGAAGAATCATTGAAACACCGCCGGTGCTTCACTCCTATCGCGTAGGCTACATTTTCATCTGCAAACCTAAAGAAGTTCATAGCTGTCTGTTTACTTCAATCGAACAATTTCTTCAGACTAATAGACTGCCAAGATGGACTGATGCAAGAGCAAAGGAACGGTTAAGTGTTATCACGTTTAAAAGAGTGGGTCGGACACGATTACAGGCTTATGTGGAACTGTAAATCTAGAGAATGTAATCTCTTAAAGGACTATTGCTCACAGTTTTCTGTTTTAAAATTGAACTACTGCATTCTACATATATAGAAAATTTATGTCAGGAAAGTGCAAATACATGTGGGATAGGGCCACACAATATGTTAGACACCCTACTAAATGGGACCACCGACAAGAACATTGCGAACATCAGGCGAAAGACCATAAACAGTACGAACGGTAGACTATCATGTGACACAAACAACTAACGAGAGCTAGTCCCTTTTCCTTTTGCTTTTCCACCTTTTTTTTAAGTAGTTAGTTTAGCATCAACCAGCAAGAAGGAAGCAGCAAACAGTAAAATTTGGATGATTTTCATTTATTTGTCATGGCGTACTAGGCTATGGAATCCATCAGTCTGTATTCATGATGCTTTTTGGTCGGGGGATGAGGCTTCTCCGCGGCTTACTTTCTTGTCACCGAAACCAGCTATGACTCCACATCGAATGCGCCGCTATTTAAGGACGTATAATTCATCTGGTTCCACAACCCTAAGCGCAAGGTGGCTGCTCCAAGCAAGGGCCATTACAAGTTATTTCTTCTGTTTTTTCAGTGTATAGCTGTGGAACTATGCTATCATAGGGGGCTCAAATCATAGCGACAATACGGATAAACCTTAGTCCATAGAATGCAGGATGTCCCGGTTTAGGTTTTCGTCCTGATAGCTGAAGTTATGGCGAATAGAACGGAGGGTCTATTTTCATCCCCCCCCAAGCTATAGGCCGTTAAAGTGATTCCGAGGTAAAAAGGCCGTAGATTTCTAACGGATTCAGCTTAAGAAACCGTTGTGCACATTTTTGAAAGAAAATTTTAGTGTGCATAAAATACTAGAATTTCGTCGAGTTCGATGAACGCCAGTCAAAATTATGTGCACAACGATTTCTTAAGATGAATACGTTAGAAAGCTACAGCCCTTTATGCAGTTTCACCTCGAAATCAGAGGTGAGGGGGGTGAAAATAGACCCCCCCCCCCTTCCATAAAATTATTTGTTCACCAAAAACCTGAACTGGGACACCCTGTATTTATTTATTAGGGACATGCTATATTACATACCAATATCTTTTCTGAAAGTTGAGCCAGAAAAAGTTTTTCCGGCATACTGGTTCCATGTGGGCTCGTTTTCGCTATGATTGAAGTAGTCTAAGTCTAATTCAATATGATCGTAAAATGAAAGCCTTAGATTCCAATCGGACCGATATAGAACCTACGGTGTTATGAGATTGTTAACCGATGTCACAGTAGGTTTCGTAAGACTCTCGAGATCTAAGCCAACAAATTTTTATTTTAACTGTCGGGCCTTATTTAGGACAAAATCGTAGTGCCCGGGAGCAATGCAAGAACGGTGAATGTAATACCAGTGAATCAGAGAAAGTAACTCACCGAATGACAGCATATGTCATTTTCATTAGAAAGAATGTCAAGCATTATATTGGACACAGATTCAAAACTTTCGACACGTAGTCTAAAATGCAAGAGGTTATTGTTGTTTTTTTCATTTCCTCTCCATTTTCCCGAGTGCTATGAACTTAGCAATTCCGTATGCAAGATGTCATTTGTATTTAAACAAGGTCGTTAATATCATTGCTTAAGCTTTCCATTTCAAGAAGTTTATCTCTTTGAAATCTTGTTGCGGAGGATTCAGGAAAGTCCAATTGTCCTGGGATATCATAAGTCAGGAAATATTATCATAGCAATGACCTACCTTTTATTTGAGGCCATGAAATTATAAGGGCAAGTCCACTTTAATGAAAGGAAAGGGAAGTAATGTAATGCTGCCAATATTTAAGCATTCATGTTTTTAAAAAAAGTCTCTGCTAGGTGCGGGAATTACCTCGATATAGGCAGTCGTATATAAATCATTAGTTATTCATCGGGTGCCGAGCCTTACTGATTTTTTTTTTTGTTTTATAGTCAAAACCATCCTCTTTAACCCGAATAACTGACTATATTTAGTTTTATCAATATCATGGACTTTTTATCTATTTCCAATTGTATTATAAAACTTTTGGAAATTGCTCATACCCCCTAATATTGTATAAGCCAGTGTCTAATAAATTTCAGATTGAAATTCGAAGAAAAACTAAATTATTTCACTTAACCTCTAGATACTGCAGACATTCGAATTTTCCATTATGGTTGTACAACAAAAATTCATTAAACTTTTATGGCACAACACAATTGCAAAAGGAAAAACTGAAAATATCCCAACAAGTTAACAAAATCCTTGACAGGACATTAATTGCCCTAACCTTACCCAACGGGGTCGTTTATTTCTGTCATTATTTTCTGCTTCAATGCTCTTTAGCTCTATACTCATTCTTCTCTTTTTTTTGTTGCCAACCAAAAATGTCATTTATCTCTCCATCGAGAGAGGAAACAGGACCCATTTTAAATTCATGATACCAAAATAAAAAATAAAAAAATAAATTTATTTTAATTATCCCGTAACACTCGTCGAATGAGAATTCGTACGTTCGAAGAGATGGTAATGTACAAGTATGGTAACTGGGTACCGGGACTGGCTTTCTTATTAATTAGCTGACTGAATTTTCCGTCCAAGTGATTACATTGATTTATTTTTATGTCGCACTCATGTCATGACTTTATGGCTTTTTATATTATATGACCGACCGCACATGGAGAATTAGAACGCTAGAAGTTAAGGTCAAACGGAAGGTGATCCTCGCCCTACAACCTCGGAGTAGCAATGGTATTTATTTTTGGAAATTCTTACGGTAATAATGTTGAATGTGTCATTAAGGCGACGCGTAGGAAATTTCATAGCCGAATATTGGTACTTACGAAGGAGAGTGCTGAGGAAAATATGCTTGATTTAGTTAATATTCCATGGTTTATACGAATTTGTGGGCAAATTGGTTTTGATGAATAGGGGCCCTTGTGTAGATGATGAAACCGAACAAAGTCATTTTGTTATGAGAGTGCATTTAATTGCTTTCTTAATGTAGTAGAAATATTGAAGGCATGCCCAGGAATACATGAGACTTTCAATATTATCAAATCGGAATGCTCAGAAAATAAAAGTCAATGCTCACTTAGCCAAGGCCAAACTACTGAGATAGGCTAGTAGGTATCTCTACTTAAATAAAATTGTAATTATGTCGTGTCTGTATTGATGTGCTTGCACTCAAATCAATGATTTTTCAAATTTTTGTCTGTTTGTCCGAGCACCAGAAAGGAAACTACTGAACCGGTTCTAACGGATTTTTCACACGCATTCCTTCACTTAAAAACTGCCTGATTTTTCATTACGATCGGTTGAATAGAGCCAGAGTTAGAATTAAAGAAACATTTCAATATAAGAATATTTTGCAAATTTGAGCTATTAACGGGTGACCAGATAGCAATGATAGTTTTTCCATTTGTTAAATTTCACCAGCTGTCAAAGTTACCAATGACATCCAGCTGTCAAAACATTCAGTGAAGTTTGTCATTTCATCATGCATCGGTGTACGCTTACCGAACATGAGGAAATTATTAAAAAAATATCATATTATCGAGATGATGGCTCAATTTTAAATACGCATCGTGAATTTCGTCGTGAGGTCGGTCGTCATCATGGCCTCAGTGTGCAGGCAATTCCTCGCACCGTGGAGAAGTTTGAGCGTGAGTACACTTTCTGAATCTTAGACCACCAACCAGATAGAGATTGGTGCGAAATGAAGAAAACATAGCCGCCGTAGCGGCCAGTATCGAAAATACTTAAAATGTCTAATCGGCGACAATCAGCTGAATTGGGCATCGCCAAAGAGTAAACGCGGCTTATTTTGCGATTGGATTTCAGCCGACATCCATATAAGATTGTGCTGCCGCAAGAATTGAAGCCGGTTAACTATCGACAAAGACCGCTAATTTGGCGTTAGAAATGTTAGCCGGAGATCCGGATTTAGGCCAAAAAATTATTTTTTCGGATGAGGCTCATTTTTGGCTCAGCAGCTATGTCCATAAGAAAAATTGCCAATATAGGAGCGAACACAATCCACAAGTGTTCGGCCAAGCATCAATGCATCCACAAAAATCGACTGTTTGGTGCGGTTTATGGCATGGCGTCATCATGGAACATTATATCTTTCGAAATGAGGAAGGAGACACCGTTACCGTCAATGGTCTCAGGTATAAAGCGATGTTAACCGAATTTCTGTGGTCATATATCGTTGTGAATAACGAAAATTTAAAACAAAAATTATGCATCTATACAAACTACCCCAAACGGTAAATATTACTGGATTTATTTGCCTTACAAAATCTAATTACAACTCAACGAAAATCATTGAAGCCGGTGATACAATAGTGAGCATTAAAACAAAAACTGTTTCCTTTTTGATGTTTCCATATCTTTCATCTATTTCATGTACTACTAACATAAACCGATTGAGAGGAAATATCATCTCAAAAACAACATGAAGCTTTGAAAGGATTTTTGGAAACTCATCAAGAATGTGAATCACATTTGGCATCTGATAGGGCCCTTCACACGGTTGCCTGAGCTACAGAAAGCACGATCCTCGAAAATTACCCGTTTGAAATCTGATCCGGTCCGTCACTCGGTTTCAAGGACTGAAGAGGGTTCACCAAAGCGCACAAGCAGGTTTAGTTCCTAAAGAGTTCGTCAACTCGAGATCAGAGCCGCAGAGGTAGAAAAGATTGTGAAATTAGTTTAACCGGAGAGAGGGAACGTCATGCACGTAATAGTACACTAGAAACCGGCAAGCAGTATGAATTGAGACTAAAGAGAGTAAGATAACGATGTACGACAATGCGAGAACAAATGCAGGCTCATGCGCTGGTTGATAGTCAAATAATAAATGAGTTGCGCCGCAAAAAGAGTGGTACTCAAAGCATGACAGAAGACCGATTAAGACACGCTCTGGTAAAAATGTCAGGTGAAGAATGATTCCCTGTCTATGAAGGCTTCGGTGTGGTTCCATGTTTGGAAAAATATTTGAGTGGATTTACTTAAGGCGCCAGTATAAACTAAGGAGAATTGAGCTGAATGATACTCGTAGATAGCAGAACATATTGTAGGGCATTGAACTCTCGAAAAGAACCAAAAGGCTTATGTCGTTCAACCAGTTAAGTGAAACTAGTACCTTTACTAGGGCAGGTTTATCATCGTATTGGTTCGCTTCTTTCAGATGATAATGCTAGATTTAAACTTTGGAATTCATTTTATTGCCGATTATCGTGATTATACGAATGAAAAATTGGAATCAGGAAATTGTGATAGGATTGCAAGACTTACTACATGAGTATAACCCCTACGTCCGAGGATTTAAATCGGACCTGCGTTCGATTCCAGTCAGTGAACGGGAAAATTATAAAGTTGTGATTACCGCTGACCGTAAGCAGGGTATTAAATAAAGGGATTGCTGCAGTGAGCCAATAACGTGGCGGTGGTGATGATGAATGAAGAATCTGGCACACGTGACATTGTGTTACAAGCTCTCAGCGATCAATTGTAACGCATCCGAGAAACTAATAGAGCTTATGACTCCTTACAGTATACATTAATGTTTTGTTTTGGCTGGTTTATGGTTACCATTTCTAACTGCGCAACATTAATCCCCAAACAGGCCAAACGAAAAATAAAAAAACTTCTTCTTTTGAATGTTACGCATACCGAATCATGGTTCGAAAAGGGCACCAAAATTATTTTCAACCAGTTTTCGGCTGTTATGTACGAGTACGCCAATATCGAGCGTTCGCTATATATTCGAACTAACCAAAGTAAATTCCACCTCGAAAACTATATCCGCCTGCAACACGCTTTCAAATAAGACGGTGTTTCTAAAAGCATAGGGCGCTGGTTGATATTGCAATCTTCATTCACTGTGAGGCAGCGCTATATCCACCAACGCCCTCAAGATGCTGTACGTGTGAAAATAGGGTCGTCCTGAATTGCAGAATGAAAACTTAAACTAATTTAGAATATTAATTATGATCAGCATTGATTGGCTGGTTAATGGACAGAAACTTGACGACTTCGCAACTGTATAACGACTTGACTGTCCTGCACACACACCGAAGGCAGCTAGTGCCACCAATGATGCAACTGTACCTTTACATTGATGTGGTTAGAAGAAAAGATTATGCCGAATCAAATGAGATTGTTTGCGCAGAGTTCCTAAATGTCCAAAGAGATCCTGATGTATTTGAAAATAGTTAAGTCACCTATGATTCCCGGCCCATGCGTAGCGATAAATCCTCTATCGCAGTATATGAAGAATGGGCAATGTTCCAATATTTTTCCCAAAGACTGACAGCAGTTACAGTCTCAGGTGACGATGGCTACCCATCCTACCGAAAGTGAGACTGATGGTGGATATACAGCAATGATTCATATGCGTGGCCAAAACGTGGAGGTGGATAAAAAATGAGTGATTCCTTTTTTGACGGTAAAAGGAACACGAAGGGGAGTGTTCAAACGGATATTACATGGTCTCGGGTGCTCGCTCATCCCGGGCTGTTTAAATAAAATATCTTGGGCCGCATTTAAACCATATATCCAAGTAACAGCGAGTGCTTCTACCTACACTTACTACTCCGTACATGATCTAATGCAAGCTACTAGTGTTGAATACCCTACTTACTACCCTACAACCATGAACAGCTTGTCACTTGATGGTTAACAACCAACACTAGGATGAAACCAAAACAGAGGCCTGTATTGCTCAAAGTTTTACCAGACTGTACCAATTGTTCGCGGTATTATTGGTGTTCTGTAGTTTATCGGATTCAAACCAACTGTGGGAGAAGTACCGCGAACAATTGACCGAATACCTTATACACGCGCTCAGAAGAAAGGACCACTTATGAAATCTACCGCAAAAGCACTGAAAACAGTTGTGTTTTACAAATGCAAGAAAACGTATTTCACTGTCGCAATATAGATTTCCGACAATACACGCCCACCAATATAGCAATTAGGGGTATGCAGCGGAGGGTAGTTATGATCTGGCGGCAATCGCAACTCTAGCAGTCGCTGAAAAACATTTCCCCATAAGTTTTTTTTTTTTTTTCATTTTATTCATTTCATCATTAGAGACAACACGGAATTGTTGAGGCAGTGAATTCCACAGACGAAAAGCGGACAAGGGACAAGGTTTAACGTTCGGGTAGGCCGCGTAAAAGATAATTGGTCGAACAGATATTGCGGGCATTGCTTATAAGTAATTCTATGTAAGAATTGATAATTCCTTACATCTAAAAACTAGACTCACGTAAAGAAATATTCACTGCATCAAAACGTGCCCGCCATTCTGAGAAACGATTCCCAAGCTCAAGAATTTTCGGCCATTCAGTTTTCGGTCGACGAAGGTACAATTACCGAAAAAACTACCCTCTACATTGCGTAAAAGTGTACCGACACTTATATGAATGTTTATCCAAATAAAAGGGAAGGAAAGGAAGGAAGTTTGACTACAAACTGGTTAAGGGTCCAATTAGCGAATTCCCGTCGCAAGTCATGACCTGGTGGCCTTAGTTCCTCCACCAGCTAGATCTTATATGATTACTGGTCGAGATGTTTTCGCAAAATTTTGAACAAACTGCAAGGCAGAGGCCAAATTGTCAAGGCCAAGTTGACACACACTTCCTCGCACAAAGACCACATTTTCCTGTGTACGCGCATAATGTTGTTGGATTGTTGGATTTGCTTCATGTAGAGTGTATGTGGTACGAAATTTATCCACATCATGGCGCATAGCGAGCTCAGTTAATCAATTATGGGGACCAAAAAAATCAAGTAATATTCCCCATGTTCCGCGAAAGAATTGTTTTGGCGTAGACTTGTTCATGATGAATAGTCAGTGTCAAAAATGGCAGCCAAATATCTCTACTAGGAGGTCTATCAGAAATAAGATACTCCATACATAACTTGTTTATTTACTTACGCACTCAGATAGAGCTACAATGAACGTGGACCTCAACCAATAAACCTCTCCAGTTAACACGGTCTTGGCTAGTTGAGATCTCCTTCCATTCTCCTTCCATTCTCCTTCCATTGAGATCTCCGACCCGCGTCGGTACTCTGGGTAGTAGACTCATCGGACTGGAGCGTAAGAATTCATTTTTTCCACCTTAGGCGACTGAAGCACTTTTTTGTAACAGTTTGCTGTTAAATCTCTTTCTCTAGAGCGTTTTAAAATAAACAGGTTCAAAAATCGCTTGAAGAATCTGTTTTTCAAAACAACCAAGGATAGAGCAAAACTCTAAGGATAAAAAAGTCTTTTATACGAGTAGAGTCTGTTTGGAAATCAAATTATTATATGTGTTACATTAGAATCAATTTGCGTTGAACCAATCATATTTTTTCTTGATCCAAAAGAATAAAAAATTTAAAACGTTGTTGAATTGAATTGTTTTATTGGTTTTCGAAATTTATTTTTTGTATTTGTGATCAGAGTCTGTTAAATGATTTTCGAGTAGGCGTTATACCTCAATTGCCTTCTTTTATCAAAGACACGTTTGAATTTCGATGATGCATCATTGTCATAGTTAATAGCAGAGTCAAGATAGACAAAATCTGTGATAACTGTTTTCTGTGACTTATTTCTGATAGTATATACTCTGTTTTAACCTCATTTATCGTCCATTGTCGTTCGGTAAAATCTGGCGAGTTTGATAGGGAGGCCAGAATTAGATATGGCTATGAAAAGTTCGTTTCCATAGATGCTGTATTGAATTCGACTTTTTTTTTCTACTGAAATTATCCACTACGTAAATATAAGGTCAATTTGGACTTTTCCAATCTAAAACCTCACTGGTAGCTGCCAATCAGACTCTTGTGTTAACAAATGGTTTCAGCTATTCACATAATGCGGCAACAAGGGGTAGGGTAAAATCCAATGTAAGTGGCCACCCTAATTTAAATTTGAGGTCTGTCTCTTTCTAAATCTATCAAACGTTTATGTATTCCTTTTTTCTTTATAATACCATACATGTAATGAAATTATCAGTTGAATAAAGATAGTCGTCACGTTATATCGAGTTCTGGTTTATGCATATATGTATATGTTGACTTACGTTGAAATTGAGATATATCCGCGAAGTGAATCTTGAGTCTAGAGGTGTGTCTTTCGTTTAATAATGGTTTCATAATTTCGTCCACAAAAAAAGTTATACCGGCTTGAAAAAACACTTATGTCATAACTAGATACAGAAGCTTTTAGCGAAACCACTTAAGTTGAAATGTTTTCTTAAGTACCAACAAAATTGCTATTTCGCTTAACAAAAGGACTTAGTTCCAGAAATTATTAAATTTCCCTACAAGTTTTTGATTTATTTTCTGTTACACAAAACAAAACTATGTCTACTTAAGATATTTTGTAGGAGTGTGTAGTTTTATTTTTCCTGGGACATAAATGAATATAAGTTAATTATCAAAGTTTGTGAAGTACCAACGAAATTATAACAGAATATCTTATGTCCTCTTCAGATTATTTTTGATAGAAGTACTTTGAAAGTAACTTATGTCGACATTAGAGTTCTTTTTTATGTGATCTTTAGTTCACAGTTATAAATTATGAGCACATGATAATGCGTTTTTTGCATCTTTTTTATGCAGTTCGGTTGTGTTATTTGAGCGTAGTGTACTTGATCCCTCTGAAAGGATAGTTGATTTACATATATTTATTAAAAATTTCCGTGTTTGTGAATATCTTATTACTACTCGTATTAAACTTAAAAACAAAGGTAATACAATCAAATTATCAAAAAAGTAGATATTGTACTTCAAACACTAACAATTCCCTTTGTAATAGAAATGAGTGTCAAGGAACTAAAAGGTTGTGAACATAATGCAGCCAAAGATTTACCGATATTAACGGATTTCGAAGCCACAGATGATTTTGAATTGGGATTTAATGGCAGTAATTCTATTGGTTATTCCAATTATGTGTTGTCTAGCATTGAAAATGAAAGTAGTGCATTATACTATTCTTTGAACACTAGAATTGCTGGAAGTCAGTTGGTAAAAAAATATATTGCTTTCAGAAAAAAGACCTAATTGATATGCCCCAATTGAAAAAAATATACAATAAATGTAAAGATAAAATCTCACATATTATCCTAGAAGACATTTTTGATGCGTACTGGAAAATTGGAAGTTACGAAAAACGACAAATTTTTATATCTGAGCTTATCGAAATACATGGTACTAAAACTTTAAAAAAAAAAGTACAACAACTCCAAGAAACAGTAAACGCCTATTGAAATATTTCATGGAGGCAGGTGGGCACAGGATTTTAACATGTCTGAAATGTTTTAAGCATATGTACATTTTGCGAGTCAGACCAATTTTTAAAGACTGTGGTGAAAAGAAAATTATTGGACGTAGAGTCTCCATTTGGCGAGAGGAGTGGAAAACATTCGGGTCTAAAAAAAATGTCTCATGAATCACGAGTTATTGTTCCTACGGGTCTCACTACACTAGGCGGAATACATCAAAAAAGGTGTTTATCTAGCGACGTTATATAAATTATATGTATAACGTAAAGTACACTAATATTATTTCCCTTTTCAATTTTTCTGAAATTTTCAAAACGCTTAATTTAAAATTTAAAAAGCCAAAGCTAGACACATGCCACAAATGTGACATTTTTAAAATGAAACTAAATGTTGTTGTTGAAGAAAACGATTGTCTATTAAAACAGAGTTCGATGAACATGTTAATGAGGCTGATTATGCATACGAGTATGAATCTAAAGCTTTGCGTGAACCCTTTGTTCGAACTTTTTGTTTCGATCTTCAACAGTGTTTAGCAACACCGTTTTAAGAACATCAAAGTCTTTTTGGAAAAGACCTCTTTGGAAATGCAATATAACAGTACATGATTGCAAAACTAATCAATCATTCTGCTATATGTGGCACGAGGGCAGAGCCAATCTTTCTTGTCTTTCTCATTTTCTTTTAAACTTACCACCGGATATAAATCATGTTATTTTCTACAGTGATAATTGTCCGGGTCAAAACAAAAATTCATTTGTTGCGACTATGATGGAAACGTTCTTGCAAATGGAAAGCCTTGTAGAAATAATTGATCAAAAATTTCTTATATCCGGGCATACGCATATAGAGTGTGATGTCGATCATGCCCTAATTGACAAAAAGAAAAGAAAGACAACAGCAAAAATTCATCACTAACGTGACTGGTTCCAATTTATTAGAACAGCTGGTATTAAGCAACAATTCGTTGTTAAAGAAATTACTCAACAAGACTTTTAATTTTTCACTGCTCTCAAAGCAAAAATATAATTGGAAGAAAGTAGATGTAAATGGGGACAAAATTATTTGGAAAAATATAAAGTGGCTACGGTATAATAGAGAATTTGGTACTGTCTTTTTTAAAACATCTTTAGATGAAAACGAAAGCTTAGAAGAGTTACGTAGCCGTGTCCAGGAAGCCGCTTTAAAAATTACGCGTTATGCGCGTCTTCTCAAAAGAGATATTTTCGAAGATGTCGAGCTTGTATCAGAGTCGGTGGGAGACAGTTTGAACATTTACTGTAATTTTCGGTTAAACAAAGATTAAATAATGTTTAACATCGTTTTTTTTTACTACAGCCTTATGAGCATGTGCAGTTAAAGATAAGAAAAGATCAACTTTTAAATTTTTGATATTTAGTTGAATTTGCTCCTTCTGAATATTAATAGTAATAACTACGTATTTGCATTAAATAAAAGACTGTATTATATCATTTTGAAATCTGTATTAAGCACGCTTTTTTTTTTTAATATTGGCCACTTAGGTTTCTATACATTTGTTTTACACCCGAACTGCTTAAACTCTACAAAAAATAAACATTTTGCAAATTTCATGCTAAAATTTAAATTTAAAATGTTTTTTTTTTTTTAAATGGAGCAAGACTTATAATATTTACTCCATATCAAATGAAATAGTCTATGAAGAATATTTTAACGTAAAAAAACCGATAGATTTCATTTCTTTAATGCCATAGTTAAAAAACGTAAGGTCATGTGAAAAAGTTGACTTTTTTTAAAAAAATTACATAATTTATGTACTAATTCTGATAGATCTTTTTTTGTATTTTATTTTGAGCGCCCGATAACCCGCCTATGAGGCGTTTCATGGACAGCCTGTATATATATATTCTTTTCGCTTCTGTCTCTCTATGCTAACAATAGGTTATGGTCCCGGAGACACGAGTTTAAATTTTATTATGCATAACTAAGAAATACATAACGTTTTCTCTATACGAGTAATTTTGAAAATTTTTTGTTCAACATAGTATGTTAAGCAGTAAAAATGCATATATTGTAGAATGTCGGGGTTGGCAATGTAAATCGATAAGCTCGATAGTGATAACATTCCTTCTTGGTCGGTCCAGATGAGGAGCCTGTGTATCACATCCGATTATTGGAACGTGGTGGAAACATCTCTGCCTGAAGGGCTTACAGCAGCGGAAAAGGATGCATGGAACAAGACGGACAGTAAGGCCTTGGCGATGATAATACTTTGTGTAAAACCATCCGAGCTAATACACAATAAAGATTGCAAAACTTCGAAGGCAGCGTGGTAAAAATTAAACGAAACACATAACGCAAATGGACCAGCTCGAAAGGTAAATTTATTTAAATAATTAGTGAAATTCCCTTTTGAATTGGGGCAAAAGTTCACTAGCCAAATAAACGAGTTTTGTTCTATTGTCGATATCCTGAACGAAACAGACGTTACGACTCCTGGCGATCTGCTAAGCATTTTGTTGTTGTGTAATCTTCCAGATGAAATCTAAAATTTTGTGGTTGCAATTGAAAGTCGCGAATAAACTGCCAACTATAAGTTAATTGAAGGTCAAAATTTTAGAGGAAGAACATCGTCGTGGTAACAGAGAATCGAACCAACGAGTATTTGCAGTAAAAAACAAAGAACTTAGAAACAGAAACATGCAAGGTGGTCATCGTGCGTGCGTGAGTGGTGGGACACGAGGCAAAAGATACATATGTATGTCAAATGCTATGGTTGCGGAAAGAGAAAATCTGATTGCAAAAACAGTAAAAATGAAAAACAGTATGCTGTAGTTCTCAGTGCATGTGCCGGAGTGAAGAATGACATAAACAATCAGTGGATATTGGATAGCGGTGCCTCTTCATATACTCGTATGTGTTGTGCGAAACAGTTGTTCTCGTCATTCGAGGCACACACACAAAAGGTTTTTCTCGCATCAGGTGATAGTGTGGAAGCGTATAGTATAGGTTAGGTAATGTGAATTTAAGAACAGATTATGCCGACATCACTTTATGTAATGTTTTGCGAGTATATGTACCAAATCTAAATTCTACTTTCTTATCTGTTAGCAAAATAATAAAAAATGAAAATAGCATACGGTTTACAAAATATAAGGCTTTTGTAAATAGTACAATAAAATCAGCATATTCTAATTGCTGAATTACACGATGGAATATATTTTACTAATTGTATGATCGGGGCCGGTAAAGTGTTGATTTTAAGCGTTGCTGAGGAAACTGCTCAAATGGTATAGCATAAACGTTTTGGACACCTCAGCATGGCCGATTAATGTACGCTGTCACGAAAATCAGTGGTAGGTATGAGCCAACTTCTTTTGCATGTAACATATGTAATATATGCACAAAGCCATTTAAAAATAACAATGCATCAGTTACTTCCAGTGTGCTTGAAGTAGTGACAATGGACGGGAGTATACCTGTGGTGAGTTTAATAAATATTTGAAGTATAAAAGAATTATACACCAAACGACAGTAAGTTACAAAACGGCGTGATCGAAAGAGCCAATGATGTGTGTTGGACGAATCGAAGCAGCCACAATTCTTATGGTCAGAGGCCATATCCACTGCCAAGTACATTCAAAATCGTTCCCCAACTAAACTGTTGAAGGAAAAAAACACCATATGAGTCTTGGTTCGGAAGAAAGCCGTCCGTGTACCATTTGAGAGCATTTGGATGTGATGCTATTGCGCTAACGAAGAAACCTGGTCGTTCGAAGTTGCAACCAAAAGGCGAAATGCTATCTTTTGTTGGTTATTCACAGCACGCGAAGGGCTACAGGCTGTACGATAAACAACGAAAGACAATAATTATATCCAGAAACGTTATATTTTTTGAAAATAGATTTAAAGGAATGGAATTAAATGCTAATAATGATGCGTCACGTAACGAAATACGCTTATTTTTTTTAGTCCTGATGAGCAAAACGAAGACGGATCCTCTAAATACTAAATACTAAAAATACTAACGATAGCGATTTGGTTCGTAAAGATAATGTATGCACATCGAATCAAATGTGACGTGTGACGACATCGAAGGGAAATCAGCCGTGAGAAATTTCGAAAGGAAAACAATCGAGGAAAATCGGAGAATTTTGAGATCAGGCACGCGAAGATGGCAAAGAAAAGTTTCTGATTCTGCGGCGGCTTGTGAATAAACCAAAGGGGAAACATGCCATCGGATGTAAATTGGTTTTTACAACGAAGCGGAAGGCAGATGGAACTGTTGAAAAATTAAAAGCGCGTTTAGTGGCTTAAAGATGTTTTCAAAAACACAACGTGGCTTATTCCGAAACATATGCACCAGTTGTACGGCACCCTACAAGGCACCCTGTAAGGCTTTGGCTGCACAAAACAAACTCTTGGTGAACCAGATCCTTGTATGGTCTTAGGCAAGCTGGTATGGACTGGAACGGGAAAATGAATGAGGTACTGTTGAGCATTGTATTTAACAAATACAAAACTGATAATTGTGTATAGGTACTGCGAAGAGAAAGCGAAATAATTATTATTGGAATATATATTAATGACATGATACTAGCATATTCTTCAAAAAGCAACTATGAACAGTATCGTAGAAAACTTGAATACTCGTAGATATGTAAAAGCTATTGACGGTGGACCAATCAAATTTTATCTTGGCATAGAGATTGAAAAAAGCGGAGTATGAGGCAAAATAACGATACAACAAAATCGATATGTGAAGAAATTATTAGCTATGGCATGGAAATTATTATGGGACATGGAAATGTGCAAACCTGCACTTACACCACGTGCTTGTGGAACAGTATTAGAAATGTGAAACCTCAATGAACGTTAAACATTGAAACGTTCATTGAAACCTCAATGAACCAATCAATGATGGGTGCACTTAACTACTTATCGAGACCTGACATAACTCACATCGTGTCAAAGCTATCGCAGTTTAGTTCTCATCTACATAAGGAACACTTTATGGCAGCGAAGCACTAGTACTTCGATATTTGAGGAACGATATAATTAACAGTTTAATTTGTTACACATCTGCTGATTGGGGTTCTGATGCAACTGACCGCAAATCCTACAGTGATCATGTCATTTACTTTGGTGGTGGTCCAGTGGCTTGGGAATCCAAGAGTCAAAACGTTACTGCACTCAGCACGATGAAGGCGGAGTATATTGCTATGTGTCAAGGTACAAAGGAAGTTGTGTTCCAGCGGAACTTGATTGCGAAATTGGATTTTGTGCAACATATAAATAAAGCAACAATCCATATGAGTATATTGTGACAAACAGAAGGCGAGTTTTCTTGCTAACAATAACATAACAAATAAAAGCAGTCAACATATTGATATTAAGTATCATTTTTAAAGGAAAATTGTACACAATGCACATTACATAATAAATGCAATCCTAATTCAAATTTGAGGTCTGTCTCTTTCTACACCTATCAGATCTTATACAAAATGTAAGAAGATTGAAAGTTTTCATTACTTAACTTCAAAACTCACAACTTAGCTTAGTGCTATGACGAACTGTGCTCGAGAGGCATTGATCGAGTGGAGGGAAATCTCAAGGGAGAGTTTAGTAAGATGATAGTCAAAAACAGGTTGAATTGAGTTGACTGGGGGTATCAATAATTCATTCGGTGAGGACTAATATCTAAGGAATATACAGATCTAAGATTACCTTTGTTATGTTATCAGTTGATGTATCATACTTAAAGTATATCACCAACTTCTTGTCGTATTATAATGGGTTATAGATCTCTCAGTTCCAGGCGAATCAGATATAGTGAAGCTGCAAGTCAGTAATGCATATGGATAAACCCCTTTCTATACAGCTTCAATATGCAATATATAGGCGATGCAATAGTGTGACACGTCAAGACTGATATATTCCAGAAGGCGCCGAACAGATGTTATTTAAAGGAATCTGGTAACATATAGTAAGTCGGTTGCTTAATTCGATAACTAATAAAACCTTCGCAAAGTTCTTCAGAATATTCCATTAAATGAGAAACCATAACCAAATAGTTAGCAACATTATTCATAACACAAACCCTGATGAAGATACAACAATTCACCCTCAAATTTGTTTTTAAAATTACTTCAACATTCTAATCCCATGCTTATCTAAATATGTCTACCAGCCAAACTTTCGGTAAGCCTTGGAAAAGTTATTCGCTTACATTCGGATATTTCAAAACACCCATTTCAAACTTATCTCAAGTAAAGTCCTTTCAACTTCAAATGCCATTAAGTTATCTTCATCCTGTTTCCTAGTCAGACCAAAGTTAAGTTATTTTGATAAATGAATTTACGAAGAACTGTCTATCGGCTTCCAGCATGTGTACTCGTAACTATGAATTTTAAATCCAATGTTCAGTTGCATTTGCATGCAAAGGCACATGATGGACTTTTGCAACTTCGCACAGGATAGCAAAACAAGGGATGCTACAATTCGGAACACTGTAATGTACATATGTTTTATTAAATTATTTAACTGGTTATCGTTTTCCAATGGCAGTAAGCTGTAGTTGACGTGTTGATTGTTATATGTAAGGTTGTGATAACCATATCTGTCTGCACCTGCATCTCTAAATGAAAGTTGAAACATTTGTGTACAGACGTTCTGAAAAATTTACCCGAAGTGAGAGAAGATTTGAAAATGGGTATGAGTACTCGTATATGTATCTGTTTGGGAAAACCTCTGAAACAAGATTTTTTAATTCAATGTCTGTTGCATGACGATTAAAATTGTATGAGGAATCGAATTACTCCCTTAAGATAATGTCTTATCAGATATTTTTTCAAGATTTATGGACTGAAATAATTTGTTATTCGACGATAGTTGTCTTTCTATTCTGTTCTATATATAAATCTTAGTTGCTGGTCAACTTACAATGTCTCTCCAGTTTAACTGTATCTAGATATACCAAAAGGCGGCTGCTGTAGTAGGCCATCTTGGAAAAAACATAATTTTTTTTTATAGTTAACAGATGTTTTATCGAACAGTAAACGATTTTTTTTAATAAAATACCAATTTTTCACTGACTAAAAAATCCTTACAAATTTGTCTTGTTTCGGGGCTTTCTTAATATGTCATTTGTTTTCCTTACGTGCGTGCGTATGTACGCAAACTAAAAGATTAAAACCAAAAAATAAAAATTGCTTCTAAAAAACGGTTTGTGGACGTCGGTGTGCGAATCGGAATTGATCATACATAACGTACATATCCTGAAACATAAAATTAACACTGAAATAGAGGAAGAAGGTGCAAAGTTTGAGCTCGTTGAAAAAAAATAAACTACAACTATTTGCACAGGGAAGTTGAGAAACTAACTGCCATGATTAGTGCGTATATAAGTCGATCCCAGGAATATTCGGACAAACACTTGAATAATGCATCTGCCAGTTCTAGTAGCTATCCATCCAAATCATCAGAAACATAACAAACGCAATTAATCCGCAAGGTGTGTTTGAAACCGTGGACAAACCTTTCACTGTTTCATTAATCCGGGAAGTGAATGTTCATTAATTACGAAATCTGTCGCACGGAAATCTCCTTGCACGAAAGTGAATTTGAGAGTGTTTGGCTGTGGCGAAATTGAGTGCGAAACGAAATGTTATACGTTGAATTTATAGTGATTTCCTGATAACGTTTTTATAGGCCAAGTTGTACTATTTAGGAAGTTTTGTATGTGCCATTATTGAAAGGAACAACTGTCACATTGACAGTATTAAAGGCTAAGTTAAGACAGACCACGAGAAAAGGAAACTCTGTCTGAGTTTGTTAAGTGCGAAACTACAAAAATGAAAATCATTCGAACCCGTGAACAGCCAAACAACAACAAGCGCTACCACGTACCATTCGGTAAACGGGAAGTCATCAGTCGGATTGTGGCCGATCTGGTAAAATATGATAGGTACTATGCGGAGCAGCGATTACGCTTTCGCTTTACCCATCGTCCTCGTGAAGAAGGCTGATGGAGAAGGCAGATTCTGTATCGACTACCGCGAACTGAACTCCAAAACTGTAAAGTAGCCGTTTGCGTCGTGGTACTTTACAACGTTAGATTAGATGTCAGGCTGCCATCAAATTTCAATCGACGTGCCATCAAAACAATAGACCGTATTCGTGACAAACGAAGGTAATTTTGGATTCAATTTTATGCTTTTTGGAGTAGTGAATGCTTCGTGCGTGTTTCAAGAAGCCATAAACAAGCTGGTGAGTAAGATGCCGAACGGGACAGCATCCGCTTATTTTGCCGACTTTATCATCACAAGTCAAGATGTTAAGGAAGGACTGAATCTTCCGCAAAAATTGTTTACACTTGCGGAGGGAAGACGGATTAACTTTGAAATTTAAGAAATGTGCTTTTCTTTGTGAAGAAATTGTCTATTTGGGGACGGCGTCAACGGGAATGGTGTGACTTCTGGTGCACGTAAGCCAGCCGCTATTAAGGAATTCTCTTCAAACTGTCTACGAAATGCGTAAATTTTTGGATCTCACCGGTTTCATCTTTACACTTTTTGCTATCAAGCAGCTACAACAAAACACTTGGATCATCTGGTTCCCTACAACCGAAGTCGCCGAACAAAATCGCGTTTACGAGATTCATCAACTTACGATCCTTCAGTAACGCCAGTTCTAACCGCAGTTTTAATTAAGTACTTTTTTCTGGACATCCCACCTGATTTATCAATCGAGGGATTAATTGTTAAAGTCGAAATAATAATTCGAACATCACGGACAAATGGATAGGTGGAGCGAGTTAACCAGTCCATTTTTAGTTTCATTCGCGCTACAACAGAAATATCGAACGATTGGGACGCCAATCCAACATAACATAAATTCACGGTGAAATAAGGCCATGAAATTTTGGCCGAATGACCTTATTTTTGTAGACCTGGTCGTAATTGAAAATGTTCCCCCTGCTATACAGGAGAGTCAATGAAGATCGAGTCGGAATTGCGGGGATCATATCAAGTAAAGAAAGTCATTAGATACGAGCGATTCTTAATCGATGACCTGGACAAGGTCACCCGGAAGCGACAAAAGTTCAGTTCCATTGTTAGACTTAACTTAACTGCGTAACTTGGCAGATAGATGGCAGTGAGCACGCGGAAGTGGTATTTTTGGTATTACCGAATTTAATATTACTTAACTTACTCATTTTAACGATGTCATAAATACTGTAAATTATTTGGAAGCTTTTTTTTTCTCTTTGGTATTTTTTTTATTCTAATGTCCTGATGGTCCAAGAACAGAGAGAATAGAGTTTGTGGCAATCTGTACGCCCAAAATGTAAATACATCGCACTAAATAACTACAAATTTGAACTGTTATGGTCTATATGCTTTAATAAATACTGACCCATCTTCAATTAGTACCTCAGACCATATACTGCAAGAATCATCCAGCTTAGAGAAAGAGTTCTGGATACATCTTGAAACCAAGCTTTGGTGGATTTGCGCTAAACTCTGTCTTACGAGTTGTTCTATCCCTTTCGATAGAATGATATTAGATACCCATCTGCGACGAAACTGCGATATTAAAATCGTTTTAACAACAAATATTAGCCCTTATCCGAATAATTCGATAGTCTTCTCAGACAATGTAGATTTTTCATTACATAAATATGTATATGTCCATATATCAGACTGTTAAGAATATGCCATTCTGCACTTAATTCTTTGATAAATCATTTTCGAATT
The DNA here is from genome assembly GCA_949129095.1 of Volucella bombylans. Classification (NCBI taxonomy): domain Eukaryota; kingdom Metazoa; phylum Arthropoda; class Insecta; order Diptera; family Syrphidae; genus Volucella; species Volucella bombylans. The sequence continues at coordinate 121,741,351 of OX422140.1, read as the reverse complement.
TTTAAATTGTCATAGTATAAAACAAACGCTTTAGATCGCCCTGAGTCCAAACTATTTTTTAAATTTACCAGGCCTACTCTCGGTGTTATCAATTCTTTGGTCAATGATGTCTACTTGCCATGTAGCCCATACACTCGTGCAACATTTTCGAAGGATGCAGTTTCTAGCAGTCATTAACGTCATTAGCGAAAAATCAACTGTTAGTGAGAATTTTTCTTTTTCTTTATGGCACGTGCCTTCATTAGGAAGCAAATGAAACCAAGTAGTTAAAAAAAGAGATACAAGTCTACATGACAATTACGCTTTTAATTTTTTTTTTCTGCAGAATCTTGAACCACTTAACCTTTGTTCACATGACGTTCTTCAGAAAGCATGATTCTGTACAACCCATGAGCACTTAGAAATTCCACATGGAGACCTGTGTTTGCTTCGGGTACATTGTTAAAAAAACCAAGGTTTGTCCGTTTTTCATAATTTTTTTATATTTTTTTTCCACGAGAAGCCTGAATATACTACTTTTTCCTTGACTTCTGAGTTCTGAGAAAAAACGTATTTTTACGAGCACATCGTAAAGTTTCCTCTCATCGAAGAATGATGACGACATATGCCCTGGTGGATGCCATGGAGTCATTATTTATGGATTATTGGTGGCGTCAATTTTATGCACGGAATGATTTGCATGATTGATTTTTTCTTGTTGTGGGAATGTTATACAACACTGCTTTTGTAAGGAAGCCCAACATGAAATAAACTTGGAATTTTCATTATTTGTAGGAAGACTGTGAATTATTATTTCACAGATACATTTTCTATGAGTATTTGTTACGGAAACCAAAGTAAGGAAAATCAATCAATTTTAAATGTTATTTTTCTCGTAGATGTATACATACTCATACATATTTTAGAAGATGCCCACAACTGTCAGATTTGAAAACATTGTCAGAAATCGCAGGGAACATGAAGAATTTTGCTTTTCGAAGTGGCATGGTGATTGATGATATCATACTAGAGAGGGACCAGTTCATTGCACCGTACTGATTGAAATTGAGGTAAGTGCACGTCAAAATGTCTAGTTAGTAGAATATTAGAATAGTGAAGAGAACTGTTAAAGAACTTACAAGGAATCAGCAAACTAAGATGTAAGAAGGGGCCAGACTTGACAATAAGATCACTGACAAACAAAGTCTAATGCACCTCCACCAAATAACATGGACTATGAAGGGTGATTGAGGTATGTATGGCGGAAAGTAGTCAAGGAAAATCAATTAAGGAATAGCTGGAGAGAGGTTAAGATACCTTTATATAAGGCACAAAACAAGAAAATTTCAGTTCCCATATATTTCTTTTAATTAAATCAATCAATTATTGGCAGAAACATAAGAAACCACTAGTGGTTGAGTGAACACATAACTTGCATTCACTTCATCAATATTTAACATATGTACGAGTATATCTGGCATCTAATCATAGACGAAGTATGCAGTGCCCAATGCACTCTTGCAGCAAGTGTCGTAGGTGCGAAGAACATTTAGGTACTTAGCAAAAGAAAGGTGTCCCATTAAGAAGTTAGACAGCTAGAAGACTGCGCTGTTCTTCTATAGACTACAGGAAGCTTTTATCTTGGCTTTATTTGTTCCATTCCGTAAAGTCATACGACTTAGTTACACACCCACAGGGAAACCAACTTTCGATGGAATTCCAAACAGAGGCATACATTTGGTTTTAGGTTTTGAATAGTTCTGAGTCTTTATAATAGCAACGTCATTGGCGGTTCCATTTCGCGCGATCCTATCGATTTTAACGTTCTCGAATTCTCCAGAATACAATGATTGTGGATAAAGATGCAAATGCTTCGCACTCTCTACCAGTTCTTCACAATATACATAGTTCATTACCATCAGGATTGCGCATATTTCCACTTGGAAGACAGATATAAGTTTTCCTAACGAATAGCGAAATCTAACGATATAACGTCCTCCAGAAAGATACTAGCGCCTTCAATTCTGCCAGATTCTGAAGCGCTCTCTCGCATGAACGTACACGTTGATTAGCATGTTGCATCACATACAGAGGATGCATTGGTAAGGCAGCTTTGGGCACATGGAACTCGTCCATTCTCTTCATGTTCATCAACACGAAGGAAGTTATAGGTCTAAAGCTCTCGGCGAGCGTTTCATTATAAAGGCAAATCTCACTGTTCACAAGAGTTTTGGAATCTATGAGAGGCTAGCAGTAAAGATTCTCTTCAGAGTTAGCAGCAGCTGTTTTATACCTTTTTGTAACATAATTGCGTATATGGCATCGGTGCCAAGCGACCTGAAGTCATCAAAGGAAGCAACAATATGTTTGACGGCTTCATCCGTCACCACAACCGATGAGGTATACCATCTACTTATCTACTTCGTGTTGTGTTGTTGAGCTCACTACCAACTTCGTTGGTAAACTGGATAGTAGACACCTTAGGAACCGCTGCAATCTGGATACCAGACACAAGATCATTCTCTCTGAAAAACCAAGGTACACAAAGAGATTTCGCGTGGGCCAAGACCGATGGACTCACGGTTGTAAGCATACATTTCAGCCCGAACGACAGTATCGACGATTTCCGCCAAAAACTGGATGACTTGGAGGACTTCTTAAATGAAACGACAGGCGAGTTCCTGGTCGCCGGCGATTTTAACGCCAGAGCTCAAGAGTGGGGAATGCCAACTACAGACTCTCGAGGAAGGCAAATACTTGAGATGGCTGCGAGACAAGGTCTAAACGTAGCAAATGTAGGTAACACCACGACTTTCAGGAGGCCAGGGCAAAGAGGCACCATACCGGATATAACCTTCGCTACGGAATCGACATCCGCAAGAATAAAAAGCTGGCGAGTAATCGAGGATTATATGGGCAGCGATCATCAATACATTGTTTTTGATTTAGGAGCTAACCAGCGAACTCCTATCTGGAACCGTTCACCAGCACCGAGATGGAACATCAACAGGCTAGACGAAGAGCTTTTCAAATTCATCATTGAAGAAGGAGAAAGTGCGGTGCTCCAAGTACAAGGATCCGCGGAAGTAAAAGCTGAAGCCACGATGCAACTGATATGGCTCGCATGTGATGCTTCAATGCCCAGGAAAAGCTGCAACAACAGAAGGAGAAATCCAGTGTACTGGTGTACAGACGAGATAGCTGAGCTCCGCAGGAGATGCCTACAACTTAGGTGCATAGTCACCAGGGAAGGAGAAGACTCGCTGAAAACATAGAGGAAGCTCGAGCAGAGTTCAGAACTAAAAGATCCGAGCTCAAGAGGGCCATCAATTCGAGCAATTCGAGTCTCCGCCGAGAGATAAACAGCGACCCCTGAGGGCTAGGCTACAAGCTCGTAATGCGGAAACTGGGAGCCCAATCGGCACCGAAGACAAGATGGAGTGCATTGTAAACACCCTCTTCCCAACTCATCCACTCAGGTCAGGCCACCCGACAACACACGAGCCCGACGACAGGAAACTCCAGGTTTCAGCGAAGAAGAGTTGGGATTAGCCGTGCAGACAATGAAAAACAGAAGAGCACCCGGCCCAGATGGAATTCCGGCAGAAGTAATAAAAGTGACTGCCAAGCATGCCCTAACCTGCTGCTCAACATGTGCAACAGTTGCCACGAAGAAGGAGTCTTCCCAAAGAACTGGAAAAAGCAACGATTGATACTGATCAGCAAAGGAAAAGGAGATCCAGACTCCCCATCAGCGTACAGGCTCTATGTATGCTGGACACAGCGGGAAAACTGATGGAAAAGCTGCTCAAATCACGACTCACAGATGCAGTACAAAGAGCGGGAGACTTGGCAGGAAGGCAGTACGGGTTCAGGAAAGGACGCTCCACGGTCGGAGCTATTGAGGAAGTGGTGAAGTCTGTTCAAACCGCCCAACAAGTAAGTTGCCGCTCTAAGAAGATCGTTTTGCTGGCAACCCTGGACGTAAGAAATGCACTCAACTCAGCCAGGTGGAGTGATATACTAAATGCGCTAGAAAATAGATTCAACATCCCTGCGTATCTATTACGAAGGAAGGAAATAACATCTGCAGCAGCACAGGGATCAATCCTGGGACCAGACCTTTGGAACATCTCCTATGATGATATGTCATACTGCGGATGGAGATGCCCGAAGACACCTTTCTCGTTGGGTACACAGACGACATCGCAGCAGTGATAACGGCAAAAGACACTGGAAACGCGCAAAGAAAGTTGAGAGATGAAAGTATGGGGTGGCCGTGATGTAGTGGTACTGGTACGGGTTTCCGCCCTGGCAACAGTAAAAGGGTATCTAACCCCTTAGCCGCGCGTAAATTATAACAAAAAAAAAAAAAAAAAAAAAAAAAAAAAAAAAAAAAAAAAAAAACCAAGTCATGCGACAAACAACCTTGTGGATGGATGAGTACGGTTTTAGTTTAGTAACAGAGAAAACTGATATAGTCCTTCTGACGAAGAAGAAAATCCCGACGGAAATAGACTTCCAAATTGGCTCTGAAGTCATTAAGAACAAGGACGCGGTGAGGTATTTGGGATTGAGGCTTGACACAAAACTAACTTGCTGGCAACAGATAAAGTACGTAGCGAAAAGAGCCTCTAGAGTTACAACATCACTCAGTAGATTAATGGCGAACATAGGTGGTCCAACGCCAAGTAAGCGCAGGTTATTAATGTCGACAACGCATGCCATTCTCCTATATGGAAGTGACATCTGGACAGACGCGCAGACGCGACGTGAAAAAACGTGGAGCTCTACGCGTGGCTATCTCTTACCGAATGGTGTCGGAGCCAGCCGTCCTTGTAGTCGCAGAAGTGACTCCCATCGATCTACTAGCGGCACAAAGGAAATACGAAAACGATACGGAAGTGGCAAGAGTGCTGGATCTCGGAAAGCAGAAGAAGGTGGACTGATAAGAAATATGGCTGAGTAGAAAAGCCGGAAATACGGGGAGTTGACCACTTCGTCAACCAGTTCCTCACCGGACACGGAAATTTGGAAATTTGAAAGCCTTTTTACATAGGATCGGCAAAATGGATAGCCCAGTCTGCCAGTACGGCGACTCTCCAGCAGACGAGGTACCATGGGTGGCCGTGGTGTAGTGGTAGTAGCAAACGCTTCTCACTCGGAGGGTCCAGGTTCGAATCCTGCCCATGGCAAGTCAGTTTTTCATTGTGTAATTGGAACTCAGACAGAAAAATTCTGCATGTGAAGGCATAACACTGACACGTAGATTTGGCTGTTGTAGAGTTTCAAGCACAGAAAAGAAAAATACTGTGATATACCTCGAATCACGCTGAGTGAAGAAAAACTCTCCGTCCTATTCGGACTCCCACCCCTGGAGAGCAAACATAGAAACCAAACACACCTGAGTTTCAAACCACTACAAAAACAATTTTCCTTTCTCCTCCTTCTATCTTTCCGCCCGCGCCCAGGCAACAGTAAAAGAGTATCTAACCCCTTAGGCACGCGTAAATTATAAAAAAAAAAAAAATCACACACTTTTTGCCTGCAGAAGATGGGAAGCCTAACGCACAGCACTGGAAAGCAACATTGGTGCCTTCAACCCAGAAAACATAGTGGATAAAATACTGAAGAGTGACCTAAACTGGGGAAGAATTTGCCAGTTTGTGGAAGATATTCTCAGAAGAAAGAAAAGAGGAGAAAAACAATACCGGGAAAGCACGTAAACCCGAAAGGGTGTAGGATCACAGCCCCTTGAATTAATGCGAAGAGCGGTCCCAGGGGGTTGTGTCAGAAGCCACAGGGTTGGGAGGAGTTATAGTTCGTATGACCCGAAAGCATGCGGAGAGAGCCGGACGCACGGGGACGGTCACCGCCAACAGACCTCCTCATGGTGCGTAAGGCATTTCTCCTCCCCTCAAAAGGAAACAAAAAACTACCAACTTCGTTGATAGGAGCTAGTTGTGAGCTAGTTCCGATTAGGTTACCTAGGAAGTGAAACTCAAGCATGAGACGAAGAATCTTTGCTTTCGACTCAGTATAGGTACCGTCAGATTTTCTGAATGGTTCCAGTCTGGTTGATCTTATCCTTTTGAGGAATTTGACCAGCCTACTGATTTCACCGACAGTTTCGACCTGTTTCCAAAAGTCTTTATAAGAAGTACTTTTCGAGATCCGAATAAGTTGTTTATATTGTTTTCTCTTCGATATGTAAAAATTCCAGTCTTCCTGCAAATAAGTCTTAAGTGACTTGTTTAGAAGTTTTCCAGTTTCTTTACGCCCGTTCCTTGGGGGATCGCAGATCTGCAGGATTGCTTTTTAGCTGGATATGCCATTTCAAAAGATTTGATGAGGGGACCATTCAGGTTCTGAAGGGAGCTGCTTCAGCTTTTGTTTTTTCCTGAGCTTAAGTCACTGTCGGACTTGTCGAGCTGTACTTGGATAACATTAAGTCGATTATTTGCTGTCTAACTCTCGTAAAAAAAGTTGGCTGACAGCCAACATTGTTGACAACCAGGTCAGACGATATTTTGAAATTCAGGAGATGATAGCCTCCCACGTTGCATTTGCAATTGCTTCACAAAGTATTCTGAGCACTGATAAGTCCCATCTTTCCTGTAATCAAAGTGTTCAAAGATTTCATCGTGGTGGTGGTAATAAACGAATCATAGGGAAAATAAACAGACGCAATGACTACTTTGTGCCATTCTCCGTCCGTTTCGTAGCTTTTGCCTTCAGCAACTAAATCTTGGTTGCAAAACTGCACAAGTTTAGGTGGCGAAAACCGAGAGTTCGGCATATAAAAATAAGTTCTCGGTGTTTCCGATCGCTCTTCATATAATGGTGTAAAACCCTTAAAGATCCGAAACCGCAGATGCATTTATTGTAAGTCCATGGTTCAAGTGTGGATATTATGTGAAGCTTAAAAACCAACCATATACTAAATTTTATGTATAATTACCTAGTAAATATCGAATCCAGTTTATAAGTATATGTTAGAACATCAAGAAGCTCATCTGAAAAGAAACAAAAGAACAAGTACGTAGACATTAGTAACTAGTACTTGCAATTTGTTGAGAGTAGGACACTGTGTATTTATAGTGACAGTTTCCCAGGAATGTACTCTTAAGTGATGTTTTCTTACAAACTCATATATGGAGGGTATATATACTCGTAAAATGGTCTAAAATAAAGTTTAAATGTTTGATTCAGCCACGAAGTGCTAATTCTGATATTCGTTTGTACGAGTATTTACTTAAGCCCTTACCGACGTGTCGTTGCTGGCGGTTAAACCCCATCCGATTTCGTCGCTTACGTCTGACAAAGTACTGTGTAGAACGTCTCTGGTAAAGATTAAAAATAGTAGCGTCAACAGTATACACCCTTTCATGAGGCAACCTACCCCAATGCAGTTCATGGTATACATACACTTCCCTAGATAAAAACCTATTGAAAACTTTTCAAAGGATGGTTAAAGGGAATCCTTCACTTATTCAGAAATGCCGTTGATATTCTACCATCTATTGCATAATATGGTGAAATGCTTGGATATTTATACAGTATTAGGATTCGAGTTCGTTTCTGTTTTTTAGATAGTAACTTTGAGTTGTTTTCTCTTTTCGATTGGTTCCGAATTTGTCTGAGAACAGCCATGTGCTGCGCTTTCTGTTGGTTCTACTGACGATCCAGCCAATAGCGAATAAACGTGATTTAGGTGCTAACACTATCAGCAGGAACAAGCGCCTTATCATAGGGACTATTAAGTGACCTACGGTACTATAAAATAAATAATAAAGAAGTAATATTTTGCTCTTAGAACCTTTCGGTTCTCTTGAGTACCGTGTAAAGCATTAGCATTTTTACACAAAATGACTTGTTTTGTTGACTGTTATCTTTCGGTAAACGTATGAGAAATTTAAGTAGGTAATGGAAAAATTTTGTGTGGTTTTGGTAGAATTAGGATATTTATTATAGGGAAATCAATATAAATTGAGTATATTCTCAAAGATTTATTTATTTACAATGGAAAACCATTAAAATTTAACAGTAGGTGACTAATTGAACCAGAATCGATTAATATAGCTTTTGGACTTAGAAGTTCCGTGAGGCTGCAAGACAACCTATTTCAAGGTTTTATCTTTGATTCTGTTCGCATTTGTTCTTCATAAATTGCAATTTTAAATAAAACCTGCAGCGATTTTTAAGATAATATTCCAGGATTTTCCGGATGACAATGAACAACAGACAGACGGGGAAGACGAATATGATGGAGATGATGAAGACATTTTGGCAAATACTATAGGTTGTAGGTGTGGTGAAGATCTAGGGCTGATAAATGTAAATGATGAAGAAGCTGCCCCCAAGCAAGGAAGTACACAGGCAATTGAAACTCTGATTGAGCCTTTGTGTCCAAACGCATTGGAATCGGTTGATATCAGTGAGCCCGTCGATCAGAAATGCAGAAAGCGCGATATTACTGTCGATTTGGACAATATCGTATATCAAAGTAACCTATATGCTGTTCAGAGAGGCAAGGCCTTGAACATGAAAAAAGAGGAATTGATAACGTTCATAAGTACAAATATGTTGATGTGTTACCAGAAATAGCATCCGCTATGAATAGAGCTAGATTTGATGCAATATTAAGTAATCTACATGTAAATGACAATTCAAAAATGCCCAAAAACAATTTGAACAAACTATACAAGATTCCTACGAGTATGATAGACAGGATAAACGAAGCGTTTGCTTTTTATAATGAGAGTTCACTGGAGTTTTCTGTTGACGAGTCAATGATACTTTTTAAAGACAGGAGCACTCTAAAGCAGTACAATCCTCTAAATCCAATCAAAAGGGGCTACAAACTCCGGAGTTTATCCGACCAAAGAGGCTATGTTATGAAATTTGAGATTTATCAAGGAAAATATGAGGCAACTAAATCAAAATTCCAAAACTATAGCCTGGGTGAACGAGTAGTTCTTAGTCTCACAGAAAGTGAGTGGCTCAAGTATAGAAAAGTTGTCTTCGATGCTTCTACTTTACTTCTTTACCACTGCTGGAAAAGAGAGAAAACTCGCTTATGGGATAATTCGAGCAAATAGGAAGGGATTATCGAGTAATATGATAAGTGACAAGTCTCTTTCTTGTGGACAAGTCGTCGTTTGAAAGTGGAAGGATAATAAGATCGTTCAATTCGCCAGCAACTTTCATGACAATGAAGTTACAAATGTTCGCCGAACTCAAAAAAGTGGATCAAAGTTAGAAATACCTGCACCAAAAATTGTCAAAGATTATAATGCTTTTATGGGTGGAGTGGATCATTCTAATCATCTGCGTGCTATATATGGTTTGGATAGGAGATCAAAAAAAATTTAAGGGATCGAATTTAAAGGATCAGTGGCAATAGGAATGATGTCTTACAAGATATGTCCCACTACTAAACGGCAATCTGTTTAAAGCGCTCAAGCTTGTCCACAAAAAGTAGGAAGTCGAATTTCTCCGTTTCGAAAGATGTCCATCTTTCAAATCATGGTGCACATTGCATCAAATTTATTGGTAAGCGTGGACGTTGTGAGGTGTGCAGCAAAGCGGGTATCCAGTCGCGTCTCTTTTCTATTTGCATACTTTGCAAAGTGCATCTTCGCTCGAACAATACAAAAAAACTGTTTTGCAGAATATCACTGTGTGGACTTGAAGGATTAAAAGTTTAACAACAAATCTGTTTGTCAAAATATCCATTTCGTTCCATTAATAGCAGAAATTTTTTGAAGTGAATAAGGACCAACAAATTCTTAGAATATGATAGCTCGGAAAACTAGGGGTTAACTGAGGTTAGGTAGGAACAACAAATTACCTATCGCTGATGATTTTGAAATCCTAAATATGGAAATTTTCAAATGTCGAAGGTTTGAGCATCAGTTGAGTTTATGAGTCAAATCAGCCATTTTTAGTTGAATTAAATAGAGGGACGATTTTAGATACTAGAGATATCGGCAGCAGAATCGGAAGAAAAAATGCTATGTTTGGTATCCTTTTATAAATATAACGTATAACACGAGTATGCTGCGTTCCTGAAAGTCAAACTATGTGTAGCGCAGGCATTGTTTGGCCTTACACTAATAGAAAGTAGTGCCAAAGTAGTAGACGAGTATTTTATATCAGAAATTAAAAATCGTCTATGGGCAAACCAAAGTTTTTAAGGGACACCGAGATTTGTTTTAGCGTGAATATTAAATTCAAAGCCATAAGGTAATAATAATAAGCTAGAAAATGGTTTTGAAGGTTATTTCTCATCCACCGAGGCAGGAAAATTGTCTGAACGAGTTTCACTCGCTAGTAATTTGTTAGAGTTTTCACAACATTGGACATTAGTTCAACCATTGTTTCGAAAGACTGTATCGATGCCTGGACTATGCTAAATATTAACAACTACCAACCTTTTCCACCATAGGAAAAAAATATTAAGTATACGCCCGGTATGATTTAAGAAAAACTTGATTCAATTATATATTTTGTGTGGACTAAAAAAAAAAATTTCCATTGGGTGTCACGAAAATAGACAGCTTGACAGCTAACAGCACAGGGTTATTAAAAATGAAGCGCAACAGTTGGTTGTTAAGCAACAATTTAAAAATAATAAAGCTACAGTTCGCAATTTTCGTGTAAAATATGGTTGGAATAGTCATTTGACTGCACCAACTGTGAAAAGACTAATTCAAAAATTCAGGGAGACTAGATCCATTAGTGATGTTAGACACTCTGTCCATCCTTCAACAAGTCATTCAATACAAACCATCGAATGACTGAGAGTGTTGCTAAGAATCCAGGAACATCAATTCGGCACCATGGTTATTAATTGGATATTTCGAGAAGCTATCCACATTCTCACGAAAAATTTGCTTCTTCATACAAAGTGCAGCAAAACTCTTGAAACCCCAACATGTGTTGCCTTTGTTGTATGAATTATGTTTATAATTGTTTCCAATAGATCTGTTTCTTTGTGAGTAATAAATGTTTATTTGTACTTTCATAGTACATGCAAAAACGTAAAAAGAATATTTCATCCAGAACGAAAAAATAAATAAAAATGTTCTGCTGCATACACGTGGTTGAGCAAAAGTAATGTGATAATGTGAATGTGCTATAATTTTTGCAAATGGCGTCCAGTGTCTTTGTGCTTTGACATTTATGTTGTAGGCAGATAAGAGATTGGTTTTGTTAACAAATTTTTTTCTTAGCTTTAAGTGTTCAAAATAAATAGTTCTAAGCAAATGTAAATGAAGTCGAAAGACATAGTTATAAGAATTTAGAGTAGCTTAGAGTGTCTGTGTGGGGTCAGTAAGTTAGTGTAAGATTATTAAGTAATTGTAATCTAGCATTTAAGCATTTTTTGTTAGAATGTAAGAGTTAGTGTTAAGAAAATAAAATGCATATAAAACTAAAACTAACAGATAAGAGATTAATTTACAATAAGCAATGTAGCAATCCACATCTGAAGAACGTGGAATTATTGTTGTTGCTTATTTGACCGATTTTTGGTCTGTTGTTTTAATGCAGTAAGAATCTCGTCGTTTTCTTCCTCGTCCTGCACCATGTGCGCGAATAATTAAGCGTCAGACTGAGCGTCTCGTGCAAGTTGGCCCCACTATAGATGTCGCAAGAAGTGATCGGCCCGTATTGCTCGTTCGACCGAAAAATACACTGCCGAGGACGTCCGAGAGACTCCACAAACATCTACGATGCAAATAATTTTAATTCAGCGGACATTCATTGCGTCGTTTTTAGTGAAAGACCTGAAGGTGTTCCCTTATAAAGTGCAAATCGTTCACCAATCGCTGCCTGCTGACCGTCAAGTGGGGTTAACTTACTCCCATGACCTGTTAAACCTGATGCAAGAAGATGATGATTTCGTATCCAAAATCGTAATGATTCGTCGCTCATTTCCACTTAAATTAAAAATTTCCACTTAAATTTAAATAAACAAAATTTGCATTTCTGAGGCCCGGAGAATCTATCATACATGAAATGGACGAAGATCCATTACATCTGCTCAAAGTGACTATTTGGTGCAACATTTGCAGTGAAAATGTGATCGGCCCTTATTTTTTTTTGAGGACACCAACGCGATGCCTATATACCGCTACAGACAGATGTTAAACGGTTTTTTTTCGCCGCAAATTGCTGAATGGGGTATCGAGCATTATTGGTTCCAGTTGGATGGAGCAACTTCTCACATAGCTCGGGTAACGATGGAGATTTTGAACCATCAATTTCCATCATTTTCTGTTTTGGCGACTTGAACTGTCCGGCCAGATCGCCAGATCGCCAGATCTGATTTCTTCAATTAGGGCTTTTTGAAATTTCGCTTTCACCACGACAAACCGCAAACCCTGCAAGTCATGAAAGCCAGCATTTAAGAATAGATCACCAATTGGGAGTCAGATGTTTTGCGAGCAACAATTCAAAATTCCGTAAAATGAGCACAAATGTGTATCAGCTCAGGAGGTGGTCATTGACCAATATAATTTTTTCAACTTAATGTTGTCAATTTTACGTCTTCAGATAAACTTTTTGTGAGGCCAATTTTTTTCATCTGTAGCAAACTGACAGCCAATTCATATTATGACATTTTTTTGCCCCACCTTCTGACATGAGCACAGCAAAAGTGTTGGTACCCTTTGTATAATATTTGAATTCAGTTGGATCTCCATCTTTGTTTTGGCAACTATTGTACGACAATGTTCAACAATGGCTCTGGCAATTTAACTTCGTTTTTTCTTTTTTTAAGCTTCTGGTTGCTGATAATGTGTTTATTTTTTTGTGCAAAAAATAAAAGTAGGAATTTGATAAATATTTGACCGAGTTGTCAAGACAATTTTTTCATAGCACCCTTAAAGAAAAATGTATTTATTAAAGTCTTATGCCTAGTTTCACAGTGACAGTTTAAACGGACGTTTACCTGAACCTAAATGAAAGTTTAAATTTTTAGTTAGACTCTTTCGGTTTCACTGTGCAAAATAAACCTCCAGTTAGCTAAACGCAGTTGTGGAATCCATGTTTTAAAACAAATGGTAGCACTATTGTTTCCAAATGTCAAATTTTTTATTGATTGTAATTGTTATTGAATAAATTGGATAGTTTCTTTTGTTTTCTTGTCGCTAGTTATCAAATAGAAAAATTTTAAATGGAAAAAACCCCGGAGAAAATTATTATGGAAAAAAGGAGCTCTAATTTTTCGACCGCAGACGTTGATTTATTAATAGAAAAAAAAATCAACAATAGAAAATAAAAAGGCGGACCGAGTGCAGTGGAGAGAAAAAGTAGCGGCGTGGGAGTCAATTGAAAAGGATTTAAATTCAGGAAGTGGCTCTCATTATCGTAGCTACGATGTTTTGCACACAAAGTACGACAATTTAAAAAAAAAGCCAAACAAAATGTTGCTTGCGAAAAGCGAAAACTTTACGCAACTGGAGGCGGTCCGCAAGAAATTAAGGCGGATATGATCGACAAGACCGTTTTACAAATACTGGGTGATCACGTGTAAGGATTACCATCCGTTTATGACAGCGACGGATTAAACCGGAATGGTATGTACACATGATACACTGAAGTTTTATTTAAACATTACTTATTATGCTTATTCGATTTTAGCGGAAGATAGTGTTGCCGCCAAAGAATTCAAGGACTCTTATTTTGTGTCGGAGAACAAAGAAAACCACGGCTAAAGCACAAGCGCAGGTTTGACGACGCTGACAAATATTAAAAATATATATTGCCAAAAAAAATCGGCATTTCTAAGTGCTCGGAAGAGGAATTTTACTTGCGACAAATGGCAGGAACTTGCCGAAGAAAAATGTAAGCTGGTGAGATTACAGCAAAAACAGTCCGAAGAACGGCATATTCTTCAGATGGTGCAGATGAAAGAAGAGCATGAGAAGAAAATGCTTATACTTGACGCGGAGTTGACTAAAATTACAATTAATTGCCTAACGTGCTCGCCACTCTTTTGGTGTATTTTATTCCCCCATATTTCTTTTTTCAGAAATAAAGTGCAATGAATGCAAAAGTTTAGTTTTTTAAAAATAGTTTTTTTATTTATCTTTTCATGCGAAATCTATAAAAAAAAATTCAACATCGTCCCAATAGTTCAAGTGATCTATCCTCCATCGAATTCTTTTTTCTCTTCTTACATTCACAATTATTGAAAAAATTCACTTTGCGAATTTGAAAACATTACAAAAAGCCGAATGTTAATCTTTTAATAAATAAATAAATTTCGTTGCACGCGCATTTGTTTAACAGCATATGAAATGACAATTAACAAAAAAAAAAAAAAAAAAAAAAAAAAAAATGGTCGTGTCTCAGTGTTCTACATGTCAAACGAAAGTTTAAATGGCAGAGTGCAGTCGTTTAACTTAAAAGACGAGTAAACTACACTTTTGGTTTAAACGAGCACTGTGAAACCAAACAATTCTTGAACGGAACATTAAACGACGATGAAAGTTTAAACTGTAACTGTGAAACTGGGCATTAGTTTATTCCTTAATTTTGCAAAAATAAGACTTACCTAATACCTTGTTGAGCATCCTTTAAGCATTTTAACTTCTTTAAGTCGGTTTGGCATAGAATGCGTCAACTTTTCAAGATATTCACTTGATATTTCTTCCCATTCCGCTAATTAGGATTTTAACTGAGGATTTGTTGTAATGATCCCAAAGTTGTACTACGGGGTTAAGATCTTGGCTGTGTGGTCTTGTTACTAGGAAGTGAGGGATTTTATGTATCAACATTATGTTTCTTCAGAAATTGTGTTACGCAATTTGTGTTAATCGATGTCCTGTTGGAAGTAAAAATCTTTAGCGATACCCATTTTATATGCACTTGGAAGAAAATTTTCCTGCAAAATTTTTGATTGCACGTCATTTGTCATGATTAATGAATTGTCAGAATTTAATTAATTATTTATTATCCAAAATTAGAATTAAAGTTTCATTTGTTTGTATCCATTTCGTTTTTGTAGTCATCAGCGAGCTCTTCTCTTTATTATTTATTTACTTCGCTGATGAAAGGTTTCCTCCTAGCAGTGCAGGATTTATACCCAGTTCATTGTATGCATCTTTGTACTGGGTCAGTGGAAATAGTTACATTTAAATATTTTTTCACAAAGCAGCTATCTTTAGGGCAATTTGAAAAGAACTGTTGCTAATAATTCCTCCTATCATTCGTTCATTTCTGGATAGGCGATGGCGCCCAAATCCTGATTCGGTCCCCTGCTGTATATCTGTTTATAACTGTTTAATAGTAGGTATAGTTCTTCGAATTATTCCAGCAATTAGTGAATATGATTTTGCAACTTCATGACACTTTACGACAATTTTTCTTACTTCTAATTTCAAATCCAGTATCTGCAATAAAGGGATTGCCTGATTTTTTTTTAATGAATTAAATTTTTTTGCATTGAATTAGCTGATAAAAGTTCAAAATCGTAGATTTTGAGAAAAATGTTCTATCGGTTTTCCTAGAAAAGAGGATTTAAGCCTTGGTACATATCTGCAACACTATTCATTAACGACATACGTGTACTATGTGTAAGTAAAAGTGTAGGAAATAAAAACACAGTTGACTTTCGCAATTCAATTCACAATAGAAAGTTGATTTTAATATATTATTTAACAAAAAACAAAACAATAAACAGAAGACTAGCCTTTATTAAAATATGAATTAAAGTAAAATCAGCATTTAAGTTCAGGTACAGTCTGGAAATTTACATCGTAATCGCTTTTCCATATATACAGGCCAGTGGGATATTTCATCCTTTCTTACATCACTGGATGGTGCGTGGGATTGTGGATACCTTCTTTTTCGATTTTCAAGTAAAACTGATGCCGACTTTGTTGGTCATCCTCTGGTCTTTTGGATAGCTACGCCAGATCTACACAGGGACTCTGCAAGGTTTATACGAAAATCGCACAGACTTGATGGAGGTTCATTGTGAAGTTAGCAGACTCGTTTGTACAAAATCCACGAATTTACAACTGTAATGTCGACTAAATGGTAAAATATTCCTATGTACCACTTTTCAGATATGAGATTTATTCGGTAGCGACCAATCAAACCACCCATGTGCTTACTATATTGCTCCACTATTTTCGGACAGTCTATTTCCACTTGCTATGACTTTGGTTTATCAAACCGCTTATTTATCAAACCGTCGTCATTGATTTCATTGGGCGGGAGCCAACAAAAGTTGACAGCAAATTAGCAGGCTTAAGTATTGTCTTTCCAACAAAGTGTACACACATCAATGCTTTCAATTTGTGTGAAAAATTCGAACAACTTTCCACGTGGTACTTTCTTCAGATCATTTTCAATGGGTAATTTATTATTGGCAAGCCTGTTTCAGTGAACAGTTCTCACCAAGTATATTCCTTTTTTGCTGGTTCGAGAACTAGTGGAAGTGTTGTATAAAAGTTGTTGAAGTACAATTTGTGATCAACATTATCTTCCACAGATCTGGTCAATCTCATAACCACATTAGCACAAGTTCCCAGGTACGGCTCGGTTGACAACATTTTATCTGCTTCTTCTTTTCCCGTGTAGATCTCAAAATTGTAGGAAAATCCTGGAATCCCACTCAACACAAACAACTTAAATACCCATTTATGCGGCATGGCAGGCATATATTGCTTCTTATAGCTACGTGCCTCTGTGGAACATATTTGTTCATTTAACGACAAGCATTCCTAGTGCGGAATTGATGAAAATTTTTGTGTAAGGTGGTTTAAGAGTGGCCTTATCTTATGAAGCCTGTCGTGATTTGGGTGATGACGTGTATGTTTCTATTTGGGCTAAAATGCAGGGATCTAGGAATCTTTTCAAACTCGTGAATTGATATCGCGTTCATGATAATTTCATTTCCGATAGCTGGATTCCAATAGCGCCGAACATTTGACACTGTCGGCAGTTCAAATTCGAACCCTCTTAATATACGAAGTTAAAATGGGACATAATGCGTCATTGGCAATGAAAAACATTAATGACGCATTTAAGGATGTAGCGGTAAACGAACGCACTATACGATGTTGATTTTGAAAGTTCCGTTCGGTTGATTTCAGCCTCGAAAATGAACCTCGTTGAAAGCAGGAAAAATTAGTTGACGACCATGTTTTAAGAGCAACGTTGGATGCAGACCCAACAAAATCGGTGCGGGAGATTACACAAGGCATGGGAGTATCCTCAATGACAATAAGTCGAAACCTTTCGCTCATAGGTAGTGTAAACAGAAAATTGACTTTTAAATGTTTACTATAAAATCGGACATTTCATGTGGTACAACCTAATACATAAAAACTAGTAAATGCTTTTCATATATAGATAATTTTTAAATAAATACTTGACTTTCATATGAGAACAATTTAAGAAAATACTGGAAAACAAGCATTTACTAGGAGACATAGTACTCTTACTTCCAAAAAAGTTTACAAGAAGCGAAGGGTTATACATATGTATATGTAGAATTTTTTTGTGGGTATGTATTTTCATAACACAAGAAAAAATAATAATCTATTTAACATATTATATCTAGGTTACGTATCTGGTAGCGGCGCATGTTCGTTACCCGTATTCTTGAAGCTTAGAGTCAAACGGGTAAAGGAACATGCGCGCGTCACATGAAAGTCATTACTACCAATGTATCTGTTCCCATGAATAAATTCTTGCGGGTCATATTTGATGCAATTCCTGCAGGTACAATATGCTCGCGGGAATCATACAAATGCGATAGTTAAATTTGTAAGAGAGTAAGTAATTTTTAGATTGAAGAAAAATTGTTAGTTTAGTTGATAATTGTCTGCCGTAGAGAAAAGAAATAAAATTTATTTTTTAAAAAGCATTTCGGTGTTTCCCAAATTATACAATAAGTTATATGTATAAAAATATGCTGTTCGTTTGAGCTGAATCCTACACAATATGTTTTTTTATGAAGTGGGAAGTGCATCTCAAAATTATTACAGTTAACAATGAAATAACATTTCTCATGGAAAAATCAATATATTCACGCGCAATCACATAGTTAGTTTACAATTGTATAATTTTTGTAAAAAAATATACATTAAAAATCAATATTACGTTGTCTATCAAAAATGCATTCATTCATTAATTGAAGAAAATTCCAACATGAAAATATTGTAAGGCGTAAACATAACCAGAATTAGATTTCCAATTCCACATTAATACACAATCACATTTAGAGTGTTTTACTTTTAAAATTGACTGATTGATTAACTGAGGGTAGTTGAAAATAAATAAATAAACAATTTTCATTTCATATTCATTCAATGATAATATTAAATATAAATGAAAATAAAATCCTGTTTCAAAAAAAAAGAAGTTATTTCAATAAAAACCAACAATTATTTTTTCATGGCTTTATACACTAAGGTTAATTCATTTTCATTTAAAACGTTTGTGGTGAAACTATCATATTAATAGAATATGTATTACATTCTTCGTTGTTGTTTTTTTCCTTTTTTTTAAATCCTCCTGCTGCATCCGTATTAATTCTCTTTGCTCGAACAACACCAAACATAAAAGTTTTGCATTAGTCAGGTTTTTTGTCTACTCAGACTCATTGAACTTTATTCATCTCCGTTATCGCACTAACTCCTCCATTTCATCTGCAGCACGGAGTATATAAACTTCAATTTCACTTAGCTTTCGAATGGGATTATCTGCTTCCACATATAAATCATCTTAACCTAAACAATGTTAGTAAAAATGTAGTAATTAGCTTTATAAAACAGGAATATAAGAGATAGATGGGTTTTTATCAGCATCCAACAGCTCACTTTTCATTCTTTGGGCTTTATGGGCTTATTTCTAAAATATACTAAAATGTAACTGGATAGCATGGGACTTTTGCTTCTTAATGGACGGTTGTTGCGACTGGTTCATAAGTACGGTATGCTCTTTTAAAATTCACACAAAAGCTGGTTGCATTTGATTTGGGGGGAGAAGCTTAGCTTGTCATTACTTTTGCGTATCTTTTACCAAATAAATAGCCCAGCAACATTGTTTACAAAATAAAAATTAAAGAAACAATAAATGTTGCAATTTTGAATGAACTGGTGGTATTTACTTGAATGAATCCTAGAAGTATTAGCTAGCAAGTCAAAACTTATTTTTATACATACCACAACTAAAATGTTAACTTTTACTACTATTGCAGTAGCTCTCTTATATGAATACGGGCTACTGTTTGGTGTCCATTTTAGGATGGATCATAATCATGCCCAATATCGCGACTTGATTTCAGTTCAGTTTTTTGTGCCTAGCAAGATATGGATGTGGATGCCATGTGGTTTCAGCAAGATTGTGGCACATGCTATACAGCCCAAGAAACAATTCAATTACTGCTTGAATCATTTCCTGGTCGTGTAATTTCCCGTTTTGCTGATCAGAATTGGCCGCCCAAAACATGCGATTTTTCGTGGGGGTTATTTGAAGTCGAAATTGAAAATTTTGACAAAAGAGTGCGAGCAAAATGAGTAAAGAGTAAAACGCGGAGGCTATTTACCCGATATTCCATAAATAATCCTATATCGTATACTTTATGAATCAATAAAAAATTTCCAATTTCTAATTAAAAACTTGTGTTATCTGTCAGAATTATATATTTCTTGCGTGTATTTTGGGATACCTCTTATGAATTTTAATTTACTCGTATACTCGCAGTCTCATCCTCATTATTCAAACAACAAAAATAATAAATTGCGGATTTTCTGAATATATATTTTTAAAACTATTTCGTATTTTGTCTTCCTTTACCAGAGACTAAGAGAAAGGTGCTAAGTAATAAATGAGCAAAGGGGAAAAGAAGAAATATGCTCATCACACACAACATTAATTATTTATTGAAAGTACGGCGGTGAAACCACAGGTGTTGTTTTATTAATGATTTATTAACCAAACAAGGTTACATGATATTTTGTACAATAACCTGCACTCAAGGTCACTAAGCCCATACAACTACAACGTCATCGGTAAAATTAACACACAGAAATAAGTAATCCTTTTCTTTACTTCTCTGTTTATAATTCAAAACTTCATATAGTGTGTATAAGTCCCTTAACATAATCATTTGCTGCTTTTAAAAAATGTATATAAGAGTTATGGAATGTAAGCTTACGGAAAAAGGATACCCTTTCACAACACGCCAACTCTCGTGTGCGTAATACATATTTATGCCAAGATGTAGGGATTTACTTTATAGTAAATCCCTTGTGGAACTAAAATTTTTACTGCTTTACCTTAAAATCATACTAAATTGACCGAACCCCTTTTTCAAGGTTGGTGTTAGTCAAAAAATCCTCAAATCAAATCCTCCCCTCAGGTCTAAGAAAAGAAATTATCAATTTTCTCATCACAATAAACCGCAGATAAGTAGGACCACAACCTTTTCCATTTTCGTTTCTCTTGTCTTTAGTAGAGCACATCACTTGGTAGGTTGTCCTTAGCACCATATGTAGTAAGAAGGATTAAAAAACTCCGTCAAAATTTATTTATACTCCGATATTTACAAGTAGTGGGTGGCCGTGGCTCAAGTGGTAGTGTGTTGGCTTCAAAATCGGAAGGTTCGGTTTTCGAATCCCAGCCTCGTCCGAAAGACATTCTTTTTTTCAGGCAACTTAATTCACGTAAGACGAATGGTTGCCTCTAATACAATAACAAGTCCAATTATACTAATAATTTAGTCTCCCCATTAAATGTTGGATGCCACCCATGGAGCGAAATAACCACTGAACCCAAAAATCTTTCTTTCTCTCTCTGTCCCATTTTCATAAAAATTTAACACGTGCTCATTCATTTTAAGTGTATTAATACCCGCTTGAGTGTTAAGTTCCTTTAAAAAAAAAAAAAAGTACACTACGAAGAATATCATACGGTCTCTATGTACCTACAATTTTATTTTTCATTAAAACTTGTTCAAAGTATGTTTGGAGAATCTTTTTCGAAGTACTTAATTAAGAAAGTTAGAAACTATTTAATCAGTTGGATATGTTTTATGTTTTCTAGTACAAGGAATAGGAAAGATGCCTTTAAGTCAGAATAATTTAAATTACTAACATCCATGTGAAAGATTTGAGGGACATTTCCGGATAGCAGAAGATGAAGCGTGAATATTGAGAAATTGTTTGAATACGAGAAAGACAAACCAAAAATTAAGTTTGTGCTGAGAACTACAAAGGATATTTAGTTTTCTAATTAGATCATTCCCTTAGGAAAGGAAATGGAAACGTTTTTAATGAGAAATGCTGGTAGGAAATCAATCTAGGTGTATATCTAGTAATGCCATTATGATAATAAGCTGTCTGTAGTTTTTTCTGGATAGCAGGGAAGTCACTGTCTATAATGAACATCAAAAAGCATTAATTTGGCCTTCCTGTCTTTTGGAGAGTCCAACCATCTGCCAATGGGAGCTCGAACTGAGGAGGTAGGCAGTTATAACACGGATTTGAAATTTCATTCTTAAACTAGGTTCGAAAATCTTGGGGTCTAGCAAGTCGAACTATGGCTATCATTGCAGACGCAGATAATTCGCCTCATGTACCAAAAACGTACCATGCCACATCTTACATCGGTTTTGGAACCATCCGTAAAGAGCCGACTATGAAAAGATTCTGGGTGAAAATATTCATTCATACCATGCAAGGAATGTTGACTTCGTACTTTCGCAGCAACAGAATTGCTGGTATCAGGCGTGCTATGCGAAACCAGCATGCAGTCGAAACTGTTTCATTTCGTTGATCACATCGAGATCACACACATCACCTCAGCTTTAGAGCAAACCCTTGGTAGTGCGCATCTGCATATGCCTGAGCATATGTTAGAGGTGTTAGGAGACAATTAGCATGTCCTATTGCAGTGTGAACAGGACTTGCGTGTAACCACGATTTACTTCATCATATTAGTCGCAGTCAGAATACAGCTCTGTTAACTTACTATACGTTGCTTTAAACCACAGAATTAGTAACAATGTACATTCTTAAAGATGCGTTTAAGAAATATTATATTATATTACTAAGTCGAATACTGTTGGAAGTCTGCTGTAAAACATATTTGCTTTGTACTTAATGAACTACACTTATAAAACGTACATGCATATACGAGTATATATCTAACGTACCATTGTATAAAAAGTAAATAAAATTCTTTACTTTTTTTTTTCATCCGATATGAACGAATTTTTTCCTTTAATCTTTACAAGAAAGGAATTGCTCAGCGCGTACTCCTTCTTCAGTTCTATCAACCAGACTTTGAAGCGCAGTTTGGCCAGATCTTCTGCGTTTGTAGACAGGTTGTATCTTAAACAGAGAATACATTTACGAAACAGTTTTGTCCGCATAATGCTCGACTATTCTCTTCATGCTCTTCAACACGGATATTAGGCTGACACTATCCAAAATCTGCATTATATCCTTATATTAATTTTGCTTCGATCTCTAGACATTGCAGTCTTTCTTCAAATTAGTCTTAAGTGACAAATGGTTTTCGTGTCTGAAATGGACAGAAGCTCTTATATTTATCCCAATTAAAATACTTGAAAAACTGACTGACCAACCATTGTGAGCATATAGATCAGAAATTGCTCGCAAAATATGAACCTAAATAAATCAGTACAAATCGCCCAGCCCTTAACACAGAGGTTTGCAGTAAAAGGTTTCACTTTTAATAGTCCGTTGTTTCCCCACATCTCAAAAAATGCACTTTCGTTTTTTGACGGAAAACAATTAAAGTGATCATTAGTGAACAACATATAAATTTTAATTTTTAATTAAAGCAAAAATATCAAGAAGCCTCTGTTCGCAATGTGTTACAGTTTAGACAGGAGGCATTATTGGACCTTATTTCCCGGAAAATCAAGAATCATGTCTGTTATAGTAAATGAATAGCGCTATCGAGCCATGATCATTTTTTTGTGGCCGGGACTTAAAAATACAGATAAGTTTTTAACCCATTGCTCTCTTGCAATATAAGTTTTTGGGCAAAGCATTCTTAAAAATGGTGATCAAAATTGGCCACGAGAATCATACAATTCATCACAGTGCGACTTCTTTCTTTAAAATGCTCAAAGTGTCACAAATGTGCGAGAATATATTAAGCCTGGATATGCAACAGAGGTCGTTGAAGTTATTTGGCTGGTATCTTTTTTCTATCATTAAATCAAACCTTATTTCATAAAACCTAGTTTTTTTTCTTTAGAAATCACAGTGAAGACCCTTTAGCATCAATAATTGGAAGACTTTGTTGTCTTAAAGAACACTCTTAAACGCTTCCATACACTAAGAGTGTTTTGATCAAGAGAAGTCAAAATACGAGCGCTATTAGACCTGGAGGGAGAACATGGCTTGTATATAAACCATCTTCTCAGTAGAAGAATCATCAGAACATCGTGTTACCTGGATATTTTTTTTTGAAAGCCTGCTATGAGTGCCACAGCGCAAAAATGTCACTAGCAAATACCTGAATCAACTAGAAGACATTATACAAAAAGCTCTGAATAGACTCTTCAACTGAAACCTTTTACTTTCCCTTCAACTAAAGTCGAATCGAATTCGGCTCTTTACCAGGTAAAAACCCATCTAAACCTTCACTCATTCTCTCCAGAATGCACTGTATTTGTAGATCAGGTAAACCTGCTATGAACGTTTCTAGAGAGTGAGTTGGATGCGAGGTCAAATATCCAGACAAGTGTAAAAAAAAGCCCGTATGGTCATATTCAATAGTCTCACACTTTGATCGTTAGACCTATACAAAAAGATGGTGTAATAGCTTAGTCGGAAGATATATAGACTACCGCTTTATCCTTAGGAATAAGATACACTATACCTCCATTTATCTCTGGACAAATGCTTTGGAAAATTTCCAGTTTATCCCGAACAATAAAGAATTCTACAATACCAGCAAACAGAAGCTCTGAGTCAAGATAAGGACCATAGTAAATAAAACACGAATGGCAAAATTTTTTTTTTAGTTTAGTTTATTTAATTGTATCGTATGATCTACAGATTATGAAATTGGTACACAAAAATTTTTAAATTCAGAAATATACATAAAATACATAACATTTACATTTTTTTATTTGTAATGTAATTACTATTAATATAATTGTTATTATAATAATAATTTTCATTTTTATAACACATTAACACAAATTATTAAACTTAATTTATCATTATTAAGTTTAATAATTTATTCTTAAAAATAGCTCTAGACAAAGAAATATCGAATTCAAAACATTTAATGCAATACATATTAAACGAATTGCAGCAATATGAAATAGGCTCATGTTGACCATACATAATATATAATAAGACCATAAGCAAGAAGAGGTCTTGGTCTGAAGTACATTGAGGGGGTGAATATGGGAATACTAGCGAACAAATTCTCACAAATTCTCAATAGTTTAATCCAAGAAATTCACAACAAGCATTACTCCATACATTTTTCTTCTCTATTCATAAGTATAGAAACCCAGTAATTGTCATTTGGTTTGATAAGAATGAAGCCCATTAAAATTTTTAGTATGCAAAAAGCGCAAGGCAAGTTTGAGAAATCGGTCTTGAATACTTTCTATTCTATTTTTATTTGCTAGAGTAGTTGGACTCCATACAACACATACATACTCCAATACAGGTATAAGTGCATAAGGGTCCCTAAATTCCAAGGAATTTATTTTTAAAAATCCGAGAATTAAATTTGAATTAGAAATAATTTATAATTTGGTTTATGTGGATATCAGAGATAAATATAGAGTCAAAAGTAACTCCAAAATCCTTGAATTCATGCGTTATTGGCCCGTGATTAAAAAAATATGTAGGGAGAATTTCGACAATCATTCGATTATAGTATATGGAAGGACACTTACTGATATTTAACTGCAAGTTGTAGATCTGACACGTCAAGTCATTGTGGGGTGTAGTGATTTAAGCGAACAATTTTATATCATCAGCATACAATAAACAATGACAGTATTTTAATTGTTTTGGAGCATTATTAAAAAAAATTAAAAATAAAGAAGGTTCTTCATTCAGGAACACCAGAAATGACTTCAATCTCCTTAGAGGAAAAATCACCTAGCCTGACAAGTTGTCTTCAGTTTGTGACCAAACTATATTGCTGCAATTAAAGCGGAGACTCTACGCGAATATGATAATCTATAAAATGCGGCAGCTTGGCAATTCGGCAACCCTGTCAGTATTTGCCATATGTTTCATATATACCGACGATGAACTTGCAGGAGTAATGTAACTGAGAAAGATTAGTAACTCTTCTCCATCAGCATAGCGTACGACATCTGACCCTTATCAGAAAAATTATAACAACTGCCAACTACAATATATTACCTGAACACCGTCAGACACCGTCTGCTGGGAAGTTCGAAAATAAACAAATGTGATGAGTCCTTTTCTAAGTTGATTGTAACTATTAAACTATCCATTTACGTACATAACATATATTTAAGGTGGGTTATACTACTTCAAGAATTACGAGTAGTTGACACCAAAAATCAACAATTAGAAGATTGGCATCGAAAAAGATAGTCTCTTACTTATAATCCTTCTAGCACCATGAGTTGTTTATCTTCAAAATATCAACTCTAAAATGTCCTTATCTTCGAAATAGGAACTAAACTTAACAGGTGCAGATGCACTAAAGCGCAATGGACTCAAGCTTCAATATAGTAGTTGGTAATATTCAAAACGTGAGAGCCTTGTTGTGACCGTACCGATCAAATCTCGAATCAGTTTGGCTTTATCGGTTTAGTATTAATTAACCTAAAGTTAATTAACCTATTAGTCTTCCCAACAAATATTGAATTTAGGATGACCTAAATAAAACAACAACGGTGTGAGATATAAAATTGATTGATTATGTGTGGAGTAGCACATCATTCAAATGGCTGCCTCGGCTTAGCTGGCAGTCTTTCAAGCGGTCGCTTCGGTCCAATTTTTCATGACTCGGTCAAATATGTGCGGCGTTATTCCGTCAATAGCGTGTCGAATGTTGGCCTCGAGCTTGTCCAAAGTGGTTGGCTTGTTAGCGTAGACTAAGGACTTAGTCGTAGACGTAGACGTAGCCCCAGAGAAAATAAAATAAGAAAATAATCGAGCATTGCTTCGCTTGTATGGCAAGTAGCGCCGTCTTGTTGGAATTGCAGCTCGGATATATCGATGTTGTCGAGCGTTGACCAAAGAAAGTCGATTAACATCGCTCTATACCTGAGACCATTAACGGTAACGGTGTCTCTTTCCTCATTTTAAAAGAAATAAGGTCCGATGATGCCGCCATGCCTGACACTTACGGATTGTGTTCGCTCCAATAACGGCAATTTTGTTTGATGACATAGTCGCTGAGCCAAAAATGGGACTCGTCCGTGAAGATCATTTGTTGGCCAAAATCCAGCCAACATTTCCAGCACCCAATTAGCGAACTCACGCGTTGTTTATGATCATCTTAAATTCTTTCGTCAGCACAGTCTTATATGGATGTAGGCCCAAATCCAACAGCAAAATAAACCGGTTTGGTAAACCGGATGCCCAATTGAGCTGATGGGCGCCGAACCGACATTTCTGGGTCTTCTTCGATACTGGCCGCTACGGTGGCTAGGTTTTCTTCATTTTGCTCCACCGACGAATTGCCTGCACACTGAAGCCATGATGGCCTTCAACCTGACGACGAAATTCACTTTGCTTATTTACCACTGAGCTGGAATTTTGATAATATTTTTTAATAATTTACGCACGTTCAGCAAGCGTAAAACGATATATGATGAAATGGCAAACCTTATAGGATATTTTGACAGCTGGATGTCATTGGTAACTTTGACAGCTGTTGAAACGCAACAATTAAAAAAACTATCATTGCTGTCTGTTCACCCTACTTACTTACTTGCTTAATTACGTCAAAGCAAACTCTACTTAGGTGTCCCTTTAGGAAGTAGTGCGCAATATCTGCTCTGATTATACTGAGTTCTATGTGCACCGCACTATCCGGTAGGGAAATATTTAAAGTAGCGCGAGTATCAATATTCTTAGTGGTAGCTCATATCTTATTGATATCCTTTTTATTCCTTATTCATATCACCTGAGTACTTAGTATATAACTTAAGTTAGACACCATTTTGTTAATACATTTCACTTGCATAGAATGTATAGTTATGGGCATGATAGTGCTTTATTTAAAAAAAAAAAATTGGGTTTTCTGATAACTGATTTAAGAACATCGAACATACGGCACACTCATTGTAGTTTTGGTTACCTTCAAACTTAAAAAGGGGAGTAACCATACGAATAACCACTTCAAATGTTCATATTACAAATGATTCCAGGACAACTTGGGCTTATTTTTTCCTCGGTGATTTACAAGGCTCATAGAACATCAACAATACCTGCGCGTCCATTGAATAGGATATTCTCTCTTTTCAACTCATCTTAACTTTTTTTGTGAATATCAGCTCACCGTTATTTCATATTCATCTTAATTTATACGAAAACTTCCAAAATACAAGAAATAGCTGGAGAAATCATCGAAGTGAAATATGGTACTACGATGTGTTCTTTGAAGGAGTTAGTAGCTCTATTTCAGATTAAAAACATTGTTAAGTGATTACATTTGGATTATCATAAAAAAAGTAATAACGTTAAAAAAAAAGACATTATTAATTGTTCCTAATGAATAAAAATATTTTTTTTCTGGAAAATCCGCTCATGTCGAGGTGTTTTTCGCAGCAACCTTTGTACGGGCACATAACTTCGTAAGAACACGTAACGATTAATCACACCTTACACACACAAGTAACTGAAAATTTAACAAAATTCGAAAAGTTCAAATATATCCCAAACTTATAAGGTTCGGTTGTGTAAAGGTTACACTTTAAATTGACTTACAACGTATCCCCCTACACGTGACATCCATTATTGTTGATGTTCCTTTTTAAATACTCATAATACTAAAAAGATCCCTCTTTGCTTGTCTACCCACCCGGATGCTTCCTTTGACACTCAACGTTGTTGTAAAGGACAAAAGAATGTTTTCATAACACTGACTGTAATAAAGGCGAATATCTGAACAATCCCTTTCATCAGCAAACAACGTTCGCGCAGAGTTTATTTTCCGTTTCCATTAGGGTCACAACTTCAAAAAAAAAAAAAAAAAAACAGGATAAAAATGAAAATGTAAAAACGAAAAGGCGAGGGCACCCATTTTCCTAATCTTCGTCCCGTTGTATTTTCGGGGGTTATATCCCAACTCAAATTGTTTGTACCTGTGATGATGGTTTCGTTTTGTCTACTTGTTTACGAGTAACAGGGTTGAAGCGTTTTAATGAAAAAGGTTGAGCGCAGTCAAAAACGAAGGACTCACCCATTCGCTTTTATGATCCTTGTAGTGACATTTTGTTAAAAAGGCCAAAACCAGAGGTACAACGATGACAGTAAAAAAGCGACAGAAATAGCAAAGGCACTCTTTGAAAATAGTAATTTTTTTAGGATGTGATTGGGGAATGAGACATTGTTGATGTCGCACAAAGTGTAGCTACTTGTGTAAAAAGAAAACAATAAGTATTGATAAGCTTCATTGCCTACTTCAATTTAATTAAGGGTGACCGATTCTCTGTGACTGAAAGGCCTTCGAGCTAATACCCCAGTCTCAGATTCTATTGTGAAACAAACATCTGGAATTGATAAAGTTTAGTTAAAGTTCTTTGCATTGTTTTCTACTTATGAAGTCCTTATTATTTCTTCACCAAGCTGTGTTCTGCACGTGTTTCTCCATACTTCAGAATCCTGGGGTTGATCCAGGATAGATCAGCGGTGCCGTTAATCTTCCATGTCGCTCGGACAGCTGGGGACAGGCGACTCAACTACAACAGAGACGTCGCACACGGCAGTGTGGATCGCCTCAGGTTCAGTAGGGCGGTGGGGAATCGCGATAAGAGGGATGTCGTTCGGCAGCACCAGCATTTCTGGTGGTTGAATGATGGAGAAGATGATTCGTCGTCGTTTCCGTCAATTACGGACCAGCCTCACTAATGAGGCAGAGCTGACCAATCTGTTTTCTCTGTAAACAGCGATGGCCGGCTTACATAGGTCTAGGTTAGCATTTAAGAAACATATATATATATCAGTGTATACAAAGGTGTATACTGATGTATGTATATGATTGTGTATAACGTCTATGTGTGTTTATGTGTGTATTGTA
The DNA here is from genome assembly GCA_949129095.1 of Volucella bombylans. Taxonomy (NCBI): domain Eukaryota; kingdom Metazoa; phylum Arthropoda; class Insecta; order Diptera; family Syrphidae; genus Volucella; species Volucella bombylans. The sequence goes on along the minus strand of OX422140.1, from coordinate 121,712,113 downwards.
CAGTTAGTTTAGGTAGGCTAAGGTTTATTTTAAGTTAGATACTAAGTTTTTATTAAAAATAAAAAATTATGTCCATATGCTAAGTTTTGTTAACAAATTTTTTTCTTAGCTTTAAGTATACAAAATAAATAGTTTTAAGAAAATGTAAATGAAGTCGAAAGACATAGTTATAAGAATTTAGAGTAGCTTAGAGTGCCTGTGTGGGGCCAGTAAGTTAGTGTAAGATTATTAAGTAATTGTAAGCTAGCATTTAAGCATTTTTTGTTAGAATGTAAGAGTTAGTGTTAAGAAAATAACATGCATATAAAACTAAAAAAAAAAAACTAAACTTCAGAATCCTGATAGACAAAAATAGATTAAAGAATGCAGTATGCAATTATCGTCTCATAGACAAACTTTTTGGTATACCTTAACTCTACAAAAATATTTTCTACGAAGGCTGCAGCCTTTTTTGCAAATCTTTTATTTCTTCCAACCAGTATGGGTTCCTGAAATATATGTAGATCAGCTAGTCGAAACTTCGTTTAATTCATGTCCCAAGTCCTCAGCATTAGAAAATGGTAACGAGATTGATGTTTTTCAATCGATTTCACTAAAGCTTTCGATAAGATATCTCATTAATTGATCCTCTTCAAATTTTCTGTTCCCGCCTTTAAATCAATATTATTAAAGTGGATATATTATTATTTAGAAAACCGTTATTATAGAGTTTTTTTAAGATGCGTATTCCAAACCCCTCTTTCGGACATCCATGGAGTTCCACCCGACAGTCACCTAGTTACCCTTCTTTTCAGTTTACCCATTAGCGATCTTGATAGAGTTGTTAAACATTCGCCAAATGCCAATCAATTACTTCATCATGAAAGTGCAGCAGTCTTCTCCGCGGTCAATCTGTATCCGTCCGCTAATTCCAGTCTTCGCGACCTTGGTGTTTTGTGTGAAAGGGAGCTAAATTTTCTTTCGCATATCGATATGCATATCCTTAAAGCCAACTCATCTCTTGGCTTGATGAAATGGTGGTCCCAACTGATTTTTTAAGTAATTAGATCCCTTTACATTACCTTTGTTCTCCTCTTGCTTGAGTTCTCCAACTATTTGTTGTCCCTCTTTCAGTGAGTTCATGTATCCAAAATTGATAACATTCAACTCCTTTTTACATATAATTAGAAAGTTAAGACTCAAAGTTAAAAGCCATCAGAGATTTAGAGATGCTTAACTGTCTGAAAATGTGTGAGATTTGCTTTTATGACGTTTCTTCTGATGCATTCTTTTACACCGACCTCAAGAGCAAAAAGATCTACTTAGAAAATAGAATACTAATGTCAGAAGTCTGCACAAAGTTTGCTGTTGCGGCCGAGACCTTCGGCTCCCACCCAGTTTGACATTTCTAAATCACCAGTGTGCCAGTATAGTGGAGGAATTGTTGATGGATTTGAGGGTGATACTAATACGAATAACTGTGACAAGAAATACAATCATAAAGGTATGGATTCTTATCGAGTTGAGGTACGTGATGCAAGGTACTGGCGATGATAATATCGGGGTTTTTTCAACGATCTTCGTGTAGAAAACTAGTTTGATATTTTTCTTATCACGCCTTGGTTCACTTGCAGTAACAGTCTTTATAACGTTGATATGCAGGAGTGGGAAGACAAGGATTGCTTCCAGCGCAGCAGTCAAAAAGGTGAGTATTGCACCCGTAATACCTACGTATGTTGGCTTATATTTGTGAACTTAATTAGTCTTTTCTCACTATGCAAAGGTAGGCTCGTAAATTGATAACGATGATAAGGTAGGTTTAGTGGATTATTTTTGGTTTTCATCCCCAATTTTGATTGAAAAGCTTGCAGCAGGCTCAGAAGTCTTTATTAACTGTTCAACTGTTCAATCTGCATGATGTCGCCCGTTAAGATATGGTCTACGCATAGTTCAAGCTATCGGATTGCACGTCATTTAGTAGCTGATGAAGATTTTGGGTGGAGTAGCCTGTTTCTGTTTGGATCTGATTAGTATACCTATGTCATCTGCATAGCTTCAAGGTGGAAACCCGAAATCATCAATGGATCAAAGCACTAGAGATATGCCATCCCCTTTAGTAGCATTTATAGTGATCGAGTGTCGTCCACATTTGGAAATGAGTTTTTGTTACCAATTCTTTGATTAAAACTTCTGTTATGCACAGCAATGGATTCGAAGTTCTTGATGTCGAAGTCGCCGGAGATGTCCAGAAATAGAAAGAGTATCTGCAAAAAATTATGCAATTATGCTACCCTTAATTTGTATGCAGCATTCGGCTGGGTTTCAAATATCGATATCAATCTTGATATGAAGAAGATCTGCAACTAGCTTAATGAATGAACATTCCATTGACTTGCTCACGTAATCATGTCAAATGTGATATGCATGTGATCAGCCATCGGCAGATTAAGATGTGTGGTGATAAGAAAGTTCAGTGGGAACTCAATTTTTTCATATCCGAATTCTCCTGCAAGTACTATAGATGTTTGAATAGACAAGTTTGTTGACACAAATCTTTGGCTAGGCGTTAGCTTAGTTAATTAGTCTGGTTAGTTTCCGATTTGCCGTTATGCGATATTCATCGCATTGAATATTGGATTTCCCATCGACGAAATCTTGGATCTAAGGCTTAAGTTTCATCCTACTTCATAAGGTGAATGCTTTATTAACACTGTCTTGGCTGAGCGTGCTAGATATGCTAACAAAATGATACGCATGGCCCCAGGGATTTGGTATGTTGATGGCGATCCTGCATTTGGTACACAGAAATTAATATCTGAACTAGCTCTTCATAGTTTTTGCTAAAAAACAAATTAGATGCACTGAAGCATCTTCAAAGGATTCAAATAGTAAGGTCACTCTCTGATAATTCACAATCAAGACAAAACCAGCTGAAAAGAGTCATCACTTATATTGATCTCATTTCTTTTATCAGTTTTGTCGAATGACAACATATCGGCATACAGTAACACCAATCAATCCATCACTTTCCATTTTTGGACTGAGGATCAGTTGCCTTCTTGGTAAAAGGGAGCAATTCTTAGATTTTTCGTTTTCACATTTTAGATAGAAAATATTCGTAGGTACTCGTATGAATACTTCCAAGTTTGAGAACTAAAATATTACCTATACGCCCTAGTGAAAACAAAATGGTAATGGCTTCATACGGCTCTTGAATCCCTCACATATATTGTTTAGAGCAGAATTTTTCGATACAACCTGACTTTTTCCTTTTATGGCAGTAATTGCCTATTTACTTCAAAAACATATTGGTCGACAACAGTGCCAGAGGTCTGCAGTGTATCTGCTTACCATTGTTGCTCGCAGGTGGCCAAAGTTGTTAGCTTCCATCATCTGTATGAAGTTAACCATTCTATCAGGTAGTCGAGACTTTGGCTCAATATCTACCGTAAGTTTCTACTTCGTTTGTAGGTTAACTGGCTATCTTGCTGGGTTTTAAATACTTTGCATTTTGGTAACACTTTTGAATATCATCCCTGCAATAGTACCCCTCAATGTCTTCGATCGCGCACTCTATATGATCTGTTTTATCCCTATTTCTTGTTTGAGTTTGACAGTTGTTCGACCAGCCGAATAAAAGATAGCACATTAGAGGCAGCGTTTCTGAACGAATTTTCACAATTTTTATTTGTTGCTGGTGACGCAAGATTTTTCACCAAATTACGGGATACATTATTGACAAAGCTTATTGCCGTATTCGTAGTGAACTAAGATGTTTGAAGTTCAAAATGCTATGTCGTTGATGTGATGCGATTTTTCGGTAAGAAGAAGAAACGAATGGATAAGCGAATCTGATGGGTCCTTATTAGCGGGGTAAGTACACAATTGACTAGATATTTACCTTATGACCAATCCATGAAAAAACCGATAAATTTAAAATCTATACTCATTAACTGTTTATTGGTGTTAATGTCGCCTACTACGTGGATAGGAACACGAAGCTTCTCGTACTCCTAGTATCGACAGCCAGGCAGAACACATCCATATGCGCAGGATTATTTGCTGCTCTATTAAAATGATACCAGCGAAGGCTCGTATAAGAAATTTCGACTAGGTAACGAGCCCTCATGAAATTTAATTAACATCATGCTTGAAAGATTTGTGCGAAATAGACAAGCGAATATCAGAGGCATAGAATTTCAACGACTGCTATGATGATGATATTGGCAGTATAGGAAGAAATCTGCGAGCTGTTATTCAAGCTTTTGCGTTTACGGTAGAAACGGCATAGTTGGGTTTTGTAGTAAATGATAGTAAAACAAATTACATAGTGACTAAAGTCACGACACCTTACACCAAATTGGACACTGCTGTAAATTTAAACAACGATGCAACTGTCGGGATGAAGTCAAGAATTACTCTGGTGTCTATGAAGGCAACTATCAAGCAATCCTTTTTACGAACATAAAGTATATAAGGCCCTTATCATCCCACGCTTACTTTACTGTCAGTTCGGCGAAAGGTGTATGGGCTACCATATCAATAGAGCTAGATTTGATTGGCTTCGACATTCTGAATAAAAGAACATCATTCTGACCTAGAATTTGTTGAACTCATACCGGATAATAATACATAAGGTGTACAATTGGAGACGGTAAGTGCAGGACTATGCTAAATGGAGAACTGATGGCTAAGGGTTAGATCTAATCCGAACTATATCGTCTGATTTATTCTGATTTTCTGATCTGATTTATTCTTTTGATTCATTATTTATGTCGAAGATTTCTACTTTGGCGAACAACTGCCTATACGTCGTCTGTTAAGCATTCTAATATTCAGAGCGAAAAATCGTTGAATATCTTGCTTGGGTGGACTTGTACGATTAGATAATGTAGACAAATCGATGAAGCATGCCGACATTTATATTCCATTGTTCACTGAAAAAATGATGTCGGTTTCTCAGATTTCCATTAAATGAGCAGCAATTTCTCCCATCAAGTTCCAAAAACTTGCTTTCCTTCTATCCTGAAGGTCGCCCCTTATTCCTTACCTTTGAAGTCTGTGGCAACAAAGATTAGCTTCGCCACTCTAGACAGTTCAATTGTTTAAGGGTCTGCCAAAATAGTTAGCCAGAGACAACTACATATGTAAGAGATCATAATCACGAATATTAAAAGTTATGTTCTGATTAAATTTTTCAATTTACGTTCTAAACAATCAATGACTTACAATCCAATATGAACTAACTTACTTTCTTAGGTAGCGCTACCGTTCGGGGTGAACCTGAGCGTCAGCTAATGAATTTCTCTAGGTAGTCCGGTCTTTAACTAACTGCCTCCAGTCGTGCATTGCAAGTCGGTTGAGGTCTCCTTTTACTTGTGAGCGCAACCTACTGTGTTGTCAATCCGGGTTAGATTCGAAGACTCTGCGGGCCTAAGTCGAATGCATTCGTGTCCATTCGCTCTACATTTTAGAGCCATCTCAGGCTAGTGATACGCAGTTTTCTGACTAGGCCGATGTTGCTGTCTCATCATTTAATATTTTTAGTTTTTGGGGATAGGGCCTAACTACTCAATTGCCTTCTTACCCCTAAGAAACAGCGATTAGCAAGAGTTATTCTTCATTTTATTTTTTCCGAGGTATTGTTTGTAGAATTCAGAGCAGCGCCAAGGTAGACTTTTTGATTTTTTGACTTTCTTCTTATTGACATCATACATTTAATTTTGCAATGATTTGCCGCTAAACTCTTTTAGCGAACGTGATAGCCCGCTGAGTTCTCCTAATTATGTGGATACCATGGGCGAACGATAGTTGTTGCACAGACTTTTGAAAGATTATGCCTTCAGTATTTATGATGTTAAAGAAGTTACGTGACAGAATATATTTTTTGACATCAAAGGTCTCGCATAAGTCATTACCGAACTTGACGGAGCAGCAAGCGTTCTCAATTGTCATTTTGTACAGACTGGCTAGTTTTACAGGGATGCCAAAACTAGATGTAACTCTATATAGTTCCTTTCTACAAATGCTGTCATATGCAGCCCTAAAATCGATGAAAAGATGGTGAGTATCAATCAATTTGGATTTCTTGGGTTCTTTTCATGTTCGGATGAAATGTGAAAATTTGATCGATTGTGGGCCAACGAGGCTGTTGGCGAAGGGTTTCAGAAGATGTGGCAAATATGGCAGATAAGATCTTGTATCCGATGTTGAGGAGACTTATACCTCTATAGTGGGCGCAGTTGAGCGAGTCACTGTTTTTGTGAATCGGGCAAACGGTGCTGAGATTCCATTCATCAGGCATATATTCATCTGACCAGATCTGAGAAATGAGTTGGTGCATGCTCTCAACAAAATCATTTCCAGCAGCTTTGAATACCTCGACTGGCAATCCCTCAGGTCTAGCTGAATTGTTTAGAGATTGCTATACTAACTTCGGTTTAGTCAGGTAGACCGAAATTTTGGCTATCATCGTCTAAGTTGAATGGTCTATTCTCGATGACGGCGGAATGTTAGGCTTTTTTCCCGTAATAAAATCTGGAGATAAAGTTTTTCCATATTCTCAGCATCGACTGTTGCTGGACTATAAGGTTTCTTTCTTCATCTCAACTGGCTTCTGTAGGGATTTTCTTGCCTTGACAAGTTCTTCTTACGTTGGTAAAACTTCCATATGTTATTCCTGGAGTACAACCTCCCAATATCTTTGATCGCGCGCTTCTCGTGCTCTTTTTCCTTCTTTTGGAGGAGCCGATAGTATTCACGTTTTTTCTGCTGGTAGACCTCATGAACAGATTTTTCCCTTCATTTTCGCGCCGCTTTGTACCCTTACTTAGCTATATGTGCTTGCTGGCATTCTAACCAAATTATTATTTATTTTTGGCGGTCAGGTGAAACCCAGCACATCAGTTGTGACGTCTTTCATAGCTCTCTGGTAGCGTTGCCACTGGTTTTCAGTACTTAATGCTGGCGGCATAGTAGTTGTAGATAGATTTTGGGGATACGTATTCGACGAAAATTCTGTCAACCTCTTGCGAGTGCAGTAGTATCTCCTACGTTATATCTTCTGACAATAGTTTTTCTTTGTTGTGGCACATGGGAAATCGCTATTTGCACCTTGGCTGCAACAAGGTCGCAAAGTCAATAAGCCTAAGTCCGTTATCAGAGATGGAGTGGTGTAGGCTATGCTCACCAACTGTCCTAGCAAAGATGTCCTCCTTCCCTCTCCTGGCGATAAAATCACTTAGTACGATTTTAACTTCATACTTTGGATATTGGACATCCGTCTTGTCGAAGAGCTCGTAGAAGCATTCTCTTGTGGCTTCATCCTTGTCGTCCGTAGAGGCTTGGGCGCATATTAGGATTATCATAAGATAAGGGTCGGAAGCTAGAGATTTCTTGCCTAAGTCTCCCGCATATGCCAAATCCGCATCCGATAGCTATCATCATAGGACATATAACAGTGTTTAACACTCCTTATGTTAGGCACATCGCATAGATAGCGGTGATATCTGCGTGATAGCAGTCAAGGGCCTCAACACAATTGTGAAGAACCCGAACATTGCCATAGTCGTAAACGGTGGTTCCATTTTGATCCAAGGTCATTAGTTTGTTCGTCACATATTTTAATCTTTTCTGTATAGAATTGTGAGCCCTATGATGGTGTAGGTCAGTGTAGTGCTACTGGCCGGTCATGCCCTAGCCATTTAGCCTGCACGTGTAATATAAGGTTTAAGCATGCAGTTGCCGGGGACCATAATTGGCAGGTAAGGCAAGAACTTCGCTACGAACTTGATTGTTTCGCTGCTGACCCAAATCAATTTATAGGTCTCAAAAATCTTTTCAATATAAACATTTTAAGCATTCAAGTTTGATAAATGTTTATAAATTTTATAAACAAACACTTCTATCAACTCTCCATTGATTTTTTATAGTATGCTTAGCTTAAATTGTGTTAAGATTCAGTAAAGTACTTTTAGTATTTTAGCTTTGGTGTCAGTAGTTTTTCATTTCGTATTTCGCGATCGTTCTGGATAGCATTTCACATTTTTAACAATAGGACACAAAAGTTTCCCAATCAATCGGCACGTAGATTCGAATATAAATTCGAATATTTCTATAAATGAAATGCCAATGAAGCTATCTTTGGCTTACTGTACCTTCAATTCATTAGTTTAATAAATTGAAATTCAAATTCAAATTGAAATGTTCGGCTTCATCAAACCGCACTAAACAGTTACTCGTGTGCATTGGGATCTCGATACCCCAGATGAGGCAAGTTTGCTAATTATCGTAGCCGCCAATGTGGAAATGTGCCTCATCCGTAAGCACGATTTTCTTGCAAAAATCAATGTTAGCATTCATGTTTCCAAGGACCCAATCCGAGCATGTACGGCGCAACTAGTGGTCGGTCCACCTCAGTTTTTGCTTTAATTGGATTTTGTATGCATGGAGAGTCAAATCTTTTGTCAAAATTCAGTGCAGTGCGGCTGTGGAAGGTATTTGTTTGTATTGAACGTCCTAGCGAACACGTTTCGGCATTTTGGATTTTTTTGATTATGTTGCACACACACGTCTCGTAAAGCACATGATTACGTAAAAAATTGGAAAGAATTTTTCGCATCGTTGCTGTGATTGAATGTGCATTTTCGTAATAAAATTCAACGATTTGGATTTTTTTCACTGTGTAGCTCTCCATGGTAAATTTCTGAAATTTGTAGATGACATCTGTTACCAGCTCTAAAATAACAGGCCTTTCAAGTCCTACATGCGTTATTAACATATTTCCTTACAAGCTTTTAAGCTTAAATAAATTCACAATTCCCACCTACTAATCAACCGGCTCACAAAATAAAAGAAAACTTGAAGAAGAACTTTTAAGGAATTGCGAGTTAAGTTCTATCTATTCGTTTGGCATCCAAGTTAATAAAGATATACTTGTTTATAAGTCGAATTAAATTTTTCGATCAAAATAAGCGACTTTTGAGTCTTATCAAACTTTCAGCAGTTCGTGGAACTTTAGCTAGTAGTCAAGACGTATTTTGAAAAAAAGTTATCGATACTTGTTCATCGGAGTTATACTACTGGCAATGTCAGAGAAACGTTAAATTAGTTTTTAAGTAGAGGATTTGATATTGTTTTTGGTTTGAATCAGTACCAACAAATTTGCTGAGTCGAGGGAAATTAAATCCCCATATTTCGCTGTTGTTTCTCTACACCTCTTAATCCTTGAAAATGATGTATACTAGGTGTACCGATAGATGAGAGGAATTTTAATATAGGATAGCGCATTCGCTTGTGAACGGATCTATGAATGCTCGTTGAACTACAGGAACTGCAAATGCTTAGAAGGAAGAGGGAAGAGAACGAGCATTCCCTACAACAACAGCAGACGCAGCTAGATCAAAAACACAAAACAAAAACAATAACACAAGTGATAGAGCAACAACAAAAAATACTTATTAAACACCAGCAACAACAACAAGTGCAGCCACAACAAGTGCAACGGCAAAAACAGCAGCTACAAAAACAGCAGCAGCTACAAAGACAGCAGCAGCCACAACAACAGCAGCAGAAACAACAACAACAGCAACAAAAACAACAAAGGGTTCCACCTATAAACACATTTAAGATGGAGCTGAAGGAAACAATAGAACTATGTAAGTTGGCCATAGGCAATAATTTTTATATTAAAAGACTTAGCTTAGATAGACACGCGATCCACTGTAACACAGCGGAGCGCTATTATAAAATCAAAGATTTACTGAAGGATTCGACGACGGAGTTCTTCTCCTACACCCCGAAGGGGGACAAGCTGCAAACAATGTTGCTGAGGGGATTAGAACCGTCGACTGATCCGGAGGAGCTCCTTGCACTGCTGAAAGAGAAGAAGTGCGAAGGGCTCCAATTCGTAGGGGTCAAGCCTTTCACCACAGCCAGAGCCAAAAGGGAGAAGCGGCAACTGCCGATTTTCCTGGTCCAACTAAGTCCCACCAGCAATCTGGATGGTCTAAGGAGTATTAAAGTCCTAGACTACCAGGTTGTACATTGGGAGAAATTAAAGAGGAGCGAAAACATTCTACAATGTGTTCGCTGCCAAAGGTTCGGGCACGCCGCGTCGAACTGCGAAATGCAGCCTCGTTGCGTGAAGTGCGGAAAGAACCACAAGTCCGAGGAATGCCCTCTGGGTAAGGACGGAGCGTCTGAAAAAAGCCAACTCTCTTGTGCTTTATGTAGGAACACGGGACACACCGCAAATTATCGGGGTTGTCCCAAATTCCAGTACATCAAAAGAATAAATCTGGCCCGGCAGCAGAAAGTGGAAGTTAAACGTCCACCCGTGCATTTGCAAACTCCAGCCGTTACTCCCCATATTACCTACGCCCAAATGGCGGCAGGTAGGGGAAATACGGTACAGCAAGCGAAGGTTGCTTCTCAGGCCCCAGCGCCCAGAGCACCTGAACCAGTACCTGACATGCTAGCTATTTTGCTCTCTATCCAAGGGCAGATGGCTCAGCTACAACGTCATTTAACTGAACAGACCGCGCGGGTGGATCAAGTATACGCACTGCTGCCTGGCCTAACGCACCTTTTGCCGTAATGGGTACGTACGTGGCGGAGCAAACCCTGAAGGTCCTTGCTGTGAATGTGAATTCACTGATCAGGCTCGAACGACGAGCCGCACTATTTAAGTTGCTTAAAGACCAAGCCCCTGATGTGTTTTTGGTTAGCGAAACTAAGCTTACCAAGAGACACAAAATGAGGCACAGAAAATACAAAATAGTACGGAGAAACCGACCTAACTCCATTCAGGGAGGAGGCGTTGCGATTTTCGTACGGAAAGGTATTCGTTTTAAAAGAGTATACAGTCGTGTAGTACGTAGGTTTCAGGTGCTGGAAGCATGCATCGTGTATATCCCTCTCCGTAGTGGAAAGCGGTTGTACATGGTGTCTGTCTATGCACCTAAGGCTACTCAATCCACCTTATTTATCTCAGAGCTCGAGACACTTTTTCAATTCCTGAGGCTGGAATTGGAAGACAACTATTTTATTATCGGCGGAGATTTCAATGCCAAACATAGTGATTGGGGAAATAATACACCAAATACTAGAGGGAACCTACTATTTAATTGGTGGGGTCAGCACAGCGTGATGTATCGACTCGGGCTTAAGGCGACGGATAGTCCGTCGTTTCCCAGACACGGGTCCTATTTGGATCTTCTGCTATTCGACTCACGGATACAACTGACATGCACAAACCAACAAACTACAAACTGTCTACGCACTTTCGTGTATGACAGTGACCATTGCGGTCTCAGCACCGAAATAACTGTTCCAAACGAAATTGCGGAATTGGATGAGTTTGTTCAAAGGCATACCTACAATTATAGTAGGGTGCGTTGGACACACTTCACCAGAACACTGACTAGAGCACTCTCCTCGAATTCGCTCTACCCACCGTCCAACAGAAATCTATCAAACGAGGAGATTGACAGGTATCTGAGACTAATGGACGAGACAATCAAACGAACAATGGACAAAACGATACCTCGGTACCAACGCACTGACGAAGAAGACTTATTCCGCAACGCAACTATTGACGCACTGCACCGACATAAAAGTAGACTGCTGTCAAGACTAAAAACCTTGTACAGACAGTTTACTGACAGACATAACCCGGAGATCATGACACTGAAGTCGTCGATTAAAAACCTCCAAACATTAATAAGGGAAAATTACAGAGCAGCTGTAAGTTTGTATTGGAACAACAAAATTCGGGCTGTAAACACCAGCAACCCGAATATGTTCCCGCAAATAAATAAAATATTTCGGAGAAATAATCAGAACGACCTTCCATGTCTTAAAATCGCCCGAACGACGAACAACGAACAAATACTGTTAGCAGCGGGTATAGATCCAAATGAGGCTGTTGATGATGACAACTTCTTTGTGATCGAGGATCCGCAGGAGCAGGTAGAGGCTATAGGAGCGACTTTCCAGGAAGTGTACAAGGCGAATGTTATCATTGGCCCGAACCACGATCTGGGGAATCGAGTCCTTGTGCACAATTTCTACCTTCGAAATGAAATTGTGAATTGGCGATTCGAGAGCTCGGGTTTCACCCAGTTCAGTGACGAGAATATGGCAAATAATGTCATCACCAACGATAGGGTACTACCCCCGTTCATTTCGAAGGAGGAGCTCCAAACGATCTTCGAATCACTTAGAAGTAAGAAATCAGTGGGAACCGATGAAATACCGAACATTGTGCTTCGACATCTCCCTCTAGAAGCGGTGAACATTTATACCACCCTGTTTAATAATGCAATGAATAATGCACATTATCCAGCGCATTGGAAAACTGCGGTGGTACATCCCATCCCCAAAAGGGATAAAGACACTTCCAATCCGGCGAATCTCCGATCGATCAGTCTTCTTCCAAACATCAGTAAGGTGTTCGAGAAGGTGATCAATAGAGTCCTGACTATGTGGGTTGAGGACAAACATATAGTTCCGGATAATCAATTCGGTTTCAAGGCGGGGCATGATATCATTCATGCTGCGTCGAAACTGGTTTCTGATATCCAATGGAACAAAGCCAAGAACCAGTGCACTGGTGCCTGCCTGATTGACTTGGAGAAAGCCTTCGATACCGTATGGTTAGAAGGACTCTTTTTCAAGCTGGACAGGTTGGGCATTAGTAAACCACTGCTGTATATTCTTTTCGATATGCTCTCCAGTAGACAGTTCATCGTGAAGAATGGCGATGTGACTTCTGCTGGAACTTTTAACATTAAAAACGGTCTGCAACAAGGTGCGGTAAATTCGCCGATCCTGTTCAACATTTACACGAGTGATCTGATAGGTTCACTTCACCATGCCATAGCGTATGCAGACGACATAATCGCGTACAGATCAGGTCCAACGATTGAGGTCATTAATATACTTTTGCAACGTGACTTCGACAAAATTAAGCGATATTGCGATGACTGGAAGTTGAAAATCAACTTTCAGAAGTCGGACACCATTCTGTTTAGGACGCCTTTGTCTGGGGCCTCTAGGGATACCAGAAAGAATTGGCGAAAGTTCTCGATCGTAGGGCAGCACGGGCAGCCACTTGCTTGTCGAAATGTAGTCAGATACCTTGGGATCTGGCTAGATCAATTTCTGTATTTTAACAAACATATAGATGTTGCTCTGGCCAGAGCCAAAGGTGCTTTTGCCCTTACAAAGAGACTGTTTTATAACAGCCAACTCGATGCGAGGGTGAAGGTAATCTGCTACATGGCCCTTATCAGGCCCATGCTTGTATTTGGATGTCCCGTGTGGTTCAACGTGAGAGCAAGTTTATTGGAAAAGATTCGGGTGTTTGAGAGGGCTTGTCTTAGGACTTGTCTTCGCTTATACAGAACACCAGAGTCTCAGTACATCAAATTCTATCCCAATGAGGTCTTGTATAACAGGGCGAACCTAATAAGAGTGGACAATTTCGCCATTAAGTTGACTCGAGGGCACGTTGCAAGAGCAATGGCCTCATCAAACAACCTGATCTCCGGGGCTCACTACCCCAATTATATGTATCACGAGAGAGTTCGCTTTGACGGCTTTATTCCTCCAGAAGCGTTCGTCTATTTAGATAGCAAAGGTCTGATCCAGGACAGATTGGCGGTGCCGCTAATCTTCCACGTCGCTCGAACAGCTGCGGACAGGCGACTCAACTACGACAGAGACGTCGCACATAGCAGTGCGGAGCGTCTCCGGTTCAGTAGGGCGGTAGGGAGTCGCGACAGGAGGGATGTTGCTCAGCAGCACCAAAAATTTTGGTGGCTTTTTGAAGGGGAGGATGCTTCGTCGTCGAACTCCTCCACTGATAGTTAGCTTCATGTGAAGCAAGGTGGGCCAGCCTATTGTTTTTTTTTTTTTTTTAGCCATGGCCGACTTACATAGTTTTAGGTAGGTTTAAGTTAGATTTTAAGAAAAAAATATCTATAAAAACAAAAAAAAAAATAATATAAAAATAAAAAATTAAAAAAAAAATATATATATATGCATACATATATTTATATATTATGTATATATATATTATGTATGCATATATATGTATGTATGTCTGCATTAGATGTAAGTAGGTTAAGATTTATTTTTAGGTAGATTGTAGGCTTTTAGTTTTAAGTTTTATAAAAAATTAAAAACAAAAAAAAGTCCAGATACTAAGTTTTTTTGATTCAAATGTATTTTCTTAGTTGTAGTATTAATAAATGTAAAAATAAAATAAAATTAGACTGTAAGATTCGTCGAAAGACATAGTTTAAGTGTTAGGTTTAACTTAGAGTGCCCGCATGGGGCCAGTAAGTTAGAATAAGATTATTTGTAAGTTATTTAAGCTAATTTTTAAGCATTTTTTTGTCTAGCATGTAAGAGTAATCTAAGTATATAAATAAAAATGCATTTAAACTGAAAAAAACTGCTCGTTGAACTACTCATAGGTACCACATTTTGAATCACCCACAAATGCTTAGGTACAGAAAAATGCAGCATTTTCCTTTTCTTTTTATTTTATTCTACTAATGTCCTTAGGCACTGGTAAACTCCATCTCTCACATCGATTATTTATTGTCTATCATATTTCATTAAAAGCTGCTGCTCTCTGGGGAGCATCCGAGGATTTGCTTGCTTTCCTTATATCCCACAAGAAACATAGTCCAATTATCAATAATGAATTCTCGAAGCACCCGGCAAGACACTTAAGGTCAAAGATCTCACAGAATACTAATTCCATCAGCTTTCACAAAATTCTCTGCTTTCTGCAGTTCCATTATGCTAAGCTCCAACAAGCCGACTAAAAGCAATTTTACCTTATAGACTTGCCACCTCAGCGAGCCTGGTTTCCCAAAAGTGTCGTATATATTTCTGTAGTGTCTCAGCCGTAATCATGAAATTGATATCGATCCGATTAATTGTCACCACTGGGAGAAAAACTGGCGAAACTGGGAATACTGAGAAAACAGAGGAAACCAGGTGCCAGTTTGTTTTTATTTTTCACAACTTTATGAGCCGTAAAAAGGCAACCATCCAAAACCAATTGCGAAATGCTTTCACTTGTTTATTTTGTCCTTTGACGACAACAACACCATCGACATTGCCATCGTCATCGACGTTCTGGAGCTTCTGAAGCTCTATGGCCTCTAATAATGCCATTAAATTTCGCTGCTACTGAGGTGCGTGATTCCCCTATCAGAGATCACTTTCTACAACACTCCTCTGTTTAATGTTCGCATAGAGGGTGAACCTCTGGGGGTAAGTGTGAATCCACTTAGTGTATGGTTCCGAATCGATTTGCCACCTTTTTGCTATGATGCGTTTGATGGCCGATACGAGGGTTGACTTGCGTTGGCTTCTCTAGCTGCCAACGATTTGAGGTGACTATCAGTGGATGAAGTCGGGTCAGATAATTTGCTATTCCTGTTCGGATATATACTTCATTAATAGCATCCAATTAAGTGGAATCTCTATAACGCACTACTATCGATGTAGATGTAATTAAATTGAAGTAAAAATCTACCGACTTTAATGGTTTTTGCTGTATTCTGTAGTTTTGGACATAGGTAAAATCTAAGAACTACCAAAAGGAATGGTAAGTGGCAATTGCTTGCGTTGGGTCTGTAACAACTCCCTTATCGGATTTTATTCATATTTTCGGAAGAGTATATTTTACTGCACCTTTGTATTGTAAATGACGAATCATCAGCGCAAAGTTCAGGAGCGGGTAGAAAACCTAGGAGGCATCGATGTGATATTAGCTTATTAGCTATGGAAAGTCTAGCATTTGCTTTTTTTAAAAAAAAAATTTATTTTGTGTGCTTGCATGCAAGATGTTGCTGTGTTTACGAGTATTTTATTGTAAAGGGTCCGCCATCTAACGTTTTTTTTTTCAACTAGTGCTTATTTCGTGAATGGTAATACTTAGCTCATGTCTGATTTGACTGATAATTAGTTTTATCCTTCCGCTGAACGAATATGGCTGTGTATACGCTTGAAAAATGCTGGGAAATATTGCGACATTACTTTGAAAATCATGGTAATGTTGCAGAATGTGTGCGATTTGCGTACGGATTTTGGAAGAAGAGAAGCACCGTCAGCTCCGTATGTTCGTTATCTTGTGAAAAAAGTGAAAGAAACTGGCATCCTCATCAATAAACCAAAGCGTGAAAAGCCAAAAACAGTGCGTACACCCGAGAATATTGCTGCTGTGGCAGAAAGTGTGCGTGAAGCGCCATCAACATCAATTCACCGTCGTTCTCAACAATTGAACATTTCGGAGATATCTTTGAGACGAATTTTGCATAAAGACCTTGGTATGACGCCATACAAAGTCCAATTGGTTCAGGAGTTGAATCCAACTGACCATCCAATGCGTTTTCGCTTCGCTAAGTGGGCCTGCGATCGACTTAGAGAAGATGCCGATTTTGCCAAAAAAATCATCTTTTCAGATGAAGCTCATTTTGATCTTGGCGGGTATGTAAACAAGCAAAATTGTCGCATTTGGGGCACAGAACACCCACACGTATATATTGAAAAGCCGATACACCCAAAACGAGTCACTGTTTGGTGCGGATTTTGGTCCAGAGGCCATTTTTCTTCGAAAATGAGCAAGAAGTGGCCGTTACAGTCAATGGCGATCGTTATCGGGCCATGTTGAACGAATTTTTGTTCACAAAAATTGAAGAGGAGGATATTGGCAACATTTGGTTTCAACAGGACGGCGCTACGTGCCACACAGCTGAAGCTACACTCGATGTTTTGCGCCCTGTTTTTGAAGATCGCATTATCAGCCGCAGAGCTGATGTCGTTTGGCCACCTCGGAGCTGCGATTTGACACCGTTGGACCATTATTTGTGGGGTGCCGTAAAAGATAAGTGTTACGCCGACAAGCCAGAGACAATTGCACACAATCGATAATGTGCTTAAAAATTGGACCGATCGTGTAGGCTACTGCATGGCCAGCCGAGGCAGCCATTTGAATGAAATTATTTTCCATTATTAACCGGAAGGATGAAACTAATTATCTGTTAAATCAGACATGAGCTAAGTGTTATCATTCACGAAATAAGTACTATTTGAAAAGAAAAACGTTAGATGGCGGACCCTTTATATATCGCTTCTGAGGAGTTTTCACGCTGCTGCATTTTCTGATACTTACCAACATGAGTGTATAAAGTTAAGAATTTCTGTTTTATACTAGGTATGACAAGGAAATCTTTACTCTCAGTCCGGCTATCTTGGCACTGCGGGAGCTATAGATCATCATATTTGAAAACAGTTTTCAACAAGAAAAATTGTGATTTCAAGGAAAATATTTTCCACACTCCTTGAACTTTATTGAGACATATTTAAATTACGTCAAAATACTTAAATAAAGAGTGACAAAATATTGATAATATCCTTTAGGAAGCAATTTATTTTGAAATGAGGGACATTGGTGATAGACTGGAGGCTCTTCTAAATGAGGCCAACTTGCTTGCCGGCTAAGTACTATTATAAAAGACAAGAAGTGAAAAATGATGTAATTTTATTTGGGAAACTCTATTTATGGTACTTCAAGCCAAAGTTTACCTATGGTCTGGTAGGTTTGCTTTCTATTTCGGATCTGGATGTACACCATATTAGCCCGTTCAAGACACAAATCACTTAGGAAATCTATTCTTCGAATACGCATTGGACCTCCCATCATGATAGAAATCTTGACCAAATCAACCTACTTAAATGGTATCAAATCAAGGCCACATTTTTCGAGATCAAACCAAAAAGAAAATAGAGTAGTAGCCCTGCTGCTTTTGCTTTGAATCGTATATGGAAAAGTAAAAAATGATCTAGTTGTATCGGAACCACACTTCGATTCTACGAGCATTTGCACTTTACCGTGTTCTTTTGTAGACTAATAAATAATGAGGCTCTCTTTAGATTAAACATGCCGAAAACCTCCAAGTCGGTGTCTTCCTTCTGGCAGTGAAAGGAATCTTTCGTCAGGACATAGGGCTTATCATCAGAATGGATCCTCTATATCTGCACGACTGTGTTAAGGCCAATTTTATCCTATGCAATATTTGTATAGTGGAGCAAGCTTTGACGAAAACACGTCTATGGTGCTTTTACCATACTTTTTCCAGGAAACGGTCTGTCTCGGCGGTATGGGGCTTTCTCGAGTTCATCGGGCAATGGTGTTTATATTTGGGTACAAAATGCGCTGGAGTTTTTACTATCCTGGTTTTATGGACACGTCCATGAATGGCACCAGAACTTCTGTTGCTTCAGAATCAGAGCCTGGAAAGGAATGTCTTTACAAACTCCGAAGCGACTTTCGTGCTGTCCCTTATTAGCAATAACTGAAAACCGGAGACTGTCATCTTAATGGAGCAATACGTTTTTCTAAGCACTAAAGAAAGTATGTTGGACATATGCAACACAACATCCTACTTTTGTGATGTGAAAGTAATGACGACGCCGCGGAGCACTACCTCAGTGAATGTCCGGCCTACGCACGCATCAGGCTGCAGATACTCGGCACCGATATGGAGCGTGCTGGTACTGTAGCCAAATTAAAAATAACATGCTGACTTAACTCTCTGCGAAGGACGGATAAATAACGGGGTATTTTTATGCCCAAGTGCTCTGTTCTTACAGAAAAAATACGTGGTAGGTTCTTTTTTCCAAGGTCTATTATAGTAAACGAAATCAAGTAAATCCCAGACAGCTTTTTAGTTAGCAGCTAATGGCAGTTTCTTGATTGTGCGAAATACTCTGGCATACAGACGATAAAAATCTCATGCTGACGTTATTACTAATTCGCAAAAAAATACACATTGCGTTGTCTTCTCAAAATTCATGAATTTTCAATTTTTCATTTTCATGAATTAATTGAGATTAGAGCGGAGCTTATATTTTGGAAACCTTTCTGTGATTTTATCGATCTGGAATACACTCAACAGACAATATTTTATACAATTGTTATTGCCTTCTTCACCAATTACTTTTGCTTTAAATACAATACTGCTTTAAGTTCAGCACAGCGTTTTTCTGCTTCAGCCGTCAATTTAGATATTATAATACGAATCTTTTGCTTATGGGCGGAATATGACCATAACTGGGACATGACTTTTTCAGGATATAAAAAGAACCTAAATTAAACAGTGAATAAAATTGGCCATGTTGCTTAGACACCTCTACACTATTGAAAATATCCGAGAGTTTCGAACGGCCATAGACTTGAACTACTACCCCAGTTATAGTCAAGATACGACCCAGACTCTAAAACAACAGATAAATATTGTGAGGAAATTTAACATTGAACAGCTACAATTGCATATAATCGCTCTAATAATTTGATAAGTCACATACGAATCACGTACAATGTGACATAGATTGGATGCATCAATGACAAGGAGACTGACTATTATACGACAACACTCACTAAACCCGTCGTTTGTCGAGGACTATAGCTAAGCATATTCAGCTTCACAACTTGTCAATGGAGTGGCGCTA
This sequence comes from Volucella bombylans, assembly GCA_949129095.1. Taxonomy (NCBI): domain Eukaryota; kingdom Metazoa; phylum Arthropoda; class Insecta; order Diptera; family Syrphidae; genus Volucella; species Volucella bombylans. The sequence continues at coordinate 121,692,598 of OX422140.1, read as the reverse complement.
AATAGAGCGACGAGAGTTGTTATGCCCAAAAAAGAGGGAGAAACATCGGCTTCTCTGGAGAAAAAAGACTTGAAAAGCGGATATTCAAAAGCTTCAAAGGCATAGTGTTCGGTAGTAACGTGTCAAGGCAAGAAAACACTAATGTAGACCCTTTTTGAGCTAAGCCGAAAAACTTACTGGCAGTAGTAGAGATGCAATCGGTGCTGAGGATATAAGAAAAAAAAACTCAGCAAATTCTAAAACGACGTGGACAACCCAAATTGTACAGATATGCAGATCGCATCATTTCATCTTGGCGACGGCTTGCATCCACTTGACCAAAATGGAATTTTGGTTATGGAATTTTATAGATTTAGCTGCAATAAAGAAACTAGCCCAAAACCTTTACCATCGATCACTTGCTCAATTCAGAAAAAATTAAGCTCTTGAACTAATAATAATATGCAAATCTTGTCTGGCGTATTGTGTGAATGCCAGAAATTTCTTGCCGATGATCAGGTTGGCACTTGTCAGCGCAGTTTTTGGTTCCACAGTTGTTCAAATATTCAAACCCCAAATTCTGCAGAAAATCGAACAAGACCAGACTCATCACCTCTTTATCGTTTTCAAGACGGAATATGAAAGTATTTGAAGGTATGAGTAAGACAATATCACGTCCTTTTTTGATATCCGAGCAAAATAGTCAAATGAAGTCCAGAATGACAATGAAGAATGCTCCTTGCTACGTAGCGATTGAAATAATTTTGCTGATATCTTTGACATTTAAAAAAAATTTAAACAAGACGATGCGCTGTTATGTGACGTCTTCAATCCTGAAAACAAATGTCTCGTATCTGTAGAGTAAGCCAGGAATTTTCCATTTCAAAGCCTAAAAGTAGTCGAATCTTCACTTATATAAAGTTTACCAATAGGGACTTGACAACTTTGAATTTAATTTGTGAACGTACTCTTTCACTAATCATCAAACTGTCACCGTCAATTTATTCAGTAAACTCAACATTTTCATCATGGTAAAGTACACGACCGAGCAACGTCTGCAAGTTATAAAAATTTTCTACCGAAATTCGGAGTCGGTGACTGCAACCTTAAGAGCGATAACTCCAATTTTCGGTCGTAATTCTCGCCATAGTAGACAGGCAATAACAAGTTTAGTGTAAAAATTTGAGTCTACATATTCGTTGTGTGACGTTGCCGTGTCAACGAGACAACGGGTTGGTAGAAGTATCGAAAATGTCGCTGCTGTTCAAGCGCTCGTAGCAAACGATCCAAACCAGTCAATTCCACGGCGTTCTCAAGAATTGGGCATCGCTCAGACCACATTATGGCGTATTTTGCGTAAGGATCTTGGTTTACATCCATACAAGATCAAGCTGACTCAAGGATTGAAGCCGATGGACCATTTGAAGCGACGTACATTCTCCGATTGGATTCTGGGGAAGATGCGCCAAGATGATGAATTTCGTCAATAAGCAAAATATGCGTTATTGGTCGGGTGAAAATCCACATGTGCTTCATGAATCACCACTTCATTAACAAAAAATAACTGTTTGGTGCGGTTTCCATGCCGACGGCGTTATTGGGCCATATTTTTTCGTCGACGATAGCGATCGTCACGTTACTGTGAATGGTCAGCGTTATCGCGCCATGATCACCGATTATTTTTGGCCCGAATTGAAAGATATGGACTTGGACGACATGTGGTTCCACAACAGGATGGTGCCACAAGGCACACAACACACGCTACAATCGATTTATTGAAGAGTGAGTATGGTGAGTGTGTTATCTCAAGACATGGGCCAGTCGATTGGCCGCCTCGTTCGTGCGATTTAACGCCGCTTGACTATTTTCTGTGGGGCTACGTTAAGTGATTGGTTTATGCCAACACGCCGACGACGTTGTAAGAGCTCAGAGCCAACATTGAACGCGAAATAGCAGCCGTTTTGGCCGAAATGTGTGGCCGAGTGGTTGAAAATTGGGTCCAACGACCCAATGCAAACGTGCCCACGGTGGCCATATGAACGAAGTCGAGTTCCATTCATAAATGTTTTGATTGTACTTCAAGCCGATAATAAAGTTTTTGAAATATCTCAAATGGTTTGCGTTTTATTTAAAAAAAAAGTTGTCAAGTCAAACCCTGTATATTGGTTTCCGTAAATGCTAAAATATGTATGAGCGTATTACCAGTGTCTGTGAAGCATACCAAAATATCGTTTTTCTTTTTTCCCCCATAAGCATCCTTGCAGGACATGTACCTAAATCTGAGCCACTTGAGAGGAGTAATAGGCAAATTTCATATTTTCCTCTAGCTATAGTCGAAACTATTTGTATGAAGTATATAATTCAAACCAAATGAACATGGTAACGTATCTTTTCCCAAACGTTACTCTGTTAAATTAAAATCGATCAATTATCCCTACAAATTTCGAATACGTAGTTTTTGCAACACGAAGGAAATTACATTGGACTCATACCCATGTCCTACTTGAGTCAATTATTTAGCGTAGCTGACGGGAATTAAATTTTCAAACGACTACCAATACATACATGTGTCTGACAAAGTTTAATTGAAATGTTAGAGAGATATTTATTCCCAAATCCTTTGGCATCCTCTGGTGGAGAGACAATACAATTTATGTCTAAAAAGTTCGCTCAAGAAAACAAAGAACTTACGGAAGAGCTATTTTCTAGAAAAAAAAATTTAAACTGATACCATATGAGAGCTAAAGATAGTCATGTTGGGTATAGTTTTGTTCGAGTATTTTGCAGATAGATTGAATTCAGTACGAACCAAAATGAATAAGAGATACATAAATATCCTTTTCATCTTCTTTCAATTTATAATATGTTCATTCTTGCAATTTATCTTATGTCATGTTGCAGACATAGCAATGTCTTCCTACTTTCCCAGACAGAGACAAATTAAGGGAAATCCTTGCAGAGTTCTGAATACAGGGTTAGATTTAGAACCCAATTCTTAGCTCAATATCATTGACATTGACTGAGAAATTTAATAAAACGATTTTTTCCTTTCCTATGCCTTGTTTGGGATTTGACAAAAAAAAAAAAAATTAAACTGCCTAACTAAACAGAGCTGGCATGGGACCGTCCTTCGTATCTCCCAGAGATCTCAGGTCAAAATTTTCGAACTTTGAGGCAAAAGACAAAGTTTATTTGTTGAACCTGTAGATAGTCATTATTGTTTTCCGCTGACAAAGGCAAAGGTCCTGTGATGAGTTTTTTTTTCCTTTTGTTTGACAGTTTACCCAAGAGGGAAATCCAATACAACAAGTAGGACAAGCGCGCTTAATTTTTCCTTTTTGGCGTCGTGTTAAATTATAAAACAACACAAGGGACACAATTTAAAGTTGAACAATTTAAAAATGTTTTTCTTCTTTTTCAATTCTCGGGTTTTGTTTTGTTCTTGTAATGCGATTTTATTCAAGAGTTGTTTTGATGGAATGCCATGCAAAGGAGGAGTTTTGTTTCTGAGGTATTTTTTAATAATTTTTTTCCGACAGGAAAGCAAAAGGTAAGCACTAATAAAAACGAAAAGCCGTAGAGAGAGACATAAACAATTTGTTTCATTCAAGAACACACAAGGAATTACAAGTAGGTAGTCCTTCTACTTCTACTGTAGTTTGAGGGAGGATTTTACGGTCGCAAACTTTGAAGGCGTTTAGTTTTTATGCAAGTGAATTTCAGCTAGAATTATGATTTCGTTGTTCATATAATTTATGCAACATTCCGTAGTTTACGAGAAAACAAATTTAGAAAACACAGATGAAACAGATACACTTGGGAGGAGTTGCTTTTAAAAGCTCAATCCTGAACAGTCAATAAAAGTAATAGCAAGTATTGACAAAACAAATGTTTAAAGATAAAGAGAAAACATGGGATATAAAATTTAAAATGCTTGCAATCTTACACTAACTTCGCGCTATCGACAAAAGGCATCGTAAAATGCAATTTATGTAAAGCCTTGTAACAGTTTTTTTGCATCTGCTTTTGTACTAATAAAATATTCTAAATTTGATTCTGTTTTGCTTACTTAGATTGCGCTACCATCTGGGTTCATCTTAGGCCTCAACCAAGAAGCCACTCCAGTTAGCACAGTCTTTGGCCTGCACTTGATCATTTCTTTCATCTTGAGCGACACGTAAAATGAATTATACTTGTACAAACGTGTTATTTCGGACAAAAATTGAAGAATCCTCGAGCCATAGTATTAATATGCATTCATGCTAATTTGCGCAGGCGCATGATACGCACTTTCCTGACCATGTCAATATCCTTGAGTAGCCCGTGGAGCACGCCTATCAAAGAAAATGGAAATCAGCATGTTCCATGCTGAGAAAATGGAAATCACTCGAAGTATCTTGCGTTCAGAACGACAGGTCTAAGATAATAAATGTATTCTACAGAGTCTCCTTTTTTATTTAATAAATTACGCGGGCCTAAGGGGTTATGATACCCTTTTACTGTTGTCATGGGCGCGAGCGGAAAGATAGAATGAGGAGAAAGGAAAACATTGTTGTGATGTAGTGGTTTGTTTCTCAGGTATATTTGGTTTTGATGTGGTGGGAGTCCGAATAGGACGGAGATTTTTTTCTTCTTTCGGAATGGTTCGAAGGTTATCAATTTTCACTCTTGTTTTGTGCTTGAAACTCTACAACAGCCACATCTACATGTCAGTGTTATGCCTTCACACGCAGATTTTTCTGACTGAGTTCCAATTACACAAATGAAAAACTTGTCATGAGAAGGATTCCAACCTTGACCCTACGAAAGAGAAGCGATTAATAATTCTTATTATCTTTAGTGTATTATTATTACTTAAATACCTTCCTAGGTTAAAAAAAAAAACTGTGATTGGCATGTATATTAATCTCTATCTTTAATATTCGTTGAGTTGTAACTGTCAGAGCTAATCTATGGCAAAGTTGTAGCTATTTACTACGACTTCTTTCGGATTCTTAATCAGCGTATACAAGTAGTTGCATAAATGTTTGGAGAATTGTGCTACTAGGTACTTGCGAGCTCCGCAAATTTTTTCCAAGAATGATGTTAAGCGCAATGATGACAGCACATCATTTTCTCTAAACCCTTTTTTGGCATAAAAGATCTTAGTGAAATTGTTGTCGTCTTTTATGAAGCAGCTAATGTTCTTCATCGTCATTTTGCACATTTTGACAGGATCTGACTGACAGTAGATCTATATTACGAGTATCTCCATCTGCCTAAAAGTGAACTTTAGACTTCCCCAAAGCATCAAATAGAGAGTCAACTAACAAATACTATTGTAGTGCTTACAGGCTGCCTAGTCCAGAGTTAGGCATTATTAATTTTATTTAAAGTTGAGAATAGCAAATTCATATCTTTTGCAGCACCGCTGGATTTTTTCAATCAGCTTCACTTCAACCGATAACAGTGTTGTTACACTGCACTTACTTGGAGTTCCAGTGATTGGAGCTCGTTTTAGGTACAAAACAAATTTCGATGAGTATGTTTTAGTGGTTTGGTTAATGAACTGCTGATATATAGCGTCTCCGTCTCAGGTAAGCACCTAATTACTGAAGAAATCCTTCAGCTAAATCTTAACAGATTAACCCATTGACCGGAGCGCTGTGGATTGGAAGTAGACCAACATAAAATGATCTTGTCCTGTTTTCCAGGAAATATAAAATTCCAATTATAGGCTCAATAAACGGTACCAGTTAAATCTTTTTTGATACAGCCAAATATCTGGCTCTCATTTTTAACATGAAACTAAACTGGAAACCTAACATTCAAAAAAGCTACAGTAGCTTTATTCTCTTGCAAAAATGCCATTGGGAACAAATGGGACCTTCAACCTCGCATAACCCAATGGCTATACATCTCGGTCATAAGACCGATACTCACCTACGGAGTTGTTGTCTGGTGGGCTGCCTTAGACAATGCAGTCAACTGCAGAAAATAAGCAGAGTCCAAAGAACAGCATGTCTATGAATACGTTCTACTCCCTCCACGGCATTATACATTCTGTTTCACTTGACATCCCTCGATATCTTCAGAAGACAAGTATAATAGCTGCGACTGCAGCTATTCGCCTTGAAGCGACTACACAGTGGATAAATCGTTTATTTGGCCACGCTAATATTATTAATATCTTAGGAATCCTCATAGAGAATATAGATTACACCATACCTGAACTTTGGTTTGACATACTATAGTCTTCCAAGTAAGCTTCCCCCTTAGGTCCTTCTGGAAGGAAGATGCTTTTATGGAGGACAAGTCAATCCACTAGATGGATATAAAATCGATAGCGGGGTTGGTGGCGGTGTTTTCTCAGATATGCTAAATCTAAGCGTTTGTTTCCGTCTTCCAAATCACTGTAGCGTGTTTTAGATTAAAGAAGCTCTGTCCTGGCTGAAGAAAAACGTGATATCTGTTAAAAGACATCCGTTCTTTTCGGATAGTCCCTCGATTCAGTCTCATTAAATTCTAAAACCGCCCTTGAATATCGATCATCTGTTATTGAAATGGCAGAGCTGTTCAACTTTCATCATTGTTAAGTGCCGGGCCACAGAGACATTCCAGGGAATTGTAGGGCCGACGAACTCGCCAAAATTGTAACCACTCTACCTATTCTACCGGAAAGGATAGCATAGGTATACTAGTCCCTACGTGCTAGTTAAAACTAAAACTCGATACTAATAAAAGAACAGACCTGTTGGATCAACATGTCTAGCTACCAAGCAGATCTGACCAAAGCTGGATCTAAATCGCTCTAAGAGTCTGATCTAAATAGGAAAGATCTCAGCGCCACCATAGGTGTCATTACTGGACACTCTCTTATAGCAAGCATGCAAGAGGGCTTGGCGCCTTTACAAACGATTTCTGTAGAAGCTGCGTGGACAAGCAAGAGGAGGAGACAATCCTCCACCTACTCTGTACATGTCCAGCTCTCTCCCCGAGAAGATATCTTCACTTAGGAGCTTTCTTCTACAATGAAGCAAACAATCTAAAGAATATAGACGTAAACAGTCTAGTACGCTTCATCATAAGCTCAAACTGGTTCCATGAGTAAGAGGATCACAGATACACGTGGCATCACAATGGGCCAATAGGCCTAAGTGGGTTGGTCTTTCCAACAGCCACTTTTACCTACCTACCTAGTTTTAGTTAGTTTTTATGGCTTTTTATTAAAATATATTAAAAGGAAAGCAATACACTATTTTACTTTATTTTCTTTGTATAATCACAAAAACAAAAACAAAAACTATAAGACGTCTACCAGATTGACAATCATGTATCTCTTCTTCTCTTATTCGCTTTCTATATTGTAGAGCTCTTGCAGTGTATCTACATATATATATAATACATCCCAGTCACCATTCAGAATTCCCATCAGTTCCTCCTTTCCAAGCGTCCTTTCTCCAATACATTCTTCGAATTTCGTTCAGTATTAGGCATACAGAAATAAAATGATAGATGTCTTCCCTCTCCTTAAGGTTGCAGAGATCACACAATATAGGTAGCTCTGGTCGTTGTGGCATGTAGTTTAGGTTAAATAATTCCGCATGTATCATGAAGATTGTTCTTATCATTTCAGATTTACTCCTTTCCATAAAGTATGTGCTTTCTTGTAGATTATAATCAATGGTGCTGTAATACATCCTTTGTTGAGAGGACTGAGCTTCAGCTACGTATTTGCTGTATAAATTTGGTCCAGATTTTTCTGTGATGTTTTCGAATTTACTTCTCATGGTGGCTCCGTCACTAGGTAAAAAATGGAGACTGCCTCCATAATAACTCGCAAGTTCCTGGCATTCCTTGATGCAATAGCGTTGTTTGCTATCATATGTTTTAGGACGATTTTCGGCAAGCGCTCCTCTTTTATTTCCATAAATTTCATTATATAATCAAAATACAGCTTTAACGAATGTAAAATATGGGTTAAACAACCTGTTTCCAGATGTATCGTATAATTTTGAGTACAATTCGGTAGTCCAAAGATGCGTTTTATGCAATAGCAAAACGAGCATATTCCCAAACTTGTGCAGAGTAGTGCTGTCTCTTGAATAATTGTTTTGTTTAAAGCTGTATGTTAGATATTTGCTTCGAACGCAAGTACTCCACACTGAATATGTCACTCGTTTTGCTTACGATAGTTTAATTTTTAAATGTTGTTCCATGCTGAGATTAGCTTTTAACAGAACACCGAGATAATTTTTCTCCCTAACAACTTCAACGGGCTGTCTCTGGAAAGCCCAGGTTTCATTTCACGAGGATTGCCCTCCTCCATTTCGAAATACTTTTCCAGCCTATTGATTTTAAGTTGCATACTGTTAAATGTTTCGGCTAGAAAGACAATATCGTCGACATATATTAGACCTGGTACTGTTGTATGATTAATTACCACACCACCCGCAAAATCGTCTGTTATGTGGTTGATAAACAAGATAAATAGCATTGTGCTCAAAATACAAACTTGTTTTACACCCATGGTCGTTGGAAATTCATCAGACAAAAAGTGTCCATCCCATATAGCAGCTTTGTTGTTCATGTACAGAGCTTTTACGAGTATGTCATTAACCAATTTACTACTTACACCCATTCTATATAATTTGTCAAAAAGCGCTTCACGAGGAATTAAATAGAAAACTGATTTAAAGTCTACAAACATGTCATACAGTTTTTTATGTTTTTGCTTGTACATTTGCGCAATGTTTACCAGGGTGAAAATTTGGTCAAATGTCGAGAAATTCTCTTTAAGGATAGCTTGGAATTCGTGCAAGATGTTTTTATTCAATCCATTTCGTTAACCTGCAAAAAACTAGGACGGTATAAATGAAATGAAAATGAAATGAAATCTAATTTTTTATGAAGCGGAGATATGAGTATTATCAATTTTCTAAAGATTTGTGGCAATTCTGCAACCTCAAAGAGTCGACTAAACTCGTTCATAAGCTCTTATGCGAATTCGATTGAACAGTTTTTCTAAAATTCAAAAGGAGTTCCATCTTCTCCTGGGACTTTGTTATATTTAGAATTTTGATGACTTGAAGTATTTCTGCGAGTGCGAATGGTGCATCTAGATGCTCATCAATAATGTAAGGTTCTGCGTACTGAATTCTCAGAGATGTCTGCACGGATCTGTACAGGTCTGAAATCCATGTGTAAGTCGTGCGCTTCGAGACAAGATCCAATACGGGTACTTCTTCCATTTAAAAGTTTTACTGCTTTCCAAAAGTCCGATGAAGAACTGGAAATATTTACTATGTAAATATTTTTCTGTTCATGCGCTGACCTTTGTAAGTAGGTTAGCATATAGCCTTTAAAAAATATAAGTATAAGTGTCTTCATAGTAATTTAAGAAAGCAAATGACCTGGTTCTTGCCTTTATTCAGTCCTTGTCGAACCACTTTTGTTTACTTTGGCCGTTGTTGCATCTGAATTGTGTTGGACTTGGTCAAGCTTTTTAGATGATTCCTGTTAATTGATCAATACTTGGAATTGGATGGACTGAATAAAGTTGAATGCGTTCGAAGTTTAAATTAGTTTGGTTAGAGTTTGACATTTTTTCGTTTCAGAATAATTTTGGTAAGGGGCTAAGCTTGTTTGTGTTAGTCATATTCATCAATTTTTGTCAATTAACACTTCAAATTGTACTTCCAAAGTCATATGATCTGAAAAAATCTGTTTTCCTATTCGAAAATTTGAAAGTATGTCGCGTCAGCCTCCATTTGCCAATCAATAGTATATAACTGAACGAGATGTGATTTTAAGAAAAGTGTATTCACCTCTTGAATCCCCGTCGCAACTTCCATTTAAAATTTTGGAATCAAAAACATCTGTGAGTTCAAGTATATCAAGTTCGATGACATATTAAAAAGCATCGAAAATTTAACTTACGTATATTAGGTGCGCAACTAAGTTCTCAATAGATGGATCTAGTGATTTTGTTTTGGGGTCATATACTTTCGGCTGTGTGAAAATGTTGTGTTGATTCTCTTCTTTCATTAGAAGAAAACGGCGGCTGGAAGGAACATGGAACAAGGTTCCTTATGATTTGAAGCCAAGAGACGTTGAGCGTCGTTCCCCGCCTGTAAAGGACTGCTCCAGCGGCAAAAAAGAAAGGGTTTTCTTCATCACATCGTGACGGGTGATGTAAAATGGATTCATTACAAAAACTTTGAGTAGCCCGTCAGCTGCCGGCCATAGGTGCTGCTGAAAGGCAGGACCGCCAGTAGTCTACACCAGGACTTACAACATGGTATCGTGGGGGTCAGGGCCACCAGGCCTTCAGTCCGGATCTGACTTCTTAGAGGCAGGGCACCTAGTGGGAGCATCACGGTGGCTGTGGCTTAAATCTAAAATGCAGGAAAGGTATTCCAGTTAGTTTTGACCCGATGTACAGTTGCATCAAGTACTGTATGATGTGACCCTAAAATCGGCAAGCGTTTTTAATTCGACCTCGACTTGTACCAAGGGTACAGCTTTGACTTCAACCCAGGTTCCGCGCTTTGATATAACACTACTAATGTGGGTAAGCGCGCACCAGGCGTATTCTGGCTCCCATCTGGGTAGAGATCTGTAGGGGTCTTACTGGTATCCCGATAGAGGCTTAATTCTGTACCACATAAATCAGTAACGCCAGGAATTTCGGTTTCGGCTTGGTTTAAAGATGTAGGCCCCCTTTGTGGGAGCGTCATGGTAACTGTAGTTTAAACCTAAAATTACAGGGAGATTATTGGAAACCCCTAAAAATGTAGGAGTCTACAGCGTGCTAAGACCCGAAGACTAATAGAGGTTTTAGATGGACCTCACCCTTGACCAAAGAGGAAGTCTAGCGTACACGATGACTTCGAACTGGTACTGGTCTGAATGGGGTTTCCCCATGATGATCAAATCATCGAGCATGAATTATTCCCCTGAGGGGTATCGTTCGACACGTATGATTTGCGGATTTCCCAGTCACAATAAGTCACTGGTTGGAGGTGTCCGCGCGTTCGCTGTTGAGCAATATTTCAATTGCGGGGATTCGTTGGTTCGTGACAGTACTCGAGTAAAAAAATCAACAGTGCAGGCTATATTGAAAAAGAATCTAAAGTGTCAACCATACAAAATGCAAATCATGTAGTTTCTCAACGAAAATGACTATTCTTTACAAAAAAAACTTTAGCGAAAACAATACTGTAACATTATCGAACAGCATGAATGATTGGAAACATATTGTTTACTGACAAAGCAAATTTTCATATCAATGGCTGGTGCCCGACAACTCTAGGGAACGCCACCGAAAACATCTGTATTGTCTAAAAACAATAGTGTGGTGTGAACGAGGTATTAAAGGCCCGTATTTGTGTACCATTGCGAGACCGTCACTGCTGGCATGTATTGCCGAATTGCCAAATTCAACAACAGAACACAATTTCAGCATGACGGGGCCACTTCACACATAGCGAGAGTATGAAAGGAGAAGCTGAAGGTAATTGTTCCCAATATATTAATCAGCAAGTACGGACACATACCCTGGGCACGTGGCACACTGGGGCAGCTCCATAGCAATCAGTGCGCAAAACGTCACTTTGAAATTTTGGGTAAAGAAGAAAAAAATGTTACGAAGTATACGGTATTTGTGATAAGAAAAATGCATTTCTTTTTTGTTTTTAAGTTTTGCACTAGTTAGTCAAACGATCAAAGTTGACAAGTTTATCGTGAAATTTGCAATTGGAAAAATGTAAACAAAGTATAGGGTTTTCCATAAGGACTTGACAACTTTTTTTTTAAATAAAACGCAAACCATTTGAGATATTTCAAAAACTTTATTATAGGATCGGCTTGAAATACAATCAAAACAATCAAAAAATCAAAACGACCTTCAGTGTCTTAAAATAGCCCGGACAACAGACAACGAACGGTTACTGACAATAGCAGGAATTGATCCAAATGAGGCCGCTGATGATAACGACTTCTTTGTGATCGAGGATCCACAGGAGAAGGTTGAGGCCATAGGGGCGACTTTCCAGGAAGTATACAAGGCCACTGATACCACTGGCCCTAATTACGACCTGGACAGTCGCGTCTTTGTGCACGACTTCTGCGTTCGAAATGAAATAGAGAACTGGCGATCCGAGGGCTCTGGTTTCACCGGGTTTAGCGACGAAAATATGGCAAATAACGCCATTGCCAGAGAGGGTGGCCTACCCCCGTTCATTTCGAAGGAAGGACTCCATGAGATCTTCGACACAATCAGGGCTAAGAAATCGGTGGGGACCGATGGTATGTTTGGAACATCGTGCTTCGACATCTTCCTCTAGAAGCGGTGGACATTTACACCACCCTGTTTAACAATGCAATGAATAATGCACATTATCCAGCGCATTGGAAAACGGCGGTGGTTCAACCTATCCCCAAAAAGGGAAAGGATATATCCAATCCGGCGAATCTCCGGTCGATAAGTCTCCTTCCGAATAACAGTAAGGTTTTTGAGAAAATAATCAATAGAGCTTTGTCTAGGTGGGTTGAGGACAAACATATAGTTCCGGATAATCAATTCGGTTTTAAGGCGGGACATGATATCTCACATGCCGCGTCTAAACTGGTTTCTGATATCCAATGGAACAAAGGCAAGAAACAGTGCACTGGTTCCTGCCTTGTTGACTTGGAGAAGGCCTTCGACACCGTATGGTTAGAGGGTCTTTTCTATAAGCTGACTAGGCTGGGGATCAGTAAACCACTCTTGTACATTCTTTATAATATGCTAACTAATAGACAGTTCATCGTGAAGAATGGCGATGTGACTTCTGTTGGAATATTTCAAATGAAAAATGGTCTTCAGCAAGGCGCGGTCAATTCGCCGATTCTATTTAACATTTATACAAGCGACTTGATAGGTTCACTTCCCCATACTATTGCGTACGCAGACGATTTGGTAGCGTACAGAACAGGTCCCAAAATCGAGGTTATTAATACTCTCTTGCAGAGTGACTTCGATAAGATAAGACGATTTTGCGATGACTGGAAGTTGAAAATCAACTTTCAGAAGTCGGAAACCATTATCTTTAGGACGCCGTTGTCTGGAGCCTCTAGGGATACCAGAAAAAATTGGCGAAAGTTCTCTATAATTGGACATGCTGGACAACCTCTTGCCTGTCGAAATGTAGTCAGATACCTTGGAATTTGGCTAGATCAGTTTCTGTATTTTGGCAAAAATGTAGATGCTGCTCTGGCCAGAGCTAAAGGTATTTTTGCCCTTACAAAGAGACTGTTTTATAGCAGCCAACTCGATGCGAGGGTAAAAGTAATCTGCTACATGGCCCTTATCAGGCCCATGCTGGTATTTGGTTGTCCGGTGTGTTTCAATGTACGAGCAAGCTTAATGGAAAAGATTCGGGTGTTTGAGAGGGCTTGTCTTCGCTTGTATAGAACACCATAGTCGGAGTACAAGAAATTTTATCCTAATGAGGTCCTTTACAATAGGGCGAACCTAATACGAGTGGACAATTTCGTAATTAAGCTGACTCGAAGGCACATTGCAAGAGCAATGACCTCGACGAATAACCTGATATCTGGGGCTTACTACCCCAATTACCTTTACCGCGAGAGTGTGCGCTCTGACGGCTTCGTTTAACCGGAAGCATTCCTGTACCTAGATCAGATAGGGTTGATCCAGGATAGATCAGCGGTGCCGTTAATCTTCCATGTCGCTCGGACAGCTGCGGACAGGCGACTCAACTACAACAGAGACGTCGCACACGGCAGTGTGGATCGCCTCAAGTTCAGTAGGGCGGTGGGGAATCGCGATAAGAGGGATGTCGTACGGCAGCACCAGCATTTCTGGTGGTTGAATGATGGGGAAGATGTTTCGTCGCCGTTTCCGTCAATTACGGACCAGCCTCACTAATGAAGCAGAGCTGACCAATCGATTTGCTCAGTGAATAGCGATGGCCAGCTTACATAGGTTTAGGTTACCATTTAAGAAACATATACATATATCAGTGTATACAAAAGTGTATACTGATATATGTATATGATTGTGCATAATGTCTATGTGTGTGTTTATGTGTGTATTGTGCATTTAGGTTAGGTAGGCTAAGGTTTATTTTAAGTTAGATACTAAGTTTTTATAAAAAATAAAAAATTATGTCCATTTTTCTCAAGCCAAGTTTTTCTTAACAAATATATTTTCTTAGCCTTAAGTATTCAAAATAAATAGTTCTAAGCAAAATGTAAATAGAGTTGAAAGATATAGTTATAAGAATTTAGAGTAGCTTAGAGCGCCTGTGTAGGGCCAGTAAGTTAGTATAAGATTGTTAAGTAATTTTATGCTAGCATTTAAGCATTTTTTGTTAGTATGTAAGAGGTTATGATTAAGTAAATAAAATGCATTTAAAACTAAACTAAAACTGAATGGAACTCAACTTCGTTCATACGGCCACCGCGGGCACGTTTGCAGCGATCGATTTGTTGGACCGTCGGCATGCAAACCGCACCAAACAGTTATTTTTTGTGGATGAAGTGGTGATTCGTGAAGCACATGTGGATTTTCACCCGACCAATAACGCATATTTTGCTTATTGACGAACCCATTGAGCCAAAACTGAGCTTCGTCACTGAAGATGATTTTGCGATGAAATTCATCATCTTGGTGCATATTCTCCAGAACCCAATCGGAGAAGGTACGTCGCTTGAAATGGTCCATCGGCTTCAATCCTTGAGTCAGCTTGATCTTGTATGGGTGTAAACGAAGATTCTTACGCAAAATACGTCATAATGTGGTATGAGCGATGCCCAATTCTTGAGAACGCCGTGGAATTGACTGATTTGTATTGTTTGCTACGGACGCCTGACCAACCCGTTGTCTCACTGTTATTGCCTTCTACTAGGGCGAGAATTACGACTGAAAATTGGAGTTAACGCTCTTAAAGTTGCAGTCACCGACTCCGAATTTCGGTAGAAAAATGAAAATGTTGAGTTTACTGGATAAATTGACAGTGACAGTTTGATGATTAGTAAAAGAGTGCGTTCAGAAATTAAATTCAAAGTTCTCAAGCCCCTATTGGAAAATCCTATCTTTACTACTCTTTTTGCAATATCTTTGTTATTTATTGTTATGGATGTGTAAAATTTACGTGTTTATTTCAAAAATAAGAAAAAATATTCGTGTAATTAATTAAGGGGTTTGATATGCGCGTGTTTTTTTAGACTTTGTTTTAGTTTTTGCATAATATCTTCTATTCTGGCAAAATTTTAGCAGGTCTATTAGTGGTCGATAATTAAAGAATATGAAAGCAGACGTGCTAAAACTTTGCCGGAACTATTTTTTTTATTTTAGAAAAATAGGGTTAGTGATTTTTCAAGAGAGCCGATTGTTGTTTTTTGTTGTATTAACCTTATAAGCAATAACTCTTCGATTTTTTTTTTAAGTTTGCATTGTTTATAGAAAGATAAGGTCATCCAGCTTATTTCACAACATAATTTCTTTCAACTTCGTGCACTAGCAGGTATCTTCTAACGGCTTTTGTTTATACAGCATTGATAAATTGTTGTTATTTTTCTTATATTCGTTGAATATGATTATTCGTTTTTATTTACAGAAATGTAATAATATTAAAAGCATTACCAAAATAAAAAAAAGAACTTACACAGCAAAGCAAAGCAAAATAGAAACAACGTAAAAAGTAAAAATACTTATACCTTACTCAGTTAAAATATTTATGGTAGTTTTATAAAGGATTTTTTTTCATTTTGTAGGAATTAATTTCATCTTTATTTAGTAATTTAACTTAAGATTTTTTAAGTTTCTGAAGTACAAAATTATGAGTGTTTAAGAAAACAACTGGTTTAAGTATTGAAGCTAGTGAAAAGAAGACTTTTGATGCCAAATTTTTTTAAGTTGAGACTTTCCTTCAACGAAAGACGTTATGAAGCGAAACTCATTTACTCGACACGACTTGAAAATTTTTAAGCTTTAACTAAAAACCAAATAGGAACGATCAAATCGAACAAAAATACTGTTTCTTGCCTCAGAGTTAAAATATCTCAATGGATTCATTTCTTTTAAAAAAAAATTGTGAATCAACAAACCGCTAACGAACTGTGGAATTAAGAAATACGGTTCCCACAAATGAGCTGGTTTATGATGCTGAAATGAGTTTACGGGCTTCGGGTCAAAAGCAAACAGCAGATTTGGTAAAAGAAGGAACAACGTCTCAAAGTTTCTTACAAAGGCAAAAAAGTTTTGAAGAACCAAGAAAGGTGTCATCATTAGAAGCTTTGTCTATGATGATTGAAGCAAAATTGTCAAGGCACCAATACAATATTATAAGATCCTATCTTTAAACAACCCTGAAAATTTATTTTTTCTCAATAGAAATTAAATTTCAACTCATATTTACTCTTATACAAGGCTTTAAAACACAAAAAGTCACTTTAGACTTTTCAAAATAATTTATCGCACAAAACCACTATTTTTGCCCCACTGTTCGTCGGCCACTCGACCATACACTGTGCATAACTGTGGATACCTTAAGTTGAGGGTTTACAGCAACAATGATCGAACAGTTCAGGCTCTACAAGAAAATATCTGCCATGAAGTTGCTGCCATTGAACCAACGCTTTGCTCTCGCGTGTTTACAAATCTAAGAGTACGATTGCACACCCCGTTGAGAGGAATTTTAAGGAATATTAACACGTTATTGTTTTTTAAAATATAAAATCCGAATTGTCAAATTCCATTTTGTATAAATAAAATGTGAGAATAACGCTGTAGGAAAATTTTCTGCTGCACGCCCTTTATTAAATACTGACCGATCAAATATTAGATATTATATTTCCCTCTTTCCTATTTAATGTAACCAAACGAATTATGTTTGCCATGACCTGTGCTTAGAGTGCTATCTAGAGTCAAGTCTATTCAACATATATTTTTCTATTACCTAAGCTAGCTCTCGCTAAAGGCGGTCCTCTACATTTCCTGTCACCGGTACATTACTTAATTTATGAAATTTATGAAATATCGATTCTGTGCGGGAACTGATACTGAAAGATCGTCATGTGACTTAATAGAAAATTAAGTCTCCACTACGACAATGTGAGCTCTCACAGGTCGGCTCAGACAAGTGACTTTTCGAGCACTCAAAACATCGAATTGATTGGTCATCCAGCCTACAGCCCTGATTTGGCACCCAATAACTTCCGCACATCAAAAATAAATTGCGAAGTCAACGTTTTTCCTTGTTCGGAGTGGAAAAAGTGCTACGAAAATTAGTTTGGTAAAGGTAAACATTTTTGTTTACTTGTTTTTTTTCAAAACTTAAGTACGAATAGCAACCTACGGAGATCTTACAAGAAAAAATTGATGCACTTCGATCAAATTACAAAAGAGAAAACAAGAGGCTGAACGATTTAAAGAAAAGTGAATCAGGGGCTACAGATACAATACCAAAAGAAGAGGTTGGCATTAAAATAACTCGATATTTTTGTTTCATTGTTTTAAACATTTATTATATTTTATATAACAATCATGTTCATCTTTATTTAGCGAGTGCAGTGAGACAAAATGTCAAATTCGCACTTCTACTTATTGTATTACATAACTCTATCAGAGTTTCTGATTCCCAACTCAGTTATTATATTAAGACTTATTTGCTTTCATGTAATGAACCTGGATACGGATGCTATGGTAAGATAGTCTCAAACTCACAATTTGTATGGGTTCCCCATAATATGATTAGGGTGCTTGGAGTTCAGAATGACGACGTTCCATATTCCATCTTAACGCGCAAAGCATCTTGCTTAAAATTGAAGAATTCCGTTGTACCTTTGTCAACTCTCGTACGGATGTAGTGTGTGTCCGAAACTTGGCTGCACAGTAATGTGAAAAAAGAAGTCTGTTCATATGATGGCTATGAAATATTTCAAGCTAACCGAGTTGCTATATCATCTCATGGGGGTCCTATTGATTATATTATTTTAAAATTTACATGTAAAACTATACTTGTGAAGTGGTCTATAGGACAAACAAACGAATAAGTTTTTCACCATAGCTAGATGTTCTTGAGGCTATATCACATTTTTCCTCAAATATAGTAATCTGTGGTGATCTAAACCGCAACCTTATGGATAAGTCTGAATTAGCTCCAGCTTCATTTGGCCGAGTTAAACTCACGCATTCTCACCCAATTTTTGGAGGACTCGTGATCCGTTCTTAATGTTTTGTTTGTTGTCAACATCTCTAACATGCTTTTTTACTACCAACTTTCTGCTCCTGGGTTTTCTAAGGACGACTTGATATACCTTTCATTCAATATAGATGTACCTAGCAGAACACCAAAACAACAATTTTATCGACACTTTCAAAATACAGACTCTATTAAACTGCTTTCCGAAATTACTCAAATATGATGGAATAGCATTTACTACATACCATCTGTGGACAACCAAGTAATGTTTCTAAAGGTATTACATCTATATTAGGACAATATCCCTCTAAAAGCAATGGTACGCACTGCAAAGTTCCCTCAATGGTTTACACCTCACATTTAGAAAATTATAGTCAAATGTGACACTGCCTACCGTATGTTTAAGAGATTTCCCATCGATAAATTTTTAAAAGGATATAGTTCACTGCGCAACAAAGTTATTTCGAAAATTAGGTCTGCCAAAATAGGTTTTTATCATAATAAGTTTATTTCGCTTACCTCTGGAAATTCCATGTGGAAGAAGGCTCGTGATCTAGGCATCGGTAAGAAAAATATAATAGACTCCATTGATGTTAACTATGACCAGCTGAACTTGGATTTCATTTCCTCATATGGCAATCTTGCAGTCACGATCCTGCTAAGTCTGACATTGCAAATGAGAATGAATGAGTTACCGAAGTAGATCTTGTTGAAACACTCCTCTAGGCAAAATCCAATGCTACTGCTCTCTGCTAAATCCGAGGTTTATAAAACTTTTTCTGCCTTATATACTTACTCACATCGTCTTTGATTGTATACATATTAACTATTCTACCTTTCTCTCCGAATGGAAAAGAGTAACAATAGTCCCGGTCCCTAAGAAAGGTATGAGGAACAAGGGTGAATACCAATAACTTTTCTGCTCTACTTTTCAGTGGCCTTTGAAAAGTTAGCACTAAAAGAAATTCGTAGCCACTTAAATAACAAGGATCTCCCATGTGAACGCCAGTCTGGTTTTCAACCCAAAAAAAGCTGCAACTGTAGAAGATATATGTAAAGCAATGGATACGAACCATCCGACGCTCTTATCACTGCTAGACTTTACAAAAGCAACCACAGTCAACCACGCGATCATTTGCAGTAGGCTTAAAGACTGTTTCTTTTCTTTTTCTACCTTGTCCGTAACTCTTATTAGGTCTTATTTGAACCGAAGGAAACACTAATTTGTTTGCATTAGTGAGAATAGTTCGAATTATTTAAGTGTAAAGAGTGGAGTGCCCCAGCGATCAATCCTGGGGCCTACGGTTTTCTCATTATCCATGAATGTCATGCTAAACATTGCAAAGTCCACATGTATGCAGATGATGTACAACTTATGATAAGTTGCCAAACAAATGAGATAAACCCTGCTACAGAACTCCGAAACGAAGATCTTACTAGAATTCATGGCTTGTCAATTAAATATAATTTTCGACTTAATGCCGACGAGTCGAAAGTATTTTTAATACACCGAAGTGCTCAGGCTTTAGTCTGATCAAATAAATCATATGCCTACAGAGCGGCTGCCTCCGCTAAAAACCTTGGTGTGATTTTTAATTCAACTCTTTCCTGAGATACTCATATTATTTCTCTGATCGGCAAAGTTTACAGTGGACTTCGTACTCTATGGGTCACTCAACATTTTCTACCAAAAAAACTAAATTCGTCATGGCAAAAACTCTTCTTTTATCAATTTAATTACACGGTTGCGAGATTTTTTACAACTAGATCAGAATAGCTTAAGAAGACTTATTATTGTATTGAACAATATTACGAGATATATTTGCAACACCAGGTAGCGATATCATGTCTCTTACTTTTCTATGCGAATATCTTAAAATTCATATTGTTATGTTTTCTGCATAACTTTATTCAAACTCGAGAGCCAGATTACCTCTTTAATGAATTCCAGTTTTTGCAATCGCAGAAATTGATTTCGCTAGTCCAAACAATATACTCATGCCTCACATACGAGAGGCGTTCAATATATTCTCGGTATCGATATGAAGGAAAATGCGAATTCAATTTAAATTGTTTTTATTTTTCAATATAATCTCCCCTAACATCAATGCATTTGTTACATCTTGAGATAAGCTTTTTTAAACCCTCAAAAAAATAAATTTCCTCTTTCTCTGCAAAATACCCATTTATTGCCGACTTGAGTTCTTCATCATCCGAAAATCTTTTTCCACGAAGACATTTTTTCAAATCCGGAAACAGGAAATAATCACTAGGGGCAAGGTCTGGACTATAGGGTGGGTGTTGGATTTCTTCGAAACCACAATCTCGCGCAGCAGCCTTGGCAACTCGCGCCGTGTAAACAGGAGCGTTGCCATGAAGAAGCAACACACCAGCTGCGAGTTTACCCCGTCTTTTCTTTTTAATTTCCTCCCGCAAATTATGCAAAGTGGAAGCGTAGGATGTGGCGTTGATGGTTTCACCTTTTTTTTTGTACTCAATGAGCAAGATTCCCTCTGAGTCCCAAAAAACTGTGGCCATGAGCTTCCCGGCAGACGGAGTGACTTTGAACTGCTTCGGGGGGTCTGTTCCTTTTTTATGCCACTGCATGGACTCTTGTTTGCTTTCAGGGTCATAGTGGTGGACCCATGTTTCGTCCCCAGTAACAATTCGATCCATAACACCGTCCGCGTTCTCACTACACATCTCCAAAAGCTCTCTACAGCATGCGATTCTCACTTTTTTCTGAGGCGCTGTGAGCATTCGTGGCACCCACCTTGCACTGACCTTTGAAAGGTTAAGATGGTCATGAAGAATGGTGTGAATGGTACCAATTGAAAGCTTGGTGATCTCTTCACCTTTATTCGGGCATACTCAAGAACAAGTTTTTCTTCTTACTTCTTTGATGCTTTCTCCCGTACAAGCAGTAGCCGGGGCGCCGGAGCGTGTGTCGTCTTCAGTGCTCTCTCTGCCTCTCTTGAACTCACTTGACCACTTTTGCACAGTTGATAATGAAGGTGCGGAACTATGGTAAACAGCCACCATCTCTTCATGAATAGTTTTTTGACTTGACTAGTTTTGAGAAATTTAATTACCGCGCGATGCTCAATTTTCACCATCATCGTCTCAGTTGCCATTACGATTCTGTTTAACTAGAGATAAAACGCGAATTAATAATCACATTTATATGAAATTTTACATGAATGCACTAAAATAATAGTATTACTTGATAAATAAACTTGATAACAATTTATATATACAACCACAGCTTCACCCCGATACCGAGAATATGTTGAACGCCCCTCGTATTTCTGTGTTGCCTTTCGTCTAAGATAGTTACGAAGATAACAGCATATATTACCCACTGTTTTGACTTTATCAGGTTGCCAAACACATTCTCTACAATGCAAATCAATCGTCTGTGTCACTTATCACACGTCCGCATTGCACGAAAAAACTCTGAATAAACTAAAATACATCATCAGCCCTTCGTAATCGTGTAAACAAAAACAAATCTTGTGATATTGTTTCGTATATATGTATCTAATTGTGATGAATCTTTTTGCATACATCAAAATATTCGCAGCTTAAGAAAAAATTTTGATAATTTCTTAGTCCATGTCCAGTCCCTTGTAAAGTTACCTTTATTTATTGTATTTAGTGAGATTTGGGTGTATGAAAACGAGTTTGACTCTTATAACATAGAGGGTTATATTCCTTTTGGTAACTGCAACGCATCGTACTCTGCTGGCGGTATAGCAGTTTACATAAAAAGTGGTATTGTGCACGAATGCTTCAAAATCAGTTTAAAAAGTGCGGATATTATCAAAGTTAATTTTTCACTTATAAACTCAAGTTTTACGTTGCTTTGCATTTACCGGCTACATTGCTGTCGAAAGAGTGTTTTTACCGAGGAGTTAAATACCGTGTTAAGTATTATAAAAACGAAGAATTTAATAGTGATAGGCGACATTAATATAGATCTTCTTGACGATTCTGATTCCGAGTGTGAAGATTATATGCTACTGATGGCTTCGTATGGTCTTAAAAGTATGGTGAATATACCAACCCGCATAACATGCTCAACCTACTGGTTGCATTGACCATATATTTCTAAGACTTAATAAAAATATTAGTATAATGTCTTTAATTGTGAAGTGCACGACTATAAAATAACCGATCACCATTTATGTGAAATTAGTCTCCAAATGGAGTCTTCGCCTAGGAAAAATTTTAGCAGGCAAAAAGCCCAAATCGACTATCAAGCATTGAAGGAAAAGCTCAGGTATAAATTTTGGGAAAAAGTTTTCTTAGAAAGCGACCCTTCTGTGGCTTACAATGCTTTTACTGCGATCTTAATCAATCATGTCCATAGCACAACCACTATCCTAAACATCAGGCAGCGCGACTCGTTTTTAAAGCCTTGGATGACATTACGCCTACTTAATCAAATAAAGCGTAAAAAAGAAATTGCAAAAAAATTTAGAAAACACCCACAAAATCTTAGTCTGAAAAGCTATTACAATAATCTGTGCAATATAACTAAGATTATGATAGAACAAGCACGTGATAGCTACTACTCTAATCGCTTAATTCAAGCCAGGGGAAACATAAAGAGGGAATGGGAATTAGTAAATAATATCTTAGGTAGGAAAAAGAAGTCTAATGATATTCCTAACATAGAGGTTGATAACTCAACCTTGACCGATACACGTGCTATAGCAAATACATTCAATAGCTTCTTTGTCAATATTTCTTATACTATTAAACCCTCCGAGCCACCTTCCAGTTGTAACTGCAATATCTCATCGAGCTTAATTGAAGATAGATGGCAGAGTAATAGTTTCTGTTTTCACCAGTTTACTTCCTGTGCATTCTCAAGACAATTATGACTTTAGAAAACAAGGAAACCTGCACAAGTGATGGTATTTCTGCCATAACTCTGAAAAAAATCTCTTGGGAAATCGTTGATATCTTGTCTTCTTGTTATCTTTTTAATCTCAGTGTAAGACAGCGGCGTGTTTCCGGCTGCTCTAAAAGGGCAGAGGTTCTGCCGTTGTTTAAGAAAGGGAGATGTAAAAATATAGCCAATTATAGACCAATTTTTCTGCTTCCCACGATATCAAAAATTTTCGAAAAATTAATGAAATCAAGAATACTGACGTTTTTAAAAAAGAAGTAACTTCTTTTCAGAAGCACAGTATGGTTTTAGACCTGGGAGCTCCACGGAGGATGCAATTTTAAATGTCTGCTGCGATTTGTTCAGTGGAGTTAACAAAAGCCTTTGTACTTTTGCTCTTTTCATTGATATGACCAAAGCATTGGATATGGTGGACTTAAATATAATCTTAACAAAATTATACGAGGTTTCAGAAGAATGACATACAATTGGTTTAAGTCTTATTTACTGGAGAGGGAGCAAAGAGTATTGGTCAATGGATTTTACAGTACTTCACTTAAGCTTAGAAATGGCATTCCCCACGGTTCTGTGCTAGGCCCAGTACTGTTCCTTGTTTACATAAACTCACTTTTCTTCTAGAAAAGCGCATTTGCAGACGACATCGCCTTCACGTACTCTGACGCTTCGCTACATGAATGCGTTGCGAAAGTTAACAACGACCTTCACTTACTTAGAATTTGGTTCACCTTTCATAAGCTTATTATTAGTGTAAAAACAAAAATAATGAACTTTAAGCTATGCCAAAATAATTTAGATAACTTTGCGTTAGTTTTTCATTCAAGCGATTGCCAACAATTCTGTTTACCAAACACCTGTGGGAGGCAAAATTTCAGCGTTATTGATAATTGTTCCACATGTTGTTTTAATATTGAAGCAGTCAAGTCTTTCAAATATCTCGGAGTTCTCATTGATAACAAACTAAATTGGAAGGCACAAGCCCTACAGTTAAAATCATATATGACTTTATTAACACGAAAAATTTATCTCCTGAAGCCATACTGCTCGCAGAGAGTACTTTCAACGCTTTACTATGGCTTAATCCAGTCAAAGCTTCAATATGAGATTGTTAGTTGGGGAGGCACCTATCTAAGTACCCTACGTGCACTAGTCGTTGCCTAAAAGCATACAATTAGAATTATGTGTGGCAAAAATCGCTATACGGAAAGTTGGCCACTTTTTACAAGTCTTCAAGTATTGCCACTCAGGAATCTATACGTTTTCAAGGTACTCAAAGAGCTCTTTAAACGAAGCGGTAATGTTCCTTTTCGGAATTCTTCGACTTATAACTTGCGAGTAAACAACATGGTACTTTTTGATATTCCACACGTGCACAAAACACATTTTATGAATTTTTATGTAGTTACTTAGCGTAGAATGTTTAACAAACTTCCTATGTCTATACGAGACAAACAAAACTCTCACTATTTTTTAAAATCATTTAAAGACTGGCTTTTTACTATGGACCCTTTAAGCTTGGAGCTACTGTTGAAAATTATAACATAGTTTATTAAAAAAAATGCAAAAAGATTTTTTTTTTCTCATTGAAATAATTATCTTTTTTCTTTTCTTTCTCTCATTGAAATTATTATATTTATTTTCTTTTTTTTCGGTTTATCTTTATCTTTTTAAACCAAATTCAGACAAGTGACTTATGACAAAAGGACTAGCAAATAAAGTGACAGTTTGAAGTAGATTTTCGGTTTCACTAATTTTGCAAAATTGACACGACAACAACTGGACTTTCATTACCAATCAGAGTAAATAAATAATTTCTTATTGACTTTTGCATATCTAATTAATTGATTTCTCTAAACACTTGAAGCGCCTAAATTTAAATTCTCATGAAAATAAATCGATTTGATTGCAGTACGAAAACAGAAGTTTCGTAATCATCATTATTTGGGTTTTTATGAACACATCTACATATCCACCAACATGTTGTTAATAGTCCGGAAACATTTACTTCATATTTTTCTTTTTTTACATATTTTTTATTACTCAATTCGATTTAACTTTTTTTTACAGAAGCCAGCCGTTTTCAACACAGATATTTACGAGGACATCGAGTCCTTGTCGAAAACCATTTCTTTACTGGTAACGATAATTGCTTTTGGAATTGTCACACCCTAAATGACTAAATGCGAGAAACCCACATGGAAACAGAGGCTAACATATTTGGAATTTTTGTTCTTCTTTTCCAATTTTTGTGTGGTTCTTTCATCAGAACAGTTGATTGAGCAGCAGAATTATTTATTAAAAAAAATGAGGAGAGATATGACAAGTGTAGAAATTGAAGTCATCACTACTGTGGTGATAAAGGAGATGTTCAAAAATGTGAGTTGTTAATGGAGCTCTTTATTTTCTACTGCGGGAACATATGAATTTGTATGCTTTTAAATGATTTTTTTTTATTTATATAGTTTTGCACTATATTTATTTTTCAGAAATTGTTTTACCTCGGATTTGGCTGATGACTAATCGCTGCTTCTATTATTGTACTGATAAAGGTCAATTTGAGTTGCTTACACTGTACAGTGGGCAGTTGAGGATTTTATCGATTTGATTTGCTGTGGCATGAGGAATTGTACAACGCTCAGGACTACTAAAAAGTAAATGATGAGGCGCAAATCCTGAACTCCAAAGGATATAAAGTCATGGAATATGCAGATGATATGTCTGTTATCATTAGGGCAACCATGCGATTACTATCAGGGATCTCATGCAGGATGCCTTGACAACTACCTGGAACTTGAGTAAAAAAGAGAGACTTACAATCTATCCCAGCAAAAAATCAATTATTCCACTCCAAAGAAAAGGAGAGATAAGCTTCTTCGACCTCATTATGGATGGGAAGAATCTAAGTGGGTGCTTTCTAAGAGTTGTGCGATTTGAAATTAAAATAAGACACACACAGGTTGAACAAGCAACCCAAGGTTTTCTTATTCGATAAATAATTTAATGGCAGATTAATAATTCAACTTATGCTATGTCAAATTCCAACATTACAAAGTTTATCTACAGAAGATTTAATGATATTTGATATTTTAATAATAGAAATAGTATTGAAAGCCACTTAATAAGTTAGCAAAATGTAACAAAAAAAATAGGTGGGGTGATCCTGTAAGCTAAGTTTATACAATTTTTTATTTAGAAAATATGTAACAGAATTTGATTGTAATACATTAAAAAAGATAGGAACACACTAAAATATCAAGAATTATGAACGACGGATTCAAGAGTTCTGACATCTAGGACAAGAATTCGTGTTTTAAATAGTTAATAAACCTTTTTGTGTGACGATCTATCCTTAGCCAAAGAGGCGACTCGATGCAACATTATAAAATCGTTTATAAGCTGTCATCGGAAACGAAGAGACATTTACCAGATTTAAGTGATTTCCGCGTATATTATAATTTTTAAGAACTCTATTACCAGATCTATAGAAAAATACCTTAAAAACCTTGAAGCCATTTAAATGACAGACAGGAAGAATGAAAAACACTAGAAGTGATTGAATTTTGTTGAGATAAATTCCGCCCTGACAAGTAATGCCTATTGGAGTTTGAAGTAGAAGAAGACAAAATGAATTCCTAAGTGCTGCGCAAAATATTGACATAGGTTATCTATGTGATTATGGAAACACATTCTAGGATCAATAATAAGCTCAAAGTATTTAAATACATTAGCGTTTTTAATTTGGAAGCATTTTGCGCAGCAGTTAAGATAGATACAAATTGTTATATTGAATGAGTTTGAACGTTTTGGCATTCAGGTATAAGAAAAAATACTTCGGGATCAAAATTTTGAGCTGAAAGACTGAAAAACAAATCGTCGGCGAATAGCCGACCGACTTGGTCAAATATGTTGACCGCAAAATTGGCGTAGCGCTCTATGTACATATTTAATTGAATACTGATTTTAAAAATTAATTTCCGCAATTTTCAAACGTGGCTCGAACATAAGTCTTTACATAATGATTTTCTAAACAATACTGAATAAAAAGATGTAATCATCAACTGTTTGAGTGTTGCTATATTGAAAAACAATATAAGAAATAACAAATAACAAACAATAATGAAACCGAGCAAGGTTAAACAGCTACCGTGTCTGTGAATTGCACAGGCAATGTGAATGACCCCAGCTGCGGACATGAGGCGTTATTATAACTGGCTCCGCTTTATGTACCAATTCAAGAGAACAATCACTCAAGCCACATCGTGCATACGTGCTGGCTCATCTGGGTACATATCGAATTTTAAACTAACTGGACCCCACCCTAAGCTTATCAAACAGGTATAGAGTCTACTTCCCCTCAAGTGAAGAATGGAACATCTATCCTATGATTCACAAAAGTGGCATAGTGATGATATCGAAAACACGTCTCAAGGCGTAGGAACAAGAGAGAACTTTTATTTATTTATTTATTTTCAAGGGATCGGTACAAATGAATTTGCATGCGGTGTATCGAGTTCCCATGTAGTCCTCCATCTAGGTACTTACCGCGCCCACACTGCTTGATTTCGGTGATCTAGTGGAAACCGATGCTTTCAATATGGCGAAGCCGTTGACGACCTAACTTTTATTTTCATTAAGTAAGCATACTACCATCTTTCATTTGGATCTGATTACCTTATATGAAGCTTTATGCATTTTTCCTAATTAAACGACAAAATAGAGATAGTCAAAATAACTACATATACTCTCGGATAGTCAATAGGCACTCAAAGAACTAAGTAGGCACCCGCTCTCATCAAAGACCTTCCTTGAGTGTCATAAAGTACTTAACAACCGCGCCACCCTGAACAAGGTCTTACTAGTATGGATAACAGAGCATTACGGACGCGATGCCAATGGAAAGGCAGATCAGCAAACCATATAAGGCACAGGAAATCCAATGCTTTGGCTTTAGTGACAACGACTTAAAACAGCAAGTAAAACACTGGGCAAGACTATGAATATTCAAATACTGGAATGAACTAGATGGTCTTAAATACTCAAAGACATTCATAAACTTTAACAATAAAAGAACTAAACTAGCGCTTCTACTTGATAGGAAACAAATAAGGGTACTGTGCCGAGCACCAACTGGTCACCTTCCTTGGAATAAATATATTTACAGATTGGGAATCATCTCAACTAGCAGATGCACATACTCTAGGTTAGATGAGCAACATCTACAATAATTAATGGAACAAACAGATAGCGTAGATAAATTTGGTGGCAGTGACCTACCCTCGTATTACCATACTATAATTTTCTAAACTTTTCCAAAAAAATTATCGGTCTTCAACCCCGTGGATTGGGCCCTTGAGCAGTTTCAAATTGACCATAGGGCTTGCATTAAAATAAGTAGATGCAATTCAAATGATCTGTGAGGCATGCGGGAATCTGCAAAGGCTTTCCAAGATTAGGTAATGGTTAGTATATTTCATCTCCATACCACTAATTCTGGAAAGTTAATTAGCGATACTACTACTAAACCATCGCCACCGGAACTCGGTCTTCATTTGGTCGTGGCTCAAGTGGTAGTGTATTGGCTTCCCAATCGGATGGTTCAACTTTCAATCGAAATCACCCCCGCAAGACATTGTTATTTTCAGTCAACTATAATCTCGTGAGATGATTGGTTGCCTACAATAACAAGTCAATATACACTAATAATTTAGTCTCCCCATTAAATGTTGCTTGGCACCCTTGGACAGAAATAACTACAGGGCAACCAAAAAACCACATTTTTCTATCAAAGAACTTACCCCGTGCTCCGGCATAGTAGTCCTACCCTGTTAAACTTGGTTCAGTGGCAGACCATCGACATCGAAAACCGACGAAAACATTAATGGAGTAAAAGAAATGTTGGTCAATAACCGCAAATTAACCATCAGAGAGATAGCGGAGGACTTGTACATTGCCTATAGATCCGTCCAACACATTTTGGTTAATGATTTAGATTTCCGTCGTGTAGCAGAAAAGTTGGTGCCAAAAGACCTCAATTTCATGCAAAAAAGAGACCGTGTTGACGTCGCAAGAGAGATGATTTGCGAGGCTTAATCCGATCCCACATTCATCAAAAGGATCACTACCGGAGACGAGATGTGGGTTTATGAGTACGACAGGCAATCCAGACATCAGGCAAGTGAATGGCGTTCACCAAATGAGCCGAGACCAAAAAACCCACGTCGTTTTTAGTCAAAAAAGAAGGCAATGCTCACGGTTTTCATGGATTACAACGGTGTAGTGCATCATGAATTTTTGCCAGAAGACCACACAGTAAACAAAGAGTATTATTTGGGCGTTATGATACGTTTGCGTGAAGCAATTCGCCGAAAAAGACCAGAATTGTGGGCAGAAAACTCGTGGATTTTGCACAATGATAACGCACCGTCGCACGCACAATGCCATCATTATTCGTCATTTTTTGAAAAAAAATATACATTTAGATGAATAAACTTGTATTCTCAATTTTCTGAGTAAATTCCTTTTTGATCAAGTGGTGCAAGCACACTTTCGGATTTACTCTGAAATATCGTGAGTTGTTCCTAAACCTGCTATTCATTATAATTTCCTAACATTAAAGACCAACGTACGTTGGTATTTCTCTTAACGTTTTAAGGGTTATAAAAAAAAAATATTAGTTTCGTCATTTATCAGAAGTTTCTCATTTGTACGATTTTGCATAATATGTAGACTGATAATTTTCTTCTTCCATAGCGATGAATGTCCATTTCGAAAGGTAATCTTTTGAAAGGACATAAAAATGACTTTTATTGTAATCTTCATCTATTGAGATACAAATTTATTTATCCATTTGTAGATAAATACCAAGATACGAGTAGATGCCTATGTAAATGTAAAATGCCACCTTCTTGGAAGTATCTACTCGTACTTCTAAAAATGTATCATATTGTTCATCCATTTGTGCTGGTAAATTTTCTCGCATGTATGGATGTACGCTTATTCCTAAAAGCATTTTAAATTAAGTCCTGATGCATTTACGTGAGCTACGAGTTCAAGTAACAATACGACTGATTGTGTATTGTGATTTATAGCTCAAATGTTTCATTTTCGAGTGCTGACAGAAATGATTTGCCGTAGCACTCTGCTTCCTGACTTTATTATAACAAATTTAAAGTTTAAGGAATAATGACGGGGAATAGATTTTAGAAATGAAACTGCAAAACGAGTGTTAAATGTAAATGTCAGATATTGATTATAAATATTTCATGATATTCTATGATACATCATGCTCTACTTTTAAATGAGTCCTCAATGTGGTGAACGATTTAATTTCACGGAACAAAAGTGTGTCATACAAATTCATACAAAAAAAAAATACATATTGACGAGTCATAATGAATGTCAGCTTAGAATTAGGAACCCATTATGTACCTATTTTATGTAAGAGTTTTAGCCAGCCAATACAGATGGTAGTGCCACTTATGTCCAGAACAATCCGGTTAGCAAACCTATTTTCCCCACCAGCGTCATTTAGTGTCTATTCCACCTAAAGTTGTGCTGACAAAAAACCCATTTATCAATGGAAACTTTGAACAAGTTTCTAGTGCTAACGCAATCTCTAGTCTTATGAGTTTGTCAAGAAGGCTTATCAGTGAAATCCAGCTTGTTAGAGTAAGCTTTACTTTCAAACAATGATTAAAGAGTGTAGTAACCTCGATTGTCGTTACTTGAGTAGACACTCTTGACTTTTTATATTTGCATTACAATATAGTTTATGGTCATTTCAATTGCGTATGATTTTATCATTCAAACCAGCGAGCTTCACTAGGGAAAATCTTTTGGACGAAAAAGAATTCACAAATGCTTTAGTTTAAGTAGAATGTTTGGAGCCGTCAGCAGTGGAACAATGAATACGCCTTGCTGGCACCCATTGTTAACCATCGCCTGTACGAGTATATACACTAGTATGGAACAGACAGCATTGATTTTGTCCACAGCACTTTTGTTTCGCTTTTGACATATCGTCTGTTGTAGGTGCATAAGTGGTCAAAAGTTTCCTTCTGGAGCGTACCCACCAACATATTTTCGTTGCATCTTGAAAAGAGGGTGCATCGGCACAGCTAAGTTTTACGCATCATATTCAATCACTTCGTTTATACTGATTATCCGGTACGAAGTCAAACTTGAGAGTGCAAAGCTCTTCATATTCAATCCTTGCAAAAGTTTTGAATAGCATGTAGATTATTCCTAGGCTAACAACTAAAATTGTCTTCAGAATTTGCAGCAAAACTGGATACAAGACATAGACACTTGCAGGTGACTTGAATTCATCAAACGAATTTAATAGCTTATTAACCTCTACGACCGATCATAGACACCATCTACAGCGGGTACTACTTAGTTAATTTGCTGTTTCAGTAAAAGGAGATGATTGGAAACCGTTTTTGGTCTAATTACTCGGGAAGTGAGTAACAATCGCAAAGCTGAGAGTATCCACTTCTGACTTTACAGCAAAAGTCGTAAGAGGTGATCGAACTTTTGTCGATCACACCTAGATTTTGTTTACAATCTTTTCTGCTGAGGGACAGCAAGGAAATTTGACCCGTGACTCAGGCAAGGTTCAGCAATTTTAGTCTTTCTACTGCGTTCAGGGAAGATTTGCATTTTGCGACCAATATCAGGACAACCACTAGTGACACGAGTTTGACAGACAAAGTGCAGCTTTGTTTCTAATAAAGGAATACATATTGTAGTTGGCCGCATCCACATGTTCTTCATAGTCGAATCCATTTTCCATTTGAAAGACAGACATAAGTTTAAAGTCGTCCTACGTATCTGGCTTATCGGCATAGACAAGTGACTTCTCCCCCAAAAGAAAGTAATCTAAAGGTGTGAGATCACGGGATCGTGGAGGCCAGTTCACAGGTCCATCACGCCAAATTATGCGCTCAGCCGTGTGGTATGTTGCGCCATCTTGTTGAAACCAAAGCTCTGTCACGTCAATGCCATTCAACTGAAGAATGAAGAAGTCAGAAATCATGTTTCTATACCGCTCTCCTTTGACGGTAACATTCTGGCCGTCATCGTCTCTAAAGAAATATGGGCCGATGATTCCACCAGCCCATAAAGCACAACAAACAGTGAGTTTTAATAGTTTTAACTGCGTTTTAAGTGTTTTCTCCACTCCAAATTCGGCAATTTTGCTTGTAGTCCATTAACCAAAAATGGGCCTCATCGGAGAGCAAAATTTTGCGTTGAAAATGAGGATAACGCTGAATCATGTTATCGGCTCATTTACCGAACCTACGACGCGTATAATGGCCACGCGGTTTCAACTCTTGCACAAGCTCGATCTTATAAGCTTTTAAGCCAAGATCTTTCCTTAAAATCTTCCACAAAGTGGATGGGCATAGCTCCAATTGCTGTGCACAATGGCGAATCAACTCATTCGGATTCCCCTCAACACTGCGCTCCACAACGGCAATAAAATCTTCTGTTCGCACTGCTTGTCATCTTTGGGGATGCGCATTATCCACTAGAGCGTACTTGATGCGAAAACGATTAATCGTGTTCCGAATAACTTGCTCAGATGGACCATTATGTCGACCGTAAAATGGACGTAGAGGACGAGAAGTTTGGCGAACCGAACCATGGTTTTCAAAATAGTTTCCGCAATTTGCAAGCGTTATTCTGGCATTAATCTATTCATCGTAAGATGGCAAAACGTACTAATCACAAACCAACTTTCAACTGTCAAATTGGCAATCTGTAGATACAGTGTTGCCAGTTTAAAAACCAAACCTAAAAGAACGTCATTATTATTTTTCATTTTATTTTCCCTTTACCCGTACAACTATTTGGGGTCATTTGTTGGCTTTTTGCGTTGTTTTATGTTTCATTTGCGGTTTACATTCTGTAGTGAATGGGCTAGCGTGCATCACGCTAATTACATCGCGGTAATTATGGAAGAGGGAGATGATGTATAAAGCAAGAAACGGGGTAAATATTCAACCAGTGTTGAAGCGGTTGAACATCGGGGGAAAACCAAGGCACATAAGTTGTCAATTTGAAATGGTAAGAAAAGTTATCAGAAATACCACTACAATCAAAATCGGTTCATGTATACACAATTTTGCCCCGCATTATGGAGTCGTTCGCAGATCTTCGCAAAGAACAGACGTGTTTCGGCTTTTTCTAAAGCAAACAAAAATAGTGAACCAGTTTCCTCCTAAGAATAATCAGACAACGTGCAGTTAGTTGACTCGGTAGCCGAGCGGTCAGCGGCGTCGGTCATCGAATAATAAGACACGGGTTCGAGCCCAGGCCAAATCCGGGACTTTTTTCTTTTTTTTGTTCTCCTCAAAGTGTGATAACAACAAATCACAAATCAAAAAAGTAAATAAGCTAATCACGTGATGGATGGTGGAGAGCACTCCGCTCTTCCCATAACGGGAGATGCAAAAGGCAACAATAGTGTTGCCGGTGCCGTGGCGAAAGCCGTTAAAAGAAGGAGGAGTTTGAAATCCCCTCCTAATGTAACAAAAAAGAAAATAAATGCCGTTCTATCAGAAGACGATGAACACTATGAGGGTGCTTCTCTAGCGGCATCCGAATCGGAAGAAATGTTAAAAGACATTAGCAGCAGCATAGAAAAGCTGAAAGAAAAAATGCTTGCTGTTAAGCTAAAACAAACTGCACGCAGGCAGAGGGAGAAATTAGAGGCAGAAAGCCCAACAAAAAAAAAAACAACACGAGCAGAAACAACAACTGCAGCAACAACAAAACCAGCAGAAGCAGAAACAACCACTGCAGCAGACAAAACAGCAGCAGCAGAAACAACAGCAACCGCAGAAACAACAGCAGCAGCAGAAACAGCAACATACGCAAAAACAACAGCAGCTGAAAACACAGCAGCTAAAAAACAGCAGCAACAGCAACAACAACAACAGCAGCAGCAGAAGAAGAAGGAGAAGGTGCCTCCTATAAACACCTATAAACTGGAGGTAAATGAAACCAAGGACCTGTGTAAGTTGGTCATTGGTAATAATTTTAAAACTATGAGATTGGGGAACGATCGCCATGCCATCCACTGTAATACAGAAAGTGAAAGAGCTCCTAAAGGAAACGACGACGGAGCACTACTCATTTACAATAAAGTGTGAAAAGCGGCAATCGATGCTGCTGAAGGGGTTGGAACCGTCTTCTGATCCTGAGGAGATCCTGGCACTGCTCAAAGAGAAGGAGTGTGAAGGACTCAAGTTTGTGGGGGTAAAGCCGTTTACCACAGCTAAAGCCAGGCGGGAAAAACGGAGTCTGCCGTTCTTCCTGGTGCAGCTCATTCCCGAAAGCCGTCTGGATAGTCTAAGGAGTATCAATGTCCTATACTACCAGGTCGTTCACTGGGAAAAACTAAAAAGGAGCGAAGGCGTTATACAATGCGTTCGCTGCCAGAGGTTCGGGCACGCCGCGTCGAACTGCCAAATGCAGCCTCGATGCGTGAAGTGTGCCAAAAACCACAGCTCCAAGGAGTGTGCTCTGGGTGTTGACGGAACATCCGATAAGTCGCAGCTCTCGTGCGTGTTATGTGGAAACGTGGGACACACCGCAAACTATCGGGGTTGTCCTAAGTTCGCTGACATTAAGAAAACAAAATTG
Source organism: Volucella bombylans (assembly GCA_949129095.1). Classification (NCBI taxonomy): domain Eukaryota; kingdom Metazoa; phylum Arthropoda; class Insecta; order Diptera; family Syrphidae; genus Volucella; species Volucella bombylans. The sequence goes on along the minus strand of OX422140.1, from coordinate 121,657,861 downwards.
GCTCGACTGCAGAAGGTGGGGGTCAAACGTTCACCTGTTAGGTTTCAAACACCAGCCGTCACGTCCCAAATTTCCTACGCCCAAATGGCGTCAGGTAGGGGGGCTACGGTACAGCAAGCGACTGTTGATTCTCCGGCGCCAATAATGCCGAGAACAACGTATGCTGCACCTAACATGCTGGCCATCTTGCTCGCAATCCAAGGGCAGATGGCTCAGCTGCAAAAGCAAGTACAAGAACAGGCCAAGCGGGTGGACCAGATCTACGCGCTGCTGCCGGGCCTAACGCAACACATGACATAATGGGTACGCACATGGTGGAGCAAACTTTGAAGGTCCTTGCGGTGAACGTTAATTCACTGATTAGGATCGAACGAAAAGCCGCGATGTTTAAATTGCTACAAGACCAAACTCCTGATGTGCTTTTCGCTAGCGAAACCAAGAAAACCGATAAGCACAAACTGGAGTACAATAATTATATTGTTAGAAGAAGAAATCGGCCCAGATCCAAACGTGGAGGCGGTGTCGCTATCTTCATTAAAGAAGGTATAAAATTTCACAGAGTGTACAATGGAGTGTTGCGCAGGTTCCGGGTGTTGGAGGCAGTCGTCGTTTACATCCCGCTCCGCAGTGGAAAGCGGCTGTACTTGGCGTCTGAGACTTCACAATCCACCCTATTCATTACAGAGCTGGACACGCTTTGTCGACTTCTGAGGCTGGAATCGGGAGAGAATTATTTTATAATCGGCGGGGATTTCAACGCTAGACACAGAGATTGGGGAAATAATTTGCCAAATACTAGAGGGAACCTACTACTCGATTGGTGGGGTCAGCACGATGTCATATACAGACTCGGTCTAAAAGCGACGGATAATCCGTCTTTTCCTAGAGGCGGGCCTTATTTGGATCTACTGCTGTACGACGAACGTATACGACTGACAGGTACGAATTTACAAACGCTAAACTGTCTGCGCACATTCGTGTATGACAGTGACCATTGCGGTTTTAGCACCAAAATTACAGTTCCCAACGAAATTGCGGAATTGGAGGAGTTTGTTCAAAGATATTCTTACAACTACAGTAAAACTCGATGGACACACTTCTCCGCAATCTTGAAAAGAGCGCTCTCCCCGAACACGCTCCACCCACCGTCCAATAGGAATTTGTCAAACGAGGAGATCGACAATTACCTAAAACAAATGGACGAGACAATTATACAAACTATGGACACTACAATACCGCGGTATCGACTTACGACTGACAAAGACCTGTTCCGCAATCCTACTATTGACGCACTGCACCGACAGAAAAGTAGACTTCTGACAAGACTTAAAAACTTGTACAGACAATTAACTGACCGACGAGACCCGGAGATTAGGCCACCGAATTCGTCGATTAAAAATATTCAAACGCTAATAAAAGAGAATTACAGAATTTCTGTAAGTTTGTATTGGAACAACAATGTTCGGGCTGTAAACACCAGCAACCCGAATATGTTTCCGCAAATAAATAAATTATTTCGGAGAAGAAATCAAAACGACCTTCAGTGTCTTAAAATAGCCCGGACAACAGACAACGAACGGTTACTGACTATAGCAGGTATTGATCCAAATGAGGCCGCTGATGATGACGACTTTTTTGTGATCGAGGATCCACCAGAGAAGGTTGAGGCCATAGGGGCGACTTTCCAGGAAGTATACAAGGCCACTGATACCACTGGCCCTAATTACGACCTGGACAATCGCGTCTTTGTGCACGACTTCTGCATTCGAAATGAAATAGAGAACTGGCGACCCGGAGGCTCTGGTTTCATCCGGGTTAGCGACGAAAATATGGCAAATAACGTCATTGCCAGAGAGGGTGGCCTACCCCCGTTCATTTCGAAGGAAGGACTCCATGAGATCTTCGACACAATCAGGGCTAAGAAATCAGTGGGGACCGATGGTATTCCGAATATCGTGCTTCGACATCTTCCTCTAGAAGCGGTGGACATCTACACTACCCTGTTTAATAATGCAATGGATAATGCACATTATCCAGCGCACTGGAAAACGGCGGTGGTTCAACCTATCCCCAAAAAGGGAAAGGATATATCCAATCCGGCGAATCTCCGGTCGATAAGTCTCCTTCCGAATATCTGTAAGGTTTTTGAAAAAGTAATCAATAGAGCTCTGTCTAGGTGGGTTGAGAATAAACATATAGTTCCGGATAATCAATTCGGTTTTAAGGCGGGATATGATATCTCACATGCCGCGTCTAAACTGGTGTCCGATATCCATTGGAACAAAGCAAGAAACAGAGTACTGGTGCCTGCCTTGTTGACTTGGAGAAGGCCTTCGACACCGTATGGTTAGAGGGTCTTTCCTATAAGCTGACTACGCTGGGGATCAGTAAACCACTCTTGTACATTCTTTATAATATGCTAACTAACAGACAGTTCATCGTGAAGAATGGTGATGTGACTTCTGTTGGAATATTTCAAATTAAAAATGATATGATAAAAAAAAATGATAAAAATAATAATATAAATAAAAATAGTAAAGAAAATGTAAATGAAGTTGAAAGACATAGATATAAGAATTTAGAGTAGCTTAGAGTGCCTGTGTGGGGCCAGTAAGTTAGTATAAGATTGTTATGTAAATTTAAGCTAGCATTTAAGCATTTTTTGTTAGTATGTAAGAGTTAATGATTAAGAAAATAAAAATGCATTTAAAACTAAACTAAAACTAACTTGTCCGAATTATTCATCCTCTTTGCGGAAAAAAATGATCCAGTGTGCGCTGATCTAATAGGTTTGAAAAAAGTGATTTATGTCAACTAAAGTTTGAGTTTATTGGTAAGTATTTTTGTTTTGCTTATGGATAATAGTATTCTTGTAGATAGTCGTGTATTCAAAATAAATAAATCCAAGTATTGAACCGTTTGAGAGATAGGAAAAGGTCAGACCTCTTCCCTAAGAAATTCAGCCAAATTTGTGGTTTCTTGAAAGCATCTAACCTATTCCAGTATGAAATTGAGGGTGAAGTTGGAGTGCCGAGGAGTTCTGTGAAGATCATTAAGACAACAATGGGTCATGGGTTATCATTAGATCCAATGAAAAAAGGTAATTGGGGAGGGCCAGCAATACAACCCACAGAAAGGACTCCAAAATTCGTGATATTTGCACGTCAAATAGAAAGAATAAGCTTTCAAGTCGTGATGGAAGATAAAACAAAGTTTGCGCGAAGGAGACCTGCCGAACAAAATGAACCGGAGTGTACTGTGCCCACAATCAAATACCACCATCAACAACAGTTTGATCTGTGATCTCCCGGAAAGGCACAGGACGGCTTTATCTTGTCGAAAAGCCTACGTGGTAGGATCAGTACAAGAAAGCATTGGAAACAAGGCTGATACCGCAGTTTCAAGAATGGTTTCCGGTGGAGGAGGAACCCATATCTATGTACGAGTACGAGATAGCTCCTTGTCATAAATACAAGGGAATAACGGTGTTTCTTAATAAAAAAATAAAAACAAAAATCAACGTTTTGGATTTGCCAGGAAATTCTCAGGATATGAAGTCTTTTTAGAACGTTTGGGAGCTCTTGAGCAGGCGGTGGTTAAAAGTGCCATAACAACAAAAAGGCAGCTGACAAAAAAATAATTTTTGAGTGGAGTCATAAGCCACATATCCAAAAAATCTTGCATATAAAACATGCCGCGCCAAATCAAGAGCACACGAAATATTGAAGTCCTTACAAAATATGTTCCATTAACTTTGAATAACAAAAAACAAAAACATAATATTATATTTATACCATTTTTTAAGTCATTCAAAATTAAAAATAAAACGTATGTTCTGGAATATCGTTTATCCCTGAAAAAAGAATTATGCTGAAACCTTGAAAGCTAAGGTTTTTCTGAATTCAACGGTATATTTTACTGAATTCTGATGAGCAGAGTTAAAGTTATTTTTATTTTTTTTTATTTTATTAAAGTCGGGCGATCTTTCGTGAAATGGCCCAAATATAATTCGACATTTTCTCACGATGGGGAGTGTGTAATAAAAAAGTTTGAAGTAGCGACTGATTTAAAAGAAAATGCTAAGCCGATATATTTAAGCCGTATACTATGCCTTTCGGACTACTAGATAATGTGGAAAAGGAATCTGCATTAACTGCAAGGTATCCGTAAATATGTTTGTACAAACAGAGCATTACCCCTTACCAAAAATGGATGAGATATTTGCAGGTCTAAGTAACTGCGTTCGCTTGTGCGTACTCGATATTTAAGGTGCATATCAGCAGGTAAAAGTTTCCCAAACCAAACCATCAGACCCATCTAACCACGTTCAAACGAGTAAGGGTATTTTCTTTTTGATTGAACTAATCCCATTATAAAATAATGATTTCCATGCAAGTGTTTAACTCTAACATTACAGAGACCTTCCACACTGATACTATCATCAGTAATTAGACTTAAACTTATGTCTACACTTCTTAAATCGCAATCCGAAAACAAGTTATAAAAGTCGAAAGCCAAACTCATTACTGAAGAATAAGTGGCATGCATTAGCACTAAAATTAGAAATGTGATTGACATAACCCCGTAATTGTAATTTTTCTACACTTAAATTATTTGCTTGGTAATTTTCTTGACAGCTGGATATTATTATAGCGGTAAGTTCCTCTTTCGCTCCACTGTAGTTGTTTGCATAGTGCTCATTGCGTTCACAGTTATAGCTTTTAAAGCCCTAAAACTACCATATTTGCTATACCTAGTTAGGAAAAGTTCCACTGAACATAGGCCTGTATTCGAACTTGAAAATATTTCAAAATTTATCCTTGCACTAATTTTCATATCGAGTCAACTTCAAGAAAAAAAGAGAATACCCTATGTCTTATTACAGACATATAAATAACCTCTATAATCGTAGAAAGAAATGTCGTACCAAGTTGCGCTCGATAGCTGGAACGTGATGATAAAATCCATTAACACTAAAAGGCAAACGCTAGACATGTATTCTTCCTTTATACTTGTGCATAGTTTTTCAGTTCTCGAAAGGATCTGCTTGCGAAATAATCTCTTTGCATTGTCGTCGGCGTATTTTCATCGTACCAACATACAACCGTAGTTTTTTCATCTAAAAATAAACAGAAGACAAAACATAAAAGGAACAACAATAAAATGGTATCAACCTACCATTTTCTTTCCTCGTTTTTCAATAGATAAATATGCCGCAGTATATCATAGTTTGCACCAAGAGAGAACTAAAGTTGAAGGACGATAGTGAATAATTCAAATTGGCTGGGTTCTGAGTAACGGTCTTTTTTATTACGGTAAACACAATCTAAAAAGTGAGAATAAATTAGAATTTTAACTTCGACAGGTACGTGCAGAGAGCATGGTGTGGAAAGTCTGAATAGTGCGATACTTACTGACAGTTTTTACCATCTAATTAAAAGAAAAATTTCTGTTTTAAAACCTATCAGTCATGCTCTTTTTAAATTTCTTAAATTTAAATGAAATAATTTTTGTCGGCTTTAAATTGATTCTTCTATTTTTATTACAAAGGGTAACTAGATAAGAAGGATAGGAAAATGTTTTTAATAAAACAACAACGGTGTAAGGTATAGAAGGTGTTGATAAGCAACCTCCTCCTCCTTTAATACCTGATAACACAACCTTGGATCTCGGAGCGTCGATATCCTTCCCAGAATAGCGACGATAGCGACGTCTCCAATCTGTCCGAGGTGACTATTAAGCCGTCGGTCTCCTCTTCTGACACCCTGTCGGAAATGGAAACCGATAACGAAGTATAGAGAGGTCCTACACGATCAGAGGTAGAAGATGAGCTTTTGGGCGTATCTTCAGAATCGGAGGACCTCAATAGCACCGTGGTGGAGGCTACTCTGGAAAACTGTAGCAATGATACGGTTTCTCCAGATTAATCTCCACCACTTCGGCCGCAATCATTCTGCGCAGAAGATATTGTCCTAATCCAAGAACCATGGATTGTAGAAGGAGTGGTTCGTGGACTTAGGACAGCCGCATTCGTTCCGCTCTATACAAGAGACAAAGGTAAGATCAGAACTTGTATATTAGTGAAACGTAGCCCTAATGTATTTCTATTTCCCAACCTCAGCGACCGCGACTTAACCGTTGCCAGACACATGGCCACGACCATGTGGACCCTCTCCCTGGTGATAACCTAAAAAGGGTGGTACTGGAAGCTGGAAGGCAAAAAACTGGCCTCATAATCGGATGCGATGCAAACGCACATCCCACGGTATGGGGCAGTACCGACATCAATGATAGAGGTAAGTCACATTTTGACTATATTTTAAGTACTAACCTCTTAATATGCAACATTAGCAATGAGCCCACTTTTATAACTAGAAACCGACAAGAAGTGCTAGATATTACTCTTGTCTCCGACAGCATCACTCAAAGGCTAACGAACTGGATGGTATCGTCTGAACACTCCTTTTTGGACCACAGATACATCCAATTCAGTCTGAGTGATGCTCCCCCCAACCAACCAGCTTTCCAGAATTACCGGAAAACTGATTGGCCAAAATACAGAGGAATACTGTCGGAAACGCTATCCTCTGAACTATCAAGTCTCCCGCGTGACACCAATGAGCTTGACATGAAAGTCAGGGAATTTACTCTGGCTCTCAATCAGGCTATGGCCGCTTCCTGCCCTCTTTTTCAACCAAGAGGCAAGAAAAAGCCACATTGGTGGACATCGGCACTGGGACTGCTCAGAAACTCCTGTAGAAAACTTTTCAACGCAGCAAAAAGCACACGAAAAGTGACTGACTGGGACTCATATAAAGAATTCCTCAAATTATACAAAAAAGAACTGAGGAAGGCAAAGCGACAATCCTTGAGGTCATTCTGTGACGAAATCAAAGAAACCTCTGAGGCATCGCGGCTAAAAAAAATCCTATGATGCCTCGCTGTTTGAAAAAAACCGATGGCTCTTGGACAACCTCAAGTGATGAATCACTCAACCTGCTTCTGGACACCCACTTTCCAGGTAGCTACCAACTCGCGGCCAGTAGCAGCCAAAACAGGCCTACTGCAACCGTGATCAAAATTCATGGTCTGATTACGAGAGACAAACTGCTCTGGGCGCTGCATAGCTTCAAACCATACAAGTTTGTGGGTCAGGGCGGTATAATACCTGCCGAGGTACAGAGCTTCTCAGATATTATTCTGCCTGTGTTCAAACACATGAGGAGCTGTGTAGAACTTATCCACATTCCACTGTTATGGAGAGAAGTCAATGTAGTATTCATTCCCAAAGCCGGAAAATATTCTCATGTTGTCCCAAAGGACCTCAGACCTCTAAGTCTATCATCTTTCCTTCTGAAAACTTTAGAATGACTGATTGATATCCATATTCGAGCTAAAATTAATCCAAGACTTCTGTACACAGCTCAACATGCCTACTGTAAAGGAAAGTCGGTGGAGACGGCTTTGCACTCTCTGACTAGCCACATCGAATGATCCCTACAATATGAGGAGTACACATAGACATAGAGGGCGCCTTTAACAACATTAACACATCCGCAATCACGACTGCGCTGTCAACTCTGCAGGTAGACGACTCACTTGGGGAGTTGATCGGCCTAATGCTAAAAAGAAGGATAATCAACTCCAAACTGGGTGAGACTTCTGCTAAAAGATGTGTCAGCAGAGGTATGCCGCAAGGCGGTGTCCTCCCTCCCATTCTCTGGAACTTAGTAGTTAACGAACTACTGATATACCTGGAAGCGGGTGGTAGCAGAGTGATTGCCTATGCGGATGACGTTGCCATAGCCGTCTCAGGAAAGCATCTCAATACCATTAAAGAACTCCTTCAAGTAAATCTTAACAGATTAACCCGCTAGGCAGATCGCTTTGGATTGGGAATAAACCCCCATAAAACTGTTCTTGTCCTCTTTTCCAGGAAATATAAAATTCCAATTATAGACCCTCCTTCAATAAATGATACCAGTTTAGTTTTTTTCGATACAGCAAAATATCTGGGTCTCATTTTTAACAGGAAACTAAACTGGAAACCTAACATTCAAGAAAGAGTCAATAAAGCTACAATAGCTTTATTCTTTTGCAAAAAAGCCATTGGGAACAAATGATGCCTTCAACCTCGCATAACCCGCTGGCTATACATCTGGGTCGTAAGACCGATACTTACTTACAGGTGGTTGTCTGGTGGACGGCCTTGGAAAATGCAGTCAACCGCATTAAACTAAGCAGAGTCCAAAGAACAGCATGTCTATACACAAGAGGAGCCTAGCGGTCTACCCCCTCTGCGACATTAGATATTCTGTTTCACTTAACACCCCTCGACATTTTTAGCGGGCAAGTAGCTGCGACTGCAGCTATTCGCCTTAAAGTGACTAAACAGTGGACAAATAATTCATTTGGCCACGCCAACATTCTTAATACATTAGGAATCCTCACAGATTACACCATACCTGAACTTTGGTTTGACAAAAACTTCCATGTAAACTTTCCCTCTAGATTATTCTGGGGGGAAGATGCTTTCATGGAGGACAAGTCAATCAATCTCTACGCAGATAGATCTAAAACCAATAGCGGAGTTGGTGGTGGCGTTTTCTCAGATAAGCTAAATCTAAGCCTCTCTTTCCGTCTTCGAAATCACTGTAGCGTGTTCCAGGCGGAAATTTTGGCGATTAAAGAAGCTCTGTCCTCGTTGAAGACAAATGTGATATCTGCAAAGGATATCCGCATCTCTTCGGATAGTCAGGCCGCCATCATGTCGCCGGACTCGGTCTCATTATATTCTAAAACCGTCCTTGAATGCCGATCATCTCTCATGGAGATGGCAGAGCATTTCAACATTCACCTTTGTTACGTGCCGAGCCATAGAGACATTTCAGGGAACTGCAGAGCCGATGAACTCGCCAACCACTCTACCTATTCTACCGGAAAAAGGTAGTGTAAGTATACCAATCGTTACGTGCAAACTATCACTAAAGCTGGATGCCAATGAAAGAACTGACCTTAGGTGGACTGCTGGGCAAACATGTCTGGCGACCAAACAGATCTGGGCAAAGCTGGATCTGAATCGCTCTACGAGTAAGTGTCTGATCCTTTTAAATAGGAAACATTTCAGCGCCATAATAGGAATCAATTTTATACCTTAGGTTAGGTTATGTTAGGTAAGAGTGGCTGTTGGAAATACCAACCCACTTAGGCCTATTGACCCACTGTGATGCCACGTGGATCTATGATCCTCTTACTAATGGAACCAGTTTGAGTTTATAATAAAGCGTAGGAGACTGTTAACGTCTATGGTTTCTAGATCGCTTAGGTCGTTGTAGAAGAAAGCTCCTAAATGAAGTTTTCTTCTCTATGAGAGAGCTGGACATGTACAGAGTAGGTGGAGAATTGTCTCCTCCTCTTCCTCATCCATGCAGCTTCTACAGAAATCATTTGTAACGGTGCTTCAAGCGGTTGGTCGAATTTTGGATTACTCGGTCCAATATGAGCGGCGTTATTCCGGCGATATCGTGTCGAATGTTGGCCTCGAGCTCGTCCAAAGTTTTTGGTTTGTTAGCGCAGACTAAGTACTTGAAAATAGTCGAGTAGTATCAAATCGCATGATGGCGGCGGCCAATGGATGAACGCTCGCCTTGAAATGACACAGTCGCCAAATTTCTCCTTCACAACTTCGTCGCTTTTATGGCACATAGCGCCGTTTTGTTGGAATCTCAACTAGGACATATCGATGTTGTCGAGATCTGATTACAGAAAGTCGTTTAAAGTCGGATTGATGCTTGGCCGAACACTTGTGTATTATGTTCGTTCCAATAATGGTAATTTTGATAAAGTCCATGCCTCTGCGCCATAGAGTAGTACTGAGATTATTAAGGTCTTATATAGGGTCACTTTGTTGTTCGGGAGAGGGCTTTGCTTTCTTAGCCCAACGAAGCAGCGATTGCCAACAGTTATTCTTCGTTTGATCTCAGCGCTGGTGTTGTTGTCTGAATTTATATTGGAATATAAGCAGACAAAGTTCTCAACTACCTCAAAATTATATCTGTCGAAGGTGACGTTCTGTATAAGGCGTCGGTGTTGTATGTCCTTTCTGGTTGAGATCATATACTTGGTCTTGCCTTCGTTGACCGTTAAACATATCTTCGTCCCTTCTGTCTCAATACTCGCGAAACCGCCACTGATATCACATTGCTGTCTTTCGATTATGTCAATCATTGGCTTGTGTTGGCACGTGAGTTTTGCGCTATTCTTTCAAAAATGATATTAATGAAACCGTATGACAACGCATCGCCTTGTCTAAATCCTTTTTTTACATCAAAGGTCTCGGTGAATTCTTTACCGACCTTAATGGATCAGCATGCATTCGCCATTGTCAAAGTGCTCCAAACGATGCTCAGGTTCCGTTCATTGGGAATACTTTTATCCGACTATATTTTACAGATGAGTTCGTGTATGGTCCTTACCAGGTCACCGCATGCCGCTTAGAGGAGCTCGGCAGTCAGGTCGTACACTCCAGCAGCTTTGTTGAAATTACATTTAGATATGGCTATCTTCATTTCATGCAGGTCGGGTCTACGAGCTCGTGTCCAAGAGCTCGTAGAAGCTATCTTTGATGTTGTCTGCTTTTGACAATAAATTCGCATCCAAACAGGCGCTGCTTTTGCCGTCGGTAACATTTGTCATAGTATATCTCGCAGTTTTCTCGCAGTTTTTATATTCTCTTACTGTCCGGATTCGGACAGTATTAATTGGCATTAATTGGTTAGCGATAACATCTGCTTTGCAGCAGTTCACAGCCTCCGCTTGTTGTTTGGCTGCACGTTTCTTTGTTGTTTCAACAGTAGATCCCTCCATATCCGAGGCTTGTTGTTGCTTCGTAACTTATTTTCACACTACCACGGCGGAACAATAGAGGGCCAGTTCTATTATATTGCAAATACCCATAGGACTGGGGTCGGTTGGACCGAAGCAAAAACCCATTTGGGGATGTGAGCATTACCGTTGGTCCATTAAGAGCTCTTCCACCACCAACTGATGGAATTGTTTAGTCTCGGGAATCCTTACCGAACTAAACTCCAAATATGTCAGAGTTACCCGTATAATGCCTTATTTGCATTGTTCCGGGATCTTATTTCAGCGTTGATTCCATCTGGAGAATTCATCCACTGTACGATTAATAGCTCTGCTACTTTTGTTTGCTTGTCAGTACTCGCGCTTATAAGTTTGACAAGTAAAATAAGCTCAATTGTTGTGTAGAAACAGTTACAACCCTGGGCATCTCCTGGTTGACACCTCCAAGGTGCACTATAGGCTGCTTAATAAAACAATGCAAGTTATTTTGTTCATTTAAATGAGGCTGAAAGTATCTTGCCTAAATCTTTCTCTTGCGCTGATTTTGTTTATCGTTGGGCGCACTAAAGTAAAAAAAAACTAGTGGTAGGGACGGAATGAGCAACCTTTTATTTGAATGTAACGATGTGATTAGTATGCTTCTCACATAATAAACTGTCCATAGCAAGGCTGTCTGTCTAGTTGCATGCAATTTTTGAACTGTCTTGCTCAGTCATTGGGACAGTTTGTGGGATGTTTCCCTTAATCATTTAAAACCACATCTCAGTGTTGTCAAAAGCCATTTTCTTTAAGGTATTACAACTTTGTATTATCTTCAATTTCAAGTTCTCAAATATATGTATAATATTCTTGGTCAAGACCTTGAGCTTTAGTTATAAATACAATACATCTATGTCCCATGTCCTACTCGTACGTTTTTCTTCAATTTATCACTTTCGGTTCTTAAACAAATTTGATTATAGAGAAATTAGTATAAGTATCTCGCATACAAAGTCAAAAAGTCAAATCGTGGATAGAAAAAACAAACGATCAATTATGCAAGCCGCAAAAATATATTGGCCCTTCAAAGTTTATTGATGAATTCCAACTGACGTCAAATTCTGGTCACGTTTTGGTTGAATTGTATATACGCGTGTGAGTACGAGTATCTAAACATAATATCTGTTTATCTTTTTTTTCTTTATACATAACTTCAACTTTCATAATGTCTTTCATAGGTTCTTGGGGTTTGCTTTTAGAAATTGATGAGTTTTCTACGTTTGCTATTATCGCAAAAGCTTAGTGAATACTTATGCAAACAATTGTTAATGTTGATTGACCTTAATAAGGGAACAAAATTACTGTAATAAAGAGGCCATAGAAATGATAACAAACATATAATTTGGGTCTCTTGTTAATGTTCAAAGTTTGAATCGATTTTGAAGATAAGAAGTTACAAGCAATGGTTATCGTGTATAACATGTGCGTGTTAATCCCTAAATTGTCTGATGTTTACTGTCTACTGTCATTTAGATTTTGTAGACTTTGGTTAAATTATCATATATTTTCTCTCTGATATTTACGAGTAAGAGCAGGTAAAGTCATTTACCAGTAAAACCCATTTCGATATACTTTTAAGATAGTGAACCTTGTCTACGAAATTTTTCTTAACATCATCATGACTAAACAGAATATGTACATAGTCATGGTGGAAATATCTTTTCTGCTTTTTGAGTGCATAAGATACTCATGCAACAACTAATGGTTTGTGTCACTCAAAGTGTCACAGCTAGTACCTAGTGCCAGCTAGTATGTAGAGTTTACGGAAGTTGAAAACCTTAATGCCATATACAATGTTATAAATGAGCCACGTGTATTACTGTTAAGCTGATTTTATGATGAGGAATGGTATTATTTATTTCATAAATGTTGCAGTCAGTATTGCAATGCTGGAATTATTAAAATTTGTTGAAAGTGTTTAGAGAACCAATTGAATTAGACCCCTTTACAGATTCGAGTAAACCAAAAGTCGTTATAAATGTATTGCACAGGACTTCTTAGAAAAACTGCCTCCGAAGATGGACAGTCAAAAGTATTTGCTTTAATTGGCACGACAAGACCTTGAATCCTAGTGTTTTGTCAATTTAATATTTTTTAAATTGAATATAAAAAAAACCAATAATTTCACAGCACGTCTTTATTCCGCCAACTTAACAGAGCAAGTAAACAACACACGATAGGAAAATAGTTCAGTTACGCTAAAATACAATGTAATGAGCATAGATCTGCTGATAATGAGGGGAAATTATGTACAAAGTGTCTTAACGTTTAATCATGTTGCGGAGATTTTGACTACAATACATAATTCAGATAACATAGTGGTAATAAAAGGTATTCGTTCATTTTATGAAATATGTTACAAGTTTGGATTCGAAAGTGCATTGAAGCATACATAAATGTAAATAGAAATGAAATTCAAAAATTAAGTGCAATAAAATATGTGTTGATAAAATGATATGAGAAAATACAGAACATTCTCCCCGCCTTAAAAGCCGGAGCTTTCAAGACAGCCTTTACTTATCGTCTTCAATGTTGGTGACAGGTTGGTTTTGCAGCTCATCTTCAGTTTTGTTGCAGTTTTGTTCAGGGTTGCAGGTAATGCAGATTTTTGAAATCGCTCTTTTCACTACGCCTGATTTAGTTTTAATATTTGCTACGCGGACAAGACCATCCGACCCAGCAAATACTTCCACGATGCGTCCCAGTGGCCATTTAAGAGATGGTAAATTTTCGTCCTTGATAATGACCAGGGTGCCGACTTCAATGTTTTTCGTAGATTTATTCCATTTTTTCCGCTGCTGCAAGGTGTTGAGATATTCATGGCTCCACCGGTTCCAAAATAGTTGTTGCATATATTGCACTTGCTGCCAGCTTCCAAGTCGTGCAAAGTTTTGATGAGTTAAGTCTATTTCAGGGATAGTAGACATAGGAGAACCAATTAGGAAGTGACCCGGAGTCAGAGCGCTTAAGTCGTTAGGATCATCTGAAACGGGACTTAAAGGGCGAGAGTTAATAATTGCTTCGATTTGACAAGTTAGTGTATGAAGTTGTTCGAAGGTTAATGCGGCATAACCAACAACGCGGCGAAGATGATATTTAACAATTTTTATGGAAGCCTCCCATAGTCCTCCAAAGTGCGGTGAACGACTTGGGATGAACTTCCAGCAAATTCCCTCGTTGGCACATTCTCTTTGAATGAGCTCGCTGCCACGTTCATCCTCGTGGAACATGCGTTTGAGTTCTTTCAGCTGAGAGTTGGCACCAACGAAATTAGTAGCGTTGTCCGATAATATTGTTTGTGGTTTACCACGCCTTGAGATGAATCTTCGAAGTGCCGCCAGGAAAGCTGCTGTCGACAAGTCTGTTGCAAGCTCTACAGCCTTAGTGCAAAGGCAAATGAATAGGCAGATATATGTTTTTGTAGGAGCTCTACCACGTATTCCGGACTTGGTGTAGAATGGTCCACAAAAGTCTATTCCTGAATGCAGGAATGGTCTGGCAGGCCTTATCCTCTCGTTCGGCAGATTTCCCATGATCTGGCTACATACGAATGGACGAGCTTTGAAACAACGGACACATTTGTTAACTATCTTACGGATCATCTGCCTTCCACCTAAGGTCCAAAAACGCTCTCTTATGAGAACCATGAGAGCTTGGCATCCTGCATGCAGATTTGTTATATGAAAGTGCATAGTCAAAGTTTCGGTGAACTGATGCGATTTGGGCAGAATTATTTGGTGCTTGGCATCGAAGTGTAAGTCCGCATTTTTTAGTCTGCCACCAACGCGTATTAGTCCGAAGTCATCTATGAACGGATTCAATCCTGACAACACACTTTTTCCAGTGATACTAGTTCCATTTCGAAGTTGTTTGTAGTCATGACCGAAGGCATTTATTTGAATTGTTCGAATAAGTAATTGAAGACCATAGTCCAAGTCTGACGCTGAGAGTTGCGCGTTTCTTCTGTGTTCCTTAGATGAATTTGAGTTCTTAATAAATCGCCACACATAGGAAAAGGTACGGCGAATACGATAGAAGTCATTTATAAATTTGCATTTCAATGTAATATCCTGTGTTGTTGACGCGATTAGACATGTTTTAGGACCACGTTTCTCAGGAATGTTCTCAGGCAATGAAGGATTCAAATGAGGGCCATGAATCTGGAGGATCGCATAGAAACTGCGGACCGCAAAACCATAAATTGGAATGACTTAAGTTTAATGGAGACATGCCTCGTGAGAGAATATCTGCAGGGTTTTCGTTGGATCGAATGTGTCTCCATTCATAACCGTCGGAGATATTCTGAATTTTTGTGACTCTGTTAGCAACAAAGGTATTCCAATTGCAAGGTGGAGATGAAATCCATGCCAGCACAATAGTGGAATCAGACCAACAAAAAATACTTTCTGGAGTGAGCGTAATGGCTTGACGAACACGGCTTATTAGTTCAGCTAACAAAAGGGCAACGCATAGCTCTAATCTTGGAATGGATATAGTTTTAAGAGGAACTACCCGAGACTTTGAGCAAAATAGCCGTACCTTTAGTATGCCATTAGCGTTGATGCTTCTTATATAGACGGAAGCCCCGAAAGCATGCATGCTAGCATCAGCAAAGCCATGAATTTGAAATTTGCTATTGAATGAAAATGCGTATCGAGGAAAACTGATTTTATCCATGCGGTGTAATTCATTGACAAATTGTAACCACGAAGTATGTAGGCCAGCAGGAAGAGTTTCGTCCCAACTCAGGCTTTCTTTCCACAATGTTTGCATAAAAACCTTAGCCTTTAAAATGACCGGCCCTATTAATCCAAGAGGATCGTAGAGTTGGGCAATTGTAGATAGGACTGTACGTTTGGTAACTCTACTCGAAGTGATCAGTTTGTTGTTTGAGAATAAAAAATCATCCGTCTCAGGATTCCAGATTAACCCTAAGGTCTTTGTTACACTGCCATCATTGATTTGAAGATATACTTCTCTATCCTCTAATGGGGTGCCCACCAATGCCTCTTCCGAATTAGAACACCATTTTCGTAGATGAAATCCCCCCTTTAAAAGTAGGGCAAATACCTCTTTTTTAATCTGAAGTAGATCTTCAACCGTATCGGCACCAGCCAGAAAGTCATCTGGTTTAGACTACGCACGGCAAGGAAGGAGGCGGGAGATGTGCCATAGGTAACAGTATCGAGGGTGTATATATCTATATCATCTGAGCTGTTATCGCGCCAAAGAATGCACTGTAAGGTATTATCGGGAGGCTGCATTTGTACACATCGGTACATTTTCTCAATATCTGCTGTAACAGCCAATAAGTGAACTCGAAAAGCTAGCAGAATGCTAAAGAGATCAGGCTGTAAAGTTGGGCCAACCATTAAAATATCATTCAAGGATGAACCAGTTGATGTTTTAGCCGAACCGTTGAATACTACGCGAAGTTTTGTGCTGCTGCTGTCGGCCTTGAAGATGCAGTGATGGGGTAAGAAGTAGTGGGCTTCTCGTAGAATGTCTGATGAAGCAGGGCTCATATGATTAAGCTACTTATATTCGGACATGAACTTAATGTATTGTTGCTTGACATCGGGATGACGATTGAGTTTCGATTCTAGATTCAAAAACTGTTTCTTAGCCAATTCAAAGGATTCACCGAGATTGGATGGGGAAGCCTTAAAGGGTAGCTTGACCGAGTATTTTCCTGATAGTAACCGTTTATGCGACTGGACGAAATGATTTTCGCAATCGAGTTCTTCTTGGGAATACGTTCGACTAGATTTGTCACATAATTCAATTTCCCAGAAACGTTTTAATAGAACATCCAATGAATCATTGTGGTTGGAGGAATCAATTAAATCAGAAGCCGTTGCATTTAAGCATATGGCCTTGTTAACTAGATAGTTAAAATTGCCTGAGACTATCCAGCCTAATCTCGTCTTCTGTATAGTAGGTAGATTTTCTCCTAGGTGAATCTGTCCGACCGAAAGAAGTTCAAAAAATAACGATGCGCCGATTAATATATCGATTTTCTGTGATTCATAAAAATATGGGTCAGCCAATTCTATGTTCTTGGGACATTTGTTTGTATCTTTAAATAATTTCGAAGTAAGAACAGCTTTGTTTGAAGCCGACGAAAAGGATGGGGCAAGGTAAGAAGAAGGTTGATTTTCCTTGCGATTTACCTCTAATAAAGGGGAATTCCTAGGTTGAAAATTGACAATGCTTTCTAAATGCAGAAGTGTGTTGTGTCGCCCCTTGCATTGCTTACAACCCTTAGATTTGCAAAAACGAGTGAAGTGTCCTTTTCTTAAACAATTTAAACATAGACCACGTTCTTTAATCTGAGCAATACGTTGATCGATTGAAAGAGCAATAAAATCTTGGCAAAAATATATACTATGGTTATTTGAGCTACAAAATACGCATGCATTGTTAGCAGAATTTGATGTAACAAGTACCTTTCGATTATTCCCTTTACTAGAATGGTGAGGATTGCCGATATTTCTTGTGGTATGCTGTTGTGTTGAGCTTGCAATATTTTCGAGTGTTTGGCATCGCCTCTCCAAAAACGTTGACATTTCTTCCCACGTTGGTATAACATTCAGCGGTGCTTCTTCCTCCCATTTACCCTGTGTCGATTTATCCAACTTATTTCCTACTAGCTATAGCTGAATTCCATCGGTGATTTGATCCTTGTTGGCTAATGACTGCAATGCTCGTAAATGCGAGTTAACAGAGTCACAAATGTCCCTTAACCCCTGATCAGTTGGTTGATGGATTGCAGGCTCTTATGTAAGCCTGAAAAATCAAACGATTGTTGTTAAATCTTGTTCTTAATAATTGTAAGGCTTTTTTATAATTATCGCCAGTGATTTCCAATGATTCAATCGTCCGGAGTGCTGAGTCTTCGAGGCAAGAGCGAAGATGTTGAAACTTTTCTATGCTAGATAGCTCTTCATCAGAATCAACTAAAGTGGAAAACATTGCTTGAAAGTTGGGCCAATCAGTATATTTTCCCGAAAATGATGTGAGCTTCAACTTGGGAAGATGGGCATTTCTCGGTTTAGGAACAGTTATGAATGATGACTCGTCATGAGCTCGCGGCAAGGCACGTGGTTTTTTCGACCCAATAAGAGTTAAAATTTTAGTTTTAATGTAGCAATAATTATGTTCAAATACAGAACGCTTATCACCCTCAAGTTCCTTGGAATCCATCACTTCCAACTCGGTCTGAACTTGATCGAATTTTATCGCATATGACTTCAACATACCTAACCTCGTTTCCAGCTCAGGAATCGTTATATTGTCAGGAACACTCGCAAAATAATTTCTTATTTTTGTTAATTGTCCTATGACTGATGAGCGCTTCACCTTCACTGCTGCGACTTCCCTTTCAACTGTAGTCATTTTTTTTCACGATCGATCAGAGTCACAAACTATATTAATTAAATTTTGTTTAGACCGAGTAAACAACTAGTTGAATGATTATAAGTTTATAACAGAGTCCTGTCACGGTCGCCAATGTTTTGTCAATTTAATATTTTTTAAATTGAATATAAAAAAAAACAATAATTTCACAGCACGTCTTTATTCCGCCAACTTAACAGAGCAAGTAAACAACACACGATAGGAAAATAGTTCAGTCAAGCTACAATACATAATTCAGATAACATAGTGGTAATAAAAGGTATTCGTTCATTTTATGAAATATGTTACAAGTTTGGATTCGAAAGTGCATTGAAGCATACATAAATGTAAATAGAAATGAAATTCAAAAATTAAGTGCAATAAAATATGTGTTGATAAAATGATATGAGAAAATACAGAACACCTAGCTTACATAATAAAAATAAAACTGTGATGACAGCGATATCCAAACTTGGAATCAGTTTTTGAGTCAAATTCTCAAGCTGCACATTCATTTCTAGCGGTATGGGATGTCGCCTTATCTTGTTCATTTGGCGGGGGCTGAGGCTCACATCTATTTCGCTTTCAACATTTTAATCTATTTTAACTTAAAAACTTACAAATAGTAAGAGTTAGGAACCATGGGAATGTTGGAGGAGATCTAGTTTGAGACGAGAAGGGCTCGGGTTGAAATCAAAAACGGAGATGTTTGAGTTGTCCTTTCAAAGTATGAGGGAGATTGGTTCGTTGGAAACATGGGTTGGAATATGAAAGACACGCAAAAGTCGAAAATTTCGAAAGTTAGTTTAGAAGGAAATATAATTGTAAAGGGTGGGGCAATCCAAAAAATTAGAGAGCAGTCCATAAATAAAAAGAATGTCAGCTATGTCTATGTTTTTCTAGGGTATTCTGGTTAACAGGTCTGAGGCTGCCGCGATACCGACGTAAAATAAATGGGGCATCTGAGAGTACTCCTCGAAGAGCAAATCAAAGGTTGGCATATTCGAGAAGGGCCGGACAAGGGCAATGGAAAGGAACTTTGTCACATAGGGGTTGCAAAACTCTTTAGACCATCGTTTGGTAAAACCAAGTGATGAGTTGGCTTTAAGGATTATCTGATCAATATGCGAACGAATGTTTAACTCCCTATCGTATAATATTCCAAGGACGCGAAGGGATTGAACCTGGGGTATAGGTAGGCCATGCAGAAAATAAAGTCGAGGAGGAGTTTAATTGGAGTTACGTAACAGAGATTGACATTTGGAGACATTAAGATCTAAGCAATTTGGTGGAAATCCTATCAAGATATCTTTGAGGAAGATTAGCGTCTTGGGGTGAAAAACTAGTTTTGGAGGATTTAGTGTCGTCGGCGTAAATAGATAGGGGGAAGTGTTTAATGATACTCTCGAGATCTTCTGCAGATAAGAAGATATCCATTTTAATAATATGGGGTCAAAAACGATGTAAGACAATTTGAAAAAGATCAATTGATGAGATATTTTATCGAAGGCCTTAGCAAAATCTGTAGCAATAACATCGATTTCGTTGTCATTTTCTTGAGCTAAAAGCGCAAAGGATACGAATTCAACTAAGTTTCTAGCAGTTGATTTACCTTTCAGAAATCCATGCTGACTTAGCAGCTTAGCACTTCATATACTTCATATAAAATACTTTCGAATATTTTAAATATGTGAGAAAGCTTAGCAATGGCACGGTAGTTACTAGTTAGTTACTTCATTCTTTGATTCCTTTTTGTGAACCGGGGTTATGAACAAGGTCTTGCAAACTTGGGGTAATTCCCCTTGTATGAGTGAAAAGATGAAACAGGGAGGAAAGTGGGAGAGAAAGATTGGTGGCACATTTTCTGAGAAATATTGAGGGGAGCTCGTCATCTTAATGACGGATTTTGTAACTTTTCTTCGATAAAAGTAGAATCAAAATATTAAGAGAGAGAGGGGCCGATGGAGAAATTGGGAAGGTACCTAAAATATATGGAATCGGGTACGAAGAATAGTATGTGGGTTGGTGGACGATGTATTATCGAACGAGAGAGAGAGGGGGGATAACCGTCAGATTTTCTTCTGCAATTGACGAGTTAATAAAAAGACTCAAGACCGTTGACTAGGTTGGTCTAAGACTACGCAGAAATCGCTGATAGAGGCAGTTATAGAGTTGCGTAGGTTCCAAGATAGTTAGAGTAATCAGAACAAGAATTGGAGCGATGAAAAACCGCCCGTAATTTGTTTCTTTTGTTTTGTAAAGAGCGATATCTTTTGTTACACCAAGGAGGGGAAGTATTATTCTTATATGACGAAGAAAAGGGACCTAAAAAGAAATAGAATTAAATATTTTACTATTAAAAATATAGGGAGCATCCTTTAAAGATGGGCTGTGAGAATCAAAAGATTTGCTAGATATGGATATATTAATTTTGCAAAAATTAGCTTTATGGAAGTTGTAAGAAGCGTGAGTAGGGGACGAAGTAAACTGAAGTGAGGGTTATGGAAAAATGAGAGATGAAGAGGGGGGTGGACGTTATCAATAGTTGATGGCGTTAGCTTGAGTCTGTCATACGATCAATGAATAGACATTCTTTGCATGAACCAGCGTTTGGCACTGTAATAAGGAATTGATCATTCGATGGAATCCACAATAGCAAAGTCACCAAAGATAAAGATATAGTCAATGTAATCATGGGAGAATGAGCAACACATAACGTACACTATTGGGGAGAGTTATTTTAATTGAAACAAGGTCAAGTTTAACAGAAGTAGATCGATGAGAGAAGAATTAAGGCTATTGTGAATGGCAAGTAGGACGCCTCGGCGTAGAGAATCGACTATAGGGAGGGCTGTATCATTAACCACAGGGAGAGAGTGATCGTCATCTCGGAAAACATTATAAGAATATGGGAATAGCTCCTGGGCTCCGTGGCTTAAGTGATAGTGCATTGGCTTCCCAATCGGAAGGTTCGGAGTTAAATCCCAACCGCACCCGAAAGCATTTTTTTCAGGCAACTGAAACCATGTAAGATGAGTGCTTGCTTAGAATACAACAATAAGTCCAATTACACTAATAACTTAGTCTCCGAATTAAGTGTTGGATGTTGACCTATAGCTATGGAGCGAAATAGCCACTGAGTCCAAATATCTTTCTTTCTCTATCTGTCCCATTTTCCGAAAAACTCAACACAAGCTTTAGCATCATAAGTGTAGTCAAGTCATACCCACTTCCGTGTTAAGTTCTTTAAAAAAAAAAAAAAAAAAAAAAAAAAAAATGTCGGATCAGATCGGGGACTGTAAGAGCATAGAGGTCGAAGGAGAGGAGATGAGATTTAGACAAAATAGTGCGAGTTTCAAAGCGCAAGCATCTTACCTTTTGGTAGTAAGACGTAAGATGGAGTTTGTTGCGTGGAGGAGTATTGGAATTTAGTTTAGATACAGTCAAAGAAGGCAAGCTAGGAATGAAAAAATTGATTATGATCAGCTCGTATACGCAGAAGGTTAAAGACTATTTTAGAGTGTATATAGATCAGGTCATCCGCATCCTTTTGGGGAGGTGTGTTGAAAATTTCGAGGCACCTGTTATAGGTGTTCCTGAGACTAGTTATATTAGTAGGAAGCCCTTCCTGTTGGACGGAGACCATGACACTTGTTTTGTGTTTTCATATGTTTTTTTTTGTTTGGGGTCCAGTTGGGGTCAGGTTTGCGGTGGGAATGGGGACTTTATCAGGATGATTTATTATTAGGTTTATTAGTTGTTTCGTTTTTTTTCTATCATATATTTTTAATAGTGGGTCTATCCGTCCATTTGGATATACACATACTTCCAAACTTAAAGTTGGTGTTGGATGGGTTAGACGTTGGAGCAGATATATCAGCATACAGGGCTGGTGTGAGCATTTGCTGGTTGGGTTGTCGGCACCGGATGTGGCAATGATCTGTTTCTAATGATTAAACCATAATTGAAATGTCAGAAATACATTTGTAGTGCGACAAGGGATGGACCGTCGATTTTATGACTTACTGTTTCAATGAGGTCTTCCAAATAATTCAGCTGGAGGAGGATCTATTTCTTCCCGATGAGAGTTGATGGTACTACACGGTTTCTTGTTGGAATCTATCATTGTGGAACCCATAGATATAATTTCACTCAGTAATTTATCGATGTGGCGCTTGGATGTAAGATGGATGCTGGGATCATGCGCACATAATTTTCGCTGTTTAAATTTATTACTTGCTCTCTGGTTCTTAATATAAGTGGTTTTAGCTGAAGTGAAAAGAAACGAATTGGGCTTACACAGTCATCTAGCTCAAGAATTATTAAAATAGTATCACTATTTCAACGCCAATACTATCCCAGTTTTGTGATGTTTTTCTCGATTATTCTTATCTCGATGATCTTGGACTGCCCCAAGAGAAACCGGTCTTGCATCTGCAATGAGACGGATGTGTTATTTTGGTTGAAGTATGATAGGGTTGATAAATTTGCTAACAGTTATTTCAATCGCTGGAAGGAATTTTGTTCAGTTCCTTTCCAATCGAACTTTTCATCTTTCTTTATCGGACTTCGCAGATGGTTAATTAGCTAAGGCGGGTGAGCCCATTGAGTCATTGACGTTTATCGCAGTCATGTTTACTCACCAGATAAAATCGACATCGTGAGTCAATATCCATAGCACAATTTATTATTTTGCTCATGTAGCTATCATTCTCCTTCACTATTCTAGAAGAATGAAGTTCCTAACCGATCTCTCTCTTCGTTCACGACTTCATCGGATATTAATCTTACTCTTGAAGACCCAGCTTTTTGGTGTTTTTCAGATCCACCTTAGGTTTTCCCGCTTTTGTCTTAAACTTGGTCACAAAATGCCCAATCAATCCACATTTCTTACATTTTGATGGTTTAGCTGCACAATCCGGATTATTGCTGTCGACCAGATCTGCTGAAACCGCTGTCCTCCTTCCAGCCGTTAATTCGAGACGAAATGTTGTTAACTATAGAAGAAGAAGTTGGTTGTGACATATTTGTTTCTAGATGCAACACATTTCAGACTGATTTCTAAAACTGCTTTCGATTCTCCAAATGAACATTTCTCTGCTTGGTTTCGTAATCTCAACATAAATTTGTTGAGATTTTTCCATTGTTCTGCTCTCAATGATCGGCACATATGCTTTTTAAATATGAAGTTTATCTGAGGAGACAAATAGTTATTTAATTTTTCAACCAAGGACTTGAAAATGCCTACATCTTGTCCGTCTGTTGGCTCAATCAAAACTCCGGGAATATTTAATACCACCGCTTGGAGCTGCAGACCACCTAAATGCAGTAATTTATTTCTTTTTTTTTTATTTGATTTCTGATTTCTTCAGCCTACAAGTATAACGAAAACGGTCATAGCCATTTTTCCTATTCAACTCGAATCATGGATTTATCCATTACCTCGCAAAGGAAAGGCTTGATGTTACTCATCTTACAACTAATATTTACTCCTTATTTCTTGCCACTGATTTCTCTAGCGCAATTGAATGCAAAACATTAAACCTCTTCATTTCAGAGTTTAATGTGCTTTAGAATACTTCTGTTGTCCTTTTCCACAATTAAATGTGATTCTCTTTTTCTTCACAGTTTAATGCGTTTCTGAATAATGATTTTCCTTAAAAAGAAAATAGTTTATCAACGAGCTTCATAAACCTCATGAATTTTCAAATTGTATCCTTTTTCACAATTGAACGTGATTTTCTTTTCTTTACATTAAATTGTGATTTAATTTCTTTTTTCTGTAGAATAAATATACTATCAGAAAGTTCTATAGTATCCATCATCATAATTGCCTTTTTCCACAATTTAATGTGACGTTGTCTTGCACACTCGAATACGCTCCTTACCTTGCACAGTAATGCGCCCTCAAAAGTTTAATTCTCTCAAAATCCAGTGTGCAAAACAGATGCAATTTAATGATATCTAGGTAACAATTTAATGTCACCCCTATCACGATGCAATGCCACAAATTACATATGACAAAAACAAGAATAAAAAAAATGTAGTTAGGCCATGCACAACTTTTTTTTCACATCACTGAATATTTTTTTTGAGTCATATCATATCATATACAATACAATACTTTAGATAACAGCATTTTCACCTCGTCGCCAATGTATAAAACTACTATTTAACCACTAAACTATCAAACGCAACGACTTGGTTAATTTAACATAAATGTAATTGTTTTATTCTTTCAACAGTTAATGGCATCTAAACACCTCGACAATTCACATACTCAGTCGTTCGCAGATCTCCATAGAGAAAACATGTGTCTCGGCTTTTCGTAGTGGAAAAGATAGCAAGTCAGTCTTTGTTTTCATATAAACAATTGATCAAACATTTGTTAGTTGATTCGACAGCCAAGCGGCGTCGATCATTAAATCGTGGGACGCGAGTTCGATCCCAAGCCAGACTTGAAACTTTTTTTTTTTTTTTTATTTGTCACAAATTGTGTAAATAAATAAAGTTAAAGTTATCAAAACAAAACCGTTCAGGAAAGCACGCGATGGATGGTGGAGAGCGTTCCGCTCTTCCCATAACGGGAGATGCAAAAGGCAACAATAGTGTTGCCGGTGCCGTGGCGAAAGCCATTAAAAGGAGGAGGAGTCTGAAATCCCCTCCTAATGTAACAAAAAAAAAGAATAAATGCCGTTCTGTAAGAGGATGATGAATATTATTCGGGGGGCAATAACAACTTTGCTTCTCTAGCGGCAACCGAATCGGAAGATGAGGATGAAATGTTAAAAGACATTAGCAGCAGCATAGCAAAGCTGCAAGAAAAAATGCTTGCTGTTAAGAAAAAACAAACTGCACGCAGGCAGAGGGAGAAATTAGAGGCAGAAAGCGCCCAACAAATAAGCAACACGAGCAGGAACAACAACTGCAGCAACAACAAAACCAGCAGCAGCCGAAACAACCACTGCAGCAGACAAAACAGCAGCAGAAGAAACAACAGCAACCGCAGAAACAACTACAAATGAAAAAACAGCAGCAGAAACAACAACAACAACAGCAGCAGCAACAACAGCAGCAGCAGCAGCAACAACAACAACAGCAGCAGCAGAAGAAGAAGAAGGAGAAGGTGCCTCCTATCAACACCTATAAACTGGAGGTAAATGAAATCAAGGACCTGTGTAAGTTGGTCATTGGTAATAATTTTAATATCAAGAGATTGGGGAACGATCGCCATGTCATCCACTGTTATACAGTGGAGGGCTACGCGAAAGTGAAAGAGCTCCTAAAGGAAACGACGACGGAGCACTACTCATTTACACCGAAGTGTGAAAAGCGGCAATCGATGCTGCTGAAGGGATTGGAACCGTCTTCTGATCCTGAGGAGATCCTGGCACTGCTCAAAGAGAAGGAGTGCGAAGGACTCAAGTTTGTGGGGGTAAAGCCATTTACCATAGCTATAGCCAGGCGGGAGAAATCGAGTCTGCCGTTCCTGGTGCAGCTCAGTCCCCAAAGTCGTCTGGATAGTCTAAGGAGAATCAATGTCCTAGACTACCAGGTGATTCACGAGCACGCCGCGTCGAACTGCCAAATGCAGCCTCGATGCGTGAAGTGCGCAAAGAACCACAGTTCCGAGGAGTATGCTCTGGGTAGGGACGGAGCATCCGATAGGACGCAGCTCTCGTGCGTGTTATGTGGGAACGTGGGACACACCGCAAACTATGGGGGTTGTCCTAAGTTCACCGACATTAAAAAAGCAAAATTGGCTCGGCAGCAGAAGGTGGAGGTCAAACGTTCACCTGTGAGGTTTCAAACACCAGCCGTCACGCCCCAAATTTCCTACGCCCAAATTGCGTCAGGTAGGGGGGCTACGGTACAGCAAGCGACTGTTGCTTCTCCGGCGCCGATGCCGAGAACAACGGAAGCTGCACCCAACATGCTAGCCATCTTGCTCGCAATCCAAGGGCAGATGGCTCAGCTGCAAAACCAGGTTCAAGAACAAGCGGGTGGACCAGATCTACGCGTTGCTGCCGGGCCTAACGCAACACATGCCGTAATGGGTACGCACATGGTGGAGCAAACTTTGAAGGTCCTTGCGGTGAATGTGAATTCACTGATTGGGATCGAACGAAGAGCCGCGATGTTTAAATTGCTACAAGACCAAACTCCTGATGTGATTTTCGCTAGCGAAACCAAGCTAACCGGTAAGTACAAACTGGAGTACAATAATTATATTGTTAGAAGAAGAAACCGGTCCAGATCCAAACGTGGAGGCGGTGTCGCGATCTTCATTAAAGAAGGTATAAAATTTCACAGAGTTTACAAGGGCGTGTTGCGCAGGTTCCAGGTGTTGGAGGCAGTCGTCGTTTACATCCCGCTCCGCAGTGGAAAGCGGCTGTACTTGGTCTCTGTTTATGCACTGACGCTTCGCAATCCACCCTATTCATTACAGAGCTCGACACGCTCCTTCAACTTCTAAGGCTGGAATCGGGGGAGAATTATTTTATAATCGGCGGGGATTTCAACGCTAGACACAGAGATTGGGGAAATAATTTGCCAAATACTAGAGGGAACCTACTACTCGATTGGTGCGGTCAGCACGATGTCATGTACAGACTCGGTCTTATTTGGATCTACTGCCGTACGACGAACGTATACGACTGACAGGTACGAATTTACAAACATTAAACTGTCTGCGCACATTCGTGTATGACAGCGACCATTGCGGTTTTAGCACCGAAATTACGGTTCCCAACGAAATTGCGGAATTGGAGGAGTTTGTCCAAAGATATACTTACAACTACAGTAAGACTCGATGGACACACTTCTCCGCAACCTTGACTAGATCGCTCTCCTCGAACACGCTCCACCCACCGTCCAATAGGAATTTGTCAAACGAGGAGATCGAAAATTACCTAAAACAAATGGACGAGACAATTAAACAAACTATGGACACTACAATACCGCGGTATCGACGTACGACTAACGAAGACCTGTTCCGCAATTCTACTATTGACGCACTGCACCGACAGAAAAGTAGACTTCTGTCAAGACTCAAAAACTTATACAGGCAGTTAACTGACAGACAAGATCCGGAGATTAGGACACTGAAGTCGTCGATTAAAAATATCCAAACGCTAATAAAAGAAAATTACAGAATTGCTGTAAGTTTGTATTGGAACAACAAGGTTCGGGCTGTAAACACCAGCAACCCGAACATGTTTCCGCAAAAAAATAAACTATTTCGGAGAAGAAACCAAAACGACCTTCAGTGTCTTAAAATAGCCCGGACAACAGACAACGAACGGTTACTGACAATAGCAGGTATTGATCCAAATGAGGCCGCTGATGATCACGATTTCTTTGTGATCGAGGATCCACAGTTGAAGGTTGAGACCATAGGGGCGACTTTCCAGGAAGTATACAAGGCCACTGATATCATTGGCCCTAATTACGACCTGGACAGTCGCGTCTTGGTGCACGACTTCTGCATTCGAAATGAAATAGGGAACTGGCGATCCGAGGGCTCTGGTTTCACCCGGTTCACAGACGAAAATACGGCCAATAATGTCATTGCCAGAGAGGGTGACCTACCCCCGTTCATTTCGAAGGAAGGACTCCATGAGATCTTCGACACAATCAGGGCTAAGAAATCAGTGGGGACCGATGGTATTCCGAACATCGTGCTTCGACATCTTCCTCTAGAAGCGGTGGACATTTGCACCACCCTGTTTAATAATGCAATGAATAATGCACATTATCCAGCGCATTGGAAAACGGCGGTGGTTCAACCTATCCCCAAAAAGGGAAAGGATATATCCAATCCGGCGAATCTCCGGGCGATAAGTCTCCTTCCGAATATCAGTAAGGTTTTTGAAAAAGTAATCAATAAAGCTCTGTCTAGGTGGGTTGAGGACAAACATATAGTTCCGGATAATCAATTCGGTTTTAAGGCGGGACATGGATGACGTTGCCATAGCCGTCTCAGGAAAACATTTAAATACCATTAAAGAACTCCTCCAAGTAAATCTTAACAGATTAACCTGCTGGGCAGATCGCTGTGGATTGGGAATAAACCCCCATAAAACTGATCTTGTCCTCTTTTCTAGGAAATATAAAATTCCAATCATAGACCCTCCTTCAATAAACGGTACCAGTTTAGCTTTCTCCGATACAGCAAAATATCTGGGTCTGATTTTTGACAGGAAACTAAACTGGAAACCTAACATTCAAGAAAGAGTCAATAAAGCTACAATAGCTTTATTCTCTTGCAAGAAAGCCATTGGGAACAAATGGGGCCTTCAACCTCGCATAACCCACTGGCTATACATCTCGGTCATAAGACCGATACTCACTTACGGGGTGGTTGTCTGGTGGACGGCCTTGGAAAATGCAGTCAACTGCACTAAACTAAGCAGAGTCCAAAGAACAGCATGTCTATGCACAAGCGGAGCCTTGCGGTCTACCCCCTCTGCGGCATTAGATATTCTGCTTCACTTGACACCCCTCGACATTTTTAGCAAGCAAGTAGCTGCGACTGCAGCTATTCGCCTTAAAGCGACTAAACAGTGGACAAATAATTCATTTGGCCACGCCAACATTCTTAATACATTAGGAATCCTCACAGAGAACACCGATTACACCATACCTGAACTTTGGTTTGACAAAAACTTCCATGTAAGCTTCCCCTCTAGATCATTCTGGGAGGAGGATGCTTTCATGGAGGACAAGTCAATCCATCTCTACACAGATGGATCTAAAACCGACAGCGGAGTTGGTGGCGGTGTTTTCTCAGATAAGCTTAACCTAAGCCTCTCTTTCCGCCTTCCAAATCACTGTAGCGTGTTCCAGGCGGAAATTTTGGCGATTAAAGAAGCTCTGTCCTGGCTGAAGAAAAACGTGATATCTGCAAAGGATATCCGCATATTTTCGGATAGTCAGGCCGCCATCAAATCCCTGGACTCGGTCTCATTGTGTTCTAAAACTGCCCTTGAATGCCGATCATCTCTCATGGAGATGGCAGAGCAGTTCAACATTCACCTCTGTTGGGTGCCGGGCCACAGAGACATTCCAGGGAACTGCAGAGCCGATGAACTCGCCAAAATTGGAACCACTCTACCTATCCTACCAGACAAAGGTAGTATAGGTATACCAATCGCTACGTGCAAACTAACACTAAAGCTAGATGCCAATAAAAGTACGGACCTTAGGTGGACTGCTGGACAAACATGTCTAGCGACAAAACAGATCTGGCCAAAGCTGGATCTGAGTCGATCTAAGTGTCTGATCCTCTTAGAAAGGAAACATCTCAGCGCCATAATAGGTGTCATTACCGGACACTGCCTCATAGGCAAGCACGCAAGAAGGCTTGGCGCTTTTACTAACGATTTTTGTAGAAGCTGCATGGACGAGGAAGAGGAGGAGACAATCCCCCACCTACTCTGCACATGCCCAGCTCTCTCTCAGAGAAGGAAGCTTCACCTAGGAGCTTTCTTCTACAACGACCTAAACGATCTAGAAAAAATAGACGTTAACAGTCTCCTACGCTTTATTAAAAGCTCAAACTGGTTCCAGTAGTAAGAAGATCATAGATCCACGTGGCATCACAATGGGCCAATAGGCCTAAGTGGGTTGGTATTTCCAACAGCCACTCTTACCTAACCTAACCTAACCTAAGGCGGGACATGATATCTCACATGCCGCGTCTAAACTGGTGTCCGATATCCAATGGAACAAAGGCAAGAAACAGTGCACTGGTGCCTGCCTTGTTGACTTGGAGAAGGCCTTCGACACCGTATGGTTAGAGGGTCTTTTCTATAAACTGACTAGGCTGGGGAACAGTAAACCACTCTCGTACATTCTTTATAATATGCGAACTAACAGACAGTTCATCGTGAAGAATGGTGATGTGACTTCTGTTGGAATTTTTCAAATTAAAAATGGTCTTCAGCAAGGCGCGGTCAATTCGCCGATCCTATTCAACATTTTTACAAGCGACTGATAGGTTCACTTTCCCATACTATTGCGTACGCAGACGATTTGATAGCGTACAGAACAGGTCCAAAAATCGAGGTCATTAATACTCTCTTGCAGCGTGACTTCGATAAGATAAGACGATTTTGCGATGATTGGAAGTTGAAAATCAACTTTCAGAAGTCGGAAACCATTCTCTTTGGGACGCCGTTGTCTAGAGCCTCTAGGGATACCAGAAAAAATTGGAGAAAGTTCTCGATTATTGGACAAGACGGACAGCCTCTTGCCTGTCGAAATGTAGCCAGATACCTTGGAATCTGGCTAGATCAGTTTCTGCATTTTGGCAGTAGCATCTACATTTTTGCCAAAATGCAGAAACTGATCTAGCCAGAGCTAAAGGCGCTTTTGCCCTTACAAAGAGACTGTTTTATAGCAGCCAACTCGATGCGAGAGTAAAGGTAATCTGCTACATCGCCCTTATCAGGCCCATGCTGGTATTTGGTTGTCCCGTGTGGTTCAATGTACGAGCAAGCTTAATGGAAAAGATTCGGGTTTTTGAGAGGGCTTGTCTTAGGGCTTGTCTTCGCTTGTACAGAACACCAGAGTCGGAGTACAAGAAATTTTATCATAATGAGGTTCTTTACAACAGGGCGAACCTAATACGAGTGGACAACTTCTTAATTAAGCTGACTCGAAGGCACATTGCAAGAGCAATGACCTCGACGAATAACCTGATATCTGGGGCTTACTACCCCAATTACCTTTACCACGAGAGTGTGCGCTCTGACGGCTTCGTTCCACCGGAAGCATTCCTCTACCTAGATCAGATAGGGTTGATCCAAGATAGATCAGCGGTGCCGTTAATCTTCCATGTCGCTCGGACAGCTGGGGACAGGCGACTCAACTACAACAGAGACGTCGCACACGGCAATGTGGATCGCCTCAGGTTCAGTAAGGCGGTGGGGAATCGCGATAAGAGGGATGTCGTTCGGCAGCACCAGCAATTCTGGTGGTTGAATGATGGAGAAGATGTTTCGTCGTCGTTTCCGTCAATTACGGACCAGCCTCACTAATGAGGCAGAGCTGACCAATCTGTTTTCTCTGGCGATGGCCAGCTTGCATAGGTTTAGGCTAGCATTTAAGAAACATATACATGTATCAGTGTATACAAAGGTGTATACTGATATATGTATATGATTGTGTATAACGTCTATGTGTGTTTATGTGTGTATTGTACATTTAGTTTAAGTAGGCTAAGGTTTATTTTAAGTTAGATACTAAGTTTTTATTATGTAAAAAAAAAAAGTCCATATGCTAAGTTTTGTTAACAATTTTTTTTCTTAGCTTTAAGTATAGAAAATAAATATCCGTAAAGAAAATGTAAATGAGGTCGAAAGACATAGTTATAAGAATTTAGAGTAGCTTAGAGTGCCTGTGTGGGGCCAGTAAGTTAGTATAAGATTGTTACGTAATTGTAAGCTAGCATTTAAGCATTTTTTGTTAGAATGTAAGAGTTAGTGTTAAGAAAATACAACTCACTCACAGATCCCTGCTCTTGTGTACTCGGTGGCCCTTATTGTCAGTGTCGATAGTCGATTAATAATCGACAATTGTCGACAGTCGATTGTCGATTGTGAATTTTGATATTGTGTACTCGTACTGTGATTGTGATAGACAATTGTCGCTTTGACAGTCGTTCGAAGTCGATTAGAAATTTGCGATCGTTTGTTTGTTTCAAAAAAATAAAAAGGGATTTTTCATCAGAAAATGTAAGTTTTTTAATAAAAATATAATATAGTACAAACGAAAAATAAAATAATGCAATTTCAGGGCAAAACAAGCAAAATGGAGTTTTTAGTAGCGTATATGGAAGGAAAACCTGATATCGCTAAAGGGATTTGCATCAAAACAAAGGCACAAAAGCGCTGGGAAAAATTTTCGGTAGACTTAAATAGTCATGGACCTCCCATACGAAGTTGGGAAAAATGGATAAAAGTAAGAAAAAAACCTGTATAATATATGTATATAAGCGCTAATTCAGGTTTTGACTGATTTCCAAATTAAATAATGAAGAAGAAAGCAGAGAACAAGTTGGAGATCAAATCAACGGGTGGTGGGCCAAACAAATTTCACTCGTTTAGCCAAATAGAGGAAAGCGCCATAGCTCTTTTATAAATTAATACCTACGTGCATCCATCTGGAATTGAATTTGGCCAAGAACAGAGTTAGTTGTTTCCATTAGGGTGGTCCTTATTTTACAAAGTAGGAATTTTTTTTAAGCACCCAATTGTTTGGTTCCATGACATCTAAAAACATCACCCTGTTTTTTTTTTACGACCTCGTTAACACGTGCCGCACTGAGCTTAAAGTCTACGCTCTTACGAAAGTTCATCTACTGTACTAGTAGCTATTGTATGTAATGTATGTAACTTTCTTTCACTCTCTTGTATAAAGTTTTTTTTTTTTCTAAACAGGCGTAGGTGATTTAAAATGCACTTCATTATTTCTGTCAATCGAAACTTTTAGTAGCCCGCGATCAGTTAAGTTGTTAAAAAATGTCACGTGAACATTTATTTTTGGTCGGTGTTATGAAAAATCAAATTCTAGGTTCAGAATTACCATCAAATTACCTGTATGCGAAGAGTGAAGTTAATTGTTAGTTTAGTAATAGATAAGTGTTTTATATTTTGGAAAAAAACAATAATTCCTACTCGTGATCGATGTAATTGCTTAAAACCATTGAAAAAACTTTACGAAGAGTTGCGAAATATTGAGAAAAGTAAAAACAGAAACACTGAGACACTGAGACAACGAAAAGAGAAGACTATTATTTTGCGGAAACCTTAAACCATTCATTTGATATCGCGCATTCATCAGCCTTGGATTTGATGAAAATTGAAGAGGATAAAAAGTTTTTGCTGTTACAAAGACAGAAAATTCGACCTGGTTGTATGCATGGAACGGAGTACAAGTATGCAGCTATGGAAAAAAAAAGATTATCCTGAGAAGAGAACCAAATAACGAGTTGAAGATCAAAGTTCATTCAATTATCACGAAGGTAGGTAGTGGTTTTGTTATGTTTAAATATTTGAACGAACAAATTGTTTTGCAAGTAGAATTAGATACTACTTTTTCATCTGAAGAAGAGGAGTTAGAAGTTGAAAAAATTCAATCTCTGAATTATAGCTCTAAATCGCCAGTGCCAGGACCGTCAGGCTTGATAAGAGCTAGAGTAGATATTTTAACCGTTCACCTCTTGACAGCCTGTATTGAAGCCACTTCCTTGAGTCCTTTAAGATTTGTGATTAATCGCACCTCTATAAGGCTTTCTCTTCAATATTTTCGCGAATAAACAGCTACAATATGTAAAACAAAATTTGCCAACTTGAGTTTAAACTTTGCCGTAATACAATGGGACTCCAAGTTCCTTCCCGATATAACTGATCAAGCTAAATATAACAGACTTCCAATTATTGCAACAGCTCCAAAAATTGAACAACTCCTTGGAATACCGGAACTTTCGGATGGAACTGGTACTGAAGTTTCATCTGCAGTGTATGAAGTATTGGAAGATTGGTCATTGATGGAAAAAGTGCAGTCTTTTGTTTTTGATACAGCTGCATCTGTAGATATCACATTTTTTAAATTGTTCTTCAAGGAGTATTTAATGCATCTAAATTGGATCCATCTTCTGGACCTGATATTCTTTTGTTTAAAAGACTTAAAACTAAGTGGAAAACGATTGAAAAAAGTAAAATGTTCATATGGTCCATGGACAACGTCCTCGTCCTGTGAACGTCCTCGCAGTAAGACAATTTCCCTCGGGATGACTATAAGGAGCTTCCAGGGCTGATAGTTATTTACTTGGGAGGAACCCCTCCAAGTGGCATTAAATTTCGAGCGCCAAGAGCTTATAATTTGGGTTTTGGAATATATTGCCTTAAAATAATATTATTTCAGCAACAAATCGAGCTGAACGCGAAAGATAAAAGAGCCTTGGCAACTAAAATATTTCCTAATTGTTTATCAAATGCTACACACAATCATGGTTTTCTGCGCCAGCTGTTGTTTGTAACATTAAATAACATTAATTTTCTGAAAAGACTCAATTCCTATAGAGAAGATGATAAAGCTATAGCTGAAATTGCAATAAATAAGTTTCTTAATCATTTATGGTACCTGAATGAGGAATGTGCAGCGTTTTCGTTTTTCGATGACAGACTGAATGTTGAAGAAAAGCGAAAAATGGTTTTAAAAGTTTGGGAAGGAGATGACCCAAAGGAAGACGAAGTAAAGAAGAAATTACATCGGAAACCGGATGATGTTTCACACTTCATTATCAAAAATCTTCCATCAGATCTAATGTCAACTAAATCAATAAAAATTTTCGAAAGATTTGTCTTATCTGCTTCCAGAGGTTTAGTTTGTTAAGAAAGCAGACCTAAGACCAGGAAAACTTTCGCAGTAATTTAACAGACATTTTGCTGGAAATTAAAGAAAGCTGCAAGAACGTAGAAGAGTTCCCAAAAAAAAAATGTACTACATGTGTGAAGATTTTCAAAGGGAGTTGTTAGCTTTAAAAAAAGAAAAATTAAAAGTGTATAAAGACGAAGTTAAATGTAGCCAACGTGATAGGGCAATTAAACTTAAATGAAAGCAACAAATCTTGGAGTTGCAGAAAGAACAATTAAATTATAGTAATAAATAAGAAGCGTTTTGATTTTAATTAATGAAATAATTTTAGTTATTTATTATTATTATTTGAAACAAGAATGTAATTAATGAATTGAAAGACTTTTATTAGTTGTAAGAAACCTTTCGGTTTTTTATTAAATAGTAACTATATTGATAAAAGAATATTGTTTCTGATTTGTATCGCTTCATCTCTTTCAGAGAGCTCATCCTCTACTCTCTTCAACACGTTGCGCCTCTTCTTCGACTATGGGGATCTTATATTTTACACAAATTTGTGTAAAGCTGCACAAACATTTGTAATCTGAATAGCTTTTCTGGAACTGTGGTGCAGTTCTCTCCATCTTAATAGGCACCTAAACCTATTTTTTAACACACCGATTGCCCGCTCAATAATATTTCTTGCGTTTACGTGTCTTGGAAGCAATACTTGCATTTTTTCTTCCATTTCCAAACGATTAGAAGTATCTCTGATAATTCTTATTTTTCTGGCCCATTTAAAGACTTGATTCTGATTGGTTTCAGAATCAGAGTCACTAAACCACAACTCCGTTGATGTAATTATAAAATTTAACAGACAGATAACCAAATAAAGAACAAATTCACAAATAAATTCGTAAACAAAACGAACGCAAATCAAAATAACGTCAATTCACAATAGTTGATTTTTTTTTTGTCGACTGAGTTACACAATACGAAATACAAAACCAATTGTCGATTCGATCGACAAACGACACTCGCAATAAGGGCTGGTGTCTCTGAGCAACTACCCTTAAGACCAGTTTTCACAGGTCCCCACAGTTGTTATACAGCGTGTTCCAATAGGGACTTCCGAACTTCGACAGTTGATAGCGGCCATATTGTTGAAGCTACAACAGTCTGTTTCGCCAAATCACCATGGACATTGTGTTCAACAACACGTGCAAATGATAAAATTGTTTTATTAAAATGGGTGTTCTGTTCGGGCAACGTTCCGTGTACTTCGCCCATTTTACGGTCGCCATAATCGTCCTACCGAGAGGACTATTCGCAGTGTGGTGGATAAATTTGAGTCCACTGGTTCAGTAAACGATAAACCACCCGTACGTACGAAACGCAAGATCTGCTGAAAACATTACCGCTGTCACTGAGAGTGTGCAGGAGAACCCGAGGCAGTCGATTTCGCGTCGCTCACTAGAACTCAGCCTTACGCAGACTACAACTTGGTGAATTTTCCGTGGTGACTTCAAATTGCACCGGTACAAAATTCAACTGACCCAATAGCTGAAGGTAAACTAACCCTAATTTTCATCGAAAAATCATCTTCAGCGATGAGGCCCATTTCTGGATGAATGGGTACCTCAAGTAACAAAATTGTTGAATTCGGGATGATACTAAGCCACATGAGATCCAAGAGCGCCCAATGCATCCCGCAAAAGTCGCTGTTTGGTGCTGATTTTGGGCTGGCGGCATTATCGGTCCATATTTCTCTGAAAACGACGTTGGCCAGGCCATCACCGTAAAGGTCGATGATTTCCAACTTCTTTTGGCCTGAATTCTATGATATGGAGACAAACGATGATGCTACGTGCTACACAGCTCACGTCAAATTGCAAATTCTCCACGAACGATTCGAGGGCATGGTCATCCCATGGTGATGTGACCTGACCACCGAGAGAACGATTTGACCCCGTTAGACTCTCTCTTGTGGGGTATTCTGAAGTCGCAGGTCTATGCGCATAAGCCACAAACCATAGCGGCCCTCAAAGCCGGCATAACCCATGCCATCGGTCAAACTCCGCGTGGTTTATGAACCAGAATCATGAAAAATTGAACGTTTCAGATGCGCGCCACCCAGAGAAGCCGCTGTGCACATTTGAATAATGTTATATAATGTTATACATAATAGCATCTACAGGCCTTTCAAACGAATAAAAAGTATCGATGATATCTCACACACACTTTGTTTTATTTAAATTTAAAGATAGGAAGCGCTTAATGAAAAACCCTTTACAAGCTTTCAATGAAATAAAATTAATTCAATTTTCTATTACCCGTATTGACCCAACTGCTCTAATTTTCTTTTAAGTTTACATATTTAACTGAGAAGCCACTATTGGTCTCAAAAAGTCATTTCCGATTACATAAACCAGACACAAGAAGTGGGATATTGTGAAGGTTTTTAAACTCAAAGGGCTCCTCATACTCTCAAGACAAAACTTGGTAAAATTGGCTGAAAAATTGAGGAATCCATCGTAGTTTCTTGTAGTTTCATTGTATCTCTTCAACCGAATAATGTAACACTGATTATTAATATCCAACCATGAATGAATAGAACATCTATATTTTGCACGGATGAATTATTTTCAAACAAAATCACAGAAATTATAAAAATCTCGTAGATGCCTTAAAGAAATAAGAAATCATATTAATCACTCAAAATGTCACAACACGAATAAGAATTACAGATTAATTTCTAGAACACAGTTGCACAACATTTGACCCTATTATAAAATTCAAAATTTCACATTTCTAAGAACAGTATTCAGATTTGGCAATATACAATACATATACAGATACATGGGTTTAATTCGTTATTTATTTTTTCCCCAAATATTTCAACGCATACTTACTTAGTCATAGATCTTAAAAGAGGATACACAAGCTACACGCTAAACTGAGTGAATAATTTAATTTCGATGGGGCATTACCTCGTTAAGCTGCTTGTGGGTTTCCCTCAATTTCCATCTGAAATAAACAAAGAAAGAGAACATTTTATTGCAGCTAACAGCTTTGGATAAATTAAGTTAATTAACATGGTTTTCTTCCAAGAAATCTGTATAGGCGCACGGTTGCTTTTCTGGTGTATATTAGGCAATACAGATGTAATTGGAACTTTTTGTATTTGAATATAATTTTTGGGATTTTCTTTTCTTCCTTTATTAACCTTTCAACAGTATGTCATGCGTATAATTTCATCTATTGTTACATTTTGGCTAGAGATGTTGGCTAAGATTTTATTTTTGGGATATATGTTAAATTAGACACCTACGAGTAGTTAGTTTTTTTTGTTTTTAGTTTTTAAATATTTTTATTTCATTATAAGAAGATTCATTGCGTCTACATAAGTACATTGCCTCATTGGTTTTGATTATGGCCATCTACCAAAAATTACACGACTATTTAACAAGCATTTACAATTTATCTCAATGATAATAACATATGCGGACGCATTCAGAGAAAACAATCAGCATTCTTTTAACTTACTGAATGGTACAAGTATGGAATGTGATCGTGGTAATGAAATAAGATGGAGCTACAATTCGAAGTGCATTTCACTCAAAATGCTTTTATTATTCAGCCCTAGTTCTTCGCTCAGTTTATTCGAGTTTACCTGACTGAGCTTTCGAGATTTTGTTTGGAATAAATTTGTACACAAACACACAAAATATTAATTCAAGATATATTTTTAAGGATCAAGCAAAGACCGAACTCTGATGATGATATATATAATTGTATCGACGCAGACCACACACATGCATTGTCATACCGTTGAAAGCAACAAGCAACTTGTGTTGCGATATGGAGTCAAGCTTGCAATAAACTAAGACAGAGTAATCAATCATTGGCATAAATAAAGTTTTAATAAGCCTGTTTTTTGTACCGCTATCCAACATAGATTCGTCTACTAACAAAATTAATTGATACGGTCTACGGTGGAAGTGGGCGATTTAATTTGAACAGGAGATTAGTATCAACTTCCACAAAATTAAGTCGCCTGTCGTTCAGCAATATTGGCGGTATTTCATCTGAGTTGATTATGTTTTCAGCTATTAGAATAGGCTGCGATTTGGTTGGATTAAGATTGAGCCTATTACATAACGGTCAGTTATATATTTAAGACAAGACTTCGTTTATTCAGGCGATTAGATCACCAACAAATTCTGAAGGTCTGGAAAGATATTGTATATCTGGGCATCATCAGCATAAAGATGAATTGCAACATTTGAGCACACTTTAGGAAGGTCATTAATAAAAAAGACGGAACAAAATTGGGCTAAGCATTGACCCTTGAGGTACTCATACAGTTAAAGCACGGAAATCGGAAATGTCTAAATTAGACATAATTCGAACAGATTTTTCACTGAAACCAAAATATTACTTAAGTTTCTGGCAGTGTACCATGTGATCAACACTGTCAAAAGCTTTGGAAAAGTCTAGCAAACATAGGCCCGTCAAAAAGCCCATATCATATTTTACTCTTATGTCATCTCGCATTTTAACCATGCTATGCTTCGGAGAATCATGAACAGGAGATAATAAACTTTTTAGGGGCAGGAATGACTTTAGCTAATTTCCAGATATCAGAAAAAGTGGAAGCACATGCGTTAGGCTGCTTAAAATATGGGGTATAATCATCTTCACAAATCGGATAGGTACACCGTCCCCTTCAATAGCATTCGATTTTAAATTACATCTGATATTAAAAACATCTGTTTCAGGGACAATATTAGAATCAAAAACAAAGTCATATGCTAGATCATGATTAAGGGTGAAATAAATGTATTGATCAGTTTATTAACATTAGGGATGCTATCAATTGCTGCTTGTTTTCCAACACCAATTGCACGGAATTTTTTCCGCAACTTTTTTGAAGTTTTTTCTTTTTTGCTGTTCTGCCAATGGAAGCAAATTTGTTGACAATGACTTCCATTTATGAGCTCCTTGAACGTATTGGACTCGAACTGGCGACCTAAGTTACTCAAAATACGTCGTAATATATCAAAGCGTGAGATCCGGGTGTTGACGAATTCCCTGGCCAGTGTTTCAACAGTGATGTGTGCTAAAGACACAACTTCAGTTCATCTTGAAAAACGGTCGATCACGATCACTCAGTACCAATTTCCTCTGGAAGGTGGTAAAAGTTGATGATATCGATGCTCGCGATCACACCCTATCTGTGACTTAGTCAGTTTCTTTAAACTGAGTTTAAAGTTTCAGTTTCTGAAACATAATGCTTGAAGTTCCTTATTAACCAATTGATGTAAAACAGCACCCACTACAAAGTCGGAAGCGTCCGAGTACAGAACGATGATGCATTATAGAAGTATAGCATGTGCTAAATGTGGCTTGTCGAAGGCTTATTTTTCGTGCCAGGAAATCGGAGTGGTATCGTTGTTTATATTTCTAACCTGCAATACCATCTGGTTTTGTATTACATGAGGAATGAACTTCCTGTAAAAATTCATAGTCCCTAAAAACGTTTTAAGGTTATTCGTAACTTTTGGTGGTTTGAAGTTTTGTACGGCAGCAATTTTTTCGTTTGTTGGCCTTATACCTTTTTCGTTGACCAGATACCCCAGAAAGTGACTTCATTCTTACCAAGGACATATTTCGAGACGTTTATCTTCAAGTTGTTCTCGTTCAATGTTTGGAAAACACAGCATAGACCTCTTTCATGCTTTTTGATGTTTGCAGAAACCACAAGAAAATCGTCGACATGTCCTTAAGAACTGAGTTGATATGGCATTGGAACGTTTGCGTTCTTGAGTCCATGAAGAGAATCTCCAAAAGACCAAACGGTTTTGTGATGGTGGTCTTCTGGATGTTTTTTTCTGGTACGGGGATCTTTTAATAACCACTTCTAAGGTCGATGGTCGAAAAAATTGCCTTACCGTGCAGCATGTGGACAAAATCATGCAAAAAGTTCAATGGGTATGGGTCAGGTAGAGTAGCAGCATTTAGAGCTCGGTAATTTCCATAGCATCGCCTGCATATACCATTTTCCACAAATTTGGAGAATTCTGAATGAGCTGCTTCAAACTTGTCGAGTGACAGTCGTCGTGGAGGTGAAGCCCCAAAGTCACAATATGACAGCTACTGCCGTGGGCTTCTTCATTGCGTCTAATTGGGAGATGTTTTTGAATGCGTCTGATTTTCAGAGATCCCCCCATGTTTCCAGTTTCGTATTCCCATCAATTAGGTTGTACTTATGAACGTCTATAAACAGACCATAGTGCGTGAGAAAATCTACGCCTATAATAACAATGAGTGCGGAGATTAGCAAATGTCACCTCGTTGTGGGATAGCCGAAACATCAGCATTAGAATCGATAAGAAACTTTTGTAAGCCACTATCATTTGCTTCGTCTGATATCTCAAGCTATTGGCTTAGTGATTTTCAGTTGCTCATTGTAACGAAAACGAACATGGTGACCCGCAGTTCCGAGCAGCTTCTACAAATCGTACCAACAATAGGTACATGGTATAGTTTTTGCTGTTATTTCGTCGAACCGGTATTTGTTCACTATTGCTTCTACTGCGGACACGTGTAATATAGCGGTGACTTTCATGAAGAAGTCGCTGCAGTTAAGGATCGATTTGTTCAATTCGAAGTTCCCTGGATAATTTTAATGAGGAATGGGCGGATTTTGTGGCCATGTCAACTGGGTGATTGTCACTTATCTCGAGTATTTTATATGCGAGAACGACTTTTTCCTTTAGGTCGGCAGTGAACGATTGAAGAATCGCCCTGATAGATCCACAACTGGTATAAGAACTTGTGTGTCAAATGTGTCTCACCTAACAGACGCATTTCATTAAGCAGTTGCGTTGGCTTTTTATCTCCCAGCTCAATGTCCGATAGCAAACGGAAAACTTTTTAAAATTTTCGAACTTACCAGATCCTGGTCGGTTGAGAACAGTGTCCGTAACCTGGCTTAAAATTCTACTCTCGATGGCGGCGACTACATTGTTGAATTTCGACATATCTGAGCTTTGGAAAATTGTCCTTCAACTTGTGCGAAACAAATTTGTGGATTTTCTTCCCAAAATGGGCCTACTTTGACGGCAACGCGGTTGGCTGTTGGAGTTTTCATTGGATTGTCGGCTACACTATATAACAGTGGAAGAATCTTCTTTAGTACCCATTGCGATGTAGATTTTTTTCTTTTGTCGCAATGCTGCTGTTCCAAGCAGTTACACAAATTGTTGAAAAATCTTGGCTCACTGATTTCTTTCATTTTAAAGCATGATATTACATCTTCTCACTCGAGCCTTTTTTCAAGGTTATCGAAAACTCAGATTCATTGTTTTCTACTTAGTACAATATAACTTCAGAAAAACTTCAAGTGGACTACCCGCATTTACAATACATTAAACGTGTTGTAAGTCTTTATGAATTGAAGTATGATTTTCGTAGCAAAAGATCTTCTTCTAATTTGGTGGCATGCTTCGCCGAACAAAATGTATATACGAGTATAGCGAAGGCAAGACAATTGTCATAAATTATTCTCTATATACATATGTGTATGTATATCCCTTTAATAGAGAATACAAACTGAAGGGTTGCGAGAATAGAAACAAACGCGAATCGCTGAAATCATCCAATAACAATTTTCTTCATTTTTTTTTCCTTCGATTGAGTTTGATAAATGATTTACGGGGGTGCAAGTCAAAATGTTGAATGGATTCTACTCTTATAAGGACATGGAAGAAAAACTGTGGGCATTAATAACAGAAAAACTTATTAATTCCCATTATAGGTGACATTTGAAATGAAATTTTTCAACCATTCTCTTTCCTATTAGTTATAGTTTTGTGGTCTTAGACGAACTGTCTACTCCAGGTCAAGGGTAACTATGTTGTAGAGTTCTCTGATGGGTTTTGATTTAATTTATTTTAGTTCCAAAATAAAAGGTTTACTATATAAGAAAGAAAAATTCATTACGGAAGTGCAGTTAAAAGAAGACCTACCAATAAAAGCTATGATTATGATTTTTGTCATTTGAGCATTTTAACAAAAAGAGCAAATTTGTTTGAACGGTGAACTTATTCAAGTTTTGCTGTGGACCGAAGTTTGATAAAAAAGAAACCTATTTGAACTTCTAAAGAAATCACTTAAGACTTATTTAGACAAAGACTGAAAATCTTGCAGATTCAGGCGAAAACAATATAAGAAGCTAGCTAAGATTTTGAAGAGTGCCTCTTACGACTTTGTTGAAAAGATTGAAATACTCGATGAAATCCTATGGCTTCTTTACTGAGTCAAAAGCAGAGATTCTCTGTTTCGCGCTTGACATTCACTTCGCAAGTAATTGAATCTAGTTGATTTTTATTATAAAAAAGTATATTTTTATTTGTAACTATTAATTTTAGACTTTACACAGATGTGGACTACGGGTTGATATGTGATAAAAACAAATAGATTTATTTTTAATTTCTGTAAACTTTTCAAATTTTATTGTTACCACAGAATCTTAGAAAAAAATACTTACTTAAGTTAAAAAAAACATAAACTAAACTATAAATACGTTTCATGCTCAGTCTTCAACGAAAAATAGAATGTAAAAAAAAATAAAGTTTTCCAAATTTAAGAATACTTCTAAGCCTCAAATTCAACGGTACATTTGAAAATACATAAGAATAATGTAGAAACTAGAAAAACAATTAAGAAATTGATTATTGCTTCTTATGGTATGTTAAAAAACAATTATTGCCATTTGTGCAAAGGTACAACTTCCATTTTATGCAAATAGTACGTGTGCGAGAAGAGCAACCAGGAGCCCGACACTTTGAAGAATTTTTCGCTTCTATGAATTGAGGAAAATGCTCAAGACAATCATAACGCTCTTCTACTGTAAGTGGTAGGTTCACTTTTCTTATTTTTTAGATTCAGACGTTTCGGGTGATTT
Source organism: Volucella bombylans (assembly GCA_949129095.1). Classification (NCBI taxonomy): domain Eukaryota; kingdom Metazoa; phylum Arthropoda; class Insecta; order Diptera; family Syrphidae; genus Volucella; species Volucella bombylans. The sequence continues at coordinate 121,614,228 of OX422140.1, read as the reverse complement.
TCTTGTTTCGGACTGCGAGCTAAATGGTATGTTAAACGGATTGCTTAGGATCACTTCTTTAGTTTTGCTGGGAAAAGTTTTTCCAATATAGACTTTGAACTCTAAAAGTGTCATTTTCTTTTCCGCATCTATATTTTGCTATTTTTTTTTGCATTAACCAAAAGTTTCCAGTAACCAGGTCTACAAAATGGTTAAATTCTCTAATGGTCCATTGGTTAGTTCGGACATAGTAGCGATTTAGTAAGATGTAGCGATTTAGCTTTGCGGGCATGTGCTGACAAAAGCCGCATCGTCCAGAAAAAGGAATCATTTGCTCATCTACTGCGGTGTGGTATGGAATCGGAAGGGTCAAACACTTTTTGAGCACAGGATCAATAAATGGTCGGATCTTCCACAATCGGTCTGATTCCGGTTGATTTCCGATTTTGCTTTCGGCAAATCATAGAAACCTTCGAAGCTCACAAAATCGATTTCTGCTCATGCACTCACCTATTATTTTCGACACGTCATTTGTACTGGGAACTGTGGGAATTCTAAGCAACCCATCAAGATGTATAATTTCAAATGTATAATTTCGTCCGTTGATGTGCCTAGGGGACGGTGATCACTTTTTGAAAAGCAGAATAGTTTGTTACGTGCGCTGTTTCTTTCCAGAAAGGTATATCAAGGTACTGAAAGAATTTGTCTAAAATGCTTTCGGGCGTGTTCCAATCGGACATTAATTGATCTTGATCAACATCTCGGAGCAGAAATCTTATAGTAAAGAAAACAAAACTAATAAAGAACAACTACTTTTTTGTTCCTGCTTTACCCTTTCTTCAGCCATTTCATAGTTCTCCGTCGTTCAAGATCATTTTCAAGATCCTCAGTCGGTGTTTCCATTGTTAAATTTCCAAAACAGTTCGAGATTGCAAGACTTCTCTGGACCCAATAGGAAAGATAAATTCATTGAGTCTTGTTTGGTTTTTTAGAACCTGAATCTGCATTGTAGTGCCTGTGTCCTCCGGTTTCGGTTTCCGTGTTGGGTTTCATATGGGTTTCAAATAGCATATGCTGATAGGGTGCCTTTCCGGCAGCCCAAACAAATCCTTTCCGACGTCTCTAAGTCAGCAACTAAGCAACTATTGTGGTGTCTTTCAGTTGGAACGATTTTAGACTGCTTACTGGCGCCGTGAGGGGGGCATTGCCCTTTTGCTAAGCATATTAGTGTACTGGGCATAAGTGACATAACATCCTGTGATGCTTGATGAGAGAGTGATAACTACTCCCGCTGGGCACTACCTCTATGGACCTACATCATTCGCAGGAGACTGCAGATACTCGGCGCTAATATGATGGGTGCTGTAATTAATCACTTAATCACTAAAGGGCTTACTCATCTTTCTGCGAAAGTGAAAAAATGATACAAAGATTAGAATGGAATAGTTTTTTTTGTTTTCTTCTTGTTTCTTCTAATAGTAAAAACAGAAGAGTAAGGCCGTATTGTTTAAATTTTGGCTGGGTTATTCTGCATTATATAAAGAGCAGTTTTCTAACAGCGAACTACTTTATTTTTAAAACTCGTTTAGCAGCAGCTGTCACTATGGGATCCGCAGGCTGTTGTTAAAATTATTATAGCAAATCGGACTTTACCATTAGTACAAGGCTTACTCGAGTTAATATGGATGGTCTAAGTGCTCCCCAGTGGGCATTCTAAAAGCAAAGAAGGAAAAAGCTAGTAACTGCTTTTCTTTTCCAATTCTTCTGCTTTGAATTTCTTATAGGATTATTTTGACTAAATTAATTTTTGTAACAGTGATGGTTTATTTTAACCGGCCTATTCTTGGTGTAAAAAGATGTACTTCTTCTATCTATTGATGACTCATACTATACCCCGGTATAATTATAAATTTATTTCCCCTATATTGCAGTTGTCATTATAGTTACTTTGATGTTACAGATCTCGCGAAGATGTCATATGCGTATGGCATCTACCTTAATGTTTATAAGCATCGCTAAAACAGTTCGCAAATTTTACATAACATCGCACTTTTTCCCGCGCTTAACAAATATATTTTCATCATCAGCATCCTTAATGGGATGAGGGTGACGGGGTAAGCTACTTAATTTGATCGTTCATCTTTCCCAGTCCTTCAGCGACTCCAAATCGAAGAAAAGTTCTAGAAAACTATCTCCGTAAAATGATTTGTCAGATGACGCCTCCTTACATACCAAATAGCAGAAATACAACGATCATGAAACATTTGAAAGTTGGTTCGCGAAAACACGATTGGTGGTGGCCAAATCATCAAGAAATGCACTGCTGTAATGTGTATTCCTATATCACTACTGTTTCTGTACAAAGCGCATCACTCTAAAAGAGTATGGCAAGGTTGTCGCCATTAGTTGAATCAAAGACCAGAGTTAGGTTAAAATTAAATTTTATTTTAACAATTAAATTGTATTTTTATTTATTTGCTTACTACGCTAATTTTAGGTTTACGACTGGCTTAGTGTGTAGACTGTAGAGCAATGATGCAGGTGAACTTATGTTATGTGAATCACCCCCAGCGCCGAGTGCATGCTATATGACATTTGCAAACACCCACTGGGACAATTCATTTTTAGCACAATTTTATCGTGCTTGCATTGTTACACAACACTGCGCAACATTAAGCAATCAGCTCTTTTTCTGAGTAAAACGGCGATATGAAGGGAGCACCAAATTTCAGTAGCTTGTTTGTAAATGGTCTCGGTCCTTTTTGGGTAAGCCTTTAACTTACTTTAGTTTAGACAGTCAAAAGGGGTGGACCTGGGCCTGGGTGATTTTAAGAAGCAGTGAAGTAGTGACTATAATTGCCAACAAATTCAATATTCATCACTCAATCATATCAAGAATGATAAGCCGTTTCTGTTCTTCTGGTTGCGTAGACCACATTCAACGTTCAGTAAACCCACTCAACGTGATGACCGAGCCATCAGTTAAATGATAAAAAAAGATCCCATCAAATCAGCCGAAGATTACGAAAGCTCGAATAACAGAATCTGGATTTTCTTCATTTATCAGTGCGAAAAAAACATTTATTTCGAAACTCAGGATAGAATTGGCCAAAAAGTGTTGCCAAATGGTCATTTTTCACATGTATCTATGTTCAACATGTCAGGCTCAGACGGCTTAAGACGTGTATGAAGGCCATAGGGTGAGAGACTGAATCCGCGGAATACCAGAGCAACAATAAAGCAGGTAGGAGGAAGTGTGGGGTTACTTTTCTGACCATGGGATCGGGCTAATTCAGAAAATTAACAGCATAATGGATCATTTTGTGTACAAGGATATAATCCAAAACGTGATTCTGCCCCACGCAGAATGCCATTAGAATGAATCTTTCAACACGACAATGATCCGAAGCACACCTCTAAGACTGTAAAAGAGTGGCTATCTCTCAATAAAATTGAGGTCTTGAGTTGACCTCCTCACTTCAGTGATTACAATCCCATAGAGAAATAAGGAGTCCCTTTTAGTCCAAACTGAAATGACCTGGAAAAGCATTCCTATGACTAATGGAAACAATTTAATTTCTATGCGTGGAAGATGTGCAGCAAAATCTTAACAAAACGATACTTGAATTTTTAATTTTTAATTCTTATTACGTGCTTTAATTTTGTAGCGGCAATTTTTAACGAATTTTCATTCTTGTTTTAATATTTTTGTTTTTGGTTTGTTTAAATCTAGTAGAATTAATAATGAATAGTTTTACTTTCAAAAGTAGTCTCACCCATATTTGACAAAACTTCTTCACCATAAAGCGAATTGATAGAGATGATCAGAATATAAAGTCATTAACTCTTAAGTTAATAGCTTTGCGACTCAATTGCGTTTGCGATTGACATGATACTAACGCTGGTGTCATTGTACGAATAAGAAGCGAAAACTACATATCTAGACAAAGTCACTAGCTATCTCAAAGCATACCTGTCTGAAATATCACACTTTGTCAGAACATCGTTTTTCAATTGTTGACCGCTAAGCCAAACTTCACTGCTTTCTAAACGATACTCACGACCGTACTGTTGACATTATTCGCCGTTTTTTTCGAATATACGCCTTTGGTATTGGTGTGAAAGTTTCGGATAGTTACCAGAACAATGTTAATGAAATGACATAGCAAAGCGTCTCATTTCCTTAATCCTTTTTAAAATTATTTATCGCTGTGAGGTAGATCCGAATCCGAAACTTGGTGGAGCAGCGTACCTTTTCCTATCATATAAGTCACAATATATTAATTGCCGCGTTTACTGCCAATATAGAATACCTTAAACTCTGTAACAAGCTCTCTACTGCGAGTAGATTACTTTTTTTTTTTGAATTTGTATATCTCGCTACTCATATATAATGTATAGATGTTTTGTCACCTTGTTCCGGGATATACCCTTATCATTTCGGATGCAAAAATATATGAGAGTCACCTTGCCTGTTCTTAGACGAAGTCACGGTACTTATCTTTTTGACTACAGTCCCGGTTAGTAAAGAATAGATGTATGTATGTTCCTCTAATTCTCGGTGCTCGAATATTTGTTTCAAAATTATGTACCTTTAAGTTGTATATCGAAACAGTCTTAGTAACGGGTTGTGCTTATAAATAAATCAAGTAGATTTTAGCCACGCAATCTTCAGTATGGCTGCCACATGTAAGCGGTTGATGCTATAATTTAACTGTAACAATGATATTACAGGACGGAATATCGGCGTTTGGAGCCACACTTTTCATATAATATCGATTTTACAGATATTTTTTAAAATTTATAGAAATGACTATGTTCAACAACTACCATTGTAATGCCATAGTTCTGACTAGAAATATTGTAAGCAAACAGATGAAAGAAATGTCTTCGAGTTATCCCATAATATTTCTCAAATTAAAAATTGAAACGGAATGATCGGCCATTCCAATACCGAAGACATTTTGAATTCAAGAATAATAAAAAGCCGTAGCGAACTTGGAGCAATTCTAGAAACCATGTTCGTTATCGAGATGTCAGACAAGAGAATGTTAAATTTAAAAATAAGGAAAATAAAAAGGTAAAACGAGTTAAAAATATAAGTTCCTACGTTCTACTCATACATACATATTGAATTTCATGAATTTAAATTGTAAGTCTGATTCGAATTTTACTAGTTTTTCATTTAGTACTCGTATACCCTGCTGGCCCCTTGCATACACGTTTCAACATTAATCATCATGAAAATCTACTTTTAATTCGGCATGTTAAGAGAAAAGAGAAATTTCATGGATGATTTCACTTACAATAAATACGAGTAGAATACGCAGTCGTATTTTCCTTTCATATTTACTCTGTCAATTTTAACGTTGACCACATTGGTATTCACATGAAACAATTTTCCGAATTCTTTGATCACACCTGCAGACGAATTGTATAATTCATTGGACAAGGTAATTCCGTGGTCAGCATGAAGTTAATGAAATTTTCCCTTGCATCCGTATTCAAAGGACCAAGGATCAGCAAATTTCGCAGAGTTTATTGGATTTATTGTGAATGACCACCATTCGATGGTATATTGCATCTCAGTTTACTTACCTTACAAAAGCTAATTTATTCAAAATTTAAAAAAAAATCTGCAGGATATCCATCGCTTATAATGCTTCTAAAGTCTCATTGAAGTTTTGAATTAGTAATAGGCTTTCTGAATACACCTACTTAGATGACGCTACAGTCGGGGTGAACCTGAAGTTGATGCACAGACTTTTAGAAAATTGTGTCTTTTATGGTCGCTGGTGACTTTCACACAATTATATCTAGTATGATGTTAGGGAAGTCTCATAAGAGTACATTACATTGTCTAAACCTTCTTTTGTCTCAGTGAGGCTGCTTCCGATCTTCGGCGTGAATTCGCAAAACCTGACGAGTTGGGAATGCACACATACGATGCGATTCTGTACACTTAACTTTTGAGAAAAACAAGTAAAAAAAAATATTTATCATCGAAAATGATTGCATTGTTTTTCAAAATAGGTGCTCTATAATTTGTTGCATGCGTTTGAACCAATTTTCTAAGCAAATTTTCCACTCCGAATGAGTTAACTCCAAAAAATTTGTTTTAAATGGAAAAACCGCATCTTCAGGTGTCCAACAACGTTAACCTCACTATTTGTTTCTGATGTGCGGGAATAAAACAAAGTCATTGGGTGACAAATTTGGACTGTACGGCGGATGAGAGTGCTTTTTGAGTGCATAAAAAGGCACTTATTTGAGCCGACCTGTGACAGCTCGTTTTGTCGTGATGGAGACTGATCCGTATTCGACGGTTGCTTTTCCTTATTTCTCCTAAGACTTCTGGCAAAAGAATGGTGGTGTATCATTCCGAATTGTTAGAATGGCCTCCGTTGTAGGCTTTTATACATTGTGAGTAGAAATCTTTGAAGATTTAATGCGGAGCTTCCGCAGTCGGTGTCCCTTTGTCATCGCGCTCATATTGCTACTCGAGCCACAATCTTGTCGAATATCTGTTTGAAATCCACGCAACCTTGATGCCTACTACAATATAATAGATTCCTATAATATGGGGCTAGGTTTTATACTTCGACCAATATTTTATAAATATATATTTATATTTTTTAAGTCTAATTTGGCATGAGAGTGATTTCAAGATTCATATCTTGAGAGTGATTCAAGATATGGGGGTTCACGTGTAGGTGGATGAACCAGAAACAATGGAAGCTTTAGTACACGATATGCAGCGAGTTATTGCCGATATAAGACAACAGAAAAATTGGTCCAGACTCTGATTGTCAGTTATGTGTCCATTTTCATCAAAAGCATCAAATATCAACAATTGTTTTTTTTCAGATCAAAACGATTGACGTGTTCTTCTAAAACACCTTTTATTGAATAACATCGGAGTAGCGCCAACAATATTCCAAACTTCAATTATCAGTTTTACTGCCATAACTCTGTCGCTTATTTTTGATACGCTCAAGACCTTATGTAGGAGTTCAGCTGTCAAGATGATGGCAATACCGTTGTTTTTTTTAATAATATAATGTATTTTATACGTATTCGTTTGCAAATTTAAGCAGCAGGCGCTAATTCGACTTTGTTTTCTTGGACGAAAATTGTATCGATGATAAATATGTATCTTGCCGATGCATCCACAGCCTTTGATTGAAAAGCACTTGGTAATGCCTAGAGACATTTTAATTTATAACAATACCACTCATAGCTTTTAGAGCAGGCCTATCAAACTCATATGATATTATGGGCTACGTGATCTACGAGTATTTTGTATTAAGTTGGGGGCCGCATGTTTTCAATGTTCGAAAAATTAATAAAATATTTTACGATTTTTAGAATGATTGAATAATGTATTATGTAATAAATACTTGACTCAATGTCAAGCTCAATGTATTGTACAACATACTCGTACATACATAGTCTTTTTATATTTCATGTCATTTTTTAAACTACAATTATTTTACATACATTTTATTATATATTATTCAATATACATACATGGACATCTTATATATCATGTTATTCCTTAAGCTTAAAACATAAATATTTTATATTTTTTTATAAAAAAAAACAAAAATATATGTCATAATAAGAAATAAACAAAATCGCAGTTTAGTAGTTATATAAAAACTATATTCTTTTTATTCTTTTGTTTAATTTCAATTCGTCTTTACAATTTTAAAGGTTAATAGGAAATGAGTTACTAATTTAATAAATGAAAAGAGAATGAACAATTTCAAAACTACGATATGTAAATATACAATAATAGTGTGCTCGTAAAAACGTACGTGTTGCCACATCGAACATTCCTGCCCTGCGATGATGTTCGGGAGAATATCATCCAATGTGCTACCACGCCTTTCTTGGTGTTGAATGTGCATACGTAACAGAGGAAGATATTATGTACAATGATTTTATTGGGTCTGGTGTTTTGTTATGGGTTGATATTGGCAGTGGACATAATTTTATGACAGAACGTCGTATTAACCCGTGTTGAGATTTTAAAAGGAGGACACTTACCAGGCTATCAGGCTCCGGATGCAGTTAGAAGATTCGACCGAGCGGCCAACGGTTACATATAAACATCTCATCATCAATCAGTACGATTTCATTGATCTTCAAGTTATTGTACAATTGGATTTCAGTCACTTGGGACGGTGTTGCAAACGTGCCAAATGTTCACTACTCCATTGCTGCCAAAATTGTTGTACCAGGATCTGACCATGATGCCAATGCCGATCGGTCTTGCTGCTACACTGCAGACTGAAGCCATGATGGCGACTGACTTTATGATCAAATTGCGTATTTACAACTGAGGTGGAATTGTTTTTAACAATTTTCGCACGTTCGGTAAGCGTAAAACGATGAATGATGTAATGCTGAATCTTACTGAATATTTTGACGGCTGGATGTCACTGGTAACTATGACAGCTGCTGAAGCATAACAATTGAAAAACTATCATAGCTATCTGGTCGCCCGTTATTACTTTTTAGACGATATTTGACGTCGTTTTTCACAAAACAAGCCATCAAAGGTTGGTTGAATATATTGAGCTGATGTTATTTTTAAAATGGATGATAAATGTTGATCGGTTAAGAGAATAGTTGCTTGCTTAAGTAAGTGGTTCCGAACATAGCCAGTATACGCGTAGTAAGCGATAACATTTTGTGAAACCGATCTACAGATAAATATGTATACAAATCTAGAATTCCTACTTCCATACATTTTTGCTTCAGCAAAATTTCAATTAATTCCATTTGTAAGTATTTATCAACAATTTCAATATCGATAGATATAGCTGAAGTAAACATATGAAATTGTAATTCACAGCTTTTAACATTTGAAAACCTTCGATCGAATTCTATTTCTAACAATTTAATTTGGTGGGCATATTCTGTAAGTTATAATTTAGGTGACGTAAGCAATATATATTGACAGCCTTCAAAGTGCTACAAGTTTTCTTTTTCAATTTGTTTTCGCCAATTAATTATGTTTGTGTGAAAGCGTTAATATTATCAAATAGCATTGTAACAACATGATTTTTGCCTTGGAGCTCAAGATTAAGCTGATTAAGATAACTTGTAATATCAACTAAGATCCATGGTCCATCTTTTAATTCAGCACATTCATAACTATTTGTTTCCAGGAATTTGAAGGATTGTTTTAACACTTTATGACTCAAAAGCCATCGACCTTTCGTATAATATGATCGATCGGTGTATTCATATTCTATATCTTCTATAAATGATGCAAATTGACCATGATTAAGTCCACGTTCTCGAATATAATTTACATTTTTGGTGACTATTTTTAAACCATGTTCGATATTTAAGACTTTAATACAATGAAATGTAAAATGTTTAAAATTATTAATACCGTGCAGTTTGCATGTTTCTTTTAATCTTGCAACAACTCCTTTAGTAATACCGGTCATGGTAGGTGCACCACCAGTTGCAAATAAACCGAATTTTCCAATGGTATCAAAAATATCAGCTACAGTGGTTGAATTATGCAAAGGGCTGATTTCTAAAAGTTCGTCACTTACTTTTAAAGTAATATCGCATCCGTAAATAAAAACGGCCATCTGATCAATATTTCAAATATCTGTACTTTCTTCAATTGCAATAGAGTAGGCTTTTAAATGTTGATATTGTTGAATTATGCTGATTTTTCAAATTCTCTGCTATTTCATCAACCCTTTTAAATCTTTTTATTTGTGCTAAACATAATACTTCCGCCGCTTTAATCAAGCATTCACTAACAATTTTCCCTTTAGTAAATGGTGTCAATCTGCTTGTGATTAAACGTGATAATATTATATATGGTATAACAAACTTTTATAGCAGCTGTATTGTCTTCAACAAATTTAGTGAATACACTTTGTTGTTGCTGTAGGATTGAAATAAAGTTTTTACATATCAGGCACAATATTTTATTCGTGTTTTGGACACAAAAATGTTGTAGTTCCCATTTTGCTTGAAAAACACGATGTTCCTCTTCAATTGTCTTTTCTTACTTTTGGAGACTTGTAAAGTAACGCAAATATTATTTGAAAACGTAGCCTAAAATTCAATCAACACCACACGAAAAAGGAAATTTGTATAGATGTCATAAAATCTGTATTGTATATACAATATATATTTATTGTTCTGTACTCTAATAAACTTATGTAGATTTAATAACTGAAGGCAATCGGTTTTAATTATAGAATTAAAGTAGAATTTTGCCGGTCTAAATCTTTATCTGTAACCGTGGAAACTTAATTGCATTTTTTTTTGTTCAAAACCCGACATTCTTGTCCTTCGTTGCCGTCCAATACAATAAAAATTAGATAACTTTTGATAAAATTTTGGATTTACATATTAAGAGAGTCAATTGAGTGTACGTGTTTTAAGTTATTGGCATTGGGCAAATATCGAAAAGTATCCAGCCGAGTGTTCATTTTCTTAAATCGCTATACTTCTTACAACCGGGATCTGCCGAAATTACAGAAAATATTGATGAAGGAATCGAATATTTCTGAGGATATAAAAGGAGTGAAGCGTGAAATAACATTGAACTTTAAGCCACGAACATAAGGGATGTACGTATATGTTGACTATAATAGTGAATTGTTAGATGAAAAAGATCGTGTAACTGCAGATAAGAAAAGGGATACGAAACAGTCATCGGAGTCTACCTTGGCTACGTCCAATGAATCCAGTAGAACAGATTTTAATCTTCCAAAAATCAAACTACCGATCTTTTCGGGCACCTATAAAACATAGAGTCCTCTTTATGATTTATTTGTCTCATTGATCCACACAAATTCTGATATAAAAAAAATGCATTACCTCAAAACTAGTATCTCTGCTGAAGCATAGAAATTGTTATCTCACCTGAATATTGACAATGGAAATTATTCAAAGGCGTGGTCCATATTAAAAGACCGTTATGATCATCAACGCTTCCTAGTTAATACGCAATTCAAATGCCTATTTAATGGAACGCCCGGATTCTATTAAAGATTTGTTGGACAACTCAACAGAGGTGATACATCGTTTAGACACCTTAAAGGTATCAATTCAGCATTGGGATGCAGTCCTTATATTTGTGTTGCTGCAAAAATTGCCCAATAAGTCTCAAAACTTTTGGGAGGAGCGTCTAGTGTCTAAAGAAAGCTCTAAGGAGTTACCTAGCTTTGCTGAATTCACTCAATCTTTGGAAACAAGATTTAGAACTTTGGAAGCGGTGGGCCAACAAGTATCTCGAAGGTCATCTAATGCAGTTCGTAACCCATGTCAGAAAAATCTATTTCATTCACGGATTAATCAGGGTAAGTTTTCGGGTAAGATTTGTATTAATATGCAATCCGAAAATCGTTGTCAAACTGTAGGTAGACTAGCAATCTGTCACAATTTCCTGGCATATAGCCATTTATCGTAACAATTTCCGAGCTACCGCCGATGTTATTATTTCCAGCAACAGCACAACTCCCTTCTCCATTCGAATTCTATTACATCGCACAGTGCGTCCAATTCCAATACTCAACGAACCAATATATAGTCAAACAAATCAAATTCACGTGCTCGAACACAGACTTTTGCAACGTCAATAATGAACCCTAATGCTTCAAATTTTAAACCGACTTACCGGGAGCCAGCAGGAGCCGTTAAAGCCCTAAATTCCTTTTGTTAGATACCCAAAACACTCAACAGGAATACACACATTCTTGTAGCAACTGCAGTGGTAAAGTTTATATCGTCTGCAGGTGAAACTTTTCTTTTGAGATCTCTTCTTGAATCAGGTTCTGAAGCCTCTTTTATAACCACCTCGGCGGTACAATTACTTCAGTTACAAATAAAAAGGACATGTGTCGAAGTAGCTGATCTAGGACTGGTCAGCAATGGTACTTGTCAGAGGGCAGTGGACTTATCGTGAGTACCCTTTTGAAACCACTACGCAAGCGTTTGTATTCTCGTCACTGTCTGGGCATCTTTCATCTCAAACCTCGGCATCGAGGATCTGGAGTTGCTCGTATCTAAGCGGATTGGTTTTAGCAGATCCTCTGTTTTACAAACCAGCCGAGGTCGATTTACTGTTAGGCAGCGATGTGCCAACTGTCCAAAATACTAGGCTGGGCTGGATTCTCTTTGGAATGGCTCTCTTGGAGTCACAGAAGCTTTCATCAGATACATTTGAATAGATAGACAACCAGATTCGCAAATTTTGGGAATTGGAGGAACTGCCGTTTGAATCAATAGAGTCGTCGGAAAACTCAGAATGTGACAAACATTTTCTTGCCAACATAAGACTCAAGCCGGACAGTCGTTGTCAAGTAGCTCTAGCTTTCAAGGGAAATGTGTATCCTGCTCTTGAAGGATCACGAGATGGAGCATTACATAGGTTCCAAGCCGATGTCAAGAAACTTTGTGATGATTACTCCAAATGTGTAGAAGAATATTTACAATTGGGCCATATGAGTGAAGTCGAAGATGATTTATCTCTGGATAACATTGATCATTATTGCTTACGGCATCACGCAGTAAGGAAAGAAAGCAGTTCATCCACCAAAATGCGTGTAGTTTTCGACGCTTCTTTCCGTACCAATGGTCCGTCGTTAAATGACAGATTAATAGCAGGTCCAGCTCTGTAAAATAATGTTGCTAATATTATCCTCAGATGGAGTTGCTTTCAATTTAATTTCACAGCCGAGTTAGAAAAGATGTTTCATCAAATATGGGTGACGGATCGCGGCTCTCATTATCATCTTATTTTATTGCGCAAACAACCAACCACTACGCCTAAAACTTACCGTTTAAAAACAGTAAAGTTCGGAACTACCTCGGCACCATATCTTGTGATTCGAACTTTGAATGTGCTTCTTCTGTAGATGATTTAATATCCGGAGCCGATACAAAACAAGAAGCTGAAGAGAAAATAAGAGAAGTGATTAGCATTCTTGGTGCCGCAGGGTTTCATTTAATAAAGTGGACTTCCAACACCGAAGAACTTCGACATGGCATTCATTAAAAAGAGACACAATTTTCGATACCATTAGAGAAGGAGGATAAATCAAAATATTGGATATTCATTGGTTACCAATTGCGGATGACCTAGTCTACAGCTATACTTCCCTAAGATAACGTCAGCCAACTAAGAGGTTTATACTATCTACAATTACGAGATTATTTGAGCCAATGGGTTGGATCTCGGCGTGTGTAATAAGTGCTAAATGCACTTATTAGAGTTATTGTAGTTTCGAAAAAAGGCCTAGAATGAACCTATGGAAGCAGACATTCAAAGGGAATGCTATAAACAACATTCGTTTCCAACGATGGGTTCAAACCAGAGGCAAAGCAAATAATCTAGAACTTCACAGATTTAGCGATGCATCCTAGAAGGCCTTTGGAGCTGCGGTTTATCTTTGTGTGTTAGGTGTACAAGGTCAGGTTCACATGCAATTGCTTCTAGTAAAAACCAGGGTAGCACCAGTTAAGCCAAACGGCAAATGTTTTTAATCTGACAGACAAAAGAATGAATGCCTGGGTAGAATCTACTGTAACACTTTGCTGGATTCAGGCACCACCATCACTATGGGAAACATTTGTTGTAAACCTGGTAGGAGAAGTTCAACGACTTCCAGACTTACTTTCATGAAAGTATATTCCACCTCAGTATAACGCAGCTGATTTTCCGTCCAGGAGAGTTTTGCCATCAGCGTTGATGCAGTCGAGTTTATGGAGGAATGGCACATCTTTTCTGCATTTATGCTGGGATTTTGAAGTTCCAAAACAGCAACTGATGAAGGACAGAAATTTCACCATACTCGTCGAATAGATTAAAGAAAACCCATTCAATCAATTGATCGTTCGGCTTTCAAATTTAACACATCTAGTAAGAACGATCGTATTTTGTAAATTGAATCGTTGAACCTCTAGCGCCAACTGAACTTGATGCAGCTATTAAAGTTCTTATCCTCTGCAGCCAACGACAAATGTTTCCAAATGGCATTACGAAAACAAAAGGAATGGGATCACTCAATCCCTTTATCGATGACGCTGGAATCATTCGAGTAGATGGAAGACTGGGGAACTCTAACCTTCCTTATGAACAAAGACGGCCGATAATTTTGACTAACGGACACCCTTTCACCATAATGATAATACGAGACCCTCATGAACGAACACCACATGGAGGAATTCAACAAATGATACTATATCTTCGAACAAAATTTTGGATTTTTTCTTTAAAGCGAACAATTAAAAAATATATGCATCACTGTTACAGGTATCGCAACAAGCCAGGACATCAATTGATGGAGAGTTACCAGCTCTAAGAGTATACCTAGGCCATTTTTTCACACTGGTGTGGAATATGCTGGACCTATATGTATCAAAATGTGGAAAGGTCGGGGAGCTAAATCTTATAAAGACTATTTGGCCATTTTTAAATGCTTAGCCACTAAAGCCATTCTTTTGGAAGCAGTGAGTGATCTTACCACTCAAGCATTTCTTGCTGCCTTACGAAGATTTGCTGTTCGACGGGGAGTAGCTGACCAGATGTATAATGATTGCGGTAAGAACTTTATAGGAGCTCAATCGGATTTGAGTCCATTATTGAAGTCTGGAACTTACGACTGGACGAAAATAGCTGACAAACTAGCCACTGGAGGAACAAAATAGAATTTCATTCCCCCGGCTTCCTCCCATTTTGACGGACTGTGAAAAGCAGGGGTTAAAAGTGTGAAGCATCTTTTCAAACGAATTGTGGAAAACGGGACGTTGATCTACGAAGAGCTCACTACGCTTCTGGCCAAAATCGAAGCATGCTCGAACTCGTGGGCGTTTTGTCCGTTGTCCGATGATCCCGAAGACTTTCTAGCTCTAACACCGTCGCATTTTTTGATAGGCGAATCTACTTTTACTATACCTGAACCTGATTTGAAAACCGCAAAAAATTGTTACGTAGACGGATGTAAGGTTATATAACAACACCTTCAATCATTTTGGCGTCAATGGCAAGTGGAGTATTTGGCACGTTTACAACAAAGACCGAAATGTTTGAAACCACAACTACAACCACAAATGTAGGAGACTTAGCGTTATTGAAAGATGATCGGCTTCCTTCAACAAAATGGAATCTACATATCTCGTGTACTCGAAACATTTCCAGGAGCTGGCAGCCTGGTCATAGTGGTCAAGATCAAAATTATGCAGGGAGAATTCCGACGGCCCTAACTAACTGATACAAATTGGGAAAAATCAAACAAGAGAAACACTCGCCATAACCGCGCACGGCTTTAACTCAAACGACCTCTACCGGGATCATAGTTCACGACAACTGATGTGGATACGCTAGGTTTTCATTAAGCACTCCTTCATCTTTGTTATCACCAATAATCCAAGTGCATGAAGCAAACAAACTCCAAAAATAATGGGTCATGGTGTAATTGGGTCATTCAATTTCCATACAGCTGATATCTAACTCACCAACGTCTCTCTGTCTCTTAGACGTCATGTCACTGTATACGTGTCGTATGCGTCCTGCAGTATCTGCATGCAATTTAAACAAATGCAATAATCATTCTTTTATTTGCATGGTTGTACGTATAACCCGACTGATTAAGTACACTTAGCTGCATCAGGGCATTAACCTTCGAAACTAGAGAAAGAATTACAGCATCAAATATAGAAGTCGTTCACCGGGAGGAAAAATGTTGCAGACTTGTAACGTAACGCAAATATTATTTTAGAACGTAGCCCAAAACTCAAGAAACACCCCACGATGAGGGAAATTTGTACAGCTGTCAAAAATTCTGTATTGTACTCGTACGAGTATATTGTTCTGCACTCTAACACACTTATGTGGATTTAATAACTGAAGGCAAGCGGTTTTAATTAAATGTATACGGTAGAACTTTGCCGGTCTAAACCTTTATCTTTAACCGTGGAAACTTAATTGTATTTTTTTTTTTTTTGGTTTGATGATATTTTTGTTAATGATGATAAATTTTGTTAGTTTAATATGAGTAAAAACCTAAATCCACTTTAAAGTTTAAAATATCATTCGCAAACGACTGAGTAAACATGTATGTACTCGTACATACATATGTTCGATTTTATTTAATCCTATATTTTCTATCTTTTTCAATGACTAAATTAAAAATTATTAAAATGCAGAATTTAAACTGCATACTGAAACTACAATAAACTAAACTACATACAAATAAATACACAATTTTCGTTAAAATGATTAATTAATACTTTTTTTTAAACAATTTTTAAAAAGTCTCAGCAGGCCGCAAACTATATATTAACGGGTCGCACGTGTTCCGAAAGCCGCGTGTTTGATATGCCTGCTTTACATTAAGATTACAATGGCTTAATTCATATGATATATGTCATATTAACCTCGATCTCATCATTTGCTGCCATAAACTACCTACATAGGTATATGTATAATGTTTTTTGATACACGGACAATGGCTGATAAGAACATAGAAAATTCTATCATATGATATGTCAGGATTGGGAAATAGGGGTTTATATATGGATTTCTATAAATATATTAATCAATTTGAATTGGTTTTCTTCCATATGTACGAGTATACGAAACATTTGTTTTACGAGTATTGTAGAAAGTAATAGTAGGAATTCTGAGGTTAATTCTATAAATTACGAGTTTAAGTAGATACCGGCTACAAGGTTTAATGCTAAGGGGTGGTCGGATTCAGGTTCCCTCGGATTTAAAAGACCTTGAAGACATTAGTTGGAAATTTAGGACGGAGAATGGTGCGACGTACGTGAATTTAAAACTTCGCAACTTTGATCTTCGAATACTGCTGATATATGTAAATTTTAATCATTGGGAAACGGATTTTATGAGGTTGAAGGATATACTGGGCCGTGGTTAGTTCCACGGTTCGGGATTCAATACCAGCCGTGAACGAATGACATTCTTTTTTCAGTCAACTAAAATCTCGTGAGAAGAATGTTTGCCTAAAATACAACAACAAGTCTAATTACACTAATAATTTAGTCTCCCCATTAAACGTTGACTGCCACACATGGAACGAAATAACCACTGAGCCCAAACATCTTTCTCTCTCTCTCTCTATACAATTTTTCAAAAAACTTAACACGTACTCCGGCATTTTAAGAGTAGTAATACCCTCTTGAGTGTTAAGTTAGGTTCTTTAAAAAAAAAAAAACACTCATTAAACTGCAGGAGTTATGTGATTCGTAAGGACTGCGAAACCTGAACGGAACGAGCTTATCCTACCGGGCTGGTTGTTTTAGATTTGTGGTGTAGCAAGGTGCCCCAATGATCGACTATGGCCTTGTCACGGGTGAATAGAATCGTTACATAACTGACTTCAAAAGAAGTCAAGTGCCTTATTCTGATCATCTCATCGTTGTGGTAACATTCGGCCTGGACGTATACGAATCGGAAGCGAATAGAACAATGACACTACTTCTATAGCTACCATAGAGGAATATAAAAGTCAGCAGCTATCGGAGATAGCTTTATATGCGACAATGGGGGCAACACGTATAGTAACTGATCTCCATCGTATAGAGGCAATCATCAACGCATCATACCCTATCACCAGCCTCGGCCGAGGATTTAAACAGCAATTGTCTGATGCTTGGTGAATGTAAAAGAGCGAGGCGATTATCTTTTGCTTAGATCTGAGCGTTCTGGGGTCATAAAATGGTTCCTTCAAAAAATTTTATTTGGAAGACAACTCAAATTATGAAGCGTTATGTAAAGCTAGACTAATGGCGCGAGGCTAAATGAAAAAAAAAACATGTTATCAATCCCAGGCTCAGTTCTGACATTCTCACAACATACTTCTAATATACAAAGTCCTTTCCAAGGTAAATAGGACTTTAACAAAAAAGGTATTTCTAGTGAGGCCATTTAAGGTAGATCTTTCAATGTTAAAATTCCATGATACTTGGGCGAATAGAAGCGAAGTTATTGCTTCTGAAGTGACAGTATATGTATTTATATCGTCGGTACAAAAATGAGCATAGAGTAAAAATAGCTCAGAATTCAATATTCGAATAACATCAAAAGAACAAAAACTTCCTTTACAATAGAGTGACTGGAGATGAAACGTGGTGTTTTCAATCTCATCACAAACAAAGGCTAAATTGCCGAGTGAAAGGCATCAGACGAAACAAAACTAAAAAAAATCTCGTTTGAAGAAATCAAAAGTTTTTATTTCCTATTTATAAACAGTCCTTTTTGTTTTGGAGTGCTCCAGATACATCAACTACTGAGAACGAAATATTTAAAGCTCTAAACCGGATTGATTGTTTTTAACACCATTCTGGAAGATGGAGTAATTCCTCAGCAATTTTATTAAGCTTTGATTTCCCCATCTAATTATCTCGGAATTTCTTGAATTCTTCTTATAAAATCTTCACCATCATTTTACAGAAAGGGCTAAACTCAAGGATTGCTACGAACAATGAGCACTGCGTAGTTAATCCTTCGTAGAAATAAAACACTGTGTATTTTTTTTTATTGATCTTAAGGCAATATCTGATGGGACAGACCGAGGTGCTTTAATCTACAAATTGAGTGGTATGAGATGCCGCGTATGTTCGGTAAGGTTATACGAAACCAGTTTGGAATGGTGACAAAATATCAGAGTTATCAATTTACAAAAAGGAAGACAAAAATAGTTAATTGGAAATATGTTTGGCTTAGTAATAACAAAGCTCTCGCAAGAAAGAGTGATGGAGAGGCAGTGGTGGAAATTGAAACCGCTCTTGATATAGAACAAATTATTTAATAGAATTTTCTATAACCATACACTTGTGAAAAAGTAAAAGAAGAATACGAAATTTTAAAAACTGAAGATAAAATGAAAAAGAATATAAAAGAAGTAAATGGATTATCGTATTTGTTTTTAAACATTCGATCTTTAAGCACTAATTGGGATAATTTTAAATTAAGTGCTACTCAATTTTCAGAAAGTATCGATGTTATTGCACTATTCCAAATTTATATTAAGAACAATGAAAATACATATTATACCATAACATACCATACATACCATAACAGAAAAGACAAAGAATTGGCTGAATGAAAGAGCTGGAAAACCCTGCGTATCTTACGAATGCATTACAATAAATATAAATAGAAAAGGGCTGGAAGCCACCATATTAGCTGTGTACCGACCTCCATAACTAAATGGTAATAATTTTATTAATGCAATAAGACAAAATATGGAAAAAATGGATAAGAATAAACATTAATAATTATTGACGATATTAATATAAATATGAACACAATCCAACGGTAAATAAATGTAGAATGTGAAGTACAAATGACAAGTAAAACATAGAACAAACACCAGTTCATAAGATTCAACTTAAGCCTAGTATATAAGACATAACCAATTGTATAATGTACAACCTTTGTATATAAGATATTTTATGAGTATTTACATATATGTATGTTAGATGTAAGTAGATACTGTAAACATCATTTAGTAATGAAATAAATATCAGTCCGTCCCGAACCTCCTGAGTTTTTACACCTATCAATTACCCAGTTTATCCGACAGCTCAATGTGCGTTAAAGCAATCTGCATTGGTTCAATATGCTCTAATAAACACAACTGCTAACCGCATTGATATACTCAACACGCGGGATTGCAAACGAAATATTTGCAAAGAGAAAGAAATAACAATGTGTCAGTGTTGGTGTAAAGTGTCAGTTCAACCAGCTGTTTGTTAAACTTCTCTCAATTTTCTCTCGCTCATTTTGGATAATTTCATAAATACACCAGCATTTCTACGGACGGCTATTGAACAAATACGGATTGCTTCAACGCACATTGAGCTGTCGGAAAAACTGGATATGTATTTCTTGATAAATAGGCACACGTAACTACTTTTATCGTATTAATAGTCGTCTTGCTGCTATCATTTACCCAGTTTATCCGAGAGCTCAATGTGCGTTGAAGCAACCTGCATTGGTTAAATACCCGTAGAAATGCTGCTGTTTATATGAAATTATCCAAAATGAGCGAGAGAAAAATTTAACAAACAGCTGGTTGAACTGACACTTCACACTTGCACTGATACATTGTTCTTATTTCTTTCTCTTTCCAAATATTTCGTTCGCCATCCCACATTTTAAATACACAACTGATTACCTGCCCGATAATGGAACTTTTATAAGCAGGAATAAACGTATGCGTGTTGAATATTTCAATGTGCTTTGAAGTTGTGTTTATTCGAGCGTATTGAACCAATGCGGATTGCTTCAACGCAAATTGAGCTATCGGATAAGCTGGGTAAGAGAAACACTACAATAATAAATCACTGCCTGGTCCGAAGGAAATACACAAAAATAAAATCTGCAGTTGTTGAATTCAACTTTTCGGACCATTATTACGGAATATACTGCGCTTTCAAGTGAAGTTAAAGAGCGACAAAAATATTATGAATCCATCTGCAGCTACGATTTATTGAGCAAAATTAACTTGTTCAACTGGGAACTCTTAAGTGAGTGTATATATAAATAAGAAGGAAAGAACGTCGAACGAACATAATTAGGTAAACAGTGAGGTGCGAAATACTTGTATGGATAGAGATCAATTGTACTGGAGGTATAAGAACAATGGCAGAAATGGGGAAAATAAAAAAATTCGAAATAACTTAAATAAACAAACAAATGATGTAAAGTGGAAATATTATATAGATCAACTCATAAAGGCAAAGAGTAAAAGAGTAATCCCAGGGAAACTGGGAAAATTGTAAATACAATAGTAACTTTGGAACCAACAATTTTGATATTCTATCACAGATAAACTAGCCAACGAGATAGCAAACATAGTTCATACGAGTATTTGTGATCATAAGTCTTATTCCGGTCGACCAACTAGTGTTCCACGATCACTGTTTTTTTTGTGAACTCAGCACAGAAGAAGCGTTCAAGGTTCCTATTTCATTGAAGTAGAACAAGTCAGCCGGTGAAGATGCCGTGCCTAAAGATGAATTCGAAAGTATTAGCTATAGCAATAACAGAAATTGAGAATACGAGCTTTAAACAATCGGCTGTCCCCGAAGCGCTAAAATATTTATAAATATGGGAAAAGGACGATATTGGAAACTACTGACCGATATCCGTACTTTCGGTGACGGAAAAAATATTAGAAAACATCGTTTCCAAAGGTTACATGATTACCTTGAGAAAGGAAAGATCTTAGGAAGCAACTAATTCGACTTTAGGCCTAACAGAAAAATAAATCGACTACTTCGCAACTTCTCAAATAAAATAAACTCCAACCAAGAGAAAAACCAACACACAATGGTACTCTCTATTGATTCCAAAAAAACCGCGGACGCTATCTGCCATGAAAACATAATAAAACAGCTAGAAAGAGTGAGAATACGAGGAGCGCTGTTATTATGGTTTGAAAGTTACTTAATACACCGAATTTTCAAAGTCAAATTCAACGATAGTGGTACCGAAAAAACAAATAGAGTACCGCCGGGTCCAAACTAGGTCCATTAATATTCATCATTTACATGACCGATATGTTGGTAGCCCTTAAGAAATGCACCGTATTTGCCTATGTAGGTGATACGCTTTTGTAGTCAATCGCAAATATGTTAAAAGTGCCGAAAATATTGTGCAAAAGGAATTCAACTCTATCACGGCATGGTGTCATGATAATGGATTTATAATTAACGTAAAAAAAACTAAAGTCATATATATTGGTCCTCCTCACATCTGTCCAACTCACACAAGAAGATGAATGCGAATTAAATATTGGTATTGGAATGAATACTGTCTTAGAAGTTGTGCAGTAGCCGTTCCAACTATAGTCAAAGAATTACCGACCCACAAAAATCTGTGGTTTTAAAACTGTTTGAAGAAATGTACCTTAATAGTAACGACTGATATATGTACATATGTAAATTCATCAAATATTATGGTTCTTCGTTTTTACTAAGCCTTTAACTTTATTTTTACGGAATGAAAATGAATTTAAAGTAAACTCAAGATTTATTATCATGAAATATCTAATCTTCTCCAGACAAGCCCAGCAGCCTTTACAGATAACACATGGTAACATGCCACATTTTTGCAATAATACAAATTCAATTCAATTCAAATAGTTTGAGACTAAATCGGGACAAAGAGGCACGCTGAACTGAAAATTGAAATGGATTGAATTCATTCCTAGAGGTATTGAGCATGCATGACAATTAACTAAGGGCTTGTTCTTTGCGGATGATATGGCCCTGCTCACGTACATACCTGAGTCCCTGCAACTGATGATCAATCACTTGTACCGATAATGCACTATTTGGAATCTGATAGTAAACCCAGATAAGTCAAAAGTAATCATGCTCAAAAATGGTAGAGGAAAAAAATCGTATATTCTGGTCCTGATGGTCTAACTGCATGAGTAAACCCGTCTAAAATGGCAAGGGCATGCCCGGCCAGTAGAATTATATTGGTCAACGCCGTCATAGGGCTCACAACCCTATACGGAAGAGATTAAAATATGTGACGAACGAAGGCAAGGATGACGCTAACAAAGAAGGCTTCTACGAGCTCCACTAAAAGACATATGTACAATGTCCCAAATATGACGCTAAAATCGTACTAGGCGATTTTGAGCCCCGGATAGGAAAGTAGGACATCTTTGGTGGAACTGTTGGTAAGCATAGCTACACGACACCACGTCTGGCACTTAGGCTTATTGACTTTGTGGTGGACGAAATATACTCAATATACTCGTACCTATATACCAGCAGACATAGCGGTCTCCAGATCATCAAACGCTAAATCAAATTGATAGTTTTGCAATAGACGTAAGGCATGCCTTCAGTATTCCGGATCTCAGGATGTTCCGGCAGCCAACACTGACTCGGATCACCACATTTTTTCAGCCAGGGTGCACAGAAGAACTGATGAAGAATGCTGGTTAGCACATGCAGCTAAACAAGAAGAGTATAAAGCGGAGCAGTAACGAAGGACGAGAGCTACTGTTCTCTTTCTCCGGTAGATGAAAATAGGACACGAGAAGCGCGCGATCGAAGATATTGAGAGGTTGTACTCCAGGAATAACGAACGAGAGCTTTACCAACAGGTAAAAAGAACGTGTCAAGGCAAGAAAACTACGAGAAGACTCGTAGAGAAAAGCCTGTAGAGGTGGAAAAGGAAACCTTTTAGTGGAGTCACAGTCGGTGTAATTTCTTCCTCAGACTATATAACGGAAAAAAAGGCCAATATACCAGGTAGAATAGACCATTGAACTTAGACAATGATAGCCAAAACTTTCATCCACTTGACCAGATAGCAATATATAAGCTGAAATTGAAATCAAATTATCATGAAAATCAACATAGGATGCAATATCTTGTATGTTATATTGTATTAATGTCTGAAACCCTTCGCCAACAACCTGATTAGTTCCTACCATTGCGGTTTTAGAGTAGTAAAGTCCAAAATCTATCAAATCTTCGCACTCCGGCATATCTTGGAATAGACTAAAGAAGTGCAAATTGATACCCACCATCTTTTATTGATTTTAAGCAAGCCCGCATATAACAGCATTTATAAGGACGAGCTACATAAATAGAGCAATGATTAGTTTTCGCATACCTGAAAAACTCATCCGTCTGTGCAGAATGACGATTGAGAGCGCTTGCTGCCCCGTCAAGGTCGGCAACGACTTAGTCGAGACCATTCATGTCAAAAAAGTTTTAGACAATGTTATGCACTGTCATGAGATTTCTTTAACATTATATTTGAAAGAACTCCCAAGTGAACACTGGAGGCACAATCTTTCAAAAATCTGTGCAACTACTAGCGTACGCTGATGACATCGACATAATTGGGAGAACTTAGCAGGCTATCACCGGTGCACTAGGAAGCTGCCAAAAAGGGTTTAGCAATATATGAGGACGAAACCAAGTCTATGCTGTCAACAAGAAGGGACACACAATATCAACGAATTTAACAAAAGAACTTTGTCTACCTTGGCTCTGCTATGAATTCTGTCAAAACTCGTAAGCGGAAATAAAGCGAATCATCGCCCTTACCAATCGCTGTTTCTTTGGGATAAGAAGGCAAGTGAGTAGTAAGGCCCTATTCCATAAAATTAAGGAGACTCTATATAAGATCTTGATCGGCCCAGTCCTATTTTATAGTGCAGAAGCATGGAACCTATCGAAAGTGGATGAAGATATCCTCAGTCGTTTCCAGAGAGAATATTCAATGACGCACTATACGAGCTGTATGTATTGCGACATCAAACTAGTCAAAAAACTACGCATCAATCGACTTAGATGGCTAAAATATGTAGAGCGAATGGACGATATTCGGGCCCGCAGCACAACCCAGAAACGCAGGAGATGTATATCTCACCTCAGGTGGCGCGCAAAATTAGAAGTAGACCTCAACCGACTTGGTTAGCTCACTTTACAGGATAGTTAATTGAAGCCCAGGTTCACCCCGAACTGTAGTGCCACCTAAGTAAGTAAGTGGAAATGATCTGAATATAGCGAGAATTTCAGTAACTGGAAAACAATTCTTTCTTTTCTCCGCAGCCATCTGATTCATTGCATAGAAAAATTTACAGTAGCCTCAGTTATGGTCACAGTATACTAGCTACTTTCCTGATGAGCACACTAGAGACGAAATGAAATATCGACAATACTTGGATTATGCGGAGAACTTCTAATTCTAAACTACCTACATTCCTCATCTGGGTGAACTACCTATCGCCTGTGGGCTTTGCAACTGGGCGGAAAGAGGTGATACTAAGCATTTTTTAGGAAAGGATCCAATTATGGAAGGAAAAAGACAATCCGTCTTGTGCAGCGATTTTTTAACGGACGCCCAATGCGTAGCAAAACTTAATGAACTAGTATCGCCTTTATTCCAGTTATGCAAAATAGCTTTCGGTTTTCGAGAAATGATTATTAGTGGAAATTTTTAAGCACCATGTCCTCGTTGTTTGATGTAAGAATTTATTATTTAATCTTATACTATGAAATTAAGTACATATGGTACAATTATCCACACTTCATATACATATATATGCATATAAACAAGTACAACAATGAAATCTTTTTATGGTAGTTTTCTCTCTAGCAGATGGCTATGCCATGCTTTTTGATTTTTGTAAACTTAATTATAAACGGCATCCATGTACACAATTATTAAAATTAGTCCATCAGTTTAATTACATTTATATTTAAGATCCGGATAAGAATATAAGTAGTGATGCTGGCACGGTTTCTAAGAAATTAACGCTTGATGGATTTTAGATATTATGTCACCATCTTCAGCAAAAAGTTGACTCATCGATTGCGAGCAAAGTAGTTATAGGATGGCCATCAAATTTATTGTGCTCATTTATTATAAGCGAATTGTGAGAAAGGACAGAAGAGCAGAACTAATTCCATATAAAGCGAATATCTCACAACCTAATCTGACTTAAGTACACAGATATAAATCAAGATACGACAATACATCAATTACAAATGTATCTACCGAGGGTTACGCCTAAGAAATAATAAATCGATTTCCATTTATTCTGAAATACATATATAGTCAGTAGTAAGACTATATCACTGTATAAACTGAAACTACTGTCGGAATATGTAGTGGTTCTAAAACAATTCCAACAGACGAAACAAGTCACCTTTACCATAAACAATCCTAGTACAGATTAGGCGAAGAGTAATCTAATGACACTAATGACCATTACTCGCATATGAATATGTATGTAGAAAATTCTATATAAAAAATGGTCAAATTGTCAACATAAAATGTTTATATTAAGAGCGACACATTTGATTGATTTGAATTTGTTTAGTCATTGTTATCATTTGTTCTAGTAGGCTCTCAGTTCCAATTTCCAACTGGTTGTGGTGTTAATTTTATTTTCGTATATTTGCTTATTTCATGCTTGTCATACTGTCAATACTGTCAAATCGCATAGGGTCTCATTTTTTATACGATGGAGATTATTTGATTTTTTTGAAACTGATTATTCCATGCAGAATTACAGAAAGTAATAAGGTTGATGGATATTTTTAGGGAAAAAGTGATTTCTGACAGAAAATTGATGATGTCAACACTGATAAGGTAATGGGAAAATATATTTGAATTAATGAGAAATAGTTAGCAAACATCGAAATGTAGGAAACTCTTATGCTCTTACATTCGTATACTCTAAATAAATAATATCGATTCGTTATAATGAATGCCACACACATACAATAACAGTTACTAAATTTTCGGTTGAAGGCTTTTTGATGTGAGCCTCTTGAAAGGCTGCAACCGTTTGAATAAAAATTTTAATATTAAAACCACCATTAAAACCACGTGGGATTTTAAGCGGATTGAAAAAGACTTTTGAAAGATGCTGCAGGAATAATACAAAAATTATTGGCGCAACAGTCCGGGGTGCAGCAATTTAATTTTTCTCCCACTGAATGTATTGTTCGAATTGTAATTTTTATAGACAGCCATACAGTTTTTATGGCACCAGACGACAGGAAATTAAGGTACTTTTTCATACGGAGAAGGTTTCACTTCTGAGGTTTGTTACTGTCCGGAGAAAGGTTCAGAAAAATTGATTACTTTCTTTTGAGAATCGTATTCTCTTGTGACCGACATATTAAAAGACTAAACCTAGTAAGTGTCATGCCAAGTTTCTTCGTCATGGACAACCCCAGACGAAAACGGTGAATGCTACAAGAAATGGATTTTAAGCGATCAAGATTGTTAATTTATGGCTGCAGGATTTCACAAAATACGAGCTAAGGAAAGAGATGCAAACTTAGTTTTCGCAGTTTAAAATAATTCATTTCCTGTGGATTAAAGGAAGGATGTCGAGCATGCGTTTAGCAATCATACATTCCTCCATCCAAATTTTGAAAACGGGCTAGTGAATGCTCTCTGTAAAGTTATCCTCCGCTTCCTTAAAAAACTACGCAATTAGGCCATTTCGTCAAGTAGAATTGGTATCCTTTCCTGGTTATAGATGTGCGTCTTTATTTTCATTGTTCAGGTTAACAGATTCATTCTACCTGTCAGAGGAACATCTGCTCCAATTTGGTACGCGTTTCATGAGTTGCATCGTTGTTTATGTCTCCTTGACATAAATGATAGGTGGGTTGAAGTTGTTGAGATGTTGGGGGTACCATACCATAAGGTTCTGGCAGTTTGCTGCGGTCGCAAGCTATCGGAGTTATTCCTCATTAAAATTTGTATACATGCAAGTTCAATTATTGGGTAATAGTTTATATTGATCAGTCTGGATTGGGACATCTAATGCATTGCATTTAGTCAGTTGTAACATGATTTATTTGGTTGAGGGCTTAGTTCTCATGTTCTTTTGAAAACTGATATCGGAAACCTAGCTAAAGTGATACTGCGCTCTGCAGCGAAGTCAACTCCTACAATTGCACTATAAATGATGCCCCCTTTCCTTTTTTCAAGTTAAGAACATATAAAGGGATTTTAATGTATACCTACGGTACTCCTTGAATATTTTGTGAGAAATCTCTAATAAGATTCGTTGATGATATCGAATTTTTCCTCTGTGGAAGCGTAAGCCATAATGGGTTGTTGTTGCCAAATTAAGCCTTAATGTCTTAATATCTTTAAGCTAAATACAACAATATAATAACGGGTGACCAGATTGCGATGACAGTTTTTCAAATTGCTATGTTTCAGCAGCTGTCTAAGTTACCAATGACATCCAGCAGTCAAACAATTCAGTAAGGTTTGCCATTTCATCATTCATCGTTTTAAGCTTCCCGAACGTGGGGAAATTATTAAAAAATATTATTGAAATTCCAGCTCAGTTGTAAATACACAAGGTGAATTTCGTCGTGAGATCAGTCTGCCGGCAATTCGTCGCTCTGTTGAAAAGTTTGTGGGTGAGTACGCTCTTCTGGATCCTAAGCCAGTAACCAGATAGAGATTGGTGCGAAATGAAGAAAACATAGGTGCCAGAGTGGCCAGTATCAAAGAAGACCCAGAAATGTCGATGGGTCATCGCCAAAGAATCAACCCGGCCTATTTTGCGACTGGATTGGGGCTTAGATCCTAGAAATGTTGGCCCATTTTTGGATTCAGCGGCCATGTCAACAAGCAAAATTGCCGTTGTTGGAGCAAATACAATACACAAGTGTTCGGCCAAGTATCAATGCATGCACAAAGATTGACTGCTTGGTGAGGTTTATGGCATGGCGGCATCATCGGACCTTATTTATTTTGAAATGAGGAAGGCGACACCGTTGACGTCAATGGTCTCAGGTATAGAGCGATGTTAATCGATTTTCTTTGGTCAAAGCTCGACAACATTGATATATCCGAGCTGTGAATCGAACAAGACAACGCAACGCTCGTAGTTGTGAAAGAGAAATTTGGCGACTGCGTGCGAGTATTCATGAATTGGCCGCCGCGATCATGCGATTTGACATCACTCGATTATTTTCTCTGGGGCAACGTCAGGTCTTAGTCTATGCTAACAAGACAACCACTTTGGATGGGCTCGAAAGCAACATTCGAGACGCTATTGCCGGAATAACGCTGCACATTCTGGACAGAGTCATTAACAATTAGACTGACCGCTTGAAGCACTGCCAGCGAAGCTGAGGTGGCCATTTAAATGATGTGCTGTTCCACACATAATGGCATGAACTTTACTTCAAAATAAAGGCAGAATCGATTTTATATCTCTAACGATTGTTGTTTAATTTAATTTTTTTTTTTCCTATTATTCTTACCTAGTCATCATTTATTTGATTTATATTTTTTTGATATATTTCGATTTTATTTTAATTACAACTGTGCTAATTGGAACACGAGGAAGAAATGTATCTAATTTTGCTTGCGTACCCAAGTAAGTTGGCAGATCTGATTTTGACACTTACAATAAGTTAAGGTAGAGTGTATACTGTGCATAGTTTGTCGTCAGTTAGGCTAAGTGCATAATTAACATTATCCCCCCCCTCATGAAAATTTATAGGTCATGGTGCCCCTTTATTTGTTTGTTCAGGCTGCTAAACTTCTTTGTAAAACCTTACCCACAGCATTGTGCACTAAGAACTCCCTAGCTGGTTGTACGATTTTCCCTGTTTCAATTTTATCGATTTCAATGTGCTAGGTGTATCTAATCTACCAGAGACATAGTTTTCTGATTTATTCAGAAGAAGAACTTGGCTCCGCTCGTGGTACTGCTGAATCGGTCCGGTAATGTCTAAATCCGATGTGAGATGAAATAGAACTTGGGCAGAAATGAGCATCCCCTAACCTAGCGTAGAATCCTTTTTATTCAAACGAGTGTTTGGAACAAACCCCTATTCCTTTACATCTTCAAAACTGTATTACCGTGGATATTTGCTTAGCGTGGCCTCAGCTGGTCAAAGTGGTGTTTCCAGGCTTCATTTAAATCTCAGGGCTGACGCTTTTAGGACGGAGGTCCTAAAATTTTTAAAACTCTGCCCTTGATCCAATATAATTCATTTAATTTGTGTAGCCTGTTCCAAACACTATTCCCTACAAGAAAATTTCTTAAATGCCTTTTCCTTAAATATTTGATTTGCCTCTGTTATTGTTTTAATATTCTATCACTGATATAAGTATTATCTATTGTTTTCTTCTCGGGTCTAAGTAGATCAAATTTTGTTCGAACTTGGCGAGGTAGGGTTTCCACAATTTGTGCAGTGGGGAGTAGTTCAATAGTCGATGTCAGTCAAGAAGTCAGTAGAAAGACTTCTGTTCGGCAAGCATTTTCTTTAAAGCAATTTTTACCGACTAGTGTCGTTATATGTTTTAAGCCGTTTTCCTTGCAAAAGTTTTAAAAAGCTTCTGCCGTAAAGGCACTATCGTTATCTGAAAGAATTGTTTCTAGAAATCCAAACCTACCAAAAGTCCAGGATATTAAAAATATCTGTATTTTTGACCTCAGAAACTTTCAACAGTTATCGACGCAGAATGAAAACATTTTATTCCGATGAACAAAGTCTAAATACGACAAATTGTTTGCCATGGAGTAAGTTCACCTCTCGGGGGACTTCTTAATGGTACTGAGCAAGTGTCGCACGACTTAACAACAGCCTCCATGTCTTGGCATAAGCCCGGCCAAAAAAGGCAACTTCTGGCAAGTGACTTGGTCTTCACGATACCGAAATCAGAAGAATGTAATATGATACGAGTAGTTGTAGTATCTCCACAGATTCCACACTTTACGCAGTCACCTTCTATGGATAGCTCATTTTTCCTATGAAAATAAGGTTTAAGCTCGCTTACTACTTCGCTTGACCGACCCTTAGACGTCTCAACTGCTACTTTTTCTACATTGAAAGGAACTTTGGACTCTCCGTTGATATAATTCATGTGCTCTTGGTTAAACATATCACTGTTGGCCCCTGCTTGTACAT
Organism: Volucella bombylans; assembly: GCA_949129095.1. Classification (NCBI taxonomy): domain Eukaryota; kingdom Metazoa; phylum Arthropoda; class Insecta; order Diptera; family Syrphidae; genus Volucella; species Volucella bombylans. The sequence continues at coordinate 121,583,787 of OX422140.1, read as the reverse complement.
CTTCCTCTTAACATATTGTGTGTATTTGAAAGGCGTAACTTGAAAGAAAAACAGCGTACCACTATAATCTGCCTGCAGCCATTTGGAGAATGCCTCGCTTCTCCCCAAAAATTTGTTTAAGTGGTGTGGAATCTGTAAATAAAGTAAATTGTCTTCCGAAGAGATATTGATGAAAGTATTTGACTCCCAATGAATTGCCAAAACGTCCTTTTCTATCTGGCTGTACCTTCATTCAGAAGGCCCAAAAATTGTCTTTTTTATATTGCTTAAATCGATAGATAAATTATCCAAGAATATATTTACAAAGATGCAGAGACCAATTCTAAATATTTTCAAGAAGCCGAAATCAGAGGAGTGTCGATCAAGTGTGAGAGCGCTCCCCGCTATTCAGAATTTCGTACTTGTAAAAGGTCGAAGGGTCCTTCAATACCAAAAATTTATAGTAGTGTCTAGTTGAGTTTAAATGTGGTTTATGGAAGGGTAAACGTGTGTGATTCATTTATGTATACGTGCCTCTACTTAGCAGTTTGTAGCATCAAAGGTTAGTTTTGCTCAGATGCATAAACATCCTAAGAATAACATAGCAAGTTATCCAAAAGGTACAAAATCGACCTCTAAGCGGACTTCGAAGCCACGTAAATGTAAATTCCAAGGTAATCGATTTGTAAAAAAAAAACAGACTATGAAGAGTTGCATACGAGTAGTAGCGCGTAAAAATTGTCAGCTGGGAGCAGTGAAGATATAATTGTGAATCCACTTCAATGTTATAGAATCATTGAATTTCTCACACTTTTTCAAACGATCGCTGGTAGATTACGATCGTGCAAACAATTAATAAAATTTGAAGAGAGCGGGAATCGAGGCTTATGTTAGGTTTCAAAGTTATTTTATCATTGGAGAGAAACTAATTCGGGTCCCTTAATAAACACAGACTATGAAATAAATGGACGAGTCGTGTTTGTTATGAAGCTGCTTGGTGAAGGACGAGACCTTATCATCGTATTTTGTAGACTCACTGACCTACTCGTATGCTAAGGGTTGGCGAAATCAACGTACGATAACATAGTGTAGCACATTCACTCGGCATGGGAATCGATGTTCAATACATTCACGGAGAAAGCTGTTAAGAAAGGTAGTGAAAAAAGAATATAGAAAACGGGAATACCGAAATTCATTTGAAAGTTTCCGGCAATACATCCTGGAATATCGTGGCTTTATCTCATTATACGGTGTTAAAACTTTCATTGGGAACTACAGTGTCAAAGTAGTCGACCTTATGGTAAAAAGTGCTTACTGCAACAACTGTACTCTGAACAAGAAATCACTAAACGACGACGAATTTGAAAAGTGGTAGGAAACTCAAGAATAATCATGCTCCTCAAGCCACGAAGCTTTAGAAGGGATGAAGGTTGACCCAATCATACTCGTAGAAATGTTTTTAAGACGGTGATTTGAAAACTTTTGCGGGTATTTTGAGGATTGTACACTGATGTGATTGTTCTGTAGCAAAAAATGAGTGCGTGGGACATGTAAAAAAACGTATGGATATATGACTTCGAAATATAAAGAAAGTAAAGAGGCTCGGTAGCAAGAAACTATTGATGGATGATTTCATAAAAACAGCTGACGATTTATTATGGTTTGGCCATAAGAAGGAACGTCATCACTACAAAACACCTAAATTCGGGCCAAAAAATCGTTGAAATTACTGCCTACATAACTACAGGTATGTTCAACGAAGGGTTTTCAGCGATGTTGAGTGCCATGTAGTTTTCCAATTTTAGTATTGGCTTGCAGAGAAAAATTATAATTCCATAATTTTTTCTTTTTTTTTCACCCAGAAGAAAAATATATAGCAGTTTAAAATTTTCGTTTTGTTCTTTTTTCCCCTTAAAGAAAAATCACGAAAAAACGCTGTTTTTGTACCTTCTAATTCAGGACACCTTCTAAACATACTAGAGGAATACGGAATTGGCTTCTTTACATTAGAGGGCACATGATTCAACACGGCACCAATACCAAGGGAACTCGCATCTGTCACTAACTCTAAAGGCAGTTCACTATTTTATTATAATGCACTAGTACTTCTGGACAGATGGTGATGATTTTTCGATGAAATTCTAACTTTTACATCGCCCAATCGGAGACGTTTTGGCGTTTCAAATGAATAAGAAGTTTCAGTTCTTGCGTTATTTTGAACTTGTAAGGGGGTAAGCTAAGATCGTTATGCAAAATTCGCATTAACGTGGACTGAGAAATTCTTAATTACTGTGAACTGCGTAGAATCGACTGATTTGGCTCATTTTGAACTGAAGCACTTACGGCTGCGATTTTTTCGGTACTTCGACAAGAGCGTTGTCTCACTGGCACAGTAACATTCAATAGTGAATATGCTGACTCGAATTTAATCACTACGCCCAGCCCCAAGTGAGACGATTATTGCGAGAGAGAATTGGAGAAAAAGCTCTTACTACCATCGACCCAGAATTTCGGTAGTAATTTTTGATAATTTCCAAACATAGCTCTTCAAGAATGATAAAAATGTAAACCTTGGCTCATTTTTGCTTGAGATTTCTTCCAACCGATTGTCAACTCTAGGGATTACTAACCTTTCCTAACTAACCTGCATTCTAAAACAATTCCTCTATAGTCTCTGCCAGCCTGCAACTAGCCATGTGGCCCATTCAAGATCCGAACAGTTGTACGAGTATTTTAATCGATCGTCGTTCAACAGTGAATCCATTCTAATTTAAGGCTTTTGGATACCTCATACCTGGGTTTGTATGCAAGCAGATAGTTACCGGGCACAATAGGACAAATTCAATTGGCATTCATAATGTTAATATTGTATAAGAAGTGTCATAGCTATAGAACTTTGTTTTAAATCCACCATGGAAGGAATTGATTTTTCTTTATGGCAACGAATGTTCATAGAATTTGTTTTAAATGCCACATCGCATGTATTTTCCTCGGCTGCTTTTGACGAAGAGCATCCTGTGTGGGGTTTATTTCAGTATAACACACTGGTAATGGTTATAAGCCTAAATAGTTTGCAATGTGTGAGCATACACTAAATACTTTACATAGCCCACCAAAAGTTATCAGTGGCACCAAATCTCAAGGTCTCGGTGACTAATTCACAGGTAGTTTCGCAATGTAATGTTGTAACTGAATCAAATTATCAGTAATTTTATGGTTTAACGAGCAGTATGGTATGTAGCGACATCCCGCTGTAACCAAATATCGCCCGAATGACTCTCATCGTCCGATAAAGTTTGTCATTGGCAGTTACGTAAGTTCCGTAAAGTGAGTCTCATCATTAAACGCGATTTTTCTATAAAAGTAAGGGTGCAGCTGCTTAGAAGCACAATGCGCGAGGTCCCACCATACGCCATGGCTATGGTCTCGTAGTTTCTATACCAGATGGATATTATACGAGTGCAGGCCGACATTTTTACGTAAAATATCTGGAAGCGTTGTTGGCTTTGTGTCCTCTGGACTACGAGTATATGTGGTTTGAAATTTGTCAACAACACGACGAATAACGAGCACTATTAGTCCATAATAGTGATAAAAAAGGTCACGTAATCTTCTACTGTTTTCCGGAATTGAAGGCAGATTTTCAGTATAAGTGAATGATATGGAAGCGCCTTTTTTGGTGAAAGCCTATTCTAATGATTTGTCACGCAATACTTAATAATGTCAAAAAACTGTGAAAATTAAACATGGATGGAAAGTTGTCCTTATTAGAAGATTTGTCAGTAATATAAAAACACCTTTCATTTCATTCCTGCTGACTGGACGAGTACTGGTCTCATGGTAGGCACAGGACTGTAAAATTAACACTATCTATATGATGTACTCATAGTTACATTACTGGACATAGAGAAGTGAATGCCGGTCAGAGCTTACTCTTATTCTAAAGTAGCCAATTACTAACTGTAGCTTTGAAGCGCAGGCAGCTCTAGATCAACGACTGGTGTACCAAAAATGAGCTTACAGTCAATCCTGTTAAAACTGAGATTGTTCTCTTTACGAGAAAGTGTAAGCTAACTCGTCTGACTCATCTAGTGCTTAAAGGCACCGCCATCTATTGCTCCATGTATTGTTTTATATTTGAGATGAGTATGTGAATTCGAAAACCTCCAAGGCACTGTCGGCTTTTTGGCAGTGTAAAGGAGCTTTCGCAAAACTTGAGGCTTGTCACTGAGGTGAGTCCTCTAGATCTCCACAGTTATAATAAGATCAATTACATGTTATGCATCCCTTGTTTAAAGAAACAAGCTTTCACGAAAATGATTCACTACTTCATTTGACTCTGATCTTATGCAATGACACCAGAGCTCTGAGCAAAAAACGGGGATGTAGTCGCGTCTTCATGGTTGGACGCAAGACCGACTTAGGTGTAGCTCAGGTGTCTTTTTGGAGGTCGAGTCAAACTTCACTCCAGGTAAGAAAACTTACGTCTGTCTTGCCAGGCAATATATGCAATCACGATGGTAATGAACTGTATTATGAAACATTGGAGGAGTGACACATTTTCCTCTATAGCGACAACCAAGCTGCCCTTCAACCTTTGCTGCAGCCGTTCACGACTTTGAAGCTACAATAGTTTGAGAATGCAAGCTTTATCTAAACGCAATCGGAAAGATGAATGAACCTAGTTTTGTTTGGGTCTTAGGCCACAATGGGATTATGATAAATGAAATAAAAGATGAACTTGCTAGGAAAGGCTCAGAGGACGGTTTCTCAGGACTCGTACCTACGCGGCGTAAGGATTGCCTGCGTTCTCAGTTGGCGCTTCCATTAATAGTTGGGTTTCATATGAGGAAAGTGGCAAATGGCATAATTCTCCAGGTTGCCGGCAGATCAAACGAATGCTTCCTCAAGTCTCTAAGAGGTCAGCGTCTTTCCTAATGTCCCTCAGTAGGAAAAACTATAGACTGCTTGCTGGCGACGTGATGGGGGTACTATGCTTTTGCTAAGTACTGAAATGTGCTGGGAACAAATGACACAACATCCTGCGATGACCACTGTAGGAGTAATGACGACACCGCAGAGCGCTATCCCTGTGAGTGTCTGGTATCCGACATTGATATGATGAGTACTGGTACTGTAGACACTTTACCCCTGAAACACTTACTCATCTTTCTACGGAAGACTGGGAAATTGCAGCAAGAGGAACATAAAATATAAGAGGTACAGTGGATTAATTCTTTCTTTGAGTGCTTCGTTCCGAGAGAAAAAAAGAAAAAAATATTACTTAACATCTTGAAATTCAACCGATGTCTTAGCGAAGAAAATAACCCTTTCACACTAATAACCAAGGTCTTTCACAGGAATGTTAAGTGATATAAACATATTCATAACATATTGTTTAAAGCTTAAGAATCAGCACAATGTACCTATCTTATTTCCATATATTGGACATCATGTCAGTACACAGCCATCCCTTAAACAAAATGAATTCATTGAACTGGATATGTTTAATGGCCTCTGCCATCTGAACAAAAGAATGAAAAATAGAACACCTACTCCCATTTGGGAAACTGATATAAATGGTTATTTAATCCTGTGAAAATCATAAGACCGAAGATAAGCACTCTTTATGATGGTCGTTGAAAGGTGTTTCCGAGAAAAGTATTGAATGATACTTTGGCAAGGACAATAACGCACTTTTTATAGCTTCTACGTAAATGATTGAAAGAAAAAGAAACATACATATCTCCTTACAGGAGTCGCTGAGAGATACTCTTTTCTGTACCTACATATATATTGTATTAGTATTGTATTATATATTCATTTTCTGGATGTTTTATATATGAGTATTTCAATCCTCTAAGCAATAATACCACAGCGATCTCTATCTGAGGACAATTTATGCCTGAATATTTCTACTTGAGGAGCTCCTAGAATCCCTCCGTACATACCTCCTCGTCTACAGTCAATATCAGCCTTGAAGTGGAAATTTCAACATTGTCAACAGTCAATTGGCGTTGGTTATGTCTTGAGCGGTTAAAGGCTATGGCTGTGACTTTGTTTTCTACTAATGTATTTCTGGGTTCTTATTTTCCTTGAACTGAATTAGACGTCTAGCTCGGAGGAGGAAAGTTACTGTCCCAGCAGGACTCATGAATATAGAGTGATGTTAAAATAGTAATTGAAATGAAATGTAAAATTACTTTCCTAGTCTACTCGAAGATTGCCCTTTGTGAGATGTTGTGAATAGAGATATTAAATTAATTTACTCAGAAATAGAAAGAGTGTACTCTTATATTACAGTGTTTGATTTTAAGTGTGGTAGGATCAAATGGAATTTTGATTTGACCTATTTTGTCCAAACTTTTGATTAGTGGAATAAGCTAATAAATAATGAAACTTTTCAAAACTTACCTAGATTAATCACATTGACCTTATTAGGTCGAAGGGAGGTAACTAAAAACGATTAAAAAAATTGAAGGCAGTGATTCTCTGAGTAGAAAGGATAAAAAGAGGAAAATTCAAACTTTGACGATATCTCTTGAGTAATCTTAATCGTAATCTTCTTTTACTTTGCCCTAGAGGTTGACAGCTCTGCATAGCACTACCTTGATATATGTAATGTATTGAGCGTAGTCAAATGTCAGTGATACTGGAGTTAGTAAGAATTTCTTGGAATTTTCAGTACAAAGTTGATTTTCCGATAGCGGGACTGAAGGTTTTACTATTGTATGTGGTAAATAATTCAAATTCTGTAGAATAAACTTCGTATGGAAAGCATCAGACAGTGTGCTAGGTACCCAAAGAACGATAAGAGTGGTAGGTTGAGACACATGTATGACATCTGGAAGGGAATTAAAGGACAATTATCAGTGTACTTGTACAGTGTGCTGCTTTTGTAATGAGAAAATAAATAATTCTTCAGTATTAATTTTATTAAAAAAATATGGTTGGGATTACAAGCTGCTATTTGAGTTGATATTGGGTTATTATATGAAAAAATCAACCAGAGTTAAAAAGATGACCATAGAATGGTTCCCACTTACATTAAGATATCCAAGACAATAGCACCATCAAGGCATTCACGAAGGCACCAATTAAAAGCAAAATTGTGAACGAAGGACACCTATTATACACTGATACAAATTAGTATAGACTGCAGATTATATGTTTATATGTATTGTACATCGAAACTAAGCATAAGAAACAATTGTGAATATGGGGACTAAAGCGGTCTCAGATACAACAAGAAATGACTTGTAGTATGTATACTTGTTTGATAGCGTTGCAGTCTGGGGTAAACCAGTACCTCAGCTGGCGTGATCTCTTGCAAGCTGTCTCAAGTGCAGCAATTCAAGTTGGTTGAGGTCCCGTTCGACTTGTGTAAGCCAAATAAGATGAGGTCATTCTCTACTGCATTATCCCTATGGGGCCAACTTCTTACCAAGCAGGGATGGTGGTATCCATGCGGTCAATATCTCTTCAAATCTCAATTGCTGCGAACGGGACCGAAGAACTTTTCTTTCATCCGCTTGCGTCAATGTCCACTCTTCAGCGTCGTGAAGCAGGACATGGATGATCACTGTATTGTACAGGTGGCGCAAAATTAATCACCCTATCGGAAGGGTGGCAAATGGTGTCGTACGTCAATCATATTTGACATTTGTGAACTAGACAGCTGCAGTATAGAAACATACGAATGAAGCGTTATACTCCGCAAGAGCGTGGAATAATTGAGTCGATGTTTTTGACCAATAATCGGTTGGTGGTGTTAGCGCAGCGTGAATTTTGACGTCGATTTCCTAATCATGTCGCACCAACTGGGCAAACATTTCGGCGCTTAGCTACTCGACTCGAACAGAGAGGAACCACAGGAGACCATGCAGGACGTGGCCGCGACCGGACTGGTTGTTCGGTCGTGCATATCGCGACTGTGGCTGCCGATGTCACTGAGAACGAAGAAACATCACCAGACGGACTTAAACATGTTCCCGTACAAAGTGCAAACAGTGCATCAGCTAATGCCTCCTGACCTTTGGGCGCGTGTGAATTACTGTAAAGCCAGCCTCAACGAAGATGACAATTTTGTGTCGAAAATCATCATGAGCGACGAGACGCATTTCCACTTAAGCGGTTACTTCAATATGCTAAATCTTCATTTCTGGGGGACTGAAAATCCGTCGAAGTTGTTGCTGACAGCATATAATTTTTTTTTCTTGCTACTTCTTCAATAATCGCAAACGCTCAATTAATTCCGCGCTGTGTTCTTCACATTATGTCAATGTCGTCTCCATAAGCGAGTAGCATTTGAAGAAGACTTTTAAAAGAATATGCCTCTAAAGCTGACCTATGAGCTTCGCACAATTTTTACAAGAACCATGACAACGCATCGCCTTGTTTGAGTCCTTTTCTGGAATTGAAGGTCTCGGTTTTACATTGCCGACCTTGACCGAGCAGGGTGCATTCATTGTTATTCTGCATAGCCGAATGAGCTTGACAGGGATTATAAAACTAAATATGGCTCTGAATAATTCATCCCTATAGATGCTGTCATATGCGACTTTGTAATCAACGAAGAGGTAGTGTGTATCGACTTAGAACTCCCGGGTTTTTCCAAGATCTGCCGTAATGTGAAAAATTGATCTATGGTGGTCTTTGCTGGACTAAAACCACACTGATAGGGACCGAACTATTAGGAAGTGTATAAGGCGTTCGCATAACAAGAAAGATAGAATTTTATATGAGGTGTTGAGGAGACTTATTCCCATGTAGCTGACGCGGATCAGGGATGTCCCTTCCTTAGGATCAAATAAACAATGCTGAGGTTCCATTCGTCGAGCATACGCTCGTCGACTCAGATTTTGGAGATTGCTCATTGATATATATATGCTCGGTATCCAATTATTACCTACTGCTTAACAGCTCGGCAGTTAAGCCATCGAGTCCAGCGGCTTTATTGGATTTAAGTTTAAGGCTGTGCTGACTACATGAAGTTCCTAGATGAAGCTTTCTTCTCTGGGAGAGAGCTGGACACGTACAGAGTAGGTGAAGGATTGTCTCCTAGTCTTCCTCGTCCATGCAGCTTCTACAGAAATCATTTGTAAAAGCGCCAAGGCTTCTTGCATACTCTCCATAACAGTGGAATGTGGATAAGCTATACATAGCTCCTCATAATATTTTCTAGTACTGGCAGAATAATATCTGATGACCTCTATAGCTCAGCAGGTATTATACCGCCCGGACCAGCAGACTTGTATGGTTTGAAGCTATGCAGCGCCCAGAGCAGTTTGTCTCTCGACCATACATTTTGGTCTGCTGTAGGCCTGTTTGGGCTGCTACTGGCCGCGAGTTGGGAAGTGGGTGTCCAGAAGCAGATTGAGTGATTCATCACTTGAGGTTATCCAAGAGCCATCGATTTTTTTCAAACAGCTAGGCATCATAGGATTTGTAGAGAGGATTTTTCTTAGTCGTGATGCCTCAGAGGTTTCTGTGATTTTGTCACAGAATGACCTCCAGGATTGTCGCTTTGCCTTACTCAGTTCTTTTTTGTATAATTTGAGGGATTCTTTGTATGAGTCCCAGTCAGTCACTTTTCTTGTGCTTTTGCTACGTTGAAAAGTTTTATACGAGAGTTTCTGAGCAGTCCCAGTGCTGATGTTCACCAATGTGGCTTTTTCTTGCCTCTAGGTTGAATAAGAGGGCAGGAAGCGGCCATAGCCTGATTGGGAGCCAGAGTAAATTCCTTGACCTTGACCAAGCTCATTGGTGTCACGCGGGGGACTCGATAGTTCAAAGGATAGCGTTTCCGACAGTATTCCTCTGTATTTTGGCCAATCAGTTTTCCGGTAGTTCCGGAAAGCCTTTGGCAGTCTCTAGTCTGTCAACGGTTAAGCCGGGGTCGCTGAGCTTGGGAAGTAGAAACACATTAAGGCTACGTTTCACTAATATACAAGTTCTGGTCTTACCTTTGTCTCCTGTATAGAGCGGAGCGTATGCGGCTGTCCTAAGTCCACGAACCACGCCATTTACAATCCATGGTGATTGGATTAGGATAATATCTTCTGCGTTTTTTGAAAGACGCAGAATAAGTGCGGCCTAAGCCGAAGAATGAGTGGTGGAGATTAATCTGGAGAAACCGTATCATTGCTACAGTTTTCCAGAGTAGCCTCCACCACGGTGTTGTTGAGGTCTTCCGATTCTGAAAATGTGCCCAAAAGCTCATCTTCTACCTCTGATCGTATAGTACCTCTCTTGGCGTCGTCATCGGTTTCTTTTTCCGACAGGGTGTCAGAAGAGGAGACCGATGGCTTAGTAGTTACCTCGGATGGATTGGAGTCGTAGCTATCCATTACTGGAAAGGATATCGACGTTCCGAGATCCAAGGTTGTGTTATCTGGTGTTAAAGGAGAAGGAGGTTGCTTATCAGCACCAAGCTCATCCTTTTTGTATACCCTTAAGTGTATGGACCCGAATCCGAACCGAATCATGCTTTTCGTCTGCGCCAGAGGGTCAAGGTTTTAATAAGGAATCACGATTAACACGCATCTATAAGACCCCCTTAGTTCCTCCGGTTTCGCCACTTTCCAGTCATGAGTCAGAAGAGTTGGGTTACTGAGCCTGATGATTTTAGGAATATTTTCTGGAGAGGAGGGTTCGGCTGGGATCCAGGTACGCGTTCGAGGTCAGCTAGGAATTTCTTCCTTAGACACGACCTCGTGTTTTGCACCTGGCCAAATCTCTCCTAAACCAGCTATGGCCTTGGTGAAGAGATCAAGAGATCTCTGATTGGAACGCGCTATGAGCCTGCCATGGTCTTGGTGCCATCCAGCGTCGCTTGTGATAGGAGGTGGTTCGGGGTTTTCCCGCATGATGGTTAAGAAGTTGGTCGAAAGCTTCAGCTTGACCAGTTGCCACCGTTAAGGTGTAATGGAACCGTCGGTATCGTTCCTATCGATCACCGCGATCACCAATGCGTCCTTTAGGACGTCATTGAAAGACCTCAGAGATGTGCTGTTGGATGGCCCAGGGGTCTTGGAACTATGTGTTTTGGGCCTCTTGGAAACCGGCACGGTTTCCTCCAACGATCTCTGCCGCTTGGAGGAGTTTTTTGAAATTTTGGTAGCAGTGGAAGCAGTGGGTAATCCGTCTTTTAGGATGTTTTTAGCCCACTCAATCTTGCTCTTTATGTCCGCACTTCTCTCAACCTCCGGAATGGATCCGAAGGTTTTGATAATGCGTGAAGCATTTCGGCGTCTTAGATAAAGTGCCTTAGATGGAGCTTGCCGATGCGGCTGAGCTCCAGATTCCTCCTTGGGGTTAGGAGTTTTGATAGCAGCAGTAAGTCCGTGGCCTGGCACAAACTTGCTGCTGCTAGGGGTGGAGGAAGTGATACGACCATGACTTGCCACCATCTTAACACTCCCTGAATCTTTCTTTATAGGTTCGTTGCGTTTGCCTTTAGAGGATGATGCACCATGGCCTCCCACAGTTTCACCTCCTCTCGGCAGTGCAGAAGCCTTGCCGGGAGTCGGTGCAGTCACCGTGCTACCGCCCGGTATTAAAGGAGTACCTTCCTCGGATTTTGTTTTAGAGGTTTTGTCCATAATATGGTCCCACGAGTAGCGGAGAAAATGGTGTCCATCTGTACAGAGATCCACCGTATACAGATAAGGCTAGCTAATCCGGAGGTCGCCAGGTATCCGGATACTCCGTTCGCGACTGAGCTATTTTTGGAGGTCGTATGAAACCTTGATCGAGCCCAAGAGAAGAAGGGAGTGGTTTGTGAAGGTGGGGAGGGGGGGAGCATCCTTTGGTTTCAGGACTCATCTGGAGAATTTCTTCTCGAGATTCATTGACCCTACTCAGACTCTACAGCTCGACAAGTTCGATGCTCGCGATGCTCACTTACGTAACGAAAGCACGTACTTCTTGCCTAAATCTACCGTTAACAACAATATTTCCGTACCTAAATATGTAAATCTTGATTTTGTTCTCTGTAGCAGTCAGCATAGTATGCATTTTCCTTTTGTCCGATATCTTATTTATAGCAGTCTAGGGCCTTTCTTAGTTGTTCATGTGTATATGCGATCGCCGACTTTTTTTTCTGTAATGTCTTCAACAGTTAATCTGCCCCACACATGTTAGGTCTTTTTTGGCACCCCTTTGGCAAAACGAGCCAGTTATTTCGGAAACTGTAACTTACAACTAGATAGACAATTTTATGCAACTGAAACTTATAGACAAAGTTACATCTTCTTTTCCTTCTTAGGTTCTGCTACAGTCCGTCGAGCACCTCCAGCTCACATGATCTCTAGCCAGCTGCCTTCAATGCTGCATGCACTTCATGTCCCTTCCACTTGCGTGCGCCACTTTAAATCCGGTCGTCCTCTGCAACGTCATATCTCGGGGTTAGAACCGAATGTGCCCCAGCTATCTCAGACGTTGGATCCACGGAACCGAAAAACACCCGCAGTATTTTTTCTTGAAATGACCCAGTGCTTCTTCATCCACTTTCACCTCTGAGCCATAAAGCAGTACCGAGATCATAAGGATCTCGTATATAACCGGTTTGCTCTTATGGGAGAGAGCGCTGTTACTCCATTTCCTTCTGAGCCTTAAGACACAGCATTTGGTGACAGTAATTCTGAGGTTCTGATTTCCACGTTGATGTCATCCCTCATTGCAACCGCGGATTCAATGTAGACCAAATTTTTAATTACCTCGAAGTTATAACTGTAAATGATCAAGTTCTCCTCGCCCCTTCGGTGGCGTACGTTATACGCTTTCTCCAGCAATTCCTCATAATATATTGTAGTTCAGTGCCAAGAGGATTGCGTATACATTCGCTTGGCAGACCCACTGACGAGAGGTGAAATCTATCGTTGTCGTCCTCCAAAAAGTCAACTGCGCCACATCTTAGTCGGTTTTGAAGCCACCCGTGAAGACGCTAACTATGTACTATCGTTTTCTGCATCAAATTCTGGCCGGGGCACAGGGAAAATTGATTTTGTATTTTGCCGGCAACATGAGATTTGGTGCCATTGCATCATGGCGCCCATTAAACCGGAGTCAAAAGACAGTCGGCACGCAAGACCAGTAAAACTCCTCTGCGTGTTATATGAAAGATCGCTTATCTTTAAACGGAAGTGCCGTTCATGCAAGTCTATATCAAAGTGAAGAAGATTCATCAGTGCGTCTAAAGTAAAGGCATACGTGCTTGGCCTGCAGCCGAGACATACCGTTCGCAGAAGTCTGGTGAAAGAAGCAGTGAAGTATTTTCGTGAAAGCTCTTCCACCAAACAACCGACTCCTACGATATAATTGGCCGTGTAGATCCAAAAGACCCTACTCCTTGATAAACCCCATGCCTTGTCTAACTTACACAGCCGCAAGGCCGACAGCGTCTTGAAGGCCAGTCAGTTTCCCCTTTATTGTAAATAGAACAACCTCAGTTTTGAGAGGATTAACTGAAATTCCATTTCCAGTGCACCAGTCGTCGATAACATCTAGGATTGTCTGCGCCTCAGAGCCTTCAAAATTTGCATTGCCGAAAGCAAAAGACAGTCGATTGCGCCTTCATTTCTGCTCACCAGATTTTGTAGCGCACTATCGTAGGATCTTTCGCATTGTTTGTCATGTTGCATTTTAGACAGAGGATGTAATTGCAAATCAGTTTTGCCCACATGGAACTCGCCCATTCTTCCCATTCTCTTCAGTATGAAGGGAGCCAGACTTACAGGCCTGAAGCCTATATACTTAGTGTATTAAGAAGTATAAGAGACTTCCAAATAAAAGCAGAGAATAAGTCTTATTTGTTGCCGACAGATGGAGATAGATAGTTCTGAAAGTATTAAGAAGTTAGAAAGAAGAAAAGAATGGCGGAATGGCATTGATAGCCACATTGTAAGTGCATCACAACAGAAGGAAGATGGACACACTTGTAGAACAAATAGTTCATGTAATCCAACTTTTTTCTTGTCCTTCACAATAAAGTCTTAATCTCTCCGGGTAAATTTGTCGAAAATATATACGAATGTATAAACAAAATTGAATTTTTTCCCCATAAAATTTTGTGCAAAAGTATATCACACGGCCATTCCATTTAATTTGATTCATTGCCTGCCTTTATATACGAGTATGTAAAGGGTTTTCCAATAGGGACTTGACAACTTTGAATTTAATTTGTGAACGCAGTCTTTCACTAACCATCAAACTGTCACTGTCAATTTATTCAGTAAACTCAACATTTTCATCATGGTAAAGTACACGATCGAGCAACGTTTGGAAATTATAAAAATTTTCTACCGAAATTCGGAGTCGGTGACTGCAACTTTAAGACCGTTAACTCCAATTTTCGGTCGTAATTCTCGCCCTAGTAGACAGGCAATAACAAGTTTAGTGCAACGATTTTAGTCTTCATATTCGTTGTGTGATGTTGCCGTATCAGTGAGACAACGGTTTGGTCGAAGTGTAGAAAGTATCGCTGCCGTTCAGACGTCTGTAGCAAACGATCCAAATCAGTCAATTCCAAGGCGTTCTCAAGAATTGGGCATCGCTCAGACCACATTATGGGTTCGTCAATAAGCTAAATATGCGTTCTTGGTCGAGTGAAAATCCACGTGTGTTTCATGAATCACCACTTCATCCACAAAAAATAACTGTTTTTTGCGGTTTGCATGGCGGCGGCGTTATTGGGCCATATTTTTCCGTCGACGATAACGATCGTCACGTTACCGAATTGAAAGATATGAACTTGGACGACATGTGGTGCCACAACAGGATGGTGCCACAAGCCACACAGCACACACACAATCGATTTATTGAAGAGTAAGTATGATGATCGTGGTATCTCAAGAAATGAGCCAATTGCTTGGCCGCCTCGTTCATGCGATTTAACGCCGCTTGGTTATTCTCTGTGGGGCTACGTTAAGTCATTGGTTTATGCCAACACGCCGATGACGTTGGAAGAGCTCAGAGATAACATTGAACGCGAAATAGCGGCCGTTTCGGCTGAAATGTGTGGCCGAGTAGTTGAAAATTGGGTCCAACGAATCGACCGCTGCAAAACGTGCCCGCGGTGGCCATATGAACGAAGTCGAGTTCCATTCATAAATGTTTTGATTGTACTTTAAGCCGATAATAACGTTTTTGAAATATCTCAAATGGTTTGCGTTTTATTTAAAAAAAAAGTTGTCAAGTCCTTATTGGAAAACCCTATATGTGTTAGAAATAGTTGGAATGAGTATTCTTAAAAATGAATCCTATAACACGGTGAGTATTAGATATGATATATGACTGCATAAAAAGTCACCTCTACGGTTTATAACAATCTGATTTTAAAATAAAAAAATAAAATAACAATCAGATATTGATAATCTTATCACAAGGATGAGTGAAACGCCCTCCAGTTAGCTTTCAATATTTAGAATACGAATATTTCATAAATTGATTTCAACAGTCAGCAATCACATCATATGAATTACCAAAAGTAGGTACACACAAGTCTATCACGTCAATATTCGGCAATATATCCATAATCAATGAAATATGAAGGTTCACCCATGGAACCATAAAGCACGTACCTACTGGTACCCACCTTCCATCCTCTTCTTGACTTTCGCATTCTTATAAATTATTCATATGTCAATGATATAGATTGATTTTGGAATATAAATTTTGCCAGAACGTCGATAACAGTTCAAAGGAAGTTCCTTATGCGATTTAGGTTATTGATGTGCCCGAGGCGCAATCGTGTTCCAATCTGATTAATAATTTAGCCAGAATGATTGCCTGATTCTTCCGTATGATGGCGAGTATCTACGAGTATATACTTCCTCCAAGTCCATCTCAACATAAATTTAAGAATGAATTTTTGAAGAACAATTTAAATAAACATTCGAATAGACTTCAAAGTGAGTCCCGCTGCCTAATTTCATATTCTTTTCAACAAAAAAAAATTAGAATTTGTGACAAGAGCGAATAGAACTTAGCTTTTGTTTTAAGATATTTTATCGTGTCAACGTCGACTGTCTTATCTAACCCGAAAGCCAAAAAAAGTAATTTTTCATTTCTAATATAAATTTATTACACCGGCGATTCAATAAGACTTGCAGATAAAACTTAAGATATACTCCAATCTGGCCAAAAACAACAACAGGGAAAGAATTCTTATCAGCGGGAGTGAATAAGCTAAAAAAAACCAAAAAGATATCACAGCCTGCCACAATGAGGGGTGTACGATCACTTATCTTTATTTTAATTGTATTATCTAAATTTTTGGCCGTCAATGTTTTTTATTCTTCTTTTTTTGAATTCAAAATTGTGTCAAAGTTTCGTTTTCAATAGGCCACGATAGTAGCTGGATTCGATATATTTTTTTTTCTTTTAGAAAACTGCTGTGAAAATATTTACAAAAGAAATAATTACGTCTATCAGATCCCATGCAAATATCTGGTCCCCAGACCAGGTAACAGTCACGCACTAGTCTAAGTCAAAGTGACGCATGCTTTCCTACATATGTACGTGAGTCGACCACAATCACAATTTTGATTTTGAAGTTATTTTGTAATTCTAAGCCGTGGTTTCAGTGATATGTATGCGAATTAAAATCATTTACGATCGTTAGCAAATGGTCTTATTTTTTGATATATTGAGTAAACACATTTTAGTGAGGCACGCGTTTTTTATTGAACTGTGGGTAGCAGCTATACGAGTATTTAGATTGTTGTGCCAATAATAAGAACGCAGTATGAAGTATCAAAGGTTAATAAGTGTTGATCTTGTGATAATCGAGTGGGTGTTGGATTTCAAACTAAGTTGCAATTTTAGGGACTAAATTTATTTTACGAAAAGTCTTTGCTATTGGTTAGCAGTTCCTTGTAAATTTTGAACAGAGTGAAACTTGAATGATACATTAGATGAAACCAAATACGGCTTCACTATGTAGTATTAAGAATAGGGCAACACTCAGAATTATGTTTTCGGATTTAACAAAGTTCACAGTGTTCAAAGAGCTCAGATAAAATTGCAGCTACCTCCTACGCAATCGACGTAAGTACTCGTAGTCAAAGAGACTACTAACTAACACCGTTAATACGACTGCAGCTGAGGGTGATTGAGCACGTGATCCCTTCTCAACGTCCCAATTAACTCAAGAATCAGCTGCTGCGAATAGACCCTTAAATAGAGTTCATGTACCTCTACCGCGCCAGAAAATGCAGCGAGAGTGAGGCCAAAGGACCACGGCGAAGAGGCGATAACAAATCGAGCCGAATACGCAACCCCGTGTATAGCCGCAAAGGATGATGGCTATATTCATTGTTGAGCAAGGAAACCTGCACCATATTGACGAAAACATCGCCCTAGAACTAATTCAATAACCTTGATCTATTGAGGATAAGATATTTGGCCTCAGCAATAATGAGCGAAAAATAGAATTCTAGACGAAAGCTGCTTTACTGATAAGTTCCAAAATTAAATACTCGAATCTTCTCCTTCCAAGTTTTAACACTAGAGATTTGGTGGGCTTTTAATGTATACATTGGATGATGCTGGGGTTCTGTGGTAGACTGTTGGAATTGTGATGCAGCTTCGTGGAGGTTTGGCTGTACCGGAGCCTCCTGAGCTTGCATATCGCGAATACGTTGCGTCGCTGGTAGAGATGGTTCATTAAAGAACGGTGGCTCACCATCAACCATTTCGATTACCATAATTCCAAGTGACCAAATGTCTACCTCTGGGCCATAAGGAAGGCGAGATATCACCTATGGGGACATCCAGTAAGGAATACCAACAAGCGACTTACGTTTGGGCAACTGTTGTGATACTTGGGCACAAAATCCAAAATCGGGAAGCTTTACGCCCATCGGAGGCGAGTAAAATTGAATCACAGCCTGAGAGTGAAGATAAGCTAGAGCCTTAAGACATTGTTTGCAGATCGTGGCGATTTGTTCTTCATCCATGCGAGAATGCGTTACAATATCTGTAAGAGCGCCATCCTCCAAATACTCCATCACAACCTACAATTCGCCGTTTACCAAAAAACTAGAATAAGTTTCGACTATATTTGGGTGATGGTAGTCGCGCATAATAACTACTTCGTTAAAAAGAAGTTCTCTTCGTTGTTGTTTTCGTAGATCCATTTTTTTTACTGCAAGTTGGCGACCTGTTGATTTATCTATTGCGATACACACTGCTCCTGTGGAGCCTTCCCAATTTTCATAAAATTGTTACATTTTCTCTCGGATCTCCAGCTGATACAACCATACTTTGGCGCACCAGAGGGTGCGCCTGTACTACATGGAGCAAGACAACTGTTGCCACCGCTCGAGCTTGATGCTCTTGAGCTCATATTCGTGCTTCCATGAAGCGAAAGTGCATGTAATTGGTGTGGATTCTGATTTTGATCATTCGATGGGAGACTCGTCGCTGCAGTTGGATGCGATAAGTTTCCTACTGGCGGTGGGGGTCGGCTTGGCGGTTGTGGCTGCGACTGGGTCTGTTGTTGTTGCTGGATATGTAATTGTGGTTGTTATTGTTTTTGTTGGTTATGGAACCGACACTAGAAAATGAGGTTAACTGATCAACCAGACATCGGTTCCGCAGATCCACCATTAGCCCAAAGTGCCGGAGAAAATCAGCACCTATGATTGGCCGGGACACATCAGCAATCCCAAACTCCCAGGTAAAAATACGGCGCAGTCTCAAGTCCACTGCCATCGCTTTTATGCCAAATGTGGAAATTCGTGAGCCGTTGGCTGCGTACGGAGTAGTTTTATTTTTCCGAGCCCTTCTTTTGTTTTTGGGCGATGCAGGTAGAGAGGAGATGTCTGCGCCCGTGTCAATGAGTAAGGTTGAATTGTTGTTTATACGATCTCGAACAAAGAGGCGACAGTTATGTTGGGCAGAAGTCGTCGTCGCTGACAACTGGTCATCTAGTTGACGACTTACCATGTTTGCATGGCGATCGACACTTTTTTGCATCGATGCCGTAAGTACGGTGATACCAGCATTCGTCTGTCCTTTGCAGCGTGCTTGCCCTTACTGTCGCTGCCATAGCGTGCGCGAGACCGACTACGCCCTCTACTATGGTGAAAAAAATCCGCCTTTAATTCCGCGACAGTACGCGAAACCTCTTCCATCTGATGTTCGAATTTACTGCTACCATCGTGTGACAAATTATTTGGAAGGGAATTGCGCTGGCTGATCGCAGATACTTGAGATATCTCGTTCACCTCAGCAATCTTGTCAGCGGTTTCCATTAATTTTGTTAAAATTCCGGTACTTACTGAGATTATGGAACGCATGTATGAGGGAAGCCTCTGGAGCCAACGACCTTTCAGAAAACTGTTGCAGGAATTCAAGGACAAAACGCGGTCACTGGTAAGCAAAACAAACTCAAACTGCAACGTTTTCCATTATATTGCCACGACTGGGCCGCCAATGCATACACGATACCGAAGCTTGAACCCCGAGAAGGTTGAGGCAGCAACAACTCAGTTCCAGCTATTGACGGAGCATGGCATTTGCCGCCCGTCGAACAGCCCTTGAGCCAGCCCTCTCCACATGGCAAAGAAGGGAAGCAACAGTTGGAGACCGTGAGGGGATTTTCGGTAGTTAAACAGCGTAACTACACCGGATCGCTATCCCATTCCTCATCTATAAGACTTCATCAGTTCCTCACAGGTAAATATATTTTTTCTACTCTCGATCTCCAACAGGCATACCACCAGATACCAATCGCCCCGATGACATACCCAAAATGGCAATTATAACTCTATTTGGGTTATATGTGTTTGGCTTTATGACTTTTGGACTGAAGAATGCGAGCTAAACGTTGCAGAGGCTTATGGGTGATATTTTGCAGTCGCCTTAGAGGACGAAAAGCAGCACAAAGAACATCTTAGAATAGTCTTCGAGCGCCTGCGGCAGCAACATTGACAAGCGCCAGTTCGCTCAACATGAAGTACGTTTTTTGGGTCATACTGTTAACGCCCTGGGAATTAGACCACCCAAAGAAAAAGTAGAAGCTATAAGGAGATTTCCAAAGCCCGAGAAAGCAGGTGAATTAAAAAGATTTTTAAACTCGCTGCAGTTTTACAGACGCTTCCTCAAGAACGCTGTTGAGGACCAAGCGGTTCTCCAACAAATAATGCCGAAATTGAACAAGAAAAACGACAAAAGGGAGATTCTTTGGACGCAGGAAGCAGAATCGAGTTTCGAGAAGTGCAAATCCGCGCTGGCGAATGCAGCTTTTTGTGCGCACCCAACGCTCAACTGGCGTTGATGGTCGATGCTTCGGATATCGCTATGGGGGAGCCCTACACGAGCGAGTCGATGACGCATGGGAGCCACTAGGGTTTTTCTCAAAAAAACTTTAGGCTGCAGAAACGAAATATAGTACGTACGACCGGGAATTTCTCAGTGCTTACTTGTCTGTGAAGCACTTTCGTTTCATGCTGGAGGGTCGAGAATTTTGCATTTTGACGGATCACAAGCCTCTGAATGCCTTTAAGCAAAACCCGGAGAAAGCGTCTCCTAGGCAGCTATACCATCTTGACATCATCGGACAGTTCACATCAATTATCCGCCACATTGCAGGAGACCAGAACACCATTGCCGACGCACTGTCACGAATAGCAGAAATTACATCGCCCAGCAACATCCATTATGAGCGTCTCGCAGATGATCAACTACAAGATGACTATCTTTCTCGAATTTTAAACGACCCCTCACAAACATTAAAATTAAAGTCTCCACAGATCCACAGCGTTTCATCACCTGGGACACGTCAACGCACAATATCCGGCCGTTTATCACCAAACCATTCCGGCGTGCCGCTTTCGAAAGCGTCCACCACCTGGCGCATCCAGGCATTCGATCAACAACCAAGCTGCTCACGGATAGATTTATTTGGCCCTCGATAAGAAAAGACTGTCGGACTTGGGCAAGAGAGTGCACAGCCTGCATTCATACCTATCCACAGACCAACGCCAGATTCGAGCATATCAACATCGACTTGGTCCGACCACTGCCACCCTCAGGTGAGTTTTGAAACCTACTTACCTGTGTTGACCGATTTTCCAGATGGTTGGAAGCGATACCCATCTGGGATAAGACGGTCGCCAAGGTATTGTTTGACGGTTGGATCTCGAGGTTCGGCGTGCCGCAGAGGATCACAACCGACCAAGGTCGGCAGTTCGAGAGCCAATTATTCAAACAGCTAACGAGGATCCTAGACATCAAACACTTTCGAACGACACCATACCACTCGGAATCGAATGGGATGATCAAGAGATATCATCGGACGCTCATGGTCGCTCTGACTTGCCACGGAACGGATCGATGGATTGACGTTTTACCATCAGTGCTGCTAGGACTTCGCACAGCTGTGAAAGAGGACCTTGGAGCATCGACGGCAGAATTCCTTTACGCAATCCCTCTTCGGCTACCTGAAAATTTTTTCGAACCGTCAAAGGACGGTGTTAACGCTCATGAATTCATCAAGAAACTTCGCAGATCGATGGCCAGCTTCAAGTCAACACAATCCGGCCATCATGATTCCCGGAAAGGTTTTTTACCAAAAAAAACTTTACGAAAGCCAATACCTCTTCTTACGCAACGATGCTGTGAGGAAACCGTTGACGCCGACTTATAATGGACCCTACTTAGTGGCAAAGAGGATCGAAAAATACTTCCTAGTCAATCTTAATGGAAGAAAGGTAAATACATCAATTGATCGACTAAAATCCGCATATATTCACAGCCACACGAAGGAAACCACAACACATTCTACGTTACCCGAGGAGTCAAAAGAGAAGCAGTACGTGACACGAAAGAGAAGAAAAGTAACATTTCAGAAACCGTAAGATGTCATCACTAGCATTGGAAGGGGAGTACTGTGGAGACACTGATGGCAATGATGTACCAGCTCATTCGCATGCGGCTTACAGCTCGCACCAACAGCCAACAACTTCACGCACGACAATCAACAGCTAACAGCCTATTTCCCCGGAGACATAGATGCGATTCCTCATCTTCTGGTACAGCATCTGGTCGAACAGTGTCACCGTCGCAATTGGTATTTTTTTCTTAAGATGTGATGCCAATGCTCACAATAACATCTGCGGTAGCAGCGACATCAACAATTGGGGTGAGTTACTTCCAAATTATACAATATTTCCACCAAAAATCTTCTAAACGCACTTTTATCAATTCTGTAAGAGAGAACGTACTTGACCTCACCGTCTCGTCTGCGTCTCCCTTTTTTCATAATTTTATCAAGGATTGGCATGTGTCAGATCAGGCATATGTATGTACATACTGTTCAATATAGGATGCAATATCGGACATGTTCATACCAGATACATGAAAAAACTTACCAACTGGAGTACTTTTCAAGAAAATCTTGCTATCAAAGCTGAGTCACTGCCCTCATCTCTGCAGTCCATCGGATAGGTACGTAAATTAGGCAGCGGATCAGCTAAATGAAGCCATTATCTCACAATTTACATGCAGTTGCAAGCTGAAACGCAATATAATTAAAGGGTGTGTACCATGATGGAACCCTCAACTTGAACAAATGCCCAAAATGGTGCAAACATTTTTTAACAAATCCAAAAACACCGGTAATTTGGACATATACAAGTCCACTTTAACCAAATTCAATAAAGAATTAAGAAAGTTCAAGGGAGCTTCTTGGAGAAAGAATTGTGCGACCCTGGAAAAGAAAACTCTAAAAATGCTACCTAAGGTTCATTTCTCAGACTTGATGCAGGCATGCAAATTCTAAAGTCACAAGTTCATCCTACAACAACAGACAAAGTTAAATGGGCCATAAACTCATTTAAACCATATAACGCACGTGGACCAGGCAGAATATTCGCAACACTGATTAAGAAAGGTCTGGTCCAGTTTTTTCCCAAGCTAACCGCCTTAATTAGGTACTGGTCGCTGTGTTTCCGCAATAACGACGTACTGGTATTAGTGAATACACTGTCTACTTTTGAATGAGATACCTTGTTCTTCAAAAGAAAAGATTATTATTTACACTGCCAGTGCCATGATGAAATTTGTAGTAGAGTTCCATTCCTTCATACGGAGTTCAGAATACTGAGTCTAAATTTTGAGCAAAATACTATTGGAAATGGTGATGAAAAATTATTTTATTTGCAATAAAAATCTGAGTGTGAGCTATTTGTCGTGTATTGTCCCTTTCTTCTTTTGGGTTGAGACGGGCAACCGGCCATGAAAAGGAGTTAAAAAGGGTAAGATTAAGTACGGCAGACGCTCGGAGGAAAGAGATTACAGGTGCAATTAAAGTCGGAAATAATGAAAGCAATACTCCTCAAAGAGCTTGCTTAACTTCGATTTCTAACTGACCCAGCAAAGTTTGCAAGTATAGTGGATGGGAATCGATGTAAGTTCTCAAACCCGTTCGAAGAGACAAACCAGTAGTAGAAAACTACACATATTGGAGGTAGCTTATGAGGAAAATATGTGCGTTCAAGAAGAGGTCGAAACCGTAAAAGTGATGTGCTCCACTCAGCAAGGAATTGAATGGCTAATGACAACTTTGGGCCTATATGCCTAACTACCATTTGCTGGACTACGAGGTAACTCAGGAAACCAAAGGATATGTTGATGCGGATCAGAATTCAAAACTCTGAAATCCACGCCAAAAAGTGAAAAATCTAATCTAGAAGCAAAGGTAGCTCTGCAGCCCTTATATTTACAAAGCCACAAAAATTAATAATTAAGAGAGAAAGAGAAATAAAAACTGTTGTAACTGTCGCAACTCTCACTACCAAATTATGTATTAAAACTTTTATGTATCATCTATGGCTTATATAAGGAGACGCTCGAAAATTAATAAACACAGTCGTAACCTAGTTGTCATAGTCTATAATTTTATGTTAGTCCTACAAGCTCATCTCTCATTGTTTATTTAGAGAAGCTTGTCTCCATTAACCATTAAGTTGAGGTTACGACTCACATTACTATTCGCAGTTTGGTTAACGTTTCCACTTTCACTTAATTTCCTTATGAGTCTAAATAAGAAACAATTTCTTTAGTATTTATCTATGTGACACTTTGTCAGTCTATTCTTCAACATTCTAAGGGTACTACAGCATCCATGTTCCATACTAGCTTGGAAGTAATAAGAGTCTTTATCATAAAACGCTTTATCACGGCATTCAACGCAACTTGGATGTCGCTACAAATTATTAAATTATTCAGAATACAATTCATTGCCCTCAGGATTGTTTTATCTCCGTTTAGAAGACAAACGCATGTTTTCCTAACGAAAACTGATTTCTAACGATGTCATCCTCCGATGTTAGGTCTATTGATCCGATTTCAACCCTTTTTCGCTCAGAATCTAGCCAAAAGCAAAAGTATAGTCGATTTCGTATATTCACAGAACGAGTTGGTTGTCATTGCATCTGACGGCGCGAATACTGAATAGTCAACCAAATTCCAGGGCGTATTGTACACAAGACCTCTTCCTTACCTTTAAGAGTGCAGCCCATGATGGAGAAAGATTTATCATTGTCTCTAGTCCAGAGCCAGGAGCTTAAGAATAGCTTCCATGGAACCGAGCCGAACCGTTTGGAAGCGGATCAACGCAGCAGTGATTTATTTTCGTGAGATTTCACGATGCCATTGCCACTTATTTAAAAACCAAGTCATTAGAAAGATTTTCAATGCACAATGAATTTCTATAAGGCATCGGATTTAAATCTTCAATCTTTCTTGGTAATCAAAGTTAATTGGTCACCTCTAATAGCCACGACAACATCGTAAAAAGCCCAACTCACCATATGCCAACGTTTGCAAAAACAATTAATTTTATTGACCGTTTTATTGATATAAAAGTGCCATAAAAATTAACAACATAGTTCAAGAAGCAACGCAAATGGGGATGAATAGAAATATATAGTAAAATTAAATTGCACGATCTATTCAGTGAATTAATCTGTTTATGATGCACTCTCACGCGAATTGAATTAGCGAAAATACCGCACAACCGTTTGTATTAATTGCGCACGAGAAAATTATTCGGATTTTATGTATTTATAAATAC
Source organism: Volucella bombylans (assembly GCA_949129095.1). Taxonomy (NCBI): domain Eukaryota; kingdom Metazoa; phylum Arthropoda; class Insecta; order Diptera; family Syrphidae; genus Volucella; species Volucella bombylans. Next base: position 121,558,724 of record OX422140.1, on the reverse strand, counting down.
ATTTTTATTTGAATAAAGTTTGCAGATACGAATATTCGTCATAAAAGGAAATATCAATTGCATCCACTTGGTGAAAGTAAAAACGACTTGCTCGCTGGCATCAGAAGTGAAAATCGTTTCAGTTCTATTTGATTCTATTTATAGGGTGCCAGGAATTCACTTTTTGTAGGAAGCTCAGATTTATGTAATAGCATAATTAACCTTACTACTTTGATTGCACAAGCAGTTAATGTAGATAAGACGGAACCCCTACTTATCACTCGATTGGGTTTTCGCTGATTTTAAAATTCCATAAAGTTTTTTTCCATAAATATACTTTGGATGAGTGTGATTGCACCGTTTTGCGCGCTTTACAGTTCTTCAGGTCAATATTGCTACTTATGCCGCAATTTAATATTTTAGCATTATGAGACTGGTAGGAGCACATACTTCTTATTATAATTAAAAGACTCTTGATTCTAGACTTATCACATTTTGATCGCAGATTCTTAGATAATATTGAAAATAGTTGTCTTCCTGTATATGCTGTTCCAAATCTGTCAGCTGTCTAGCTGCTTGATAATCGATAGTGCCTAAGAGCATTAATACAGCTTCATGTCATTGCAATTAGTAGCTTTTTGGCAGCTTTTTTTGCTGGAAGAACTCGGTGCTTTAGTCTGGTTTAATACAGGAATGGTGTGCTATTACGCCTATTTCTATTTCGGAGCCACCAGCAAAGTTGAACATACATATTGTATGATATGTACATTCAGTCTTGAAATTTCTTTCTGTGAAGGAAAATCGATTACTAGAGTTGAGATAAGGCCATTATCAATGAGTGCCTATATCGGAAACACTTCTTAGTAGCAGATTTCTACAAATTAGTTGTATCGGATATTAGAACATTATATGCACTCCCGGAGATACTAAAGGCCTTAACCTGTATAAAGGGAATCTTAGAGAACTTTAGCATCATGGATAGGATTAGGAACAATTAAACAAAAGGACTGCGCCAAACGTAACAGCCCGCCACAAAGGTGTGCACGTGTTGCTATACGGAGCCATAGATTTCCAACAGATTTGCAATCACCGTGATGTAACCTGGGTCACAGAAAACTTTTGTAATATAATCTTATATTACAACCCCTTTGGCAGGGCCCATACAATCCATTTTCGAGGACCTAAATGGAAAGTGTGTCGGAGAGCCGTGCCCTCCAACCACCAATCAAATCGATGACGTGGTAATAGATAATTCGAAATGGCCAAATACATATTCATTCTCTACAAGCCTGTTCGATAAAGATGGTAACGATCTTGTATTAAACCAGTTTGGTTTTACAAAATAAACAGCAATTGGTAAGAATAATTCTTCAACTGAAATCTGTGCTGATATGCTTGATACTCTTAACTGGAAAGCCATGATAGATGGTGAGTGTCTATCTAACATTTCCGCGTCTTTACGCAGATAGAGTGAACATTTAATCGATGGTGGACTTTTTTGGCCTGAAACCACAAAAAAATAATTCTTCAACTGAAATCTGTGCTGATATCCTTGATACTCGTAACTGGAAAGCCATGATAGATGGTGAGTGTCTATCTAACATTTCCGCGTCTTTACGCAGATAGAGTGAACATTTAATCGATGATGGACTTTTTTGGCCTGAAACTACACTGGTATGTACCTAACTGGCTGGTACATCAAATATTATGGTTTCAGACACTGACATAATAATGCAGAAAATATCCTGTTAGCGAATTTTAGGAGATTTATTCCCCTATAGTTGAAGTCTTGCCTCTTGGATCTGACAAACGCAATTCATCTGGGCTAGCAGCCTTATTAGACGTCAGCTTCGACATTGCAGCTTAACTTTGTCTGGGACTGGAGAACGAAATTCTGTGTAGTCTTCGTCCTCCATTTTGGCTTTGTAGCGTTGGCATGTTTATTTTATTCTCTGATACAATTCTTGAATGTAATTCTTGTAGTAAAATATCTTCACTTCCCACATCGCGTGATTCATTTTGAATTTTTATGACACGTTATTATGAACCCCAATAAAACGAAACGACATGAAGTGATTCCTAGCTCCGTGAAACAAATAAGCGACGCGAAGTGATTCCAGACTCTGATGAAACGAAAAAACGACATGAAGTGATTCCGAACTCCTATGAAACGAAAAAGTAACATGAAGTAAAATTTCTTATAGCTCGTTGGGCAGTAATTTTCCTAACTCCGATGAAACGAAAAAGCGACAGGAAACGGGAGGAGGCAGCGAACGTGGTGAGGCAGCTCGGTAGGATGAGACATGTGAGAGGAACGAAGAAGCAACAGACTCGAAGTAGGGGTGAAAAAGAGAGGGGCGAACACACATGGTCGGAATGGGCCATGAGCGGCAGAGGGCGCATCGTGGGTGAGTGCACAATGCATAAATTACGTGCATTGCAACAACATCAACATCGCTATCATCATTGTTACCATTGTCAAACTATCTACCTAGACATTCCTTGGCAGCAACACCAAAAGCATCATCAAGGCGAAAGGGTAAACTTCAGTTTAACAACAAAATTTGGCTTGGATTGACTTTTGTTTACCTATGCCAAGAAGATAAGTAGGAACATGTTTGTTAACTACAAACTCTTCATTGTACAATATAAAGTTTTGTGTTATTACAGGTTTTATGCTAAGCTATTTTAAGATAACATGTCAGTCGTGTGAAAGACCTTAATCTAAAAAGATATTATTGAAAAAAGTCGTAATTTATTTGTAAGGGATGGATGAAATACGTAACTTGGGCTGGAGATAACGACGCTCCATCTCGTGTCCGTACGAGTATAGGCACTTCGAATCATGGTTAGCGTCGTATGTGTATGGCGAGTTCCATGAGAATTTACATGGTTATTTATCAAATTTATATAGTGTGGTATAGAGGTTTTTGAGGTTACAAAGAAGTGGGAAATACTCTCCAAAAATTCTTCAATAACGAAAAATGGCTTCTTTTATCAAAGACAATTTGTTTATTTAAAATACTTGTGATCTATTGTATATCGGATGAGCATGCTCATTGTAATTATTTATTGAGCTTCGTGAAGTCTCGCTTCTATCGTCTAACTTTCTAGGCTGACAATTTTTTTTTGGCGTAGATTCTAGCGGTCTCTTACGATTGCAGTTTTTATGGTGTCCATATTCGCATCCCGTCTGCAATAAGGTAATGATTCGAGTCGAATGTAAGATTTAATCCATATTTCAAAACTTTAGTGGAGGCCTTGAGCGTTTATTTCCGGCAGAACGATTTCAAGAAAAATTTTATCAAGGGGTTCCAAAGAAAGAAGGTGTAGCAGCACTGTTTCTTTTAAGAGACGTTAATATTCTCTCTGCTTTAAATAGGGCTCTGCGCAACCTATCTGCTGCAGGGTTGTTTGTAGTTGTTTCATAAAGCATCGCTTAAGTTTTTATTGTAAGTTCCACAATAAACAGTTTCCACATTTCGCACCTTGATTTTGACAAGCTTTTGTTCCACCGCGGTACATCTTTTCCATCCATACTTCTAGTTATGTGGCTATTAGTTTCAAATGCATCAGTGATGATCATTCTAATACATTTTTTAACACTAGATAATGGGCTGGAGCATTTCTAATGACAATGTTCTCTAAACTGTTTTCCAGAGTTTCTTTATAGTTTTCTGAATATCTCCAATTCTTTATTCACTTACTGCCGGAGGTAAAAAAAACATCTTTACCATCGGACGGTACACAGCCATTGTGTTCGATGGTTTGTGGAAGTTTATTATCATTTTCTTCAAAATATGGATCTTTGACGCTATCGGTGACCAGAAGGCGGATTTAATATAGTGCTGATGCAACACTTCTGGATTGTTTACATGTCTATTTAAAGGTAAATGTTGCTGAAAAAGTTGGAACTATCTGTGGCTAGCTGTACGAATTTATTGTCATATCGTAGACGTTGTTCTATATCCCATAGTAATAATCTCAGAGCCAATTAAATCTCTTATAGAAACATGGTCAAATAAGGTACCATGCCGATAAATATACACAGATGGTTCATTCATTAATACACTGTTGTACAGCCTCCAGGCCTTCTTCCTTCCGAACAGAACAATGCACATTCAAAAAGGGTGACTAGTTTTCTTATTATGAAAATAATAAATGGTACGGCTTGTTTTAACAACATTTGGGCAAAGAGTGTCAAAACTTAACACGCAATAACTCAAATGAATAATACACATTTAACCAATCAGTAAACACTTAGGCACAACTCACAGTGAGGGAAAAATTATGAAGAAGGTAGTACTCGTATATTTGTTTGGACTTTCTAATACAAAATAACAATGCGTCAACGAAAAGTGTGAACAACCAACAAGAAAAAAGGTCAAAGGAATCAACCATCCAAAAACATTCTTTTGTTTAACTTTTAAAAATAAAACAAAATATATTTTCTACAGAAGCGAGATATCCTTTCAAAGTAGGAGAAGGAGAAATAATACAATATCCCTACTGGCTTGATATTCCTCTTTAAATCTGTGGTTAGTTTGCATATCCCAAAAAAAAAATTGCTTAACTTCTTTCAGTAAAAGTTTATTTCTGGAATTATCAGTACCACAGCCCCAGGTTGACATGAAGAGATTCATATTAACAACTGTTATATTAAAGTGCGCCTTCAACACAATAATTGTATATACGAGTATAACAGTTTTTGTGGACTTTTGTCTTATCCTTCTTTTTAGTTTATTTTAGGAGTTTTTCTTTTGTATTTCTTATAGTTCTTCACAAGTGGTAAAACCTTTTGAAAAATTACTCATCCTCTTCTTTACAGATATTCATAGACATGGCAAATTTGATCAATTACTTGGCATCATCTGAAAATCAGTAAAAAGTCAAAAGAATTTCGGAAGGATAACTGACGCCAAAACCACTTGTATTGAAGGTTTATATAAGAAATGAAGGACAAAAGAATTTTTACATTTTTTTCGATTGAAAAGATGAATAACTTAAGTAGGTATATTGGCGACTTTTGAAATGTGGTAGACAGAAGACGGATTCGACTTCGAATAACAGAAAATGTTTTTTAGTGTCCAATGTGCTTTTAATGAAAAAATCCATTTGACACTTAAAAGAGACTTCTATCGACCACGACCTAGGTCCGCCAAATCAGTTGTGCAGTTTGATTTTTGATATCTACTCGTAGAAGATTAAAAAAAAAAAACTTCTCTATTGTGCAATGCCTCAAGACAACTAAAAGTAATTGTAGTCTATGCTGCCAACAATCCATGAATCCAGATATCAAGTGACCATATGTGGGTCACTAGTAATAAATTTTAATGTAATGTCGTGTTTATTTTTTTAATTTTATTTAAGGAAATTGAAAACTGTCAACTCATTGCTGCTAGGTAAAAAACCCGTCTCATAAATCATTTCATCTGACTGTTTGATTTTTTCCAACAAATAACACTAAAAATGTAAATTAGTTGACAATATCTAATTGCAATTGTTAGCATTAAAATGTAAATCAAGTTTGTCTGAAAGCATTAGAAGCCCAACCTTATAGAGTATATAAGATACACTTAACAATTTTAAATGTTTTATGTATTTGGTTTGCGTTTACTACACAAATTAAGAACGTCTGGCAAACTAAAATATTAGATTGGAAAATACAATATATATTCATAAACAAGGTGTTAAGTGGGATGAATGTATAATGAGAGCAATCTAAATACGGACATTTGGAAACAGTTATTACACAATAAAAAAAATTGAAGATGCCACCCTTTGGTTTATTTCCCGATAGATAAGAAAAGGAACATCAGAAAATATAAGAACATTTAAAAATATTTATGAGACTAGACTATGAGAGACTAGACTGAGAACAATCCTTTTTTAAGGATTGAGAGTGTAAAGAGACCCCAAACTTTGACCGTACAAATTCCAGGGGCTGACAGGTTTTGATGGGACAAGATAAAAAGGTCATACAGGCAAGTTTCTATATCTCTTATGGAGAACGAATCAAAAGTCGCCATTATTTAGGCAATTCCACTAAGTTCTTTGGTACCAACATTTAATTCTTTATCAAACAAAAATTATTTATCTGGTAAAATATGGAATAGATTGACAAATTAATCAGGCCATCGATAGCTGAGCAAGGTCTAAAGCACTTTTATAATTTTTTTCATTGTTTCAGTTGATGTACTTTTTTTACATATTCGCAATAATATTGTAAATTGATATTAAAATGATTTTTTTACATCTGGGCAAATTTCATATATATATTTCCAAAATGGCGACCGTCCTATATATGAGACGTTAGGCGGATATGATATCATGACGTAATTATTTTGTTGTTTATGGAATTGCACAAAGCACTTGACATGAACTCCGGCATCGTCATTTATACATCTTGTCGACGTTTTTGTGTGGCATAAAGCACACCTCGTTTGTTCTTCCTCTGGTATTACCATATGATCAAGGCGTTCGTACCGTATATTTCCACGTTCATAAGCAGGCGGACGCTGCCTTCGAAAACTTAGTTGGTCTAAGTCGCTATCATGGATTCAGTGTATTTGATAACCGTTATGAATTGCGATACGAATTCAATGTGTGACTAGGGAGCAGTACCACTTATTTCCTCGAATTGAAGTTCTACAGAGGTTAACATTCGGTTCGCATCTATCTACACCTCCCATGTGTGCAATGTATAAATGCGCCGGGCCCCCACCCAATTATCAAGGCTTTGCCTTGAGAGGGCAGAGTGGGGGCAAAGCAAAGTACTGGTCTACTAGTAAACATCTTCAGATGACGCTACCGAAAGTTGCTACGATTTGACCAGTTACAAATTGCCGGTCATAGGTCTAGTTGGCGGCTGAACCTCCGGTTGCTCCTACAAGGACTTAAATCACGGTACCATGCTAGTCAATAGCCCCTCGGATCTCGGTCCGGGCCTGACTTATTAGAGGTCGGCTCACTTGTGGGAGCGTCATGTTGGCTGTGGTTTAAACCCAGAATCGCGGGAAGGGTTTCGGCCCAATGTAGAGTTGCAGTAAGTACTGGGTGTTGTGACCCTAAAATCAGTAAGAGGTTTTAGGTCGCCCTCGACCCATACCAAGGGTGGAATTTGTGCCTCCAACACAGTTCCGAATTGGTATCAATAGATTGACGGATAGCGAGGCAAGGCGTATTCTAGCTCCCATGGATGTATGGGCATCTCGTAAACTTAAGTCTACCCGACAGGTGTTTACGTTAAAAACCAGAGACTACTGAAGTTAAAGGAATGAAATAAGCTGATTTTACTAAAAGACAGGGCACAACGATTGTATTCTGGCCCTGGATTCTTTTAAAATTGTAAGAACATTTCTCTTATTCCAGTAATTTAGAGTTAACAAATGCGTTATTCGGTTTTTGCAAATGGTACCAGCGGCAAAGAAGTTCCATATAAGTTCCATGTGAAGTAATTGTCGAAAAGCATATGAAAATTGTTTCTTGGCCATTTTTTCTCAAAACGTCTGCATATTCCAATACCACTTCTACACCAACTCCATATCCCGCATAAGTGGTGCTAATATTGGCGGATGTGCTTTGGTAAGGTTCAAATCAGTGACATATCCCAACCTTATTGTACCTACCCACGATTTGTGACCATATATAATGGGTATATCGTGGATAAATTCCCTACTTCCATTGCGTCCGAAATAAGGCACCATCGCTTCATCCATGGAAAGATTTTCCGGAATTGAGGCGTTACTTTGAAAAATACAAATTAAAAATTTATCGACTTGATCTAGGTTTCCGCTGTTGAAAACTTGAGGAAATGTACTCCTCAAATTTATCTCTTGTAATTGCCTCTGCAACCAAATCAATATGGCCATCCTTCTCTCGTTCCCAATAGAATCCTCTTCGTGGAACCTGAATGTACCCTCTTAGAACTAAAACTCCAACCAAAGCTTTGAGCTCGTGCAATTCGATATTTCGTTGCCTGTTTTTTGGGATATACTCGTATATCTGTTTGTTTCGTTTAGAATTATTTCAAACAGTTTGCAGTCAAAAAACCAAAAAAAATACTCCAAGGGATGTGGAAGACACTACCGGTAAGTCCCTTTTCCTTTTTTGTGGCTTCTTAGAAGATTGTGCTGAAGTACATGATACCGTTTTTGACAACATAGACAAGGCAATACCACCATCGGTAGAATATTTATTATTAATACTACGGTTGTATATTATTTCAGCGGAAGCTTGTAACTGAGAGCCTAGTAAATTGCTGGTACAAACAAATTCTCCGCCACCAGAATCTTTATCGGTTAGTTCCGCATAAGTATTTTTCGGCGGAAATATTGCAAGTTCATCCATAAGAAGAGCAAGTGATTTATTCAAGGAAAACCCTCTGAAAATATTTCATATATGTACACATTTGCCTTACGTCCTACATGTAGTGCACCATACATTATACACAAAAAACTAAATCGAAAGACCAATAATTTAGCAGAACATAACGCAGGCAGTATAACTTGTTTTGGGTTGAATGAAATGAAATGTCCCATTTTATAGTAATAATTTAAAACCCAATATTATTTTTCCATAATTTTTTATTTAATCAAAAGAGGATCCGTTGGCATCTATAACATTCTTCCAACGTAATTTTATGAGGCAATGCAATTTTCAAAGGAAATATCAGGAGAGTACGGTGGATGCGTAAAAATTTCAAATCCCATCTGTAACAGTATTTGAACCGTTACTTGTGAGGTGTGGACTCTAGTATTGTTATGCAAAAGGATCGGACCGTGCCTATTGACCAACGCAGGTTGCTTTTCAGCCAATTTGGCATGCAATATGTCGATTTCCTCACAATATTTGATAGCATTTATCGCTTCTCCTGGTTAAAGAAAAAAAAGTGGATTGGTCCTTTAAATGTACACCAAATTGTCGCCATAACCTCTTTTGGGTGAAGATCGGGCTTGGAAGTGTGTTTTGATTTTCCATCTGCATGCAACCACTGCTCAAATCTCTTACGATTATCATACAGTATCCACTTTTCATCACAGGTGTCTATCCGGTGCAAAAACGGTTCAGTTTCGTTTCTTAATGTAAGCGATGCGCAGATTTCCAAGCGCCATAGTTTTTGGGATTCATTCGGTTCGTGGAGTGCCCACTTATCGAGTTTCTTTACCTTTTCTATGAGAGAAAAGTGTTGACTGATTGTCATTGGGGATACTCCCATGGTTTGTGCAACCTCCCGCATCGATTTTGTTGGGTCCGCATCCACCATTGCTCTTAAAATACCGACGTTAACTTACGTTTCCGGCTTCATACAGGGTTCATTTTCAATATTTGCAGGAGAATCCGAGGCATACGATTTCGCGTCGCTCACAAGAACTCTGTCTTTCGCAAACCACAACTTGGCAAATTTTGCGTCATGACTTGGGCCTGCAGCCGTACAAAATTCAACTGACCCAGGAGCTGAAGGTAAACGACCATAGACAACGATGTGTTTTCGCTGAATGGGCTCTGGACCAGTTGGAACCTAACCCTAATTTTCAACCAAAAATCATCTTCAGCGATGTGGCCCATTTCTGGATGAATGGGTATATCAACAAATAAAAATTGTCGAATTTGGGACAATACCAATTCACATGAGATCCAAGAGCGTCCAATGCATTTCTTTGAGAGCGACGTTGGCTAGGCCATCACTGTCAACAGCGAGAGCTATAGGTCGATGATTACCAACTTCTTTTGGCCTGAAAGCCAATATAATCCATGCCATCGGTCAAACTCAGCCTGATTTATGCGCCAGAGTCATGAAAATTTGACATTTCGGAAACATGCCACCCAGAGAAGCCGCGGCTTACATTTGAACGATGTTATATTCCGTACATAATCGCAGCGATAGGCCTTTCAAACGAATAAAAAATGTCGATGATATCTCACACACACTTTGTTTCATTTAAATTTAAAGAAAGGAAGCGCTTAATGAAAGACTCTTTATTTTCACGAGATAAATATTTTAAGCTTCTTCGATTTCTGTTGGCATAATTAGATTCTGTGGCAATTCCCTAAAAATTAATTTGCACTTGTGATGTTTTTTGGTTTTGTTCCAGTCTGGAAATGTGTTCACCCAAATTATTTGTGAAGCTATTCAGCATGCATCTATAAGATTATGAAATTGAGCAATGGGCCTTCCACGTGTTTTTCGTTGTGCGAAGAAAGCATGACACATTTGATCAAACGCATCTATACCACCTTTTGTTGCATTGTAATGTAAATTTATATCTAGCTTGTTTTTCGTTTCGGCATTGATTTCATTAGAAATGTCAAAAGATAGTTCTTTATTTTGGGAACATATGAGTAACTCAACAATGTCCTCGGCTTTCAGGATCCAAAAATACTACTTTAAATTTCTCGTTCCTTTCTGGGAAGAGAATTTGGTGGAATACATCTTTTACTTTTACGGAGTGTACCAACTGTTTTGAAAGAAGACGGAAATAGTTATCAAAAGTTATATTTATGTTTGTTCATTCCTATAGCCCACAAAGCTGCTCTATAATACGCTATGCTGTATTAGAGACTCTATTACTGTCTTCCTTGCGCAAATAAGGATATATCCACCATATAGCGGATTACTGTTACCGCTATCACAAATCCAAAAAATTTTCTTCGGAATGGCAATAGTTATTCTTCAATAGTCAAGTTTTCACCAGGTATATAGCGTTTCTTCGAATTTAGTTTAATTGGTAACATATGTAAGTCTCTTATAGGTGCACATTTATAGTGCGATCTGCGAACTAACCTCGTGGACTTATCATCAAACCGCAAATAGTGCAGTCAGAAAATCTGTTATTTGACATACAAGTTCGGAGTAGTAAGTTACCGTAATTACCACAAATTCTTGTAATCGACGATGCCATGTTTTCTTATTCCTGCATCTATCAATTTCAATTTCATCAGGTGGGCTTCTAATTCTGTTCCCTGTTTTCCAAATTCGTTAAAGTTTGTGAACTCTACAATAAGATTTATGACATCTTTATAAATAAATAATGAAAAAGAGGATTGAGTTGTTTCTATGTATTTTCCCGGAGGTAGCAAGAATTTGTAGTTTTTTTTAGTTTTAAACGCATTTTATTTTCTAATCAATAACTCTTACATACTAACAAAAAATGCTAGCTTAAAATTACTTAACAACCTTATACTAACTTACTGGCCCCACACAGGCACTCTAAGCTACTCTAAATTCTTATACTATGTCTTTCGACTTTATTAACATTTTCTTTATGGGTATTTGTTTACTATATTTAAAGCTAAGAAAAAATATTGTTAACAAAAACTTAGCGTATGGACATAATTTTTTATTTTTTATAAAACTATATCTAATATCTAACTTAAAATAAGCCTTAGTCTACCTAACCTGCATATACAATAAACACATACACACACATAGACATTATACACAATTATATACATATATTAATGTATACCTTTGTATACACTAATATATGTATATATTTCTTAAATGCTAACCTAAACCTACGTAAGCTGGCCATCGCTATTTACAAGAGAAAACAGATTGGTCAGCTCTGCCTCATTAGTAAGGCTGGCCCGTAATTGACGGAAACGACGACGAAGCATCTTCTCCATCATTCAACCACCAGAAATGCTGGTACTGCCGAACGACATCCCTCTTATCGCGATTCCCCACCGCCCTACTGAACCTGAGGCGATCCACACTGCCATGTGCGACGTCTCTGTTGTAGTTGAGTCGCCTGTCCCCAGCTGTCCGAGCGACATGGAAGATTAACGGCACCGCTGATCTATCTTGGATCAACCCTATCTGATCTAGGTAGAGAAATGCTTCCGGTGGAACGAAGCCGTCAGATCGCACACTCTCGTGGTAAAGGTAATTGGGGTAGTAAGCCCCAGATATCAGGTTATTCATCGAGGTCATTGCTCTTGCAATGTGCCTTCGAGTCAGCTTAATTACGAAGTTGTCCACTCGTATTAGGTTCGCCCTATTGTAAAGGACCTCATTAGGATACAATTTCTTGTACTCCGACTCTGGTGTTCTGTACAAGCGAAGACAAGCCCTCTCAAACACCCGAATCTTTTCCATTAAGCTTGCTCGTACATTGAACCACACGGGACAACCAAATACCAGCATGGGCCTAATAAGGGCCATGTAGCAGATTACCTTTACCCTCGCATCGAGTTGGCTGCTATAAAACAGTCTCTTTGTAAGGGCAAAAGCACCTTTAGCGCTGGACAGAGCAGCATATACATTTGTTCGATATGCACGACAGTTATTTAGGCTTAGCTCTACACGGAAGTATAGCAAAGTCAAAGTCAAAAGGAAGCCAGAGAGATTTCTAGCTGATTGGGGTCTTGATTTACCGACCGGTATACACCCCCAATATTTTCCTCGCTTCTGGCGTTTTGCTATCTCACTCGCAAACGCGCTAAACGCTCAATATTTCGTTTTATCGGGCAATTATAACAGCTGAAAATTTAACCAAAATTGACCGCGATAAAAAAAATTCAATGATTTACAAACGTTGTTGAGCGTTTTACTTTCCATTAAATGATAGATAATCTTAAATAAAAATATGACATCTGTCAAAAGATACGAGTAGTATGCGTGAGTTCAGAGAATATCTATTGGTGGCGTCTAGAAAAAATAACATTTACTACATTTTATTTCATCTTTATTATTATTTATTCTTTTATACTTCGAAATGGTAACGAAAAACTACTATGCCAAGATAGGATGAATCGGCATATTGTTTGGCCATTGCACCTGCCACAAGATCAACTAGATCGCATCCGTTCGAAATCGAACCACATAGACCACATTATCAATAGCGGACGACTTAAAAGCTGCCTTTTCGACATCCGAAACACATCGGCTGGAACGCTATTGGCTTGTTACGATAGCTTAAGTACAGATTTCGGCATAGCCCAGTGTTCCGATAATTTACCTACCATCTCAGCTTAATAGCGGCAATAATCAGCAGACTTGGGAATACAACATTGAATGCTCCTTTGGAGATCTGAGGAAAATGTTTTTACAAATGGTTTTTCAGAGGTTCGAGGAGTGTATCTCACTTAAAGCTAAAAAGGCAGCAGCCTTAGCTGAACGGAGAACTGAGCGTGAACCATACTTTAAGATACTCGTATAACAGGTAAACACATAGAAAGTTTAGATGCACAGGCGTAAGATCAAGCAAAACGGTGCGACAGTTGGACCCTTTAAGCTATTATAAAGCAGCTAACTGAAAAACGCAGCTCAATACATTATGGCTTTATGGTAGGATAATGTGGGTTATCTGGACGGCGGCGGCGCGACGGTCCATATTATAAATGAGCTTTCCCTAGCAAAAAAAATTTTCATTCCGTGCCAAGCCTCTTTGCGTTACAGATATCATAAACACGATTAAGGCACTTTAAAAAGACAATTTGCATTGACGGTACACATGTGGAATTATTAAGTTTCGTCAAGTACATCAACAAAAAAAGTGATGCTATCATATATATATTACGAGAAAATTCCCATATTTCACAGCACCATATTCACAGCACTAGAAAAAATTAAAATTGCTTAGTTTATGAAGAAAGGCATTCTGAACGACTGCAGAAAATGGCAAAGTGTAGCCCTGGCCAAAACAGTAGCAAGGAAGGTGCTGGATTAAACTATCGATGTCGAACTCTTTTTTTTGGTTCTCCTGCACTAACCATATAAACACCTAGTAAATCATTAGAAACAATACACTGAGTAAAAACGTTCACTCTACAAGTAAGTGACTTTGAATTCGAAAAGGCGTTCGACAGCATGAACTGGCATTTCGTGATTGAAGCAGATAAATTATTTAAGGACATCTGCTTGTTTTCGTATAGGATTATGAACTTCACCAGATTACGCATAACTAGATAAAAGGTTTTCGCCTTTCGAGACAGAACGTTGAGAAACGTCATTAATTCACTTAGCATTGTATATTTGCAAAAAAGGTAATGCCTGCATTCAGTATAGTGCCCAAAGTCCAGTGTTGGGAGCACCAAGACCATGCTGCTTCATTTATTCAGTAATACTATATATTATACGTAAATGTAGTACTGTAGCACAGGCATACAAAATCTCTTGGCAACTCTAATTAAATCTGGCCATCATGCTCAGAATTTTTCCGCCTCAAAAAAAATAGGTACATATTACAACAAGTCATGGTGGTATGGACATAATTGTACATTGTACATCGTAAGGTGCGAAGACAACTGGATAGCGAAGAAAGAAATAGAATGGAATCCGCTTATAATCAAAACTGCACAGCAATTAGGAAGTAATGAAGATGCTTCAGATGAAAGACGAGAGAAGAGCAAGACTGAAGAAAGGCTGAAGCACACAAGATGCTTACACGCAATCTTAAAGACCTTTACTCCATAGGAATTAGGTAAGAAAGTACGGGTAGTGGTAAGTGAGGCGTTGGTTGAGCTAAGTTCAGTTAAGTTGCAAGCAGTATAAAATGCAGTTTAATTTACACTATTATTCTTTCGCATAACAATTCCGATAACGAGAGGTTCTATTGACGAAAGGCACATATTGATTGCCACGATCCTTTCAATTTTAATACATTACTAGTTTTTAAAACATTTTTAAAGTTGTGTGATAAACATATTTTTTCGAAATACAATGAACGTCTTATTGAGCCTGGCACGTGCGAATCAGATGTGCTAAGGGTTGCACACTGTTAGGAGGGGAGAGCTGACCAAGGATGAGGGCTCAGGAGATCGGAGAACGGCAGTTCGGTTTGTGCGACCATCGGAGAATGACGATAATATCCTCTGTTGTTTGTTTTGCATATTGATCATTTGTGTTCTTGTGGTTTATCGGTTTTCATTTGAATTAAGATCTAATCAATAAAATAACCATATTTACTGTATTAAATAACTTACGACAGATCAGAAGTGGGATACACTTCCGTTCACCAATCGCAAGTAGTGTATCTAATTAATAAGAACATTTAAACTGTGGAAAGTGTGTGTGATTCGTGATTACAAGAAATTACTGACAGTGAATTATGAGTCATGGCAGATCACAAGAGCGTGCTGATGGACGTCACCGTAGGGATGACAGGAGGCGAGACAACAGGTCGAGAGACCGTGAATCTTTCAGGAAACGATCAGATCGAGGACGAGTTCGTGATCGCAGTCGCAATCGCAGCCCCCTGGTCCGAAATGATTGACTAGCCAGTCGTGAATCTGACTTCGCAAGATTAACTGACGTGCTATCAAACGTCATCCAACAGGCAAGTAGTGGGAGAACAGGTAACATTTTCATTAATATTGCAGTATTACCGTAATTTGATCCGGCTCAAAAAAACTTTTCTGTGTCTGACTGGCTCGATATTATTAATACACATGGGATGCTATATGATTGGGACGATAAGATCAAGCTCTATATGGCTGCATGTAGGCTCCGCGGAAATGCCAAATTATGGTTCGATGAGCTACACGACTCTCATTTATCTTGGCCGGTACTTACTCAAGCAATCTCTAAACAATTTCCGGAATCTGGAGGAAGCAGCCACCTACAAAAGCGCCCCTAGGGAAGACCTATAATCGTATTGCTTTTAAAAAAAATTGGGAAAATTAAATAAACTGAAAATTGATATCGCGGAAGACAAACTCGTAGACTACGTATTACACGGGATACGTGATGATAGTATTCGAACGACTATTTCGGTCGCCATAGATAACAATCTGCACGAGCTAAACATGTGTTTTAATTCTTTTTATTGTCCAGAGAACAAACAAAAAGATACCAAAAAATCGAGACAGCGCGAAGGAACAATCGGGAAAGTAATGGGTCTGGACGGTAAGGTTCCAGTGTCTGCCACACCTGTCATCAGCAATGTAATTTTAAGCGTAATTGTCCGAAAAACAGAAACTCTGCGAAAGAGTCCGGCCCAGTTATAACCATTCGAAATGAAACCAAAAACGTAAACAAAGATAATAAAACTGAATTAACATGTACTTATTGCGGGAAAAAGAACCATTCGGAGGAAACATGTTATAAAAAAGGGAGAGAGACGTGTGGCAAAAGCACAGCATGATTAGGCAAATACCATAAGCTAGCAACGTGTCAGGTAGAGGAAGAACGACCCAAAAATCCGATAAAAATATGTTGTATCAACAATCTTAAAATTAAATGCATACTCGATTTCGGTAGCACATAATCGATCATTAAAAATACTACCATTCTTACGATTTAGAGACGTTAGCCGTGTACGTTATACGTTACGAGCATACCGGGTATATTTACTAGGGATTAAATTCACCATAATGGCAGATTGTATGGCTGTACGCGCTACAGCGACAAAGAAAGATATACAGCCACGGATAGCCAGATGGTGGGTTTACATGCAAGATTACAATTTTTATTATTTTTTAACAGCCGGAAGCTAATAACGAAAGCTAAGGGTCCTTTAAGGGTAACCACCGTTCTGCCACACAACCGTTACGAAGTTGAGGACATGCGAGGTCTCCAGAAACGGCGGGGCAAACGAGGCGTCGTTGCCGTCGACAGCATGAGGAAATGAGTTTCCTTCGATGCTTTGGAGTAAACGCTAGGTAAGCTAATA
The DNA here is from genome assembly GCA_949129095.1 of Volucella bombylans. Classification (NCBI taxonomy): domain Eukaryota; kingdom Metazoa; phylum Arthropoda; class Insecta; order Diptera; family Syrphidae; genus Volucella; species Volucella bombylans. The sequence goes on along the minus strand of OX422140.1, from coordinate 121,542,129 downwards.
ACTCTACTTTTGTAACGCCTCTTTTCAGGTTAAGCCAGGGCATGGGCCTATCTCAGGGAGGGAAATAATACCACTCGGATGCAGAAGAGGAGGAGTGAATGGGCCTGCGGTACGGGGGCGTGTTCTCTCAAATAAAGTCAATGTCAATTTGCAACGTGGTGGCGAACGGTCGTGCGTCTTGGACAGCGGCCAAGGGACGTAGCCGGTTTTTAATTGCTTGGCAAATGTGTCAAACCGCCTGTTGGGTAGCTCGGGACGTGGGCAGAGGTGTTACGACCTACCCCTAGTGAGCTTAATCATCTAGGTGGGGTACCTGTAGTCAGGAAGTCCCGGAAAGGGTGCAGACAAGTCAGTACCCTGGGTACTTGCCAGGACTGGCATCTCGAGGCTAGCGTACCTGTAGGCAAGTATAACGGAAAGGGGTTCGGTTGACTTGGTACCTGGGTTCCTGCGTGTTCCTCGAGTTTCCTTTACCTGAATACTCCGCTTCCTGGCCACAACCTAGTGATTTTTCCAACAAGTCGTGGTATGGGCGGAACTGATCACTCCGCAAAACAGATCTCGAATGTGCTGGAGGCATCACCGGTTCCTCAGCTTAATGTCTGACGAAGCAACTAATTTGTAATCGCTTTCTGTATACTCTAGGCTTGCAAGTTAGCAGCAATGCGGGGATGATTTACCGAGGCGAGGACGACTCAGATGTCAGATGTCAAAGTCAGCCGACTTTGCGTCTTGTCGAGCCTGGCAGAACAGCGATCTCACCACACGTGCGAATCAGATGTGGTAAGGGTTGCACACTCATAGTAGGGTAGTGCTGACCAATGATGAAGGCTCAGCAGATCGGAGAACGGCAGTTCGGTTTGTGCGACCATCGGAGAAGGACGATAATATCCTCTGTTGTTTGTTTTGCATATTTATCATTTGTATTCTTCTGGTTCATCGGCTTTCATTTGAATTAAGATCTAATCAATAAAATTTCCGTATCTACTGTATTAAATAACTTACGACAGTTGGAACAATTTGGAATGTTTTAAAATTTATCACTTGACTCATTCTGTTTAAGGATCAATTTAATTTGACGTCAAAACAAAATTCCCAGTGTGGCCAGATATAAACTTTCGGGCAGAGATCGAGCATCAAATAAAATAATATACGGCAGATGACATGGGTTCAATTCCCAGGTTATACACCGAATATCGGAAAATGTAATTTCTTCACCAGCTTCTTAGAAACTAATGGAAAACCAGATGAAGTCGAAATATCTGACATTATAAGTTTTCTCATTCCATCTCTGTGCACAATCCGTAAAGAATTTTCCTTAGAAAATGATAAGCTAACTTTAGTGAATAGGGGCTTGACTTTTTGGGGGCTTTTATATTTTGCTCTTTTTTTTAAAGAACTTACCACTCAAGTGGGTATTACTACACTTACAATGCCTGAGCACGTGTTAAGTTTTTAGGAATAAAAGAAGGAATAGTCGTATGCTCAAGTCATCTTCCGCTCCCTTAAGGAGCTACGATTCTACCAAGTAGCTTTGTTATACTTATTACCCTTTTTTAAGCCAAATTGGATAGCTCATTCAGCCTGAAATCGTAATTTGTACCGTTGTAAAGCATTTTATAGAAGTGATTTTTCTATATTCAATAGAAGAAATATCCATTTTTTTTTTCGAGGCAGGAAAGGGAGTAAACAAAGGGTGAGAGGACTGCTATTTGAACATCAGTGTTTTGTGTATTTTTCTTTGGAAGCCATTGGTACCAATCACTTTGTACTTAAGGTTATTATTTATACTACCAATGAACATATATCCCACACGTGTCAACACTGTAATTGGCAAGTAACGACATTGTCAACAATCTGATATTTAGTCAAACGTAAACCAAAATCTTGTAACATAAACTAGTGGATCTTTACTATTGGTTAATCCCTGTTTTTCCTCGTCAACAATACAAATGCAGAAATGGTTTTATCTTATCTTATCAAAAAGTAATTTACTGCTTCCAAGTACACCTTTTGTTGCCTCAATATTTACACTTACCAGCTCATTTACAAGCATATTCGAGTGCCTTTACGGACTATTGTCCAGCGTCTTAGGCAGAGTAGTTAAAGTCGGTATTATTCAGCTGCCACTTGTAGATGTTTTTGTTGACTTACATGGAACTACTAATTAGTCGCTTAGGTAAACATTTTGCTAATGCATCATATGGATTACTCGACAAGGTACTGATCCATGAAAGTGTTATTAAGTAATGTTTACGCATCATGAATAGCAACACTTACCTATTGTTTGAGCTGTCATTTTTCTCAAAGTTTACTTCCCGGAACAGTTTTTCACAACATGCTTCTACGAGCTAAAATCCAGGTGTTCAGACCGAAAGCGAAAAAGGTCAAGTTTGTTTTTTTTTTTAAACAAAAAAAAAATACACTGTAAACCAGTTCGTCGCATTTAGATATCGTTTTATATAACAAAATATTTGGAGGAAGGTATTTTCAAAGAAATTACGTATGACAAATTATGTATGACAGAAATTTATCTGCATAAACAGCCGGAAGTTGGTACATCACTGGAATGTTTAATTCATAATTTAACACCTTTTTCTAAAACAGAAAAAAAATCTCACTGTTAACTTGGTGTCTATTCGTAACTTGACGGCTCAGAAGTGTTTATGAAAATAAGATAAACCTCATCGTTCGTCATCACAATTGTGAATATTGTGGCGAGGGAAAAGCTAAAATCTAGTTTTATAATTTTATTCTCTGGATAATCTCTAACAGGTAATGCTATTATCTTTGCGTTTATAATTTTAGCTTTGGTTTTCAACATGGTACCAAATGGGCGCTCATAAGAGTTTGCTCAATTTGGGATCTACTTAAATGCGTGATGTGTTCTGTTGTGTTTTGTTTTTTTGTTGTTTGTTGTTTTTTTTTTGTTCGCTTGGAGGAGTACTTCTATCTTATTATACTGGCACTTATTTTAATTAGAAAGTTCATGTGTCCACAGGTCATTAGATTCGTTGGATATTAGCCGCAATTAGTTTGCTTTAACAACATAATCTAAGTGAGGAATCGTAATTTATCTTGTGAATCAGTTGATGTGACACCTATAAACCTCTATATTTGGTTGAATTGAGGAAACAGATTCTACTGAACTTTGTATACGGCACACTTATTAATTATGTTATAAAGAGAAATGCGTCATAATCAAGCTGCGTAAGTTCAAATGGAAAGACTGAAGTCATATAAAATCTTACGAAACTTCATGCCAAGGAAGCCTTCATCCTAGACTGGGTTTCATAAGCTTGTATCCTATGCTTCCAGTGAGTGAAAGTGGAAAAAACAAATATTTAATTGTTCACAGCTTAAAGTTATCCTGACTGAATAACGATTGGTTTCTGGAATGTAAATACACTTCTCGATCTGGAAAATCGAGTCCTTGTGCACAATTTCTACCTTCGAAATGAAATTGTGAATTGGCGATTCGAGAGCCCGGGTTTCACCCAGTTCAGTGACGATATTATGGAAAATAATGTCATCACCAACGATAGCGTGCTACCCCCGTTCATTTCAAAGGAAGACCTCCAAACGATCTTCGAATCACTTAGAAGTAAGTGGGAATCAGTGGGAACCGATGAAATACCGAATATCGTGCTTCGACATCTCCCTCTAGAAGCGGTGAACATTTATACCACCCTGTTTAATAATGCAATGAATAATGCACATTATCCAGCGCATTGGAAAACTGCGGTGGTACATCCCATCCCCAAAAGGTGTAAAGACACTTCCAACCCGGCGAATCTCCGCTCGATCAGGCTTCTTCTAAGCATCAGTAAGGATTTCGAGAAGGTGATCAGTAGAGTCCTGACTAAGTGGTTTGAGGACAAACATATAGTTCCGGATAATCAATTCGGTTTCAAGTCGGGACATGATATCATTCGTGCTGCGTCGAAACTGGTTTCTGATATCCAATGGAACAAAGGCAAGAAACAGTGCACTGATGCCTGCCTGATTGACTTGGAGAAAGCCTTCGATACCGTATGGTTAGAGGGACTCTTTTTCAAGCTGGTTCGATAAAACTTCTATTTAGCAGCCCTTATGTTAAAGGAATCAAAAGGAATTTATTCAGAAAATTAAAAATGCAAGTTTATTCTTCTAAATCTATATTATCCCCTTCAAAGTAATCCCCATCGACTGCAACACACTTATGCCAGCGCTTGATCCAATCCTCGAAACATTTTTTTATATTCGGCTTTCGGTAGTCCATCAGTGCTTCCTGTGATTTTTCCATTACTTCCTCTCGGCTGCTGAAACGCGTTCCCCATAGTGGTTTTTTAACTCGATTGAACAGAAAGAAGTCACAGGGAGCCAAATCAGGTGAATTCGGTGGCTGTTGGATGGTATTTGTTGCATTTTTCGTCAACAAATTACGAATAATGATGGCACTGTGCGACGGTGCGTTATCATGGTGCAAAATCCACGAGTTTTCTGCCACAATTCTGGTCTCGTTCGGCGAATTGCTTGACGCAAGCATCTCATATCGCCCAAATAATACTCTTGGTTTACTGTCTGGCCTTCTGGCAAAAATTCATGATGCACTACACCGTTGTAATCCATGAAAACCGTGAGCATTGCCTTCCTTTTTGACTGAAAACGACGTGTTTTTTTTGGTCTCGGCTCATTTGGTGAACTCCATTCACTTGCCTGATGTTTGGATTGCGTGTCGTACTCATAAACCCAGTAATGATCCTTTTGATGAATGTGGGATCGGATTCAGCCTGGCAAATCATCTCTCCATAGGCAATATTCAAGTCCTCCGCTATCTCTCTGATGGTTAATTTGCGATTATTGACCAACATTTCTTTTACTCCATCAATGTTTTCGTCGGTTTTCGATGTCGATGGTCTGCCACTGCGTTCATCATCTTCGATTGACTCACGACCACTTTTGAACCGCTCGTGCCACTGGTAAACGACCGTTTTCTTTAGAGAATCGTTGCTGAAACACTTTTCCAATATTTCCAACGTTCGCGCATCATCAAATCAATCGTGCACCTGATTGAGAAAATCAATTTGGTCACAACTAAATGACATAAAATACACCCGATCCCAGTCAATTTGTAGGGTATCTAGCTCCAGCTGCCCGTAGTCGATGTTAAGGGAGTACCTATATTCATAACTTGTGTTCCAACATGTAATAGAGGATTTAAAGTCAAAAATAGAAAGGCATTCTTGGAGAAAGCGGATGCGGACAACTGGTCATAAAAAAGGGCATCGTTGGGGTCTCTAACAAAAAAGACATCTATTATATATACATGTATTTATGTATTATGTATATACATATTATGTATATATATATTTATGTATGTCTATGTTTGTGTTAGATGTAAGTAGGTTAAGTAGATTAAGATTTATTTTTAGATAGTTTGTAGGCTTTTAGTTTTAAGTTTTATAAAAAATTAAAAAAAGTTCCATATATTAAGTTTTTGCTTAAAATTTATTTTCTTAGTTTTAGTATTAATAAATGTAAAAATAGAAATAAAATTACACTGTAAGGTTTAACTTAGAGTGCCCGCATGGGGCCAATTAGAATAAGATTATTTGCAAGTAATTTAAGCTAATCTTTAAGCGTTTTTTGCTTTGCATATAAGAGTAATTTAAGTTAAATAAAAATGCATAAAAACTGACTGACACTTCTAGATACTCTCAAAAATAAGATCTCCATAATGTCAAAACCCCCAAATAGAGCAGATCTCATAATGCCGTAAAATTTAGAAATGTTACGATTAAGTCAGAATATTTGAATCGACGGGGGTGAGGTTTATTCTCCAACATGGAAAACGGTCCTTGGAGTAGGATTACCTTTGAAGCCAATTACATGTAAAGCCCTCATATTCTGAAAAGGACTTTAATGACGACTTCTCATCAATATATCGAAGTATGAAATGACAATGACTAACATTTTATTGTTTTCTGTAACACCAATTGGCTTGTTATAGGTGACACTCTATACGAGGATGAGACTTTTGATAACATCAACTAAGTACCCATCATGCATGCGTGGAGCCAACATTCAACATTTTTTGTTATTATAATATATTTATATTTGTTATAATATATTTCACTGCAATTCTTTATGCTTACATATACGGAAGTAATAAAGGATATATACATATGTATCTATGTGACAGTTTTTATTTAGTCCACTACAAGTGTAAAATTAGTGTTACATGTCACTTCAATGTGTTTAATTATAAATAAAATTAACAATGGGTTGGTTGATGTTAGGAAAGCAAATTACAATGATGGAAAAGCTGGCTTCTGCTATACAATTTAAATGTAAGATAAAAAAACAAGAAAAAAAGAAAGAAGATTTAAACCAGGATGTCATGGAAGAGGTGATTGCTCTGATAGATTTTGGAAGCTTATTAAATACCCGGGAGGATGACACCAAATAAAGATTGCGGAAAGCAGTCGTGCAAGCAAAGGGTACAGATACAATATTTTAACAGTTTTCAATTAAATAATAATCAGAAATTAGTCTGCTATTCAAATTGCCTGATTTGAAAAATAAAGTGACGAAAACAATATTGTTATTGTTATTATAATAATAATATTTTGTTATTATAAGCACTTCCACAATACGCAATACTATACTGACGCCATAGTACATAGTTTTTAATAATTTCTTATAACAAACCTTTTTCAGTTACAAAAAATTAGAAATATTTGTGTAAAGATTCAGTGTAACTAACAAAACTAATATTACAATCAATGATAAGTCCTAAATTGAATTCATTCACTTTCTTGACTAAAAAACAATTTCAGCTACAGCTACAGCGCTACAAAAAGTTTGGAAAGTGGAGATGGAAACACGTGAATAGGTTACCAGATTATGTTTTTAACACTCTGGTGCATGAATTTTTTTTTTAGAGCTTGTATAATAATAGAATTATGTATATGGATTTCCAATCATCGAAATGCTTATGTGGCAATTCTCAACACCGGCTTTGGTAATTGGCAGTACTGCTTTCATCTCCTTTGTCTCTTTCTCTTTTTTTATGTCTCCTTTTTTTCCGACATTCTTACTTTTGCCAACATTTGGAATAAATAAATCCTAATTTAATCGTCTTTTCTTATAACAGAGCTAATGCCCCAAACTATGCTCAGCGAATCATATCCTTAATAGACTTCGATCTCAGCTGACATAAGACACTAAATTTAAAACGCTGCTAGAGAATAAGAACAGCCTCCATCATCTAAGATGGCCTTAAAAATAGCTTTAAAATTAAGTCTGAACAGAGAATTGATGTAAATATGAAAAAGAATAGGCCCTAAAACCAAACCTTGAGGCACTCCCAAATTAAGAAACTAGATCTCGGTCCTCGTTTCATCAATCTTGACAGTTTGTGTTCAATTTGAGAGGTAAGATATGAACCAACCTTTCAAGTTTTTTCAATAATATATTATAATGTGGTTCACCATGCCGAATACATTTTTCATTTATATCTACAAACAAACCGGCAGTGAACGTTTTTTCCTGAAGGTTAGAGAAGATTTGGGAACAACATTTTAAAAGGGCATCTTCAGTTGATTGACCCTTCTGAAAACTAAATTGGATAGGACTGAGAAACGTTGACTTATTCAAAAATGACTTTATTCTGTTCTTTATTATTTTTTCAAAGATATTTCTGAAAACCGGGAGAAGAGAGATTGGCCTACAATTAGTATATCAACTACAAAAGACCCAATATGTTTTAAAACGTTACTGGAAATACCATCAGAAGCAAAAGAATTCGAATTTTTCAAGGCACAAATAGCTCTCAAAACTTCAAACGCAGTTATTAGTTCGAATGCAAAACATTTACTCTGTGATGGTTCTCCACAAGTATCTAAAACCGAACAACAGCCACAACTGAGCTGATCTGTTTGCGTTGGTAAACATCCGGATATTGAACTAAAATAGTCCTTAAAAGCATATGCAATGCTTATCAGATATATCATAGTCGTTTGCCCGTGTTATGTGATAGGTTTTATCTTAAGGGAAGGCTCGTCCAAGGTGCAATTTACTACCTGCCATTCCTAATGTGTATCTCATTTAGCAAAGTTAAATTGATTATGTAATAGTTGTCACGGCATATAGGAATATCGTTTTTGAGTTCAGATCATAATTTTTTGTATCTGTTTCTCAGCCTGTGGCTGTTGGGATGCTTCGAGAATTTGATACTAATTATTTTTTTAATATTAACTTTCTTAAAAGTCATCCAAGGCTTAATTCTTTCTTTTATTCAATTTTTTCCTAAGAACTCTATGAGTATCGTCCAATACAATGTGTGCTTAGTGAGACATTCAATAAAAAAGTGCATAAGATGCAGAATGCAGATGGATCACTTTGCTGGTAAGCATCATTCCATAACTCATAAACAAATAATGGATCGAAACATGTTCCGGAACCATCTTAGTAGGTTAGTTTCTAAAAGATGTAACACGCGCAATACGAGTAGTTCGATACAGTATCACTACTATTTATTAAATTGAGGTTTACATCCCCCAAAATAACTAAGTTCTTATATTTAAGGTTTTCCAATAAACAAGAAAATTCTTCTACGTACGGAACAAACTTGAACATATGGAATCTATAAACACACAAAAAACATACTCAACATTATTTATCTCAAAAGAAACTTTTAATACATAGATACTCGTATATAAGTGCTTTTGAAATCTACATTTTCTACTTAATTTACTACGTACTTCTCCTTAACAAAGCAGTCTACACCGCCTGCAGCATAGTTTTCATTTCTAGTCGTTTATTACGAAGTCATAAATATATACAAATTTCCGATACAACGACAATATCTGGAATGCTTAAGAAGGAATTTAGGTGGCAAGAGAAGCAAAATTCTTAAGGTAATTTTAAGGTAACCACGTTTTGTAGTTAGCATTAATTAGCTTTAGAACTGCAGCCATCTAAGCATACAAATAATAATTCCGTGTGTTGAGGAGCGAAGTACAGTATAACAGACTAATCCACAATTTGCTACCTCCAAAAATACCTCTTGTTCATGGTACGGAAACAGGCGGGGGAATAAAAAAAAAAGCGCTTAAGTATTGTGAATGCAAAAAATGTTCTCATTAGTGGGTCGGAATAACTTGCCGCAAGATTCAATTATGTGAATATTTGCTGATGACTTGAAACAGAACGAAAGCAAAGGAAATATAAAGTTCGCATAGCAGCCACTCTGCAGAGGGTAGTAGTGAGTTTGCGTCTTTGTATTGCATAGATCTGAAAAAGAGCCAGCGTAGTATACGCCCTGACAAAAAAAGAACCATCAACCAGAGAGCCGATGTAGTAGCAATCGAATGTGATGGCAGAAGCGTGTATAAGTATAATCACCAAAAAGCTGATAGGAAGCAATAGCGTACGTGAACATTCGGTGCAGAGTTCGGATGTACGAGTATTTCTTTTAATTTCAGATAAATGGAATAATTGTCCACTCTTTTGAACCTCATTGCCATCTAAAATTGATCAAAAACCACGACCTGTTGTCTGAATTCTGATCATGCATCTACGTTAATATGAAATCGTTACCCCGTTAGAAAGACTAAAGTCAATTACGGCAGCATATATTGATGATTTTATCAAGTATCTATACGAACCTAACCTCACAATACCTAAAGAAGGCTGTTTAGTATGTATGACTGTTTAAGGTTCCCTTTCTTATGCCCTAATGAAGCCACCGCCAAGTGGCTGAGTGACGAGTTCTCTAAAGTTAAACAAAAATGCGGTCTGGATGTGATGTTAGTGCAAAAGGATTTATTTCCGAAACCACATTCATATATCGTATCATCGGTTGAATGACCGTAAGCATCACTACGTCTACAACTAGCAGAGCACCCGTGCTCAATGCAGCTATAAGTACAATAGTCTGTATAATAGAACGAGTAGCCCCGATACTGTTGTGGCTAGTAATGTAGATCAGCTGAACTCGCTGCATCCACAAATTAAACCATGAGTCTTTTACTCAAGTCAGATGGTACGTTCAGATCTAGTACAGAAGAAACCGTAAAACTGTACTTGAGGTATACTTGTCAAGCTCTATTTCAATTTACACCAAATGTCAATTTTGATCCTAATATCAATCATAACGACAGCAGAGCCTATTAGTCTGTCAAGTCAGTCAAGACAAATTAAAAGGATCCATAAACTCATTTTAATTTTTCAGGACCACACAATCCGACGGAATTATTCCAGCTCTGATTCACAATCGAAAGGTTAATAAAGATTAATAAATGTTCATTTTAGAGAGTAGTTAACCTCTGCACCCTAATCAATGAACCTAAGGAAAGAACGATTTGCTGAAGGTGTCTTTTTAAATCTAGTATAACAAATATAAAACATCTACCTACGAAAAGAGATCGCATTATGTGCCTTACTAGATATCGAAGATGCTTTTGACAATACCGGTTATGATTCTGTCTCCATTGCCATGAACTCAGAGGCATTGATTACGCTTCCCCCATCCATATATTCACCGACAACTTGTTGCACCCAAAATCGGTAAAACACTGGTTCACTACTCTTCAGGAGTTATTGAATAAGGGAAGTAAAGCTCTGTTGAGTACCAGGGCACAAGGATATTGCACATTTCCAACATTTTGTAAACTGTTTAAAAAGCTGATGAAAAAACGTGTAATATCGTTTTTAAACAAAAACATTTTTTTAGAAACGCACAGTTTGGCCTTCGTGAAGGAAGATATACTAAAGATGATTTTCCTAAGTCGTGAAGTGAAATTATAGATAGTTTTAATACCAATAACCCCGATTTAGTTGCCTTCATAGATATGGCGAAAGCATCTGATATGATTAATCACGATATCCTCCTTACTAAATTGTATAGGGCTGGATTAAGGGGTGTAATTCATAAGTGGTTTTCATCGTATTTGTCAAACAAAACACAACGAGTAAAACTTGGTGGAATATTCAGTAATAGGTTGAAAGCAAAAATTGGTGATCCACAAGGTTCAGTTTTGGGACCATTTTTATTTTTAATGTATGTCAATTCACTGTTCTAACAAAACCTTAGTTGGTTACAGCATTTGCTGATGATATGACATTAACATAAGTATCTTTGATTCTGTAATCAAGTTACAGAAGGACTTAAGTATACTACAGCAATGGTTCGCTAAGCATGAGTTACTTATAAGCAATAAAACAAGGCTTATGATATGCAGCCTTAGAGAATCCTAGCTACTTGACTTTGATGATATCTTCTATTCTAGCTCTTGCATAAAATTATCGTTATCTGTTCATACGTGTGGAAAAAAAGCTTCACTAAGGATTTAGTGTGTAGTTCAAATCGCTTTAAAATAGAAGGTATCTATAAGAACCTAGGCGTATTAATGAATTGAAATATGACTTGGAAAGCGCACGTGAAAGACTTAAAGCAATATATATTATCTGTAAATCGTAACATTGTTCAAAAAAAATGTTACTAATGTTTTATTATATTATTGCAAGTTAGGGCAAGTTACAACAACATAACTGAAAACATATAGTAAGTACTTTTTGTAAACAAAATCGATTAGGTCATAGTTGGCCATTTTTTTTAACCCTAAGTATACCTCCAATAAAACATCTTAACATTTTCAATGGTCTGAAAGTATTTTTCATCCGAAGCGGATACAGCTTTAATGTGAGAAGTTCAAATATTTGCAGATTAAGAATAAATGATATGTCAATATCTAACATTGCAATCTTTAAAAAAAATTGTTGTTCAAAATTGTATACTACGTTGCCAATCGAAATCAGACAGATAGCTCAACCCACTCTATTTCTCAAAGAATTAAGAAATGGAACTATTCATACAGCAGTCAAAGTCTTTGTTGACTCAAATCTCTAATCTCATTTTCTCATTCATTTTTTTATTTCTTAACAAATTTGGTTTTATTTTTATTATTGATTGGGGATATTTGGGGTAACCACATTAATTTAGCGTTTATTAAAATTCGTTTTCTTGAAGTCATCATTATATTAACTGAAGAATCATTCACTCCTAGTTTCTTATGAACTACAGAATGCTGCCTGTTTTTCTCTTAAATATTAAATAAAATGTATTATATAGTACTCCACTTATAAAGTGTGAAAAAGAGTAAACTAATTAAAAAAAACAAAAACGTTTGGACTGGCATAGAACTCTTCTCCGTATTCAGCAATAAATTCAACAACAAAAAGTTGGGGGAACGGAAACCTTTGTCAGCAATAAGTGAATGCAAAAAATGTTCTCATTAGTGGGTCGGAATAACTTGCCGCAAGATTCAATTATGTGAATATTTGCTGATGACTTGAAACAGAACGAAAGCAAAGGAAATATAAAGTTCGCATAGCAGCCACTCTGCAGAGGGTAGTAGTGAGTTTGCGTCTTTGTATTGCATAGATCTGAAAAAGAGCCAGCGTAGTATACGCCCTGACAAAAAAAGAACCATCAACCAGAGAGCCGATGTAGTAGCAATCGAATGTGATGGCAGAAGCGTGTATAAGTATAATCACCAAAAAGCTGATAGGAAGCAATAGCGTACGTGAACATTCGGTGCAGAGTTCGGATGTACGAGTATTTCTTTTAATTTCAGATAAATGGAATAATTGTCCACTCTTTTGAACCTCATTGCCATCTAAAATTGATCAAAAACCACGACCTGTTGTCTGAATTCTGATCATGCATCTACGTTAATATGAAATCGTTACCCCGTTAGAAAGACTAAAGTCAATTACGGCAGCATATATTGATGATTTTATCAAGTATCTATACGAACCTAACCTCACAATACCTAAAGAAGGCTGTTTAGTATGTATGACTGTTTAAGGTTCCCTTTCTTATGCCCTAATGAAGCCACCGCCAAGTGGCTGAGTGACGAGTTCTCTAAAGTTAAACAAAAATGCGGTCTGGATGTGATGTTAGTGCAAAAGGATTTATTTCCGAAACCACATTCATATATCGTATCATCGGTTGAATGACCGTAAGCATCACTACGTATTATATATATTATATAATACATATATTATATGTAAGCATCAAAATGTATTATATAGTACTCCACTTATAAAGTGTGAAAAAGAATAAACTAATTAAAAAAAACAAAAACGTTTGGACTGGCATAGAACTCTTCTCCGTATTCAGCAATAAATTCAACAACAAAAAGTTGGGGGAACGGAAACCTTTGTCAGCAATAAGTGAATGAATCCAATGGAGCCTTACAACTTACATATGTATATCAAATGCATCGACAATGCTGACGACGTTTGCCTACTACAGCACAGAACCTTCGGGCAGAAACAAACTCCCTTGGACCGAAATTTAACTCTCCCAAAACAAAAACTCTTATTTGCCTCTAAAGCATCATTAACTCATACGGACACAGCAGGGTAATAGGCCGATTAAGTATTGTAAATAGATATATTCCTTTACTTTGAAAGTATGGTCTCGACTGTTCGAATCGATTTAAACGCTGTACATGGAAAGTAAGACCTGCATTTAGTATCCTAGTCAAGCAAGGTGTCGGTACTGTTATATGGCTATACTACCAAAACAGTGACCCTCAATATTAGAAATAAGCTATAACGTTTTGTAAATAGTTATATGGGAAACACCTGTAAGTTTTCTGCTAAAATAATATTTCCAACAAAAAACTTAATGAAAGGTGGGAGCAAGAAACGTATAAGTGTTAATGAACAAAGGTGAATTTATCACATATAAACGTTAAGACGCTAAAACATGGTACTAGTAAACATGGTACCAGTAACCAAGTTTTAGCTGATGTTGATCGTCTGCGGGCTGGTTCGCGAACCAATTTGTTGGTCTCACCAACATCAGAATTTGGTCTCACTAAAATCAAAACTGGTTTGACTTTTGTCGATGTTTGTGGGCGGAGTTTTGTGTTGCTGATACTATTTTTGAATGGCTGCGCTCTCATCTGTCAACATTTACTCGAGCAAGCCAAAAATAACCGGGGAAAAATGGCAACATTCCAAATACTGATGTTTGGAAAGAATTTTCAAGTCTTTTCACAGTCTACTTGACAGCTTTTGACAAATGAAGAGATGTGTTCAATTATGTTGGATTGAATTGGTATCAGCGTCTGCGGGTTTTAGTAGTACCATGTTTTAGCGTTTACAGGGCGCTTTACGTAAGGAAAAATATTATTTTGCTCAATAAACCATATCATGGATTCCATGGACTCATCGACTTCACTGGCGTATACCTACATGGAGGTCTGAGAATGGCTGTTAGAAAGGAATTTAAAAAACTGAGGGAGAGCTGCGAGTAGATAAAATTTAAGCACATCACCAGAAAACGACTACGATAACGTGTGGGTGCGGTGGATGTCGTTAAACTCACAAGGTTACATAAGATATAAGTATGAGTAAGTACTCTTAAAATTGAACCCAAGTGAATTTTTGAATGAAAATTTCACAAATTTTCGTTACAACAATAATACGCGCAGAGTTTGTCGAAATTTCCGAGATAATATTTTGATTGTAGTCATGACTTCTCACAAGAGCAAACCGGCAATAAATACATAACTTCTTACTAATAAGTGTACGTAACAAAAGTTTAATGGAAATTATGTCTTTTTTTTATCCAACATTAATTTTTCTAAAACTGGTTAACAATGGGAAATGTATCCTTGTCGTGACTTACATGTCGGTAGTTTAAAGTATAAGCAATGAATGCACAATCTTATTTACATTTGTACTTCTCAAACTATAAATCTTTAATCTATGAAATTAATGCACCAGTTTTATAAAATAAACAATTCCAAAGCTGTACCATATAAATAATTATTTTTCATAAAAAAGAATTTGTTTCATAATATCCCAAAATCGTTGTCAAAACTTGACCCTAACAAGAAACTGACCTTGCCCTACATTGTTTTTTTCTGCCGAGACAGAGCACTCAGGCAAAGAACTAATCCATTGTACACTTTGTATGTTACTTTTAATTAAATTCCTGTCTTTCGAAGAAAGATTAGTACGGGCTTCAGTGACACCCACGACGTCAGCGCCAAGTACCTGCAGCGCACTCCACGATGTCGTTATCGTATCCACAGGAAGATTCACAGTCGTATCGCTTATGCCCAGCATACTTAATTGCTTAGTATAGTAGTAGTCTTTTACGATGGCTGTAAGTAGCATGCAGTCTATTCTACTGTAGAATCAGCATTAAAGCCACTGTCAAGGGAAGCTTTAACTGAAGACGCAGGCATACCTAACGTAGGTTCGGGTCCTGAAAAACTCTTCTCTTACCTAGCAAGTCCATCGGCGATTTAACTTCTCGCAATCCCATTGGGACCTGGGGCCCAGATACGACTCAATGATTTCAGCCTTCCGACTTCGATCAGTGAACTCTTGCTCTCTCAAACTAGCTTGGAACTCGTAAGAAAATTCAGAAAGGCTTTGACAGCATGACTACATATGCAGATGCTTCGCTCCCTGAAACGATACTGCACATTATACTTCGTTGCCATCAGGATTGCGTATTTCTCCGCTTGAAAGACAGACAAAACTTTTCCTAACTAGGAGTAAATTCAAATATTACTATCCTCCAGAAACACATCAGCGCCACATGTCAAATCAGTTTTGGAGCCATCTGTGAAGACCTGACTTCATTCCTTTCCTGGCTCAAATTCTGGCTTTAGGCATTCCTGAGCACTGGGAAAATCGATTACCTATTTTACGCTGGTGGCACCATTGGTCCTTATTTTTTTTTTTTTAACTTGGCCGCAGCTCGGGCTATAGTCAATGGCCAATATTACAAGTGATTATGGCATTCATCTTGCCGATAAGTGGGTTCACCAGAATGGCACTACGTGATAAATTCTGAGAAACTGCAAATTATCTAGGCCTTGGAAGCAAATATTCAATATGTTTTTGGTGACAAAGAGGCCCAAATGCTCCCAAATGTCAAAATGTTGTATTCACAAACCGGAGCTACGAAGATTATTCGATGCAGAAACCGTGGTCGACGATTTTAATAAAAACAATTTATAATGAAAACGTAATTTTTATGACATGATACTAAAGGGCAATTGTTATTTGACCAATATTGCAGTACTTCGTTGTACATTTATATGTTGCATTAGATCCCCACATAAAAAAAATCACATATCCTGCCCAGCCTAAGAGCCAAATCGGAATGGTAGTACCTGCACCATAAATTAGAATAATTAGAATAGCCCTTTACGATACTCGAATATCGAACTAAAGACGCATTATGTCCCATTTTAAATTCGTAAAGGAAGAGGCTTCGAATTTGAACTGCTGACAAAATAGTAAATAATTCCTAGAAAAAAAATAACGGTACTTGTAACGAACCCTTAAACTATCACACGTCAAGCATACGTACATACATAGGTACTCGTATCACTTTATTTTATAAAAAAGAAAATTTAACGTTCTGGCACAGATGTTCAGTCGAAAACTTCTTATTTCCGACTGAGCGAAGATCGGGCATTTCATGTGGTACAGCCCAATATAACATTCTGAATAAAAATTTTTATTACGGACTCCAGAGCTACTACTTTAACAGGATTATGAAGCCAGGCTCTACAGATTAGTTCCAGTATGTATTAAAAAGAGCATGTTTTACTCCACAGCTCTAGGATATTGTACGCCACGAGACCGAAATCACCCAGAAGATTTTAATAAAAGAAAACATAAACAAATATCCTTCAGATCATAAACTAATACCTTAGATAATTAATTTATATTCTGTTACCGATTGGGCGAACTATGACATCAATTTCGCAAAAACAACATCGTGTACGATTTATGGCGATATGTGCTTCTGTTTCAATTGACCTATGTCATATTTTTCTTCAGCTGCCACGGATTTATTCACCCTGGATTAACGGATTCGACTGCATACTACTATATGATTATGGACACACAATATGGGGTTCCAGCATGATGGCGCTACATCCAGTACACATAATCATACACACCGTGCTGTATCAAAGAATGGATCATACATATTCCTAGCAGTATGTCGCATTCCATTCTTCTAAAGTTTAAACAGCGAAAGAATGACTTAGATCACGGTATTGTTACTTTAATTATTGTATTAACTGACCACATTTTTAACAAACATA
Organism: Volucella bombylans; assembly: GCA_949129095.1. Classification (NCBI taxonomy): domain Eukaryota; kingdom Metazoa; phylum Arthropoda; class Insecta; order Diptera; family Syrphidae; genus Volucella; species Volucella bombylans. The sequence goes on along the minus strand of OX422140.1, from coordinate 121,524,988 downwards.
GGAATAGACTTGTTTTATAATATGTGATCGCAAAGCTGTCCTTGTACTTCATATGACATATTTAACAAGTACAGTGACAAGTTACTGACTATCAGCTGCTGAATAAATGTTTAATTTATGAATTTTGGGAAACGTTTTACTCAAAAAAAAAATCCTTCAATCGCTTTTGACTCTTTTTTTGTCAGTTCTATAGAGACATATACTTTCTTGTACTCTGTTGTACGAGTAGTATGTGTTTCAATAATTCAAATAAAAACAAGTTTCCATGGGTTAGGATGCATAGCTTGCTCCTTAAACTAATAGATATTAAAAAAAAAACTCTTTTGCAATTAAATCTGCAAGGTACCCTCAAAATAGAAAACTACAACTACGAGTATATCGTACAAAAATGTGAACAAGGTCAATAAAAAAGCCACAGAAATGCGTAATAATTACTACCTAAACTTGTTTGCAAGATCAAATGGTAATTGTAGAGATGAATGGAGAGTTTTAGATAGAATTTTAGGAAAAGAAAATCAACCTTTAGAAGTAAATTCCCTAGAAGTTGATGGACTCCAAATAACCAAACCCGAAAATAACGCTAATATCTTTAACAAGTACTTTACAGAAATCACAGAACAACTAAAGCTTTCTAATAAGACCAAAGGTAAGCTTTTTGGGGAAGAAGCAAGATTTTTTCCATTAATCTATTTGCCTTTAGATCAGCAAAGGAGTTTAATCTTTGTTTATAGTCAATTATATGACGGCTTAAATAATAATCCGTATACAATGGCGTTGCTCATAGACATGACCACCGCATTTGATATGGTTGACCATGAGTTGTTAATGACAAAATTGTTTACTGCTTGACAGGTACCTAAAACAATAAGACCAAACAATTAAACAGACGATGGACACTACAATACCTACACACCCAACAAGGCTACCGTTGACAAACTGCACCGACACAAAAGTACTCTCATGACTCAAAACCTTGTACAGGCCGTTTACTGACAAACATAACGTGGAGGTTTGGATACTGAAGTCGTCAATTAGAAACCTCCAAATATTGATAAGAGGGAACTACAGAGCATCTATAAGTTTGTACTAGAATCAGAGGCGTAACTTCACCAGGTGGCCTAGGTGGAGAATTTTTTTTGCGGCCCCCTTACTCAACTCAAAAGAGATTTGCATATACATTCATATGCTGTATAAATACTATCAATATGCGTCGTATGTCAGGGATAAATGATGAGAAGTTAGAAAATGCTGTAAAGTGCTCTTTTAAATGTACTTCAAGTAAATTAATTTTAGGACATTTTCGGAAATATAATATACAAATAAATAACCTAAATAAAATATCCTTCGTAGCGACTGGAACAAAGAAAAACCGCTTTACACGGCGCAAAGAAAGAATGTACAATGAGAAGGAGCCGATATCATTCGATTATCCTTCCGTGGTTCATAATGCACATCGGACTGTGATAACGGGACCTGCGACCGAGATCCTTGAAACGAAGTGCCACGTTGTGCCCAAACATGCTGTGACAAGAATCAACCCTTCACTTTGAATTTTTAATTAATTTTAAAAGAGGATCGATTTATTGTCGATTTGGGAATTAAACTAGCCTCGAGTTTGGGGCCCCCTGAGCTTGGGAGCCCCGATGATTGCCACCTGTAACCCCCCCGACTAGAATAATACAATTCGGACTGTAAATTCCAGCAACCCGAATAAGTTCCCTCAATTAAATAAAATATTTCGGAGAAAAAATCAAAACGAAAAACAATGTCTTAAATTTCCTCGAACGATGGACGACGAACGAATACTGACTACTTCAGGCATATGTAGATGAAGTGTGAAGTCGCAGATGATGATAATTTCTTTGTGATCGAAGATCCTCAGGAGAAGCTTGAGACCATAGGAACGACTTTTCAGGAAGTGTATAAAACCAATGACGGCATTGAAAAAATCAGCGGGAATACGACTTCGACATTTCCCTCTAGAAACGGCAGACATTTACACCACCCTGATTAACAATGCAATGAATAATGCACATTATCCAGAGCATTGGAAAACTGCGGTGGTTTATACCATTCCTAAAAGGGGTAAAGATACATCCAATCCGGCAAATCTCTGGTCGACAAGTCTACTTCCGAATACCAGTAAGGTGTTCGAGAAAGTGATCAATAGAATCCTGATTAAGTGGTTTGAGGACAAAAATATACTCGTAGTTCCGGATAATCAATTTGGTTTTAAGGCGGGGCATGCTATTATATAGTACAATATCGCGTCTAAACTTATTCCAGATATCCAATGGAATAAAAGCAAAAACCAATGTCCTGGAGCCTGGCTGATTGACTTGGAAAAGGCCTTCGACACCGTATAATAAAGGCACTTTTCTGCAGGCTGACCAGACTGGGCATCAGTAAACTACTTTTGTATATTCTTCATAATATGCTCACCAACAGACAGTTCATCGTGAAAAATGGCGATATGACTTCTGTTGGAACATTTCACATTAAAAACGTCCTGCAACAACGTGCGGTTAATTCGTCGATCATCTTCAACATTTACACAAGCGATTGTAAATGATTCTCTTCCCCATAGTTTAGCGTACGCAGACGAATTGATAGCGTACAGAACAGGTCCAAAAGTCGAAGTCATTAATATGCTTTTGGAACGTGGCTTCATACAAATGAGGCGATTTTGCAATGACTGGAAGTTGATTTTCAACGAGTTGATTTAGAACGCCGTTGTCTGGTGCCTCTGGGGACACCAAAAAGAATTGATGAAAATTCTCGATTGTTGGATAACACGGCCAGCCACTTGCATGTCGAAATGTAGTCAGTTACTTTTTGATCTGGCTAGACCAGTATCTATATTTCAACAAGAATGTAGATACTGCTAATGACCAGAGCCAAGGGTGCCCTTGCATTTATCAAGAAACTGTTTTGTAGCAGCCAACTCGATACGAGGGTAAAAGTGGCCCTCATCCGGCCCATGATGGAATATGGGTGAGAGCAAGCTTAATGTAAAAGATTCGTATGTTTGAGAGGGATTGCCTTAGGGTTTGTCTTCACCTTTACAGAACTCCATAATCGGAGTACATACAATTCTATACCAATGAGGTGCTATATAACAAGGCGAATCTAATAATCGTGGACAACTTCGCTAAGTTGCAAGGGAAATGAACTCTTCAACAACCTGATATCTGGGGCCTTCTACCTCAACTACTTATATCATGAAAGTGTGCGCTTGAAAAGCTGCGTCCCCCTGAAGCGTTCCTCTATTTTGACATGAAAACGCTGATCCAGGATAGATTTGCGGTGCCACTAATTTTTCACGTAGCTTGTACAGTTGGTGAGAGGCAGATATGTCGCACCCGGCAGAGTTGAACATCAAGATGTTATTCTGCAGCACCAAAAGCTTTGGTGGTTAAGTGAAGAAGACCCGATTTCTTTAAGTCCGGGTTAGCCTAGTCGGAAGGCTATGTTTAGCAAATGGACCACTTACATAGGTTAGGGTAGTTTTAATGTATTGAAGTTTAGCAACCTTGGTTTGGCTAACAATTAGGTTAGCAACTTGAAGTATGCCAACAATTAGGTTAGGTTAGATTGTATAGTTAGGCTATGTTGTTTAAGGTTTAGTAGAAGTTAGCATAGGTAGTTACTCCAAATATTTTAAGTTTTATGTAATACAAAAAAATGCTTATTTTTATTTACTAAGTTTTTTGTTTCAATAATTAATATTTTCTTAGTTTGACTAGATGTCAATGAATAATAATTATTTTTTTAAATGATAAATTATACGTCGAAAGATATAGAATAAGAATATAGTTCAGCTTAGAGCGCCCGCTTAGAGAGCCAATAAGTTAGAATAAATTAATTAGGTTATGTTAATCTAGCTTTTAAGCAGTTTTTTCTGTTAGCATGCATAGAAAAAATAACCCGTTTTAAACGTTAAAGAAAGGCCAAGACTTGAAAGAAACTTTGTAATTTTATTGTTCGGTCCAATCCGTTGAGAGTTTAAAAGCCAAGTGAAAAAGAAGAGTTAATTCATACAAATTTAAATATTACAAGAAAGAGATCGAGATGAAAGAAAAGGATAACGATAGATAATACATTTCATAAATACAATACTTCAGATAGGGTAAATAATAGTCTTCTTCATAACTTAATTCATTTTTCAACATCCTCCGGGCGGCCAATCAATGAAAGTTCCAGTGGATATAACAGCTGCACGGGTCTTCGTGTCCTCGTTCCATCAGCATATCGAATCTCACACGCTTGAACTTTCTGATCTCGACCAGTAAACGCGCTTTCAACAATTGCTAGTTTTCAAGCAATCCGTGGCTTCGCAGAATCAAAAACTAGTACAACGTCGTTCGGCTTAAGTTGAGAAGATGAATAGCCTTGGCTGTGATGAAACGATCGAAGTTGTTGCAAATATTCGACGCGCCACCGTTTCCACAGCATACCAGTTTGTCTCAAACGCTGCGCCCATAATTGCTGCAAATCACCTGAGGAAGGCACCGTTTGTTTTGGGTTAGACGAGCGATTTTCCCCATGTATAAAGTGTGAAGGCGTAAGTGGCGAAATATCCATCGGGTCACTGCTTATATATGTTAACGGACGAAGATTCACCATACCCTCTGCTTCAGCGATCACTGTGCGCAATTGCTCGAAAGTTAACTTCGCTTTACCGATTACAACCTTTAGTACATTTTTAATAGTCCTTATAAGCCGCTCCCAGAATCCTCCCCACCATGGCGCTCGTGCAACTATAAACTTCCACTTGATACGTTTACTCGATAGAAATCCTTGCATAAGCTCGTCATTCGGCGTGGAACTCATGGCACCGAGCTCTAGAGCCGCTCTACGAAACGATTTGGCATTACTTGAATAAATAAAAGAAGGAGCGCCTCGTTGAGCCATAAAACGTCTCATTCCCATTATACAGCTCTCAGTTGACAAATTTTGAACTGTTTCTAGATGTATACATCGAACGGCGGCACAGGTGAAAACCATCAGATAACTTTTCATCATTCGATTTGTGGAAGTGTCATGGTAGTAGAGGGGTCCGGCAAAATCAACTCCGACGCAATCGAAAGGTCTTGACAGGGTTATACGTTCGATTGGAAGTTGTCCAAATGGTTGTGATGCAGGCTTTCCAAAAAGTCTTTGGCAGGTAATGCACCCTTTGATTCTACTTTTCACTAAAGGGCGTGCCCTAATAACCCAGTAACGTTCACGTAGCTGACACAATACCACATTAATGCCTCCATGCAAGGTTCTTTGATGATAATAATCGATCAAAAGTTTGACTAGATACGAATCCGATAAAAGAATGATGGGATGCTTTCGATTTAAATCAACATTCAAATATTGAAGGCGACCACCAAGCCGCAACAGACCATTTTCGTCCAAAAACGGACACAACTCAGCTATCTTTGAAGTTTTAGGTATAGACTTTCCTTTCTGCAAAAGATAAATTTCATTATTAAAGGAATTTCTTTGCATGTACCTGAGCCAATATGTTTCTGCTGCATCGAGCTCACTAGTAGAGGGTTGAGAAAATTCATATTTCTTCTCCTTCCTGCACAGCTTCACAAAACGCAATACAAAGCATGTACAGTGTAGCAAAAAGCCCCATGAACTAAATTTCTTGTAGTCCAGTAACGGTTCAGACATTGAATGAGTGGGAGTCGAGACTGGTGCTAATAACGCCAATGCCAATTTATCCGGGACGATATTTTTTACATCTTCACCCAAGAATGCATCATCTTGAAGCCAAGCTGGCCCGTGAACCCATAGTTCAGAATTCAACAAACTGTTTGCCGTAATTCCTCTCGTAAGAAGATCAGCTGGGTTTTCTTTTCCCCTACAATGTCGCCAGTCCGATATGGATGTAAGATGACGTACTTCAGTAACTCGACTCTGAACGTATGGCTTCCAACGATGTGCTTCGCCCTGGATCCAACCAAGCGCAATTTTCGAATCCGTCCACAGGAAGAATTTCTGAATAGGAATCTTTAGGGACTTTTGTAAGTACGAAGACATTCGCGCCGCCAACAACGCTGCCGTAAGTTCCAACTTCGGAAGTGAAAGTTCTTTTATCTTGTCAGTTTTTAGTGGAGCTACGCGACTTTTTGCACATAGAAAAGAAATATTATTTCTCCCAGCTTCATCAAAACTTTTAATAAATGCTACTGTGCCATATGCCTTTAAACTTGCATCCGCAAATATGTGAATGTGTATAGCCCTTGGAAGTGAACAATTAATCGCTGCACGAGGAATAGCATAATTCTTCAAAGGTTTGAAATTTTCTACCCAAGTTTGCCACTGTAGTAAAATCTCTCCCGTTAACATCTCATCCCATGACATTTTTTCCCGCCAGATAGCTTGAAAAAGTATTTTCAATCCAATTACCACAGGACCAAGCATGCCAAGAGGATCATACACTCGTGCGATCATTTGCAAGACATTCCGTTTCATTCCCTTCACTAGATTAGAAGAGAACAAATCTTCGATTGATTTCAAAGGTACTCCAATGTCATCCGTGTGCACGAACCACAATAGCCCCAAAACTTTTTGCTCACTTGGTAGCTCATCGGAGCAATGAGCCTGACGAACGAGATTGCTATTTGAATTCCACTTCCTTAGGTTCATATTCGCACCTTTCATCACCAGAACAGCATCTTTGCTAACATGCACTCCTTCCACTTCGGTGTCGACACTCATCGCCAAATCGTCCATGTAGAAGCTTTCTATTAGCTTTCGGCAAGTGGACTGCAACTTTCCCTTTTCGTTCTTGAAATGTAATTGCAGAGTTGCTGTTAATAAGAAGGGGCTGCAATTCACACCGAAAGTGACTCTGGTCATCCGATACTCCAGTATTTCAGGTTGGCATGTGGGTGTTTTCTGAAAAGCGTACCAAAGGAATCTATGTGTGTCACGATCCTTCTCGTTGAGCTCAATTTGCAGAAATGCTTTCTCCACGTCTGCCACGATCCCATAAGGTCCCAGTCGAAAGTTTAACAATATTTTCAGGACATCGGGCAAGAGATTAGCTCCTACATGAAGCAAATCATTTAACTATGGAGAATCTTGGCTACGTGACGAGGCATCGAAAACGATACGCATCTTAGTCGTTGTACTATCCTCTTTATATACTGGTCGGTGAGGTAAGTAAAACACTCGGTGTACATTCTCCTTGTTTTGGGGTGGAACAGACTCAACAAACCCGTCTGTAAGTAATTGCCGAATACCAGCATCATATTCTCTGTATTTTTCTGGATATCTTGACAATCGCGAAGCAAGTGATTCAAGTCGCTTTAGAGCACATTCTCTATTGCTTTTTATTTCAACATCCGGATTCTTCCACGGTAGAGATGCTTCGTATCGTAGACCATTTTTAGCAATGCACTGAGCAGCTAGTTCATCGACTAGATGTTTATTTTCTTCATCTTCACCACGAATTCCGATAGCTTCTAGGGACCAGAACGATGTGAAGTCGTTACTGCTGAGTGCAGGCAGATGTAACGTCGTGCTATGGATGGATGGAGAAAATGAGTTTTCGTTCGAAACAAACTGCTTACCAGTGAAATGTGCTCCTTGCAACGTCCAGCCGAATATGATATGTACTGCTCTTAATCCTTTTGAAATTCGACGCTGCTTACCCGTAACCACCGACCAGTAGTAGTTTGAGCCAATGAGTACACTTAGTCCATTAACTGCTTCTTCGCTTGTGTGACATGAATCCGCTAACTGGAGGTTTTGAACTAGAGCGCAAGATGGATCAGGTGCGTGCAAAACATCCACACATATCTCCGGGACGACAACTGCTTCCAGATTTACACTCTCGTTGGAATATTGGCTTCTTATGTGCACTTTCACTTTCTTGAATTTTCTAAAGGGAGCTTGTTCTTTGCAGCCAAACGGAATTAAAGAAAAGTTCACTTCACCCATTGATTGAAGGTTGAGTTTTGTTGCAAGATCTTCTCGAATGTATGAATACTGGCTTCCACCGTCGATAACAAACCGAATGAGTAGGGATTTATTTTTACTCGGGGAGACGGCTATTCCCCGAGCCGTCTTCAAAAAGACGTTTGTATTGTCAAACAAAGAGTTGTACGCACATAAATTTGTAGCACTTTGTTGAATCGAATCTGGCTGAGACATTTGTGGCGTTGAAATTTTACCAGCACATAGATTAATGACATGTTCTCTATCAGCATTTTTCGGTAGGGATGACGATGTAACAAAAGTCTTTTCTCTATTGTAGGAAGGATCGCACAGTGATGTGATATGTCTTCCTTTGCACTTGTCACAGCAAATCCATTTAGCGCTCCGACATTTCTTAGAAGAATGTCCTCGCTTGGCACAACGAAAGCAGCAATTATTTTTCCTTAACATCTCTCTTTTTTCTGTGATTGACAGTTTGCAATCACAAACCTTGGTTAAGTGTTGGTGTGAGTTGCATATGCTCTTCTCTTTTAGTGACATTAAACATGCTGCGGTGGAAGGAGTATGTCTGGATTGCACAGTGGATGGCGTAAAAGAGATCGCTCTACTTCTCTCTAAAGACTCCACTTCTCGCTTTAGAAAGCTCATTATGCTTTTTACTTGTGTGTCACCAATTTGCAATGATGTTGATGAGCTTTCGTTTTCTGTTTCGTTCGGTTTTTCCATATGATCATCCTTTTCTCCCAACCGAAAATAATCAACTCGGAGTTCAGCTGGTAAGCAACGAAGCAATATAGATTTTAGCATAACGTAGTACTGCTGAGTAGGAATTTGCAGAGCGGTCAAAGTGCGACAGCATGAGGTTATCGAATTGTACAAATTACGAAGACCAGCTATGTCTGTTCGGGATTGCACTGAACGGAGAGAGACCAATTGTTGCATCTTTTGTTCGGGATCGCCGAACTGCTCTTGCAAGAGTGAAATGGCAGCATCGTAGCACATGCTTGAGGCGGTAAAACCGGCAATGATTTTCTTTGCACTGCCTACTAGAACCGATTCCAAATAACTGAATTTATCTGTCGATGTTAAGCTATCATTCTCATGAATTGGACTTCGGAACTGCTCCCAAAAAGACAACCAATCTTGAAAATTTCCGTCGAATTTTTTGAGCTGTAACTTTGGTAACTTAAGACTACAATTTACCATTGACGTATCAAGAGATGCCCTGCCTGGTGGACTTATAGGAGTTGTAGGAGTTAATTTCTGTTGAACCTTTTTTATGCGAGTTTTCAGGCGGGATAGCGCACTAATTGCTACATCTTGATACTCTGCTACCTTCTCCAGCTCCTTGTCCAACTCTTCATCCTTGAGAAGACCTTTCTTCTGAATCTCCTGATCGGTTACAGTGAGGGTTTCCAGTGCTGCCGTAAGTCGTTGGATGAAGACGGAAAGATCCTCCTCTAAAGCCTCCAAATCAGTCGCTTTATTCGGTTGAGAGTTTGTGCTATCTAAAAATTCAATTGCACTTTTGACAAATTTTGTTACTTGCCCTTTGTATGCTGTTCGTGCAGATAATTCCATTTTTAACGAATTGTATACGAAACACTTTTAATATTCTTAGTCTCCGTTCACCAATCTCCCGGGTTTCGGCACCATATAGAAAAAATAACCCGTTTTAAACGTTAAAGAAAGGCCAAGACTTGAAAGAAACTTTGTAATTTTATTGTTCGGTCCAATCCGTTGAGAGTTTAAAAGCCAAGTGAAAAAGAAGAGTTAATTCATACAAATTTAAATATTACAAGAAAGAGATCGAGATGAAAGAAAAGGATAACGATAGATAATACATTTCATAAATACAATACTTCAGATAGGGTAAATAATAGTCTGTCTTCATAACTCAATTAATTTTTCAACAGCATGTAAGTATACCAAAAAAAAAAACCAAATTGTTTACTGCTTGTTTTAGGGAAATAATACATAGATAATTGGTTTAAAACATTAAAACGTACTTAATGGATAGAAAGCTAAATGTAAAACTAAACGGATCCTTCAGTAAACGAGGTGTTGTGAAAAACGGTGTCCCTTAAGGATCTATACTTGATTTATATCAACTCGGTTTTTAAGCAGGAATTAAATGGTTTATCCACTGCATTCACTGATGATAAATTGCTTATAAATGCTTATAAATATCAAAACCATTACGAATGTGTTACGAAAATTGGATAAGATTTAGGAAAACTAAGGAAACTGCACATAAATTTTATTATTACTGAAAAAACTGAACTCATCAGTTTTAACATATCAGATAGCGCTACAAGTGATTTTAATCTTTATTTTCACGCACATGACTGTAACAAAGTCTGTTTGCCATTTCACAAACATATGTATGTGGAATTAATAATTTCCACAATAATAATTTATGTTACGACAAATGCTTCAATAAAAAGTCAATAAAAACTTTTAAATATATAAGAATCTGAATATATAATGATGAAGGCTAGAAACATCATACCCGAACAATAATATCGCACATGAATCTATTGTAGTTGCCCGAAAACGTTACATTGTAAGACCTTATCGCTCGAATTAAGTTTTATTAAAATTATATTATGGTCTTGAATACTAAAAGTTAAAATATGGTATTGTCAGTTGGAGAGCATCTAACTTAAAAACGTTGGAACGTGTTTTGATTACAAAAACATATTCTGTCCACTACTAATCATAGAGCATACAGCTGGTTGTTCAAAAAACTTTTAATTTTATAATATGTTTTTAAAGTACTAATATTCTTAAAGCAAAGGGAAACATCCCAGGTAGAAATAATCAAACTTATAACCTGAGAATTAATGGCATGGCTTTTGCCAATATACGAGTACTGTTTGCACGCAAAACTTATTCTTCACATTTTTCTACAATTACAGCCCCAACATATTATAACAAACTGCCTCATTTCATTCGCATTGCACATTACCATAATGTATTCACTAAGCTAATAAAAGACTGGTTATTTACAATTGATCATGGAAATATCGATTATTTATTGAGAATCTTCCGTGAAAAATATTCTAGGTATCTATTATGAATTATTAATTTATCTCGATTAAATTTTGTATTCTTTGATATTTTTTCTCATGTGCATATAATATTATAAGTTACTGTTTGCTACCCCGCAGTGAAATCCTTAAAATTAATGGATTGTTGAATAAAATACACTGAAGAGTTGTTTAATATTTGTTTAATTCAGAATTAATTGTTCTTAAATTATAAATCCCCAGCTTTTCTATTGCTTTTTTAACATGTATTGAATTATCAAATATTGTATATTTACTGAAAGATAATATTAATTTGAAAAAAAAAAATAAAGAATACTCGTAAATACTCGTAGAATAAAATAATAAAATGTATTTTCATCAAAACGAGAGATGTGTAATTTTCTCCTTATTTCAATTGTGATCCATTCTTAGGCCATTATTGTTCTCTCTGTTAATTGATTGATTATCTTCAACTTTATCTCACTTCCCATTTTACATACAAAATATATATGTTGGTAATATACATATGTAAGTCTAATTAAATTTTAATAATTTGATAGCATTGAATTTAAGACAAAGAGTTTTCAATAGACTGTTGAATATTTTTCAAGGTTCATTAATTTATTCAAAAATTTACGATTCCCGATTAGTCTCACAATATAATTTCATTCAAAAAGTGCATCAGCTGTCTTGGTGATTGCTCTAACTGTCTACCAAATTTTGCGGCACATTTTCAATGACTTGAGGCTATTTTAATGATAGCTCAATCTTAATTGTGTTTTAGTACGTAAATTCTTTGTGAATTGTCAGCATAACATTGAACTTTAAGGGTAACCTATAAAAAGAAAGAACGACAGACTATTGCTAAAAAAAAGTTTCTTATTAAAGGATATGTAAATTGATGCACTCCTTACTAGTAATTATAAACTTCACAATACTGATCATAATTGGTGTTAAGTATGAGCAGAATGGAGTTACTTTTTCACAGTAAAATTGTAACGTAAGATATTATTACTCTGCCAGTAAAACTGGGCAAGTGGTAGGGTGGGGGATTTGGTGCTTAGATATTTTTCACTAAACCCAGGTTCCTTTACCGTAGTGATTGTATGTACAACGGTGGTAAATACAATAAAACATTGGAAGTAAAACCTAATCCCACGTAGGACCCTCCCTTCACCTTTGTGACCGCCGAGTCCGGGAAAGAGTAGGAGAGGGCTTTACTATTCACCAAGCATGTTAGTTCTAGCTCCAGAATTATTTTCATGCCTTCTCCTGATGTTAGTTGAGTTGAAATTTCTTTTTTTAAATAAAAAGGAACAGGAATTCGTTCTGAGCGACAATCTTAAATCATTTTCCCGATGAAACTAAATTCCCACCTCCTATCGCACCAAAAGAGAAAAGTGCTAGGTGAAGTGCTCTCCTACCGAAAATTTCCCTCCCCTGAGTGTGTAGCATGTGGTAGCTAGATACATGGTAGCTACACGGTCTTTGGATATCTTGCTTGGCTACCCCTTGTTGTGTCCGCTGACTCCTTATTTATCACTCCATATTTCGCCAAAATATCTCTTCACGCCTCTGCGGTCACTCTTAGCAACGCACCCAATATTACGAATTTTAAAAAAAATTCTTAAACAGAAAATTACTTTCCTACTCCATAGTATTTTCATTTCCGGTTTACCTCCCCTTCGACTCTATCTGACCCGTAAAAAATCCAGTAAAACAAAGTCAAAACAAAAATTTGTATACAAATTAATTTTACAAAAGAGATGAAAGGCCTAATGAATAAAAAAAAAATTTCTTATGGAAACGGGTCTATACATACATATGTATGTAACGAGATATGGAAGCAACTTAGCCTTGTATTAAAACATAAAAGTTACAAAAATTGAAATTAAAAATTAAAATTAAATTCAGTTATCAATAAGGGCATGTATGCCCATATAACTCTACGAGTATGTACATATATATACGAGTATATATTTGTTCTTTTCCTTTTGTTTCTGATTTGTTTTTATGTCCAGGTTCACTTATAAAGCAATCTATAATAAGCTGAGATAAACCATTAGGCAGGTATAGTTGGTGTCTTATACACTACCTTAGTACATATGTATACATACCTACTTATATATAGATATTAATATACACCTTATAATTCTTAAAGGGGATAATTTGGGAAATGATTTCTGGGTATATTGTAAGAAAAAAATTGTTGTACAGTAAGGGTCTATCTCCAATGTGGACATCATTTATCGAGGATTTAGGAAAATGATTACTTTGGTGTACCCTGATCCATGTTAGGGAAACTGCTCTGTTAATACTATTGGTAGAAACTTCGTTTAGGACTTTATTCCTAGAAGAAATATTAGCCTTTATAATTGCGTTTAAATAAAATTAATATCTTCTTTAAGTCTTCAGATATCCAATTTCTAAGCCAGTTCCATTTTTCTTGCCCATGCTAATTTTTAATTTTGAGCACTTTTCTCCAGAATATGCGTAGTAAACATAATGTTTTACTATTTTTTTCTTATGAACGTAACAATAATAAAAAAAATCATAGCTAAGTTTGCAGATAAACAAACGGATTTTATGCTACTTGGGAAAACCTGCAGCAGGTAAAATTAAAAAAAGGGTTTTTTGCTTAATAAAGACTGTGAATAAAAAGTGACTTTGAATGATTTTAGGCAATTTTTATCTTATGTGTGTACTAAAACAGTTATAGCTGGTGCTCAAAGTTTCCTCTTTGGTTTTCTATGCATGCTAGAGCCCGTTTTTTGACTTTACTGCGAATGTTTATAGATGCTAACTTCTGCCTCGCATTTGACGACGCTTCTGGACTACGATCTTCCAATTCACTTAAAGTTGTTATTACGGTTGAATGAGCCAGTTCTTTCATTCTTCGCCATACAAATAAATCCAATACTGCAAGCCAGTAAACTGGTCCTCTTCTTCCTATCCAACTATTACCGTACTCTTCATTTAGCCTGGAGTGGGCTGGAGCGCAAATCTGTTGGAAATATGATGAAGCTAGTTGAACCAGTGGAATGTCCTCCAATACTTCTGGTAAATCATTTCGCACAAACTCCACATAGTTTGTAGAATTCAGCCTAGGTGATAGAGCCAATTAACTTGTTTCCAATTACACCTGCCCATACGTGTATTGACGCTGAATTTGTGTTCAAATGATTTATGTCTCCTTGTGTGTGGATTGTCCGCAGACCATGTATGAGGATTATGAAAATTGTTGATACCATCTCTTATAAATTGAGATTCGTCAGTCTAAATAACTCTGCTAATAAACTCCTTGTCATCCAAGCTCCGCTCCAGGAACCAGTTAGAAAACTCGAGTCTCGAAGCAGTTCTTACACAGGTATGTGGTGGTATGGATAAAGATTTTCTCCATGCAGTACATTAGAAATTTTATGTCTGGAAGCATTTAATTGCAAAGCTAAGCATCTGATGCTGATTGATGTATCAGTTGTAAAAGCTGTCTGTATTCTTTCATCTGCAGAAATTTCTCTTACTTGTGCAGCTCCCGCGTTAGGTCGCGTATTTGAAAATGATCCAGGTTTTCGAAGTTCATGGTATCTTTATCGCATTTTAGTTGAACTTCGTTTGCAAATCCCATAAACGTAAATAATGTCTGCATATTCTTGGTTTGTAAATGCAGACATTTCAAATAGCGTTTCTAAGCAACCTTAACCTTGGCGTAAAAAATTAAACTGATGAATCAATTTTTTTTTCTAATCTCTTATACCATTTTTGTTTGGTAAATTTTCCAATTAGGCCATCATATCCTAAAACTAACTCTTTCTGATAACTTTGAAGGAAGGAAATGAGGGCTTTAGGAGTGACCTCAAGTCAAAAATTAGCATGGGCATGAAAAATGGAACAGGCTTCGAAATTGGATATTTGAAGACACAAACAAGATATCAACTTTATTTAAACGTAGTTATAAGGACTATTATTTCTTCTAAGCACAAAATCCTAAACAAAGTTTTTATCATTAGTATTAACAGAGTAATTTCCTTTAACATGGGTCAGGGTACACCAAAGCAAGCCTTTTCTTATTGTAAATCCTCAATAAATAATGTCAACCCTAAATCATTTAAATTATCCTTGAAGAATAAGGAGGCACCCTGTATAATGTTTTTTTTTTTTTTTTTTTTTTTTTTTTTTTTTTTTTTTTTTTTTTTTTTTTTTTTTTTTTTTTTTGTAAAGTTCCTGTTTTATTAGATTTATTAGCTCGCTTCTTCATAAATTTGACTTGATTTGATTTGACAAATTATCGATAATAATAAGAATTTTGTTTTCCAAATTTGTTAGGGGACACTCGCTTTCTTAAACGTAGAAGTTAAGTTTGTTTTAAATTTATTGATGTGATTTGTCATGCCTTGTCTTTTCGTTTTCTGATTTTTTACGAACAGTTAATAATAATAAAATGTTACAATAAATAAAATGTAACTCAATAATCTTAATGCTCCTTGCAATGACTATGTGAGATAGGTTTAGAAGGAGGACACGGGGTGCAACTGCACTATGTTGGTTGTCTGGTTGTCTGGTTGTCTGGTTGTCTGCTAGCTGATATGTTAGATTGCTGCTCTATTTTTGCTGGGTAGTTAAATACATACTAATTTCCATGGGATGGCAGATATTATTTTTTTTTTTTGTGATCCATTTGCTTTGTGGTGCACTTGCTTAGTGCTGTGCCCTTGCTAGTTCTGTTAAGTTAATAGCTGCTGGTTGAAGCAATTGTTTGTACTGTTAACTCATGGTCTCTTTGGCTGGTCCGAGCACTTGTTGTTCTTCCATAATTCATTTTTTTATTTTGTTTCCCGGTTCTGCACACTGGCGGTGTACTTGGTAACACCTACACTCTTTTCTTTCTCTAGGGTTGCTGAATTTCTCGCCAAAACCAATTTGTGGATATTAATTTACCTTTTTTTCCGGTGTGTTTTTTTCTTCTCCGCGTTAGAGTGATTTTATTTTTATTGAAGTGATTCTTTTACCATTGGTTTATACTTCCCTTTCTTTCGTTTTTTTTAAATGATCGCACTACTTGATTTTGTTTTTCTTTTTTAAGTAAGTCTTTGGTTTTATTTTTTTTCACAATCAAGAACCGAAAACCTTTTTATCACCAGACTAACTGAATCTTCTTTTAAGCGTTTTCTTTCTAGAACCTCTCTTTGAGATCAATCAAACTCCGTTGCACCGAATGATCTTTCATCCTCTCTAAGATACCATATTTTCCTTCTACTCTTAATATGACTGTCACTTGTAAGGTCATATTTCCCCCTAGAGCTTTGAAATCGGATCGGTGTGATAGGATTGATCACTACCATGGAAAGAGCCTAAGGGTAAGACAAAAAATATCGACTGAAAAGGAATATATTGAAGCTGCTATCAGCAGGTCGCATTTATTCAAAAGGGAATAAATGTCAAATCGATTGACGCATTGACCTGTCAAGCTTCATATAATTTTAGCACAGTTTGCCATTTCATCATGGAAAGATTGACGCCACAACAACGATTCCAAATTGTTAAAATTTATTTACAATTTGAAGCTCTGTTCGCGGAACATATAGAGCACTTCGTGAATTTTATGGTAAATTTTATGCCATCTAAAGGTTCTATTTATCGAGTTCACATCAATTTGATTATTTTCTATGGGGCTACGTCAAGTCACTGGTTTATGCCTATATACCAACAGCGATTGATGCTTTGGAAGAAAACATTGTTCAAGTGTTCATTGCTTGAAATAACGGTCGAAATTTGAACTTCTAGAGTGCGCTTTATACCAGGCACCCGTGGTTGACATATGCCCAAAGCTATTTTCCAGAATTAAATTGGCATGAAATTTATCTTTCAAATGAATTTAATAAATCATCATCATGTTAATTGTTTTGTGTTTTATTTAAACACACAATCTGAAAAAAAAAACAATTTCTTAAAAAACACCCTTTATTGGTCAATTAAATTTGACAATAAAATGAACCGTAATCTGTGCAAAATGTGTGAATTAAAATTATCAAATTACAATTTTTCGAATTTGTTATCTCACACAAACAAAATAAGTATCTTTGAAATGCCGATAGAATTGTATACAAATTTACAATTTTCTCGTTTCAATTACTTAACGACATATTGCTATATGTCTGGTATTCACATATTTCTTAATTTTACATCATCCACCTGCTTATGCTACAGTGTAGGAATGAAATGTAACCAAGGTTGTCAGATATCGCTTCCAAATAGACTCATATTCAGAAACTGGAAGCTGATTCTAGTATCAACGTAGCAATCTCGCAAGCAATAACAAAGAATGGTTCAAAGCGAAACCAAACTACTTCCGAGGTTAGCCAAGTTACCTAGAAACGTCTTGCCTTTCGGACTTACAGATATACCAGAAATTAACGAGAGGTACGATATATGGTATGATATCAGATTCAAGAGCACCAGAACTTAGGAGAATTAGAAAATTGCATATAGCTAAGGCGCCAAATCTGAAAGATAAAATCTAACTCGGGAGTCTAAACGACAAGATGAAATCAGATCTCAAATAAAGTTACTGTTTCAATCACCATATGGCTTTACATAGTACAGTTGGGGTGATTTCCCTATATTTTATGAGGTATACAACATTAATCTTGAAGTTCACCGGTTTAAGAAAGACAACAACCCGCAGAAAAACTATTGCAGCCAGCTTAGTTTACGCAATCAGAGGCAATTTGCATAAGTTCTCTGCTGCTTGAAGCCAAGATGCATTACAAATATTAGCGCAGCTTAAAGTGAGATAGTAGTGCTATTAGTTATGGAAAATTAAATTGGTGATGGATCACACAAGACATTCCCTTTCATTTTTCGCTCGACCAGACCTTAGCCAACTACAGATCTAAAATAGGCCTCCACTCCACTTGGTCTGAATCGATTTTGAACAAATTTTCAACTGTGTCAATCACGAACTCATAGACAGCCCAGAAATTAAAATGTATAGTTTTCGAACAAATTTACGTCCAAAGCGTCGGTCAGATATGTCATCATCAACATGATCCATACAGCAAGTTAGAGTCATTCTATCTGTATAACAAGTTCATACTTTTCTACACAGCAAAGTGGTTGATAATTTGCCGACCCTAAGACATCAGATGAGAAGTGACAAATTTACACCTAAAACTAAGAAGGCAGTACGAACAAGGCCGAAAATATAGTCGACTGTTTGAAAAAAAAGTCACAAGAGTTACTTTGCACAGGCAACTAACCAATTAGATATATTTGAAAGGAGGTCAAAAAGGATGCTGGATCAGTTCTTCGATAATAAAACCCTTAAGAGTGTCGGCCTCCTTAATAGACCTAGGGAACAATTATGATCATCACAATTTTTTCTTCTTCAACCTGGGCGATCACGTCTGGGATCACGACAAAAAGACCAATATGATGCCCTCAAGTTATATCCCAGCAGTATCACCGAATTTTTTCAGACATGCAGAAGTCCTCTGCAATTTACCGGATGTGTAATATGGAAAAGAGGCTCATTTACGATAATGTAACATGGTTTGAATTGTATTAATTCAATTTATAATTTTATTTACAAAATTGTTTTCACAAAACCAGGTTAGTGGTAGCTTTGAAGATTTATAATCAACCGATTCACTAAAATTATTTATTTTTCAAATTAGTCATTAAGGAAAATAAATAAGCATCCTCTTGCTATCGTTCTTGTTTTGTTATATGGCTATCATTTATCTTCCAATTTGATTGCAAAGGTAGACCACATTTAAATTTGATTAGCACGCTTCATTAGATCTTACCACAAATCAAACTAATCACTTTTCAAAACATGTATTTAAGGGCATATTGATAGTTTCAGGTTACATGAACCACCAAATTCAATCAACTATTAATTAGAGTTTGCCTTCGGTTTAAATTCGTGAATACCCCAAAATGCATTTCAAAAACAACAGAAATGATATATCTCATAGCAAATTAATTAAATATGTTAATACATATGTATACAAAGCCAATTATTTTTAATTAAATCCTATAATGTGAGTCTTCATGCAACTTCTAACCACAACAAGTTCCAATCTCACACAATAATCCACTAGTAAATGTGATGAATGCATCAATTCGAACAAATTTCTGGACAATGTCAGAGCTGGCTCGCATTTATTTAAATTACAAAAAGAAAAAAACTTACAGTCATAAATTTCCGCTTATTTTTTACACGCTTTAAAAGGGTATTCCAAAACTAATATCCTTTGACGAATAAATTATTCGGCGTTCAAACCGTTTCCCAGGATTTATAAACACAAATCTGGTTAATTATGTATGCACGTGCTTATTTCGCAGACAAATGATGTACTATAATTTTTTCTTAGAATTTTTACTACACATACTTTTTCAAAAACAAAAAAAAAAGATCACAAACAACAAAAATTTAATTATGGAAGAACAAACACGCTTCACACAGGACTAGATAACAGCATAAATCACATATCACAAACAGGGGATAGTATTTTATATATATACATATATTCTTTTGTATATACTACACAATTTTTTTCGAATAATTTTTGCCGCAGTTGCACTGAATTGAAACCACGAAATGTGACGATAATCCTTCACAGGGTTTCCACAGAATCGATAGATTTTTCCATGTTTCTATTTTCTCTTAGTCGCCCTTCTCTCACAAGCTCGACTTATTTTCTCATTGCACTGGGATGCACTCATCCTTTTTAAATATCTTTTTAATTTCTCATTTATCTTCTTTCTATTTTGAAACCAAACATATTACATTACTTTCACATCAAGCATCTTATGCATTGGAAATAAGCATTGAGCCGTAAGAATGCACCACAACACGGTTTGCTTTTATAACACACACCGGATTTCAGCAGATACTTCCCTTTTATTCTAAATCACACTGACACACACTAGTGCATATATGTAGGCAGGTATGTCCTGTGAAATCACCGCGGAACCATTTTTAAATTCGTCTTAAGGAGTGGTCGTAATAGTAATATCCACAATAGGTAATCCTGTATATCAAAGTGGCCACAAGATGCAACAGGATAATGGCGATTTAAGTGATCCCTACTGACTGGATACACATATGTACACGCTCACTCACTAATTCCTTTGTTTTTGTTTTGTTTACAGATAAGATTGAGAACCGGCAACAATATTCGCAACGGTGATAACGACTATTTTCAAACGCGCGGATTCATAACGAATTTTTCTATAAAATATTGCCCGAGACAACGTAAACCTGCACTCGTATCTGTAAGTATTCCCAATAACTCCAAACCAAACAAAATACACAAATGTAAACTGGACGAACTGTATGAATCTACCCAAAAAATTTCCAAGCCCATAGTATCTTAGGGATGGGAAGAATGAAGACTTTCAGAGTCGGATTCTGCTGCGGTTCCGGTTTTAAGGGTCATTTTTGATTTTCGGTTTTTTTTTTCTGTGTCTTTTTTGATTTTTTTTATAAGCTATGCTCGCGCGCGTGCTAGCGTTCTCTTATAGAACAGCATTCACTGAACGACTCACAGTATTCGACTGGTTTAGCCATTGTCGGACGCTAGTGTACGAGCACTCTAGTGTGGTGGAATTCTATGAGTAGAGAGAATTTTTTTTATTAATTTTATAGCTCGGAACGAAGATAGTTTAGTGCGCAGAATTTCAGCGCAAAATTGTAAATATTTTCTGTATCGCTGTACAGAAGTTCTGCTAAAAGAGAGATACGGTGAAGGCAGGTTGCTCTTAGAATGCCAACGTGAGGTAGTGTGATGATGTTATCACTTATTGTAGTAGCGGTTCATTCTGTTATTATCATTTTAGTGTTAATTGTTGTGGTTTTGCAGTTTTGAGATTGTTTAAATACAGTGAGATGACAACAGTTCGACAGTATAAAATCCACTACCATTAATTCGGTATCACAACAACTTTGTTCTCTTATTCATGCAACAAGTTAAATTGATAAAAAGGGATGAATAAGGGGTCGTGGAATAAAGAATTATAAATCACCGAACTGCATTCCATAATATATACAACAAAAGTGAATGTAAAATGTATTTAAAGTTATACGATCAGGTACATATGTATGTATATGTTATAGGAAAAAATATGTTAATTGTTCTTTAGGAAAAAAATTGAAAAGAAAATAAAAGTTTCACAGTAAATCTGAGGTTTTTTACAAAAATGAGTTGTATGGGGTTCTTAATATAGTAAAATGAGCTTCTATTAGCCAAAGTCAAAGTTTTTATCAGCTGTGGATACCAAATCTGGTATAAGGAGGAATAAGCGAATATGAGTCATGTTTTACAGAATATGATAACTGTTCTGAGCCCGAGCCTCGACAGTACACGATTTTCGTCAAAATAAGTAAAGAAGGCTCTCAAGGGGGAATCTATCCAGATTGTCTTGGTCTATTGTAGTGGGCAGAATTCTGATAGAACTTAATGATTCCACATCTCTAGTCCTGGGCTATCCAGGTGAAGAAGTGGTCATAACTAGGAACAATGAAAAATGCAACATTACAGGACAATTGATACGAAACAGAAGGATTATATCATATATTAACTCAGTCAAAATCATTCCCTTTAACAGAAGAAGAAATCTAAGCCTAACGCCATTATTAAATTGCAAACAAATCGATTTCTCGAAAGAAGCAAACTATTTTGAACTACTCGTAACTCTGGGTCTTTAACTGAACAGGAATCCTCATATAGAAAGAGTCAAAAATAGGAAAAGAAAGCCCTTTCAAGGCTTTTGGTAGAAAATAGTTATTTTTATTTTTTGCAGCACTATGTATGTATATAATACTATCACAATTAAAGTTTAATTACGATTGGAACGGGTTACTTTTATTTCGTCGCATTTCACACTTCCTTACTTCAATATTGTCTATCTCGAAAAACGCGTCTTTACCTATCACTACAAAACGTGTCTCAAATGAATATTGTCAATCTGTTCCATATTGGTTAAGTAACCGCAGGATCAGAAGTGAACTGCGAGCAGATGTGGTCATTATCAGCGCTCAATACACGAACAAGAAAGGGCCAAACTGGATTAGGAACAGCTTCAAGGAAATTCTATGTCGAAAGCCAAAGCACACGAAGAGGCTAAGCATCTACGAGTATCTTACGCCGGACGAAAGAATAGACGGGTTCCGCTAAAAACTGGATAACTTGGACGACTTCATGGCTGAAATCGAAGGTGAGATCTTTATCGCCGGAGACCTCAATGCCAACCACGGGCTCATGAGGAATGCAAATACTCGAGATTGCTGCGAGACGCGGATAATGTAATAAACGTTGGAAACTCGCACACGTTCTGGAGACCTGTATACGAAGGAACCATTTAAGATGTCACCTTCGCGACTTAATCGACATCCGCAAGACTAGAGAACTGGTGAGTAACCGGAGACTTTTTGGTCAACGAGCGGACCAACGTTAATAGACTCAACGAAGTACTTCTCACGTTTATGATCAAAGATGGAAAAGGTGCTGAACCCAAGTTGAGGGTGCTGCAGAAACAAAAACAGAAGCCACGATGCTACTCATACGGCTTGCATGTGATATTTTGATGGCATGAGTGAGTGATTCCAAAAGACACAGTGCCCCAGTATACTGGTTAGCGGACGGAGGAGATAGCCGCGCTTCAGAGATGATGCCTGAAGCTGAAAAGCACAGTCACCAAGGAAGGAGAAGACAACCTGAGCCTATGGAAGAAATTCTATCGGAATTTAGAACCAAAAGATCCGAGCTCAAAAGTGCCGAGACATCACTAACGACCCCTGGGGACTAGGCTATAAGCTCGTCATGCAAAAATTAGGAGCTCGGGCGATCAACTTTGCCCTAAGTGAAGAAAAGATGGAGCGCATAGTAGACACGCTTTTTTCATTTTTTTTTTTGTGTCAGGCCCCTGACACGACTCTGGCCCAATGACAAGAAATTTACGCTTTCAGCGAAGAAGGGTTGAATCCTGTGGTGAAAACCCTACAAAACCGAAATGTTGTTCTTGTTGTTGCCTATGTTGTAAGAGATATAGGCTTGCTGATATAGAATGTGAAATACACAGCCTGTCCAGTGGTGTGCATGTAACTTGCCAAAACTAACTGCGAATACATCCTCTGTCTCGATACAACACACTTACCAACGCGGAAGATCTTGCGAGAGTGCGCTTCACCATCTAGTCGGCACAATTGAAGGTGCACTCTACTAGAAGGAATACGCGCTGGCCATTTTCATCGACTTTGGGGGTCTTTCCGACAACGCAACTTTTGACACCATGACGAACAGACAATACAATGTAGACGAATCGCTAGTTTTGTGGATTAAAATAATTCTGGTACATAGGATACCAAGTTCGGATGCTGACTGTGGCCAATATGTGATGGCGGCGGTAAACAGGGGTTGCCCGCAAGGTGGCGTTCCATCTCTACTGCTATGATGAATGTTGATCGACTCACTGCTTAATAATTCTGACGTCTGTGCACAAGCATACACTGATGATGTAGCTGTCCTAAATGTGAGCGACGATTGGTGCCCTAGAAGTCAACCGTCTCAAAACTGAGTTTTTCTCTTTAAGAGAAGGAGAAAGCTGTCTGGTCTGACTTCTCTAGTGCTTAAAGTCATTGCCATCCAAATCTCCAAAGAAGCAGTATTCGGCGTCGAATTCGAAAGCCTCTAGTGTGCCGTTGGCCTCCTGGCAGTGCATTGGAGCTGTCGGCAAGACATAAGGATTTTCACCTAAAAAGGTACTATGGATCTATATGGATATGATAAAGCCAATTGCATCATATGCGTCGGTTGTGAGTTAGGACTAGCTCCCACGAAAAGATGTTATTTCTGCTTTCACCAAACTCCAAAAAACTGTCTGTCGTGGCTGCGGCTAGCACACCCGGCTTCACTCTAGACTCATGATGATGAAAATCCCTCCCTTTGATATCATGTGCTAGGGTCAGGGGCTGCACTCCCAAAACCATCTTCCGCTTAAAGAGAAGTGGTTTTTGGTGGAACAGCTGAAGTGTTAATGACTTTGTGTTGAATCTGGATATGCCGTCTGATTCATTGGCACGAGAACTTCTGTTGTCGAAAAAAATACGTAATTGACTTTCCCTGTTCTCAAGATTTTTTTCGGCGGGAACCTGAGGAAAAAAAGGATGGCAGTTTGGTCTTTACGGACGGCTCCAAAACCGATTTAGGAAGCGGTGTCTTGCTCGAGGACGACAAAGTTAGATTTCGCCCATCGTTAGGAAAACGTTCGTCTGTCTTCCAAAAGTAGATATACGCAATCCTAATGGCAACGAACTACACTATGAAGAACCGGTGGAGGGGCAAAGCATCTGTAGCGACTGCTAGCACCCTCTAACGACAAGCTAGTTCGAGTTTAATATGAGCACAACTGCTGATGTTATTATTCTCCAGGTTGGCGCAGACCAAAGGAATGCTGTCCTTCAGTTGCAAAGACTGTAGGCTGCTTATTGGCACCATGACGGGGCACTACACATTTGCCAAGCACTTAAATACGCTGGGCATAAGTGATAAAACATCCAGCGATGCTTGAAGTGAAAGTGATGATGACACCGCCGAGCACTACTTCTGTGAATGACTGACTTGTGCTCGCATCAGGCTGCAGGTACTCGGCGTTGATGTGGTGGGTACTGGTACTGTAGGCACTTAATCACTGAAAGGCTACATTATCTTTTTTCAAAAGACTGAAAGATTGTATTGAAATGAACTTACAAGGAGTATGGATTGGACTAGTTCTCTGTTACGACAGGAAAAAAGTTAATTTGTAAAAACCCTAACATTATCGCTACAATTAGGATGCTAGTGACATTGAGTCAAGAGTCTCCACCAAAGGATGAACAATCCCAATAATAATACCATTTGGTATTAATCATTTCCATCTTAACCAACTTAACCCGGAGCAGCCACTAATTGAAGAGAAGATCAAACTGGAAGGCGGTGTTCATTGAAAATATTTTTTTTAGATCTTAAGATATGCAGGTAAGCCTAAATAGTCCAGGAATGCTATTGTATATATCTAAACCAGGTAGATTGTTAACCTTGGTCGTGTAACATTTTGATCTGATCCAGGGAAGAGTGTGTAATGAACGCTTATTGTCGTTGATATTATTCTCTAGAGACATAGCTGTAGCTATCCTTCCGGCAGTACTGATGCGACTTTAGCCAGGTGTATCGACCTCGACCGTTTACTATCTTAGTACTCCTGATTGAAATTGAATCATACAAGAAGCAAACCTTCATAAAGTATTCATATGTAATGCAAAGAAAAAAGAAAGTGGAGACGGGTAAGCGTCATACAGCCATCTGTATAGACAACAAACCTGCCATCACGACCTTGCTTAACCCTTTAACAATTTCGGAACAAGTTCGAGAACAAAGTACTTCTCTGATCACAGTAATGGCGATGAATAAACATAGGTTTCGCAATGCCGTTCCAGCTGATGTTATAAATACAAATGTTATTAACTTCAAAGCATGACCACAAGCACAAGCACATACACATCTCCTGCCTCTGCCTCTCCGGCCTCTCCGGCCTCTCCGGCCTCTCCGGCCTCTCCGGCCTCTCCGGCCTCTCCGGCCTCTCCGGCCTCTCCGGCCTCTCCGGCCTCTCCGGCCTCTCCGGCCTCTCCGGCCTCTCCGGCCACTGCCATTACTGTATAACTCTGTTATGCAAAAAGAAGTGATTGAGTGCATGCAACAACTGATGAATAGCGTGTTGCGAGTGTAAATTCCGTTGGTGCGCTGTTTCATTTCGTTGTAAGGGCATAATACCTGTAACAATTTGACTCGGTAAACCAACCTTACGTTGCAGCCTTACTAAGCATCGTCGGTGTTTATGTCTTTTGTCTTTGTTAATTTGTAATAACTCGGGAATTTAGAGTGGACATAGCAAATACATATACGTGGGCTAAAAAGTAGTCACTTTCTGCGTACGTACACGTCTGCAAATTCAGACAAGCTGTTTTTGGCTCTTAGTGAAACATAGGTAGATCCCCACCCACACCTCTCAGATCACTCTGATCTAAAGCTACCTAGCTACGAACTCGTGCCATTATTCTTTTCTCATCGCGATCTCGCCAATTACGTGCGTAGTGATGTATCTTAGCACATTCAACCAGAATGCAGTCCCTGTTCCAATCCGGATTTCGATTTTATGTGGTTAAAATTCCAACTCCGTAAACAAATTATCAACTACTGCTTTACTTACAGAAGCCGCAATTCAACCTCCAACGAGTTTGATGCGCTATCTGACTCCATTCCAAGAATTGTATCCCCGTATCCTCATACTGAAATCGTTATTACTAGTGATTTAAATATACACAATTCTGGTTGGCTTCGATATTCTGGACAGACAACAACCGAAGGACGGTGTGTTGAGACCTTCACTGCGCAAGACAACTTAAGGTAGCTTGTAAATGAGCCCACGCGAATACCAGACATTGATAGTAATACCGCCAACACCCTGGACTTGTTTTTAACTTCTCACCCGGATAAGCACACCGTTAATGTTCTCTCCCCTCTAGACTCGTTGGACAATTGTGTCATATCAGTTAATTTCTCGTATACACCCGACAGAGGAAAAGCGAACAAAGTTTAAGCGGGCCAGGAACAACTGCAGCGTCTTTCTTAAGCGCGTGAAATTGCAATACGACAAAAATTGAAGTAAAATACTACAATGGGGCATGGCACTATCCCCAACGAAAATAAGTCTCTCATAGGAAAGGTAAAGAAACTCGATAAGTGGGTACCCCATGAACTGAACTGAATCCCAAAACTACGGCTCCAGGAAATCTGCGCATAGCTTACTTTAAGAAATCTGACTGAACCGTTTTTGCTCCGGATAGTCACCTGTGATGAAAAGTGGATACTCTATGATAATCGTTAAAGATCTGGACAGTGGTTGGATGCAGATGAAAAACCAAAACACATCCCCAAGCCGGATCTTCACCCAACAAAGGTTATGGTGACAATTTGGTGGAAATCGAAAGGACCAATCCACTTTTCATTTCTTCAACCAGGAGAAATGATAAATGCTATCAAATATTGTGAGAAAATCGACATATTGCATGCGAAATTGGCTGAAAAGCAACCTGCGTTGGTCAATAGGTACGGTCCGATCCTTTTGCATGAAAATGCTTGACCCTATACCTCACAAGAAACGGTGCAAAAACAGTTGCAGTTGGCATTTGAAATTCTTCCGCATCCACCGTACTCTCCTGATATTTACCATCTTTTCCGCAATCTTCATTCATTTTGCGGGCAGAAGGTCTTCCGGAACCGAGCAGAGGTCATAAAAGGCTTTGAAGATTTCATTAACTAAAAAAGTCAGCACTTCTACGAAAAAGGAATATTTGACCTTGTATCACGTTGGAAGAATGTCATAGATTTTAATTGAATAAAAATTTACGGAAGAATAATATTGGCTTTTAAATGGTTACTATAAAATCGGAAATTTCATGGGGTACAACCCAATAGTAAAAATTGTTGGTCGTTCGTCAAAAATATTAAAAATTCTGTCTTATCCTCCATCCCAACGCTCATTTACAATGACATTCCAGCTGTTACTTTGCGGTCATTTCAACACTCTCAGATTGAGCTTTGCCTCCGCCTACACTTGAGTGCGTCGAATCTTCAATGGGACGAATCTACTTTCGCACTCGTGTAGTAGCAAGAGTACTTAAAGATCTCAACATACATAAATCCGCTGGTCCAGATGGTATATCTTCCCTTCTTCTGAAGAGGTGTTCTTCCATGTTGGCACAACCACTGCGTAAGCTTTTTCATCGATCCTACTATTTAGGACTCTTTCCGAGCAGATTGAAAGCAGCATTTGTCCAGCCCGTCCCGAAAAAAGGCGAATCTTCTTCTTTATCCTCCTACAGACCAATTTCACTTACGTCCCTTTTTTTCAAGGTCGTGCAAACGCTGATAAATCGTCAGCTCATGAAATATCTCGAAACACGAAAACTTCTCAATGACCGGCAGTACGATTTTCGTAGCAACAGGTCCACTGGTAATTTGATGGCATTTTTCACCGAAAAGTGGAACCAAAGTCTGCACCAATTTGGCGCAAGCAAGATAGTTGCACTTAATATTTCTAAGGCATTTGACAGAGTTTAGCAGCAGACTCTTTTATCGAAAATGCGTGTTTTGGGATCGATGACTCTCTTTTTCAATGGATTAGAAATTACCTTTCGGAACGTTCAATTCAAGTTGTCTTGGATGGTTTCAAGTCTGATGTTCACAAAATAAATGCTGGTGTGCCCCATACTTTTCCCCTTCTGATCAGGCCTCAACGCAAATGGCGTTTATCTGCTCGAAATTGGAGTACAATGCTCACATCTGCTCAGGTGCTCATAAGATCCAAAATATGACTATGTAATATTGTCAATTATGAAAAAAAAGTGTTTAATGCTAGACGGAACATATGTACGTTGGAGATTGGTAGTGGATAGCCTAGATATAATTCTACTGATGAAGCAGCAAAACGTTCAGACTTATCCATAAACAATAAACGATCTATGAATAAAACTGAAGACAAGAATCAGGTGCGAGCACCTAAATGAAACATAGGAGGAAGGTGGAAATATCTAGAAATATAATCAAATCGAATTACCTTCCGACAGTAAAAACTAAAATAGAAATTCAAAAAATTGTTCAAATGTCATATTCAGATAAAGAGAATACAATCTGAAAAACATGGGAACCGTAGATCAAAACCCTTATTTCAATTTTCGATAAATTCGTTAAAATTTCTGACAAATTTCCTTTTCTATTGGCTCTACTCGTGTCAAAAGGGTGAGTGACAAACGCTTCTTTTGTTTGAGATAATATAACAAAAGCAGAAGTAATCAAAACGTCAGTCAATTTCTATACAGAACATCGAAAATGTTTCCTTTTGTAAGATAAGTTCAACAGAAAATGCCACAAGCAGATACAAAAACACGTTCATTGGGAACATATCGACTGTGTCACGTACGCAATACGAGTATTAGCATATCGGATATAACCGTTCAAATATTTTAGCGAACTGTGTTTTCGTTCTATCTATCTTAAGGGTGTACATAGGATAAATATTCTATGTACACCTTTAACCATACATATGCTGGATATACCATAAAAGCGAAAACACATCTCCTTTTCTCGATGCCAATAAACTGTGAGACAGTGTCTTATAAGCGTAAAAACGCAAATAAGAGGGCCTTGAGGATGATAATACCTTCAGAAGCCTCTGTTTAGAGTAGCTAGTTTTTTTTTTGCTTTTTTTTAAAGACCAATACAGGAAGAAGAGGACATACTTGCTTAAGGTATCAATATTGTGAAAAATTTAGTATATTTGTTATGAAGGTACAGAGAAGTATATTTGAATTTTGGGATTGCTTTAAGTTAATAATCTAGATTATACTGAACGTCTTCTTGAACATAAAGGCATTGTGGACCATATCCCATATTTTACTTTCTGCAGATTTTTGGTTATATTTATTATTTATTTTCTGTATTTATTATTATATTTTCTGTATTTTAACAAGACAGTGAATAAGAATTGTTTAAATTAATCAAAGGACATTAAGCTTATATGAAGTTATGTGTAGATATATTCGAATGATCTAAACTATGATGGTGCTGTATTGGCTTTACTTGGCGCTCTATATAGTTGTGTTAAATAACCTTCATTACTTGGATATTACGAGTAGATGTGACGAAAATAAAATTAACTTCATATTGAAAGCTATGCTGAATAATTTGTTAGTGTACCAAGTAGGACTGCTCTTCGTTAATGTCACTATTTCCCTCTGATTGTTCACCAGCTAAATATGCAGCTGATATTAAGGAATTTAGAATTAGTGTTCACTCTGTAAGCCCTGTTCTTCATGGCAAGCAAGGTCTCCTACGGTTTAAAGGTCGAAGTAAAGATGTCAATTGCGGGAAATAATCCTGCAGTGAAAAGTTGTTTAAGCGGTTGGGTGTGTATAATTTGTCTAGGCACAGGGAAGCCTCAATTTGGTGTTGCCCACTGCTACAACTACTATTTAAATCTTGTAACTTCTCATGGTAGCCGATATGTACTGGTCTAGGCTAACCGAACGTAATCTGCCAAACTTATAAGCGCGAGTGTTGTGCAAGAAAAAATAAAAACAATATAATACTCTGTCAGAAATGACAGAACCTCAGAAGGCGGATGAATTCACATCATTGAATCAACGGTGGCTTCAACATTCTGTACTACATTTACGTTGTATGGGCTATGTCAAGGCATTTGGAGCTGAGGTCAATTCGGTTTCTCAGGACTACTAAGTGTGCTGAAATAGAGATGATGGCGTATGAATTCTAAAAGGATTAATAGCAGTTCTCCTGACCTGAAAGCGGTTACTGAGTTCGGAGTATCCAGCTTCTTTCCCCAATGGGTCATAAAAGGATCTAGCCCTCCAGGTTAGGAGTCGGCTAAACTACCCAGTCACGTAAAGACCTCACTGATGTGAAGCAAACAAAAGCCTCGGATAGAGACGGATCTACCGTTGATGACCCTGCAAGACGCAAAAAGGATTACGAAGTTCAAATATGCACATAGAATGTTCGAACCTTGAACAGACCGCGTGCAGTCGAATAACTAGCGGAGAGTCTCGACTGCAATAAAAAGCAGATATGACCGCTATTCAAAACTCCGGCAGAATGGGCAGGGCAAAAGG
Source organism: Volucella bombylans (assembly GCA_949129095.1). Taxonomy (NCBI): domain Eukaryota; kingdom Metazoa; phylum Arthropoda; class Insecta; order Diptera; family Syrphidae; genus Volucella; species Volucella bombylans. Next base: position 121,494,286 of record OX422140.1, on the reverse strand, counting down.
AGGATGGAAAACTGTGAAATATGCCGTGGTGATTTCTATCATTAAGTATCAAGTAGAATGAATATTCAACCTGTCCGGTGAAAAACAAGAGATCCGTCCAGTCAACCAAAATGAAGTGAGTAAGCAATATCCAAGCTTAAGAACAACAAGGCTGTTGATAGAGAGCATGCACCAGCTCATTTCCAAGATTTGGTGGGCAGAAAGTATACCTAAGGAATGGAACCTTAGCACTGTTTGCCCTATGGGCAAGAAAGAAGACCCTTTAACTGCACCAACTATAGAAGCATTAGCCTCTTTAGCTTCGGATGCAAAATCTATTTGCAGTTATGTGTGAACCACTCGATCAACGATCTGTTTGACCCCTATCAGTGTGGTTTAAGAGGCGGTAAGTTCACAATCGCTCAAATATTCACATTACGGCAGATCCAAGTCCAAAACGATACACTCCATCTATTTATACATAAATTTTAAGGCTAAATCTCTTCTAGAACTTTGTTGTCAATAAAGGGTTCACGCAATGTGATGCGCTGTCATGCAACTACATCAGCATCGTACTTTAGAAAACTATTCGAACCTTCCAAGTCAACACAAGAGCCACAATTTTCCAAAAGCCTGTACAACTGCTTGCATGCGTTGATTGACATTGACATTGACATTGACATCACTGGCAGAACTCAGCGAGTTATCACCGGTGAGTCGCAAGTATTGGAACAGGAGCGGCAGAAAAGAAATGGGTATTAAGTGAGGGCAAAACTTAGTATATGCTGTGAACAAGAAGGGACACCAAACTTCGATGAGTTGGATAAAATATCACAATAGACAACTATTACTTGAGATCATCATTTCAGTCCTACTTAATGGTGCAAAAGCACGGACGTTAACGTGAATTTACATATGCTTGGCCGTTTCGAATGCTAAATTCTTCGAATGATTTTTTCCCCTCTTTGCCTTCACGGGACTTGGAGAATTAGATTTTACAACGAGCTTTACATTATAGTTACACTGACCTGGCCTAAGATGACAAGGACATGTTGATGTTGAGATCTACCCAGACAATAGCGCCATCTAAGTAAATAGGAGGGAACAAAGTTCATATGGATATGCTGAAGATTCATTAGAAAAAATTGGAGGATCTACGAGTATTCTAGATCCTCTCCTGGTCGCAAATTGCAGACGTTAAGCCAATATTAACATATGCTGTCTGGTGGGCCAAGACTAATGAGATTACTACTATGCAAAGAGCAGATTCAACGTCTTGCCTCAACCAGAACCGACAATGTTTCCGGTATTTTTATAGAATAACTCGTATGTTGAATAGTTAATTAAGCTGAACACCTGCTCTTATTCCATTGTTAGGTGCTTGTGCAAACATAATCCTATTATCTATGCTTGGAGACCGACGAAATCACTTTTCCGCTTTAAAATCTCATCTCGTTCACATTTAAAGAGTTTCACTAGATCATACAAATTAGGGTCACCACATCAGACCTCAATGGACAACACGGCGGGCAAAGCCCATTCAAAAAAACAAAATACATCTTATAATTTATATGGAGAGGATTTTTTTGTTCGTTTTATTCAGATACAATACGAATACGTCAGTGGTGACGTAAACCATGTATCTAGTACACTTTTTTTTCGAAAAAAAAGAACTTTTAGGTGGAATTTACTGAGCCGTAGAGCATACGTCTTACATTGGACTAAGAAACTATCAATTTACTTTCTTAAGTCATCACTTCCGTCGAGCCGAAATACCCTCAATTATAACTTTTTAGTCTTCTGCATTGAAATTGTTCAGTAAATATCTGGTTGGTGAAAAGTCCCTCATACAGCGCCACTGATAGGTTTCAAGTATTGCTTACTCGTATAAGCAAATTACAGAACAATTTCTGCTTTATCTTATTGCTTGTGGGGAATCACCCTTCAATACGTATGCCAATGACGTCGTCTTTCTGCAATTCAAAAATGTGTTACTATGTTCACCATTTTTATGTATTTGTACTCGTATCCATATAGATATTTGTCAGAGCCTGACATATTCTGATTTACCATTCCTGGAAAATTCTAAGCCCTAGTAAGTTACTGTTTTGGCTGATGTCACCAGCTCATATCTATGAGTTATTTAGTTGTTTTGTCAATAACATTCTGCATTTAACAATGTGTGTTTATATTCGTATACTAGTCACAGTGGGTGATTTGTCGACTTTATCACAAACGTAGTATATCGATTCGTGAACATTCCTTAAACACAATTACCCATATCTGGTTCTCTAAGTATGCCCCAAAATTCTTATGGCTGTTTAGTCAATTCTCAGAAGCCACACGTACATAAATACTTTAATTAAATCCTCACCACAATTTGCGTAGTAGCTACAATACTAATGAAGTGTCTTGTTAGCTAACATTCTTACCCACATTGTTCATGGATGTTTGTTGCTTCAAAATACAGACGTTGTTTTCACATTCAGCCTTGAACCAATATTTTCCAAGTGCGAAGCGATAAAAGTAAACAAGACTTTGAGTTTGGTTCGCCTTATCCGCTGAAAATTCAGGAGGATATCAGCTTCAAGGGCACGCATATGTTCGCTGTAAACTCTCCAATTTCAATTAATCATGGCCGTTGATTCATTTTAGAACTTTGTAATAAATATTCAAGATATCATGTATGTAGGTACTTTCCGTTAATTGCCTTGCATTAGTTCTCCATTTGCAGTAAGTAATCTTTAAATATACGACGACAATGCACAATCGTGCTTAATCATGACTCTCCCAGGAAATGGATTTTCTGAGCCAACTTATAAAAGTCAGAAAATTAATTCAAAGTTGCTTACCATTCATCGTTCGCAGCCAGATGACATCAAGGCCATAAGTCGCACCCATCCCTTAACCATATTCGTATATCCTCATTTCAAAAAAGAAAGAAGGCAGCTCAAGGTAAAAGCTAGTCGCTACCAATACACTCACAGTTTGGTATTTGTTGACAAACGACACACTGATATCATCGAGGGAAAATTTCATTATCGTCCTTGGCTTCCCGAAGAAACTGATTAAAGCCTTAGCTCACTGGCAACAAATAAATGAGCTACCTTCTCCTCAAAGCCCCGTCGACAAGCAGACGGCGAATAATGATGCTTCATAGAAACTGATGATGATTATAATGGCAGTGTGTAGGTAATACGTATCCGTACCGTACTAGTGTGAGGTAGTAGTATCTCTTTCCGACAGTTTTCAACACGAAAGGCGGCAATTATGTTTGAGGTTCGTAGACGTAGACTTTAATCGAAGGAACGAGAAGAACTGTTGGAAGGATGCTTTTGAAGGGCTTCGGTGGTGGATGTGGAACGGCGCCATGATACCTTATCAGGATGTTGGTGCCTGCAAATCTGTGATTGATGCATATTTGAAATTCACTGTTGGTGTTATATCGGCACATACAAAAAGCGAACAGGAACAGTTGGAGTTTGGGTTAGAGCTTTTGAGCCGAGAACGTAAAACATCATCTGCAGCTGATGCCTCCACAATTGACAAACTCAAAGCCTTACATCCTGATTGGCATGTCAATGCTGCTGTGGTGCTTTAATAACGCAGTTCTTGTGTGTGTCGAGGATATGCTGTGTCAAGTTGAAATTCGCAATAACGTTTTTGTTTTTTTTTCCGCATACGAGTAGGTATATTCCCTTTTTTTCTCAAGTTCCTGTGACGCTAGAGTTATTTCAGGATTTGTTTCTAAATAGAGGTTTAGTGGCTTGCATTTTTCATATTGAATATACCTAGGTATTGTTGTTGTCATTTTAGGTATTTGTCAATGGCAAAATGTTCATACATGATTTTTGCCGATAGTACAAACGTTGTCAATTGATCGGTTAATTCCTGGGCAGTAGAGGATCTACATATGATGGCAAATCAAACAAAACATACACTTTAGTGGTCTCACCAAGTGTGATGAGTGTTCTTTAGCGCTATTTAAAAACCCAGATAAGAGACTGCTAAGCAAGGAAAATAAATTCTAACAACTTCCTAATGGAAATAACAGAAGACAAGATAGGGACATACGTCAGATCAACAAAGAACCAATCCTTCATGCCAGTAGAGTTCGGCTTATCTATCTGGCACACAAAGAAAACAGTAGGGTATCAGTATACGGAGCTTATTTTATCGCAACATTCATAGATTAAATTAATGGGTGACCAGATAGCAATGATAGTTTTTCTAATTGTTATGTTTCAGCAATTGTCAAAGTTACCAATGACGTCCGGCTGTCAAAATATTCAGTACGGTTAGCCATTTCATCATGCAGCGTTTTACGCTTACCGAACATGCGGAAATTATTAAAAAATATCATATTATCGAAATTTCGGCTAAGTGGCTTATTTATCGCAACGTGAATTTCGTCGTAAGGTCGGTCGTCATCATGGCTCCAGTGTGCAGGCAATTAGTCGCACCGTGGAAAAGTTTGAGCGTGAGCACACGTTTCTGGATCTTAAGCTACCAACCAGATAGAGATTGGTTCGAAATGAAGAAAGCATTGCCGTCATAGGGCCAGTATCCAAGAAGACCTATGTCGATTCGGCACCGATCAGATGAGATCACCAGAGAGTCAACCCGGAGCTATATTCCGGGATGGAATAGGGCATTAGCTAACATGCCTCTCTAGGTAACGCGGTCGTTTGCCAGTTGCTCCCTTTCACTGCGTTGTCCCTCTGGGTTGGAGTCGAAAACTTTTCGGGACGGAACACTGGTGTCCATGCCCTTAATTTGTATTAGCCATTTAAGCCCGGTTACCCGAAATTTTCTGGCGAGGCCTGCGTCCCTTAACAGTTCGCTGCTGAAACGTTTTCTCCATTCTCCATTCCAAGGAAGACCGAAAATTACACGAAGAGCTTGAGAGCATTTTCATCCACTTTCATCAGTGTCTGGGCTCTGCGCATGAGTGATTCTTAGCATGATCTCCGCGCTAGTGTCGTTGTTGCAGTGTGGAGCAAAGTTTTAGGTGCCTATCCTGACTTTTTGTCGTATGCATGGATCTTATGTATCCCTCTTTGCTGACAGCATATATTTTGATTTTCTTCAATGAGATCGCTAAGCGCTTCTTTGCCCCTTTCGCTTTAATATTGGCAAAGTCCCCGTTGACAGCTCGCTGTGTTGTTCCCAGTATGGAAACGTAGTATGGAACGTGAGTGACTGAACAGCGTTTTGAAAGATAATGCCTCTAAGGTTATCCTGTGAGTTTTTCAAAATTTTTTCAAGAACGTTGTTTTAAAAAAACGCATCGCCTTCTTTAAGTCCTTTTCTGATATTAAAAGTCTTGGTTTTGTCATTACCAATTTTAACTGAGCAGTGTGATTTCTCTATCGTCATCCTGCATAGTCAACTGAGAGGTAGTCATATCGCCTCTATCGATGCTGTCATATAAGACTGTAAAATCGGTAAAGAGGTGGTTCAAATTCATATTGATTTGTAACTCTTGGGTTTATTCCACGATCTGCCGGCAATATGAAAATTTGATCTATGGTGGATTTTCCTGGTGTAAGAGCATACTTATATGAGCCCATCAGGCGGTAAACGAAGACTCTGGTACGGTAGGCACGATTTTATAAGCAATGCTGAGAAGACTTATTCCTCTGTGATTGGTGCAGTTTATGGTACCTCCTTTCTTAAGGATCGGGGTAACAATGCTGACGTTCCATTTGTAGGGGATACTTTCGTCTCCTGAAGCTTAGTTGGACTTTATCTTTGAGATAGGTGTCCTGACTTCATCTTGGCGGCCGAAAGTGTTATCAGTCTTCGTTCATGTAAGGTGCATTCTGCTTGACGATGGGATATTGTTTATCAACATCGTTTAACATACGGAAAAATAATCCTTCTAGATTATTAGCTTCGACTGTCGCTCAACTATCAGGTTTCCTGTTTCATCCTCGCAGATTTTGTTCAGGATTGACAGATTTGGCATATTAGTTCTATTTTCTGGTAAAACTTCGGAACTTCGTTCTTCGAGTAACACCATTCGAAGGCTTCGATCGAGCACTTATCGTGCTCTTTTCTTTTGGCTCTGAGGAACCTGTTCTCCTGTTTTCTCTCGTAGAGCTTGCGTGCATTTCTCATTCTTTTCTGCGCAGCCCCTCTGCACATCCGCTGTTTTTCTAGATTTGCCTGTCTGCATTCGGTCAATTGCCATTCTTTGTTAGGTCAATTGCTCTATTGCAGTGATAAAAGTGGTCTTCTTGGTTCGATGTTAGCCGCATGAGACTCCTTGAGGGGTCAATCGGAAAAGGCTATGTCGGTCTCTTGTAATTGTAGCCGTTCGATCTTGATCTTTCTCACAATGGTTCGCTGGCTTTGGGCTGTTACGGGTATCCGTATCAGTACCTTTGTTACGACAAGATAATATTTGGAGTCGATCGTCGTCAGCTTCTCGGAACGTTCGGATGCTCTTCTTGCTTAGCTTGGCATAAAAATCACCAAGGATGATTATCACGTCATATTTAGGATGTTGCTCGTAGAGAGAGGCATGGGAGTTTAAGAGGCATATGTTGGTATAATTACCCTTTATGCGAAACATCGTCAGAATGGAATAGTGTCCGATAATTGGATTAGTAACCCAACGTGTTACACCTAAAAAAAGGCTTTCCCTTGGCTTGCGAAAAGTGTCGATACATGTTTTATTGAACGCAAAATTCAATATTCCATTCAATGCGCTATGTGAACGTCGGAAGCTTTGCTATACTAGGTTGAAAATATCCTTCCATCCGCTAGGAAAAGCAAACGGAATCAATATCTTCTTCGAAGCAGTTAAGACATTAACTTATCTCGTAGTAGTATTCGACATATTATACACTAATGCAATCTAAAAAGGTACGATATGCAAACAAACCATTCACAAATAAAGGACGACCACCAATGCAAAGAATTCATTATGTGCCTTTCTAATTTCTAATGCCATGAAGCTCAAGCTCTAGAAAATCCACTTCTTGCGGAAAGTCATCAAAATTGTGGAAGTTTGACAAGATCTGTGATATAATCCCAAAATAACGTTGTTCTAACTAACAGACAGAGAAACAAAAAAGGGAAAGATCTGAACCTTCGGCAGTAGACCTCTCCGGTTAGCGCGGTCTAGGTTCGATTTGTGCGCACCACCTAAGACATAGTGTTCATCTATTTCCTCGCCTTTCTGGGATGGATAGGAATCAAAGACCCTTAGTGTTTCCTGAGAAATCCTTATTTCTCATACTGAACTGCCTTCTGAGGCCTAAGAAAAAGTGATAAGAAAGTATTAATTTTCGTTTTATTCTTGGTGAAGTGTCATCATCAGAGTTTTAGTATAAAAAAGTTTTAGTTGTTCATTATGAGGTTCTGCCACAACTAAACGCACTTTTGCCGTTTTTTTCCTCAATAGTTGCAAACGCACCTGTGAAAGCTTGCTGCGTTCAATCAGTGTCATAAGTGAATGTTAGTAGTTGCATAGGCTTTTGGAAAATTAAGCCTATGGTGGTGTTCTAAACAACAATTTTATAAATTATGATGTTGAAGCAGTCACAATATAGCTTACCCCTGTATCGTAACAATTTTTCAGAATCAAAGTGCTCGACATTTGCGGAGCAGCAAGCATTCTCCTTCACCTTTCTAGATAATCTCACATGTTTGGCAGGACTGCTAAAACAAGACATGGCCCTTCATGGTTCGTTTCTATAGATGCTGTCATATGAGGCCTTAAAATTGGAGACTATGTAGGTAACGAGTATAGGTTTGGATTTTTTGGGTTTCCTTCAGGATTTGGTCAATTACGTACTTATAAGGTCTGGAAAAGCGCCAATATAAGCCAATCAGATGGCGGTCAAGTAGTATCAGGCGCTAACATAATTTGGCATACAAGATCGTGTACGCGCTACTAAGGTGACTATTGCCTCTATCAGTGACGCCACTTGGAGCGTTTCCTATCATGTGGAACGAGAAACCGATGGTGAGACAATATTCATATGACGTTCGTTCTATAAAATCTTGGAAAGGATTGGTTGTACCATATGCTTTTTTAATAAGTAGAAGATACTGTTTTTAATAGCTCGGTAGGATCGTCGTCCGGTCCATGAACTTCCAAATCGGACTGCAATTATAGAAAAAAAAAGTTTCATCCAACTGAAAGGGGTGCGAGTAGACTGGCTGTTTTGCAACGGTACACTAGCAACTTCGTTATCATCTTCTTAAACTCAAAATTATCCAGGAATCTGAATGATTCTGTTACATGGAAGATGGCGAAACCAGAAAACAATGTTGTATATTCGTGTGGCTCTGTGCCAATTTCATTTAGGAAGTAAAGCACATACCAGTGTTCATAGCTGACTTCAGTTTTTTCTAGGTCGCACTATCTATTCCGGAATACGCGTAAATAAATCCTCTATTTTTCATATCAGAGTTGTTTTAATGTCATTTAAATGGATTGTGAGTCCTTACAATTCAACAACAGCTTTCAAGCTTTTAAATTTATAGAACGTTAATAAAATCTCGGTACACCTTAATATTTGTAATACAAGCCTCAATTTGAATCTGAAAACCAGTCCTCTACATTATTTACTTATGTAAAGCTAGATTTTATTTAAACGACAAATCACTGGTTTACAAAGAATGATTACTTTGTGCATACCTAACAGCGATCATTAAAATTTCCCACGACATCCATGCCATAAAAATGTCAATTTGTTACTCTTTGCCGGCACAATGGAAATGTTGTTTATGAGACATTTATGGTATAGAACATTTTCGCAAGTATGCGCTCGTATTCCTTGTATTTATAAATTCAAAAGTGAGAAATCGTTTTTTACATAAATTGCTATTTTTCAATAGAACATCTATTCAATAAAAATGATAATATTTCACGATCGAACACGAGTACGTATCTACGAGTATGTGCGTGCGTGCAACATAAATGTCGACTTTTGAAAACAATGATTTTCTTGTTTAGGTATATGTACTCGTATACATTGTGTCGAATCTGATCAACATTGGCTTAAGAATGAAACAATAGTTAAGTACATAGCTCAGATATTAATTTAAATGACAAGAATGATTTAGAGAACTGTACATTATGTTTTCTATTTTGGTTACATTTTTTTTTAGTACAAATACAATTATTCAAGATGATAAAATCGATGATTTAAGTTGTATCTGCCAAAGATATGGAGCTAGTTTTGACATCTGAAAATTCGACTTAACTACATCAAATAACAGAAACTGTTATATCCTCGCGAACAGTTACTTGAAAATTCTACCGTATTATGTAACAGGGCTCGTGAGAATCCATCTTGAATTCTCCTAACTTGAACAGATCTGCATATGGATACTAATAACGAATTTGCAATTAAGCTCAAAGAACCATGATTTCATTAATAGGATTTTACAAAATTGACAAAATCGTATTATTTCGAAAATGCTGATTTTTCTGCTAAAGCGGTAAATGTAAAATGTTGTCAAGCAATGATAAGAACTGTGTCTATCCCAATTGGAAACTGAAATGAAAGCCATGTGGATTTAATGTGGCAATAATATTTCTGCATATCAATGCATTTCATGTTTTTAATTAAGAAAGTTAAATAACAGTGAGTCTCTGAAATTTGTGAACTTCAAGATTGGAATACCGATTCAATATGCAAGCTCTGTTAACAATGGGAATTTTTGGCGGAATGGAGCGAAGATTCGGTCTTTTATTCACAACTCAACAAAAAACTAAACACTGTTATTGAAAATCGTGGTGATGTGCATCATGGGGTGGTGTAGTGGTACTAGCAATCGCTTCTCACTCGGAGACAAGTTTTTCAAGTTTTTCCTGTGTGTAATTGGAACTCAGTCAGAGCGCGAAGACATAACACTGACACGCAGATTTGACTGTTGTAGAGTTTCAAGCACATAAAAAAACAAGTGTGAATTATAACCTTCGAATCACTCTGAGTGAAGAAAAAACTCTCCGTCCTATTCGGACTCCCACCCCTCAAGCACAAAAAAAAAACAAGTGTGAATTATAACCTTCGAATCACTCTGAGTGAAGAAAAAGCTCTCCTTCCTATTCGGACTCCCACCCCCTGGAGAGCGAATATCGAAACCAAATACACCTGAGTTTCAAACCACTACAAAAAAAAAAAAAACTATTTTCCTTTCTCCGCCTCCTACCTTTCCACCCACGCCAAGGCAACAATAAAAGGGTATCTAACCCCTTAGGCGCGCGTAAATTATACAAAAAAAAATCAACAACACTTGAATATTTATTTCCAAAATGCGAGTGTATGTAGAACGAAGACCTCTGATTTAACATATTTATTGCGTCTAGTCACAAAGATTATGACGTAATTGTAATTACCGAAAACTGGCTTTCAGTCCTGTCGACTGAGATTTTCGACGACTCAATTTTGTAAATCGGCTGTGGATCGTGGTGGTGGAGTACCTACTAGCTGCTGTCGGGTTAACATTTTCCTGCAAAGAGATTCCATTGCCGAATTTAGATACTTACCAAATCTGCTTTTCATCTGATGTCGGGAATACAAGATTTATATTGTAACTAATATACTACCTGGTTAGACATTTGTGAAAAATGTTTAGAGAATTTTGAATTTATGTGCTCTTTGTGATTTTAGTATTGGTGATGTAAATTGGTCTTGGGTTGAAGACAACAAAATGCTAATTGAATACGACGTAAAAAAATATTACGATTACCTCTTATTGATTGTATATTTTTCATAGATTTATGTCAAATTAGTCCAATTTTAAATTCGCAAAAAAACACATTATTAGGTCTTGTATTTATAAATGTTAATGAAGTCAAAACAAATGTTTCTCCAGCGCCTTTTCTACTTCTGAATTCTTATCTAAAAGCAGAATCGAGATCCGTTAGCTCTTTAAATTTTCTAAAATGTAACTTAGAGGATTTAGGAGAGTATCTAAATTCCTTCAACTGGGATACGGAATTTGAAAATCTATGTCTCCATGAAATATATAAACATTTTGTCTCCATACTAAATATCGGGTTTTCTATGTTTGTTCCTTTCTCTGTGAGAAACATAAATCCAAGCTCCCATGGTATAAAAGACGACTTTTGCATTTGAAAAGCTTAAAAAAGAAGGCTTACAAACGATTCATTCGGGAAACGATACTGATAAAGAAATTTTTTTGTGAACTGCGAAAAGGTTTTACAATCTTAAGTAAATTTTTACATAAAATTTTCATAATTAATATTGAGTAAAAGCTAAAACATGACTACAAATCCTTTTGGTCTTTTATTAACCAAAAAAGGGTTTTATTGCCAATACAAATGTTTTATAAAACTTCTGTGCCCAATGACGTTGAAAACTCCGTCGAACTATTTATACAGTTTTTAGAATCTGATGTTTCTCCCTCAGTGATACTTACTTTGCCTGAATCATATACAATGCCGAAAATCAATTTTAGCCAATTAGTTATTTCTGGAGGTTCAGGATATTAAGTCTGCTATCTGCGGCCCCCAACCGAACCCTAAGCCTGGTGCTGATGGTATTCCTACACTAATATTAAAAAACTGTTACCGTTCTATCTGCAAACCTTTACTTAAGATTATTCAATTTATCATTAGCGTCGGCTTTATTCCTCGATGATTGGAAGATCTCCCTTTTGGTGCCTATATTTAAATCTGTCTCGAAAAACGATGTTGAAAACTATAGAAATATATGCTAACTTTCTGCTATACCAATGCATTGAATGCATCGTAAAAAATAACTTTAAATTTCACATTAAACAGAATATCTCAGAGTTTCAACATGGTTTTGTTTTTTGTCATTCGACAACATCTAATCTGGTCCATTTTACATCTTTTGTAATTAATGCTGTTGAAAGTGGATGTCAGGTCGATACTGTCTACATAGACTTTAGCAAGGGTTTTGATTCTGTGAACAATGTGTTGCTGATAAAAATGCTGAAAAAATTTGGTTTTCACTCAGCAGTGTTGAAGTGTGTTTCATCATTTTTAATTGGTAGGTTCCAGAAAGTCTGTCTTGATAACAGTTATTCTAGATTAATCTTCCGCACTTTTGGAGTTTTACATGGAAGTCATCATTACGAGTACCTTTATTAATGATGAGATGATCTCAAAATATTTTTAAAAATTAAATGTCTTAATGATTAAATTCCAGATGGACCTTAGCAATAATTTTTTAAACTCAAATATTAGAAAATGCTTGTCTATCTCTTTCACAAGGTCTCAAATGCAACATGCTTATAATTATTGCATTTAACAAGAGTTAATAAAATTAAAGATCTCCGTATATTTATTGATATGAAACTAACATTTGTGTCTTACGTGCGAATACATAGTTGCTAAAGCTAACTCACTAGTTGGGTTTATCTAAAGAAATTCGATAGATTTATCTGATCTCTATACTTTTTATCGCTTGTTACTGCCCTAGTCAGGTCAATACTTGAATGCGCCGATGTTGTTTAGAATCCAAGCTATTTGACCCACTCGGATCGTATTGAAAGAGTGCAGAGGCGCTTTACAAAATATATGTCTTCTAATAAATATCCAATTGGGAACAGCTTGAAATATGGATGCCTGGGGGAAATGTATGTTAGCGGAAGAACAAAGAAAAACCTCGTGGTTCGATATTCCAATCCAAAGTGACTTTTTATTTCGCAACTGTCCGAATAATGACATTTTATTCAATGGAATCATTTGATATTTTACTTATTTATAACAAAGTATAAAGGCTTGTTATCTTAATATCTAACAGTCTTCACGATGTAATGTAGTCGACCCACTCTATCAGTGACTCTACCAAACTTCTATTTACAGTTTTTATTTTGGTAGCAGCGTACTTGCACTGATTGACCAATTTCAAAACTTCTTTCGGATTTTCCAACTTCCAATGTATGGTCTGGGCTGACGACCTGCAATAGATCAATACTGGTGCGTAAGTTGAATTTGAGCATCATTTCGGCTGGATTCTTGCCTGTACTAGAGCTTACTGATTTCCTATATTGCATTAATAATCGTTGTAGCTTTGTATGTAAATCCCCTGGATCATTTGTTGCCGATCGTAGACCATTTTTCAAAATTTGAACGTAGCGCTCCGCTTGTCCGTTCGTAGATGGATGCGCCGGTGAAGTTAGCTTATGACAAATTTTATTGGACTTCAAAAAGTCTTGAAACTCCTTCGAAGTAAAATTTGTTCCATTGTCAGAAACAATTGTTTGAGGAATTCCAAATCTTGCGAAAAGTTCTCTCATCGCTCTTCTGGTATGAAAACTCGTTATTCTTTTCATTGGGATTACTTCTAACCACTGGTCTTGGTGTCAACTACAATCAAGGCATACTGCTACATGAAGGGTCCGGAGAAAACAATGTGCAAACTTTGCCACGATTGTGCTGGTACTTCCCATGTATGGGTGTTTGATCGGGCTGGCTTCTGTAAAACCATTGCACAGTCTCGGCACCCCTTTACAAATCCCTCAATATTGCGATCAATTCCTGGCCATTAGCAGTAGCTTCTAGCCAATGTCTTCATTCGTTCAAAACTCGGGTGCGTATTCGTAGTATTCGTAGTCCACGATAAATACAGCCTTCGTTTATCATAAGTTCATCTTCCATATGTTTGTACGATGTGTTTCTTAAAGATGCTCTGTAGGAGTATATATGACCGAGTTCGTTATAGTTAAGAAATCTTCCCAGAGCTGAAATATCTCGTAAGTCCCCTCGCCACTTTTACTAATTTGAGTGTTGACGGGGTTTCTGGAAAGAAAATCGGCATTAATATTATTTTTAGAGCTTCTATATTTAATGTTATAGTTAAATCCACTCAGAAACTGGGCATAGTATAACAATCTTTGAGCTGTTAGGAGTGGGAAATTTGTATGCGGGTGAAATATTGCAGTTAACGGCCTATTATCAGTGATCAAAGTAAATTCTCGCCCATAGCAGTAATTAAAAAACTTGTGTAAGACCCAGTAGATCGCCATCGCTTCTTTATCTAACTGGCTGTAATTAGCTTCTTCAAAAGCGATCGGGAGCGGAAGAACAAAGAAAAACCTCTTGGTTCGATACTCCAATCAAAGTGACTTCTTATTTCACAACTGTCCGAACAATGACATTTCATTCAATGGAATCATTTGACAATACTCATTGGTAACATTCAGCAATATTTTACTTATTCATAACAAAGTATTAAGGATTGTTATCTTAATATCTAACATCCTCTTTAAAATGTGTTGGGTTTTTGAGCCTTCTTATAAAGCTAGATGTCAGCTACTAGGTATAATGACACTCAGTGCAAGAAGGTATGCACATGACATCATGTTTGTGAGAGACGGTCTATGTTAACGTATTAAGTGTCCTACACTTTTATTTATGTTGGCAATTTATGCTCCGGAGAGGGTTTTAATGGGATCGCCACATATTCTACCAAATGAAGCACATAACAAACTTTGGTCAGAATGAGCCGATTTCTAGATCGCTGAAATCGTTTAATGAAATTCATAGACATATAGTCTTTATGCCAAAAATCGGTAAAAATAACTATTCAGTCGCTAGGCCTGTCTTCAAAAACAGAGCTTCACTCCTTAAAAAATGCAATCCTGATAGAAATAGACCTCAATTTGAGGAACTGGTGAAGAGGCCGAAGTGTTTGTGTCTGCAGCGACAGCCAGGCTTAAGTTAGGTTAGGTTAAACAGGGGTATGTTGGATATGCCATCGCACAGACACCAGGCACCAGGTACCAAAACGGGACCATCGCAATCGCTGTGGAACCAGTTGAACTTACCTTCAAATGGCAAGAACCTAAACAATCCTCCCTGGTGAAACATCCGATTTTTTTGCAAAAGCCAAGAAGGCCTCTAGGTTTTCGAAAAAGTATTTCCCTAAAAATTTTCTTCAACTCCACGATATTGCCTCGCATTCACACAGTATGTGTGCTATGTCCTCAACCGCTTGCAGATCACAGTAGAATCTGAAAATATCCGGATCTGACAATCTGAGACTCTTTGCGTGTTTCCGCAGGAGACAGTGTCCAGTCAGGATTCCTATTACTGTCCTAAGCTTATCACTGTTTAATTTTATTAACTTCCTAGATCTTTTGCCGTCTAAAGCGGCCATACGGGATGTCGAAGTCGACCAAGGAAGGAATTTCATCCGTAAGAATTGGATTGTTTAGAAGTAACTGGCCTTACCACCGAATACAGCCAGTACACAATAGCAGGTTTTAAGCCCCAAATTTTTCCTACTATTCTTTTGCAGATAAAAAGAGCATTATATGTCTTTTTGATTCTTTTCGATACGTTAAGATTCCAATTCAGTTTTTTGTCCAGAATCACACCCTGATACTGCGTGCTTCGTTCGTAAATGCAATCCTGGCGTACTTTGGCCCTAGTTAAATAAATCCAGTCACTTTTGTTCTCTGCATGGATAATATTTTCTTTCATGTTCGCGTTAAGTCACTTACCATTTCACAGCAATGAATTCAATTTAACCATTAATATTGCTGCTAAATTTTGTTCAGACAAATTGTAACGCAAGTCGCTAAGAACAAGCTTAAGTGCAGAAAACGCGCGTTCTACACTGACTTGTGTCGCTGGCACTTGATGTGCCAGATCTCTTAGTCGCGGATATAAGAATTTTTTACCATCCCAATATTCAATAAGGTCCGCATCAACGTCAATGCGATTCTCCTTATAGGTGTCGATTTCCATAAAAACTTTTCGAACAAAATGCTTCCTCGTCGTCGGAAGAAGCTTCAGATAACTCCATACTCAAAAGTCCAATTCGTAATTTTGAAGAGCTACTTTGATTTGTTTCTTCATCAAACAAGAATGGCTCAGTGTTTGATATAGTTGGTGACGGTATTGGAGCCATAGACATATATTATACATGTATAATATTCACAAAAAAATAAATAAAAATGAATTTCTAAGTCCCTGTTAAATGATTTAACATAGTTACGAGTACATGCCCAACATTATGGATTTGAAAGATGATATTTTTCAAATTTTTTTTTGCTCGTTCAATTTTGTCCTTGGATAATACACGCCGGAATTTGGGGTCCAGGAACAAGAGAGAATACATGGTATCGTTTTTCGTTAATGGAGATTGCCTTAGCTTAATGCAGTCGACAAAGTTGTACTTAATTCGCTCTCTATAGACTCTAGCTCAAATATCATTTCCAGCCATGCTTTATAAAAAACTCCGATGAGCAATTGACTGCTTTGTAAATGTAACGTCAAAACACGTACAGGAGCAAGAGAAGATATAATACTATTTGTATCCGTTGCTCAGGCTCCAATTGCATACATAAAGTATCGTTATCTAGGCAGAATTCTTTCAATTCTAAAAGACCTTTCAACATTATGAATGTCGGGCTCCAGCGTGTTGGAACATCTGGTTGATGTTTAGGTACTCCTAGTTTTTCAATTGTATAGATTTCCAGCATTATCTGTGGTGATTGAATGTATTTGGTTAATTATTTATTTCGTGTAGCCGTGTCTAGTTTCAAACTCATAATTCTTCCTTTCAATTAATTTGAAATAAACTGTTTTGCTTTATCATATTTTTCGTTAATGAAATTCATTATGTTCCTTGAGTTTATTGGGTCCATTTGAAGTCCATTAAAAAAGGGATTCGATAACGTCTGGAACCCCTTGGAGTCACAAAATTTCAGAGGTCGAGCTTCACTGGTGATCAATTTTTTTCGCTTGTCGTCATTACATATAACGACGGACTTTGAAACTTTGCACTGTTTCTCGTACTTCGTAAACATGACCGCGTGTTAATTCTTTATATGTCTTTTCAAATTCGTTACGCCGCCCGAATTAACAACTTTTTGCAGATTTTTTGATTCATTATCACCCTCGGTTTCAACGTAATATTCGCGAATATAAATATTTCTTTTGCGACCCATTTTTGATTAATTTCAATAATTACAATAAATGTGTAAAACCGTGCACTTTACACGTGGAATAAAACTCAACGTGTAATGATAAGCAGACAAGGTGAATTAATATAACCAGTAACCTTTTTTGGTTTGTTTTTATTCTTCTTCATAACGTTTTTGCACAGAGAAACAGAGACTAGAGAGAAATTAAAGAGGATGTTTTTGCTAAATTATTACTTTTTGTTGTAATCATTAATCGTTACTAATTTGATAGATAAGCGGAAAAACATTATATAAAACAAGACTGTACAATGTATATACATTAATTTGAACAAGACTGTATAAGAACAATTATTATTATAAGAACAATTACAATTGGTCTTAAACTTTTAGGCGGCAGTGTATGTAACAGTCAATGAGTTGATTTTATTTGAAGAGAGCGTTGTCTAAATTAGAAATCTATGTACTTTTTTTTAAGAAAAAATAAAAATCGAATTCTAACTATTATTTTTGACTGAAAAAATAAAAGTCAGATTTTAACCGTATTTTTTGATCTTAAAAATTCAAGTGAAAAAATAACGATTATTTGTTGACTTTTTTGAAAAATTCTTGATTATTCTTCCTAAGCTAAGAAGCATCACACTGACATATTCAAATATTAAATCGACAACTTCCTTCCGTCTAAATATTTGAATTAAAATTTAGAAAATAACTGTTATTTTCGATTCCTGGTCATTTTCGAATTTTATCGTTCCGTGGCGTTCTACGATTTCTCATTTACGTGGGACTAATAGGTATGGGCATAGTGTTATTTCGTTGCTTCTTTAAATATGATCTTTTGCGAAACCTCTGTCTGAAAATATCAAAACAGCTCGATTTGCGTACTTGATAATGAAGAGACACACGTTTACATACCTTTGGCTACAGCGTCGCCCAATGAAAGAGAAAATTGTTAAATATTGCCTACATCACGCCCAGACGAGAGATTTAAGATGATGGACCTTACAGCCAGACCATGTTTGGAGCATACGTCTATTAGTAACATTTTGATAGCAAAAAGTGTACCTAGTGAACGGAACGTTAATATGTTTTGCCAATACTTGAAAATGTTATTTTGTTTTCTTTCGGAACAGAAATCTCAGGCAAAGAACTAGTCCATTGTACTCCTTGTATGTCCCTTTTAATGGAATTATTTGGACCTTCGAAGAAATATGAGTAAGCGCTTCAGTGACAAAGTGCCACAGTACCAGCACCTACCACGTCACCGCCGAGGACTTGCAGCCTGATGTCTGCGGTGTCGTCATACTTTGACAACAAGCGTCGCAGGATGTCATGTTACTTATGCACAGCGTACTTAAAGGGGGCGCATTTATGTACGAGCATTTCATTTATTTCTTATGGAGTCAAATGACCCATTACAACAGCCTATTTTAGCCTATTTAGCCTATTTTACAAATTTAAATTGCGAGATTTTAGGGAAATAGCTTTTTTTTCTACATAAAGTACAAAGCGCGTTGGATCTTAAAATTCCCTCCACAGAGTAGTTTTCCAATGGCGCTACCAATATAATAAATTAAAAATCAGAACTTTAGCATTTGTAGTTTTGAAGATAATAAAAAATAAAAACAATGAATTCAATGAACAGAAATATACATGTCTTGGAAGGGAACTAAGGAGATTTGAGGCAATGGGGTAATTGCTCCCCGACTTTGACTTTTTAAACCATATCTAGAGGTCGTGAAAAGGTGCGGTTTTGTCGCATTCAACACCATATTGAGTCTGCATTAAACAAAAAACTAAATAAAGAAAATTCAATTTTGTGGTCAATTCTGAGCTACTTACCCCCTTAAGTACTTAGCAAAATTGTAGTGCCCCGTCACGACGCCAGTAACCAACCTAAAGTCGTCCTACTGAAGGATAGCAGGAAAGCCGTCTACCTCTTAAAGACGTCGGGAAGTATTCCGTTGGTCTGTTGTCAACCCGGAGGACGCGAGTAGATCTAACATAGGTTCGTGTAATGAAAAACCCTCCTCTGAGCCTTGCCTATCAAGTTCATCGGCGATTTCATTTCTTTTGATCCCGCTGTAACGCGGAACCTACTGACTACATTCAGTAAAGTCTGGTATTCTCAAAGTACAATAGCTTGGAAGTCGTAAGAGGATTCATAATGGTTTTACGCACAGTTTGCCTATCGTCACAAATGCAAGTGCTTTGTTTTCTTCACCAGTTCGTCACAATATAACTCGTTGCCGTCATGGTTGCTCATATCTCCGCTGGGAAGATAGACGCAAGTTTTCTTAACGAAGAGTAAAATCTAACGTAGTCGATCTCCAGAAAGACACAAGAGCCGCATTCTGAAATGGTGTTGGAGCTATCTGCGAAGACCCGACCACACTCTTTTCATGGTTCAAATTATAGCCGAAACAATTCCTGGTCACAAGGAAAGTCGATTTCTTATTTTTGCCACATCAGGGTTCTGCTGGTCATTGCATCAGACGGCATGCCCATAAGATATATTTTTAAAAACTTTGCAAATGTTTTTTTTTAATATCAGGTTGTAATATAAGTATTACGCGATTTGTGAATGTCTGTTTAATGTTAATTAATTTTCAACAAATGAAAAATGTTATCGTCCTTCATTAGACAACACTTCTTCCCATCTCTCAGACAACTTCTTAACCCCATCTCTAAAAAAAATTCTTTGGCCTTGACGAAAAAAAATGCTATTATCTTGAGCCCGATGGTGCGTATTTAGGATCATAGAATTATTTTTTATTCAAATTAGGCCATAATCGTTTCAGTAACACAAGCCTTGCAAACAAATGCTAGAGTGTGAAGAAGATTCAATTATTGACGCAACCATAGACTCAATTCCGTAAATTTATCTATCCTCCTTTCGAGTGACTATAACCCTGGCACCAGAAATAAAAAAATACCGTGGAAAAGATAAAAGGTATGTAGCTAGATATGCAAGTACAGTCTAAATTAAAGGACTTAAAGGACATCTACAGAAATATTTTGAATATTTGTAGGCAGAAAGCCTGCTTACGAGTATATACATATGAATTTTATCCAAAGATCTATATTCGGCGAGCAAATTGTTATCCCTCGATAACCAGAAAACACAAAAAAAAATTAATAAAATTCCTACAGTTACAGAGCAACTTGAATATATTCAGGCACTATACCTTCTACCTATCCGATTCTTCCAATTCTCATAATTTACATAATATTTTCAAAATCACTCTACGAATTGCTAGTTACCTCTTATTACTGCAACATTCAAAGGTAAAAATTGAAAATTCAAATAATCCAGAGGTAAGATAAAATCCCACTTTACAACCTGCTTCAACATCCTGTAATTTCCGCGTAGTATTCTCATCCCAGAAACACCTCTCTGGTTGTTCTTCTAAAACCATTTATGGCCCTCCACGATGGCAATTTAATAAGTGTTTTAATTAGAATAGACGATAACTTCAGCCTTAGTAGTGAAAAGCCCGATACTGGAGTACGCTTTCTCAGAATTTGTGAAGCAAAAACAATGAATTTCCCTACGACTCAAGGAGTTGCTCATTATACCACTCAAGTGAGTTTTGAACTATGAAAATGAGTTGGGTACATACTAACGTTTTCTATTTTCACTTGGTCACCTCCAGGAAGTACAATTAATGGACAAACTTGCAATGCCTTAACAAATGGAGATAAATTTACTTGTTCGCTTACCCGGACTTGTGTTGAAAATAAGTTGCTTTATTTTAGTTTTGCTAATTACTTTGTTCGAACATAAGTTTTACTGCCATCTGTGCAAGCTTCTTGCTTGCATTAGCAGTCTGAATAAAACTAGATGAGAAAGTAATGACAGTTTTCATAAAGATACAATTTTATTTAATGACTGCTAAATTATTTAGTCAGAGTCAAGCTCAATACATATGCGAGAATACCTATAAAATAAAAAGCGAAACGCGAAAGCAAGAAAAATTGAGGACTGTCGCTATCCGGTGCTATGCCAATTCTCGAAAAATATTTTGCGCACCGGATGTGATACAAACAATCAATGGGAGTTCCCTGGGACTTCTATATTTACAAAAAGGCGAGTTTGAGAGGTTTCTCGCCTCAGTAAATAAACATTTTCTTTGATGAATCATAAAAACACCAGCGCTCGCCAGCAAAATCTGTCTTACAACCCTACGAAACCATACAATTATAACGACGTTCCAGTCTTCGCATGGAATATTCGGACCTTTAACAGCCCTCATGAAGCCGAACAACTATTGGAAGCCCTAAACTGCTACAAAGCAAGTATCACCGCCACCCAGCAAGTAGTACCGTGGCATGAGCCAGACAAAAGGCGGATGAATCATTCTGCCATACACTGCTGTGACTGCTATAGAAGACATAAGCATGTTTATTTGATACGCGGCCGTTAAAGACAAGAAGTCTTGAGCTTTGCCACTTGAGAGAATGTCTTGTAACAATCCACATGAAGACTAAATTTTAAAACATCAGAATTTGGTGGGTCTTGACGAAACTTACAACCAATGTCTTAATTACGATGTTAAAGCTACTTTAGGTGGTATCAAAAACAAAATAGGAAATACTAATATATTTTTGGTAGTAGTCGCCCAAAATGATCATGTTACGAACAACGGAGTATTATGACAATCTAAGCGGCGAATATTTAATTCGACCACTGCATAGTTGCAGCCAAATATATCTGTAGATACCTTAGACTCCGCAACAACAAAGATTCATCTAGTTCTTCAGAACCTAAAACATTGGCCGAAGATTGGTGAGACGATAACAAGAAACTGTCAGAAATGCCACAATTGTTGAGTTGGGTTTCACTCGTCTACACCCACAGAGCTTTTGGTTCGATGAAGAATGCAGGCAAGCACTCGAAGAAAAGCAACCCGACTACGCAGCGACGCGGCGTATTAGGACGAGAGAGGCTACCGACGTCCACAAGCAAAAGAGGAGGAAAGAAGAATAGTTTCTCAGGAGGAATTAGAAGGAGTGAAAATCTAGGAATATCATTCGAAATTTGTACCAAAAGGTAAAAAGAACATGTTAACCTAAGAGGGCTCGAACATATGCTTATATAGATGAGTAAGGAAACTAAGGAAGATTCACAATCGGTTATGAGGATATAGAAAAACTATTTGGTGGGGACAACACAACCTTCGCTACCACGCAATCAATTTGATCGATAAAAACCATTATTTGGTTATGTTATAACGCGCCGGACAAAAAGAGGAAAAAAAACTGCGACATCTACTACAGCGATTGTTATCGTCGGAAAAAGCAGCGACCATTTGGATACGGATTTGTTATTAGTGGCGGACTAAGGCAAGAAGTCTTGAGCTTCCATACTCCAATATCCATCGTTCAGGCTTATATTAGCCTCGATTAACTGCCTCCCTAGCTCCTGCTTTTTCTTGTTGTTGCTTTAAATCAACATCCAACTGCAAATCAAAACTAAAGCACGTTCTCGATTTAAATGCGGCATTGGCATAAATAACGGATTTCTTAAGATTTAAAAAAATAAGTAAAAATCCGCCAAATTGGTAAACGGAGCTTGTGAAACCCAATCCGGTATAACAATAATCTGCATAATTTAAATTGTACCCAAATCCCAGTCCCGATCCCGGTGAGTGCCCCCGCACGCAATCGATTTAATATTGTTTATTCTTTCCGGTTGCCGCTGAAACGAACAATCGGAAAGATTTAGTTACAATCTTTTTTTTTCTTATAATTTTGCTTTATTTGAGAAAACATCAATAATAAGGAAAAATGTTTGTACACTTTTAACAATGACAACGAAATATTCAGTAGGGAGACAAATTGGGGTTTATTATTTTGTTGTGCTTTGGTTCCAGTCGCTTGGATCTAATATCATTTCAGCTTTCTCTCATCGTTTTGTTGTTTTCTTTTTCTTTTCTTCGCTTTCTCTTTGTTGCTGTAGCAGTAGACAATGTGCATCACTTAATATTTGAAGGAAATCATTGAATATTCGATTATTGGTATCTGGGGTTGAGTAGGGGAAAGGTTTTTCGTATATACACGAGTAAGGCACCTACTTCCTTCATCATGGAATCATGTCGAGCTAGTATTTTGCGAAAACCTCGACTACAAATACAATGTGAAATAATCTCGTATGTTTTGGTTAAACGAGTTATGTGTTCACAAAATGTCATGCGGGTGGCGGACGACCAGAATCCATTTGCTTTGTTGTGTCTTTTCAATGTTCAATCAAGTAATTTTTCAAAAAGATGAGATACACGAAAACGGAGATGCAAAAAAAATTCCGTTTGCAGTTCCGTAAAGGATGTAAAGAAAAGATGCTGTAAAAGATATTATTTCAAGATCGTTAAAATAGGGAGAGAAAGATTTAAATGTGGAAATGAATAAATTACTTTGGAGCTCTCAGTCAATTATTTATAAATTTTACTTTAATGTTTGCAAATATCTCAAAGTAACTCCACAAATAATTTACAAGAAAGAAATTCAAATCCAGAGACCCTGATTAAAAAGGTGTCATTCATATTTTGAATTTCTTATATAAAAATTTGTCCACAATATGATGCAGTTTATGCTTTTTGTACTGTTTTTATAGAAAATAACAACAGAACAAACTTACTAGTAGCAATTCACAGAGACTAAGGGGCAAAATTTGTCCTCATGAGGAACTTAAGAAATGGGATTCCAAGACTATCTTAACGCTAGAATGAGTAACATTTCCTTTATGGACCGAACACAGTTTAGTTATTATGTCATGGGCTTTTGAACTAAATCCATTCTGCACATGGTGTGGCTGGATAGACTTAGACTTAGACCTTAGACTGCTGTAGAGATTTACTCGAGGTATAAAACTTATAAATAAAACAAAATACATGAAAACCATTATAATGGCGATGGTGTTTGCTTCATCGGAAAGTTAATTTTATGTCCCTAGTGCTTTAATATGAATGCAGGCGTGCGGACACCGCCAGCTAGCTCAAATAAAGAGCATTCAGGAAGCGCAGCGAATGTTGGCTTCCAAATCATCTAGCGTCTCTGGTTTATGGGCATAAACTAACGACTTCACAAATGCTCAAAGTAAATAATCCAAAGGTGTTAAATCACATGATACCTAAGCCCAATTCACAGGTCCATTTCTAAAAATTAGGCACTCATCGAATATGTTCTAGTCTGAAAGGCTCTTTGTGGAACGTTGCGTTTGTCTTACCAAACTCAGCACAAATCAGCTATCAGTTTCCTTATCTCAATCTATCAACCAAACTGATGACTTTACGGTAAACGCGGGGAACTAGTTCAGTATTATATGAGAACGGAAATTCCAAAAGGCTATTGTGGACTTGGCCTACTTCCTATATGTAACCAAGCCATCTTTACGTACACATATCTTAGACACCATAGCAAATGAAAAACACTCTAAGGTAATTTAATATATAAGGGCGCTGGAATCGCAACAAACCGACGGAAGAAGTAAAAAACCCATCGTAAGTCGTGCGTGCAAGTAGAGGAAAATCATCCTAAGTGCGTAACTGAAGGCAGTTGGCAAAATACCGCACTAAATGTGGAGGCTTAGTGGTTGAGATCCCGGCCTACTCTAAACTGTATCGCCAGGTTAGTAAGTAAGTAACCGTTGATGTTGAAGGGAGTACAATGGACTAGTTCTTTGTCTGAGTGCTCTGTTCCAACAGAAAAAAAGTAACCGTTAATGGTTTGAGAGTGATAATTTACTGATTATTTCAATAGCTTGCGACAGAACACTCATTATTAAAGAAATTTTCATTCCATTGTTCAAGGCCTTACATATAAAGCCTTAGTCTTTTATAGTACATGGACCTTAATACTACAGCGTTTAGTTTTAAGTTTTAATACAAAAGTAGTAACTTATATAGATAATAGGAACGGGAATAGGAAAAGCAATAGATTGGAGAAGAAAGAAATGTAGAATGATGTACAGAAAAAAGTTATAATTGTAATTTTAAGTTAAGAAAAAATTGGACATTATTGTTTTTTTGCATTAATTCCAAAGGTGAATCGAGTAGACAAAAAATAATCGGAATCAGTTTAGGTAACGAAAATAGGGTGTAACAATGTCTAGGGTTCTGCTACAACGAGCCAGTAAGATGGCGTTTTGTTTATAACTAATTTGTATAAAAACATGCAGTTTATGGCTTGAAGAGAACAATCAAGTAAACTCATAGAGTATGTCGAGTTATGATCAAGGCTAGGTAAACCATGAATGTAACGCACAGCATCATTGAAGGTGTTAAGTACTTAAAATATCAAGTTTTCGATTAGACGAAGAGCAAATTCGAGCGATGGCTTCAACGCATGAAACTATTTTTTGCCATGTTTTTCGATCGAACTATTGAAGTGAGTCGTGGTGTGAACTTGATGAAGCCGAGCAAATAATTAAATAAATACCTAGAAATACGTAAGTATATTTTTTATGTTCATTATAATTTAGAATTTACGCACATATCAAATAAATTAGCGGCCTTGAATGGAAATGAGAATTTATTTTATATTTTAAACATGATGTACTCGTATATATGCAACGTCATGCACTCAGTGCATACAATTTTTTTTTACGCATGATGAATACTTGCAATCATGCATTTACAACTTGATTTCCTTTGCTTTTTAGTATGAATAAAGTGCTAGTGGATACAGATATTGAAGAAATATGAGATCAGTGGGTGGATTCTGAGGACGATTTTGAGGAAAATGACTTTTGTGACGAATTGCTCAATGACAACAATTTGGTGGCTAAAACTCAATGCCATAATGTTGATGAAGAAGATCGCAACGACGTCGACGGCATGGTTAAAAATTCGAAAGTACCAACTTCAGACTCTTACTTATCTGATCCAGCTCGAGAGTCATCTTCGACAACTAATTTGATGAAAATTACAAAATTGGCAACACCAATCGTCCCCATTGTGAAAGAAAACGGGGTCATTGAATAATCTTGTATAAATTCATGGTTCCGATCGAGCATCCGCCTCTCAGGGAAAGAAACACTTTCCGAAGGTTGACTTTCGTCGTGCTTTTTTGCGATGGACAGCGAAAGCGATGAGTATCAGAGAAATTGAACTTATCCACATTTTTGGGTCTTGTCAAATGCACTCGCCTTTGGTATCGTCTCAACTGTGCATCTGAAAAATTGCTGGCATCGAAGATGTACGAGTTTTTATTGATTACATATGTGTCAGAGGCTTTGATTATAAAACATATCTTGCTAGATTAGAAGCAGTATTTTCAAGGTTAATCTGATATGTAAGTAAATCGGATAACTATCCGTCATGTCTGAATTTTATTGATAAATCCACGGCCGATCCTCAAATTATTGCAAGTCTCTTCGCAATTTTATTCATCCAAGCATTCGCCATCCATACTCAAGAGCCAGACTCCTCTTACTTTTTCTACTTAAATAGCTGCCCACAAACAACTTTGAAATCTGTGTCCTTAACTTTAGAGCAAGTTTCTCTGAACCCGATGATCTTACTCCTATATTTTTAAAGGAATCTGAAATGCACCTTCCCAAACTCTTACATATCTCTTCAGCTTTCTATTAGCTAGGGATTATTTTCCTTAACCTCGAAAAGGTCTTTTATTATTCCCCTATATAAAAAAGGTCGTGAAGACGATATTTCCAACTATAGACCAATTGCTAAGCTGTCTTGCATACCTAAGATTTTTGAGAGCAAATGCCTTTGGTTTATAAATCTATTGTTTCCCAAAACCAACACCGATTTCTCCAGGGTAGATCTACAACCACCAACCTAACGGAATTCGTATCAAGCACTTTATGTGCATTAGAATCTGGAAATGAAGTTGATGTGATTGCCACCGATTTCAGCAAAGCCTTTTATAGAATTTTTCATCATGTAATACTTCTACAATTAAAGGCTCTTGGTTTCTAAATAAGCCTTATAACGTGGGTTCAATCCTATTGAAATGAATGACATTACTATGTTCTATTTAGGTCCATGGTTTCTGATCCAATTAAAGCCTCCTCTGGTGTCCCTCAAGATTGCCGCCTTGGGCAATTATTATTTATTCTGACCATTTATGATGTTGATTGCATCATTAAAGATTCTTACATATCTGTTTACGCTGGTAATATGAAAATCTTTATATATATAATACATCATTCATTATTCAGACAGCGTACAACAGCAGGAAGGTGTAGACAAATTTTGTACTTGGTGTCAGAAGTATTTCCTTGAACTTAACGTCAATAAGTGTCAGGCTATAACTTATACCCGTAAGCGCCCTCCTACTTCTCCCTGCTATCTGATCTTTAGTATGCATGTTCCCTTA
Organism: Volucella bombylans; assembly: GCA_949129095.1. Lineage (NCBI taxonomy): Eukaryota > Metazoa > Arthropoda > Insecta > Diptera > Syrphidae > Volucella > Volucella bombylans. Next base: position 121,467,079 of record OX422140.1, on the reverse strand, counting down.
GTGAATGAGTTGCGTGATTTAGGTGTTATAAGTCTAAAAGATTATCAAATCTCTTTACATAACATTTGTTAGGCCTCTTCTTGTATATGCAAGAGAAGTTTGGTCTCCCTACTACAGAACTCACATGCTCCGGATAGAAGCTGTTCAACGCAGGTTTTTACGATTTGCTTTACGTGGTCTTCCCTGGGATGATAGCCAAATCTTACCATCTTACTCGTACACTGATCGGCTGAAACTTATAAATTTACAATCCCTTTTTATTAACCAAAATGTTGACGATATTCTCCTTATTTATTAAATTTTAGTTGGTACTATCGGTTGTCCTTTTTTACTTCAACTTATTTATTTTAACACTGCTCAATCTGCACAGAACGAACCACGGACACCTGGAGCCAATGACTAGAATGCTTCATGAAGTTAATGACATTCTGATAATGACAGTTTCAGATAGTTTTCTGTTCCATTCTGAAAAATATATGCCTTCGGGCTTATCTACAGGCTCCTCGAAAGTGGGGGATGGAGCAGTATTGTCCCATATTTACCCAGATGGCAGAGATAGACCGATCCAGTTTGCTTCACAGACACCTATAGAATTACAGCGTAAGTGGTCTCAAATAGATAAAGAGGCTTACGTAATCATTATTAGTGTTAAGAAATTTTACCCATTTTTGTTCGGACGTCATTGCATTCTTTTTACAGACCATAAATAACTGGTCCAGATATTTTCTTCTGATATGAGTTTGCGGCATATATCTGCCATGCGTACGTAACATTATGCCGTATATTTTCCATGTTTTTATTATACAATAAGGTAAAAACGTTCCGAGCAAAATGAAAATACGGACGTTATGTTGCGATTACCTGTTCTGACAACAAATGTTGTGGAGCTTGAGGAATCTGATTTGTTTGAAATAAACCAAATAGAAACTTTAAGGGATCCGACTTTTAGAAGGTTACTATCGGGTATTCAGTAAGGTACAGACTAGTTTTCGATTTGATCTAAACCAAGAGGAATTTTCCATTCAAAGGAGTTTACGTGTTATTATTCAGAATTTTAAAAATTGTTCTTGAGGATCTGTATTCATCTCATTTTGGCGTTATCAGAATTAAAAAGTTAGCTAGTAGTGTTTGCTGTTGGCCAAAAATTGTTCAGCAAATCGAAGACTATGTTCAAAATTGTACAACTTGCTGTAAAAGTCAGTATGTTTGAATATCAGAAGTTTGAGAGAAAACTTCACTAATCTTGTCACACAATTAGATTTATTTGAGTGCATTTCAGATATTGTTTTTGTTTCTGAAATCAGGATCTGTTCTTTTAAGACCAATAGCCGGCAGTAAATTTTAGACGTCAGAGACAACTGCATGAATCATACCTTAATATATTGCTCTAATACTAAAAATTTCAAATATTCCCGTCTGGCAGTAAATAACGGCAGCTAATAAAAAAAATGATTACCGTATTCATGGGTTAAATTTTTCTACTATTTCGAGTTATGTAGCGGTATTAGCATCATATGGTCTTGCTAGTTTCATTAATGAGCCCACTAGGGCTGTATCTGGCAGAGCCTCAGATCATACTCGTATTTATGGACGTTTCAACAACATTTTCTGTAAATAACTGGGAAGAATCTGTCTTTGACCTAGTAATTGTTTCGTGTAAAAAAAATAAAAATAAATCTGAAACTTCTAGCAAGTTCTTGAAAATCAATTTCTGTCAGTTAAAGTACACTCTTTTTCATGAGTTTTGACAAGATGTGTATTCATGTGGGGATGCTTCAACTTCTTTTACTTTTACTACTTATTGATACACTTAAGAATCACGTTCTGTTTTGCTCCTCAATTTTGCAATTTATAAAAGTGGGAAAAAGGCTCAAAACTTGCATCTCACGGCATTTAATGAATAAAGTAAAAGGCAAAGACAAACTAAGAATTACTTGTATAAGCAACCCCGGAATACGAATTTAACCCTTTATTGCATAGCATAGCAGATATGCATCATACTATTTAAATGGTTGTAACCAACATCTTACTGCGGAATACTTACTGAACTTAGTACTACCTGTTCTCTTTTGATTTCGTTAAGAGATATTGTTTACACGTGTGGCTTGGAACTATTTAAGAACGTTTTTTGCCATGTTTTTCGATCGTCGAGGTGTGAACTTGATGAAACCGAGCAAATAATTAAATAAATACCTAGAAATACGTAAGTATTTTTTGTTTGTTCATTATAATTTAGAATTTACGCACATCTCAAATAAATTAGCGACTTTGAATGGAAATGCGAATTTATTTGATATTTTAAACATGATGCATATATGCAACGTCATGCACTCAGTGCATACAATTTTTTTACGCATGATGAATATTTGCAATCATGCATTTACAACTTGATTTCCTTTGCTTTTTAGTATGAATAAAGTGCTAGTGGATACAGATATTGAATAAATATTAGATCAGTGGGTGGATACTGAGGAAAATGATTTTGTGACGAATTGCTCAATGACAACGATTTGGTGGCAAAACTCAATGCCACGATGTTGATGAAGAAGATCGCAACGACGTCGACGGCATGGTACCAACTTCAGACTCTTACTTATCTGATCCAGCTCGACCGTCATCTTCGACAACTAATTTGATGAAAACTATAAAATGTTTACAGACAACAGTTCTTTACCGAATTGTATTCCAAAGCTATCTACATCCCTGAGCACTTTATTTACTCTTTCGTAGATGATCTCATTAGAAGCATAGTATCTGAATCAATGCTGTATTCAACAGAAAAAGATCCAAACCACGTAGTGGCACTGACAACAGCTCATGTAAAAAAGTTGTTAGGAATATGTATTCTAACATGAGTAGTACAAGTGCCAAATGTTCGGTGCTATTGGTGTCCTGTTATTGAAAATGAAAAAATCATGAACACGATGTTAATTAACGAGTTTGAATAGATTCCTATATCGCTGCATTTTAGCCCAAATAGCTTCCACGTCATCACCCAAATCATGACAGGCTTCATAAGATTGGGCCACTCTTAAACAATCTTACACAACAATTTTCATTAATTCCGCACGAGGAATGCTTGTCGTTAGACGAACAGACATGTTCTACAAAAGCACTAGCTACTCGTATATGAAGCAGTATATGCCTGCCAAGCCGCATAAATGGGAATTTAAATTATTTGTGTTGAGTGGAATTTCAGGATTTTCTTAAAATTTTGAGATCTACACGGGAAAAGAAGAAGCAGATAAAATGTTGTCAACCGAGCCTTACCTGTGAACTTGTGCTAACGTGGTTATGAGATTGACTAGATCTCTGGAAGAAAATGTTGGTCACTAATTGTACTTCGACAACTTTTATACAACACTTCCACTAGTTGTCGAACTAGCAAAAAAAGGAATATGTATATTCCGTGGGAGCTGTTCCCCGAAACAGGCCTGTCAATAATAAATTACTCACTGAAAATGATCTGAAGAAAGTACCACGTGGAAAGTTGTTCGAATTTTTCACACAAATTGAAAGTATTGATGTTTGTAAACTTTGTTGGAAAGACAATAAGCATGTTAATTTACTACTTTTTTGGCTCCCGCCCAATGACGCAAATGACGACGGTTTGATAAATAAGCGGTTTGATAAATATGATAAATAAGCGGTTTGATAAATCAAAGTCACAGGAAGTGGAAGTAGACTGTCCGAACATCGCGAAGTAATATGGTATTATAAGCATATGGGTGGCGTCCATTTGACAGACAGTTTGAATGCTCGCTACAGAATAAAGCTCAGATCTGAAAAGTGGTACATAGGAATGTTTTACCATTTAGTCGACATTCCAGTTGTAGGTTCGTGGATTTCTTACAAACGTGTCTGCTTACTTCACAATGAACCACCATAAAGTCTGTGCGATTTTCGTATAAACCTTGCAGAGTTCCTGTGTAGATCTGGCGTAGCTATCCAAAATACCAGAGGAACTAACAGTTTTACTTGAAAATCGAAAAAGGAGGTATCCACAATCCCACGTACCATCCAGTGATGCAAGAAAGGATAAAATATCCCACTGGCCTGTTTACCACCACAAAACCTTCCCGGAATGTATTCAAAAAAATTAAAAATACAAGTTTACTCATCTAAATCTATATTGTCTATCTATTTTAAAGAAGTCGCAGGGAGCCAAACCAGGTGAATTCGGTGGCTGTTGGATGGTATTTGTTGCACTTTTCGTCAAAAATTACGAATAATGATGGCACTGTGCGACGGTGCGTTAGGTGCATTACACCGTTGTAATCCATGAAAACCGTGAGCATTGCCTTCTTTTTTGAGTGAAAACGACGTGTTTTTTCTGGTCTCGCCTCATTTGGTGAACGCCATTCACATGCTCGATGTCTGCATTGCGTGTCGTACTCATAACCCCACGTCTCGTCTCCAGTAATGATCCTTTTGATGAACGTGGGATCGGATTCAGCCTCACAAATCATCTCTTTTGCGACGACAACACGGTCTCTTTTTTGTAGAGTCCGACCGAAGGTGAATTTTTTGGCCGAAGCCGAAGCCGAACTTCGGTTTCTTCATCACCTTCGGCCGAAGACGAAGCCGAATCTAATGGAGATTGTATTTCAAAATGCTAAAGAGCCTAAAATATAGTGATCAGTTTGATAAAATTGATCGGTAGATATTTTCTTTTTTATTAATTTATTTTACAAAGACACAAACAGCAAAATAGCCAGTAAGATATTGCAGTAGACTCTTTTAAAACATAAACAGAACAATCAAAATGAATGCTTAGCAAAGAAATAAAAACAAAAAATAACCAGTAAAAAAATCCAAAAAACATTCGATAACACGTAAATACAACAAACAAAGTTAATATGAGAAGACAAACGATGAAGTAGAATTAATAATCAAAATTAAATAACTTAATATTATATGTAAGAAACAAAAGTTTTTGCACATTTTCTCCCTGCAAATTAGCGCCCATCAGCATAAATTTATCCAGCAGCACTGAATAATTGCTCACTCGCTACACTAGTAGGAGGAGCTGATAAATATTTGTTAGCTACTTCTTTCAAGTAGGTATAAGGACTTGACGCCCAATAATTAAAAATATCACCATTCCTTTTAGCTACCTGCTACAGAAACGAAACAAACATGAAATGACTTGCTCGAAATCTCCTCCAAAACACGGTGCGTATGATAGTTTAATTTTTGCGGAAAAATGGCCTTTTCTTGCCGAAGCCGAATGTTTTGCCGAAGGTGGATATTTAAGCCGAATGTGGTCGAAGCCGAAGCAGAAGCCGAATGTTCGGTCGTACTTTTACTTTTTTGTACTTTTTTGCATGAAATTGAGGTCTTTTGGCACCAGCTGTACTCTTGGCTACGTAACTTTTGCAAATGGCAAGCTATAATGCTAAGATTTAGAGGGAATGTCAACAACAAATTTACGAACTTAACAAAAAAAAAAAAAGCTCTCAAATGGGAACTATGGAAGCGCTACACGGTGGTTATTCCCGTAACTTTGATCAAGGTGGTACATGGAAAAGCGGTTACGATGTAAGTTTCTACACTGTGCCGGATTCACTGACGTCAAATGCGAAAAATTCTGCGCTGCCTTATGTTTTAAAATTGTTTTAGAGTTTTCCACACATAAGCATTTTAGTGTTTTTGTTTACTTTTTCTCAAAAAACTTGAATTTTGATTTTCTTTTAATTCATATTACAATATTATAAAGTCTAGTGTTCTGTTTATTGTTTTGTTTTGTTTTTTGTTAAATAATATTTTGAAATCCACTTTCGATTATTAATTGAATTGTGAAACGCAACTGCGTTTTTATTTCTTACACTGTTACTTACACATAGTACTATACACGTATGTCGTCAATGCATAGTGTTGCAGATATGCAATATGGCTTAAATCCTCTTTTCTAGGAAAACCGGTAGAATATAAACCAGTAACTTAAAAAATGAATGGGGTGCAGTAAATTCGATTGTAAATAAATCATCTCTCTGTAAAAAACCGGCTATGAATAATAGTCGAATAGTCGAAGGCCGTGAAGTCTCTGACAAACTTACTATGGCCAATGGATTCAATAGTTATTTCACTATTATACGAGTATCTAGCAGCCCATAACGTTGTAGCGTTTATCTGATCTGTTGTACATCGTAGCGCTTTCACAGTCCTGCTGAAGGATTTCGACCAAACAATTTTGTTTTTGATCCTATAACTCTCATCGAACTCTTTAACACTATAGTCCAATTTCACTTCTTTCTGTCTTTAGTAGAATTCTTGAAAAACTTATTAAAAGTAGGTTAGTGAGTTTTCTGAATCCAATTAAGTTTTTAAATCCCTCAATCCCCAGTCCGTCATTTATATTGCTTTAAAGTATTGAAGACTTTCTTTATAAGGTCTGGTCATCGTAATTTTCGTTTAGTTACTGGTCATAATTTACGTGTAAATCTTTCTTACTTGTTATCATGCCACTACGTACCGTATTTTTTTTTCAGTTTCATCGTATCGCTTCTTTAAGAAACTTCCTCAGTCGATCAAATCAATTTCAATGCCTGATATGTTCTTAAAACATGTGAAGCTTTGGCTTTTTAATTGAATTATAGTAGTTTAGAATCATTAATAATATAGTATTTGAGAATCATTTTTCTCAAACAGGTTCTATATTTCTTTATTTCTTTATATCTTTGTATTTTCTCTTTTTGATTCAGACTTTGTTTTGATTTCATTGTAATTTAATTTAAACTTTGTTTTAATGTTCATTACTTTGATTTTTTCATTCTATTTTTTTTTCTAATTTTCATTTCTAAAATTAATTTAATTATGTGTTGCAATTGAGCCCTGACGTCACATTGGAAACAATTTTTTCCACTTCATGTGTGCAAAAATATAGAATGTCACCTATTTCTTTATTCTAAATGTAAAAAAAAGAATTATTATATTATTTTTATAAGCTGTTAAATTGTAATTTATCTATAAGAAATATAAAATATTTTATATAAAAAAAAAATATTTTGCTCTGTTTTTTCTGCAACCCAGGTGAGATTCGTTTGGTTGCGCTTCCATTTACAGCTCGTATATAGTTAATTGCGATTGTATTATATCTGACGTGTACCAATGACAATTACAGTCACGGATTTTAAACGTTTTAGAATATTGATTGCCTCCACATATCTAGGATTATGATTACCCACGCCTACTTGGTAACTTAGTCCTTTTGAAGACAATGATTTCATTTCGCTGAACTCTGGACTTCCATCAATAAAGAAAAAACGCTGATGAGGGAATAAAATGCATCTAGTACACTGCATTGCTCCCTATGATCACAATGACCACGGTTTGATGAATAGTGCAAATAGTCTAGTGAATCATAAGAACAGTGAAACTGCAAAGTATATCGATGGTCGATCACACTATATGAACGAAAACGACTTAATAAATGTAGAATTCTGTGAAATACGAATTCTACATTTATTCTCGTAATAGAGAAGACTAATGAATGCATTTGATAGAGGCTACGGAAAAAGTAAATAGAAACTGTAGAAATGATAATCGGAGGTATTGCCAGAGGTCACTTCGTTCATGTTAATGCGCGAAAGACATTAACTTTTAGCGATAATTGACAAAAAGACTGTAGAATAGTGATATCCAAAAAAAGTACGAAAAAAAGGTATTGTCCACCAAAGCAGCTATAGCAGACACTGCAATGTTGTTTTAGAGCCGACCACTTCAGCTAAATGCATGCATAGGCTCTTACTGAGTTCGAACTTTCATGTGACATAACTTCAAATATTTCCCTACTTCAAAAATTAATAATTCAAAAACTCGATGGATATCTGGAGAAAGTTTTCTTCATTACCTTTAAAAGTGTTTTCCTTTTCAAATAGAAAACTATTATCAAAGAAAAAGTTATTCATCTTCTTTTAAGTCAAAACTATCCCATTGGAGCACATTTCAGAAACATTTGCAGAGGGTTACTTCTGTCAAATTTAGCGTAGGAAATCATGAAGTCTGAAATTTGCTATTTAGCCCCAAATGCCTACAATTTAAACTTTTGCAATAAATTGAAGTAAAACAATTGAATAAATTCACCTGACAGACCAATAGAATTGCAAATGAAATGAAAGAAGAAAAAACAAAGTTGAATCGATGACGTTGCCGGTTTGATAAAAGCAATATCTTAAATAGAAACCTAGTAACTAAATTGCAGATTTTTTTTCATTTGATATATTAATCGGTAAAATTTCACATCATCCTCCACCTTAACATCATCCTGTCATCTATTTCGGACTCCAAAAATAACGTTGACATGGAAGCTGATGATTCTGAGAAAGTACCTCATATACTTCCTGACTCTCTCAAAACAAAACAAACTTTTTTAAATAACACAAATGACTCTACTCTCTTAATCCAAAAAACTACTAACACTCCAATCGATTACATCAACAAAAAATAAACTAACACAATGACCAGTAGAATTTCGAATTTACTTATTTACTTACAATGGATCTTACAGCTATTGCAATAACAAACTCACTCTGGAGCGAATTATCGCTAAATACAATCCAGACATAATAGCATTGCAAGAAACTCACATAATTCCAAAAAATGTACACTTATTCAAAATGAAAAATTTCAAACCATATCACTTTAATAAGAATTATGACTATTGTAAAGCACTCATAGGTTTTCTCGTTAAACAAAATATTCTCATAACGTCGCATACAATTTCTTCCTCCAATTCGCTTTATAATACCATAGAAATCCCAGATAAAACACGTATAAAAATAACCAATATTTATAGAGAGCACGATGTTCAAGTAAACATGGATATATTAGATGGTATCCCAGGAACTAATGATGGATGTCATCATTTTATTCTGGGTGACACAAATGCTCATAGCACTCTTTGGGGCTCAGACGCCACAAACAGTGCAGTTACATTGCTTGAAAACTTTGTCAACGACCGAAATCTTATCATTATGAACTATGGTTCTCCAACCTTCTTCAGTACGAGAAATACAATTTCCACAATTGATGTTTCATTAGAAACTCAATATTTGGCACATTATTTTCATTGGGAGGTTCTTCCCCAGGGAGGACGTAGAGACCACATACCTATTATAATTCGTAGTCATGAACGGATACTTAACACCAAATTCACAGCCCGCTTTAAGGAAGAACTCGGCAACTGAAACTTATTTGAAAAAACAACAAAAACTCTATCACTGACAATTTTAACAGCCCAAAACACCAACCAGGAAGCCCCAAAAATCAAAAAGATAATTAGAACTGCCGCAGCAAAATCAATCCCTGTAACAAAGAAAAACACATCAAAATCAAATCCGGTATGGTTTATTCCAGCCATTGCTAGGCTGGTCAAAAATAAAAATTTGGCGTCAAAAACAGCTCGAAAGTTTCCGACAACTGAAAACTGTATTTTTTACAGGATAATTTGCGCTAAATGAAAACGAGAATCAATTCAGAAAAATTCATCAACTCAATGAACCCAGCGCTAGGCATGCGTACTCTGTGGCACAGAATACGATCATTACAATGTTCCAGATCCCATCAAGAGTTTCCATACATGATGCTTGATAATAATAGAGTACAAAACGATCCTGAGGTGTTAGCTAATATATTTCGAAAGAAATGGAAGGAGTACCGCGAAGACATCACTTATCCTGAATCCGTCATCGAAGAAAAAACCGATTTCAATCTCTGCGAGCTTCAGATAAATGAGAACCAAACGAACTTCTTAATGACCAAATAACACGACTGGAACTTGACATGACTCTTAGAATGGCAAAAGACACTACACCAGGCGAGGATAAGATAAGTTATATGATGGTTCAGCAATGTTCGGGTAACCTTAAACATAGACCCTGTACTCTATGCAATAATATTATAGTGATATTTTCCACACGATTAGAAAAATGCTCAGCTTCCTAAAGACTCTCGAAATCGACATATTGTCGATGAGTATCGACCTATCGACCTATCGACCATTCTCTCCAAAATTTTTGAAATAATTATTACGAGATGAATAAGTTAGTTTGCAAAAAAAATATGAATTCGGGATAACATGCTTTCAGACAGAACAGAGGTGTGCATACATTTATCCACCTGTTGAGCATAGGCTCGCAGAAAATCTTTCAAAAGCTAAGCACAGCGTAGGCATGTCAACTGATTTACAAAAAGCTTTTGATCGGGTCACATCGGCACCTGTTATTAAGAGGATGTATTTGTGGGGAATTCCACATCAGATCTTAAAAATTATCCTGTCCTTTATAACTAGAAGAACCTTTCAAGTCAATATCGACGGATACAACTCTTCTCCATTCAGATTGGAAAATGGAACTCCGCAAGAATCTCCACTTTCGGTTGTCATATACAACTCCTACATAGAATTAAACTTCGACTTTGTTGAAGTATACGCCGATATTATTTATGTAGGCACATCTGGAAACCCGCCTATCTATTTTAGAATTTGCAGATGGAGCAATTCATACATGGTGCCAAGGCAATGGTGCAATTGTTCCACCTTCAAAAGCTGATTTACTACACGTATGCAGAAAAAGAAATTGTCAATCAGCTCCTCTGGACATTCGAGATACTTGCATTTCACTTTCAAAAGAATTGAAAACCCGAGGCGTTACTTTCAGTGGGAATCTTAAATGGAATCTCCATGTCAAAAACATTCTTGACCAATTAAAAAAAAGAAACAATCTTTTGAAAATGATATGCTCCAAGAAAAAATGACCCAATCTGAAAACAACCTTGAGGATAGCAATAATCCATGTTGATGGTACTTTCCAGCACGGCCTTACCACCTTACACGTGGACAACAATAAAAAACTGCAAGGCTATCGACGCTGGAATTAATAATTGCTTCCGAACAGCCTCAGGATGCCTTATATCAACTAAAATCGAAGCTTTACGTGTTGAAACTGGGTATCAGGCTTTTCAGAATTTTGGCAAAATAAGATCTGTTAACTTGGTCAGTAAGACAATATTCAATCAAACACACCCCCTCTATGAGGAAGTAAACGAAAAAAAACTCCTTCTCTGCAATTGCTCCAATACTAAGCTTAATAGCTAAACAAGAGAACAGTTTTACTGATAGCAGTCCAATAGCATACAGTACAACGACCTGGAAAAGAAACTTAATACAAATTAATACGGATGTAGGTAAGTTTAAGAAGAAGAATACCCCTGTTGAATTGTTCCAAATGCTACACCACGAGATGATAGAAAAAATCGGCCCTGAACATATCTTTTAGAGAGATGGATCACATAGCGACATCCATTCGCCCTATGCTGTAGTTAAATGGGAAATAAATACACAAACACGCTCGATCTGACAAGGAATTATACCTAAAGAATCAAGAAGCTACATTGCTGCCAATTCAGCAATAAATAAGGCTATATCTGTAGCACAAATTTATTCTGGACGTAGTATAATCTTGACAGATAACTTAAACATTCTCAAAAGCCTCAGAAATGAAACCAACAAATGCCCTATACTAGCTATACTTCTTAGAGGTAAACTAACAGGAGATACCACACTAACATGGGTACCATGGCATATCGGTATCAAAGGCAATAAAATTGCAGATCTTGGAGCCAAAGATGCTGTTAATGGGGTAACTGAGTAATCGACTCAGCAAATATTCCGAACACAGCAGGAAGGGGAACCTGCTGAAAATTGGAAAAATTGTCTTACATTCCTTCAAACACACAACCATCGTATACCATGTAATAATCAGCTTGCCAGGGAAGATTGCATAAGAATACTTCGAGTCAGAGTTAGAAACTAAACACTGGCTATACACTGGCAAGAAGCCGGAAGTATGTGAACCCTGTCAGACTGAATTATCTCTATCACGTCAGATAGACCCATCACTGAAAAGTACATCAATTAGCAAATATACTCAACCTCAGATTACAACACAATCGAAATATATGAAAATATGAAATAATTGGATTTGATTTCTATTAAAGACGCAGATGCCTTATTAAAATAATTTGTAAATTTATTTGTAAATTATTTGATTAAATAAATAAATAAATAAATAAAAAATTATTTGAAATACTCTAATAATGGCGTTAAGCTTCTGAAGGTAGAGTTTACAAGAAATATTGGAGGCTTACATACATATGGTTCATACTCGTATATCTAAAAAATGGGAGATATAAACTCTCATTAACACATTAAAATAATGCATCTCAGTTAGATTTCAGCCTGTAATGTAATAGGTGAAATGTCGATCTTTTACTCAAAAATTAATTTAAACAACATAATGAATGGATTCAATGTTCAAAGTATTGGCCATTATTAGCTATGACTTTTTCGCATCTTTCTTGCAATTGATGGATTTCGCGCCAATATCACTGCTCGGCTTTTGAGGGCAACTATTCAACAAGACAATTTTTCACTTCTTCGTAAGAATGAAAGTGCAGTTCCGAAAGTCCGTGCTGCATCGATCGAAACAAGTATAGGTAGTAATCTGGTGGCGCCAAGTCTGGTGAATACGCCGGCGGATGGGGTAGAACTTCCCAATTAATATTTGCCAAATAGAGTTTTATTTGATTTGGGACATTTGTACGAGCACAGTTTTGAGGGAAAATAACTGATGCGTGTCTTTGGGCATATTCTGGGCTTTTCAACGCTTGGAAACAGTTTTACGAATAACTTTCAATGATTCTGCGAGCAGTTATTGTGCTTGAGTTGAGTCTTCATCCAATAATATTTGCAATTCAGCGTTATCGAATTGTTGCTCTGTTCTTCCATGGTCTTTGTTGTCGATGCCAAAATCACCACTTTTGAAACGAAAAAACCAAAGTTCCCAAGTCCCTTGAGTTGGACCATGAGTTGGGGAGATATACCATTTAATGTGCAGCTTTCTGCCGCTAGCAGGCCACAGCTCGCAATTTTAACAAATTTACTTCATCTCTGATGGCGATCAACTACAATATTATTGCGATCAAACATTGCTCCCATCTTAAAAATAGGTTTGATAAATGAGTTACAGACCGCATTAAGTAGCCATAATCTATACATTCGCTGTTTCGAATGCGACCTAGAGTCGAACTCATCGGAAATCTTAAAATTAATTGTCCGCATTGATCCCACATCACAAGACCTGTACCTGTAGGTGTAATAGTCGCAGGAATTAATAAAAAGATGCGTTTCGACGGAGTGTACTTTAATGACAATCTCTAATACATATACTAGTATTACAAAGAAAAAAAATTATAACTTTAAATTGAGAGAGTGTAGGTAACAATAATTCATACATACACACATCTCACCTTTTAAGAATAAACCAAATCTTAAAAACAAAGAGTACATACATATAGGGTCCGCCAAAATTTTTTTTTTTTTGAAAATGCTATAAAAAAAAACTACTGAATATTTTCTCAAATTTCTTTTTTTATTTGAAAGTACAATCCTTCCGGTTAATAATGGAAAATAATTTCATTCAAATGGCTGCCTCGGCTGGCCATGCAGTAGCCTACACCATCGGTCCAATTTTTAAGCACATTATCGATTGTGTGCAGCTGTATTTCACCAATGGCTTCACGAATATTGTCCTTTAATGCGTCAATTGTCTCTGGCTTGTCCGCATAACACTTATCTTTTACGGGACCCAACAAATAATAGTCCAATGGTGTCAAATCGCAGCTCCGAGGTGGCCAAACGACATCAGCTCTGCGTCAAAAAGATCTTTTTGAGAAAAATTCATCAATTCAATGAACCCAGCGCTAGGCATGCGTACTCTGTGGCACAGAATACGATCATTACAATGTTCCAGATCCCATCAAGAGTTTTCATACATGATGCTTGATAATAATAGAGTACAAAACGATCCTGAGGTGTTAGCTAATATATTTCGAAAGAAATGGAAGGAGTACCGCGAAGACATCACTTATCCTGAATCCGTCATCGAAGAAAAAACCGATTTCAATCTCTGCGAGCTTCAGATAAATGAGAACCAAACGAACTTCTTAATGACCAAATAACACGACTGGAACTTGACATGACTCCTAGAATGGCAAAAGACACTACACCAGGCGAGGATAAGATAAGTTATATGATGGTTCAGCAATGTTCGGGTAACCTTAAAGATAGACCCTGTACTCTATGCAATAATATTATAGTGATATTTTCCACACGATTAGAAAAATGCTCAGCTTCCTAAAGACTCTCGAAATCGACATATTGTCGATGAGTATCGACCTATCGACCTATCGACCATTCTCTCCAAAATTTTTGAAATAATTATTACGAGATGAATAAGTTAGTTTGCAAAAAAAATATGAATTCGGGATAACATGCTTTCAGACAGAACAGAGGTGTGCATACATTTATCCACCTGTTGAGCATAGGCTCGCAGAAAATCTTTCAAAAGCTAAGCACAGCGTAGGCATGTCAACTGATTTACAAAAAGCTTTTGATCGGGTCACATCGGCACCTGTTATTAAGAGGATGTATTTGTGGGGAATTCCACATCAGATCTTAAAAATTATCCTGTCCTTTATAACTAGAAGAACCTTTCAAGTCAATATCGACGGATACAACTCTTCTCCATTCAGATTGGAAAATGGAACTCCGCAAGAATCTCCACTTTCGGTTGTCATATACAACTCCTACATAGAATTAAACTTCGACTTTGTTGAAGTATACGCCGATATTATTTATGTAGGCACATCTGGAAACCCGCCTATCTATTTTAGAATTTGCAGATGGAGCAATTCATACATGGTGCCAAGGCAATGGTGCAATTGTTCCACCTTCAAAAGCTGATTTACTACACGTATGCAGAAAAAGAAATTGTCAATCAGCTCCTCTGGACATTCGAGATACTTGCATTTCACTTTCAAAAGAATTGAAAACCCGAGGCGTTACTTTCAGTGGGAATCTTAAATGGAATCTCCATGTCAAAAACATTCTTGACCAATTAAAAAAAAGAAACAATCTTTTGAAAATGATATGCTCCAAGAAAAAATGACCCAATCTGAAAACAACCTTGAGGATAGCAATAATCCATGTTGTTGGTACTTTCCAGCACGGCCTTACCACCTTACACGTGGACAACAATAAAAAACTGCAAGGCTATCGACGCTGGAATTAATAATTGCTTCCGAACAGCCTCAGGATGCCTTATATCAACTAAAATCGAAGCTTTACGTGTTGAAACTGGGTATCAGGCTTTTCAGAATTTTGGCAAAATAAGATCTGTTAACTTGGTCAGTAAGACAATATTCAATCAAACACACCCCCTCTATGAGGAAGTAAACGAAAAAAAACTCCTTCTCTGCAATTGCTCCAATACTAAGCTTAATAGCTAAACAAGAGAACAGTTTTACTGATAGCAGTCCAATAGCATACAGTACAACGACCTGGAAAAGAAACTTAATACAAATTAATACGGATGTAGGTAAGTTTAAGAAGAAGAATACCCCTGTTGAATTGTTCCAAATGCTACACCACGAGATGATAGAAAAAATCGGCCCTGAACATATCTTTTAGAGAGATGGATCACATAGCGACATCCATTCGCCCTATGCTGTAGTTAAATGGGAAATAAATACACAAACACGCTCGATCTGACAAGGAATTATACCTAAAGAATCAAGAAGCTACATTGCTGCCAATTCAGCAATAAATAAGGCTATATCTGTAGCACAAATTTATTCTGGACATAGTATAATCTTGACAGATAACTTAAACATTCTCAAAAGCCTCAGAAATGAAACCAACAAATGCCCTATACTATACATTCCATAATCTATACATTCGCTGTTTCGAATGCGACCTAGAGTCGAACTCATCGGAAATCTTAAAATTAATTGTCCGCATTGATCCCACATCACAAGACCTGTACCTGTAGGTGTAATAGTCGCAGGAATTAATAAAAAGATGCGTTTCGACGGAGTGTACTTTAATGACAATCTCTAATACATATACTAGTATTACAAAGAAAAAAAATTATAACTTTAAATTGAGAGAGTGTAGGTAACAATAATTCATACATACACACATCTCACCTTTTAAGAATAAACCAAATCTTAAAAACAAAGAGTACATACATATAGGGTCCGCCAAATTTTTTTTTTTTTTGAAAATGCTATAAAAAAAAACTACTGAATATTTTCTCAAATTTCTTTTTTTATTTGAAAGTACAATCCTTCCGGTTAATAATGGAAAATAATTTCATTCAAATGGCTGCCTCGGCTGGCCATGCAGTAGCCTACACCATCGGTCCAATTTTTAAGCACATTATCGATTGTGTGCAGCTGTATTTCACCAATGGCTTCACGAATATTGTCCTTTAAAGCGTCAATTGTCTCTGGCTTGTCCGCATAACACTTATCTTTTACGGGACCCAACAAATAATAGTCCAATGGTGTCAAATCGCAGCTCCGAGGTGGCCAAACGACATCAGCTCTGCGGCTGATTATGCGATTTTCAAAAACAGGGCGCAAAACATCGAGTGTAGCTTCGGCTGTGTGGCACGTAGCGCCGTCCTGTTGAAACCAAATGTTGCCAATATCCTCCTCTTCAATTTTTGTGAACAAAAATTCGTTCAACATGGCAAGATAACGATCGCCATTGACTGTAACGGCTAAAAAAAAGAAAAATGGCCCAATCAAGACTCTGGACCAAAATCCGCACCAAACAGTGACTCGTTTTGGGTGTATCGGCTTTTAAATGTATGCGTACGGGTTTTCTGTGCCCCAAATGTGACAATTTTGCTTGTTTACATACACGCCAAGATCAAAATGAGCTTCATCTGAAAAGATGATTTTTTTAGCAAAATCGGCATCTTCTCTAAGTCGATCGCAGGCCCACGTTCACAGCGTTGTTGAAGCGTATGCACAACCATATTCGTTCAGCGGAAGGATAAAGCTAAGTATCTGTCAAATTAGACATGAGCTAAGTGTTACCATTCACGAAATAAGTACTAGTTGAAAAAAAAACGTTAGATAGCGGACCCTTTATTATCAAAGTCAATTCATTGAATAAAAATTATGACGGTGTGTATCTATCTGCTTTTACTACAGTTCGACCATATAGAGTCGCTACTATACAATTCTGATTGCTTCTTAATCTGGTAACTCTTCGTCCTTCTTCTCTTCCTGTGAATTGTTAGTGCCTCTAGAACCTGTCGTCTTTTTATTTTCCATATCGACTAAATGAGCCTCATATGACACATTATGAATATCTTTTCTGTAACTAGGAATGAGATAAAATGAATTTCTACTGAATTTTGCACTCTCC
Source organism: Volucella bombylans (assembly GCA_949129095.1). Taxonomy (NCBI): domain Eukaryota; kingdom Metazoa; phylum Arthropoda; class Insecta; order Diptera; family Syrphidae; genus Volucella; species Volucella bombylans. The sequence continues at coordinate 121,449,798 of OX422140.1, read as the reverse complement.
GTTTCCACGAAGTAAGAGCGCGGGTGTTAAGATTATCCCCAAATTTGAAGATTTCGCATCCAAACGATAGCACTTTGTTCTATACTTAGATGAAGTATAAACTATAATTTTGTATTTAAAATGAAACGCAAGAGATAAAGACGTAATAATTTTATTATTCTTCCGATTCAAATGACTGGCGATTAGTGTCGAGAATTTGTGAAAAAATATGTTGTTGATGTCAACACACTGTGAACCTACATTTGCAAAATTTGTATGCATGTTTTTTATTACCTTGGTAACCAAATCGGAGCTACTCGTATTATCTTTTTTACTTACTCTTTTAGTTTCTTTATCCGTCTCGATTATGATACCTGGTACCCCGTTTACACAAAAGTTTCTTAGAAATGAGGGTCCGTGCCACCACATCTTGTTATTTATCAATTCTTCTGGAGATAGACCCCGTGATCCCATGTCCGCTGAGTTTTCTTTGGTGCCTACATGTCGTCAGCAGTTTGGGTTCGTGATTGGTTGAATTTCTGCAACTCTATTTGCGACAAACGTCACGCGTATCGCTGGGTCTCCCTTTATCCATGATAGGGTGATCATGGAATCGGACCATGCAAATATTTCTGGATTATTAAATTGCATGGTCTTTACAATTCTGTTTAATAGCCTGGCTAAGAGCAAAGCCGCGCAAAGTTCTAGGCGTGGTAAAGATATGCTTTTGACTGGGGCAACTCTAGTTTTCGATGCCAACAGGTTTATGCATTCCTGTCCATGGCACAAAACGCGTGCATAAATTACAGCTGCACACGCTTTCTCGGAAGCATCACTAAAACCATGCAATTGCACCTCCACTCCGTCTGTACATCCAATCCAACGTGGGATTTCTAAGTGATGCAATTGTTTTAGCCCAGCTCGTAATTCCACCCAAGGTTTTTCGATCTTATAAGGAATCGGTGTGTCCCAAGAACATTCAATGTGCCAAAGTTCTTGTAATATTAGTTTCGCTTTGACGATACTCGGAGCCAGCCATCCTACAGGATCGAACAGTCGAGCGATATCTGCGAGCACGGATCGTTTCGTATATTTATCAACCCCAGGTAATATTATTTTAAACTTAAATATATCTTTTGATGGATGCCATTGAATGCCCAATGTTTTAATGGCATCTTGTGAATCAAAATTTAGAGGAAGATTTACTTCTCCATGATTTTCAGGGACTTGCTCTAAAATCTTCGGAGAATTGCTAGCCCATTTACGTAACGGAAATCCAGCTAGAAGGTCTCCTTGCAGTTTGACTGCCTCTTCTTCATTGTCCGATCCATAGATAAGAACGTCCATGTAAAAGCCTTCGTTAAGAACCTTTGTGACTTGTGGGTTTGAATTTTCAACATCAGTTGCAAGTTGGTGTAAATAGGGCGCCGATGCAATACCAAATGTAACTCTGTTGAGCGCATATGATCTCATAGGATCTTCTTTCCTGGTTCTCCACAAAATCAACTGATATTTCGTATCTTCTCCCGCTATCCATATTTGACGGTACATCATGGCAATGTCCGCCGTAAATGTCACCTCCAATTTCCTCCATTTGGCTATGAGGTCTATGATGTCCGGCTGTAACCGTGGTCCCACCATTAAATAATCGTTTAATGACTTTCCATTGGACGTCTTACATGAAGCGTCGAAAACTACTCGCAGCTTTGTAGTGGAGCTAGACCTTTCAATACCGCATGGTGCGGTTGAAAATAGTTATCGCTATTTATTCGCTACATTCCAGCTGGCACTGCCTTCATATGTCCTAGTGTAGCATATTCTTTCAAACAGTTTTTATAAGCTTCCTGCAATTTTGGCTCGGTAGCTAGTAGTTTTTCGATTTGGTATAGTCTTGCCATGGCAGCTCCTTTTGAATTTTCTAGTATTGGGCGAATATTTTTTTTTGAAAGGAAGCCGAACCTCGTACCTACCATCACTTCGTCTTCTGACAGTCTGTTTGAAACCTTGTTGACACCTCTCCTCCTCTGCTGTTAACTTTCTCACACCGAAGTCTTCTTCTATCTCCCAAAATTGTCGTAGTTGCGCATCTAAGGAGTTATATTGACTCTGTACCGTGAGATTGTTACTCTGCAACTGCGTGTTAGTGCTTCCCGTCAGTATCCAACCCAACTCAGTTTGTGGTGCAATAGGAGATCCCATTTTACTTCTTACTAATCCTTTTAAAATTATGGATGCATATACATCCGCACCTAACAAAATGTCTATCTTCCCTGGGATATAATACGTCGGATCTCCCAACGCAAGTTTCGGGATGTGATCTCACCCCTTCTTTTGCACCTGGTGAGATGGCAGCAGTGAAGTCAGACGAGGGAAAACAAAACATTTAACATCAAGAGAAAATGAGTTATTGGTTCGCGAGAAAATTGTGAGGTGAACTTGATAGTTTGAAGTACCAGTGGACGTTAATCCTAAACCAGTGACTTTCGTTAATATCTTTTCCCTTCTAAGTTTGATGAGTTGAAAGGCATTTTCGGTTATAAATGTGGCCTCAGAGTCCAGATCGATTAATGCTCTGAGCACGTGGCTTGTTCCATCAGGTGCAAAATCCTTCACCAGCGCGGTAGCCAACAATGCCGTAGTTCGCATTTGGCTAAAATGTGCATTGAAGTTCACCCTTGATATTGAGGGGCTATCACATTCACCGTCTATGCCTGTTGTTCTATTGTTGTATGAGTTTTGGATGAAATGATTTTGCGTCTTTTATTGAAAGTTATTACGCCCTTGAAGTTATTTTTTTGAAAGTGTTGGTTTTTTTGCTGGGGTGTAATGGTTTTTTGCGTTTCTAAGTGTAATAGCGTATGGTGTTTATGGCCACATTTGTAGCAACGATTGCTACTGCTGCAGCTTGATGCATGGTGATCATATCCTAAGCAATTAACACAAATTGCGTTTTTTTCTGACAGCATCTATACGATTCTTTACATCCATATTTTGAAACTTCTTGCAATGGCGAATGCCGTGCGAAGCATTGCATAATCGACATCGAAGCTGTTTACCGGTCTGTGAGCTTAAGTGAAAGTTACTAGATTTCTTCCCGGATATATTAGGTGCTGTCTGCTTTGAACAATTTCTTAGTTCTTGGATGTTTTCAAGGGAGCTAAATCGACCTTCAATGAAAGACGTAGAAGTTTTCCAGTCTGGAAGGACCTTGGATGTGCCTAATTTATTTTCCCAATCTATTTGAGTTTGAGATGGAAGTTTATTGAAAATAACATATATCAAGATACAATCCCATGCATCGACTGTAAATCCAAGATTCGTTTCGTTGAGGTTGTGGTTTTATCTACGGGCTTACAATTTGTGTTTTCATGTTCGTCAAAACTAGTTGTCGAAGATATCAAAGTTGCATTTGCAACCAGCGTTCTAGTTATATCTCGACGACCAGTCCAACGCGCAGGAAACCCTTTCATCTTTTCGTCGCCTCAAATGTGCGCGGCCTTACAATAGGTACATTTTCGAATGCAAGATATGGGAGTAATTGAGTTTTTATGGTTTGTGCTGTTTTGTTGGGAACCAACACACTTTGATGAGGTGTTCTAATTGCTTAGAATAGCCAGGCTTAACACGTGACTTGCAGTTGTTTATTTCAAGATGTATTTCTTATATCCATCTTAACATCAACTCGCGTAGTCTACTATAAAGGTATTTCTCCATTGATTGCTAACCCACATCGATCACCATATCTACTGCCTTGCCTCAAATTCTATTTTTATCTGGTCATCCGTTCTGCACGTGCCTTGTAATTTCACTTAATGTCAGGTCTTTCCGTTGGGCTTTCCTGATCTCTTCAAGCTTATTGTCGGTTGCTGGTATCTCCGCCATGCTAGATTTAACAAAGGTGTTTAAGTCCTCTTCGCCTTCTAAATCCTGATCGGGATTTTTACCCGAAGAATATTTTGAATATTTCTGAAGTCTTGGCGTCAAGTCATTTAAGTGCTTGATGTGAAAATTGGCTCCAAAGGCTTGTGAAAATTGCTTGGCTAAACAGACCGTTTATACGTAAAATTTAATTCTTGTTTTTTTTTTTTAAATAGCGAGAGCTAAGGAAAGTTATGCTACTGTCAGTTTCAATGTTGGTGAAAATAGCGATAGAGTAAGGTGTGACAGAAGATATTTCGTGGGTGTTTGATGTTGTCAATTGACTTTGTGATATTAGCACCATCTATACGTCTTATCGTATGGTTTTGAATTCTTTATAGCAGGCGCAGGGAAGTTTTGGAGCACCTGACTAGATGTGGGCATTGTGCTCCAATTTGACTGGCAACACTGCTGTGAAAGTGAAAAGTTGTACACATTAATTCTCTCCCGTTTTTTTATTTTTTAAATTCAGTTTAATATCAAGTCTTTTCAAGAATAATTTTTTTTTTACTCTTTATTATCTGAAGAGTTTGTCCAACGATTTTTATAACAGGTAATAATTGTAAAATCGCTTAAAATTGCCTATAAACCAGAGATCTGAATCTCATGAGTTATAATAAACGTAAGAGTTGTCAAACTTCTCCCGACGGCAACCATCAAAACACCGATATTAACAACAGATTAAAAATAATTCAACAATGTCCATATCTGATGCTGATTTGCAAAAAATTAAAATGATTATTGTTGATTCTCTCCATACTGAACTCGAAAAGGCAACAGCGAATTTAGCATCGAAGGAAGACCTCATTACGCTAAATACAGAAATAACCTTGTTGAAAAAACAAAATGAAGACTTAGCGCAAAAAGTTCATCAATTTGAAGCTAGATGCAATTTATTGGAAGAAGAACTTGAAGCGCAAAGCCGTGAACTAAAAGGCAAAAATATTATTTTTTGTATTCCGTCTGAAAACGTTGATCCAGAAGAAAAAGTACGATGTATGACTCGGCTGCTGTTGGATAATGCAGATATACAAGGGATGTCAAAACCCATTCAAATAAGCAAAAACAACAACTTAATCGAAATGAAATTAAACACTGGCTGTAAGGAAACTGCAATGAAAATGCTTAAAAACTCTTCTAGGCTAAAGAACACAGGTGTTTACATCCAAAAGGATCTTACTAAACAAATGCAGTTGAAACGAAGAATCTTGCTGCAATATAGGAAAATAATTAAACTTAATGCACAAACGCTCCGGTACTAATAAAAAACAACACTCTTCTTATCGAAGATAAAATATTTTATTTGAACAAAAATAACAATCTTAAAATTAATAATAATAATGGTGAAAAAGAGCTACAAAAAATGTTTGGACAATTGGACTTCGGAAGTGTCACAAACACTATGCTGTCAAATAGACGTCACAACGAAAGTAATAGATCAGCACTTATTTCTGGGCAACCAGGGATGCCACTTCATCAAAAACAACAAAGTAGTAGTATTAAACCAAGAAATTGAAAATTAAATGCCGTCAGCTCATTAAGTAATAGTTTTTGTAAAATATTAGCATATAATATATCTGGTCTGAATAATAAGTTATTGTATGTAGATTTTTTTCAATTTTGTTAAAACTTTTGATCTTTTTTTCCTCTTTAAAACACATATTACTTTAAAAAATTCGATTAAATTCATAAAATATTTTAGCGGATATAAACTTCACTGGATTCATGCTACCAAAACATGTAGCAAGGGACGAGCAAGCGGAGGTTGTTTGTATGGAATAAGAACATCACATATTAAATTGTACGACTTTGCAGAGATACAAGAAACAACTGTAATTAAACTCTTAAAAAGAAACGATTTGTATATAATGCCTCTTTATTTAAACTGCAATAAGTGGACCGAGGATTTAGAACAACTCAACAATAATTTATCTGTTTTTGCCAGCAAGAGCGTACTAATGATTGGGGACTTCAACGCCAGAACTAGTAACGATCAAGTCACTACAGTCAGAAACATTAACAATGTTTGTTTAAACGTTAACTCTAGAACATCCAAAGACATAATATGCAATAGTAATGGTGCTGCACTTCTTGAAACGCTGCAATTGTATGATTTTATTCATTTGAATGGCTGTACCGAAGGAGACATGGATGGTCAATATACCTTTATTGGAGGACAAGGTAAATCAGTGATTGATTACTGTATGGTGAACAATGATTGGCTAGACCTCATAAATAAGTTTGAGGTGCTATGCAAACATTTCTCTGATCATATGCCAATCGCAGTAGAATGGAAAACCGAACCTGACTCGTCACAATCAAATCTTCAGTTGTTACCTAGACTTAAATGGAGGGATGAAGAAGCTAAAACCTTTCAACACAAACTAGACGTCTGGCTCTCAAGAATTCCTGCTGGCATTGAGTCTACTGATATTATTTCAAATGAAATAATAACATGCATGAGAAATTCGGCAAACAGGTTTAGCTCTAATGTAGCAAAAGCATTCAAACAAAATTGGTTTGATAAAGAGTGTATGAGAGCAAGAAAAAAATCATTTGCTCTTTTAAATGCATTCCGTAATTCCAACAATGAAGGATTACGAAAATGGTACGTTCAATCAAATTCCCAATATAAAAGTCTGTGTTTTGCAAAGAAACTTAATTTTGAAAATAAACAAGCCCAATCACTTGGTGAAACAAAGAACACAAAGGAATTTTGGAAGCTGGCGAAGGATATTAATGGTTCTCATCACATAATAGGCACAAATGTATCCGCTGATGATCTTTCTATTCATTTCTCGAAAATGCTTCAAACGAATTCCAACTTAACTTTTGCTTATGCTGAACCTTTCTTCATCGATGATATACTTGACACCGAGATATCTATTTTTGAGATAAAAGCAGTGCTTCTGAAAGCTAAAAATAGAAAAGCTCCGGGTGAAGATGGTGTACCTTATGAATTTTTTAAGAATGCTTCTCAAAGTTTTAGTATTCAACTGGCTACGCTTTTTAACAAAATTCTTATGAATGCGGAAGTTCCATCCTCGTTCAAAAAAGCTGTTATATTCCCAATACATAAAAAAGGTGCCATGAATGACGTTGCCAACTACAGAGGTATATCTTTTATGAATATCATAGCTAAGGTACTCTGTGGAGTTCTTGTTAGCCGATTGGAAAACTGGGTAGAAGAAAAAAATATACTATCCGATTTCCAACCTGGATTTAGGAAAAACTATTCCACAGTTGACCAAATCTTCTCTCTGACATCGATTGTCAAAGCATATCATGCTAGAAATAAAAAGGTGTACGCGTTCTTTGTCGATTTCAAAGCAGCGTTTGATTTGGTAAATCGGAATGCGCTAATATACAAACTTTCACAGCTAGGTGTCTCAACCAGGTTTCTACATGTTATCAAAAATATGTACAATGACACAGAAGCCAGCGTGTGGGATGGTTCACGTTTCTCTGAATGGTTTAGAACTGATTCAGGTGTCAAACAGGGATGTCCGCTTAGCGCACTTTTATTTGCACTTTTTATAAACGACATTGTAAATCACCTTCCTGGAGGAATTAAAATGGCAGGAATCCAAATCAATGTGTTGCTATATGCTGGCGACTTGGTTATATTATCAGAATCGAAAGACAATTTACAATTGATGATAAACCGGCTGTCTACATACTGTGAAAAGTGGGGACTTGAAATCAACACTGAAAAATCAAAAATTATGATTTTCTCGCGTTCCAATCGAACTGAAGTCGGAAGCAATTGGGTGTACAATGGAAGGCATTTGGAAGTGACAAATGAATATAGGTAGCTAACCCAAGGCTAAATTTTAGTAAGCACCTTGCCGAAAAAGCCAAGGCCTCTCAAAGTCTTATAAACTTAACATGGAGAAAGATTTTTACAAACAGCCGTATACATTTGTCTACCAAATATCAAATCTTCAATTCAGTTGTGAAGTCAACTCTGTGCTATGCAGCTCAAGTTTGGGGAATGGAAGAGTATGAGGTAACTCAGAAACTTCAGAGGAACTTCATCAGAAAAATTTTCAATCTACTCGTACCAATCAACACACCGAATTATGCGATTTATTTAGAAACCGGCTTGCCAAAGATATTTACCAGCACCCTGAAACTACAAGCTGATTATCTACTTAAAGTCTTAGGTTTTCGAGATGAACGTCTGAGTAAAAATATGCTGCTATACGAAGTTAGGAACAAAGACTGGTGGTTTAATAAATGGCAACAGATCGCCACTTCTTTTGGCGAAGATATAGAAATTGATCCAAACAACATTCTTGGTGTAAAGGAAAAGCTTTATAGAATTATTCAGCTGAATGAAGACTCGGTTCGAAATCTGCTTGTAGAAACAGCTACTGAATCTGAAAGCCGAATATTATACAGTCAGTTGAAATTTAATCTGTGTAACAATAATTATTTTCAAAATTCTCTAAGTCCCAAAGATATTTCTCTAATATTTAAAGCAAGATGCGAATTATTATGCCTCAACGGAAGACCTTACAATGGGAGTTACAACCAGTTTTGCACACTATGCAACACAAGATCCAAAGAAGACTGCTTCCACTTTTTAAGTATCTGTCCAATTTTTCGACAAGAGAGATTTGCGTATTTTGGAAAATTCTCTCTCTCAATGCAGGAGACAATACAAATATTGGATAGACCAGATTGGATAAAACTTGCCAAATCTAAAGGAAACTTGCAGATTTAGGAAACTGATCATGACTGAATATGATTGATCTACGATAAAAAAAAATAATAAACAAAAATATTAAATGAAAACTGAAAATTAAAATAATAAAGTATATTTAAAATCAATAGAAGAAATTAAAGTTGTTAGTCGAGCTGACGGCAATGCCAAAGCGTTTATATTCATAAATAGTTAATGTAAATGTATGTTAAAAATTGTAAATAAATGAATGGATTACTTACTTACTTACTTACTTACTCCAATTTTGGGTAGATGAATGGTTAATATATTGAAACCAGATCAAAGGGGAAAAAGTATTTCCCCTTTCACATTCCTAAGGCATTCCACCGTAAGTTGCCTTAATGAACATACAGAAAATGGAACGTTTTTCGGTTTCGACGATTTAAGTGCCCTTCATGGGCAATGGCTGGCTGTTTCGCTTTAATGACAGCAGGCAGCATTGTGTTGCGAAAACATTTAATTCTACTCTGTTAGTGGTTCCCCAATTAGTTGTACTATTATTATCAAAATTTAATGAACTTAACATACGCTTCCGTTCCCATTCCACAGCCGAAGAGCAGGGACGTGAGTTCGGAAAGGAATATGGAAAGCAGAGAGTACTGTTGTCAGCAAAGCAACATATTGGATTAGAAGTAGCAGACAAGAGATTATTGAGGAAAATTGAAAAGGGTGTCGGAGACAGAACGGAGCACACTACCATTAATTTTGTGAATATCAACTTGAAATGAACGTTCCGAAAAGTAATTTATAATACATTGAAGAAGAGAGTCGTCGATCCCAAAACCACGCATTTTCAACAAAAGAGCCTGATGCCAAATTCTGTCAAATGTCTGAGAAACATCAAGTACAACTATCTTGCTATCGCCAGATTGATGTATGCTTTGGTTCCACTTTTCCGTGAGATATACCATCAAATCACCAGTGAACCTGTTGCGACGAAAATCGTATAGCCGGTCATTTATAAGTTTCTTGTTTCGAGATATTTCATGAGTTTATCAGCATTTCCATGACTTTGAAAAGAAGGGACATCAGTGAAATGGGTAGGTAGGAGGAGAGAGAAGAAGATTCGCCTTTTTTGCCGACGGGCTAGACAAATGGTATGCATGCATGTATGCATTTAATACTCGGCTTTAGTGTTAGTATGGAGTTAAATTTTAATGTAGAGAAAGTCATGTCTAAGTTTTAAAATATGACATTAAAGAACAGAGTGATGCCAATGTTCTAATTTCATACAAAGAACAATACTGAAAAGAATTCGATTTGGTACCTAGAATACTAAAATTAGAATACTGCTAATTAGTTAATATTGTATAAGCGTTATTTAGTTTTTATGAATTTAAAAAAAAAAATTTAACTTCATTATAATTTATTGAAATGTATTGCAGCGAAAACTGGTAAAAATGTGTTTTTCATGAATGTTTCATAGAAGCATGCCCTTATACCGGGAAAAAAATAAAGCTATTTTAATACATTTTTTACGTATATATATATTATATCTAAATTACTAAAACTCTGCAAGTATTGTGTGTAAAAAAATATATTTATTTTTGACAGAATGGCGACCGCAGAGCACCTTCGGTATAATGTGACGTTATAGCAACATCTAATTTCAGTACTTATTTTTGAATCCAGAACAATGGAAAAAAAATGTTAATAACAAGTATAATTAAAATAGTAGTTAAACCTCGAATATGTGTAAAAAATTAAAAATGAAAAGTCAATTAAAAGTTTGAAAACGAAAGTACGATTTTTTCGTAAAAAAAATCGTTATTACTCGTTATTCGTGTACTCAGGTTCAAAAAACGTTGTTTCGAGAAAAACGTTTGAAGTTTCTGTGTGTAGTATAGCTCTATAAAACGATATGCATGTTGTGGGTTACATATCACTTCATCAATATCAGTGTTACACAGTTTTCTTATGAGAATTCACGACATTTTGCCTAATAATTACTGACGTCAATAGTGGATTTGCTTATTTGATTATTTTTCGATATTCTGCTCAATAAACAACTTTCATAGTGTAGTTGATATATCTTTTTATTTAGTGGTTTCATATTTTGTCAAAAAAGCGACTTTCTGATTTTTAACTTCAGTAGTTTCAAGTATAAATAGAGTTAAGAAATTAAATAAAGTCGCCAGTTCATATAAAAAGTACGAGGTGTACATATCTTATTATTCACAAAATTGGTATTTGGATCTGCTTCTATATTTTATTCAGTGGGTTGGTTGGGATAAAAACATTTTTTTAGTGGCCTACTTGTACATCGCTGCTCTTTTTTGTATATATGTCTGCACGCTATATCTCGGAAAATATTTTAAATATTACTTCTGCAATACAATACATAAAAAATTATTCAACATTTTAGGTTTTACACAGTTACAATATGTCTCCTTAATTACTACATATTTCGTTATATAAAGTTATTGATTGATGACAATAATATTGTGTTACAGTTATAATAAGAACCCTTATGGAATCCAGTTTCCATTTAGGAAGCAAAAAGGGAGTCAACAAAAAGTAATAACTTCAGTAGGTACGTTGGCATCACCATTTTAAATGCACAAACGAAGAAAACAATCTCAGCTGATTTTGTTTATTTCGACTTTAGGGTGCCAGGAGTATTGGCGTTTGCTGATATTGGTATGTAAAGTAAACATTCCATTAAATTTAAAATTATAACCGCTCTCTTTATAGCATCATGGAAGAAAATAAAAATAAACGACCGCCCTGCATCGATTCGACGAAAGAGATGAAATGCTTGCTAGTCAATTTAGTGCAGCCATATATAGGCAGCATAGATAGACAAAACCATCAACACACAAATGATTAGAAAAACAGTTTAATGCATGGGAAAGCATACGCATTAATTTAAAAGTTAATGGTTTCAAATTCAGTGCAAAAGAAACTCGGGAGCAGTGGAATCGTATGAAGGTTCAAGCCCGCAGCACTGTCAGTTTGTATAAAAGAAGCATACAACAAACTGGCGATGGAATTCCAATAAAAGAACCTAATGAAGTAGACATCGCAATAGCTGAAATGTCGGACATCGATTTTGCTATCGATTCGGCTGAATTTGACTCCGATGCGATGAACAGCATCTGTAAGAAGTAATGCAAGCTGTTACAAACAGTTTCAGTATAGTATGTACTAATTTGAGTTTTTATTAAAAAAAAAAAAAGAATCGCACAATGTTGAACCCACAATCTTCCTCCTCTAATGCACCACAAAAAAAAAAACAAATCAACCGAAGGCGCCTATTTCCGACATCGGCAACGTTGGAATAGTTAGTGACGAAACATTTAGAGCACGTAGAATATGAGTTTTCAAAGTCGAAAATTATTCTCGACATAACAGAACAAGTTCTAAGAAGAAAATTAGAAAAGCAGGATACAGAAATTCAGCTACTTCATATCCAAATAAAGAAAGCACAACACTGCCCAATAATAACATAAAATAACACAAAGACTTGAATTGCAATACAATGTGTTGTATACACATATCAGTGATATGCAATAGATTTCTATACATTTTTTTTATTACTTCATAATATTAATGAACATTTGTTACGAAAAGTGTTTAGTTATGAATGTTGCTCTATGTGAGCTTCCGCTAATTCTAACATCTCCTGCTGTTTCAACTTCTTCAGAATCGGATGAAACTTCAGCAACATTGCTTAAAACATGTTTAATAAATATTAGCTATGTATGCTATTGATCACACTTGTAGTACCTACCATTCGAGTGCCCCCTAGAGATATTGTGCTACATTGCCAGTGCAATAATGGTTGCTTTAGCGCTGTTGTACTCCATTTGCAACCCATTAAAGTATGCCCGGAATGTATTTTTAAGTTGGCCAAAAAAATTTTCTACATGATTTCGCATTTGAATGTGTGCGTTATTGTAACGTTATTTTGAACATGCCTATCAGTCATCATGCAGTACAACCCCTTCTCGCAAGCTCATGTTTTCTAGTAGCCTCTTAAGGGTTTACATACGTTTCTCCGGAGCGTTTTTCAAGATTTTTTTTCGCTATGATATTAAATTAATATAAAAAAAGTAAAATATACATTGTGTAAAGTATTCCTTGATGAATACAAAACTTTATTGACAATTGGAGAGAAACGATTATAAAGTATACATCTTGCCCATCTCTGGAAACCTCTCTTCAAAAACGTGCTGGGCGGCACCAGGAATATCTCTGGTAGGTTTCATTTGAAACAAAAAAAAACCTGTTAAAGTAGAGGGATAAAACTAGTCTCTATCATAGCCGTTTTCAAAAATTTTCATTCTTAACAAAATGGTAGCTTTTTGAACGTACGAGGCTATTTTTGACTAAAAAACGAGTCACATTTTTATTTATAACAAATCTAAAAATTAAGATATCAAAAAAATCCTACGTAGGTGATTATGGTATTAAGAATATTCGTGCGAAATGGCTTGCAAATCGGTCGAGTGGTTCAAGAGATATTTCTGGTACCGGGTCGGAAAACACTGTTTCGAGAGAAACACAAACGAAATGCAAAATCTGCAGTGTGTCTTGCCTGCGTGCCTTCGAAAGCAAAACTGAAAATTTGCTCGAGTAGTACCTTCTGGAATATTCTGAATTCTAATATTCTTATACAAGGTTTAAATCTATTGCTAAGCAGGTATAAAAACTTGCAAGGGCACTGACCTATCGTTAGAGAAGGTAGGAAGCCAGGGCAGGTACGCAGCTGCTTATGTCCCTAATGAGCGCCCCGCTCGGTCCGACGTCTAACGGTCATAACTTTATTAATTATTGGAATTTTTGAAAAATTCTTGCGGCATTTGCAATGCAAAAGAATATAGAATTTTTTCATGCAAAAAATATCGATTTTTTTGAGCGGAGAAACGTATGTAACCCCTTAATCGCTGATTCCCTCCAAATCATCGAATCGTGGGCCGATCCCCTCCAACGAGCACCTATATCAACAATCTTGTAGTTGGCGTCCCAAACTACCTTTAATATAAATTCAAGTATCGTGGAAACAGATGCGTGGATGATACTCAAGATATTTTAGCCGTACGTTTGAATCACAGAATAAAAATTCTTCCTGCACCTATGCCGTGCACGGAATTCCCCACCAGGATTTATAGTTTTGATGTACATACCATCTATTGCAGCTACATATGTCCACAGTTTTTCAGTCTTATTCTCTCTGGATCGGATTGAAACTTGATAAGGTCAGTCATTTTTGATGCAATTGCTCACGGACTACTGGGTATGTTATGTAAATCTCCTAAAATCAAAGCGTTAGACAAACAAACAATATAGTGAGCACTGGTTTCATCTATTTGCTCACCGACATCACTTTGGTATGTGCCTTTCACCAAATACCTTATTGCAACTAATACAATGGTCTCTGGTGAAAGGAAGCACTTCGATTTGTCCGTGGCGTAAATTGTTCGCGAACAATATCAATGATAAAGCGTGATCTTTCTTTGTCGAAACTGGAATAATTTAACAAAACAAAGAAACAATTGCAGAATTACAAACCTGAAATGTGCAAAGAAATGCTTTTCCCATAATGGGTTTATTCTCTTTTTGTATACTTCTACCTTTCGCGAAGGAACTGATTTTGCAATTAATTGGTTGTCCATATACTTTTCCACATTGGAACTCGAAATCATTTTTAATTACATATAATTAAATACAAATATTTCCTCTTCAAAATAAATTCATATTCGAATGATATATTTAAAACGTCAAACCAATGTTATGTAATAGATTCAATGAAAATGTAGTAGTTTTTTTGAAAGAGTGAAGGGTAAGTAAAAGCTGACTATTAAAACATTATTGGTACACTCTAGATTTAAGTCTGTATAAAATAGCACGATTACTGAGCCAATTATGATCCAAGTAATTATTATTGAGCCCACCATCTAACAAAGTGGCAGCAATGCCTAACGATGCTAATGCAATTTTTTGTTGCGGCAGTATCTTTGGAAGGATCAACGATATTAAAAATGTTTTACCGGTTCCACCTGGTGCGACCAAGAAAAAAAAAACCGCCTTGTTCAGCGTCAACAGTCAGCATAATCCGATTATAAATATTTTTTTGTTAAACTGTCAGTAATGGCTCATCATTCGTAATAACGGTGTTTTTCTCGTTGCAAATCCCTGTTAACTAAGTCGGTGGCTGGGCGATCAGGTGATGGCATACCATAATGAGTAAGTGATAAACTTGAAATTAAAACACAAGTTAACGAACAATACGTTGAACTCACGAGAAGGCAGCGTGAACACATTCTTTTCCCACAATTCTGTTCGCCACATGCCGGACATATGACCCAACACCTGTGTCACCAGACTCCAACGATCAACGGAAATGCTGACGATGCGTCTCGAGCAATCTAATGGAAGCATTATATGACTCGATGTGAATAGTCAAATAAAAATATTTTTTTTAATAACAATAAATAAATAATTGTTTAATTGGCGCCCAACGTGGACCTCAAGAAGCTATACTGCAACAAGGACCGCAGCTTCAAGATACAATTCAACTGGGCCATCACCAACAAGGACTAAATCGTTAGATAAAGTCGAAAGCGAAGGAGTGTGGAGAAAGGTCCCCAGTAGTGTCAAAAAAAAGGAAAAAAACCTACTCCACCATCGCTGGACATGAAGCTAAGTTTTATGTAAGCTAGATTTTAAGAAAATGTATTCATACGATTTGTTTTGAATTTATATACTCTAAATTTAACAACGTAACACTAGACTTAATTAGTTAAAACATAGATAATTAATAATTGAAAGTGAAAATTCAAAAACGTTAAAGTAGAATTAGAATATAAGTGAATCTAGTGAGTAATTTGTAAAATTGCACATTAAAAGCAAAAAAGTTTTAAAAACCATAAAAATATATGAAAATATTTCATAATTATAGACGCTTCATATACATTTATTATTTAGTACAAATTATTAACATTTTTCTTAACATATAAATTAATTTTTAAATAAATTGTCCCAAGTTATCCCTAAATTCTTTTCGCGTTCCTTAAGTTACTTCTTGAAATGACCGACCCAATTATTCGATCAGGTGTTCTTAACCATGGTCAACCGATCTCTGCACCTTCAACTGCAGGTGCACCAAAAGATTGCAGTTAATGCTACCCCTGAATTGGAAGCATTAATAGCAGGAATTGCAAGCCGAATCTGCCATCAAGTGGTGCAGTCATTAATTAATCCCAATAAACAATTTAATAGAGGGATTGACGAAACCATTTCTGCTGAACATAGAGCCAATCTAAACGACCTCGACAAAGTTCCGGACGTTGAGAGATGCTTGAGAGAATTTTCTGGAACACCAGGAGAATTCAGTTCTTGGCGCAAAAGCGTCGAAAGAACCCTCAGGATTTACGAAGGATTGGGAGGGACACCAAAATATTTTAGTATCCTAAATATATTTCGGAACAAGATAGTAGGGAATGCCGATGCAATCCTCGAGTCTTATAATACACCTCTAAACTGGAGTTGTATTACTAAATGCCTAACATTGCATTACGCCGATAGACGGGATCTGGGTACATTAGAGTACCAGATGACGGCTCTCGTCCAGGGTAATAGCTGCATCGAAACATATTACCAGACAGTATACAATCATCTGTCCTTAATTCAGAACAAAGTCTCAAGTATGGAACTTCCCCCTGATGCTTTGCATCACTTAACCGAGTCTTACAGGGTAAAGGCGTTAGACACCTTTATAAGGGGTCTCAAACGTGACCTACCTAGGCCACTGGCAATGAGAGAACCGACAGATCTACCTACCGCTCTTAATCTTTGTCAGAAACTTGAGAATCAGCAGTTTCGATCTAACTATGCAAATCATAGTACCGGAGCAATGCGAAGACTACCTCCAAATCCACCAATTCCCCACACTGAAAGGTGACAATCCTCATACCTTCTATCCACAGCTTGTGTACCTACCACAACAACCAATGCATTTGACATCGCGTCCTCCACCTCGTACCCAAAGCACACAACCTCAAAATTCTCAACAGACTTACTATCAATCAAATCAAAGGCCGAATCCTCAAACCTTTCCCCAAAACTATTCCCAAACATATCCTCAACCCCATCCTGAAAATTATCAACAAAATAACCAACAACATAACCCCAATAATTCCGGGAAAGTGGTACCTATGGAAACAACCACCATCAGGGCCAGTAATGTAGACTAGACGAATGGACCAACAGCAAAGAACTGGCAACCAGCTACAAAAAGACCTATGGTACCTTCACAACAACATGTTTTACTGAACAAACAGCAACGCAATTTCCACATTGAAGCTTTCAGTGCAAGACGAATGACAATAAAATTTTGAAATTTCTTGTGGACACCGGGTCCAACAAAAATTATATTCGACCACACCTCGTAAAAAATCCTATAATAAATCAGCGGAATTTCCATGTCAAGTCAATATTGGTGGAAATATTGAAATCTCCCATCACACATTAATTAAGCTTTTCGGTATTGAAAAATCGATTAAATTTTTCCTATTACCCTCATTAAAATCTTTTCATGCCACCTTGGGAAATGATACATTTAAAGAATTATCAGCCATCATCTTTTCGGATAAAAATCAGATGATAATCAATAATAATGTTACAGTTAAATTGAAACAACAAATGTCTGAAACCATTCATAACATAAGTTTCAGAACAGATCCTATGACACAAGATCAAAGAGATACGCTTAAATCTCTCAAAATGGAATATCCCAATCTATTTGCTGAACCAAATGAAAAACTTACCTTTACTACTACAGTTAAAGGACGAATTCATACCACAATTCCAGATCCTATATACTCAAAATATTACCCATATCCAATGTCCCTAAAACAGGAAATAAACAAGCAAATAAAAGAATTGTTAAACGATGGAATTATATGACCTTCACGGTCTCCATATAATTCTCCGGTATGGATTGTACCGAAAAAAGCTGATGCCTCAGGACAAATGAAGTACCGTATGGTAGTCGATTATAGAGAACTTAATTCGGTAACGATACCCGATCGTTACCCTATCCCCGAATCGAACAAAGTTCTATCCCAACTAGGGGAAATCAAATGGTTTTCTGTGCTTGATCTCAAGAGTGGTTTCCACCAAATACCTCTGCACGAGGAAGATATTGAGAAAACCTCGTTTTCCGTTAACAACGGAAAATACGAATTTGTTAGACTACCTTTTGGATTGAAAAATGCCCCTTCCATTTTTCAAAGAGCGCTGGATGTCATCCATAGAGATCACATCGGCAAAATAGCAGATTTTAGATTTTTTACATCGATGACATAGTAGTTCTCAGCAAAGATGTTAAAACACATTTTAACAATTAGGAAGAAATATTCAAGACTGTTGAAAGTGCTAATCCCAAAGTCCAGCTTGACAAATGCGAATTCCTCAAGCCGGAACTTGAATTCCTTGGGTTTATCATC
Source organism: Volucella bombylans (assembly GCA_949129095.1). Classification (NCBI taxonomy): domain Eukaryota; kingdom Metazoa; phylum Arthropoda; class Insecta; order Diptera; family Syrphidae; genus Volucella; species Volucella bombylans. Next base: position 121,431,720 of record OX422140.1, on the reverse strand, counting down.
TCGGCCGAAGGTATTAAAGCTAACACCAATAAAGTCAAGGCAATAGACGAATTTCCTTCTCCTCAAAATATGAAAGAATTGCGCTCGTTTTTAGGCCTATCAGGTTTCTACCGTCGATTTATCAAGGACTATGCTAAATTAGCAAAACGCTTGACAACTCTCTAAAGAGGGGAGGATGGTCGAACGTCCAAGACTGCCTCAACTAAAAAAGTCATCCAATTGAATGAAAATGCAAACGACGCATTTGAAAAAATCAAATCTTCCTTGATTTCCGAAGACGTTATTTTAAGTCAACCAGATTTTTCGAAAGAGTTTCACTTAGCTACCAACTATGCATTGGGAGCCGTATTGTCACAAGATGACAAACCAATTACCTTTATTTCTCGGACTCTTACAAAAACCGAAGAACACTACGCAGCAAACGAGGAAGAAATGATTGTTATAGTGTGGGCTTTAAAATCAGTAAGAGGTTATTTATATGGCTCAACCAAATTTAAGATCTTCACAGATCATCAGCCATTGACATACGCTTTGAGTCATAAAAATAACAACAGCAAAATGAAGCGTTGGAAGGCTATACTTGAAGAGTATAACTACGAACTTGCGTACAAGCCTGGAAGATCAAATGTTGTTGCAGATGCCCTATCACGGCCTCCTAGAAACTCTCATATAAATTCCCTCACAGTCACCCAGCACAGTGGTAAAAGCTCTGGACAAGTTCTCATCCAGATAGTGGATACTCCGGTCAACGTCTTTAAGAATCAGATTATTCTTAATATGGGTAACACTTCATCTTATCTATTCCAAATTGTCTTTCCTACCTATCACCGTCATATCATAACCGAACCAGAATATACCGAAGAGAAACTCATTAGCATCTTTACACAGTACCTTTACCCATCAGTTGTCAATGGACTTAAGACAGTAGAAAGAATATTAGGCATTATCCAAAAAATTTACCCAACTCATTTTAGGTAATATCGAACACGCTTTGCAAGGAAAATGGTTACTGATCTCACCGACAAAAATAGCCAAGAGAACGAGATTATAATGAACACAGCAGAGCACATCGAAATGGTCGAGAAAATAAAATACAAATTGTACAAACTTATTACTTCCCACAGATGAGCTCAAAGATATCAAAAATTGTTGAAACATGCACAATATGTAAGCAACATAAGTACGATAGGCATCCCAGTAAACCTGAATTGCAACCAACCCCTATACCCGAATATCCTGGCCAAATAATACATATAAATAATTACAGATAAAAAAATAATTCTTACCGCAATAGATAAGTTTTCTATATTTAGAATATTTAGCTAGAATATTGAAAACAAGAGCTCTTAGAAAACTTATCCTATCCTTCGGGGTTCCACAAATTGTAATAATGGATAACGTTTAATTCGAGTTCAATAACATTCATGTTAGAGAACATGTTTAGCATTAAAGTATTTAAAGTTCCCCCATACACGAGTTCTGCAAATGGTCAAGTGGAGAGGTTTCATTCGACCCTTTCAGAACTAATTCGCTGCCTGAAAGCAGAAAACTCCCATACAACCTTCTCAGAACTATTAGATCGATCAATTTTTGAATACAATAGATTCATACATTCTACAACTGGAAAGAAACCCACCGAAGTATTCTTCGGCAACTACTTAATGACGTAAAAGAATTAGAAAAAGTTAGACAGGATAATATTAAAAAAATTAAAGATAAACAGGAAGCCGACTTAAAGTATCACAACAAAGGCAAAACAGCACTTAAGAACTATGCAATAGGAGAAAAAATATACGTAAAAGTTAATAATAGATTAGGAAATAAGCTTACACCAAAATATTGAGAAGAAACAGTTTTAGAAAACAAAAACTCCACTATTATTACACAATCAGGTAAAGTCACATACAAAAGTCTTATTAAAAATCAACCGTCTCAATAGGATACTGCTGCCATTGTACATGGCAAGCGTACAAATCTTGGACTACTCCAACCCCCAACTGATAAAAATTGACGCAGGACGAGCAAAACTCCAAAACGGCTCATTCAAAATTATACATTTAATCGATATAGAGGCTTACGACACAACTCTAAAAAATCTGGAAGCAACATTAAGGTCAACCACCAAAACCAACCATCCCCTATACCACATCCTTTCCTACGAAGTCCTTAGAATTAAGTCATACTTAGATAGGCTTAAAATAAATAATAAGAGTAAACGTTCAATAGATTTAATTGGCACTGCGTGGAAATGGATCGCGGGTTCTCCGGACCACCACGACTTTGAAATTGTAACATAAAAAATGAATGGTGTTTTACAAAATAATAATAATCACTTAGTAATTAATAAAATGACCATTAACAAGATTAATGAACTGTCAAATGTAACTAATGAAATAATTAAAATTTTTATAGAAAATGAAATAAATAACAATGATTCTATATTAAAAATTAAATATAAGTTAGAACTACTTAAAGAAGAGATAATTAAAAGCAAAAGCTAATATTGCAAATTCCTTTATACTATAAGACACTGAAATAAATATTACAGAGAAATTGTTAACTTTAAATAATATTCCATTTGTCAATATTGATGAAGCACTCGAATTTGCTGAAATAAGAATCGCAGCTAATAATAAGAATTCAATATACATTTTAAATATTCCTACAGTAAGTTTAGATGTCTGTAATCTTTTTGTCATTAGAGCTGTTAAATCAATGAATATTATTAATAAAATCGACTATAACTCTATCTTAGAATGTAAAGAAAAAACCTTTGGTATAATGAATAAATGTAAGACATATAATAGTATCTCCATTTGTAACAATAAGCATATTTTAAACATTAGTAATACAACATTCATCCCAAATCTCCCGAAGAGAAAAAAAACTCACTGCTCTCTAATCAACAACGACCACATTCCAGAAGCTGAAGAAGTGTCTTCGGAAATCCTGCTGTTAAACCAGTTCGATGGTCCTATCAACATAAATCAGGAAACAACCATGTTCAAAGGCACCCTCATAATACGGCATTACAACACCACAGTGGAAGTAAATGGGAAACAAATAATTGCAAAAGAAGTCACTCAATACCAGCCCTTACCCGCAATTTTACAACCAGCAACCGAAAAGGACAGAATAGAAGAGGTACCATCCCTAAAATTAATGAAACAACTTTATGTCAACAGTACCAAACAAATTGACATCCTGGAAACCAAAAGTAAGGTCAGCCTGTCCATCAACATGATCCTGACAACAGTGATATTCATCATCCTGATATTTACATCAATTAGAATATTTAGATGCATGATATTAAATCGCAAGAGTAGTAAAAAGAACCCGGAAAACGTGTTAACTCTAGGAATATAAGACCTCCGTCACCAATTTACAATGACAACTTCGAACGAGTACGTTCAAATCTAAGGGCGGAGGAGTTAACGAAGAATACGTTGAACTCACGAGAGGGTAGCGTGAACACATTCTTTTCCCACAATTAGGTTCGCCACATGCCGGACATATGAACCAACACCTGTGTCACCAGACTCCAACGATCAACGGAAATGCTGACGATGCGTCTGGAGCATCCGTGGGACAATGAGATGCATTAGAAACATAGGTATCATTAGCAGTATAAAATTATTGTTAGTCTAGTCTTTAAGTTGAACTCGATGTGAATAGTCAAATAAAAATATTTCTTTTAATAACAATAAATAAATAATTGTTTAATTTGCATAATTCATTATACATATCTGGCGTGTAATCTATATTTGGATATTAGTCTGTTTGTCTAACTCGTTGCAATACGTTATGTCTTCAGTCATATGATTCTTGTATTTTTCCCACAAAGTGGACGATTGTGTTAGATAACATGTCGTCAAAATAATTGGAAATAGTTGACGAATGTTATTCGGCGTAGATGTCAACGCTGCATCAGCAAGTGTCAGGTCGCAATGATTTTTTTTTTAAAAAGAACTTAACACTAAAGTGGGTATTATTCCACTTAAAATGGGACAGAGAGAGAGAGAGAAAGATTTTTGGGTTCAGTGGCTATTTCGCTCCATTGCTGGCATCCAACATTTAATACATGCAACTTGATATGTATTGAACACTCGGCAATCGCAAAAATTCGAAAGACGTTGGTCCGGGAACATTCACCAACAACAAACGTAAAAACAAGCATTCACGTTGTTTTGGATGTACTGCGTAAAGTCGTCCCAATGTCTTGGCTTTGCATATACTTGTGATTGGTTGATGTGGTTCTCCTTGTTTGCGTGGCTGCCATGTTTTACCTGATTTGTTCCATGTAAAATAGCGTGGAACATCGGTATATAATAATGTTTTTGAAAATTGGCCGAAAACATCAGGTTTTTGGCACAATGTGAAAAATTCAGTGAGTGATGTTTTTGGTGGCTCAAGTGCTCTTTGGAGAACATTTTCTTCAGTGAAATGTACACGTTGACCGTTTTCAAGATGTACTGCTAGATGTTGAACAGAAGGGTCTCTTTCGTGTATGGAAAAGCTTAGAATATACCAGACTGGTTTGTTGCTGCTTATGTATCTACCCATTTGGTATCGAGCTATTTCGTCATTTTTATTGATGTCATGTACTTCAAATACGGCCAAATCACTGCCTTCATTAACATATTTGCTAATGTGCTTTATGGATTTTACGGAACTGCAAAGCTCGACATTAATATGAGCCTTATACGTTTTTGAAAGCAATGGTGAGTTTGGTACCACCCACTGATTGTCAATTTCAATTAGATTTGTAGAATTTGGTATTCGCATTGTGAATGTTTGGTTACCATTCTCAAATGTTTCTTTCATTTTCCATTTTCCATGAATGGCGATTTCATGTTTAAAGCGTCGCACGGTCCTTGAATCATGTGACTGGTAACAATATTAAACAATTCTTTGTTAATTGATAGATCCGGATTTTCGGCTGAAATTATCTGATTGATCTCTTCTGGATAGATTTTAACTTAACGCCAAATTAAAATGTGAGCGTGAGGCAAGCCATGCTTTTGCCACTCAATCGAATACAGCCAACGTCGTGTGTTGCCGAAAACCGAATGTTTTACAATTAAATCAATTAATGATTTTAATTTTTGTATAAACACACGTGCAGTGATATGGCGATATATTGATTGTTGTCCTAGTTTGTATTTCCTCCCAATTTGGATTACATGTAAATGTAATAAAAAACCGTCGCCGGCTATTGGATGATAGCCCAACCTAAATAACAGAAGATAATGCAGTGTTATGCCAAATAACTAATTTACACCACCATGTTTAACAGTAGTGGTACTTACCACATAAATAATTTAATTTGCATAAACAAATTATTAAGGTCATAAATCGAGATAAAGACTATTCTATCTGATAAGATTGACCAATTAGATACAGTTTGCAAAATATTGTTAAGATAGGTTAAGTAGTTGCGGGGTTCATTCATAACGGACAGCGTGACACGGGATTTTTATATATTTAGATGTTTTGACACACGTTCCTTTGGAAGCTAATATCGTCCTGCAAAATCAAGTGATTGGCAAATTGTTATAAGATTCGGTACAAATTTTCCCAAATAATTGAGGAGACCCAAAAATGTTAGTAACTCAGCGATGTTTGCAGTGGTGAGTAATCCTCGATCGCTTTTGCTTTTGATTAACCTGGATGAATGCCTTTTTGGCTTATTCGGTGACCCAAAAAACTAACTGAGTAGTTCCCACTTGACACTTTTTGTTATTTAAGCTTACCCCATTCAATTCCAGCTGCTTTAAAACCCGGCAAAGGTTACAATCGTGACTCAATATTGTGGATTCATACACAAGGATGTCGTCAGTTTGGCACACCACTCCTGCGATGCCTTGAATAATTCTTTGAATTTGTTTTTTCGGAGAGCTGGATATCCAAAATTCTAGCAAAATTCAGCAAAAACTGAATAAAAGTTTAATATAGTAAAAGTTTTCAATAGCTATGATTGAGTGGACAGGTTTACCAACCAAATCCCGTTCTTCGTATATAATTTGGTGAAATATTTGTCGTCAGCAACCAAGCTGGGCTCATTGGAAAAAAAATATTAGCACACTTTTCCGAAATAAATACGATTTTCACAAAAATTTATTAAAAAAAATTAAGAAAATTTTCTATTTGAAGACCAATATCGCAAAAATGAAAGCATGGACGTTAATTTCGTTTAAATTAAAGGAAGCAGTAATCAATTGGCCATCAAAAGAGCTCAAGTTGGTTGCTCTAGGTTTAAAACACTAAAAGTTATAACTAAATAATTGTTGTTACCTATTGTACTTCTCTGAAGGAACTTTTTTTAACACGCTGTCGACGATAGACCCCCTCCCATACGACTTTTTTCATGGCATGAACTAATGAATCAGATCCCAAAATATCTGTATCCCAAACCCAGTATACACGAAGGATAACTATATACATATATATGTGACGTTGGCCAACGGAAAAAAGGTCAAAGTAGCAAGCAGTGGAATAGCAGTAACACCTCCATACTACAAAAAATCAAACTTTGTAAAACACGTTTTATTCCCGATTTAAAAGAAAACCTCATTTCAGTGAACAAAGCAACCCAGAAGAACCTGAAGGTAATTTAATTTTCGAACATAACAGACCAAGGTGTATAGCAAAGATGAAGTGCTAATAAAAAATGCAGATTGTACTATATCTGTGGAAACAATCGGCACTGGCTGCCAATGAGAACGAAATTGAATTTGTGGCACAAAAGAATGGGACACCTTAATTATACAATACATTACCGAAGCAATAATTGCAATCGAAAGGAATGGCGGCTGGATTACCATTCAAGTTTACTCGTAGTTCCGATGATACTATGTATAGTAGTTATGCTTCATGTATTTCTGGGAAACGATCAGTCAAGTCATTTGTTGTATGTGTGGTAAAAAGAGGACAATTAAGAAATTAGAACTGATTCGTTTAGATGTATGCGGACCTATACATACCGAATGGGTAAGTAAATAAACGTAGCTTATAACATTTATTGATGATTACTCGCGGCGAATTTCTGTATATTTTAAAACAAAAAAAAAAATGTAAGCATTACAGAAGTTCAAAGCTTTTAAAGAATATACAGAAAAGCAAACAGGCTAGTCAATTACGCGCCTAAGGTCAAACAATGTTACTAAATATAGCATATGAGTTCAAATTTTGAGGAATTTTTACAACAAAATTTAATTGACCATGCATCTGCACCATGCACACCACAACGGAATGGCATAGCCGAAAGTGCTAACAGAACATTGTCAGAATCGTCGAGGTTTCTAAAGTTGGAGGCTGACTTATCGGACCTGGTATGGACGGAGATGTTATTCACTGGGGCTTTTATTAGAAACAGATATCCAACAAAAGCGAATAGTGCAGCCACTTCAAAAGAACTATTAGACCAAGAGCCCGCAGTATAGATTTGGCAGTGAAGGATAACCAAAAAATATGTACAAATATAGGTAGTATTTATTAGTGTGATTTCAAATAAGGCAGTCTGGCAGTCCTCACTGAAGGCCGAGGAAAATAACAGTACTTTTAAAATACGAAATTATGCCCAACAGGAATAGGGGAGATAAACATTTAATTTTTATTGAAAACGATAGAGCAGAATTTGTTTGCTTTAGATTCATTTATGCCACACGTTTAGGATGCGGCGAAGGCCACGCCAGACGCCATCAAAGTGTTTGAATTATGCCCAATTTTGCATAATTAAGGTAACCATGTCAATTTTACATAAAACATAGAACAGAGCTATATTATTATGAATATATGGTTCCAAGACGTTTATCGCCAAGTCTTCGCAAGGCGCATCCAAAGTATCCAAACCTAACAAAACCATCCAAGCCTCTTAAGCCACCAATCATACGTCTAATAATTCATGTTGCCACCTGAAATTTCTAACAAGTGAAGAACAATTTCCACCGATTACTAACACATTACATTGTATTGCTGCACCTGATATCAAGATTTTACCGCATGAATCTAAAATATTTTTGGGGGCAAAACATATGCAACATACATGACTGCGAAAAATGCATTAAGATACTGAAATTTAGTGCAAACACCTGAAATTGCACAAAATCATAAAATAATATCCATCTTAATTCCAAATAGCTCACTTGTCACTAAGTCCTTGTCTTGCATTCAAGTATCTTATGTTAGAAACAATAAATAATTGCTAATCGAACGCATTGTAAACATAAATAAATTTTCTAATCAGCCAAAAGTTTTTTTTTTTTCAATTACATGATTTCAATTAAACTGTAAGTTTAATTAAGAAAGACAATCGTCTTCACTTTCGTCTGATAAATTTTTGTAACAGACTCTCTATCGTCCCTCAAAATGTCGTCTAATTTATAAGGTGTAGTTTTTCCCTCAAACCATTTTATTTGAAGTTTGTTATGTTGAAGTACCCAGCCATTTTCCGATGGTACAAATTGTACTTTTTTATTATTCACATTTTTCCATATACTGCATAAATTGGTTCGATATAATTATTAGACGTATGATTGGCTGTTTAAGAGGTTTGGATGGTTTTGTTAGGTTTGGATACTTTGGATGCGCCTTGCGAGGACTTGGCGATAGGTAAAGTATCTGGGGTAAGTATATTTATAAAGAATGGGTGTTTTATTATTTTATTGGTCAATTTCTAGTGTTTACGCACAAAAATAGTAATTTTATAAGTTATTTTCGATCGGATACATTTCATGCTTTTTGTTACTTTAGTCACTTTGGACGCGTCTGGCAAGAACTTGGCCGTGCGCAAAACGTCTGGCGTTCATATTTTTGTAATCTGGAAGATTTGAACTATCTTTTGAGAGAAAAAAAAATAGGTTATGTTAGTTATGCAAAAATGGAATATTTGCTTATTTTAACGGCGTCTGGCACTGCCTTAGATGCACCGTAAACGTCTTGGAATCACATATTCATAATAATATAACTCTGTTCTATGTTTTATGTAAAATTGACATGGTTACCTTAATTATGCAAAATTGGGCATTATAATTTATTGAAATGTATTGCAGCGAAAACTGGTAAAAATGTGTTTTTCATGAATGTTTCATAGAAGCATGCCCTTATACCGGGAAAAAAATAAAGCTATTTTAATACATTTTTTACGTATATATATATTATATCTAAATTACTAAAACTCTGCAAGTATTGTGTGTAAAAAAATATATTTATTTTTGACAGAATGGCGACCGCAGAGCACCTTCGGTATAATGTGACGTTATAGCAACATCTAATTTCAGTACTTATTTTTGAATCCAGAACAATGGAAAAAAAATGTTAATAACAAGTATAATTAAAATAGTAGTTAAACCTCGAATATGTGTAAAAAATTAAAAATGAAAAGTCAATTAAAAGTTTGAAAACGAAAGTACGATTTTTTCGTAAAAAAAATCGTTATTACTCGTTATTCGTGTACTCAGGTTCAAAAAACGTTGTTTCGAGAAAAACGTTTGAAGTTTCTGTGTGTAGTATAGCTCTATAAAACGATATGCATGTTGTGGGTTACATATCACTTCATCAATATCAGTGTTACACAGTTTTCTTATGAGAATTCACGACATTTTGCCTAATAATTACTGACGTCAATAGTGGATTTGCTTATTTGATTATTTTTCGATATTCTGCTCAATAAACAACTTTCATAGTGTAGTTGATATATCTTTTTATTTAGTGGTTTCATATTTTGTCAAAAAAGCGACTTTCTGATTTTTAACTTCAGTAGTTTCAAGTATAAATAGAGTTAAGAAATTAAATAAAGTCGCCAGTTCATATAAAAAGTACGAGGTGTACATATCTTATTATTCACAAAATTGGTATTTGGATCTGCTTCTATATTTTATTCAGTGGGTTGGTTGGGATAAAAACATTTTTTTAGTGGCCTACTTGTACATCGCTGCTCTTTTTTGTATATATGTCTGCACGCTATATCTCGGAAAATATTTTAAATATTACTTCTGCAATACAATACATAAAAAATTATTCAACATTTTAGGTTTTACACAGTTACAATATGTCTCCTTAATTACTACATATTTCGTTATATAAAGTTATTGATTGATGACAATAATATTGTGTTACAGTTATAATAAGAACCCTTATGGAATCCAGTTTCCATTTAGGAAGCAAAAAGGGAGTCAACAAAAAGTAATAACTTCAGTAGGTACGTTGGCATCACCATTTTAAATGCACAAACGAAGAAAACAATCTCAGCTGATTTTGTTTATTTCGACTTTAGGGTGCCAGGAGTATTGGCGTTTGCTGATATTGGTATGTAAAGTAAACATTCCATTAAATTTAAAATTATAACCGCTCTCTTTATAGCATCATGGAAGAAAATAAAAATAAACGACCGCCCTGCATCGATTCGACGAAAGAGATGAAATGCTTGCTAGTCAATTTAGTGCAGCCATATATAGGCAGCATAGATAGACAAAACCATCAACACACAAATGATTAGAAAAACAGTTTAATGCATGGGAAAGCATACGCATTAATTTAAAAGTTAATGGTTTCAAATTCAGTGCAAAAGAAACTCGGGAGCAGTGGAATCGTATGAAGGTTCAAGCCCGCAGCACTGTCAGTTTGTATAAAAGAAGCATACAACAAACTGGCGATGGAATTCCAATAAAAGAACCTAATGAAGTAGACATCGCAATAGCTGAAATGTCGGACATCGATTTTGCTATCGATTCGGCTGAATTTGACTCCGATGCGATGAACAGCATCTGTAAGAAGTAATGCAAGCTGTTACAAACAGTTTCAGTATAGTATGTACTAATTTGAGTTTTTATTAAAAAAAAAAAAAGAATCGCACAATGTTGAACCCACAATCTTCCTCCTCTAATGCACCACAAAAAAAAAAACAAATCAACCGAAGGCGCCTATTTCCGACATCGGCAACGTTGGAATAGTTAGTGACGAAACATTTAGAGCACGTAGAATATGAGTTTTCAAAGTCGAAAATTATTCTCGACATAACAGAACAAGTTCTAAGAAGAAAATTAGAAAAGCAGGATACAGAAATTCAGCTACTTCATATCCAAATAAAGAAAGCACAACACTGCCCAATAATAACATAAAATAACACAAAGACTTGAATTGCAATACAATGTGTTGTATACACATATCAGTGATATGCAATAGATTTCTATACATTTTTTTTATTACTTCATAATATTAATGAACATTTGTTACGAAAAGTGTTTAGTTATGAATGTTGCTCTATGTGAGCTTCCGCTAATTCTAACATCTCCTGCTGTTTCAACTTCTTCAGAATCGGATGAAACTTCAGCAACATTGCTTAAAACATGTTTAATAAATATTAGCTATGTATGCTATTGATCACACTTGTAGTACCTACCATTCGAGTGCCCCCTAGAGATATTGTGCTACATTGCCAGTGCAATAATGGTTGCTTTAGCGCTGTTGTACTCCATTTGCAACCCATTAAAGTATGCCCGGAATGTATTTTTAAGTTGGCCAAAAAAATTTTCTACATGATTTCGCATTTGAATGTGTGCGTTATTGTAACGTTATTTTGAACATGCCTATCAGTCATCATGCAGTACAACCCCTTCTCGCAAGCTCATGTTTTCTAGTAGCCTCTTAAGGGTTTACATACGTTTCTCCGGAGCGTTTTTCAAGATTTTTTTTCGCTATGATATTAAATTAATATAAAAAAAGTAAAATATACATTGTGTAAAGTATTCCTTGATGAATACAAAACTTTATTGACAATTGGAGAGAAACGATTATAAAGTATACATCTTGCCCATCTCTGGAAACCTCTCTTCAAAAACGTGCTGGGCGGCACCAGGAATATCTCTGGTAGGTTTCATTTGAAACAAAAAAAAACCTGTTAAAGTAGAGGGATAAAACTAGTCTCTATCATAGCCGTTTTCAAAAATTTTCATTCTTAACAAAATGGTAGCTTTTTGAACGTACGAGGCTATTTTTGACTAAAAAACGAGTCACATTTTTATTTATAACAAATCTAAAAATTAAGATATCAAAAAAATCCTACGTAGGTGATTATGGTATTAAGAATATTCGTGCGAAATGGCTTGCAAATCGGTCGAGTGGTTCAAGAGATATTTCTGGTACCGGGTCGGAAAACACTGTTTCGAGAGAAACACAAACGAAATGCAAAATCTGCAGTGTGTCTTGCCTGCGTGCCTTCGAAAGCAAAACTGAAAATTTGCTCGAGTAGTACCTTCTGGAATATTCTGAATTCTAATATTCTTATACAAGGTTTAAATCTATTGCTAAGCAGGTATAAAAACTTGCAAGGGCACTGACCTATCGTTAGAGAAGGTAGGAAGCCAGGGCAGGTACGCAGCTGCTTATGTCCCTAATGAGCGCCCCGCTCGGTCCGACGTCTAACGGTCATAACTTTATTAATTATTGGAATTTTTGAAAAATTCTTGCGGCATTTGCAATGCAAAAGAATATAGAATTTTTTCATGCAAAAAATATCGATTTTTTTGAGCGGAGAAACGTATGTAACCCCTTAATCGCTGATTCCCTCCAAATCATCGAATCGTGGGCCGATCCCCTCCAACGAGCACCTATATCAACAATCTTGTAGTTGGCGTCCCAAACTACCTTTAATATAAATTCAAGTATCGTGGAAACAGATGCGTGGATGATACTCAAGATATTTTAGCCGTACGTTTGAATCACAGAATAAAAATTCTTCCTGCACCTATGCCGTGCACGGAATTCCCCACCAGGATTTATAGTTTTGATGTACATACCATCTATTGCAGCTACATATGTCCACAGTTTTTCAGTCTTATTCTCTCTGGATCGGATTGAAACTTGATAAGGTCAGTCATTTTTGATGCAATTGCTCACGGACTACTGGGTATGTTATGTAAATCTCCTAAAATCAAAGCGTTAGACAAACAAACAATATAGTGAGCACTGGTTTCATCTATTTGCTCACCGACATCACTTTGGTATGTGCCTTTCACCAAATACCTTATTGCAACTAATACAATGGTCTCTGGTGAAAGGAAGCACTTCGATTTGTCCGTGGCGTAAATTGTTCGCGAACAATATCAATGATAAAGCGTGATCTTTCTTTGTCGAAACTGGAATAATTTAACAAAACAAAGAAACAATTGCAGAATTACAAACCTGAAATGTGCAAAGAAATGCTTTTCCCATAATGGGTTTATTCTCTTTTTGTATACTTCTACCTTTCGCGAAGGAACTGATTTTGCAATTAATTGGTTGTCCATATACTTTTCCACATTGGAACTCGAAATCATTTTTAATTACATATAATTAAATACAAATATTTCCTCTTCAAAATAAATTCATATTCGAATGATATATTTAAAACGTCAAACCAATGTTATGTAATAGATTCAATGAAAATGTAGTAGTTTTTTTGAAAGAGTGAAGGGTAAGTAAAAGCTGACTATTAAAACATTATTGGTACACTCTAGATTTAAGTCTGTATAAAATAGCACGATTACTGAGCCAATTATGATCCAAGTAATTATTATTGAGCCCACCATCTAACAAAGTGGCAGCAATGCCTAACGATGCTAATGCAATTTTTTGTTGCGGCAGTATCTTTGGAAGGATCAACGATATTAAAAATGTTTTACCGGTTCCACCTGGTGCGACCAAGAAAAAAAAAACCGCCTTGTTCAGCGTCAACAGTCAGCATAATCCGATTATAAATATTTTTTTGTTAAACTGTCAGTAATGGCTCATCATTCGTAATAACGGTGTTTTTCTCGTTGCAAATCCCTGTTAACTAAGTCGGTGGCTGGGCGATCAGGTGATGGCATACCATAATGAGTAAGTGATAAACTTGAAATTAAAACACAAGTTAACGAACAATACGTTGAACTCACGAGAAGGCAGCGTGAACACATTCTTTTCCCACAATTCTGTTCGCCACATGCCGGACATATGACCCAACACCTGTGTCACCAGACTCCAACGATCAACGGAAATGCTGACGATGCGTCTCGAGCAATCTAATGGAAGCATTATATGACTCGATGTGAATAGTCAAATAAAAATATTTTTTTTAATAACAATAAATAAATAATTGTTTAATTGGCGCCCAACGTGGACCTCAAGAAGCTATACTGCAACAAGGACCGCAGCTTCAAGATACAATTCAACTGGGCCATCACCAACAAGGACTAAATCGTTAGATAAAGTCGAAAGCGAAGGAGTGTGGAGAAAGGTCCCCAGTAGTGTCAAAAAAAAGGAAAAAAACCTACTCCACCATCGCTGGACATGAAGCTAAGTTTTATGTAAGCTAGATTTTAAGAAAATGTATTCATACGATTTGTTTTGAATTTATATACTCTAAATTTAACAACGTAACACTAGACTTAATTAGTTAAAACATAGATAATTAATAATTGAAAGTGAAAATTCAAAAACGTTAAAGTAGAATTAGAATATAAGTGAATCTAGTGAGTAATTTGTAAAATTGCACATTAAAAGCAAAAAAGTTTTAAAAACCATAAAAATATATGAAAATATTTCATAATTATAGACGCTTCATATACATTTATTATTTAGTACAAATTATTAACATTTTTCTTAACATATAAATTAATTTTTAAATAAATTGTCCCAAGTTATCCCTAAATTCTTTTCGCGTTCCTTAAGTTACTTCTTGAAATGACCGACCCAATTATTCGATCAGGTGTTCTTAACCATGGTCAACCGATCTCTGCACCTTCAACTGCAGGTGCACCAAAAGATTGCAGTTAATGCTACCCCTGAATTGGAAGCATTAATAGCAGGAATTGCAAGCCGAATCTGCCATCAAGTGGTGCAGTCATTAATTAATCCCAATAAACAATTTAATAGAGGGATTGACGAAACCATTTCTGCTGAACATAGAGCCAATCTAAACGACCTCGACAAAGTTCCGGACGTTGAGAGATGCTTGAGAGAATTTTCTGGAACACCAGGAGAATTCAGTTCTTGGCGCAAAAGCGTCGAAAGAACCCTCAGGATTTACGAAGGATTGGGAGGGACACCAAAATATTTTAGTATCCTAAATATATTTCGGAACAAGATAGTAGGGAATGCCGATGCAATCCTCGAGTCTTATAATACACCTCTAAACTGGAGTTGTATTACTAAATGCCTAACATTGCATTACGCCGATAGACGGGATCTGGGTACATTAGAGTACCAGATGACGGCTCTCGTCCAGGGTAATAGCTGCATCGAAACATATTACCAGACAGTATACAATCATCTGTCCTTAATTCAGAACAAAGTCTCAAGTATGGAACTTCCCCCTGATGCTTTGCATCACTTAACCGAGTCTTACAGGGTAAAGGCGTTAGACACCTTTATAAGGGGTCTCAAACGTGACCTACCTAGGCCACTGGCAATGAGAGAACCGACAGATCTACCTACCGCTCTTAATCTTTGTCAGAAACTTGAGAATCAGCAGTTTCGATCTAACTATGCAAATCATAGTACCGGAGCAATGCGAAGACTACCTCCAAATCCACCAATTCCCCACACTGAAAGGTGACAATCCTCATACCTTCTATCCACAGCTTGTGTACCTACCACAACAACCAATGCATTTGACATCGCGTCCTCCACCTCGTACCCAAAGCACACAACCTCAAAATTCTCAACAGACTTACTATCAATCAAATCAAAGGCCGAATCCTCAAACCTTTCCCCAAAACTATTCCCAAACATATCCTCAACCCCATCCTGAAAATTATCAACAAAATAACCAACAACATAACCCCAATAATTCCGGGAAAGTGGTACCTATGGAAACAACCACCATCAGGGCCAGTAATGTAGACTAGACGAATGGACCAACAGCAAAGAACTGGCAACCAGCTACAAAAAGACCTATGGTACCTTCACAACAACATGTTTTACTGAACAAACAGCAACGCAATTTCCACATTGAAGCTTTCAGTGCAAGACGAATGACAATAAAATTTTGAAATTTCTTGTGGACACCGGGTCCAACAAAAATTATATTCGACCACACCTCGTAAAAAATCCTATAATAAATCAGCGGAATTTCCATGTCAAGTCAATATTGGTGGAAATATTGAAATCTCCCATCACACATTAATTAAGCTTTTCGGTATTGAAAAATCGATTAAATTTTTCCTATTACCCTCATTAAAATCTTTTCATGCCACCTTGGGAAATGATACATTTAAAGAATTATCAGCCATCATCTTTTCGGATAAAAATCAGATGATAATCAATAATAATGTTACAGTTAAATTGAAACAACAAATGTCTGAAACCATTCATAACATAAGTTTCAGAACAGATCCTATGACACAAGATCAAAGAGATACGCTTAAATCTCTCAAAATGGAATATCCCAATCTATTTGCTGAACCAAATGAAAAACTTACCTTTACTACTACAGTTAAAGGACGAATTCATACCACAATTCCAGATCCTATATACTCAAAATATTACCCATATCCAATGTCCCTAAAACAGGAAATAAACAAGCAAATAAAAGAATTGTTAAACGATGGAATTATATGACCTTCACGGTCTCCATATAATTCTCCGGTATGGATTGTACCGAAAAAAGCTGATGCCTCAGGACAAATGAAGTACCGTATGGTAGTCGATTATAGAGAACTTAATTCGGTAACGATACCCGATCGTTACCCTATCCCCGAATCGAACAAAGTTCTATCCCAACTAGGGGAAATCAAATGGTTTTCTGTGCTTGATCTCAAGAGTGGTTTCCACCAAATACCTCTGCACGAGGAAGATATTGAGAAAACCTCGTTTTCCGTTAACAACGGAAAATACGAATTTGTTAGACTACCTTTTGGATTGAAAAATGCCCCTTCCATTTTTCAAAGAGCGCTGGATGTCATCCATAGAGATCACATCGGCAAAATAGCAGATTTTAGATTTTTTACATCGATGACATAGTAGTTCTCAGCAAAGATGTTAAAACACATTTTAACAATTAGGAAGAAATATTCAAGACTGTTGAAAGTGCTAATCCCAAAGTCCAGCTTGACAAATGCGAATTCCTCAAGCCGGAACTTGAATTCCTTGGGTTTATCATCTCGGCCGAAGGTATTAAAGCTAACACCAATAAAGTCAAGGCAATAGACGAATTTCCTTCTCCTCAAAATATGAAAGAATTGCGCTCGTTTTTAGGCCTATCAGGTTTCTACCGTCGATTTATCAAGGACTATGCTAAATTAGCAAAACGCTTGACAACTCTCTAAAGAGGGGAGGATGGTCGAACGTCCAAGACTGCCTCAACTAAAAAAGTCATCCAATTGAATGAAAATGCAAACGACGCATTTGAAAAAATCAAATCTTCCTTGATTTCCGAAGACGTTATTTTAAGTCAACCAGATTTTTCGAAAGAGTTTCACTTAGCTACCAACTATGCATTGGGAGCCGTATTGTCACAAGATGACAAACCAATTACCTTTATTTCTCGGACTCTTACAAAAACCGAAGAACACTACGCAGCAAACGAGGAAGAAATGATTGTTATAGTGTGGGCTTTAAAATCAGTAAGAGGTTATTTATATGGCTCAACCAAATTTAAGATCTTCACAGATCATCAGCCATTGACATACGCTTTGAGTCATAAAAATAACAACAGCAAAATGAAGCGTTGGAAGGCTATACTTGAAGAGTATAACTACGAACTTGCGTACAAGCCTGGAAGATCAAATGTTGTTGCAGATGCCCTATCACGGCCTCCTAGAAACTCTCATATAAATTCCCTCACAGTCACCCAGCACAGTGGTAAAAGCTCTGGACAAGTTCTCATCCAGATAGTGGATACTCCGGTCAACGTCTTTAAGAATCAGATTATTCTTAATATGGGTAACACTTCATCTTATCTATTCCAAATTGTCTTTCCTACCTATCACCGTCATATCATAACCGAACCAGAATATACCGAAGAGAAACTCATTAGCATCTTTACACAGTACCTTTACCCATCAGTTGTCAATGGACTTAAGACAGTAGAAAGAATATTAGGCATTATCCAAAAAATTTACCCAACTCATTTTAGGTAATATCGAACACGCTTTGCAAGGAAAATGGTTACTGATCTCACCGACAAAAATAGCCAAGAGAACGAGATTATAATGAACACAGCAGAGCACATCGAAATGGTCGAGAAAATAAAATACAAATTGTACAAACTTATTACTTCCCACAGATGAGCTCAAAGATATCAAAAATTGTTGAAACATGCACAATATGTAAGCAACATAAGTACGATAGGCATCCCAGTAAACCTGAATTGCAACCAACCCCTATACCCGAATATCCTGGCCAAATAATACATATAAATAATTACAGATAAAAAAATAATTCTTACCGCAATAGATAAGTTTTCTATATTTAGAATATTTAGCTAGAATATTGAAAACAAGAGCTCTTAGAAAACTTATCCTATCCTTCGGGGTTCCACAAATTGTAATAATGGATAACGTTTAATTCGAGTTCAATAACATTCATGTTAGAGAACATGTTTAGCATTAAAGTATTTAAAGTTCCCCCATACACGAGTTCTGCAAATGGTCAAGTGGAGAGGTTTCATTCGACCCTTTCAGAACTAATTCGCTGCCTGAAAGCAGAAAACTCCCATACAACCTTCTCAGAACTATTAGATCGATCAATTTTTGAATACAATAGATTCATACATTCTACAACTGGAAAGAAACCCACCGAAGTATTCTTCGGCAACTACTTAATGACGTAAAAGAATTAGAAAAAGTTAGACAGGATAATATTAAAAAAATTAAAGATAAACAGGAAGCCGACTTAAAGTATCACAACAAAGGCAAAACAGCACTTAAGAACTATGCAATAGGAGAAAAAATATACGTAAAAGTTAATAATAGATTAGGAAATAAGCTTACACCAAAATATTGAGAAGAAACAGTTTTAGAAAACAAAAACTCCACTATTATTACACAATCAGGTAAAGTCACATACAAAAGTCTTATTAAAAATCAACCGTCTCAATAGGATACTGCTGCCATTGTACATGGCAAGCGTACAAATCTTGGACTACTCCAACCCCCAACTGATAAAAATTGACGCAGGACGAGCAAAACTCCAAAACGGCTCATTCAAAATTATACATTTAATCGATATAGAGGCTTACGACACAACTCTAAAAAATCTGGAAGCAACATTAAGGTCAACCACCAAAACCAACCATCCCCTATACCACATCCTTTCCTACGAAGTCCTTAGAATTAAGTCATACTTAGATAGGCTTAAAATAAATAATAAGAGTAAACGTTCAATAGATTTAATTGGCACTGCGTGGAAATGGATCGCGGGTTCTCCGGACCACCACGACTTTGAAATTGTAACATAAAAAATGAATGGTGTTTTACAAAATAATAATAATCACTTAGTAATTAATAAAATGACCATTAACAAGATTAATGAACTGTCAAATGTAACTAATGAAATAATTAAAATTTTTATAGAAAATGAAATAAATAACAATGATTCTATATTAAAAATTAAATATAAGTTAGAACTACTTAAAGAAGAGATAATTAAAAGCAAAAGCTAATATTGCAAATTCCTTTATACTATAAGACACTGAAATAAATATTACAGAGAAATTGTTAACTTTAAATAATATTCCATTTGTCAATATTGATGAAGCACTCGAATTTGCTGAAATAAGAATCGCAGCTAATAATAAGAATTCAATATACATTTTAAATATTCCTACAGTAAGTTTAGATGTCTGTAATCTTTTTGTCATTAGAGCTGTTAAATCAATGAATATTATTAATAAAATCGACTATAACTCTATCTTAGAATGTAAAGAAAAAACCTTTGGTATAATGAATAAATGTAAGACATATAATAGTATCTCCATTTGTAACAATAAGCATATTTTAAACATTAGTAATACAACATTCATCCCAAATCTCCCGAAGAGAAAAAAAACTCACTGCTCTCTAATCAACAACGACCACATTCCAGAAGCTGAAGAAGTGTCTTCGGAAATCCTGCTGTTAAACCAGTTCGATGGTCCTATCAACATAAATCAGGAAACAACCATGTTCAAAGGCACCCTCATAATACGGCATTACAACACCACAGTGGAAGTAAATGGGAAACAAATAATTGCAAAAGAAGTCACTCAATACCAGCCCTTACCCGCAATTTTACAACCAGCAACCGAAAAGGACAGAATAGAAGAGGTACCATCCCTAAAATTAATGAAACAACTTTATGTCAACAGTACCAAACAAATTGACATCCTGGAAACCAAAAGTAAGGTCAGCCTGTCCATCAACATGATCCTGACAACAGTGATATTCATCATCCTGATATTTACATCAATTAGAATATTTAGATGCATGATATTAAATCGCAAGAGTAGTAAAAAGAACCCGGAAAACGTGTTAACTCTAGGAATATAAGACCTCCGTCACCAATTTACAATGACAACTTCGAACGAGTACGTTCAAATCTAAGGGCGGAGGAGTTAACGAAGAATACGTTGAACTCACGAGAGGGTAGCGTGAACACATTCTTTTCCCACAATTAGGTTCGCCACATGCCGGACATATGAACCAACACCTGTGTCACCAGACTCCAACGATCAACGGAAATGCTGACGATGCGTCTGGAGCATCCGTGGGACAATGAGATGCATTAGAAACATAGGTATCATTAGCAGTATAAAATTATTGTTAGTCTAGTCTTTAAGTTGAACTCGATGTGAATAGTCAAATAAAAATATTTCTTTTAATAACAATAAATAAATAATTGTTTAATTTGCATAATTCATTATACATATCTGGCGTGTAATCTATATTTGGATATTAGTCTGTTTGTCTAACTCGTTGCAATACGTTATGTCTTCAGTCATATGATTCTTGTATTTTTCCCACAAAGTGGACGATTGTGTTAGATAACATGTCGTCAAAATAATTGGAAATAGTTGACGAATGTTATTCGGCGTAGATGTCAACGCTGCATCAGCAAGTGTCAGGTCGCAATGATTTTTTTTTTAAAAAGAACTTAACACTAAAGTGGGTATTATTCCACTTAAAATGGGACAGAGAGAGAGAGAGAAAGATTTTTGGGTTCAGTGGCTATTTCGCTCCATTGCTGGCATCCAACATTTAATACATGCAACTTGATATGTATTGAACACTCGGCAATCGCAAAAATTCGAAAGACGTTGGTCCGGGAACATTCACCAACAACAAACGTAAAAACAAGCATTCACGTTGTTTTGGATGTACTGCGTAAAGTCGTCCCAATGTCTTGGCTTTGCATATACTTGTGATTGGTTGATGTGGTTCTCCTTGTTTGCGTGGCTGCCATGTTTTACCTGATTTGTTCCATGTAAAATAGCGTGGAACATCGGTATATAATAATGTTTTTGAAAATTGGCCGAAAACATCAGGTTTTTGGCACAATGTGAAAAATTCAGTGAGTGATGTTTTTGGTGGCTCAAGTGCTCTTTGGAGAACATTTTCTTCAGTGAAATGTACACGTTGACCGTTTTCAAGATGTACTGCTAGATGTTGAACAGAAGGGTCTCTTTCGTGTATGGAAAAGCTTAGAATATACCAGACTGGTTTGTTGCTGCTTATGTATCTACCCATTTGGTATCGAGCTATTTCGTCATTTTTATTGATGTCATGTACTTCAAATACGGCCAAATCACTGCCTTCATTAACATATTTGCTAATGTGCTTTATGGATTTTACGGAACTGCAAAGCTCGACATTAATATGAGCCTTATACGTTTTTGAAAGCAATGGTGAGTTTGGTACCACCCACTGATTGTCAATTTCAATTAGATTTGTAGAATTTGGTATTCGCATTGTGAATGTTTGGTTACCATTCTCAAATGTTTCTTTCATTTTCCATTTTCCATGAATGGCGATTTCATGTTTAAAGCGTCGCACGGTCCTTGAATCATGTGACTGGTAACAATATTAAACAATTCTTTGTTAATTGATAGATCCGGATTTTCGGCTGAAATTATCTGATTGATCTCTTCTGGATAGATTTTAACTTAACGCCAAATTAAAATGTGAGCGTGAGGCAAGCCATGCTTTTGCCACTCAATCGAATACAGCCAACGTCGTGTGTTGCCGAAAACCGAATGTTTTACAATTAAATCAATTAATGATTTTAATTTTTGTATAAACACACGTGCAGTGATATGGCGATATATTGATTGTTGTCCTAGTTTGTATTTCCTCCCAATTTGGATTACATGTAAATGTAATAAAAAACCGTCGCCGGCTATTGGATGATAGCCCAACCTAAATAACAGAAGATAATGCAGTGTTATGCCAAATAACTAATTTACACCACCATGTTTAACAGTAGTGGTACTTACCACATAAATAATTTAATTTGCATAAACAAATTATTAAGGTCATAAATCGAGATAAAGACTATTCTATCTGATAAGATTGACCAATTAGATACAGTTTGCAAAATATTGTTAAGATAGGTTAAGTAGTTGCGGGGTTCATTCATAACGGACAGCGTGACACGGGATTTTTATATATTTAGATGTTTTGACACACGTTCCTTTGGAAGCTAATATCGTCCTGCAAAATCAAGTGATTGGCAAATTGTTATAAGATTCGGTACAAATTTTCCCAAATAATTGAGGAGACCCAAAAATGTTAGTAACTCAGCGATGTTTGCAGTGGTGAGTAATCCTCGATCGCTTTTGCTTTTGATTAACCTGGATGAATGCCTTTTTGGCTTATTCGGTGACCCAAAAAACTAACTGAGTAGTTCCCACTTGACACTTTTTGTTATTTAAGCTTACCCCATTCAATTCCAGCTGCTTTAAAACCCGGCAAAGGTTACAATCGTGACTCAATATTGTGGATTCATACACAAGGATGTCGTCAGTTTGGCACACCACTCCTGCGATGCCTTGAATAATTCTTTGAATTTGTTTTTTCGGAGAGCTGGATATCCAAAATTCTAGCAAAATTCAGCAAAAACTGAATAAAAGTTTAATATAGTAAAAGTTTTCAATAGCTATGATTGAGTGGACAGGTTTACCAACCAAATCCCGTTCTTCGTATATAATTTGGTGAAATATTTGTCGTCAGCAACCAAGCTGGGCTCATTGGAAAAAAAATATTAGCACACTTTTCCGAAATAAATACGATTTTCACAAAAATTTATTAAAAAAAATTAAGAAAATTTTCTATTTGAAGACCAATATCGCAAAAATGAAAGCATGGACGTTAATTTCGTTTAAATTAAAGGAAGCAGTAATCAATTGGCCATCAAAAGAGCTCAAGTTGGTTGCTCTAGGTTTAAAACACTAAAAGTTATAACTAAATAATTGTTGTTACCTATTGTACTTCTCTGAAGGAACTTTTTTTAACACGCTGTCGACGATAGACCCCCTCCCATACGACTTTTTTCATGGCATGAACTAATGAATCAGATCCCAAAATATCTGTATCCCAAACCCAGTATACACGAAGGATAACTATATACATATATATGTGACGTTGGCCAACGGAAAAAAGGTCAAAGTAGCAAGCAGTGGAATAGCAGTAACACCTCCATACTACAAAAAATCAAACTTTGTAAAACACGTTTTATTCCCGATTTAAAAGAAAACCTCATTTCAGTGAACAAAGCAACCCAGAAGAACCTGAAGGTAATTTAATTTTCGAACATAACAGACCAAGGTGTATAGCAAAGATGAAGTGCTAATAAAAAATGCAGATTGTACTATATCTGTGGAAACAATCGGCACTGGCTGCCAATGAGAACGAAATTGAATTTGTGGCACAAAAGAATGGGACACCTTAATTATACAATACATTACCGAAGCAATAATTGCAATCGAAAGGAATGGCGGCTGGATTACCATTCAAGTTTACTCGTAGTTCCGATGATACTATGTATAGTAGTTATGCTTCATGTATTTCTGGGAAACGATCAGTCAAGTCATTTGTTGTATGTGTGGTAAAAAGAGGACAATTAAGAAATTAGAACTGATTCGTTTAGATGTATGCGGACCTATACATACCGAATGGGTAAGTAAATAAACGTAGCTTATAACATTTATTGATGATTACTCGCGGCGAATTTCTGTATATTTTAAAACAAAAAAAAAAATGTAAGCATTACAGAAGTTCAAAGCTTTTAAAGAATATACAGAAAAGCAAACAGGCTAGTCAATTACGCGCCTAAGGTCAAACAATGTTACTAAATATAGCATATGAGTTCAAATTTTGAGGAATTTTTACAACAAAATTTAATTGACCATGCATCTGCACCATGCACACCACAACGGAATGGCATAGCCGAAAGTGCTAACAGAACATTGTCAGAATCGTCGAGGTTTCTAAAGTTGGAGGCTGACTTATCGGACCTGGTATGGACGGAGATGTTATTCACTGGGGCTTTTATTAGAAACAGATATCCAACAAAAGCGAATAGTGCAGCCACTTCAAAAGAACTATTAGACCAAGAGCCCGCAGTATAGATTTGGCAGTGAAGGATAACCAAAAAATATGTACAAATATAGGTAGTATTTATTAGTGTGATTTCAAATAAGGCAGTCTGGCAGTCCTCACTGAAGGCCGAGGAAAATAACAGTACTTTTAAAATACGAAATTATGCCCAACAGGAATAGGGGAGATAAACATTTAATTTTTATTGAAAACGATAGAGCAGAATTTGTTTGCTTTAGATTCATTTATGCCACACGTTTAGGATGCGGCGAAGGCCACGCCAGACGCCATCAAAGTGTTTGAATTATGCCCAATTTTGCATAATTAAGGTAACCATGTCAATTTTACATAAAACATAGAACAGAGCTATATTATTATGAATATATGGTTCCAAGACGTTTATCGCCAAGTCTTCGCAAGGCGCATCCAAAGTATCCAAACCTAACAAAACCATCCAAGCCTCTTAAGCCACCAATCATACGTCTAATAATTCATGTTGCCACCTGAAATTTCTAACAAGTGAAGAACAATTTCCACCGATTACTAACACATTACATTGTATTGCTGCACCTGATATCAAGATTTTACCGCATGAATCTAAAATATTTTTGGGGGCAAAACATATGCAACATACATGACTGCGAAAAATGCATTAAGATACTGAAATTTAGTGCAAACACCTGAAATTGCACAAAATCATAAAATAATATCCATCTTAATTCCAAATAGCTCACTTGTCACTAAGTCCTTGTCTTGCATTCAAGTATCTTATGTTAGAAACAATAAATAATTGCTAATCGAACGCATTGTAAACATAAATAAATTTTCTAATCAGCCAAAAGTTTTTTTTTTTTCAATTACATGATTTCAATTAAACTGTAAGTTTAATTAAGAAAGACAATCGTCTTCACTTTCGTCTGATAAATTTTTGTAACAGACTCTCTATCGTCCCTCAAAATGTCGTCTAATTTATAAGGTGTAGTTTTTCCCTCAAACCATTTTATTTGAAGTTTGTTATGTTGAAGTACCCAGCCATTTTCCGATGGTACAAATTGTACTTTTTTATTATTCACATTTTTCCATATACTGCATAAATTGGTTCGATATAATTATTAGACGTATGATTGGCTGTTTAAGAGGTTTGGATGGTTTTGTTAGGTTTGGATACTTTGGATGCGCCTTGCGAGGACTTGGCGATAGGTAAAGTATCTGGGGTAAGTATATTTATAAAGAATGGGTGTTTTATTATTTTATTGGTCAATTTCTAGTGTTTACGCACAAAAATAGTAATTTTATAAGTTATTTTCGATCGGATACATTTCATGCTTTTTGTTACTTTAGTCACTTTGGACGCGTCTGGCAAGAACTTGGCCGTGCGCAAAACGTCTGGCGTTCATATTTTTGTAATCTGGAAGATTTGAACTATCTTTTGAGAGAAAAAAAAATAGGTTATGTTAGTTATGCAAAAATGGAATATTTGCTTATTTTAACGGCGTCTGGCACTGCCTTAGATGCACCGTAAACGTCTTGGAATCACATATTCATAATAATATAACTCTGTTCTATGTTTTATGTAAAATTGACATGGTTACCTTAATTATGCAAAATTGGGCATAATTCAAACACTTTGATGGCGTCTGGCGTGGCCTTCGCCGCATCCTAAACGTGTGGCATAAATGAATCTAAAGCAAACAAATTCTGCTCTATCGTTTTCAATAAAAATTAAATGGTTATCTCCCCTATTCCTGTTGGGCATAATTTCGTATTTTAAAAGTACTGTTATTTTCCAACATCCATTTTATTCGCTTCACTCCAGCTATAGTAGCAAAGCACTATCTACAAGTACAGCATCTCTATGTCTCGACAGCATACTTAAACGGAGCGCTAAATACCATTGCCTATATGGAACAACCAGATGATTTCAAGAAAGATGCTGCAAATAAGGTCTGCAAACGGAAAAAAGGCATATATGGACTTAAAAAGCACTGAAGAAACTGCAGTGTACATCATCAGCAAATGACAAGTGTCTACGAAGATTGGAAGAGTATTAGATTATCACGGTTTACGTGAATGACTTACATTTAGCAACCAACAATGTCAATGAACATTCTTAAGTGACTTGAAATTTCTTCTAAAATGAACGTAGTATTGAATATAGGACAAAGGGGCTACATCAACAGTTTGATAAGAATTGGAAGACCTTGTATCCCATAGGGACTTCCGAACTTTGACAGTTGATGGCGGCCATATTGTTGAAGCTACATCTGTCAAATTCGCTGTCGTTTATTCAGTCAGTCTTGCCAAATCACCATTTGCAATACGCGCAAATGATAAAATCGTTTTATCAAAATGGGTGTTCTGTTCGGGTAACGTTCCGCTTCGTCCATTTTAGTGTCGCCATAATCATCCTACCGAGAGGACTATTCGCAGTGTGGTGAATAAATGTCACTCCACTGGTTCAGTAAACGATAAACTAACACCCGTACGATAAACACAACATCTGCCGAAAACATCGCCGCTGTTCGTGAGAGTGTGCAGAAGAATCCAGGGCAGTCGATTTCGCGACGCTCGCAAGAACTCGGCCTTACGCAGACCACAACTTAACGAATTTTGCGTCATGGCTTGAGCCTGCAACCGTTTAAAATTCGACTGACCCAGGAGCTAAAGGTAAACGACCATAGACAACGACGTGTGTTCGCTGAATGGGCTCTGGAGCAGTTGGAAGCTGACCCTATTTTTATCGAAAAATCATCTTCAGCGATGAGGCCCATTTCTGGATGTATGGGTAGGTCAACAAAAAAAATTGTCGAATTTGGGACGATACGTATCCACATGAGATCCAAGAGCGTCCAATGCAAAAGTCACTGTCTGGTATGGATTTTGGGCTGGCGGCGTCATCGGTTCATATTTCTTTGAGAACGACTTTGGCCAAGCCACCACCGTCAACGGCGGGCGCTATATGTAGGTCGACGATTACCAACTAATTTTGGCCTGAATTGGAAAATATGGACACCAACGATATGTGGTTTCAACACGACGGCGCTACGTGCCACACAGCTCACGCCACATTGAAAAATCTGCACGAGCGATTCGAGGGCATTGCCATCTCATGTGGAGGTGATGTGAACTGGCCACCGAGATCGTGCGATTTCATCCTGTTAGACTTTTTCTTATGGGGTTTTCTGAAGTCGCAGGTCTATGCGAATAAGCCACAAACCACAGCGACCCTCAAATCCAATATAACCCACCCTATCGGTCAAATTCAGCCTGTTTTATGCGCCAGAGTCATGGAAAACTTGACATTTCGGATGGGAACCACCCAGAGAAGCCGCGAAGGACATTTGAACGATGTTATATTCCATACATAATGGCATCGATGGGTCTTTCAAACGATTAAAAAAATGTCGATGATATCTCAAACACACTTTGTTTTATTTCAATTTAAATATAGGAAGCGCTTATTGAGAGACGCTTTACAAGCAAAACCGTCATGCCTACCTTTGCAGACTGGATCAAAACTTCAAAGGGATCCTCATGTGCAAGAGAAAGAGCAAATGTAGACAAAACCGGATATATGTAGACAGCAAACCTCGTTAGACGTTGAAAGTTTTTAAATCGAGAATCAATTTTGATGTCAGTGATCATCTGCGTATTGAAAAATTTCGCTTATCAAAATCAACTGCACACTGTCTTGCTGAAAGACAAACCAGTTAACTACAGTGGACTACAAATAAATGTTTTTCATTGACGGTTTACCAAAAACTTTTGATTGCTCTGCATTGATTCTGATATTACCGGTGATTTGCACGGTGTTAGCAAAATGACAACATGTCATTGTATTCGAGAGGATGTGCAGGCTATTATATAGAATTTTTTTGAAAAAAGTGGGAAGCCGGAACTTTGTAGTGCAGATGATGGCGTACTAATTATTGATACCCTTTCTATTAATGAAGCAAGAGGAATTTTGAAAACGCTGTATTATTCTTGGCGATAGTGCATATCGGCTGAACACATGTATTATGCCCCCAGCTATGACAAGCTCTGATGAAATGTCAGTCCTTCGATACAACAGGGCTAAAGGAAAAATTTAATTGTTTAAGCCACCTTCGTGTCAATCCAACATACTTAAATTCTGTGTGACGTTGTGTAATCTTTCCCGGTGAGATAACGATAACATACATAATGTGATTGTCGAAACACTTGAAGAAAATAATGATGTACCGAGAGAAAATTTACTGCCAGGCCCTACCAGAGAAGCAAAGTTGAGACAGCAGCAACTTGTTAACGTCGTTAACGAAAGCTAAAAATAAAACCATTTTAGCTTATAAGTTTATTTAATTTCATCAAAAAATAAGAAAAAATTATTAAAATTTGTTTATATCTAAAATTTTTTCGCCGGTTTGGCGACTTTCAGCACTTTGAGCTCTTTCTTCGTTGCTGACACAGTGCTCGGTTATGGACTCTCTTAAACTTTTCGTGAAAGATGAAGGAGGATAACTGAGCTTCTTTTCTAATTGAGCACTCTACAACTTTCCTTTATAATTTAAAATCTCAAGGTTTTCGATCATTAGTTTCCTTTGTTTAAAACTAAGTGGAGATTCTCTATTGGAAATGATATAATGTTAATATACACATAAGCAATATTGCATATCCGAAAGAACTAACGTATTACGTTCATACAAACCTCTCTTTCTCTTAGATGTCTGAGCCGCATTTTCCTTAGCAACATTGTTTACCGCTGCCAAGCTAGCTGGAACTATATTACAAGAATATATGAAATACTGATTATAATTAACAAATGTTCAATAATAGTCCAATAACTGATTCGGATTGTCGCCCAATGATGTCGAGCACAATATTATCGCAAATGGTCTATATGCAGCTTCTTATACTCGCAGAACCGGCTTTTCTGGAGTTATCCAATTTAGCCTAGAAAATTTTTTGTGTATTTAATGTTTTACTTCTTCTACCGCGAGCATCGAACTTGTCGAGTTGTAGAGGCTGAGTAGGGTCAATGAATCTCGAGAAGAAATTCTCCAGACGAGTCCTGAAACTAAAGGATGCTCCCCCCCCCCTCCCCAATTCCCAAAGCACTCCATCATTCCCCTGGGCTGGATCAAGGTGTTATACGACCCGTGCCGAAGATCAACCTAGCTGAGGGCCCAGTATCTCCAAAAATAGCTCAGTCGCGAACGGAGTATCCGGATACCTGGCGACCTCCGGATTAGCTAGCCTTATCTGTATACGGCGGATCTCTGTACAGATGGACACCCCTTTCTCCGCTACTCGTGGGACCATTAATGGATAATAAACAAAAAACAAAAACCGAGGCCGGTACTCCTTCTGTTGAAGTCAAATTTTGAGCCGTGATTTATTTAACCTTTTATTTACAATAAATCGTATGCCTTTGGACATAGGCTAAAATTTCCTATGGAATATATGTATACATTATATGAAATAAAGTGTAAAGAAATCTTACAATTTGTGACTTGTTTCAATTTTATACAAATTTTATATATTGTAATATAATAAACCTTTCAATTCTTGTGCTTGGACTATTTCCTGAGATTGGCTACATCGCAAATTGGCCAGTGCTGCCAGGTTCGTCAACAGTCCCCCCCGGTAAGTCGGAAGAGTTAGGAAGAGCTTCCGGCTTGGCGTATCTACAAGAACCGACAACGTCCAGCACAGCCAACTTCGACGCTGGTCTAACGTATACTCCGCTTGAGGTTTGAACAACCGCACTCCTTACTAAGCCATCGCTTCCGGTAATCGTCCTAATGATTCTACCTCTTGGCCAAGTGTTTCTTGGACTATTTCCGTCGACCACGATCACAATATCATCTGTTTGGATAGCCTTCGAATGGTGGAACCACTTTGTCCTTTTTGTTAAATCAGGCAGGTATTCCCGTATCCACCTGCGCCAGAAGGAATTCCCGAACTGTTGCGTTAGTAGCCAATTTCTTTTCAGTGTAGAGCCATCATCACAGCACTCTCCCAAAGGCTTAGCTCCGCTCGAAGAACCCAACAAAAAATGGTTGGGAGTGAGTGCTTCGTCTTCTTGTCCAGTAATTGGGACATAAGTTAGAGGACGACTGTTTAAAATGTTTTCTACTTCTGACATCATGGTGAGTAATACCTCATCTCTGGGATTCTGGGTTGGCATAATCATGGCCAGTGTTTGTTTTACTGTGCGAACAAGTCGCTCCCAACTACCACCCATATGTGGAGCCGCTGGAGGTATAAATGTCCATTTTAAATTTCCTTCACCCACATTTTCAATCAGTTTTTTACCATCTATTCGCTGAATCGCTAATCGAAGTTCTTGACTCGCTCCTCGAAAATTGGTGCCATTATCGGAGTAAATGTCTAGCTGTGAATCTTTGCAGTGCCAGAATGCATGAGTCTGCCGAAAGTGTGTGTGCAATTTCGATGTGTATCGCCCGCACCGTCAAGCAGGTGATCAACACTCCCCAGCGCTTTTCCCTTCTCCTACCTACCGCCACAGACATTGGCCCGAAGTAATCGATCCCTATATAGGAAAATGGTCTTGTGAAGGTCTTCAGTCTTGATGGAGGAAGCTCTCCCATTAGTGGAACGACTGGTTTAGCTCTCATATTTGAGCATCGTTGACATTGTTTTTGTATGCGTTTCAACAAAACTCGAAGATGAGGAATATAAAATCGCTGCCGGATTTCATTGACTACAATTTCATTATTTTGGTGATGATACTTCCGGTGATAATGATCGACAATAAGATGTGTGATGTGGTGATAACGGGGTAATACTATTGGTCTTTTAGTATCGAAATTTACTCCAGTGCATGCGTCGATGCGGCCTTTAATACGCAATACTCCGTCACTATCTATATATGGCGTCAACTTATACAATGGACTTGAATTTGATATTTCTTTTGATCCCTTCAAGCAACGATATCTTCAGAAAATATTTCGGATTGAGCCTGTCGAAACAAGTAACTCTCGGCCTTATCAGTAAATGAAAATTGATTACAAATGATTCGATCCTTTGATATCTTCGCAATGAATTCATATACTTTCGAAACAACATTTAAAAGTCTTCTCCAACGTGAGTATCTGGTAACATCAGTGATAGGAGTGGTTTGAAGAATTGAGTGGTGTAATTGTTCTATGACTTCAATTGTGTCTGAAATTTTGATAAACTTGGTCTGCGGCCAATGTTCTTCTGTCTGCCACAGAAATTCTGGACCATTGTACCATCGGTGCATAGAAGAACTTTCCAGATTTGAACGAGGTCTTGTAGCTTCGTCTGCAGCATTCAATTTCGATGGCAACCATCGCCAGAGATTTGCATTCGTTCTCTCAAGAATTTCACCCACTCTGGTTGCAAGAAACTGCTTACACTTGCGTGTCTTTCCGTTTATCCAAAATATCACCGTCTGGGAGTCTGTCCAATAAACATGTCTTTTGAAGTTAATAATATGAGATTCGATGATGGAAGTTGCTAACCTTGTGCCCAGGAGCGCGGCCTCTAATTCCATTCTTGCGATAGACAGCGGTCTTAGAGGGGCAACTTTAGTTTTTGATGATATGAGACAACAATGTGCCCTTCCCTTGTTCTGAACTCGAAGATAAGCGACAGTCGCATATGCCTCTTCGCTAGCATCGCAAAATATGTGAAGCTCTACTTCACTGGTACTTGTAAGATTGAATCCGACAAAATACGTTCGTGGAATTTTAACCTCTCTAATTGTTGGCAGCAACCGTAGCCATTTCTTCCATATTGAAAAATGTTCCTCCTTTATTTCCTCGTCCCATTCTATCCCAGATCTCCAGATATTCTGTAAAAGTATTTTAAGATTGATCAACACGTTAGCAACTAGTCCGAGGGGATCGTAAATCTGCATGAGGAATCGCAGCACCTGTCTCTTGGTAGGTTTTTTTATGCCCATATGCAACTCATCCTGTACATTGTCTTTTTCAAATTTAAAGAAGAATTCGTCTATCTTTGGAGACCACCATAAACCGAGAACCTTCTCAGCGTCAGCCATAGCTACCTGCGGCTGTTCCTTTGAAGCATAAGACTCTAACTCTTTCATAACAACTTCCGAGTTGGAACGAAAATTTCGGATCTCAAGTCCGCCATACTTGTGAGCCTTTATAACCGCCTTTGAGACGCGTAATGCTTCTACTTCGCTGTCAAAGCTGTAGATATAATCATCTACGTAATGATTGCGGATTATGGCGTTTGCAGCTTCTGGATATTCGTGCATATAATCTTTCGCGTTTCTATTTTTAACATACTGAGCACAGTATGGGGAACAGGTGGCTCCAAATGACATTACCACGAGTTTGTATATTTCGATCTTCTTCGTAATGTTGTTTCGCCATAAAAATCGCTGTGCATTTTGGTCCTCTTCTACTATCCGAACTTGATGGAACATTTCCTTAATATCGGCACAGACGCCGATTCTTCTTTCTCGAAACCGAAAAAGAATTCCGAGCAACGGAGAAGTTATATCTGTTCCACTGAGTAAGAGCGCATTGAGTGAAACACCGCCTACTTTGGATGCTGCATCCCAGACAATTCTTAGTTTATTGGGCTTATTTGCATTAAAAACGGGGAAAACTGGAAGGTACCATACTTTATTATTTGAAGAAAGTTCATTATTATTGATTTTCTGCGCGTAGCCCTTTTCTAAGTATAGCTGTATTAATTCAGATATAAGCTATCGAAGATGCGGTTCTCTATCCATTTTCTTTTCAAGACACAGAAGACGACGTTCTGCATTCCCTTTGCTGTATGGTAGCTGGACATTTGCATATTTCCATAAGAGTGGAACTTCAAATCTTGGGCCGATTCTTCGGGCTTTTATGTCGAGAAGCTTTTCCGCCTGCTCTTCATCTGAAGATAATAAACTCATTTTCTTAGTACCAATATTCTCCACGGCAAAATACTGCTTGACCAATTCATGTATCATTTGGTCTTCCTGGTTACATTCGCAAATGTGGAAATGGTAGCTATATTCTTGCTGTTGATGCTTATATGACCCAAACACGACCCAGCCCAGCCTAGTACTAGTAGCTATTGGCTCATTGGTTTTGCCTTCCCTAATTTTTAATGGTAATCCTAATTTCCAGTGCTGCAGACCAATCAATAATTTTGGTTGGGCATTTTTATATGAAATTATTGGTAGCCCATCCAGGTGTTTAAATCTCTTCGAAAGGTAAGAACCGTCAATCGACTGTGTAGGCAATGCTAAAGACTTTACAGTGCGGACTGCAGATATCGCAAATGCTCGTTTTCTATAACCCTTAATGATAATATCAACCTTGCGAGAATTATGCTCCGTGCGAACAGTATTCGATGTCCATTTTAAGTGTAGCGGAGAATAGTCACCTTCAACTTCTAATTCCTTCGCTAATTGTTCTTCTATTAAAGTAACAGATGACCCGTCATTTAAGAAGGCATAGGTTTTAATGGCCTTTTGTCCACTTTGTATGATTACGGGCACGATTTTGAAGAGAACGTCACTTCCAGTATCTGATGTGTGATGAATCGGAGATACGGTTGATGGTGTATTGTTTATTTGGTCTCTGGTCTCTATTTTTGTGTAAGAGTCTATGATGGCGATATGTACAACCGTTTTCTCCACACAGCTGCTCTGAGAAGCATCGTTTTCTATGTTTCCGCAAGCAAGTTCGGCACAGCTGTTTTTTCTTTACCATATCCCATCTTTCTCCCACAGTGCGATCGGTGAAAAGCACACATCGATCAACGGATGGACAGTTTTTTTCGCAGACCAAACAAGTTTTTTTTGTTGTCTCATGCGTACTAAACAATAGGTGATCGTGTCTTTTCACACCTCTCTCTACTCTGTTATCAGTTGCTGCACAAAACGGCATTACTTCGGTAGCTGCTTGTCCTACGTGAAAAAGCCATGTAC
The DNA here is from genome assembly GCA_949129095.1 of Volucella bombylans. NCBI lineage: Eukaryota > Metazoa > Arthropoda > Insecta > Diptera > Syrphidae > Volucella > Volucella bombylans. The sequence goes on along the minus strand of OX422140.1, from coordinate 121,397,268 downwards.
TAAATGATAGAAGATCGGTCGTAATAAGTGTTTGTTTATAAATTCCCCAATTGAGCCTAATTTGTGGTGGCAACTTTTCCACTAGTTCTTGTAATAAAATTGGATTACTAATATGTGATTTAAGTTCGGACATTTCCATTACTGCGCACAAATTTTCAACAGATAGAGCGTATTTCACTATTGATTCTAATTTGTCTGCCCTGGGCGCAGAATCTTGACGAATTTTAATGAGAAGTGAGTTTATTATCATTTCGGGTTTACCAAAAAGTAATCGCAATGTTTCGATTATGTGAGGAACTTGACGTGGATGTAATAAACGACACCTTACAGCATCTAGTGCTTTCCCTTTGAGGCTCCTTTGGAGGCGAACCAAATTCTCATCTTCCGTAAAACCACACGTTCTGGTGCTGCTTTCAAATGAGTGAATAGTGGCCATTCCTCGGGGTACCCACTGAAAGTTGGCAATTCTATTGGTAGTGCCTGTCGTGCGGCCAGCTGATTGTTCGTTATTTTTGGGTATTCAATACCCACTGTCGAAAATCCTGGTACTTGTTCAATTGGAGCTTCAAGCATTCCATGAGGCACAGCACTACTAATTGGATTCGGTACTGATTTCGGAAGTCCAACGCTATCATGTGGATTTTGTTCATTTATAAACCTATTACCCATCCATGTTTTGCTTAAGTTTAGGTTATGTAGTGTGTCTGCTGTTAATTTTTTATTTGGCATATTGAAACTGCTGCACTTTTTTATTTGTTGTGACTGTGATGTCGATGTCATGGGTGGAAGTGTTTGTATCCATGAATCAACGCGTACTGAACTTTTCACGGGAGGCTCATCGATTTCCTGAATTTCGTCGTCGTCAGAAGAAAGTTCTTCAAGGATCTGGTATTTTTTTGAAATGTACTCCTGATCCCTCTTCTCCTGTAAGAGCTTCTCTTCTTCTAAACGCTGGAGTGGTAACGATGCCCTACGCTGTGAAGACGCTTTGGATTTCTTAAATGAAATCGATGGTGGTCTGGTATTGTTGATGGCTGACTCTTTTGGAGCGCTGGGAATTGATTCTGCGTTTGGTGCGTTAGAGGTGTGTGATTGACATTTCTTGCAGGTCCAAAGTCGACATTCTAAATTTTCGGAGATTCTTGCGCAGACTAAATGATACACATCCCTACACACTTGGCAGCTAATATTATTTGTAGTTGCTTCAAGGGAGCACGATACACATATTGAGGTTATGGACACTTTTTTATTTCGATCAATTGATGGTGGGGGTGAACGCAACATAATGTTAATTGGAGGAAATTTACTCACCGATATTCTGGGAATATTGCAGATATGGCGCAGGTGGATTGTGATGAATTACCAAAATTGAAATTTTAGAGTTGTTGAAGTCAAATTTTGAGCCGTGATTTATTTAACCTTTTATTTACAATAAATCGTATGCCTTTGGACATAGGCTAAAATTTCCTATGGAATATATGTATACATTATATGAAATAAAGTGAAATCTTACAATTTGCGACTTGTTTCAATTTTATACAAATTTTATATATTGTAATATAATAAACCTTTCAATTCTCGTGCTTGGACTATCTCGTTAAAAATGGCTCGTTTTGTGTCCTGAGATTGGCTACATCGCAAATTGGCCAGTGCTGCCAGGTTCGTCAACACCTTCATTACCGGGCGGTGGAACGGTGACTACACCGACTACCGGCAAGGCTCCTACATTGCCGAGAGGAGGCAAAACTGTGGCAGGCCATGGTGCGCCATCCTCTAAAGGCAAAAGGAACGAGCCAAAAAATAAGAATTCAGGAAGTGTTAGGACTGTGGCAAGCCATGGTCCTATCACTTCATCCACCCCTAGCAGCAGCAAGTTTGTGGCAGGCCACGGACTTGTCGCGGCTACCAAAACTCCTTCAGGGAGTGTTAAGACTGTGGCAAGCCATGGTCCTATCACTTCCTCTGCCCCTAGCAGCAGCAAGTTTGTGGCAGGCCACGGACTTGTCGCTGCTACCAAAACTCCTTCAGGGAGTGTTAAGACTGTGGCAAGCCATGGTCCTATCACTTCCCCCGCCCCAGCAGCAGCTAGTTTGTGGCAGGCCACGGACTTTTTGCTGCTACCAAAACTCCTCCCTCCAAGGAGGAATCTGGAGCTCAGCCGCATCGGCAAGCTCCATCTAAGGCACTTTATCTAAGAAGCCGAAATGCTTCACGCATTATCAAAACCTTCGGATCCATTCCGGAGGTTGAGAGAAGTGCGGACATAAAGAGCAAGATTGAGTGGGCTAAAAACATCCTAAAAGACGGATTTCCCACTGCTTCCACTGCTCCCAAAACGTCAAAAGACTCCTCCAAGCGCCAGAGATCATTGGAGGAAACCGTACCGGTTTCCAAGAGGCCCAAAATACACAGTTCTACAACCCCTGGGCCATCCAACAGCAGATCTCTGAGGTCTTATAACGAAGTACTAAAGGAAGCATAGGTGATCGCGGTGATCGACAGGAGCGATACCGACGGTTCCATTACACCGGAACGGTGGCAATTGGTCAAGGTGAAGCTCTCGAGCAACTTTTTGGCCATCACGCGGGAAAACCCAGGACCTCCTCCTATCACAAGCGACCCTGGCTGGCACCAAGGCCATGTCAAGCTCATCGCTTGCTCCAACCAGAGATCTCTCGATCTCTTCACCAAGGCCATCGATGGTTTAGGAGAGGTTTGGCCTGGTGCAAAACTCGAGGTCGTATCTAAGGAAGACATTCCTAGTAGACCTCGAACTCGTACCTGGATTCCAGCCGAACCCTCCTCTCCAGAAAGTATCCTGGAAATCATCCGGCTCAGCAACCCGACTCTTCCGACTCATGACTGGAAAGTCGCGAAACTGGAGGAACTAAGGGGTTCTTATAGATGCGCGTTAATTGTGATCAATAAGGAATCCCTTAATCCTCTGGCGCAGACGAAAGGCATGATTCGGTTCGGATTCGAGTCCATTCATTTAAGGGTGTACAAAAAGGATGAGCTGGATGCTGATAAGCAACCTCCTCCTCCTTTAACACCTGACATCACAACCTCGGATCTTGGAGCGTCGATATCCTTTCCAGAATTGGATAGCGACGACTCCAATCTGTCCGAGGTGACTACCAAGCCGTCGGTCTCCTCTTCTGACACACTGTCGGGAATGGAAACCGATGACGAAGCAATTAGAGGTTCTACACGATCAGAGATAGAAGATGAGCTCTTGGGCACATCTTCAGAATCGGAGGACCTCAACAACACCGTGGTGGAGGCGACTCTGGAAGACTGTAGCAATGATACGGTTTCTCCAGATTAATCTCCACCACTCAAAAAAGGCTTCGGCCGCACTCATTCTGCGTCTTTCCAAAAACGCAGAAGACATAATTCTAATCCAGGAACCATGGATTTCAGAAGGCGTGGTTCGTGGACTTAGGGCACCCACATACGCTCCGCTCTATACAAGAGACAAAGGTAAGATTAGAACTTGTATATTAGTGAAACGTAGCCTTAATGTATTTCTACTTCCCAACCTCAGTAACCGTTGCCAGATTAGAGACTGCCAAAGGCTCTTACTGGCTGGCATCGGCTTACCTTGGCCACGACCAAGTGGGCCCTCTCCCTGGTGATAACCTAGAAAGGGTGGTACTGGAAGCGGGAAGGCAAAAAACTGGCCTCATAATCGGATGCGACGCTAACGCACATCATACGGTATGGGGCAGTACCGACATCAATGATAGAGGTGAGTCACTTTTAGACTATATTTTAAGTACTAACCTCTTAATTTGCAATATTGGCAGTGAGCCCACTTTTATAACAAAAAACCGACAAGAAGTGTTAGATATTACTCTTGTCTCCGACAGCATCACCCAAAAGCTAACAAACTGGATGGTATCGTCTGAACACACCTTTTCAGACCATAGATACATCCAATTCAGTCTGAGTGATGCTTCCCCCCCCCCCCCCCCGCCAACCAGCTTTCCGGAACTACCGGAAAACTGATTGGACAAAATACAGAGGAATACTGTCGGAAACGATATCCTCTAACTATCAAGTCCCCCGCGTGACACCAATAAGCTCAACATGAAAGTCAGGGAATTTACTCTGACTCTCAATAAGGCTATGGCCGCTTCCTGCCCTCTTATTCAACCAAGAGGCAAGAAAAAGCCACATTGGTGGACATCGGCACTGGGATTGCTCAAAAACGCCTGCAGAAAACCTTTCAACGCAGCAAAAAGCACAAGAAAAGTGACCGACTGGGACTCATTTAAAGAATGCCTCAAATTATACAAAAAAGAACTGAGGAAGGCAAAGCGACAATCCTGGAGGTCATTCTGCGACAAAATTACAGAAACCTCTGAGGCATCGCGGCTAAGAAAAATCCTCTCCACAAATCCTATGATGCCCAGCTGTTTGAAAAAAACTGATGGCTCTTGGACAACCTCAAGTGATGAATCACTCAACCTGCTTCTGGACAACCACTTTCCAGGTAGCTCCCAACTCGCGGCCAGTAGCAGCCCAAACAAGCCTACTGCAACCGTGACCAAAATTCATGGTCTGATTACGAGAGACAAACTGCTCTGGGCGCTGCATAGGTTCAAAATATACAAGTCTGCTGGTCCGGACGGTATTATACCTGCCGAGCTACAGAGATCCTCAGATATTATTCTACCAGTGTTGGAAAATATTATGAGGAGCTGTGTAGAACTTATCCACATTCCACTGTTATGGAGAGAAGTCAATGTAGTATTCATTCCCAAAGCTGGAAAATGTTCTCATATAGTCCCAAAGGACCTCAGACCTATAAGTCTATCATCATTCCTTCTGAAAACTTTAGAACGACTGATTGATATCCATATTCGAGCTAAAGTTGATCCAAAACTTCTGTCTACGGCTCAACATGCCTACTGTAAAGGAAAGTCGGTGGAAACGGCTTTGCAATCTCTGACTAGCCACATCGAACGATCCCTACAATATAAGGAGTACACAATGGTTGCTTTCCTAGACATAGAGGGCGCCTTTAACAACGTCAACACATCCGTAATCACGACTGCGCTGTCAACTCTGCAGGTAGACGGCTCACTTGGGGAGCTGATTAAACTAATGCTAACAAGCAGGATAATCAACTCCAAAACTGGGTGAGACTTCTGCTAAAAGATATGTCAGTAGAGGTACGCCGCAAGGCGGTGTCCTCTCTCCCCTTCTCTGGGACTTAGTAGTTAACGAACTACTGATATACCTGGAAGCGGGTGGTAGAAGAGTGATTGCCTATGCGGATGACGTTGCCATAGCCGTCTCAGGAAAACATCTAAATTCCATTAAAGAACTCCTCCAAGTGAATCTTAACAGATTAACCCGCTGGGCAGATCGCTGTGGATTGGGAATAAACCCCCATAAAACTGATCTTGTCCTCTTTTCTAGGAAATATAAAATTCCAATCATAGACCCTCCTTCAATAAACGGTACCAGTTTAGCTTTCTCCGATACAGCAAAATGTCTGGGTCTCATTTTTGACAGGAAACTAAACTGGAAACCTAACATTCAAGAAAGAGTCAATAAAGCTACAATAGCTTTATTCTCTTGCAAGAAAGCCATTGGGAACAAATGGGGCCTTCAACCTCGCATAACCCACTGGCTATACATCTCGGTCATAAGACCGATACTTACTTACGGGGTGGTTGTCTGGTGGACGGCCTTGGAAAATGCAGTCAACCGCATTAAATTAAGCAGAGTCCAAAGAACAACATGTCTATGCACAAGCGGAGCCTTGCGGTCTACCCCCTCTGCGGCATAAGATATTCTGCTTCACTTGACACCCCTCGACATTTTTAGCAAGCAAGTAGCTGCGACTGCAGCTATTCGCCTTAAAGTGACTAAACAGTGGACAAATAATTCATTTGGCCACGCCAACGTTCTTAATACATTAGGAGTCCTCACAGAGAACATCGATTACACCATACCTGAACTTTGGTTTGACAAAAACTTCCATGTAAGCTTCCCCTCTAGATCATTCTGGGAGGAGGATGCTTTCATGGAGGACAATTCAATCCATCTCTATAAAGATGGATCTAAAACCGACAGCGGAGTTGCTGGCGGTGTTTTCTCAGATAAGCTAAATCTAAGCCTCTCTTTCCGCCTTCCAAATCACTGTAGCGTGTTCCAGTCGCAAATTTTAGCGATTAAAGAAGCTCTGTCCTGGCTGAAGAAAAACGTGATATCTGCAAAGGATATCCGCATATTTTCGGATAGTCAGGCCGTCATCAAGTCCCTGGACTCGGTCTCATTATATTCTAAAACTGCCCTTGAATGCCGATCATCTCTCATGGAGATGGCAGAGCAGTTCAACATTCACCTTTGTTGGGTGCCGGGCCACAGAGACATTCCAGGGAACTGCAGAGCCTATGAACTCGCCAAAATTGGAACCACTCTACCTATCCTATCGGACAAAGGTAGTATATGTAGGTATACCAATCGCTACGTGCAAACTAATACTAAAGCTAGATGCCAATAAAAGAACGGACCTTAGGTGGACTGCTGGACAAACATATCTAGCGACCAAACAGATCTGGCCAAGGCTGGATCTGAGTCGATCTAAGTGTCTGATCCTTTTAGATAGGAAACATCTCAGCGCCATATTAGGTGTCATTACCGGACACTGCCTCATAGGCAAGCACGCAAGAAGGCTTGGCGGCTTTACTAACGATTTCTGTAGAAGCTGCATGGACGAGGAAGAGGAGGAGACAATGCCCCACCTACTCTGCACATGCCCAGCTCTCTCTCAGAGAAGGAAGCTTCATCTAGGAGCTTTCTTCTACAACGACCTAAACGATCTAGAAAAAATAGACGTTAACAATCTCCTACGCTTTATTATAAGCTCAAACTGGTTCCAGTAGTAAGAAGATCATAGATCCACGTGGCATCACAATGGGCCAATAGGCCTAAGTGGGTTGGTATTTCCAACAGCCACTCTTACCTAACCTAACCTAACCTAATGTTTTACTTAAAAGTACGTCCCGTTTACACCCCAATTCTTATTTTGAGGAACAATGTTTAGGATTTTTACCAAGTTATAGATTTGCTTCCACTTTTCGCATTTTGTTTCTTTTCCCTAAATACACCAATAAAGACATCGCTATTTTCTCTTATTTTTATTAGATTTTAAAATTATTTTATCGGACAAGTGTAATAGTTTGCGTTGTGTTCAGAATTCATTAGACCTTGTCGGACAAGCATAGTTCGACAAGTGAACTCAGTCTTAATTGACACAAAAACTTCAACCATCAACATATACCTATGAAAAAGACTAATCAGCATATACTGCAGACACGAACGATACGAAATCGCAATCTGGATTTGTTCTTTTATATGCTGGCGGAGCCTTCCACTGGGGATCTGAAAAACAAAAGATCGTAGCCACGTCTAGTACAGAAGCCGAATGCATTACCTTATCATCCTTGGTTAATAACGCAGCATATTTTCGCAATATTATGGTAGAACTAAAGTTATACAAAGAGCACATCAATATCTACTGTGTCAATCAAAGTGCGAAGCACATAGCACAAGACCAGAGCAATGAAGGCAGGACCAAACATATCGACGTCCGCTATCACTATGTTCGAGAAGCAGTAGCTCAAAATACAGCTCATCAATGTACAGTTTTTTAAATCTAAAAATTTGATAGCCGACGACGCGCTAACAAAAATTTTACCAATTGCAGTTCTTCATAAACATTTTGTGGATATGGGTAACATTACAGTTTTTTTTTTCTTAACATTGACGTATGTAATTTCGAGTTTTTTTTTAATATTGAAATAATTTGAAGTTTAACTTTTAATGAGTTCTATTTTTATGTTAAATGGATTCAGTTTTTTTTTTCTTCAAAAAGAGTAAACGTCGAGTAATGTTAGGACGGTTGACATTCATGAAGTTGAGGAGGAGTGTAGAAGGATCTTAATTGTATGGCAACACCGTCAACTTCACAAATGTTAAAGCCAAAGAAATGAAAAAACAACTAGTTTAGAGCATTGTTTATGTAATCATTTTTTTTTAATTAGCGCGCGCTCAAGAAGTTTGTGTACCCTTAAAATGTTTGCACATAGCGCGGGCGAAGGAAATTTAGGGCGGAAGAAAGAGGTGCCGGTGTACATTGTCTTTAAATGTTTGCAAGTTATAACGACCAGGAAATAGAGATCTCGGCAGGGCATTCCATAAGCGAGTTGTAAGGCTTAAGAACGAATCGCGATATTTTAGGGTACGTCCGAAAGTGAGCTTGAAGGTACACTGATGGGCATATATAACGATACGGGTGCTACGGTTGATAATTGGAATGGGGCGGAATGCTGGAATGCTACTGATATTGTATTACCATCTCTGGTAATGGTAAAAGGTAAAAATGGTTTTTGTTTCTATAGAAAAAATCGTCTTTCTGCCTAATCATTTCGAAGAGGGGGTCTCTCATTCTTTCCTTTATTTCAATCTAACGTACTAACACTTATTTAAACATTTAGCTATAGTGCCTAAAACATAGCAAAAGCCTCTGATGGGCACTTGCAGCAATAAATATGCACCCACAATTCAATAACAACTAAAGCATAAAGTTTGGAAAAATAGATTTTCCTATAGGTATACTATATCTTCATTTTCTGTATGATTGATCTTTTTATTATAACAAATCGTTAGAATAACTTGATAATAAACGCCTTCCTCAATTCCAATATGAACAGGTATGAAAGGTTTAGAATAATCTGCTACTCTAGTTGGTTAATTTATTTATTACTCAAAATCAAGCAAAGACAAAAGGGTTAGGCTTAGGTTAAACTTCGATACTCAGAGCTTCTCTGGATCAGGTGGTGGATGAAGTTTTTGCCGATCATTGTTCAAGTTGAATATTTCATATTGTGTGACAGCGGAATTTTGGTCACCTTTGCAGTTAAATAGTCTGCAGAAGTAATACCTCCTAATCTTCAGCAGCGACTGGATATAAATCCAATCCACATTCCTGTCTCTACAGACTTCTGCTTAGTATTTGTGTAGTTGACAAATTATTTTTGCTCTTTGGTGGAATATCCGATCATCTGGGGGAGCATCTCTCAATAGCTTCGACTGATTATTTCATCACTTCTCGCTTTTTCATTCATTCTTTCCCTCTCTGTACAATATTCCAAAAACTTAACACGTGCTCAAGCATTTGAAGTGTAGTAATACCCACTTGAGTACTAAGTTCTTAAAAAAATATTTCAATTGACTTCTTGAAATGTTCAGGTGCTACTAGGTAATACTAGGGAAATGTCTTGATTTGGTCGCATTCTGATTGGGTGACTTAAAGCTTACTCTTAAAATATTGAGAATATTAGAGCCGTTTTTCTGAGCTGGTGTCGTGTATACAATATTTTTCAACTGTCTTGTTGAAGATGGTCTGTTTTTCTAGAGCTACCTTTAAATCACCAATCATGTTTAATCTAACGACGTGTTCAGACATTGCACAATCAGAGAATCTTTGGCAAAGTCGTGCTTTTCCTTCATGGAAGTGTGGGCTCATATCAGGCTTATGTTGGTCAATTAATCCTGTATGCCGTTTTCAATCAAGTGTAGCACATATGCTTCAAGCTCAAACCTTATTGTTAAAGTTTTCCTCTGATTTAAAATCCACATACAAATAGGCACTGCTTCTGCTCTCTATAGCATAATCTTTCTTTTCCTCAGTCTTGCGTACGACTAGTGAAGTGAAAAAACTCCACTGCATGTCGTTTTCAACAATGGAAATACTCGTAAGTTCAACCATTGCGATTGCTAATTCATTGTTGATGTTATTTAACACTATTTAAAAATGCTCATCTTTTATCTGTTGGGAATATTTTGTAATTTTGGCAGAAGGTAAAGTTACAACCATGGCTAATATTTATAATGACAGAAGTCAATAAATGCTTATTTCCGGTCTTTGTTGGTGCTACAGTGCTAGAGATTGTTTCTTATCCCCGTGCCGGACGATGCTCAAATATGGAAAAAAGATGTTAGCGACGTCTTGTATCTTATAATTAATTACTATTAAGTCTTACATAAGTACGCCTAATATAGTTATAATATCATCAATATATAGTTATAATATCAAATATAAGTTTTGTCAAATGAAGCGTACATCTTAAAATCATTTAGTGGTAAAGTGGTTTTATGACTAAAGTCATAAAAAGAAAGCCAAACAGATTCAAATAACTATAAAACTATAAAACACTAATGACATCATGCTGTTTCTAAAGCCTGCACACACTTAATAGAGTTCCTGGTTCTCTCTATGTTTGTGTACAAAAATACTTACAGTCCGCTCTAAGTATAATTTTTATTTTCTTTTATCTTATCCTTTCAAGTCTCCGTTCTGTATAAAATCCTATAAATAAACTTCTAAACAATTAATAATCAAAATGTATCTAAATATTTATACTTAAGAAATTAATGAAATTACAATACTTATATTAATGCTTAGCGTTATAATGTTTATTCCGAATCTTTTCTCCCCTGTTTTCCACTTCCAGTTCGTTGATATACGAGTAATCGTAAAATATTTATGCCAAAATATTTTCATCCCGTCGAGAACATTTTTCATTCTAATTGCAAAGTACTTACTCTTTAAATCGGACACCATCTGCCCATAAAGCGCAACGGTGGGGCCAAAGAATTAAATGAGAATGTATATCAATCATTCCGTTTGTTTTTAAAAATTAAATTTGGTTTTAATTTTTGGTGGGAGCTAACGCTCCTATTTATTTGGCTTAATACAAGCCTTAGAATAGAACTTAAAAACTAATAAAAATTAAGGTTTAGCAATATCTAGGGCTTAAAACTAGGGAAGGTGAAGGAGATCGAATTTGGGAGAGAGAGTTTGCGATTAAAATCGAAAATGGAAATGTTGGAGTTTACCTTACGCGGATTGGTAGATAAAAGAGACGGCGCAACGTAAAATAGATTTCGGGGGTTAATGTACAAAAAAATGGAGTTGTAAAAGACGTGCAATCAACGGAGCTTGAGAGGAATCGGTGACTGAAAAGAATGTCAGCTGCGTCCCTTCGTTCCTCAAGGGTATTCAGGATGAGTTTGATTGAGACGATCTTGATAGGGAGGTAAGATTAGAGGATCATTACAAGGTAGACATTGAAGAGCAAATCGAAGAAAACTACCCTGGATGCTCTCAATACGGAATACATGAACTCTTTGAAAGGAACACCACGCTTTGCTAGCGTACTCGAGAAGGGGGCGAACGTAAGTGATATATAGCGATCTGGTCATGTACGGGTTACAGAATTCCTTGGACCATTTTTTAACGAAGTCAAGTGATGAGTTTGCTTTAGTAATTATTTCATAAATATGCGAGCAGAAATTAAACTCCCTGTCGCATAACATGCCAACGTAAGGGTTAGACTCAACAAGGGATATAGGTTGGCCGTGGAGATGATAAATTCGGGGAGGAGACTTGTGAGAAGGTAATCGATTGACATTTGGTGACATTGAGTTCTAAGCAGTTCTTGACGCACCAGGTGGAAAAACTATTTAGATCTATTGTATTTGAAGGAGGCTGGAGTCATGTTGTAAGGAAATGGGTTTAAAAAATTTGGTATCGTCAGAATATAGAGAAAGTGCTCAGTGTTGAATGGATGAAGAGAAGTGGACCTAGGTGACTACCTTGAGGAAACCCTGAGGTGGCCAAGAAACGGGCCGATAGGACAGACCTGCAACGAATACGAACGAACATTATCCAGGTAAGAAGATATCCATTTTAGCAAAATGGGTTCAAAGCCCAGGACGGACAATTTTAACATTAGGTTATGAGATACCTTGTCAAATGACTTACTGAAATCAGTTGTTATAACGTCAACTTCTTTACCACTTTCTAGGGCTGAGAGAGCACAGGATAAAAATTCAACGAGGTTAGTTGTAGCTGATCTACCTTTCAGAAAGCTGTGTTGATTAGGGGAAATGAGAGATCTGCACTGGAAGCTTAGTAAGGCTTCGTACAAAATTCTTTCGAGGAGTTTGGGTATATGTAAAAGTTTAGATATGAGGCGGTAATTAGTGACTTTGCTCTTTAATCCTTTTTTGTGAATCAGTGTTATGAAAGAAGACTTCCATATCTGTGGAAATTCACCTTGAGGGAGCAATAACTGAAAATGATTTGAAAGTTGGAAAGTGTTAAGGAACACTATTTAAGAAATATGGATGGAAGGCCATCTGGGCCGGCTAAGTATTCATCTTTAAGTTGCCGTAATTTATTTTCTATTAGTGTATGATCAAAACTTAGAAAAATAGAAGGGCCAATGGGGAAGTTAAGTAGATATTTGAAATAAGTGGGATCCGGTACGAAGCAATTATCGGCAAAAGATTGCTTAAAAATAGTAGCAAAAAAGTTGGCTTTGAAATGCGGATCGGTTGATGATATGTTTTCATATGAGAGGGATGGAGGAAAACCACAATTTTTTTTTGTAGTTAATGAATTAGAATTGTTTATAAGCCTTCATTCCGCACTACCAGGTATATGATAGAGAACGTTATAAAGCTGGGCGAATTGAAGGCATGACCCGAGATAGTAGCAAGAGTCAGCAAAAGAATTTAATCGAAGCAAAACTGTACATAACTTGTTTCTCTTGTTACGTGAAGAGCGAAGTGAACGATTATAGCACGGGGGGCCAGTAGAAAGAGTTTTATAGCGCGAAAAGGGGACATAGAGAAAAATGTAATTAAACAATTCTCTTTGGAAAATGGAGAGGACACCATTAAGTGACATATTGGCTAAATTAAAAGAACATTTACTAAGATGTGCGTTAATTTTGCGGAAATTCGCTTAATGAAAGTCGTAAGAAGAGGCAGCTGCAGATGGGGTATGCCGGATAGGAGAGTGGTGGAAAAGGGAAAGAAGAAGTGGTGGGTGAAACTTACCAATGGATGATAGTGAAAGGAGACAGACCGAGACAGAGGAATTTATGGGGTCAGTGGTGAAAATAAGGTCTAATTGTCTACCCATATAGTTGGAAAAAGATTCATCATGTGATTGAGTCCAGTGCAGTTGAGGTAGATTGAAATCCCCGATTACGATGATATCATCGAGAGGATTAGATAAATTAATTGTTTGATCAGTTGCATCGATAGCGTGTTGGTAGCATTCGATAGGATGTAAAAACACATAACGTATAGGGACCTGCAGGGGAGTTTTATCTTTACTGAAACGTAGTCAAGCTTAGAGGAAGTAGAAACAGCGATTGGAGAAGAGCTTAGATCATTGTGGACGCCCAGTTCGACGCCTCGACAAGGAGAATCATTTTTTGGACGCGTAAGGTCGTCGTTTCGAAAAACGTTGAAACTAAGGGGGAATAATTCCTCAGTCTTTATATCGGGAATTAGATTAGTTTCGGTCAGAACGTAGACCTCAAATGGGAGAGCGAGAGATTTTTGCAAGACAGCATAGGTTTTATATCGCAGTCCTCTTACGTTATTATTAGAAGGAGACGTATATTCTCGTACGTCTTTTTTCTCTCAGCCTAGAAAATGTATAACGAAATTCCGTTGTGTCAAAAGTTTTTTGAGTTATTTTAACTACGGGAGGCAGATACCTACGAGGGGCGTTCAACATATTCTCGGTATCGGGGTGAAGCTGTGGTTGTATATATAAATTGACTTATTTATCAAGTAAAGCTATTATTTTAGTGCATTCATGTAAAATTTCATATAAATGTGATTATTAATTCGCGTTTTATCTCTAGTTAAACAGAATCATAATGGCAACTGAGACGATGATGGTGAAAATTGAGCATCGCGCTGTAATTAAATTTCTCACTAAGCAAGGAAAAAGTCAAAAAACTATTCATGAAGAGATGGTGGCTGTTTACCAGGGTTCCGCACCTTCATTATCAACTGTGCAAAAGTGGTCAAGTGAGTTCAAGAGAGGAAGAGAGAGCATTGAAGACGACCCCCGCTCCGGCGCCCCGGCTACTGCTTGTACGGGAGAAAGCATCAAAGAAGTCGAAAAACTTGTTCTTGAGGATGCCCGAATAAAGGTGAAAATGATGGCAGAGATCACCAAGCTTTCAATTGGTACCATTCACACCATTCTTCATGATCATCTTAACCTTTCAAAGGTCAGTGCAAGGTGGGTGCCACGAATGCTCACAGCGCCTCAGAAAAAAGTGAGAATCGCATGCTGTAGAGAGCTTTTGGAGATGTGTAGTGAGAACGCGGACGGTGTTATGGATCGAATTGTTACTGGGGACGAAACATGGGTCCACCACTATGACCCTGAAAGCAAACAAGAGTCCATGCAGTGGCATAAAAAATGAACAGACCCCCCGAAGAAGTTCAAAGTCACTCCGTCTGCCGGGAAGCTCATGGCCACAGTTTTTTGGGACTCAAAGGGAATCTTGCTCATTGAGTACAAAAAAAAAAGGTGAAACCATCATCGCCACATCCTACGCTTCCACTTTGCATAATTTGCGGGAGGAAATTAAAAAGAAAAGACAGGGTAAACTCGCAGCGGGTGTATTGCTTCTTCATGACAACGCTCCTGTTCACACGGTACGAGTTTCCAAGGCTGCTGCGCGAGATTGTGGTTTCGAAGAAATCCCACACCCACCCTATAGTCCAGACCTTGCCCCTAGTGATTATTTCCTGTTTCCGGATTTGAAAAAATGTCTTCGTGGAAAAAGATTTTCGGATGATGAAGAACTCAAGTCGGCAATAAATGGGTATTTTGCAGAGAAAGAGGAAATTTATTTTTTTGAGGGTTTAAAAAAGCTTATCTCAAGATGTAACAAATGCATTGATGTTAGGGGAGATTATATTGAAAAATAAAAACAATTTAAATTGAATTCTCATTTTCCTTCATATCGATACCGAGAATATATTGAACGCCCCTCGTATATGTATATTATGAAAGCGTGGATTGATTTTTCTTTTAATTGTGAGTGACCTATGACATGACGGAAGAGATTAGTAAGGTGATAAAATTGAAATTGTTTAGCAGTTTGTAATGCTTTGTAAATGCTGGGTAAGGAAGTTCGGCATTATTATTATTTTTTCCTCGATTGAAGGTGACTATAAAAACATTTAAATAAAACGATAGTGAGGCGAAGTATTCGTTAATTAAGCTTGATTACAAAGAAAACACTCTTTGAGACTTTTTACGAATTGGAGACGTAAAAATCTCGGAGTGGACATAAAGTTTATGTAGAGAATTTGGTAAATGCAATTGACAAAGTCCTGTTTGCTTTAAAACATCCAAACCATGTATAAGAGCTTCAAAACGTTGGCAATGATACTCGTATTCTACATTGCTGCATGTTGCATGAGAACAGAGAAGTAACTAGGTTAAGATCTTAGTAGATATTTTTTTTGTAAGTGTGGAACTTTCCATATGAAACTATCAAATCAGCTATTACATTGATTTGCAGAGCTTCATTTATTGTTCGTACAGTTTGCCATTTTATTATGGAAAGCTGTAGTGACAACAACGATTTCAAATTGTTGAAATGTATTTACAAAATTAAAGCTCTGTTTACGAAACTTATGAAGCACTTCGTGAAATTTATAGTTTATATCGTCGGCTATCTAAACAGTGCTATTTATTGAATTATTGAAAATGTTGCACCCAATTCAGGCCACTGGATGCTCACACACCAATAAGAGCGAGGAAGAAGCTGTGGAATCTTGCATGGAAGAGGACCCTAATTTATCAATTTGCCGTCATTCGCAGCAACTGGACCTTTGTCTCTGAAAATTCTACGTAAAAATCTTGATCTCAAACCATTTGATGCTTGAATGCGCTTTGTACGAGGCAGCCATGGTAGACGTATGTTCGAAATTATTTTCAGATATCAAGTGGCATGAAATAATCCCCCGAATGAAATTAATAAAATAATATACAGTAAATAATAATAATTTCTTTGTGTTTTATTTAATCAAAAAAATCTGAACCCCTAGAAAAACATCCTGAAAGAAAGTGATTACCTTTATCGGGGAGGATTCTATATATTTCTGTCTTGGCTCTGGCAAGATCCACATCTATATGTTTGTTAAAATATAAATATTGGTCTAGCCAGATCCCAAGGTATCCGACTACAGTCCGTGCTGTCCCACTATCGAAAATATGCCTCGCCTTGAAACCGAATTGATTATCCGGAACTATTGTATAAGTTTGTCCTCAACCCGCTTGGTCAGGACTCTCTATTGGTCACTTTCTCGAAAACCTTACTGATATTAGGAAGAAGTCTGATCGACCGGAGATTCGCCGGATTGGATGTGTGTTTTTCCCTTTTGGAGATGGGACGTACCACCTCAGTTTTCCAATGCGCTGGATAATGGACATTATTCATTGCATTATTAAATAGGGTGGTATAAATGTCCACCGCTTCTAGTGGGAGATGCCGAAGCACAATATTCGGTATTTCATAGGTTCCCACTGATTTCTTACTTCTGAGTGATTCGAAGATCGTTTGGAGCTCCTCCTTCGAAATGAACGGAGGTAGTACCCTATCGTTGGTGATGGCATTATTTGCCATATTCTCGTCACTGAACGAGCTCTCGAATCACCAATTCACAATTTTATTTCGAAAGTAGAAATTGTGTACAAGGACTCGATTCTCCAGATCGTGGTTCGGGCCAATGATAACATTCGCCTGTACACTTCCTGGAAAGTCGCTCCTGTAGCCTCTACCTGCTCCTGCGGATCCTCGATCACAAAGAGGTTGTCATCATCAACGGCCTACTAAAAGTATGTGCTCGTTGTCCGTCGTTCGGGCGATTTTAAGACAAAAAAGGTCGTTTTGATCGTGTCTCCGAAATATTTTATTTATTTGTGGAAACATATTCGGGTTGCTGGTGTTTACAGCCCGAATTTTATTGTTCCAATACAAACTTACAGAATTTCTGTAATTTTCCTTATTATTAATGTTTGGAGGTTTTTAATCGACGAGTTTAGTGTCATGATCTCCGGGTTATGTCTTTCAGTAAGCTGTCTGTGCAAGATTTTTAGTCTTGACAGCAGTCTACTTTTATGTCGGTGCAGTGGATCAATAGTTGCGTTGCGCAATAAGTCTTCGTTGTTAGAGTGTTGATACCGAGGTATCGTTTTGTCCATTGTTCGTTTAATTTTCTCGTCCATTAGTTTTAGATACCTGCCAATCTCCTCGTTTGACAGATTTCTATTGGACGGTGGGAGTGAGTTCGAGGATAGTGCTCTCGTCAGTGTTCTGGAGAAGTGTATCCAACGCACCCCACAATAGTTGTGAGAATACCTTCCAGCAAGCTCATCCAATTCCTCAGTTTCGTTGGGAAGAATTATTTCGGTGCTGAGACCGCAATAATCACTATCATACACCAAAGTGCGTAGACTATGTTGGTTAGTGCCTGTTAATTCTATTGAAGTGTCGAACAGGAGGAGATCCAAATAGGACCCGTGTCTAGGAAACAACCGACTATCTGTCGCCGTCGAGTCAGTACAGTACACTATGCTGACACTATGCTGACACTATGCTGACACTATATTGACACCAATTGAATAGTAGGTTCTCTCCAGTATTTGGTGTATTTCCCCAATCTCTATGTTTGGCGTTGAAATCGCCGCCGATAATAAAATAATTCTCCTCAAGATACAGTCTTAAGAATCGGAAACCAATATATCTGATCACTGCGCCATTTTGTTTTCGAAAATAAGGTACCTATACCGAGAATAAGACAATTGATCAACGGTCGGTCAATCGACTTATTTTTCAAACAAACTGGGAAAGCCTTCCTAATGAATAGAGCTGTGAGTGCCTTTGTGTTAATTTCGTTGAAAAGATGAACGACATCAGTTCTTACTTAGAGTGCACTACAGTGAGGGGTGAACCAGGGCCTCAGTTAACATACACCTCCAAGGGCACAAACAAAGATGGCAGAGGTTCTGTTCTGCAACACAATAGATTAGGTCGACTTCTACTGGGGACAAACAATTTTCTGGGCCGAGACGCTAGTGTCCACGTGACCAAGATGACCCAAATATCTAACCACGATCTGGAGAATCGAGTCCTTGTACAATTTCTGCCTTCGAAATGAAATTGTGAATTGGCGATTCGAGAGCTCGGGTTTCACCCAGTTCAGTGACGAGAATATGGCAAATAATGTCATCACCAACGATAGGGTACTACCCCCTTTCATTTCGAAGGAAGAGCTCCAAACGATCTTCGAATCACTTAGAAGTAAGAAATCAGTGGGAACCGATGAAATACCGAACATTGTGCTTCGACATCTCCCTCTAGAAGCGGTGGACATTTATACTACCCTGTTTAATAATGCAATGAATAATGCACATTATCCAGCGCATTGGAAAACTGCGGTGGTACATCCCATCCCCAAAAGGGATAAAGACACTTCCAATCCGGCGAATCTCCGCTCGATCGGTCTTCTTCCAAGCATCAGCAAGGTTTTCGAGAAGGTGATCAATAGAGTCCTGACTAAGTGGGTTGAGGACAAACATATAGTTCCGGATAATCAGTTCTGTTTCAAGGCGGGGCATGATATCTTTTTGATACGAGTATGCTTTCCAGTAGACAGTTCATCGTGAAGAATGGCGATGTGACTTCTGCTGGAACATTTAACATTAAAAAAGGTTTGCAACAAGGTGCGGTAAATTCGCCGATCGTATTCAAAATTTACACAAGTGATCTTATAGGTTCACTTCACCATGCCATAGCGTACGCAGACGACTTAATCGCGTACACATCAGGTCCAAAGCTTGAGGTCATTAATATCTTTCTGCAACGTGACTTAGACAAAATTAAGCGATATTGCGATGACTGGAAGTTGAAAATCAACTTTCAGAAATCGGAAACCATTCTGTTTAGGACGCCTTTGTCTGGGGTCTCTAGGGATACCAGAAAGAATTGGCGAAAGTTTTCTATCGTTCGACAACACGGACAGCCACTTGCTTGTCGAAATGTAGTCAGATACCTTGGGATCTGGCTAGATCAATATCTATATTTTAACAAACATATAGATGTTGCTCTAGCCAGAGCTAAAGGTGCTTTTGCCCTTACAAACAGTCAACTCGATGCGTGTGTGAAGGTAATCTGCTACATGGCCCTTATCAGTCCCATGCTTGTATTTGGATGTCCCGTGTGAGCAAGTTTATTGGAAAAGATTCGGGTGTTTGAGAGGGCTTGTCTTAGGACTTGTCTTCGCTTATACAGAACACCAGAGTCTGAGTACATAAAATTCTATCCTAATGAGGTCTTATACAATAGGGCGAACCTAATAAGAGTGGACAACTTCGTCATTAAGTTAACTCGAAGGCACATTGCAAGAGCAATGACCTCATCGAACAACCTGATCTCCGGGGCTTTCTACCCCAATTATATGTATCACGAGAGAGTTCGCTTTGACGGCTTTATTCCTCCAGAAGCGTTCCTTTATCTAGATAGTAAAGGTCTGGTCCAGGACAGATTGACGGTTCCGCTAATCTCAGAACTTAACACAATAAGACATTTAAGATTTTGCATTTAATTGCGAGGAGATTTATACCCATATAGTTGACATAGTTGAGAGTGTCTCCTTTTTTGTGGATCGGGTAAACGAGATGAGTTTCCAATTTATCAGGTAAACACTCTTTTGACCAGGAGCGTTAAATACCTTAGGTGGTAAGCCTACAGATCAAGCAGCTTTGTGGGACTTAAGCTCAAATATTACTATCCTCACTTTGTTTTGGTCAGGTGGACGCCAGTTTCAGCTTTCGTCATCTAAGTTGACTGGTTTATTCTGCCTGATGGCGAAATGTTGGTCATCGTCGTAGTTTTACATTCTGCAGAAGAAGTCTCTGTAGTCTCAACATTGAGTCTACCACAAGATTTCGTTCTACATCTTTAAAGATTTCTGCACTGGTGTTGCTGACTTAACACGTTCTTTATACCTGTTGTTAAAACTTCCGTACCTTGTTCCTGGAGAACAAACTCTGAATATCTTTGATCATGCGTTGATGGTCCTCTTTTTTTCTTCTGAAGAAGCTAGAAGCGGCCCATCTGTTGAGTGGCTTCCGTCGTTCGTTGCAGCGCCGCTTTGTCCTGGGGTTTCTTGTGGTGGTCAACTGAAACCCAACACATCAGTTGATGCGTTGCTGATGGCACGTTGGCAGCGTTGTCACTAGTCCACTAGGAGTTGTTGAGCAATTTCGGGGTACACGTTCGGCGGAGATTCTGGCAGTCTCTTGCGATTACAGCATTTTTGCAATATTTCTCCTCATAGTAGTTCTTCTTTGTTTTGCGCGAGAAATCCCTATTCAAACCTTACCTGCAATAAGATAGTGATTCGAATCAATGTTGGCTGCTCAAAAGGTTCGGACGTCCAGAATACGAGAGGAATGCTTTACTTCGATCGTCAGTCACACTAAGACTGGCAAAACGAACTAAAGACATCTATTTAGAAGGCCACGTCATACCGAAGTGGTGATAATTTTGGTACTTGGGTCTTTTGATTGATTGTCATTTGTTCATTCATTAAGTTCAGACGTGTTTAAATTTCGCTCTGCTTATTTATTTCCATTTAATTTTTTTTTCTGCCTAATTGCAATAATTCGCACAACCTACTTCTCGGTCATCGCCTTTTGTTGTGTTTTGCTGATTCGATTTGTTTATTAAAGTGAAATTAAAAACTAACCCAATTCTCATTCACCGAGTTTTGTGCTTTTAAATTTCTCAACTGACCTACCCTAACTCAACCATCGTCATCATGTCTGGTGGAAGTGTGAATTGCTCCCTAACAAGTGACATAAATGCTGTTATGGTGATCTGCAGTGGTCTTTGTAGCAAGTCATTCCATGCCCTTTGCATTGGCTTGAGTAAAAGATCCATCGCGTACCTAAAAGATTTTAAAAATAACTTTTTGTTTTATTGTGATGAGTGCAAAGACATCACTCCGTCCCACATATTATTCGCTATTAAGTGTCTCAGTGATTCGGTCAGTAACTTTGCGGCAGAAAACAACCATGCCTTGAAATCAAAACCAATTTACAAAATACGATGACCTTCTCAAATCAGTTGAAGATTTGTCAAATTCACTCGAGCAATCTGCAATCTATAACAAGACCCAATTTAGAAACTTATCCATGCAGTTGGCTCAAAACAGTGACTTAATAAAACGAAATGACAAACATGACTTTAGTGAAGATTCAAAAAATGTTCTATCCCATAGTGTTAAATCAATAATAAAATCTTACATCCCCACAATAACAGAGTCTTTAAGTTCTCTACGGTCTTCCCTCGATTTTCATCTTCAAAGCACATCCAGAAGCAGCGTTCCCTCTCCGCCTAATAATGATCAGTTGCTCATAAACATCATGTGCCAAATAAGCGATTTAAGCAACGAGATAACCGAATCACGCGCGCTTTTAATCGAAATTGCTGATCACATCCGGATAACTTCCAGTAAAATCGAAGATATACCGGTGCAATCCCAGCCCCCACCGACTGCATCATACAACACCTCGCTTCTCACTGAGATGCTTGAATCTGCAATTATGGAACCACCAGTAACTCCTGGATCATCTTCTTCTCCACCACAACCCTCTTCGGTAAACGATGTCACTACACCAACTCCTGAACCCACAATCTCAAGATTCGGAATCTTATGGACACTTTCGGAGTGGAACATGAGAATAAAAAAGTTGAACAATTTCAACAAAGCTGAGTCAGTTGCCTTATTTTACTCTCTTATTAAGAGGTACTCTCTTCGATCGAAACAGGCTAACTAGTCTCTTCAAATCTAAATTTAAAATAGATATCAGCAACTGCCGTAAGATCTCCACCAACACCTTCAAGGTAAGCATCCCGTCGAAATATGAATGGATGTTTATCAACCCTGCTTCCGACGTCATCAATCTGGGTGGATTAACTATGGAAAGAATTAAACCGAATAGAGGAAACAACAAACATCGCAAGGATACTACCTTTACCTCAAATTCCACTAAATCTAAAAAACAGAATAATGTTAATTTTAAGTCTAATCCTATACCGAAGCCTAACTCTTCCAAAAAAAACCCAATTCCTAACAAACAAACTCCTGATGCAAATTAGAGTTTTAAAGTTGGGACATTTCCTGTCTTCACTCCTCCTTCAATTCATACTGCCAATCGCGTATATACTAAACGTTCTTCCACCGCGTCCAACTCAATTCCTAAGCGCGTATCTTTCAATCTAGATCCTCCTCCCAGTCATTTACAAAACCCAACATCTTCTCATTCCCCTCATACAAAAACGGCATACCCCAACTTTATTCGCTCCCATATTTTAAATCCCTCCCCATGTTCTAAGCTAGACTCCCACCATAATACCACGCCACCTTCTTTTTTAGACCCCATTCTTCCTCCAAAGGCAAAGTTAACCAAGCACCTTATCGATTCTGGGGAAGATGGCCGATATGTTCTCTCTCGTTTAAGAGACCGCAGATTATATGATAACGTTCGCTTATATCTCGCCTACCTACATGATAAGCCTGACTCTGTCTGTATCGACGGTATAACGAAAACCAATGCAATGGTTTCCATTCTGCAAGAAGGCCTCCCCACTAATCATAATGATCTGCGGCAACTTTTTATACGTTTTCATGAGCAGTTAGATATGACTCCTGATGACGTGGCTAATGATCTCTCTTCTTTCGCGTCTCATGTTAGCTCCAAACGGATACTACACCTCCAGAGAACACGGTCTAGTTTCAAAAACTACCATCGCTCCTAACCCACCACTCAATTCTTTGCCGAAGCCTCCCAAATATCTGTCCCTGTATTATCAAAACGTAAGAGGATTACGAACTAAGATTTCTGCTATATATCTTAATTCGCAGATTCTGCCATACGACATATTTGCCCTCACAGAAACCAATCTCACCCCTGATATTAAGAATAATGAATTATTTTCCCAAGACTTCGATTTACACCGTGACGATGGTCTAGATAAAGAGGAGAATTTATATGGCCGTGGTGTACTTCTAGCTATACACTGTCGTCTCGAGTCTAGACCCTTTAAAAAATCGTCCACTACATTCTTCGAATTCGTTTGCGCTAGAATTCCTATTTGCAAACGCAACCTATATATTTGCTGCTGCTATATTTGCCCCTCTCAACCAATTCAAGGTTACCAGCTAGCTGTTGATGCAATCGACTGTATTTTTAATGCTACTGATCCCAATAATGTTGTTATTTTTTTAGGTGATTTTAATCTACCTAAACTTCTATGGACTCAGACTGATCAGTGCTACTATACTGCAACAAATCCTACCTCTGATAAAGAGAATCTTTTCATTGACTGCCTAACTGACTCTGGTCTATATCAATTAAGTGGTGTCACCAATAACATCGGCAGACAACTCGACCTAGTCTTCGCCACTGATACAGATAACTGCGTCGTTTTAGAAAGTAAACATCTGCTTTCTAAGTTGGATAGTTACCACCCTCCCCTTTCTCTTACGCTGACATATGACAATGGTCTTAATCCCGTTTCCTATGAATATTCTTACAGTTTTAATTTTCATAGACAGCATTCAGTTTTAGAAGGATTGAATTCCACTCTGGTTATAGTTCTCCAATTAGTTATGCTGTTAATATCAGAACTTAATGAGTTTAATGTACGCTACCGTTAGCATTCTCCATCCGAAGAGCAGGGACGTGAGTCTGGGAACGAATATGAAAAGCAGAGAGTACTGTCATCAGCACGGGAATATATTGGATTAGAACTAGCAGACAAGAGATCAGCAATGAACATTAAAAAGAGTGTCGGAGACAGAACGGAGCCCTGGGGAACACCAGGTTTTCGGTTTTCCTCTGTCGGGTTGGTTTGTAGGACCGAAAAAACATTTTTCTAACCCTGACAACCTCTTTACAACTCGAGTCGTACCACGCCTTTTCTTTTGGTTTGATACTCTTCATCCGATGACGTATAAAGGATCTCATTACAAAGAGAATAGTTTGTTATGCTAATATCTGCAGCGGCATCTACGTCGTTATCAAGAAAACAAAACGACCAGTTAAAATTCCTAAAAATCCTAAATGTCTTAATCCGAAATCCAAAAATTCGTATAGCCATACGGTTCTTTTAGGAGTTTTTGCTCTAACTCTATGGTCAGTTTACGATAGCTTAGTTGATACGAGACAATGGTTCGACGAGCCTAGAGGGGAGAGTACATCAACGGTGTACTTATCAGGGTGAGAAGTTCAGGGTGTTCGCGGTATGACGACTCGAGGGTAAAGGTAATTTGCTACATGGCCCTTATCAGGCCCATGCTGGTATTTGGCTGCCCGAGTGGTTCAATGTACGAGCGAGCTTAATGGAAAAGATTCGGGTGTTTGAGAGGGCTTGCCTTCGCTTGTACAGATACAACAAATTGTATCCTAATAAGGTCCTTTACAACAGGGCGAACCTAATACGAGTGGACAACTTCGTAATTAAGCTGACTCGAAGGCACATTGCAAGAGCAATGACCTCGACGAATAACCTGATATCTCGGCCTTTCTACGCCAATTACCTTTACCACGAGAGTGTGCGCTCTGACGGCTTCGTTCCACCAGAAGCATTCCTCTACCTAGATCAGAAGGGTTGATCCAGGATAGATCCGCGGTCCCGTTAATCTTCCACGTCGCTCGGACAGTTGGCGACAGGTGACTCAACTATGGCAGAGACGTCGCACACGGAGGTGTGGATCGTCTCAGGTTCAGTAGGGCGGTGGGGAATCGCGATAAGAGGAATGTTTCGTTGTTGTTTTCGTCAATTACGGACCAGCCTCATTAACGAGGCAGAGCTGACCAATCTATTTGCTTGTAAATAGCGATGTCCAGCTTACATAAGTTTAGGTTAACATCTAAGAAATATATACATATATTAGTATATACCAATATAAATATTTACAGCTAAAAAAAATAAATGACTATCAATGTCTGGTATTCGCGTGGGATCATTTACAAGCTCTCAACGCATCTTCCTTCGGGTGTTGTCTATCCAGAATGTCGAAGCCACCTAGAATTGTGTGTATTGAAATCGCCCGTAATAATGATTTCAGTGTGAGGATACAAGGATACAATTCTTAGAATGGAGTCATGCAGCGCATCAAACTCGTCAGAGGTCGAATTTCTGTCCAGTTTGGGGCTTCTGTAAATAAAGCAGTAGTGGATGATTTGTTTACGGAGATGGAATTTTAACCACAGGAAATTGAATCCCGGATTGGAATATGGGCTACATTGTGATGGATTTTGGTAAGCCACATCGCTATGTACGCAAATGCAGAGACAGCGGTGGGGAAAGAATAATGGCACTAGTTCGTAGCCAGGTAGCTTCAGATCTCAGTGATCTGAGAGGTCCACTCTAAATTCACTAGTCATTATAAAAAACCAAAAGCACCGACGACCCTGAGGGATAATTCTGAAATTTCATGTTACATGCATATGTATATCGAATATATATTTAGTATGATAATTTTAACGTTGGTTGTCGAAGCTGTTCATACTGAAAATGGAAAGATCTCCGGCCTCTGCTATGTGAGTGCATTTGATGAATAACAAAAGCAATAAATTCCACTCTATCGATTTTCCTATTAATCATTAATAATAATATCCGAATCAAGAGAGCTTAAACCACACCGTCGTTTCCATTAAAAATAATATGCAAATGTGTTAAGAAATAGAGTAATGTCACCAGAAGAGGAATGGACAAGATTAGATAAATTATTCAAAATATTGCGGAAATGAAGCCCTTGGGCACACTAGCATTAATTTTGTAAGCACCAGACTTGAAACAATTGAAATTCTTTGGAACGTTCCCGAAAATAATTTTAAATCAATTGTAAAACTGAAAGAACGTCGCAAAAATACAGACGTAGGAAAGTTTATTGGCATACTATAGCGCGTGAGGATGTAGATATTTAAGTTTAATAAAATTAATCAGTAATCACCTCAAAATCATTTGATTAATATATTTGATTTGTGGCTTCCTTTTCAGAACAAATCTAATTTTTACCTCTTTGTTTAAAGAAGTCCATTGTAAGGAGACATAATTCCAAATTACAATGGCATGACTTTATTTATATTTGTATGTATGTCTACACATGTGAACAAACAATAGGTGAAATAATAAATCCAAAGCGCGTTAAGAGCAAAAATGTATTATGAATTTTTTATGAATATATCTTAGATGTTCTTACAGCATGTCTGCCATAAAATTACGTTCTCTACATTTCAGACGTATATCTAATCACTTTTTCATGTGTGAGTGTCCAAAATTTCCATCCTCAACAAAGAGTAATTAATGTGGATTCTTAAAAATTATTCTTTGTGGCAATTTGTTTATAGGTGTAATGGACAGGCTCATAAATGAATAATTAAGGAACAAATTCACAAAATAGTCCATCTGTGAAGGCCGAGGAATGTTCCACTCTCATGAAAGAATGAGCGGTTTCAGTTTCAGTTTTCAGTTTCTATGCATTTTTATTTTTACAACTTAAATTACTCTTACTTGCTAGACAAAAAAATGCTTAAATAACTTTTATACTAACTTACTGGCCGCATTCGGGCACTCTAAGATAAACCTAACACTTAAACTATGCCTTTCAACGAATCTTACAGTCTAATTTTATTTCTATTTTTACATTTATTAATACTAAAACTAAGAAAATAAATTTTAAGCAAAAACTTAGTATATGGATATTTTATAATTTTTTATAAAACTTAAGGCCTACAAACTACCTAAAAATAAATCTTAATCTACTTAACCTACTTATATCTAACACAAACATAGACATACATAAATATATATATGCATAATATGTATATACATAATATATAAATACATGTATATATATATTTTTTTCATTTTTAATTTATTTTTTTTTGGTCTTCATATATATTTTTTTCTTAAAACTAAGTTAGTTTTACTAAAATTAAGTAAGCCGGCCATGGCTAAAAAAAATAAGGCTGACCCATCTGCCTCAGATGAAGCTATCTATTACTGGAGGCATTCAACGACGAAGCATCCTCTCCTTCAACTAGCCACCAAAAGTGTTGGTGCTGCCGAGCAACATCCCTCATGTCGCGACTCCCTACCAACCTACTGAACTGGAGACGCTCCGCACTGCCATGTGCGACATCTTTGTCGTAGTTGAGTAGCGGCACCGCCAATCTGTCCTGGATCAGACCTTTACTATATAGATAGAGGAACGCTTCTGTAGGAATAAAGCCGTCAAAGCGAACTCTCTCGTGATACATATAATTGGGGTTGAAAGCCTCGGAGATCAGGTTGTTCGATGAGGTCATTGCTTTTGCAATGTGCCTGCGAGTCAACTTAATGACGAAATTGTCCATTCTTATTAGGTTCGCCCTATTGTACAGGACCTCATTGGGATAGAATTTTATGTAGAGTCTGCTCTGGTGTTCTGTATAAGCGAAGACAAGTCCTAAGACAAGCCCTCTCAAACACCCGAATCTTTTCCAATAAACTTGCTTTCACTGTTGTTATAAAACAGTCTCTTTGTAACGCAAAGACACCTTTGGCTCTGGCCAGAGCAACATCTATATGTTTGTTAAAATATATTAATTGATCTAGCCAGATCCCAAGGTATCTGACTACATTTCAAGTGGCTGCCCGTGCTGCCCCACGATCGAGAACTTTCCCCAATTCCTTCTGGTATCCCTAGAGGCCCAAGACAAGGACGTCCTAAACAGAATGGTTTCCGACTTCTGAAAGTTGATTTTCAACTTCCAATCATCGCAATATCGCTTAATTTTGTCGAAGTCACGCTGCAAAAGTATATTAATGACCTCAATCTTTGGACCTGATCTGTACGCGATTAAGTCGTCTGCGTATGCTATGGCATGGTGAAGTGAACCTATCAGATCACTTGTGTAAATGTTGAATAGGATCGGCGAATTCACCGCACCTTGTTGCAGACTGTTTTTAATGTGAAATATTCCAGCAGAAGTCACATCGCCATTCTTCACGATGAACTGTCTACTGGAGAGCGTATCAAAAAGAATATACAGCAGTGGTTTACTAATGCCCAACCTATCCAGCTTGAAAAAGAGTCCCTCTAACCATACGGTATCGAAGGCCATTTCCAAGTCAATCAGGCAGGCACCAGTGCACTGTTTCTTGTCTTTGTTCCGTTGGATATCAGAAACCAGTTTCGACGCAGCATGAATGATATCATGCCCCGCCTTGAAACCGAATTGATTATGCGGAACTATATGTTTGTCCTCAACCCGCTTAGTCAGGCATACTATAAAACCTTACCGATGTTTGGAAGAAGACTGATCGGGCGGAGATTCGCCGGATTGGAAGTATCTTTATCTCTTTTGGGGATGGGATGTACCACCGCAGTTTTCCAATGCGCGCAAAAGCGCGTATACTTGATCGACCCACGCGGTCTGTTCAGTTAAAAGATGTTGGAGCTGAGCCATCTACCCTGGATAGAGAGCAAGATAGCTAGCATGTCAGGTACTGGTTCCGGTGCTCTGGGCGCTGGGGTCTGAGAAACAACCTTCGCTTGCTGTAACGTATTTCCCCTACCTGCCGCCATTGAACCGAACAAGTGTTAGGAATAATTATACCCAAAACTTTACCAATTGGCTTTGCGAGTTTGTTATTAATTTATTAAATAACCGCGAACGTAATGTAACTATTGGCAGAATTGTGGGGAAGTTCAATGAAAAATGCCGACAATCGCAAGCGACCGCCTCGGCCTTGACTACGCGGCCAAGGCTCCCTTAACTCGAGAGGTCCGATAATACGAACACCGTTAAAAGAGAAGACCAGTGGCAATACTATCGCAGAGCTATCCGGGATCAGAGCCATTGATGTGCTGGATTCCATATAGAAACATTTAAGAAAAACAGCGGATGTACAAAGCGGCCCTGCAGAAAAGAGCAAGAGGAGATCGTGACCTCTACGAGCAGAAAAGAAGAAAAGAACATAAGCTCCTCAGAAGAAAAAAGAAAGAGCTCGATCGATGTCTTAAACATGTCCTGCCCGAAGAATGAAGTTCGAAAATCTTACCAAATGAATACGCCAAAACTATAAAACTAGAAATCTGCAAAGATTGAAAAGGAAACCTCATATTAGAACCATAGTGAGTGCTGAGAATTTGGAAGTATGGTTTCTGAAGACTATTAAAGGGTGATTGCAAACAATGGACGAGGATGGACAATATTTCTTCGACTCGATGGCTTAACTGCCTAACTGTTAAATGCAGCAGCTGATAATTGGATATGGAGCATATACCAACCCATCTCTAAAACCTGAGTCGACGAAAGTATGTCTAACTTCAGCATAGTTTGTCCTATTCTTAATAAGGGCTGAGCTGCGCCAATTAGAGGGAAATAAATCTTCTCAACGACCCTTATAAAATTCTATTTCCGTATTATATGACCACTTATGGCCTGTTGATAACAGTCTGATCAGTGTGCTTTTAGGCCAAGAAACTACCCTAAATCAAATTTCCAAATTATGGTAGATCTTGGAGAGAACAGCAGCTCCAAATCGACACACACCACACCACTCCATTGTTTTCTTCTAAAAAGAATTGTGCGAAACTCTCAAGCCAATTTTAGAGATACCATTCTTTAAAAGTCTGTTCATTTACTCGCATACACAGACGTGCATTGACGTGTTGGGAGCATTAAGCAGAAGCCATAAAGGTGGGTTGAGCAGTCAACGAGGAAAACAGAAAGTATAAACTGTTAAAAAATAGGGACGCACAACGTCAGGATAGACAGCTGCAAATTTTTATTATCAACTCCGACAATGACACCAGCGCGGAAATTATGCGAATAATCATTCTTGCTAATCGCTGCTTCAATTGGATTGTAGAGAACTCTCTCGAAAAAATAAGAAACATTATGCAAGACTCTGCTTTATTCTGCTTTACAGTGCAGAAGCTTGGAAATGGACAAATGAAGGGATGAACACATGGACTCTAGCACTTCGGCCCGGCAAGTTTTCGACACCAATCCAGAGTGAGATAGGACGACCTTATTTTTGGAAGCGAACACAGGTGGAGGGGGACTTCAGTCAAATTCATGGCGCAACTTAAGGGAACTAGAAACATACCGTGTAAGCTTTAGATGCGTGTTAACTGGAGCCAGCTCCTCTCCGGAGTGTAGCGACACCAAAGCCATCTAACCATCCACATCTAGTTCACAATTTTCAGCATATTTGACAATACCAATTTGTTGGCCTGTTATTGACCGTTGAAGTATCAATGGAGACGAACCTGTACCTGCATTACTACTGACCGCTTCTGGGGTTGGCTAAGTTTATAGATTTGACAACCAGACTACAGGGCTCTCTTTTTCGAATCATCTCTATGCTAAAGCCAACAATTTTCAATGTTTTTGAATTTTAGTGATCCAATTATTTTTATTTTGGCCTCTTCCAACCTCTGTTGAAAGTTAAGCCTCTATTGATTTTCGTACCTGATCTTCCGACGACCTTTGTTGAACATACCAAAACTAGCTGTTATGCTTGGCCCAAACTTCGTCCACTATCGGACACAGCCTGGACTTTTGCGAAAATGAATAGCTTTTATAAGATCTTGTCATTTCACTTATATTTCTCATGCATCGTTCAATATTGCGGTTGCTATATTAAAGCCGGGCCAAATGCTGTCGCCTATGATGCAGCGACATTCTTTCGGATTATCTATATACATTTTCGTTATTAAAGGTATGGGAATGTCTTAGCCTCGAAAAGCAGCGAACGTTTTCATTGTCATCTTTCACAGACGACAGAGTTTGGCATGAATATTATACCCCGTACACACAGAGGTTATCATGGGCAGGTTGATTTGTTTTTGTTCTGAGTACTTCGAAGGTGTTGAAATATGATCGATAATCGACTAATTCTGGTCACTTTTCGGGAGTTCGCACAATATGATTGGAAAAGTGTTGTATGCGATGTCAGGAAGGCGGACTTCCATTCAGTGGTGAAAGTTTAAGGAATTGTGAATAGGGAATGCAAACATTCATTTCAGCAATGAAATGAGATGACAATCACACTCAGCCTAATAATCAATAGCTGTTCTGCTCTAAATTGATCAGATAAGATCAGCGCCGCAAAAAAAAAAAAGTTAATCCAATGATCTGATTTTCTCGAGTCCACAAAAGTTCTTGAGTGAAAGGTCTAAGTTTTAGGAAATATATAAGTCCATAACATTCAAATGTCTTCCTTAAAACCTCTTACTACACCAAACCACTGACAATCTTAGAAATTGCATTTTTTATACGTACTCGTACTTAAAATGTATACGAGTATTTTTAGAAGGTAAAGTTTTTGCAACCACAGATTTGTTTCTGGCTCATTTGCTGGTAATAAGTTCAAAAGAGCCATACTTCGACGGCTTTCGAATAAATATCCGCAAAACTAATTTGAAATTCCCAAAGCAAATTGTTTGCCACACTTACAACTACGAGTATCTACAATACGTGCAGGAGTAGAGCAACCATTTTCCTGGCACGTTCAGAAGGAAATCCTTACAAATACGAGTAATATTGTACCTCCAATAACTCCAGATACGAGAAGTGTTGTTGTGGTAGAATAAAACAATTATCCTGTCATGCTACACTACACATTTTGTACCATTGTCGTAGTTGTTGCTTTTTGTTGTTGTTTACAATCAAAGTCGAACCCAAAACAAACTTAATTGCCAACTCTAAAGGAAAACAGAAACAGAATTGAAAATGCAATAAATTACTATTGCACACTTTACTCTGCACTTTAAGTGTTGTAGGGTGGATCGCACATTTCCTTTCAACAACTCTAGACAAGTAAATCCCGTGTTCGGGTAGAGAGTTCAACGATTCGGAATGGCAACTGGGAGTGCAACGATTTGGAATTGAGTTCTATAGGAAAACTGTGGTTGGATTTGTCCAATAAATATTGACGGCAATGCCAACAGCGCCTTCACTTTGAGTCGTTTCCTAGAGAAGCCATTGCAGGGTGCGGTGGAAAATGTTTTATTTTATACCGACCCACCTGGGATAGTCATAGGTTGAAGGAAATAATAAAAAACGAAAACAAGAAATATGGACAAACCTGCCATTTCAATGCTAGTTTCTGTGAAGGAGACGGAGGGAAAATTAAATGTTTTGATAGCATGTCCACTCGCAATTAGGGGCAGCATTTCAACAATGTTTTCCATGAGAAATAGTAGGCAATTCGTCAAGTAGGCGTAACATTTATAATTTTCTGAACTTTTGCTTTTGCAGATGTTTGAGATAAAAGTTTCTATCGCAATCGAATTGCGTACCAACCGTTTCCAAAGTTGACAGTTTTCTTTTTTTCCGTTTTTTCTCAGAATTTTCTATAGTTGGCAATTGTACGGGTCTGACAGATGATCAATTGACGTAGTTTTGCTATCGTGAGAGGATAATTGACGCAGCAGAAAATGTCTGTCATTTCTTAAGTTCCTTGAAAGGCTCCAAAGATATTAAACTAGATATTGGTGACTTTACAAATCAATTTAAACCAGATTAACTATACGAGTACATGTGTGTATATATAATTATCAAACTACATGCTCACTTACTGCAGGTGTAAGCAGGACCCTACAAATGGACTTGCAACACAATTTCACACCAAATTTTTACAGGAAGACTATACCTAATCGTGGGATTTCTGACAAAATATCATCCGCTTTCGAAATTCTTTTATGCTACTCTTATCTAATGAAACCAACATCTTACCTATTCACCTGTTCGTAACATCTCTCTGTGGCATTTCTCCATTTGCGTATCTTGATGATTCCAGTTAGAAGCAAAGACATTAAATTTATCACAATGCTCCCTAAATTTTGTTTCAATAAGGCAGTCCTATATAATTCAAATGTAAGCTCGTGTGTTACCAAATCGTATAAAAGAAATACCTGCCAGTGTTTGCGGTGCGATGGATGGCTTAACTTGTGAGCACAGGGTTTAGTATCTGAATATGTTTAATATGACAAAGGCTAGGTAGGTATGTGTAGGTAACTTCCATCGCAAATTGACATACCTCCTCCACGCAGTGCTACTGGATATGGTCAATATATGGAGCCTAATCACCTATGGTGGCTGCTGATTGAGTTTATGTGGCAGGAAAAAGGAATAAACAATCGTCATAAAGGCGATAATAGGACTAGATATCAATAAACCGGTTAACTGATGACAGTATGGCAACTAATGCGCAGTCCTATCATGGAACGCAAGGGATACCCACACGAGCTGATCAAAAATTAAAAAAACTAGCTCATGTAGTACAAGTCTCGCGTTTATCTGCGTAATAGAAATGAGATATCGGAGAAGACATGAGTTCAAAGTTTCTGGTTTTTCCTGCTACAGCAGAGTACTCAGTTCAAGAATTAGTCCATTTTACTCCTTGCACTCCTTGCAGATTGTTTTCATTGGAGAGAGAAAATATAGGGTTTTCCAATGAGGACTTGACAAATTTTTTTTTTAAATAAAACGCAAACCATTTGAGATATTTCAAAAACTTTATTATCGGCTTGAAGTATAATCAAAATATTTATGAATGGAACTCGACTTCGTTCATATGGCCACCGCGGGCACGTTTGAAGCGGTCGATTCGTTGGACCCAAATGGTAGCTTTAAATGGTCCATCGACTTCAATTCTTGAGTTAGCTTGATCTTGTAAACCAACATCGTTACGCAAAATACGCCATAATATGGTCTGATTGATGCCCAATTCTTGAGAACGCTGTGGAATTGGCTGATTTGGATCGTTTGCTACGGACGCCTGAAGGGCAGCGATATTTTCGACATTTCGACCAACCTGTTGCCTCACTGATACGGCAACATCACACAACGAATATGTAGACTCAAATTTTTGCACTAAACTTGTTATTGCCTGTCTACTAGGGCGAGAATTACGACCGAAAATTGGAGTTAACGCTCTTAAAGTTTCAGTCACCGACTCCGAATTTCGGTAGAATTTTTTATAATTTGCAGACGTTGCTCGTTAGTGTACTTTACCATGATGAAAATGTTAAGTTTACTGAATAAATTGACAGTGACAGTTTGATGATTAGTGAAAGAGCGCGTTGACAAATTAAATTCAAATTTGTCAAGTCCCTATTGCAAAACCCTTTACTTACAGTACCAGGTCCCATCACGTCAATGCCGAGTACCTGCAGTCGGAAATTTATGGAGGTAGTATTCCTCGGAGTCTTCATCACATAATGTTTTATCATTTATGCCCATCACACTTAAGTGTTCAGCAAAAATGTAGTGCCCCGTCAGGATGTCAGTAAGAGCATGCAGTCTTTCCTGCTGAGGGCCAGCAGAAAATGTCACGAAGCATTGGTATGGTCCGCCGCTAGCCTGGGAGAGCCATGCTATTTGCAATTGTGCTCATATGAAACCCAACTGTAAGTGGAAGCCCTAACCTTGGACGCAGACAGACCAGACGTAAGTTTATGTCCTCAAAAATTCTCCTCTCAGACTTACATAGCAAATTTATTGGCGATTTCATTTCGAAAGTACCCTCAATGTCGATGAAAACGCCCATCAATTCTGCCTATCAGATTTTGAAGCCCACTCTTACAATGTGTTCCGCGTTGTTACGGATGTTGCATATCAGACGGATGCATTCGTAAAGCAGTTTTGCGCACATGGATCTCGACCATTTTCTTCATGAAGGAAGTCAGAATTATAGGTCTGAAGCTCTTGGTGAGCATGTAGTCTTCTTTTCCGATTTTCGGAACAAAGGCTACTCTCAATCTTCGCCAGGGGTTCCGGTATGCTTGCCAGTGCATGCAAATAGTGAAGGTTCTTTTCAGAGTTACCAGCAGATAGTCTATACTTTTTTGTAAAATAACGGAAAATCAGATACTCTGAGTGACTCCAACCTGATCATTTAGGTAATTACCAAAAGCGTATAGTCCTTCCAGGAAGCTGTCACAAGTCTTTCGTACTGAGTGGGAGTAGCAAAGTCATTGATCTATTAGAGGCGATGAGAAGCATTAGTTTTGTCTGCCGGTTTTATTAAAAGTCATGCCATCTGAAGTTATGCTCACACGAAGCCCAATTTTCAATGGAAAACCTAACCAAGTGCACAGGTAGTCTTAACGCAGGTTTGAGTCTTGAGAAACGGTCATTAGAGACTGGACTAGCAAGTTGGTTTACAATCTGATTTCTCCTAGTAACATTGTGACCTGAATTCACTCAATCTTTGTAATGCGTTTAGAGAAGCTTAGCATTCAGGAATTAATTTGGAAGTGTTAAGATAGTTTGGCAAGTCTTTAAGCCTGGTTTGGTATTTGTCCTTTGCCATCATTCTGGTATATTTTTGCTTGGAAGACAGACCTAAGACAAGCCAACCATCCTGTTGGATATAGTTGAATTTATCACAGCCATATAAATCCAAAGGATCGTCTTCGGTGACAAGCCCCATGAGTTGCCGAAATTTGACAGCGCTTTGTAGGTTTTGATGTGACAAGTTATGTATTAGTATGGCATTATATATATATTAGTACGACAATACTTAGCTTCATTGAAAAAATGGATGGCGGTGCCTTCAAAGACTAGATAAGTCAAACCAGTCAGCTTCCTACTTCTCGTAAAGAGAACAAACTCAGTCTTGGGTTGCCTGTGTCTTAGAGCAGTCACTCGCTAGGCATGATCCAGCAGACAGTATAGCTACATCATATGCCTATCCCTATGAGTAAATATTAGAACAATTGAGATCGTTAAGCAGTAAGTCAACTAGCATGTTTCTTCTTCTTCTTATAGCGTTACATTCTTGAATAGAATTTAGACTTCTGCACGATGCGCCTGAATTCTGTTCTGCATTTTTTTAAATTCTAGTTTTTGTATGTCGTTAGTTATGCCATCCAT
The DNA here is from genome assembly GCA_949129095.1 of Volucella bombylans. Lineage (NCBI taxonomy): Eukaryota > Metazoa > Arthropoda > Insecta > Diptera > Syrphidae > Volucella > Volucella bombylans. The sequence continues at coordinate 121,361,399 of OX422140.1, read as the reverse complement.
CCATCTTATCCCTGGTCTGCCTCTTGTTCTCGTGCTTTCAGAGTTGCCGTTGAATGTTCTGCTTTTTTTCTTGCGTTATCCAATCCTACTTAATGTTCAAGTCATCTTATCCTTTGGGCTTTGGCGAACTGCAGTGGTATATACATCGGATATATATTTCATCTCCTAGTCATGCACCATATATCCTTCTCATAATTTTTGCCTCGAAGATTCTCAGATCTTTTTCATCGGTTGATGTAGAGATCAAACTTCGCAACCGTGTGCTACTATTCAGTGTATTATCACTTTGTATATTTAGGATTGCAGCTTTTTAGACAGAATTTTGACTGTAGTATTTTTTTATGCGCAAAGGAACAGGAGTTGCCTACTCGCATTCTGTCTTGAATGCGTACTCTTGTCGTTTCTTAAGAGCATTGCAAGGTATTTAAAGTTTCCAACCCCTTTGAAGTTAAAGTCGGCGATAGTTATATTTTCGGAGCTTAATACTCTAGTGTTCCTAAGCATTCTCATATACTTTATTTTACTTTGGTTTATATTGAGCTCAACCTGCTTTGCTCTTGATTCTAATGCTACAAGTACTTCTAACATTCTTCGATTAGTGTGTGCCATTATCGCTAAATCGTCTGCGTAACCTATTATTTGGTATGAGTTTTTGAATATGCTACCGCCATTTTCTAGAATTCCTATGGCATGTTGGAGGGCCATATTAAAGAGCATCACAATCTGCGTGTCATTTGACTCCGTGCCTTGTATTATAATTTTTGCTTTGGACACGTTCATCGTTAACTAATACGATATGTAGCAATAAAGACAGACGTCCGACCTGAGAACATCACCTATACCATCAGATCGTCTCAGTGTTTCCAGTATGGCTGTTTTGCGTCTTTTTGAGGATTCTGACCAGTCCGCCGGTTCCTCCGTATGGAGCAATCTTTTCGCAAATGCCTCTATAAAAAACACATGTCGAAATCTGAATTCTATATTCCTATATTCTATATTCCTTTTGCTTCGATCTGTAAAGATCCTCATAGTAGATCTTAAGTAATCAGTAAAGAAGTTTTTGGGTTTTCTTATGTAGTCGCTGCAAATCTATGTCCCACTATAGAATGAGCGTAGGAGCTTTTCTTAGCTACTGCAATATGTTCAATTTATAACAAACCATTTGGTGAAGATACCCTTCAGGGTCTGAACAGCTTTTTTTACCTTCTCTATCATCGTAGCATACGATAAAACTCAACTCCCTGCTCTCCCTTTCAGAATAGAAATTTCTCCTGCCCATAATACCTTTGCTGTTTGTATCACCAGCTCCGCCCAGTGCCGGTAAATCCACCACTGTATTTGCTTATGTCTTTGAGTCTGACCACTTTGCTCGATTTGGTCCAATGGAATTGCAGCCTTTGGAAATTGCAGAATCAGTTGCATCCGGTCAACGTGAGCGGAAAATTTATCGAACGAACAAGTACCAGAATCTTTCTTCTGTTCGAGACGGTAGAAAGATCTTCTTTCAGTTGAGCGAGCGTGCTTGGTTTCCCTGGGCGCCACTCCTACCCGGACGAATGAGACTTTTAGCAGCAGCACTTTAACAACACTTGTCCTTTCTTTGGGTTCTGCATTTACCGCACGTATTCTTTTCCTCTTCAACAGCCCCTTAGGCGATAGTGCTTTAAAGTGTTCGCCTTCTGAAACCTGTGTAACCTTTGCGATTCCCTGGGGCAAGTAGTTTAAAACAGCACTAGGTAAAAGCTGTCTTTTCTGATAAAGCTTTACCATTTTAGGCTGAGCCTCTTCGGTACTCTCTTTATCGTTTCCAAATCGGACTCCTACTGGATTCCATATTGTTTAACCATGCCTGCATATTTTGGACACTAAGTTTGATGTGTATCCTGGGATCTTTCCAAAACTTTCGGGTCGTAAGCCTTCCTGTTACAACAAGGCAGTAAAAGAAAGGAAGGATGGTAGATGGTGCTGCAATCCGTTGTGGACCTCGGCTTGAATCAATAAACTTCTTAAAGAAACGTGATATCTGACAACTCTAGCTGCACAATTAAATGCTGTTGAGGTCTTTTTCTATTTGCCCTACTTTGTTACTTTGAGGTAATAACTGAGCATTATCATTAATGCGACGAAAAATCACTCGAAGAACCATTCGTTCAAAATAACCAATTACATCTACATCTGCCTTCGCTAACGTTCATACTGCTTCGCAACAGCATAGGATTTGTTGTTGGATTTTCGTCATATACGGAGTATGTGATACGAAATTTATCAACAACACGACGAATAGCCAAACAAATCACGTAATCTTCTATATGCGGCTTGAAGACCGATTTTCAAAATAAGTTTGAATGCTAAGAAAGCATTCTGTTGACGCGTGTCTATTCATGATAGTGTTCTAAACAATACTGAACATACTTATGAACGTCGAAGAACTAAAAAAAACGGCGGCACTGTCAGAAAAACATACCGGAAGCTGAAAATATGTCCTGCTTTTCTGCTTATCGTCCCGAACTGAATGACATACACCAGAACCGTAAAAAATTGTGTTTTTATAGAGTATGAACCTTCCTTAGAAAGAAGTGTTAAACATCAAGACCAGTGTTTGTTTGTTTGTTGACAAAATGACCTTGGTTTTGTTCTCGTTCTCTTCAAGGGTATGTTTTGATATAAGTTTTTATTAGCAACAGGAACTGTTTTTCATCTTCTTTTGCAGTGAAAAACCCCGTGCATTAATTTGACAGGCCTTTCAGCAATATCATCTACAACCTTTAAAAGACTTATTCTTCTTTTAGCTTCCAAAAAAACAGCATAATCATCCCAAGAAGACACACCTTCCAGAAGAAAACTGTCGTCGATCTGCAGTCGAGGTAGAAATTGTTTGCTCTTCTCCCATACTAAATCACCTACCGTTTTATCTGAATGATTGAACGTACAAAAAGACACAACAATATATATTAAAAATTAGTTTAGCTTACCAAACAATGTCTGAGACATTTCTTCCTTCGATAGGATATAGCATTTGCCAAAATCTGAGATTTTTTTTTCCTGGCTTAGTTTGGTTATCAACTTCGTTGTCAAAAAGGGATAAAATGACTGTCAATTCACTTAAATACCATAAGTGGCGAATAAACTTGCCTAACAGCTAAACCGGCTTATAGCAGCTTTAGAGACTGTTGTGTTAACTTTTTCATAGAAGAAGCTCAAATCTTGGTTAGGGGCTTTAATCGCCACTGTGCATTCGAGCTAAGGTTTTACATACAATGTGATGATAAATAAGCAAACATCTTGTAGAACATTTTTGGTCTTCGCAATCATTCTGAGCTGAGACTGAATCAAACATATTTTTTGTAATAAATCGCTCTCGCCATTTAAATATATGTTTAAATATATGTTTTTCCAATTGTCTCTGAATTTTTTTAAAATCGGTATATCTGGGCTGCTAGTAATTCTAAAAAAAAAATGCTTTATCTGTGCTCCGAAAACAGAATTTAGGACCATCTCATAAACAAGGTGATGACAAGCGAAAATTAACAATTCTCTTTCTAAAGTCTGCTCCCAAAGAGCGCAAGCTCCATTGGAACGGCCAGTATTAGAAGATTTTGTGTCACAACACATAATTTGTACCGTGTCATTAAATTTCTAGTCGTAGAGGGCACTTAAGATGGATTTAGCTTGATGTTTACTAGATGAACTCTCTAGTTTTGGTACTGCAAGAAGCTGTTCTCTGTCGTTAAGTGAATCCATAATTAGAAATCGTCCTTCTTTTGAATTTCATTCATTCAAGCCGGGTAATTGCTTTCCTTCCCAATTAACTGTGACTACGACAGGTGCATTGTTCTGAAAGTCAGTTTTATTGCTTTTTCTCTGGATTTTCTTGCCTCTGCACTTTCTCAATACGATCCGAGTGGGTAAAATATTAAAGTATTAACCTGACTAGGGCAGTAAAAAGCGATAAAAAAGAATCTGATCCCCTGATCAGAGAAATCTTTCGAGTTTCTTTTGATAAACCCAATTAGTGAGTTAGCTTTAGCAATTATGTATTCGAACGTGAGACACAAAAGTTTCCTTGTGCAATCATTGAGACATTTAATTTTTAAAAATATTTTGAGATCTTCAGCATACATTAAACAGTGGCAAATTCTGACCATTTGAAGAATATCATCAATAAAGATAATGAAAAGTAGCGGTCCTAGATGACTTCCTTGTGGAACTCCAGAAGTGCAGGAGACTAATCTACAATAATTGTTATCAAGACATATTTTCTGCAACCTACATGATTTCCACTTAAACATTGCTGAGCGAAAACCAAAATATGCAGGCTTTTTTATCAGCAACACATGGCTCACAGAATTAAAGGCCTTGCTAAAGTCCGTGTAGACAGTATCTACCTCACATCCACTTTCAACAGCATTAATTACAAAAGATGTAAAATAGACCAGATTAGATGTTGTCGAACGACCCGAAACAAAACCATGTTGAAACTCTGAGATATACTCTTTAATGTGAAATTCAAATTTATTTTTTATGATGCATTCAAAAAGCTTTGGTATAGCAGAAAGTTAGCATATACTTCTATAGTTTTCAACATCGTTTTTGGAGACAGATTTAAATATAGGCACCAAAAGAGAGATCTTCCAATCATCGAGGAATAAACCCGACACTAGCAATAGATTGAACTGTAACATTTTTTTTTTTTTCAAATATAAGTGCAGAAATACCATCAGCACCAGGATTAGGATTCGGTCTGAAGCCGCAAATAGCAGGCTCAATATCCTGAACATCCAGAGCTAACTAATATGCTAAAATCGATTTTGGGCATTGAATATGATTCAGGAAAATTAGGTATTACTGAGGGAAAAAAAAAGATTCAAAAAACTGTGCAAATAGTTCGACGGAGTTTTCAACGTTATTGGACACAGAATGTTTATAAAACATTTGCTTATGCAGCCCATTTGGTTAATAAAAGACCAAAAGGATTTGTTGTCATGTTTTAGATTGTTCTTAACATTAATTATGAAAATGTTATGTAAAAACTTACTTAGGATTGTAAAGCCTTTTCGCAGTTCACAAAAAATTATACCATGGCGGTTTGGATGTATATTTTTTCACAAAGCAAGGAATAAATATGGAAAAACCGACATTTATTATGAAGACAAAAGGTTTGTATATTTCATGGAGACATAGATTTTCAAATTCCATGTCCCAGGTGAAAGAATTAAGATACTCTTCTAAACCCACAAAGTTACAGTTTAGAAAATTTAAAGAGCTAACCGAACTCGATTCTGCTTGTAGATAAGAATTCAGAAGTATAAAGGGCGCTGCACAAACATTTGTTTTGACGTCATTAACATTTATAAACACAAGATCTAATAATCTGTTTTGCGAATTTAAAATTGGACTAATCTGATATAATTCTATGGAAAATATACAATCAATAAGAGCTAATCGTAATCTTTTTTTAAGTTGTATTGAATTAGCATTTTGTTGTCTTCAACCCAAGACCAATTTACATCACCAATATCCAAATCACCAAGAGCACATACGATATTTGTTTCGGAACAATAATGACTTACAAATTCAAAATTCTCTAAACATTTTTCATAAATGTCTAACTACTACCTGATGGTATATAAGTTACAACATAAATAAATCTTGTACTTCCGACATCAGCAGAAATGAATTGAGATGCAACTTCTAGTTTCGAAGAAATATAAGAAACTTGAAATGTGAATACTTTGTTTATAACTCCGTAATTCAACCGACATTCTTATGCAATGAACAACAGCGTACTAATAATCTAAAAATCACTTATGGTATGAAATAACACGTAGTCACAGTTCGCAATACAGTACTCGCGCTTATATTGAAATTAGGCATACAATTTTAACGGGCTAATATTTTTTTCTAGACAATAACCTTTCTAGACAATAATAACCTAATTATGAAAGTTTTTAGAAGGTATGCGAAAAAAAAATTAACTTGAAATTTAAGGGACATCCTACGATCTATGGCCAGAATCCATAACCACTAAAGTCGACTTTAGAAGAAAATGAGATTTTAATGCCTTTAAATTTTGCATACTCAAGTCTATTATGTAAATTTTTTTCAGCTTTCTATCTTTAAAAATATGGCCACAATTATAAAAAAAAGCTTAAGTCACTTTTTTAGTTGGGATTAAGGAAAAACAACCAAACTAAAAAAAAAGAAATTTATTAACTTAAGATAATTTTTAGTAGGATTTACAACAAGGAACAAGAACTTAATTTGACTTTAGCTGTTTTACCACATTAAATTTATACAATTATTTCATTTTCCGTGTTAATATTTTTTGTTTTGTTAATTTTTTAAAAAGTAGGACAGACTTTCCTATCTTCAGTTTAGCGCATATTCCAAAATTAAATTCTTATGCACGTAAGACCTAAATTAATTTTAGTTCTTTTTCCGCGTCAGTTATTCAGTTCGTGAAATGGATCTCGAGTTTGGTTGTCCTTCCGTAACTAAAGTTAAAAAAGAAGTTTCTTTTTCCATACTTAAAGAAAGAAAAAGTCTAGTCTAAACTAGACTTTAGTGTTGTGTTTCCTGTGTTTTTAAACGAACTTTGTTATTCCGTGTGTTGTCCTTTGTGTTTTTATAAATAATTTTTGATAAAAACCTAAACAAAACATATGATGTCTCGTTCGCAAAAACTTTTGGCATTGGCGCGAATACTTAAAGAATAAGCAAGAGCTGAAGGTAAGAGATTTGCGTCAAAAAAGAACATCGAAACTCAGATTGTAAGTCGTCGGCCGAGACAAGAAAGTTTCTTGGGAGAAGAAAACGTTGTCGTTTATGAATCAACCCTTTTCATGGTTGGTATTTATATTTTGTAATGTTTTTTTTTTTAATGTAATGAACTTGGTATTTGAATGTACTTTTTTTTACAGAGAAAGAGGCTCATTTAAAAAAGGTTTTAGTGATGCAAAGAACTTCTATACCAGAACCAAATAAAGATATTGTAGAACGATTTATATATTTTTTTTTTTTTTAGAAGAGTCGGACATGTTTTTTGATTTGCACAGGAAATATTGAATCAAGTTGGTTTACATGCCCACAATCACACAAAAATATTATATCAGACAAAAATGATTACTTTCCTGATATATCTAATGAAACTAGATCATTCATGAACGGATTTGATTTCGATATAAATGTATTCAAAAGTAAGAATACTTTCTTTAAGGATAAATTTTCATTTTTCCATTATTTTAGACAATTCAAATGAGTTCAACGATGTATATAGAAACACAATATCTGGATCAGAGAATATAACTTACGATAATTTGCCAGAATGGGAAAATTCCGATGATTCCATAAAATACCCTGATTTTGTAACAAATAGTACTGTTAATTCTTCTGATCCGCAACCAGAAAGTGAAAGGAGCGAAGTTTTGGATATTCCGTTCAACAACGACGATCCACAATCGAAAATCAATAATAAAAAACGCTTACGTCAGACATATGGAACACTGGAAAGTCATATAGAATAAAACACTTCTGGAAAAGTTAAGCATGCAAGAGTTCCAAAGCCCTTTGGAAAGTGTCGAGGCAACTGCCAAGACAAAATTTCCTTCGAGCAGATAAAACCAATATTGGGCTTTGGGAGCCAATGACCAGAGAATTTTATACATAGGAAACCTTCTGACCATAGGAAATAAAAAAAATGTAATACTCTGTCTAACGCAATGCAAAGAAAGCGACACCGCGAAAAGTCAGTGAAGTACTTTTTGGAATATAATGGCATGCGTACACAAGTTTGCAGAACACATTTTACGATTTTTTTTTTCTGAAACGGAAAATTTCATTAAAAACGTAATAGCCAAAAAAGTTTCAAGTCCAAGCGAACTGTTTAAGAATTGTCGGGGTAAGGGGATTTCTGTGAAGAAACTAAGACAGGATCATGAAGAGGAAGTTCACAACCATATAAATAAGTTCCCATCATATGAAAGCCATTACAGCCGTCGCAACACATCCAAAAAATATATTCATAGCAGTTTGAATCTTTCCATGATACGAGTACATTGGATGTATAGTAATGAAGTTTGTAATCCTGTAAGCCTTACCAAATATTCAGAAATATTTAAAACGCTGAATTTAAAATTCAAAGCTCCCACGCTAGACACGTGCGCAGGTTGCGATGGATTTTTATCGAGGATAGAAATGGATAAAAATGAAAAACAAGTTTTGGTAGAGCAGAAACAAATTTATGTGAAAAAAGGAGATTTCGGCTGTGAACGAAAAAGGACGGATAAGGAAAATGCTAGACAAAACAACGATATGGGAGTGTTTGCGTTTGACTTACATAATACTTACCAACACCATTCTTGAGAAACTCGGTTAGTTTTTATAAAAGGTAGCTTTAGACCTTCAATCTCACGATTCACAATTTAAAAACGAATAATTCCGGTTGTTTTATGTGTGACGAGGGAGGACGGCGGGGTGGAAATGAGATTGCTTCATGCGTTTTCAAACATATAAAATCTTTGCCTTCTTCTGTAACTAAAATAAAAATTCGTTAGTTTTTGCTATATTCCTTCTGTTCATTAAATAAAATCCTTCATTGGAATATATAGATCATAAATATTTGGAACCTGGCCACACCCACCTCGAGTGTGATTCTGATCAGCCTTAATTGAACGAAAAAAGAAAAAGTCTAATGTTGAAATAAGTGTGCCAAGCGACTGATATCAGTTCATCGGAAGTATTAATTCAAAATTATTAAAGTTGCTGAAATGAAAGAAAGTGATTTCTTCAACTTTCCTGAGATTTTGAAAAATAATTTTAATTGGAAACGATGTAATTCAGAAGGCCAGAAATTTATATAGAATTCAGTAAGGTGGATTCGATATACAAATAACTATAAACAAATTTTGTATAAAACAAACTTATATCTTGAAGAACAATTTAATCTTTTACCGTTAGTCAAACAAAGAGCCTAGAAAGTTATTTACGAAACATATTTAAAAAATATTGAAGAATTACCAATCTTATCGTCAGATGAAAAAAAAGATCTCATAGATTTATTACAGTACATACATCCAGATGTTCATTCTTTTTATAAAAACCTCAAAACTATTTCCACCTAACTCAACATTCATCCTTTTTAGTTTTGATTTTTAACTTAATTATGTAATCCTCTTCTTTTTTTTAATTTACATTGCATGAAGTAAAATTTGTTGTGTTTTTGTATATTTAATCGTATAAGTTTTTAAATAAATAAAATTTATTCTATCTCAAGGTTCAAATTTTGTTCTCATTCTCTGCTGAGAACATATCCAAAGTCGATATTTTTCATTACTTATATATAAGAACTGGATAATTTAACACAATAGCCAAGGAAAAACAGCTAAAGTAGACTTTAGACCTGAAAAAAAAAATTTCTTTAAAATGGAAAAACAACTAAACTTCAGATAGGATTTTTAAAGTTGAAAAACATAAAAGGCCTCACAACTAAAGTTTTAGTTCTGTCAGTAAGATTTTTAAAAGTTATTTTTGCAAAAAAATTAATTTTGAACAAAGAAAGAGTAAAATTATCTTTATTTTACTTTTTGTTTTAGCGCGATTGGAGTTTCGATTCGCCCAATAGAGCCGTTTGTAATTTCACGCGTTTGTCAAAAAATTTAAACTGCTCAACTGAAAAAAAATTAGTAAACCAGACTTTAGCGGGTTTTCCTTGTGACCACAGCTATATACATCTATATGTATAAAAATCCCGTGTCACATTGTCCGTTGGGAATGAATATTTTGCACTCTTTGTCCAATTGGTCAAACTTACCAGATAGGATAGTTTCATCTCGATTTATGACCTTAATAATTTGTTATTGCAAATTAAATTAATTATTCGGTAAGTCCCACTACTGTTAGTTAGTGTCGGTGTAAATTAGATATTTGGCATAACACTGCATTATCTTCTGATATCTATGTTGGGCTATCATCCAATAGACGGCGCCGCAATGTGTTTGAATATTCAGTTGTAAACTTCAAGTACTTTTTGAAAAAAAAAAAAAATCCTTACGAGCACAAAACAAACAAGAAAGTTAGTTCAATGAACTACTTCAACGAACTATGAACTAGACATAATCAGGACAACTATATCTTTCGATATCGTCAGCTCGGTAATGCATTTATTTTACCTTCCAGCTATATCGGGAGTTCACGGAACATGCAGGAATACATACAAGATGCGATGACTTACGTGCGTCATTACGGTCGTCTAGATTTTTTTATTACATTTGCATGTAATCCAAATTGGGAAGAAATACAAACTAGGCCAACAATCAATATATCGCCATGATATCACTGCACGTGTGTTTAAACAAAAATTAAAATCATTGATTGATTTAATTGTAAAACATTCGGTTTTCGGCAACACACGATGTTGGCTGTATTCGATTGAGTGGCAAAAGCGTGGATTGCCTCACGCTCACATTTTAATTTGGCTTCAAGTTAAAATCCATCCAGAAGAAATCAATCAGACAATTTCGGCCGAAATTCCGGATCCATCAATTGACAAATAATTGTTTAATATTGTTACCAGTCACATGATCCAGGGACCCTGCGACGCTTTAAACATGACATCGCCATGCATGGAAAATGGAAAATGCAAGAAGCGTTTTCAAAAACGTATAAGGATTTGCAGTTCCGTAAAATCCATAAAGTACATTTGCAAATATGTTAATGAAGGCAGTAGTTTGGCCGTGTATGAAGTACATTACTCGTACATCAATAAAAATGACGAAATAGCACGATACCAAATGGGTAGATACATAAGCAGCAACGAAGAAATCTGGCATATTCTAAGCTTTTCCATTTACGTAAGAGACCCTTCTGGTCAACATCTAGCAGTAAATCTTGAAAACAGTCAACTTGTATATTTCACTGAAGAAAATGTTCTCCAAAGAGCACTTGAGCCACCAATAACTACACTGACTGAATTGTTCGCATTGTGCCAAAAACCTGATGTTTTCGTCCAATTTGCAAAAACATTATTATATACCGATGTTCCACACTATTTTATATGGAACAAAGATGGAGAACCACATCCTTCAATCGCAAGTATATTGAAAGCCATGACATTGGGCTGACTTTACGCAATACATCCAAAACAACGTGAATGCTTTTTTTTGCGTTTGTTGTTGGTGAATGTTCCCAGACCAACGTCTTTCGAATTTTTGCGATAAGTTAATGGCCGAGTGTTCAATACATATCAAGATGCATGTCACGAGTTGCAATTGCTGGAAGATGACAATCATTGGGGCCTAACACTTGCTGATACAGCGTTGACATCCATGCACCAGGTGGAACTGGTAAGACATATTTAATATCGTTGATCCTTGCAAAGATACTGTCGTAACAAATAATTGCATTGGCAATTGCGTCGTAAAGTATTGCTCCCTCCGCCCACCATCTAGGGCGAACGGCCCATTCAGCATTCAAGCTGCCATTGTCAGCGGTAATGCAAAGGAGTTCGATCATAATTTGAGATGAGTGTACTATGGCTCATAAACATTCACTCGAAGCATTACATAGAACTATGCAAGATTTGGACGGCAACGATAAACTTTTTCTTTTGTGGTACTGTCCTACTACTGTCTGGTGATTTCGGACAGACAGTGCCTATCATTCCTCGCTCTACTTTTGCCGATGAGATTAATGCATGCTTAAAACAATCTTTTATATGGCAAAATGTCGAAACACAAATATTTTCTGAACAATTACTGGCTATTGGAAACGGTGAAATAGAACTGCATCCAAATACGCAATGCATCAAATTGCCAGACGATTTCTGCACTGTAGTTCAGACAAAAAATGATTAAAGTAAATTATCCAACTGAATTTTTTAATTCTCAGGATATACTAGGAATGCCACCACACAATCTTCGGTTGAAGATTGGTTCACCGATTATTCTTCTGCGTAATTTGAATCCACCTACTCGTAGATTATGCAGCGGTACACGTTTCAAAAAGGATCACCGGAAATGTCATTGAAGCAACCATTTTGGCTGGAAAGTTTAAAGTAGAAATCGTCCTGTTGCGACGTATTCCAATTATAATTTTTGTTTTGTATAAGGGACGTGATCTTTTTTGTTCTGTATAAACTGCCAAATAACTTACTTGTCATACTTTGTATCGTTTATTGGATTTGGCCGACTTTGTTTTGTTGATTTTGGGGGTTGAAGCAGTGATGAAGTCGATGGTAATGGTGATGACTGATGTTCAGTTCCAGAGAGGAATTCTACAGATTGTCATTTACTCTGCAATGAGGGTTGTCCCCTGTTTCTACCTTTAATTTGTAAACGGCTTATGGTTAGAGTTTTACAGTTTTCGCTATAATCAGTTGAAACTTTATCAGGCGCATATACTTTTCATTGGGTCTCATTTCAGTCAAGTGTCTGCGATAGAATAGCCAAGAAATGACTGTAGTACTTTATGGATTTGTGATTAATTCGATATACCACCTTGAATTTATTCAGAAAATTAAAAAAACAAGTTTATCCATCTAAATCTATATTGTCCCCTTCAAAGTAATCCACATCGACTGCAACACACTTATGGCAGCACTTGATTCAATCCTCGAAACATTTTTTATATTCGGTTTTCAGTATGTCCAATAGTTCTTTCTGCGATTTTTCCATTACTTCCTCCCGGCTGCTGAAACGCGTTCCTCGTAGTGATTTTTTAACTCGATTGAGCAGAAAAAAGTCACAGGTGAATTCTGTGGCTGTTGGATGGTATTTGTTGCATTTTTCGTCAAAAAATTACGAATAATGATGGCACTGTGCGACGCTGCGTTATCATGGTGCAAAATCCACGAGTTTTCTGCCCACAATTCTGGTCTCTGTCGGCGAATTGCTAAATTCATGATGCACTACACCGTTGCAATCCATGAAAACCGTGAGCATTGCCTTCTTTTTTGACTGAAAACGACGTGGTTTTTTGGTCTCGGCTTATTTGGCGAACGCCATTCACTTGCGTGATGTCTGGCTTACGTGTCGTACTCATAAACCCAAGTCTCGTCTCCAGTAATGATCCTTTTGATGAATGTGGGATCGGATTCAGCCTCGCAAATTATCTCTTTTGAGACATCAACACGGTCTCTTTTTTGCATGAAATTGAGGTTGTTGGCACCAACTTTGCTGCTACATGACGGAAACCCAAATCATTAACCAAAATGTCTTGGACGGATCCATAGGCAATGTCCTCCGCTATCTCTCTTATGGTTAATTTGCGGTTACTGACCAACATTTCTTTTACTCCATCAATGTTTTCAACGGTTTTGACTTTTGAACCGCTCGTGTCACTGGTAAACGACCATTTTCTTTAGAGAATGGTTGCCGAAACGCTTTTCCAACATTTCCAACGTTCTCGCACCATTAAATCCGTTTTGGTATTATAACTAAATCAACGTGCCCGCTAAATCCATACCTCCCATAAGACGGTTGTATTCCTTGATGTGCCATAGGTTTTAGGTACATTGTCTCAATGTCTCTCAATTACTATAGGGTGTCCCCTAATTCGTCAACGATAATTTGTAAAATGATTCCTGGGAATATTCTATGAAAAGAATTGTTCTACGGTAAGGGTCTATCTCCAATGTTGACAGCATTTATCGAGGATTTAAGATAAGGCTTACTTTGGTGTACCCTGACCCATTTTAATGGAAATTGCTCTGTTAGTATTAATGGTAAAAACTTCATGTTTCGTTTTTAGAAGAAATACTAGCCTTTTTAACTGCGTTTAAATAAATGATACCTTGTTTGAATCTTTAGACATTCAATTTCTAAGCCTATTCCGTTTTCATTTCCCATTCTAATTTTTGACTTTGAGGTCACTTTTCTCCAGAAAATGTATAATTAAAATAACTAGCATGGGCAATGAAAATGGAACAGGTTTAGAAACTGGATATCTAAAGACTCAAACAAGATGTCAACTTTATTTAAACGCTGTTGCAAAGGCTAGTATTTCCTCTAAAAATAAGGTCCTACATTAATTTTCTACCATTAGTACTAACAGAGCAATTTCCGTTAACCGTACACCAAAGTAAGCCTCTTCTTAAATCCTTGATAAATGATTTCAACATTGGAGATAGACCCTTACTGTAGAACGATTTTTTTCTTAGAATATGACCAGGAATCATTTCCCAAATTATCTTTCACGAATTAGGGGACACCATGTATAGTGTGAAATCATAAATTATATCTGAAGACCCAGGTTAGGTTAGCTTAGGTTAGAGTTGCTGTTGGAAAATCCAACCCACTTACACCTGTTGGTCTATTGTGAAGTCACTCGGATCTGTGACCCTTCTACTCTTGGAGCCGATTTGAGCTTCCTACGAAGAGTAGGAGTCTGTTAACATTTATATTGTTTAGATCGCTTAAATCATTGTAGAACAAAGCTAGTAAGTGGAGGTTTCTTCTTTGGGAGAGAGCTGGGCATGTACAGCAGCTGCTACAGAAGTCATCTGTAAAACGCCAAGCCTTCTTGCATACTTACCTATGAGACAGTGTCCAGTGATGATACCTATGATAGCAACTTTTTCCGGATTTGTTTGTTTGCCAGATATGTCGACTCAACGGTCGAGAATTATTCTTCTATTAGTTTGCTGCAGTTGACTGCATTGTCTAAGGCCGTCCACCAGTAGGTGAGTATCGGTCTTAAAACCAAGACGTATAGCCAGTGGGTAATGCGGGGTTAAAGGCTATATATAGAGCTGCTACAGCTTTCTTGACTCTTTCTTGAATGTTAGGATTCCAGTTTCCTGTCAAAAGTTAGACCCAAATATTTCGATGTATCGGAAAATAATAAACTGGTACCGTTTATTGAGGGAGGGTCTATATTTTGAATTTTGTATTTCATGGAAAAGAGGATAAGATCAGTTTTATGGGGCTTTACTCCCAATCCAAAGCGATCTGCCCAGCGAGTTAATCTATTGAGACTTACTTGAAGGAGTTCTTGAATGGTATTAAGACGCTTACCAGAGACGATCAACTCCTAAAGTGAGTCGTCTATCTGCAGAGTTGACAGCGCAGTCGTGATTGCGGATCTGTTGACGTTGTTAAAGGCATGTGATAAAGTTTTCCGAAGGAAAGATGATAGAATTATATGTCTGAGGTCCTTTGGGACAACATGAGAACATTTTCCGGTTTTGGGAATGAAAACTACATTGACTTTTCCCCATGACAGTGGAATGTGGATAAGTTCCACAGAGCTCCTCATAATATTTTCTAGCATGGGCAGAATAATATTTGAGAATCTGTGTAGCTCGGCAGGTATTATACCGTCCGGACCAGCAGACTTGTATGTTTTGAAGCTATGCAGCGCCCAGAGCAGTATGTCTCTTGTGATCAGACCATGAATTTTGGTCCTGGTAGCAGTAGGCCTGTTTGGGTCGCGAATGGGGGAAACCTGGAAAGTGGGTGTCCAGTAGCAGGTTGAGTAGCCTCTATGTTGAATAAGAGCGCAGGACGCTGCCATAGCCTGATTGAGAGCCAGGGTGAATTCCTTGATATTCATGTCAAACTCATTGGTGTCACGAGGTGACTTGATAGATCAGAGGATAGCGTTTCTGACAGTATACCTCTGTATTTTGGTCAATCAGTTTTCCGATAATTCCGGAATGCTGGTTGGCTGGAGAGCATCACTTAGGCTGCATTGGATGTATTTGTGGTCTGAAAAAGAGTGTTCAGACGATACCATCCAGTTCGTTAGCATTTGAGTGATGCTGTCGGAGACAAGAGTGACATCTAGCACTTCCTGTCGGTTGCTTCTTATAAAAGTGGCAATGTTGGAAACAAGTAAGTAAGTAAGACATGTGAATCGGCCTTGAAGAACACGGCAAATGTTGGCTTCCAGTGGCTTCACAAATTCCCGCAGAAAATAATCTAAAGTTATTACACACCACGATCTTGGAGGTTACTTCATTGGTTCATCACTTAAAATTATACCCTCATGAAAATGTTCCTTCTAAAAATTTATTGTGGCGCTCGCTGTGTGGTATGTTGCATCGTTTCGTTGAAACCTAATTTTTTCGCATAATGTCGTTCAATTTTGTAAGAAAAAAAGTAGTCATCT
This sequence comes from Volucella bombylans, assembly GCA_949129095.1. Taxonomy (NCBI): domain Eukaryota; kingdom Metazoa; phylum Arthropoda; class Insecta; order Diptera; family Syrphidae; genus Volucella; species Volucella bombylans. The sequence continues at coordinate 121,345,295 of OX422140.1, read as the reverse complement.
ATCACAGACCTATAGTACTCTCTCTTGACTGCCGGCATAATTTTTGAAGAAGTATAATGCTATATAATAATAATTCTATTCTATGCTATGTATAATAATTCCACCAATGGGCTTGTACACCAAACGGTGACTTTTTGTAGATGAAACGATGTCCCAATATAGTAATATTTGTGGATATTCTTGACTCCAAATGCGGCAATTTCGGTTGTTTATGAAGCCATTCAACTAAAAATTATTCTCAACGCTAAACAAAATTTTTGGTGAAAAAGAGAATCAAGAGCAATCTCAATTTCGGCCTACTCATCGAACGTACGACGCACACGATTAACAAGCGGCTTGTATTCTGCACAAGGTGGATCTAATAAGTGCGTAAACCAAGGTCGTTTCGGATAATCTTCCATGAACTGGATGGATAGTTCCAGTTGCTGTGCACGATGGCGAATCGACTCATTTGTATCTGACTCAGTACTACTTTTAAAAGCAGCAACAGCTTCTTTAGTGCGCACTGAACGATCCCTTTTATGAACAAAATGGATTCATGGCTTACTTGAATGGGCAATTATGTCGGCAGTGAATTGAATGCAGCGTACAGTAATTTTCAGGATTTGAACCACAAATTTCAAAATAAATTTGAGTAAGTCTATTTATATCAACTATGAGCTTTGAAATTATCAAATCCATAACACTGACACGTAGATTTGGCTGTTGTAGAGTTTCAAGCACAAAAAAATACTGCGAATTATAAACTTCGAATCACTCTGAGTGAAGAAAAAACTATCCATCCTATTCGGACTCCCACCCCCTGGAGAGCGAATATCGAAACCAAACACACCTGAGTTTCAAACCACTACAAAAACAATTTTTGCTTTCTCCTCCTTTTACCTTTCCGTCCGCGCCAAGGCTACAATGAAAGAGGATCTAACCCCTTAGGCGCGCGTAAATTATAAACAAAAAAGTATAAAAAAAAGTATATAAGTCTTTAAAAAAAACGCCCGCTATTGGCAGATATATGTGTGACTATGGAAGATTACCTAGCCAATGAGTTTGGGTAACTTACTTCAGCTGTTTAGAGGAGCACACCGTTTTTAAGCTTATCAAAAATCGACTCTAAATTATGTCAGTATCTGTAACATCTGCGCTCCTTTCTTCCTTCCTTCCTTTTTTTTCACGTACTTGCATCACACATAATTACATATGTATACTGAATAAGCCGGTTGGATTACTACTCCTAAAAATATTTCCGTTTTAGTATGTTTGTGTATCTCTTCAAATATTCCCATTTGCTTATAGCACATGAACGTATACAATACTAACGACTACAATTCTCGTCGGAATCCATTAAGCCCACACATAACTTCGCAGCGCGCGAAGCCCATGCTAAACTGAAAATTTAATAACGATTATCATCAATTACTAAACCGATAATTCGATGATTTTTTTAATAAATCTTCTCAAAGGAAAATGGTTTTGCACCCGAAACGACGTGAGGTGATAGGCCACACACCCAGGAGTATACCGTATTATGTACTCGTATCTTATTTGGTATCGATTTTATAGATTCAATTTACAAGCTAATCTTAGGCTTAGGAGTACGAATATCAATATGAGTATGAATTTCGGTAATAGCACGGATGATTAAGCATTAACAATAAGTATGTTTAAGGAATGTTTTCCTTAACATGAACAGATGAATTCCGACTCCTCGCAGAATTATTTGCATTCGAAGTTCTAAGGATATGGGAACATGCAAGATATGAATTTAGAATTTTTTTTTGTTTTCTCTCAATTGCCTTTGCGATTACGTATGGTTGTTACATAAAAATTTGTTGAGTAGGAAGGGGATCAATAAATACCACTTTTTTCAAGACAGATATTGTAGCTAAGGAAAGTTGGCACATCAAGTAATTGAAATATTAATATTTGAAACGACGGCATACAGATTCAGATTGATTCATCGGTTAGTTTTGATATCGATCCGTAATTCAATTTTTATTATTTCGATACAGGGCCCTTCACCGTGAAATAGTGCTTCAGCGAATTTAAACGTAGCTGCGATGAGGAGCGCACAGGCAGCCCGGCAGACGTGATTACATAGAAAATCGTTGGAAGGGTCCGTTCCATGATTCTTGCTGATCGCCGAACGAAAGTTCACGAACTAATAGAGGCTGTAGGCATATCGTACGGAATGAAAATCAATATATACTCTATACGTTAAGAATGAAAAAGCTGTCGGCCTGAGTGGTGCCCCGATTGTTCGCACTATACAACAAGCAGATATGGCTATTAATTTCGAAGCAGTGTTTTGGAGCTCTTTTAGTGAAATTCGCAGGAATTATTGCATCTAGCTGTCATCATTCAAGAAAACTGGATTCATTACTATACGGCAACATGAAAGCAATGGATTTTTTCCAGGCGAATCTGCTCCGAAGAATGCCATTGCCATTAGGGAGGGAAAAAAGATAGATAACGATGTGCGTTGATTTTAAATGTTTGCAGGTTACTAGGCAATAAAGAGCTCGGCAGGGCATTCCAAAAGCGAGTTGTATGGCTTAGGAACGAATCACGATATTTCAGAGTACGCCCCAAAGTGGCCTAGAGGGTATACTGATGAACATTCATAGCGAGACTGGTATTACGGTTAAAAGTCAGAAGGGGTGGAATGCTACTGGCAATTTCGGTGGTAGAAATATCGATACAACAAGGTGAGACAGGAGACATTAAGTGTTCGAGAGTGTCGAATGACTGTGTAATATTGTCATCACCTATGAGTTTTATCGCGCGGTTTTTTTATCCAATCTAGCAAGTGTAAAGAGTTCTAAGGAGCACCTGACCAGATGTGAGCATTATACTCCAATTTCACTCGGATTAACGTCTTATATATTGAGGCCTGATCAGAGGGGGTGAAATATTTCTTACATCGCTTGAGGAAACCTAGATATTTCGCAGAGTTTTTGGCGACATCGAATATGTGGTCATTCCAACGTAAGTTGTCATTGACACACATACCCAGAATGGAAAGTTTTTCATTTTCAACGATGCATGTGCCATTCATGGGTAATGGCTGGGTATTTAAATTTCCCTTTAACAACAGCAGACAGCATTGTGTTTTGAAGCATTAAATTCCACTTTGTTGATAGTTCCCCAATTGGTTATGCAGCTAATATCAGAATTTAATGAGCTTAACATACGCTGCCGTTCCCGTTTTGCAGTCAAAGAGCAGGGACGTGAGTTCCGAAACGAATATGAAAAGCAGAGAGTACTGTCGTCAGGAAACGAATATATTTGATTAGATGTAACAGACAAGAGATCATTGATGAAAATTAAAAAGAGTTTCGGAGAGAGAACGGAGCCCTGGTGCAGACCAGCATTTATTTTGTGAACATCAAACTTGAAACCATCCAAGATAGACCAGTTAAATTTTCTAAAGAAGCTGTTAAGTCCGCTCCAATTGGCTTTCTCATATTGCCACACGGTTCTTGTAGGAATTTTTTCTCTAACTGATTTATCAGGGTGAGAGGTTAGAAACAAGTCCAGGGTGTTGGCGATATGACTATTAACGTCTGGTAATCGCGTGGGCTCATTTACAAGCTGCGTTAAGTTGTTTTCCTCAGCGAAGATCTTAACACACCGTTCTTCGGGTGTTATCTATCCAGAATGTCGAAGCAACCCAGATTGTATATATTGAAATTGCCCGTAATAACGATTTTAATATGAGGATACAGGGACACAATTAGAATTGCTGTCTAGTTTGGGGCTTCTATAAATAAAGCAGTACAGGATAAATTGCTTACGGAGATGGAATTTTAGCCACAGGAAAGGAAAGAATAGTGGCACTACTTCGTAGACAGCTAGCTTCAGATCAGAGTAATCGGGGATCTACGTGTGTTTCACTAAGTGCCAAAACAGCTGGTCTGAATTTACAGACGTGGACGTACGCAGAAATGTGATTACTTTTTAGGCCGCGTATATTTGTTATGCCCACTCTAAATTCCCGAGTCATTACAAATTAAAAAACACAAACACCGGCTGCAACATGAAAATTCTGAAGCTGGTTTACTGAATCAAATTGTTGTAAGTGTTATTTTACAACAAAATGAAACAGTGCACCAACAGAATTCACACTTGCAATCCGATATTCATCAGTTGTTACATGCACTCAGTCATTGCTTCTGTGGCCGAGTGCAAATAACAGCACTCCGACCAAGGGCAGGAGATGTGGGAGTGCCCGCACTATGATTTCTTTTTCCCCCCGATTCACCGGACCATGCCTCTAATTTTGTTTTAATTTTGCACTCGCGCGCCTGGTGGGAATGTGCAGTGTTGTTTTTTTTTTGCAAAAACCCACACCGAGAGTACGAGTGCACTATGTCTCGTGTACACTCGCCCGAGGTAAGCTCGACACTCATGAGCATTCATAGTACTACAGTGAATTGTTGGAAGAAATTGACAGAGGCACGGCCCCATTTGGCAAACTTCCACGCACTAGCTCACTTTTCTAGACTTGCCGTGGTCAAACAGCATGAATTACTATACGAATTCCATCTACCATATTCATGACATCCCGGCGACATTTTTTTTGGGGCCCTAACTTGAAAACGTTGCTCGCAGAAGAAAAATTCAGCTCGAACGAGAAAGTCATCGGTCAGACTGTAGCCTATTTTACATGTTTTAAAAGAATGGTGGAAGCGCTGGGACAAGTGTATCGTTCTAAGAAAAACTCATATTGAAACTCCCTTTAATATGCATGTCGTGGGCTTAACTCTCAAAGCCTAAATGCAGGATGAAATGAAATGATTTTTAGTAGAAGAGGCTCTGAAGTTTTAGTGACCTTGTTTTGACTCTGGGCATGGCTATTGCCGAAGAAATGCGAAATCGACTTTCCCTGTGCCATTTAATGCTTTCGACCAGAATCTAAGATAGGCCCAAGAAATGATTTAGGACGAAGCGCTGCTGTCTTTCACGTGGACGATAGCATTATCCTCGTTACGAAAACTTGCGTCTGTCTTCCAATCGGAGATTTGCGCAATTCTGATGGCAGCGAACTATATGACTGAATCGTCTCACGACTTCCGATCTAATTCTAGAATTCAAGACTTCTCTGTACGCAGTCGGAAGATTGAATTCACTGAGTCTTGCTTGGGTTCCAGGTAACAATTCGGTTAGGGGAAACGATGTCGCCGATAATCTTGCAATCAGTACTTAGAAGAGAGTCTTTCAGAGAAGAGAAGAAAAGCGTGAACCCTAAATTTTTCCCGAGTTCTTTTAAATTCTCTGTCATTTTGTATAATATCCATTGGTAATTGTGGTTTGTTGCCTCTTATTGTGCCAAGCAGTAAAGTTATTGTACTGGGTAACTCTAAAGCCGAAGAACACAGATGTAAAAATATTATCAGTGGTAATGTTGAAATTATTTTCCAGAAAATCTTGTAAAAGATACATCACAAAATTATGTGCTATGCCACCCGAACGTTTGTCACCAGGTTGCTGATCTAAATAAATTTTTCCACGCAGAAAACAATTGGTTCTGGTATCTATAACCAAAAATATTTTTAAACCGTATTTCGCAGGTTTATTAGCCATATATTGCCGAAATGAACATTTGCCTCTGGTAGCTATCACTACTTTGATGGGCGATATGTTAGAGTGGAGTAAGATTATATTGAAATACCTCCCAAGTATAACTAAAAGCTCCCAGCTTGTTAATTTCCATGTTTCTTGTGTGTGCCCATAGCTCAAGTTGTATTGGACTGTCTCCCAAATCGGAAGGTTCGGTGTTCGAATTCCAACTCGCCCGAAAAACATTCATTTTTTCAGGTAACGAAAATCAAGTAAAATGAGTAGTTGTCTCGAAATCAGCAACAAGCAAAATTTCATTAAGAATTTAGTCTCCCCATTAAATGTTGGATTCCACCTATGGAGCGAAATAACCACTGAGCACAAAAATCTTTCTTTCTCTCTCTATCCCATTTTCGAAAATACTTAACATGTGCTAGGGCACTTTAAGTATATTGATACCCACTTGAGTGTTAAGTTTAAGTTGAGTGTGGAATGCTCTAGTTATTGAATCGGCGAGTCAAATGAAACGAGATATTTGCTCAAATTCTTCTAACGCCATAGGAGCTCTATAAAAAAGTAATTTTGTATTGGTCAGCAAGTCCTTAACTTCTTCTATTGACGCTTTTGGGGCACCTCCATACAATAGCATTGCAATATATGCATATACCTCATCTGCATCCGTAACATACCATAGAAGTGTCTTTGTTGTTGCCGACCAACGATTTTCTTCATGGACTCTCTTAACTTTCCTGTTTGAGTCAAGAACTATAGTACCAATAATATCTGGGCTAATCAGACATCTAAGAGTATCTGCTTTTTTGAAAATATCTGTTTGCATCTTGGCTAAGTCTTTTTTTGTATGCCTTGACAACTCCTTGCTAATGATTTCTGAAGTTCATCAGGCATAGACCACCAAACATCAGAGTAGCCGACGTTCCTAGCTGTGCAGCGCATTCCTTTGTTTGGCCTAATAGGTTCATCTTCCTGAAAATCCTCCTGACGCCGCCCGCCAGTTTTAATCTGCATATACGAGTATGTTTCTTATTTTTGTCGCATGTCATCCCCTGACGCCTACTTGTTCAACACGCAAATTGGCAAAGCGCATATCGGGAACATAATCAGGGTCAACATTTGAAAGATCTCCATTACATATGTATGTCTGCTCCATAATCTGCAGAATTCCCCGAGCAGTCACAATGCTGATCGAGTTCATGTAGATGGTTATCTAGGAACTCCTGTTCAAGATCACTCAAACGTATATGAGAAGATTTATTTAATAGATATGTGGAACGTTTTAACACATTATGGTGATCCAGTTTTTTAGAATAAACCAAATAAAAAATATTCACACTTCTTAAAATAACAAAACCCAACAGAAAAACAAAACACAAAAACTAGCAAACACTGTTTCTATATGATTTTTTCTCGAAAAAGGTAGACCTATCAGCATTTATTTACCAGAAAACCAAAATCAGCACCTTCGCTCGCAAAACATTTGATAATACTTTCACTAGTAGGTACACGCTGCAAAACTTCACAAAACAAGTAATCACTATATCGTCTCCACTGGTAAAATTCTCGTTTAAAAAAAATATTTTTAAAGGAAATCTAAAATTACTCGTAAATGTGAAAGCCAAAACACTAAGGGTTTCAACCGAGAAATCACATGCCCAGGTATTCGATAGCGGACTTTTTTTTGTAGCTCCCACCAACGAAAATTGAATAACCCGAAATATCCCAATGTACCGTATACGGTACATCTCATGAAAAAAAGTCTCTTAAACTCAATTTTTGAATTAATAATTTTCTTAATTTTCTTACTGCTAAGAAGTTCTGATCAAAGTAGATTCTGCAATTTTCCTGTCAGTTTCCAAATATTTGTTTTCGTTTTGTGTGAGTAAGTAGTTAAAGTTCTGTTTTCTTATTCATTACAAAACATGTCAAAACAAAAGTAAGAAAAAATATCTATATTACTATCAACAGAAAGCAAACCTCGGATTTAGACGGTTCAATAGCCAACAATTGTTGAGCAATGGAACATTATTTACAAAATCCAAATTTTGTTGTAATTTAGTGAATGTCTTTTTTTGTGTACCATATACGGTACAATGGGATACTACACTACTATCTACTTGTTTTTAGGCTTACAGTAAATGACATCATCAACTGCTTAGTCGAATGCGATGAGGATGATTTTGATGGAGAAATTCCTATTTTGCCGCCAATAGAAGAAGGATAGAAAGAAGATGTAACAGGCGAAGATTCTGGAGAGGAAGATAGGGTGAATGTTTGCAATTTGCCACGCAATCAGTTACTTGCAGAGGTTTTGGTGCAACCAGAAAATGCTGATGAAGAAGATGATATGCCACTTTCCTCCTTTACCAAAAGACTTCGAATTTTGGAATATACGTGGGAAAAAAGAGATTTGCAGGAAGAAAGTTTAGCCGATTTTAAATACGAAAGTTGCGGCTGGGATCCATCTTTGGCACCGTTGGATCTTTTCAAACTTTTTTTTATGCACGTTTGTTCGAAATGTTGGTATCATGTTCAAATAAGTAGGCACAGCAACGCAATCTCTTATTTGATATACAAGTTTCTGAAATGAAAGTCTTCATTGAAGTACTGATTTTGAGCGGTTACACTAATGTCTCGCGGCGTAGGATGTACTGTAAAAATGAAGAAGATGCGCAGAATTTACTTGTGTCCAAATCAATTAAAAGAAACAGATTTGATCACATTTCGAGTACTTCATTGCTACGACAATATGCAATTGATTCCCAATGATCGCTATGCCACATTACACCCATTGCTTGATATTCTTGTTGTTTGCCCTAATCGTTGAGAATTGCAGTGTCGATATGGTGCCCTACTTCGGACTTTATCCTACAGTTCATAAGAGGAAAGCCAATAAGTTTTGTATTGACACAACTCTGAGCCGTTATATTTTTTGGTTTGAACCATACTCAGGATCGAAAGACTACTCTCGCGCAACAAAAAAAGAGCGTCCTCTTGAAACGAATGTTGTTTTGGACTTCAGCCAAGCGCTAATTTCGAGATAATTAAACTTGAGGTACCATTTAGTTTTTGACAATTTCTTTGCATCGCTTCAATTGTTTGAAGAATTAAATATGTATTTTGAATTTGAGAGGAACTGGTAATGTCAGGAAAAATCGTCTGAAAAACTGTTTTGTGCGTGGATCAGATAAGGTTCTCATGAAAACGGGTCGAGGTGCATCCAGCTTCGAACTATGTTCAGAACTCAATTTAATTGTTTGTAAATGGCACGATAACAGCATTATAAATATGATTATGTGAAGCAATTCCCTCGTACAGAAAGAAAGGAAATGACTGTTCCGCAGCCCAAACTTGTGACAATATATAACAAAAACATGGGAGGTCCCGATAGGACGGACCAAAATATTGGTCTTTATCGCATCGCGATAAGATGAAAAAAGAGTTTTTTTTCGTTATTTACTCATTGCATCGATATGGCGATTTCAAATGCATGGCAGTTGCAAAAATATTCGAGGACACTTGCATAATCTAGAATTCCGTCGAAGAATTGCATGGGGCTTGCTGGGAATGTACGGAAAAAATAACCGGCCAAGAAATTTGAAGCCCTCAAGTGCAGAAAACCTAGAGATCCTTTTCGATCAAATTGAACATATTGTTGCGAAATCAGATTTATAATCTGAAAAATATAAAAAAAAGAAAGCAACCAAAATTAAAAGAAAATAACTCCTACCAATGCTTACTTCACGTTTCGTTTATTTATTTTTTTATTTTATTCACAGGAACGAACACAAATGAATTTGTGTCGTCCGGATTATAAGGCCGGGGAATTATGCCCATATGGCCGTTATAGGAATACAAAATATAAACAGATATGTTATTTACTCGTACATGAATATTATATTTTTACTTTTTTTATTTATCAATTTGTGTTTGGAGACTAAGGAAAAAAATTTGGATGTTTGGGGAGGTAATGATGGATCCAGTAGCTCACGTAGCGTTGGAGGGTCTCCGAAGTGTTGCTTTGTAAGTACGCAGCTCTGTAGTACACGTACTGAACGGGTTTCGTTGCAGTGGTCGCATAGTGGTGGGGTTACCTTTTTGTAGAGGTGTGTTTTGTTAAACAATGTGTGTCGTAGTCTTGTCCTGCAGAGTTGAATAGATTGTAGCCGGCTAAGCGATTTATTATAGAGGACGGGTTCTAGGGAAGGCTTGTGTTGCCTTAAAAACGAGTTTGATTGGCTCCATCGGCGTTCAGCTTCTTCATGCAATTTGTTTGTTGCCTGGGTCCAAATGTCTACTGCAAAAGGTGGTATGGAGTAAATCATGGGTAGTTTGACAGCTTGTCGACCGCCAGCGTCGGCCTTTTCGTTACTTGGAATACCAACATGTCCAGGTGTCCATATTATATGTATTCTCGGGAAATTTGAGCAAATAATGGACCGAAGAAATTGGATAATGGGCAATTTACTTCTGTTGTTATTTATACTACGAATTGTGCTGAGGGAATCGCTGCATATTGCCATCTTGCATGTCGTCGTGTTGGCGATTTTGAAAGCTTCAACAAATGCCATTACTTCTCCAATAAAGGAGTTTTGGTTGCGTGTTGTTATTTTCTGGACTAGGATTTCGTCAGCTTGACGATCTAGCCTGTAGACGCAGAAGCCAGTTGTTCCTTCATGATAAGAGGCATCGGTTTATAAAATACAATCGAAGTTGCCGTTGGACATGATTTCAGGGATAGAGTTGAGCAGACCACTTTTTAGTGATTTTAGTGATTGGAGTTATAATCTAACCGGATCTGCAAATGCCAGGCAGAGGGTGTTTGTAGTCGGTAAGGCTATGCTGATGGCTGTATTTATATGTGGCCCCTTGTGTTTGTTGCAAATAACTTTGAGGAGATTTAGGTTTCTGGATAATTTTTCCGATACAGTTTTTGCATGGGCGTGCCATTTCCACGTTTTAATACATATTAGACCGAGGACCCTCATTTTTTCCAGGAGGGGGAACCTGATATCCCCGATATTTATCGAAGTGGCTGGACATGTGTGTTTGCGGCATATATGCAACACTTCCATTTTGCAGGCTGGTAATTTGGCTCCTGATTTGTGGCACCACGTTAAAGCTTTTGAAAGGGTTTCGTTAAGCGCTTACTGTACTTCTTCTGGTTGCCCTGACGCTAGTACAAAGAGGTTATCAGCGTACGTTAAACGTGCTTTTATGTGTGGGTTGTCCAGTTTTATGTCCGTGAGTCCACATAAGCATTATACAGAATTGTCGAAATCGGAGAGCCTTGGGGAACCCCATTGACGATGGGAGTGACTAGAGAATAGTGCCCCTTCACCTTGACTATTATTACTCGGTTGAGCAAAAAAGAGTATACGATGCGCAGGAGCTGCTTGTTAATGCCCCATTTTTGGTGTTGTTCCACTACTCCGAAACAAGTTACTCTTTCGAACGCTTTCTCCAAGTCCATGGAAAGGAGAACTGAATGTTTTCGAGAAGCTATCTCTGTATGCACTGCTTGATCAAGCATATTCAGCAGAGAATCCGTGCCTCTACATGGTCTGAAGCTATGTTGGTCATTACTAAGATGTTTTTCCAGCTTCCATTTGAGTCTGTTCCCGATTATTTTTTCAAATAATTTAAACAGGACAGAAAGAAGAGCGATTGGCGAAATCCGTCAATGGAGTGATGGTCAGCATGTGGTTTAGGAATTAGGAATTAGATGGGCTTTTTTCCACTCATGTGGGAAAACCCCATTTTCGAGAACGTTGTTATATAGGGCGACTATTCTAAGCATTTTTACTGCTGGTGAGTGTTTAATCATTTTAAAACTTATTTTGTCTGAGCCCGGCGTCGAGCCTTTGGTGGCTTTAAGCGATTCTAAGAGCTCTGGGAGAGTAATTGGTGGGATCTTGTCATCGGACGGGTGGGTACTTTGAAATTCTGGGTTAGCCTGAAAGGTATTTTTACGTTGAAGAACATAGGGGGACAAGTTTTCATCGGAGTAATATCCAGACCATTTGTTTGCAAAGAGTTGAGCTATTTCGGTGGGGTCGATAGTGGTCGAATAGTGTTTAATGGCCACAATGCCACGATGGCAACGATTGCCATTAATCGCTCTTACTCGATTCCAAAGGGAACTGGAGTCGAGAGTGGGGTTGAGAGAAGCTAGGAAATTCGATAAAAAAAAAATTGCGTTTTGGGTATTTGGATGTCTCTTAAGTATAGACCACGCCTTTCTCTTGTCGGTTGTTAGCCTTTTCAAATTGGGGTTAAACCAAATGGGTTGCGAAGGATTGTGTGGTGGATGGGAAGAAGGAATAGAGATTGCCGCTGATTTTCTTAGAATTTTTCTCAAGTTGGCAGCTTCTTTATTGACATTTGGGAGATGGGAGTTGCAGTAGATGCCTCCTCGGCAGTTAATGCGAATTTGGTCCAGTTGGCTTTGGATTCGACAAAGCGGGAGCGGAAAATTTGGCAGAAGGTATACGGTTCCGAGGTTTCAATAATTATGGGGAAGTGATCGCTGCCTAGAAGAGAGTCATGTACTTTCCAGCGAGCACCAGCTGTTATAGCCGGTGAGGCGAGCGTTAAATCTATTGCAGTGAATGTATTTTTTGTTGAGAAATGGGTAGGGGATCCATCATTCAGCAGTAAGATCAGAATGTTGCAGCCAGTGTGCAACAACCGATCCTGCGCTGCTTATAAGGGGGAAGCCCTAGAGGGGGTTGTTGGCATTGAAATCACCCATCACTCTACTGTGCGAGAGATGATTTGCAGCCAAATTGATGTAATCCTGCTGGGGCACAGTCTCATGAGACTGTCTGTACATATTCTGCAGAGTAATCGGTTGCGCCAGTTTTATTTGGAGCGTTTGGATAAGAAACCCAGAAGGTGAGAAAGTGCATGAGTTCGGAATTATTGATTGTGTGAGGATAGCCGTGCCATCTTTGCTGCGAGTGTATGGCTTATTGTTAAAATATACCACGTAGTTTTTGTATTTTGTGGGTGCTTTAGCTACGAGTATTTTTGTTTCTTGTAATGCAATGATAGTGGGTGAGTATTTTTGGATGAGAATATCCAGATTGGAGAGATTGTTAAAAAACCCTTGGATATTCCATTGGAGGATTATTATATTATTTTTTTTTATTTTGTGTATCCATAATTTAATTAAAAGAAATATAGATAATTGTGGTTTTGACTGTTTACATTTTGTTTGATTTGGAATGAGCGTCGATTGGTGGTGGAAGTATATTAATGGACTTTGTTATATTGTTGTTAGAGTAAGCGGCTGGTTTACATAATTCGGGCAATAATTTGTCAGGTGAAGGCATGGGAGCACTGGCAGGTGCATTAGTAGAAATGTATTGTTCTAAGGTGGAGCACAGTTGATCTGTGTCCATGCTCTCCGAGCTGTTTGCTTGTGTGTTGTTAGTGTTAATTTGAGTAATGATTGAGTGAGTGGGGTATTGTTGTTGAGTAATAGCGGTAGTTAGTTGGTTTTTTTTTGTATTGGGTGTTGTTTTATCATATACTGTGGGTGTATTGGTTTTTTTTGTTAAGAGAGTAGATGTGTTTTTTTTGTGACTTTTATGGTGGGGTTTGTGCTATTGACAATTACCTGTTTCTTATCTGCGGAGATGGAGTTGGCTGGCGGGGTCGTTGAAGATATTCTTTCTCTTATTATTTCCACGAATGATTTTTTGGTTTCTCTAGGCTGCATTTTAGGCATATACAAGTGTCCAGACTTCTTGTATTCCTCCCTGGCTTCCTGAACCGTGCAGCGATTCTTGGTTTTTATTATCATGATTGTTTTTTCTCGTATAAATGTAAGGCAGTTGCGATCCTTCGATGGGTGATCATCGGCCTTACAATTTACGCAGTACTTTTTCTTATATTCACTTGTATGTGGGGAAACTTCGGCGCAATTTGCACAGAGAGGAGATGGCTCATTACAATGGTTTTTGGTATGTCCGATTTTTTGGCATATTCTACAAGACATTGGATTTGGATAATATGGATCTACCTCCAAAATCTGCCAACCTAATTTGATATCATTTGGGGTTGCGGGAGCATCGAACGTTAAAATGGCTGCTCCTGTTGCCTTGGGAGCTTGTCCATCGTTTCTAAGCAATTTCTTTACCTGTGTTACTTTGAATCTTCTGAGCGAGTCTAGGATGTCGCCTTCCTCAAAGTGGGTAATATTAGGCGAGTATATACGCCCTTGACAAGAATTGAGTGATTGGTGGTATTTGATGTCAACTTGTACATGACCGAGCGACTTACACTTTATAAATCTGTCTGCAATGTCTTTGTTGTTTGTTTATATTAGAAGATCACCATTTCGGAGGGCGTCAATGCCCTTGCCTATCACTATTGGGTTACGGTTAGCAATCGGTGTTTTGTCGTTATCGGCGGGAGAGTTTGTAGTTATAAGAAAGCGAGTAAAATCAAATAGCATTTTGTTTGGAGAGTTTAGCGTTGGCCACTGTTCATTTGAAACATGTGTGCCTCTATTGGTTTTTTTTCTTTTGGCTAAGTTATCGTCTTGCATTGTGTCATCTGGGTTAAGGTCACTAAACCGGTTTTTTTTTTGCTGCCATAGCGGCGGGAACTTTTAATGACTATTTATGCGAGTTTTTTTTTTGTTTGAGGAGGGAAACTGAATTAAATACTTGAATAAAAGGAAATAAAACCAAGGGATTTATAGAAATGTTTAGCGATTTTGATATGTCTTATTGCTTAAAGAGAGTAACTACCTTCGCTGTATATTACTTTAACAAACAAAAAAGAAAAAGTGGCCGAAACTGATATATATATTAGCAAAAATAAATACCGCGTCTGTCCACTCGTGTGTGACGATTGAGAGCTCGTTTTATAATGACGTTTTGTTTACGCACCCGATTTTGACAGCGTGATGAGGTGTTCTGCTTGTCGAACACTGTTTTGCATTCAAGATGGCAAAAGATCAAGTTATTAGCCATAGATATAAGAAGAAGAAGAGAGACCACCACATAAAAAGGAAGAAGAAAAATGAACAAAGTCAACGAAGAAAATAGTTGCCGTTTCCTGTGACGTATAACTTCGCCAACCGTTAGTGGTCTGCGAACGAGCGGTGGATTTAAAGACGTTACAACGGATGCACGAAAACTGGAGACCTTCAAACAATAAAAACAGTTTACATCTCGGGAACCAGAATTTTTGTAGTTTTATTTTAATCTTTGATTAAATTTCTGTTGTTTTCGTTCGGCTATCTGAGGTCTGAGCGAATTTCGTTACAATATGATTGTTGAACAAGATAAAAGAACAAGATGCAGAATTTCCCACACTCAAGCAACTACTCGCTATGAGAAATGTAATGTTGCACTACATGTTCCGTGTTTAAAGCAATACCGTTCTCCTTCATTTTGAAAACCTATTGTATAAATACTGTACATAATTAAAATGAAAACAAAATGTTGAATTGAAAAAAATGTTGTTGGTACAATTTTTTTGGTAATTTTGTCCCACTGTACAGTACACCCCATCCCCATGGTTTGGTAAAAGATAGATTTTTTTTATTTTTTTATTGATGAATGTTAAGTCTTTATAAAATCAACATGGAATTCAAAAAAAAAATCTCTGGGATAGTCCGGGATAAATACAAAATTAGTTCAAATGTTTATTTGTCTTATACTGTCATCTCTTTCGTGAATGTCCAACACCAATAAATGCGTTTAAATTCGATTTGAAATTTCGTTAAAACACTCAGTGCCTGACAAACCGTTCCAGGATTAAAGATTATTATATAGCAATACAAAGTCGAGCTGATGAGTAGTACCTGGCTGGTATGATTTTTGGTATCTGCATCAAGTGATTTTATTGAGTTTCATAATTCTGTGAGATGGTGAGCGTATATTGTCAGCCTAGGTCAAATTATATATCAATACAAGAGTATATCAATGTACTCTGTCTTTTGCCGTCAAGATACTACACGCCACAACGCTTATTGCTAATAAAATGTCTTAGGTCTGTTTGGTTTGGATTTTAAATTCCTCCTGAATCGAAATGCGTCTTCACATTTCAGAAACCAATCCATGGGTAGAAATTGTGTCAGTCCTTACCTGAAACGTAACTTGTTTTGCGCTAGCAAGTAGAGTTTGGTAACACAGAACGCAAAACTTATGTTACTCGTATCTAGACCAGAAACACTGCATAAGGAAGTTACAGCAAACACATTGTTGCAAACTATGTTGTTTTGCTTCTCTTCAATCCATGTTTATAGCGTTCAGCAATTTCATAATCAAGCGCCATTTAAGTGTAAGTATGACTCACGTCTTATCTATTTTGTGTACTCTAGTCAACCTTCCACATTGCAAGTCTGCTACTATATCCCAACGTAAGAGGACTTCCATATTGATTACAAAACCTCACATAATATCTATTGAGGAACCATGGGTGTGGCATAAACGAACCTGTGGTTTCGGATGTTTAAGCGGTTTCACATCACAAGATCGGGAAAACAGAGAACTTGTCTTTATATGCCGAACTCACTCTCACCATCTAACCTTGCGCAATTTTGCCACCAAGATTTAGTTGCTGCAAATATAAGCTACCAAGGGAACGGAGAATGACAAAAACTCGTCGATGCGTTTGTTTATTTTCCCTATGATTCGTTATTATCACCACCACCGAACGCGGTGGCCGAACTCATTGAACACTAGGAAGATGGGACTTATCATATGCTACAATGCTAATGCTAAGAATACTTTGTGGAGCAAATGCAACGTGAAAGGCAATCATTTCATACAATCATCTGACCTGGTTGTCAAAAATATTGACTTTCAGCCAACTCTTGTTAAAGATGTCACTTAAGACTAAGGAGGAGGAAGATTATAGATCGAAGCAAAAATAATATAAGGAGCTCATCCGGATTTTTTTTGTGAAAATATCGATACTGCTGGTGAAAACAATAGGCTGGTCAAAGTCCTATAAACGAGAAGATCAAGCAGGCTGGAATCACTTAGAAATCTAATCAGAACCAGGTCACAACCTGTTCCTATTAATGAAGCTACTTGTGAGCTACACGCCGTAGTTGGTATATCTCATCAATTTTGGTGGCGGATGAGGCAATTAAATGAGGCAATTACTTCGTCTGATAGCTTCAAGGCGCCTGGTACTGCTGTCATGTACCTACTTTCGTTACAAAAAGGTATAGATCAGCTGCTGGTAACTCTGAAGAGAATCTTCACTGCTAGCTTGGCACTGGCATACTAACCGAAACCCTGGCGAACAGTTAGAGTAGCCTTTATAAAGAAAATCGGAAAAGAGGACTACAGGCTCGCCAAGAACTTCAAATCTACAAGTCTGACTTTCTTCATGTTGGAAAGTATGAAGAAAATGGTCGAGATCCATGAACTTTAGCAGCCTTAGACGTAATAGAAGATTGGTGCACTAGAAATGAGCTTTCGGTCAATCCTGACAAAACTGAGGTTGCTCTCTTTACGAGGAAGAAGAAGCTGTCTGGTCTGACTCATTTAGTGCTTAAAAGCATCACGATCCAATTCTCCAAAGAAGCTAAGTGCTTCTATGGACCCAATATGTTACGTCGAAAGCCTCTAAGGTACTATCGGCCTTCTGGCAAGGCAAAAGAGCTATCGGCAAGGCATGAGGCATGTTACTAGATCTGATCTGGCCAATTATAAATTTATGCGCCGGCTGTCTAGTGGAATAAGTTTTCGCGAAAATACGATAATAGCACACCTGGGTCCGGTTTAGATGCATTGATGAATCTCGCTTCCCTTGATAGGGGCCATCTTCCGTTTAAAAAAAAGTGGTCTTTGGTAGAACACGCACTGGAGCTTTGAAGACGGTGCGCGCCCGCTGTCTGTTGGCTCTGGTCTTATGGGCATGCCATCTGATGCAATGATAACAGATCTCCTGCTGCAGAAAAAATACGAAAAGACCGCTTTGGGCCAAAATCTGAGCCAGGAAAGAATGTAGTCGAGTCATGGATGAGTCCAATGCCGATAAGAATTGCTAAAGGGGGCGAAGCATTTGCATCTGTAGAGACAGTCAAGCTGCGCTTAGAGCCCTGGTAATTCCTCGTACGGATTCCGCTAATTCGAGAATGCAAGACTTCACTCACGCATAGTGTTTTGTGAAGATACCATTAAGAATGCTAAAGTATTTCCTTCAGTTAACTAAACAAATGATGTTAACTTTCAGGGATATCATCAAGAATTCATGCCACCTACATCTGTACTCACAAAAAATGCAAGTGTCTAACGAAGGCCAAAACAAAGGCAGTTATTAAACGGGTCCATTTACTAAGATGTACTCTCTTAGCGTACTCCACCGATCTCATTCATGAAAATATGTTTCCATTTAAAAGACAGATAGTTATTTTGCCTTTCGAGATTAAATTCTATTATTATTTAGCAAGATCCCAGCGTCACGTCTCTACTTGGCAGAAGTATGTGCTGAGTACAAGAGAAGTCGACTTCATGCCCTCGCAGGCAACTGGAGTACAATTGGTACTGCCTCGGACTTGTCTCCATAAGACAATGTTTCCTTTCGTGAAACACTTTTTGGTTACCTTACGTAACCAGTGAACATTTGCTTTCAATTGTTGATCGTTACAGACCATTCAAGTGTTCGGAACTTTTTCTGTGGTTATTGGTAGTTTAATCGGATTGTCTTAGAAAATATTTAGAAACGAAAGTAACATATAATAAGTAACAACTTCCAGTCCGCTTTCAATTAAATAAACTGATTTAAAGATGAAACTATACCATTATCAATTTGCCTTGTAGCTTATGTATGACTGGAGGAATCAAACCATCATAATCAAACTGTGCAAGTTTGGATACTGAAGGTAAATTTGGCGCATTAGGACAAACGCTTTGTTTTTAAGATGGCTTGTCATATTGTGACATGCAACCCCGAAAACATTCAAAACCACAAATGTGTGACCTGTATTTTCGACGTTAAACGAAAGTTGAATGCATAGGTGGAATAACTGGAGATATAGTGTATATAGTCCGTTATTTTTTAATGTCGTGCAAAACTTTTTATTGAAGCTGAATATGAACGAGTCCGGAACTTTTCTTCTTTTTACCGATGAAAGCGTTATTACTCGTATAAGCAACGACGATATGGCCCTTCTGGCAATTTTTAACAAATGGATAAACGCGCTATAAGATAACGTTCAAGAATCGGTAGTACTAAGAACAAATACGTATGTCGCATATGTGTACATTCCCGCTTTCAGACCCAATTCCCGACATCTTTTTAGAAGCAATCATTGTGTTGAAATTAACTTGAAATACATAGGGTCTGTCATTAACCATCAAAGAAATTACGATGATAAATATGTCACCCATAGAAATAGTGTAGAGTCGCTTAAATGGTGAGAGAATATTGCAGTCGTCCCTCCGGCTTCAATGTACCCATTCTAGTATTGGGCGATGTTTAAGAAATCTATAGCAAAAATGACAGTGAAGGAAATCGACATGAGTAATGACAAGTATGCGCATCCGCGAAGATCTCCACATAAAACAAACCGGTAGTGGATAAGCTTCAGGATGGCTTCACCATGTTCAACGAAGTTCGTCGGAAAATTCGGTTGAAAGAAAATTGATTAGATTATATAACAATAACATAAAATATTACAATACGAATATTTTTTTTATTTTCCGTCGAAACAGAGTACTCAGACAGGGAATTAGTCCACTGATCATTGAACCAAAATCTTGTTATGAAGGAAGTTAATTGTAATTTCTAGTTTCCATTTAATTCAATATGAAATAATACAAAGAAATAGTAAAAAGAATACATATAAATTCAATTAAATATATTTTTCAAAAACTTCACCTAAACCCCATTAGTCCTTGGATTGTTCAATTCCTCCATCCTTTCCTTACCTCAAGAATACAGAAAGACATATATGTACATCATCCCGTCTTTTGCTGGCACCACCACATTACTTCTCATGTTCTCCTGACTAAAGTAGGCATCCAGTTTTGCAGAACTTTACCCAGCCTAATCCTTTGAAAAATAGGGGTTCAGAATAATTTTACCCTCAGCTTACATATGTATAGATCAAAAAGCGATAAGAACGAAAGGTGTTCCAGGTGGTTTAAGTTAAACTATAGGCTTAGTTTTCTTTGCAGATATTTTTAATACATAATTAAATTGAACTTTAATACCAAAAAGATACGCATCAAAACATTGTCTTACCCGTAAGTGGGTTTGTTTGCTATTGAAAGTTAATTTAAACCGAGCTAATAAATATTGTGGACTTTAAACATCATGGTACTCAGATATATGTTTTTGACTTAAATTGAAGAATAATTTTGAAATTATTAAATCAGTTAAACAAATAAAGGACCAAGAAATGTTGTTTACATTGTTGACTGTGTTAGATGGGCTTTTAAGAGCCATCTTTCGAACTGTCCTCCAAATCGATGGAGGAAACATCTTGAACTGGTAAACAAAATTTTCGAATTAATTGATTGATTGCTTATCAAACAATATTTCACCATCTCATCATTTATCGATACCAACTGTATTTTTTCGGGAGTAAGAAAACTTTATAGGATCCAAAGGAAGTTTATGAGTAAGGTAAAAGATAGAAAAACAACATCAATCACCAATTGAAGAATTAATCACATCTTCGTAAGAGCGGAAATACCACATGACTGTATTCGCTGAAGCGATTGATTGACTTACCCAGTTGAACTCTTGTGCTAGACAAACAATTTTCTGTCGACCTTTCCACTTAAGAAATTAATCATGGAATACTTACTTTATAATTTTATTTTACATAAACTAGAATAGTTTACATTTTTGGTAATTTTTTTCATTTCGGGATGTTAACTTAGATATTTTCAAGTGCCATTTATGATTTATCAATTTCATGATATCAAAAATCAATGGGCCTTCGAAACTGTCCTGTTTTACTCTTGCTTTAACCTCGAATTCGGTTATATTTTATATACTACATGTAATACCGGTAATTAGGCCGTACATATAGTGACTCGGTACTCCAGAGTGGATTTAACTAACATATGATTGAAGTAATCAATGGTTACAAATCTTTTCCGTAAGCAAACCATCCAATACTCCCTTACAACAGGAGCCGTATACCGAAAAGCAGTTCGACTTTTAACGAGTCGTATGT
Organism: Volucella bombylans; assembly: GCA_949129095.1. Lineage (NCBI taxonomy): Eukaryota > Metazoa > Arthropoda > Insecta > Diptera > Syrphidae > Volucella > Volucella bombylans. Next base: position 121,324,558 of record OX422140.1, on the reverse strand, counting down.
CTGTATCCTCATACTGAAATCATTATTCTAGGATATTTCAATATACACAATTTTCTGACTGGCTCTGGCATTCCTGGCAGGCAATACCCGATAGACGGTTTATTGAGAAAATAGACTAACCATGATTGAAAATGAGCCCAAACGAACATATGAAATTGATAATAATGTTGTAAGCAGCCTGAGCGTTAATTCTAGGCTCAGTGTCATAACAGCTATTTTCTCGTACAGTTTGAAAAAATGGAAGGCGTGATACGATTCGACCACCTGCTAGGGGGCTATCAGGAAAAAAAATTTATTGGTCTTAAAAAGTACCGAAAAACGAAAACAGAAACAAGTTGATATGAGCCAGGAATGGCTGCAACTCTTTTCTTCAACACTTGAAATTCAAAGATGACCAAAAACTAAGGCGGAAAAACTACGGTATCAGAAGATAGGAAAGAATTTTGGCCGTTCATTAAAATATAAGAAACACTAACCTCATCCATCACAATTCTAATAAGAGTTCTACAGACTGGCACCACGGTTTTCGTAGTAACAGGTCAACTGGCGACTTGATTGCATTTATCACTATTATTATTAATCTGCGAAATCACGCTTTGGAATGAGTGGTTTCAAGTCTGATATTCACAAAATAAATGCCGGTGTGCCTTAGGCTTCCGTTCGTTCCTCGAAACTTTTTACAATCTCATTACTGGTTCCTTTTCTACTGCTTCAAATCCAGTAGAATCTTTACCTGATCGCAGCACTCTCCGTTTTTTTAATTTTTGCTCTTGGACTTATATCCCTATTTAAAGTTATGACATTTACAGGATAAGTAATCGGGAAATCCAAATGAGTAGGCTTAACTCTAATCAGCCGAACTCAATTTTCTTCTTAATCCACCCGGGTGGTGACCCAGTGTCACCGTATTAGAAAAGTGCTAATTATTCTTTGAAATAATATTGAAAACTATTATTTAAAATTTGTTAATAACTAAATAACTATTATAACTCCATTTGTAATTTGTTTGATTTGTTATTTTATTATTCGGATAATTTATTTTTAAGGTCCAAACTTGACATAGAATTGATTTTTCTGAGTGTTCGTTGCAATCGCTCTTCTTGCATTTACAACATATTTGTTTTGAAGCGCGGCCTATATCATGAAAACACATGCAACATCGTTTCCTCTTTCATGTCAGCTTTGTTGTCTTCAGAATTCTTTCCTGCAGATGGCACTATTTCACTAATGACATGTTTTAGTAGCCCTGATAAATACCTAGTCTTGCGACGTAAAATGTGCGATGTAACTAATCCCATTGCAAGATCTCTGAGAAATAGAGGTGTTTCTTTGAGCCTTTTAAGTGCATTCCAATTAGGTTATGTTTTCATCCAAATAACATATGCAGCTATACCCGTAGCATCAATGAGGTTGTATAAAATCACAATGTGCCACCTGTTTGACTTTCGTTTGACTGAAGATGCATGGCACATCTGACCCAAAGTATCAACCGTCCCTTTAGTTGAGTTGTAAAACAAATTAACTTTTGGTTTGTTTTTGTAGTTAATGTCCATTGTTGTGGTATTATGCATCGTTGATAAGAACAAAACTGATTTGTTTTTTTTTTGGGACTAACTCACTTATGATATTTTTTTCCTGAACCCAAATGAACTTGACTCAAGATCCCTGCTTTTATTGGGAAGAAATTCTTTTGGAATACATCCTTTATTTGTTCTTAGACTTCCAACACTTGTGAGACCCCTGCTCAATAATTAATTTGCCAGATGATACGAGGTAAAAAAAATTGTCAAATGGGAGATTTCGGTTCGATCCAGAGTAAGACTCAGAAAACATCAACACCATATTCTCCGCTTGATTACATTCTCTTTTATTCCCTTCTTTTCCAAGGTAAGCAATACCAAACAAGAGATAAGATTGAGACCTATCACATATCCACCAGATCTTCAAGCCATATTTATCCGGCATTGAAGGGATGTATTGTTTGAATTGCACTCTACCTTGGAGGGGGACCAGTTGCTCATCAATTGTCTGGTTCATACCAGGCGCATACATCTTTTTCAAATTTGTTATAACGGAGTTCCACAGTTCCTTTATTGGTGCAAATTTGTCTCTCTGTCGTCTATCCGATTTAGTTGAAACGTTGCGAAATTTTGGCGAATCGATTCTTTGACATTGTTGCCCTTAACACTGGATGGCAATGAACTTCATCCCAGAAGTCTGTAAAATCAAAAATGCGTTCTTTTTTAGTGTTCGCGTAAATAAGTAGTCCTATTTCAATGGCGTCAGTGAGCTTCCATTTCAGACCTTCCATGGCCATTCGTAAATTTGACAATAAGCCCAATAATTGTACTATCAACAAAAAAAGAATAATGCATCACTTACGTTCCATCATTCAGTTCCATCCTTCCCAAAATATTTTTCAGCTTCAATTCTTACATCACCATCCTCATCATTTAGCTCTATTTCATCGGTCAATTCCTCAAAGATGTCGGTAGCATCTTCCTCACTATCGTCACTATCCAAATAATTAAGGACACTTTCGTCATTTACTCCAAAACCCTTCTTATCATTGCCCGAGCCAGCTTCAGTACTCCTTCTTATATCCTCATATATAAGATTTTTTACTTTGAGCCATTACGGCTTGAATGTCAATCTGCATACAACAAAATAATTGGTTTATACATCTCCTTTAATCCATGACAAAAACCTACCAATATTCACAAAAATGTGGGAACACACACTGAAATTCGGAACAACTTACTGGAGCATAACAAATCTGAAATGAATTCTGCAACAATTATTTGTGTACTGATGAAGCCTGGTGCAAAGCGAAAAAAAATTAACGGACTCTAAATAAAGTTTCCCGTTAGTAACCATGACAATTCAAAGTCACGTAGCAAAAAAAGAATACACTGTGCACACAAGGCATGTTTTTCCGTGAATTCAATTATTGTTGCAATACAGGTGACTGTGAGACACCGCCTTGGTGGATTAGGTTGGTAAATAATGATGGCGGTATATGTTGGTTACAGTAATAAATTTTCGACTTTTTTTTTCATTTCTAGCTAGTGTTTCCTTAGGGAAACAAAGTCAATGAGTGCGAATGGGATTGCGTCTCAAAAATTTGTGAAAATTACTCTCGAAACTGAAACGGTGACCCAAAGTCACCGGGTGGGCGGATTAGGGTGAATGCTAAGTGGAATTTAGGCATTCGGCTATTGTCCATGAATGGCACTTGCTTCGCCGAATATGAAAACTTTACACTATCCGAGATGCGTGCTAATGACAACCTACATTTGAATAACCTCATATTCGATATCGATAAAAATGATGCAAAAATCTGAGCCTTAATATAGAGGGTCATCCAACAAGAGGTGTCATTTAAAATTTACCGCCATTGTTGAACACTCAACAACCACTGCGATGACTTTTGATAAGTAATAGCTAGGAGGTTAGTAAATGTGGATCGAAGCTACGATATTTGGCCTCAACAATGATGAGCGAAAAACAAAATTTGTCAACCAATGTACTGGTGCCTGCCTTGTTCACTTGGAGAAGGCCTTCGACACCGTATGGTTAGAGGGTCTTTTTTATAAGCTGACTGGGCTGGGGATCAGTAAACCACACTGGTACATTCTTTATAATATGCTAACCAACAGACAGTTCATCGTGAAAAATGGTGATGTGACTTCTGTTGGAATATTTCAAATTAAAAATGGTCTTCAGCAAGGCGCGGTCAATTCGCCGAACCTATTTAAAATTTTTACAAGCAACTTGGTACGTTCCCTTCCCCATACTATTGCGTACGCAGACGATTTGACAGCGTACAGAACAGGGCCAAAAATCGAGGTCATGAATATTCTCTTCCAGCGTGACTTCGATAAAATAAGACGATTTTGCGATGACTGGAAGTTGAAAATCAACTTTCAGAAGTCAGAAACAATTCTCTTTAGGACGCCGTTTTCTGGAGCCTCTAGGGATACCAGAACAAATTGGCGACAGTACTCGATCATTGGACAACACGGACAACCTCTGGGGAATCGCGATAAGAGGGATGTCGTTCGGCAGCACCAGCATTTCTGGTGGTTGAATGATGGAGAAGATGCTCCGTCGTCGTTTCCATCAATTACAGACCAGCCTCACTAATGAGGCACAGCTCACCAATCTATTTGTTTGTAAATAGCGATGGCCAGCTTACATAAGTTTAGGTTATCATCTAAGAAACATATACATAGATTGGTATATACAAAGGTGTATACTAATTTATATACATTATTGTGTATAATGTATATGTGTGTAGTGTGTATGTAGGTTATGTAGATTAAGGTTTATTTTCAGTTAGATATTAAGTTTTTATAAAAAATATAAAAAATGTCCACATGCTATGTTTTGTTAACAAATTTTTTTGCTTAGCTTTAAATAAATATCCATAAAGAAAATGTAAATAAAGTCGAAAGACATAAATATAAGAATTTAGAATAGTTTAGAGTGCCTGTGTGGGGCCAGTATAAGATTGTTAAGTAATTTTAAGCTAGCATTTAAGCATTTTTTGTTAGTATGAAGGAGTTAATGATTAAGAAAATAAAATGCATTTAGAACTGAAAAAACTGAAACAAAATTTGCCCGAGGACTGCTTTACAGACTCGTGCAATGTATTGAAATAGTGAAAATTCACTACAAAACGGTGAAAATATCGCGGAAACGTTCTGTGCAGCTCGTACTGATTATGGTCACCATCAAGCCTTCTCGCACAGCTATTCTTAATTTAATCAATAAATTTGAACATCTTGGAAAGGTTACGGATGTAAAGACTAAAACATGCGTTTGTCCAACAAAAAATCGCCGACGTAGCTTAGAGTGTGACTGAAGGCCCAGATGTGACCATTTCTATACGTTCATGAGAATTGGGCCTATACGCAACCACTTTGCACCGCATTTTGCATAAATATATAAGCCTATATTCTGATAAGGTCGAGTTGACACAAGAATTATAGCCAGCAGACCATTTATAGTGCCGTACTTTCGCCGATTGTATGCTGGAAATGAATGAAAAATATCGCGATTTTCTACACAAAATTATTCTGAATGATGAGGCTCATTTCCATTTGTCTTGGTAGGTAACCAAGCAACACTGTCGCATCTGGAGTTGCGAGGCGGAGGCGGATATTTGGTAGATATTGTATTCCATTACTAATCTCGGAGTTTATGTATTCGATTAAGATAAAACTATCATCACTTTTCATAAAAGTGTTGCACTTTTTTATTGATTTAAAATGACACCTCTTGTTGTGTGCAAACATGTTTAGGGTACTTAAATCCCTTGAGCACGCAAATCATAAGAAAAATTTATAATGCATTTACTCGTACAAGATTAGAGTACAATGCATAAATATGGCCAGGTGGTCCTATAATCTCCCTGCACCTGCTACATAGACTTCAAAAGCGGCAGACCGTCCATTAGAGTCTCCATGCCGTCCACCTGGCTCTATCCGGGGTTCCTATATGGTCATCTCTGGAGAGGTTGGCCGAGGGAGGAAACTGGATCCAAATAATCCAGTAAATCCCATCTGTACTGTGACATCCAGAGCATGACGGAAAGAAAAGAACGGGGACGAAACAAGAAAAGGCAGGATAGTAGAGAGGTGAAACCGACAACAACACGACCAAAGGGAATGGGGGATTTTTAGGGCGTGATTTGCACGTAACAATTATATTTTAGTTGGTATAAAATGTCAGCTATTTCAACATTAAGTAGTCATGAGTCTGAATGCGGATCTCGATCAGGAAACTTGCTTGTTTCTGTTGATAGCTTGCGGTTAGCGAACTTCAGAAGCAGTGCGAAATCGTGAGTTGATGAATATAAATACATTATGATGATGAATGATTCCCGAAAAATCAAACTTGTCCAGTTCAATTGTAGCGGAATGTAAGCAGTGCACCACATAAATCAAAGAGTCATTTGCATCCACATCTAATTATTTGTCATATTTAAAAAGAAAATATGAAAAGGATCCAATTGATAACTTCATGAAATATACTCGTAAACAAAGAATTCAAGATGACACTAAACCAAACTCTTCGTCAACCAGCTCGAGTTCGGGAAACACAATTTTGGAAAGTAGGTAAAGTTGGACACAAAAAAAAAAGTTTTCACAAGACAAGTTTGAAGAAGGTGTCATAGGTTACATATTACATAGCCAAGCTCCATTGAGTACAGTTGCGGATGAGCATTTCAGACCAATATTTAATAATTTTTCCATCTAAAATGTTAAACATATAAGTCGCCGTTGTTTACCTAGAAAAATCGTAATGAAATTTGAGACATATAAAGCAACAATTAAAATGGAATTAAGTAAAGCCGTCGTAGCTTGTACTACAGCTGACGCCTGGTAAAACAGTCACAAAAGGTTTATGGGTATGACAGTTCAAACGTTGTCAAAATTGTTGCTACTATCATTGATAATGGCTCAAACTGTATCAAGGCTTCTCAAGAGCATGGGCTACAACAAGCTGATTTAAGAGACAGTGATGACCTAGAGCCACATTTTGATACATAAAAGATGCTGTATACATACGTTGAGCCTAATTGCTACCAAAGATGTCTTTAAAGGCGTAATGAAATGCACAATGCAGTCATGCGAAAGTGCTGAAAAATATTGTCCACTTTCTCCCTAAATACAACAGGCGAAATAATTAAAAGTTCGGCAAGATTGTATTTCACATAACACGATGGAACTCAATGTTTGATGCTTTAACAAAAATTTCACTTAACAAAAATTAAATCATGACTCTGTATGATATGTAGTAGAAATCCAGTCAGAAAAAAATATAAGGTTGTGCTCTCCAGTTTTTCAAGCTAAATTAAAAAGGTTTAGATGTAAGGTTCAAAGACATATTAAACTTCGATGCAGTGATTGCACCGTTAAGTTTTTCGTAATTTAAATAGTTAGGTAAGAGCCACTATTATTCCGCAATAAACTCACATTAGCTGTTACTGCTGAGCTGCGCACATCACATCAAAAGATGTTTGCGACGATTTTGATTTCAGAAGGGAATCAGAGAATGAAGGCAATATAGTAATTATAGTTAACAACAAGCTGAGGGAATAGTTATCAACAAGCTATGTACCTCAAGTTACACAAATTGTGTATTATACTTTCGTTATTTTTTTACAAATTAAAAATCTTTTCGCCATTTACCTTTTGAAATATTTTTCTAACAAGAGAACAGATCTCGATATGTTGAATGAGTGCCAGTAGATAGGCTATTTTCCTTTGCGACGATTGTAGATATGACGAGGACAGTTAATCAGTTAATTTAACTGATGAAATGTTCGAAATCAGGACTCTCATAAGAGCTAATGATATAGATGAACTATAACTTTGTCCATATCTGAAATTACAGTAGTTGAAAATAATTTTACTATTTGAATTTGTTCAAATTTTGTTTCCAGTTTTTTTTGACATTATTTGCAAATAACAAATAAAATGATATTTGAATAGTATTTTATTTGGAAATATTATTTGTTATTTGTTATTCAAATAAAAACCGCCCATGTCTGTAAAGAATTTAGTTTTCGTTGTTACAGTGTCCCGCAACTTAATTTCATTTATATAGTGAAGCAAGAAAGTCTTCCCTTTCGGTTTCCTTCAAAATCAAAAGAGTCACATACATAACATACTAGTGTATACGTGAATACGGAAAGTCATAATATTCATATTCATACCTTATGCTATGTCCGATGTATCGCAATGGCCTAGCAATCCGATAAAAGTTTAGTGGCCTATTGGAAACAATAAAACTCAGCAGGCTCCTTACCAGCAGGAGCTAAAATTATAACTTGTTTTCAGTATATAGAAATTTGTCCAAGGGTTGTCACTCGGCAAGCCTAACGCTCAATTTATTCAATATAATTGTTTGTTATTATTGAAGTTCTTATAATAATGGGGTCATAAGCCATTTTTTTAAGACAGGGGTCGTAGAACATTACCTTTGAAAGGACAGAATAGCAGTCTGGGGCAAGTGGAGCTCCATAACTTAAGCATAACGGTTCCGTAACTTATAAAAGAAAACTAGGAATACCTTATTCACACAGTCCTTTGTGTGGATTTTTTTCGTAGGTCGATGTATTAAAAGGTGAAATTAACCAAGAGATCTATGAGTTTTGCTTTGGTATAGGAATTTTTAATAACTTAAAGAAAAAAAAACAGATTTTGTAATGTTGCGAGTTTAGTTTGGTCGTTCTCAATTTGTTTGAGCTATTTTTTGAATACAATATCGACTAAGTGACCACGTTTATTGTTCATATGTACCAAGTTGTGTTCTTTTCTGGGATTTTACATAACATTGGCATAACGTCTCAGGTTCGAATGTTATTTTTGAGTTGATCTAGAGTCTCCGCCTTGTTGGAATAAACTTTACTTTTTAAATAGCCCCATAGGAAGTAGTCCGAAGGAGTCAAATCTGGAGATCTTGGAGGCCAGTACATATCACCGATTTTCGACACCACACATTTTGATTTTTGTTTCAAAAAGTTCACTGTTTGGCACGCAGTGTTTCATGGCGCGCCATATTGTTGATTCATATTTACGTAATCCAAACGACGGAGGTTTCCAGAAACCCTTGACTGTACTTTGTCCTTAAGCTCCATTGGAACGAAGTGGACGCTGTCTAATGAGTTCTTGGCGATTCGCTACAGACTCGTGCTCAATAAAATGCCAAACGACGAATTGTGTTGTAGGAAGGCACAGAACGACTACGATATTCACACTGAATTCGCCTAACTGTTCCATTATTTTCAATGTAAGGCGTCACTATTTCGGAGCGTTCTTTCGGTGTAAACTTATTCATTGAAATTGTTATAAACTGTTTTTTTCCAAATCGTGCTTACTGAAGTCGATCGGTTGAGAATTATCAAAGTTATTAAACACTGATGCTCCATCGATTGTAAATATATGTTTAATGTTTATAAATTTATAAAAGCAAATTGTCTCGTAGAAAATGAAAAATCTAAAAATTTAATTATTTTAATACATTTCGATATTAACATTTTAGAAAATAGTGAAATTATTTTGAGCTATAACCATTGTTAGCATCTCATGGCTAAGCCAGCTCAGTCAATTAACCTACTAGACTTGTCTCAGGTAGTTGTTGAGACCATATTTATGGACGAAATAGTTCATTTGGTAACTGTAAGAAATGTGTTCTTGATTTTATGATTACTGATCAATCTACGAGTATGAATGGGTTTTTGTCTTGGATTTCCAATAGCAGGGTAATGAGGATAAACTACAGTTTTTGGAAGATGTTTCTGTGTGTTCGGATCCTTCTACTTTTAAGAAGCATATTCTTAGTTCATCTTCAACATCGCCTCCTATAAGTTCTTTTAAGAGACCTAAACCTTGGATTTTTAGGTACTTATTGAAAAAAGTAAAGACAGAAAACAAATTTGAAATTAATTGCCGTAAGCGCCTTGGAAATCTGAGGGGCTTATTGCGAGAGTCTATTTGCCATAGAATTTAAGTCGAATAGAATTAAAGTCTATTATCGGTATTGCGAATTTCTATTGGCGTAGATGATTTTCTATTTAATAGAAATGTCAAAATTAAAGTCGATTATCGGTATTGCGCGTCTCTATTGATGTTGACATTTTTCTATTCCATGGAAATATCAATTCCATCGGAAATTTGTAATAGACGTTTGTTTTCAAGGAGAGTAAATAAAGAAAAAAAATGGATAACGGTGAAAACAGGTATGTAAGTATATTTTGAATTATATTTGTTAAAATGTTTTTTTTTATGTAAATTGATTAATTTCTTTTACAAAATTAAGGAAAATAAACGGCAGATGAAGAAATTGATCTGCATAATTGAAAAAAATTCGCTTGTGGCAAAAGGGAAATAAGAAAAATGTATTTAAAAAAAAATTTGTGTATATAAATATTATTATCTTTTTATTTCAAGTTAAATTTAACAACTAATTTCGAACAGTAATTCCTTCTGAACTTAGGACATATGTGTTTTCGTCTTCATATTAAAATTATTCTTCAGTACTTAGTACTTCATCTAATTCGATTCCATGATATAGCGCAAACGTTGATTTTTTTGTCACTTTTTCTGGCTTATAGTGAAGTTGTCGGGCTCCCATTAAGCATCTGAAACGGTTCTTTAAAAGTCCAATCGTTTGTTCTACTGTAATCCTTCCTTGTGTATGTTTTTTATTGAATCGCGCTTCAGGAGTTATTAGGTACGGTGATAAGGGGTAACCCGCTTCACCTAGAAATATATTGAAATGAATGGACTGAAACAAACATGTTCCGTAGAGTCTACCTAGAATATAAGTATTCCTCATTCCATGTCTGTGCTCCCCCTCCAACAATTGCTTTAAGCCCGACATGTTCCATACCATGGAATCATGAGATGATCCTGGGTACTTGGCATTAACGTACTTTATCACTTTTTTGTCACTATTTATCAAGTACAACGAACAATTTAAAAATACGTAATACTAACAATCATGGCATTGATGCTAAAAAAAACCTATACCTATTATAATACAGGGAATAGAGGTGGTCTTTTCACGCTTCCTTCCTTACGGCTGAATGTCTTGCAAAAGACTTCTTTTGTTAATCTAAAATTCTTTATGAACCTAAAAAGCAATTATGAGGAATGCCCTTTTAATCAAAAATTTATTTGCTTACATATTTTCTTCCATATCTAAAGGGTTGGAGTGCATTCTTAAATTTCTTCTGTATCGAAGTGTGGACAACATTTCAGTTCGACCAACCTCTTCTATTTCATCTTCGAATATATCAAACCATATGAAACTCATTTTTTTCCTTTATAACAACACTTCTTCAAAACACTAACCGAAAATAACAGTGATTTGACATTTGCATCGAAAGTTTCTTTTGAGAGCTTTTTTATTCGAAAATTACAGCTTTTTATTTCCTATTCTTGAAAGTCGATTCTATTTCTAAAAATCTATTCCGCTACGCAATACCAAAATTTCGTTTAATAGAATTAAAAAAAGTCGAATAGACTTTTTTCGAATAGACTCTCGCAATAAGCCCCTGAGATTCAACAGCAACTTCAAAAAAACTGTGCACTGAATTTAAAAGGCTAATTCCAATTTGTCGAATTAATTTATAGTAATAATCTAGGACAAATGGATACTTTTCTTTGATATATTGACCGAATTCTCGGTTGATGTTCATGCGATAGTTAATACCATATGATACGGCAAATCACATAGCTTCAACAACAAATAAGTTTTTGCACCGCCTTTGATGAATTTCCAGAATCCTTTTTTCTTAGTTTTTTTCAATATATTTCGTATGCCAAAATCATTAACTAAATTTCACGGGATTTCAGAGGAGCATAATTCTGCATATGTTGTTCCGTTAATTAAAAAGAGTTCTACTACAGAAATGCGTATCGTATCTTTGGAAAACTAAATTTATTACTCTCAACTTGGCTTTCCAAAAGGTAAATTGATCGAAGATGCACTTCTACAGTTTTGTGAAAAAATAATAGCTTACCGCGATGGCTTAAAACAGACTGCTGGATTATTTATTGATATTTATCAAAAGTCTTCATGTTAGATTAGTTTAAGTCGTACCTGAAAAGTAGTGAAGATTGAGGAAATCAGGAGCGATCTGATAGTATTCGACTTAAGGGTACTTCATGGCTCTGTTTTGGCTCCTTTTCTTTTCCTTATCTACATTAACCCTCTTTTTGCACTTAATTGCTTTTGCGGATGTCGTAAGCTTATCATATGGTGCGGACAGTCGCCTAGATCTGATTTACGAGATAAATAAATCTTTAAGTCAATGCGTACGTTCATGCACCAGAGTGCCAGACTTGTAAGTCTTGGATATCTTCTCCTACCTTTAATGGCAGGCTTGTAACTGATGTGATAAATGTTTCCTGATCGAAAATGTAAATAGATTTTAATACCTGAAGTCTATCATTTTTTTTTATTAATTTTAATAATTATTATGGTATTTTTCATTCGAAATTGCAATATGCTGGGGAGGTACTTTTAAAAGTAGAATATATACTTTATTGATCCAGCGAAAGTTGATTCTTCGAAAATTATGCCATGAACCTGTAAGACATCCTAGTTACTCTATGGTCTGTGACTTACAAATTCTTGCTGTTCATCATTTATATTGTTTTAATGTGTTAAAGTCCTGTTAATCGTAATTTCCGATTGACTTCAAACTATAATCTACGTGGTAACTTTTCGTACTTTCTATCTGTTCCTCCTTTCCATACTACTGCAAATCGTGATTTTTATTCTGTTTCGTGTCATCGTCTATAGTATTCAACAAACTTCTTTAAGAAAAATCACTTTAATTGGAATGTTTCTTAAAGTAGTAAAAAATTGTCCTATGAAGTTAAACTTCGTTGGCATAGAATCTCTTCTTTCTGACTATCGCGTACAAACTGATTCTTAAGTTTTCTTGCTGACTATTTGATGTTTTAAAGTAAATATATTATCTTTTGATTCTCCGTAATAGTATTTAGAACAAAAAATACAAATTTTTGACATTTATTGCAAGGCTCACCCCACTACAGGATGTCAAATGGATTTCTTATATTCCGTATCTTATTAAAGTACTATTGCCATATTAATATCTGAGTTGTGAAGAATTTATATATGGAATTTTTGAATAAATAATAATAATAATACTAATAATAAAATATTATAATAACTTGTTATACGAAAATTAATAGGGAAACCAAATTTTGTAAAGCACTTAACTAAGAGCCAGGAATTCTAATTTAACTAAAACCGCTGAGTGCGTATGATAAAGGAAGGCATTGATCGCTGCCAAAATGGCAATGCGAAGAGCTGCAACTATACATAACAGCTGGTCCCGCCCTAACTTATAACCGCTAGTGTTAAGACAACACAATAAAAATAAAACAACTGTAATTCACAGCTGCTGGCGGATGGATTTTAATTTGGCAGCTTTCATACCCCCGAATTTGGTTACTGACTTGGAAATATCCTGCCACTTTCGCCCAAGGAGTAATAAAAGTGCGGTTGGACGGGCCGTTCGAACGAATGATAAAAAATTGTGACATATTCTACTGCGATTGCTACAGAGAAAACAAGCAGTATCTATTTGGGTGCGGATTTGTTGTAAATAGCAGACATATGCGAGAAATTTTTGAGCTTTCGACACGTGATCGAACGCCTTATAACACTTCTCATCAAGGCTCTATTCACCAACATCAGCCTGATATTCGTTCACGCCCCTTACAAAGAAAAAAGACGACGATACCAAAGAATATTTTTACAAGCTCCACGACAAAACTTAATGAGCAATTTCCGAAGTACGAGTATGATGTTAAAATCGCCTTAGGTGATTTTACCGCCAAAATAGAAAGGGATGACATTCTTAGCAGCACAGTCGAAAAGCATAGCCTGCACCACATCGCGTTTGAAAACGGACAATTAACTTTGTTGCGAGGCGGAATAGTAGTATAGCTAGCACACGGTTTCCCTAACTTAATGTCCATAAAGAGACATGGCGTTCACCTGATCAGCAAACCGTAAACCAAATTGATTATATTGTTATCGACGCAAGACACTTTTCCTCCTCCAGTTTTATAGATGTCCGAACTTTCCGAGCGGCGAACATAGACTAGGATCACTATCTCATTGCAGCCAAATACGTCTATGGATATCTCAGACACCACAACAACCAACGAATACAGTGAGCACATTTAACTTTGAACGGCTACAATCGCAATTAACTGCCGACCGTGTGTTGGAAATAGAGGATATAGAAAAAGCATTCCAGCAGACTATTAAACGTTCACGATAAACCAAATTGCCCTATAAGGAGGAATGAACCACTCAACCTGAATGCTGAAAGCAAAGATGTCTGTCCACCCGACGAAAGTAAAGTGATGTTAACAACATCCAAGCTTAAGAGCAACAAGGCTACTGGACCAGGGGACTACCTACTATTCAAAGAGCAGAAAATGACCTGGTAGAGAGCATGCACCAACTCGTTTCCCATATCTAGTCTAGCATCTACAAGAAAGCAGACGCTCTTAATTGCGTCATTTATAGAGGCATCAGTATCCTTGACATCGCCTATAATACCCAATCGTCCGTATTAAGTGAACGCCTGAAGACATTTATCAACAATCTGATTGGCCCCTATCAGTACGATTTTAGGTCCAGTGAGTCTATTATGGCCATTTGGTCCCTTCTAGGAAAAAATCATGACGTCCAAATCAACACGCCCTACATCCTTATCGACTTTAAGATCGCGTATGACAGCATTTTTTTGTTTTTTAAATTGGCGCCCTCAATTAACTTTGCTTACCCCACAGTGCGAGCGAGCTATACACATCCTTGGTATCCAATATCAACTCTCCAGTAAGAAGAGTTTGCGATACCAAGACGGATAGCGAGTAGAGGAAGATCTTGTTTTAGGCGGCGCGCACTCAACCAATTTAAACTGCGCAACTGAAGTCAATTAACCAGAGTGTGCGCTAACTGGAAAGGTCTACTGATTGAGGCCCACCTCATATTGTACCGATATCTAAATAAAAGTTTATGAGGAGAGTATGTTGTTGGAGGATTGTGAAATCAGCTTATGCATCAAATGTTCATTATCAGGCAACAATTTTGATGGTGTAAAATTTCTACAGATTGCAGGTATTTTGTTCATTTTAGAGTTTCAAAAACAACACTTGTATTCTCAGTTAGTTTCAATGACTTCATTAGTCGGGATACAGCTTCGATTTTTTTTATTGATTTACTAATCGAAATCACAAACAAACTCAAATCCTTCCACCAGCTGCTTACCCTTTTCAAATTCATTTCAGAAGCAACTGTGAAAAAATGTATCTGTGATTCACATCAATCACTTTCTGCCAATTTACGTAATATGGATACTAAGTCAAACACAACATAAATTTAAGTGAAATCCGTATTTTCACATACAGAAAATTTCTATGCCATTGTTTCACAAATCTACACCAACATGATATCCTACAATGACTTTTCAAATTAAGGGTTCTGCTTTTTTATTGCTTTTACCAAACAATCATCAGCACTGAACAGAAAACCATTAGTGCAGTCAACAAAAGGTTAATTTATGGTTAGCAGATATTAGATATACATATACACATTCTCATGGAGTTTATTTTATTAAACGTACATTAAGGATACATTACAGGCATATATCGATTGGACGTGTAAAACAACATTTTAACTAAATTACTCAGGAGCCATATTGCATTTTTATTTTCTCATATTTAGAAGTACAATGTCAGGGCTTTTGTCATTTATTTCAACAACGCACTGACTTCAATATTCCTAAATGGTAATGAGACAAGGGTAACATTCGAACCTTGACGTTCTAATCCTACTGGAATTCATTTTTCAGAAGTAACTGACAAATGATGGGGCCGAGATAGAGATGCTGGCTGGTGATTCCTTTATAGCTTAATGGCATCCATGTGGGTCCACGGAAAAAAAAAATAACGACACACCGAAACAATGTCTTAAGAATTACTTTGAAACCATTTTTAGTAATTTTAAGGCCAAAATAGGAAGAGGAGGCATATTTGGAAGTAAAGTCTGACTCTACTGCATAGCCTCCGCGGTACATGCATTTTTCTGCGTAGCACAATGTCACTAAAGCTGGCAGACGGTTTTTTAATTCCATGCAGTCAATATGGAATCGAACAACTGTTAAATTGTAAAGAAGGTACTGATTTCTTAGATTCATCAGAAATGGAAATATTGGTAAAAGACTTAATGCTGAACTATTGCAATCACAAGAAAATGCTAGTATATTACAGCCTTGCTGACAGAGTATGTCCCAAAACTCGGCTATCTAACTCTAAAGTCCCTCGGCATCGATGAGCAGAGGCAATTAGAAGAACAGCAGCTGGTGTACTGGATTTCACCTGAATACACCAAAAAACGGAACCACTGGAAAGAGAGGCATTTGAGCTCTAGTAGCAAAAGAGAAAAAGTCAAGAAATATAAATAGATAGCAGCTTTTCCAGAAACTATCTTTTGGAAATTTTGAGAGATTAGATTTCAAGGCTACAAGACCCATACACAGGCCTGTAAAGATTAACATGGATATTGTGAGCAGTGAAGTCGGATTCTGTGCTGAAGACATTGAAGCACCATCCATGCAGATGGCAAAAACAGCATAAATCGTGCTACTAGCTGAGCTAACCATTCAGCCTGGACAATGAATATATACTTCAATAAACTGTATACGAGGTCACAATGTAATAAGGATTATAATATTACAATTTCTAAAGCCCTATCAAAGTTATGGATCCAACGGCCTACCTTCTAAGCTATTTAATGCCCGAAAAGATCAGCACATGTCGATAGGTCGGGAAGTATTCCACCATTTGTCTCCAAGAAAGCAAATCCAGAATTTGTTTGAAGAGCTTAAGCTATTTTTTATTACTCGCGCTAGCTTCAATCAATGCCATGTAGACCCTGGAGAACATACGTTCGCATATGTCGGTATTTACAGATACGTACTCGTACCTAGTTTTTGCTTCCCTCAAAAAATAGAACAGAACGTTGCCATAGATACGACTTTGTCTACCTCGAACCTGATATTAACTCTTAAAAGACGGCAACAGAAACTACGCGAAGTGTTTAATATGTCAATTTCTGTATATTTGACTTAAGAAGGCGATTGAGTAACAACATCTTGTAAAGAAACACTAAGGAGGCTCTGTACAGGCCTTTCGTCATCCCAGTTCTGATCTATGGGGCAGAAACATGAAATTTAACGAATACGGATGAAGATATCTTTTTAAATTCCAAACATAAAGTTTGCCGAGTGATTATTGGACACGTTTGCGTTGACTGAGTTTGGAGAGGAAGACAAAATAGTGAACTCTACCAGATTCATATCTAAACTGAATGAGTCGAAAAAGTGCTCATGGAAAAGTGCTCATGATGTCAAACAGGTATCAACTCGACTCGATAGAATACTCTGTTTGGTCCTGGACAGTGGAAGAATTCTCCAGGTGAAGTCAGCCATCAAGACTTCTAAGTTGACATATTTTAAGTACGAATAAAGCCCGTTATTCTAGAGAAGGGATGTTGAGGTTCTAATACGTATACCTGCAGCAGAATACTGAAACTCACAATCAAAGGTCTCACATGCTAAGTGTAATAAAGATTAACGGTTCTCTTTGTTAATGATAAGTACTTTCCGCCTGTACGTTGGGTTCTCTTTCACTGCAGAAAAAATGCCATGGTTAAACCACACATTAAGATTAAAATAGCTGCCTAGGTATCTTTAGACTGCCAAACTGCCTTCATTGGCAGTTGACCCCATAATAGTAGATGCGGGGTGCAATTGATTCTAAATCGTGGATTAACTAAACCTTTGAAGCATCTCTGCAGTAATTCAAGTCAATGCGCACGTCAGCTTGAATGAAGTATGACGGTGCCCTAAGCAGGTAATCCTCGCTGAGTAAACAAGTAATTTTATCAACTCCAAGCTTAACTGTAGAATGCTTATTAGCAATATGAATATACTACACCCCAGTTGTTCTTATGAGTTCTGGAAGTGGTACCTTCGAGGCTTAATAGCACTTTTGAGAGATTATCCCTAATCAAAATCAGGACAACATAATCCATGCACGCGCATGGGAATTTCAGTTTTGTCGGAGTTGCCTGGATAGTCACAATCAATATCTGCATCGTTTACTGGTATGAAAGATTTTATACTGCCACCAAGAAAATTCTCATTTGCAATTTAGGTAATTTAAAACTTTGAATTATTTGAAAATGATTTTCCAACCGTAATCGGACTTTAATATTTATTAGATAATCTACTTGTGTCTGTAATGACCAT
Source organism: Volucella bombylans (assembly GCA_949129095.1). Lineage (NCBI taxonomy): Eukaryota > Metazoa > Arthropoda > Insecta > Diptera > Syrphidae > Volucella > Volucella bombylans. The sequence goes on along the minus strand of OX422140.1, from coordinate 121,306,680 downwards.
TTTCAACTGAATTTCAATTTGGGGGAACAAACAAACGAAATGAAAATCTCTGCATATCTAATCACTGAAAACGAATTGTAATTTGTAACCAGCAGCCAGAAGGTAACGTTGAAATGAAATAGAACTTCAACAGGTTATGTACACCCGAAGGATTGCTCTTAATGAATTTCAATTTGTTGAGAAAAAAATGAAAACCGAATTTAGATCCCATAGTGTTCTAAAGGGAGTTTCAGGAAAATTGTTTGCTCCTTCAGTTGAATCACTTATCAGATATAGAGTAATACCTCGAATTTGGCAAGCGTAATTGGATTTTTGTACAAATTGCAGGACATTGCATTTTTGAATTTACATGTTTTTTCATCAAATCTGAAGAACAAACAGACCTTACGCACATGCTAATAAAATTGAATCGTTTAATCTCAAGCAAAGGCGTTTTTCCACATTGAAGTGGTAGTAAGCCGTCTACCATCCTTATTGCTGAGGAACAGCAGGATTCCCGAGACGTCGGACAAAATTCATTTGGTCACTTGTCCTGTAAGTAAACCCTCTTGTCATAATTTGTATTCTCTTTAAAAATAAAACATGTATGACTGCATTCAAGACTACGTTGTTGCAGGCCCGCCCAAAGTCAACAAACCTGTCTATACGTAGCTTGTTTCCAACAAATTATAAACCAGAATTAAACAATCAAGGTGTTCTTTCCAACGAAGGAAACAGATTAACTTGACGTATGCCTCTGTGGCTATCACATTCAATCAAAAACAAATGTTATTGCGATTTTTTGTTAGTTTTAGTTTTAACTGTATTTTATTTTCTTAATCACTAACTCTTACATACTAACAAAAAATGCTTAAAAGATAGCTTAAAATTACTTAACAATCTCATACTAACTTACTGGCCCCACAGAGGCACTCTAAGCTACTCTAAATTCTTATATCTATGTCTTTCGACTTTATTTACATTTTCTTTACGGATATTTATTTATAATATTTAAAGATAAGAAAAAAAATTTTTAACAAAAACTTAGCATATGGATATAATTTTTTTATTTTTTATAAAAACTAAATATCTAACTTAAAATAAACCTTAGCCTATATAACATACAAAATACACACATACACACATAAACATCATACACAATTATTTACATATATTAGTATATACCTTTGTATATACCAATATATGTATATATTTCTTAAATGGTAACCTAAACCTATGTAAGCTGGCCATCGCTATTTACAGAGAAAAGAGATTGGTCAGCTCTGCCTCATTAGTGAGGCTGGACCGTAATTAACGGAAACGACAACGACACATCATTCAAATACCAGAAGTGCTGGTGCTGCCGAACGACATCCTCTTATCGCACCTTCTCCTTCTCCTTCCTCTTCTGCTGCTGATGTTTCTGTTGTTGTTGCTGCTGTTGTTGTTGTTGTTGTTGTTGCTTCTGTTGCTGCTGTGGTTTCAGCTGTTTTTGTTTTTGCAGCTGTTGCTGTTTCTGCTGCTGCTGTTGTTTCTGCTCCCGCTGTTTTGTTTGTTGCAGTTGTTGTTTCTGCTGCTGCTGGTTTTATTGTTGCTGGAGTTGTTGTTTCTGCTCGTGCGGGAGAGCGGATCGCTTTCCACCATCCATCACGTAATTTAGTTTTGTAGCAAACACTTTAATTTACACTTTCTTATTACTAATTGTCTTTGTAAATAAAAAGAAAAGAAAAGAAAAAGCTCGCGGAGGCTGGGAAGCGAACCCACAACCCCGAGATATGTCGGCCGGGTTTTTGCCACTTAGGCTACTGAAGACTTGCTAAATTATTAATTAAAAGTACGGTTTTTGCTTTTATTTTTTTCTTCCACACTTGTAAAACCGAACACGAAATATGCCTGATCTCTACGGAGGTCTATGAACGACTGACAAATGTTAGTGCCTGTAATTACATATTGTCATAAAGCTCCCCAAGCTGAAATTTGTTTATGATGTTTATAATAAAAAAGATAAATAAAATGAGCATTCATTTGAGCACATGCGCATTACACAATTTCAAACAAAAACGAATATTTTAAAAAACTTATTAGAGGGTAAAATTAGTTTTTACCGAGAAATCCGTCATCAGTGCTGATTAAATATTATGATTGAACAAAGGAAAAGAATTGCCTTAGTTAAAACATTGTTTAAAAAGAAGCAACAGAGAAAAGTCTGGATGAAGGCGAGTACAATGTCTTAATAGCCGCACTATTTCTATCAATATGATAATTTTTGCAGATTCCTAAAGGGCATTTTTTTTAAAGGTATACAAATCCAATATGAAATAAAATACTCTAAGCTAATGGCAATGTGTGTGGTATTAGCTTTATTTAATAAATAATTTTATGCCATTAAATATGATATTAGGCATACATAGCTCGAATGAAACGCAATCGAGAAGTCCATTTTTCGGCAACTTTATCGAGCAACTGGGTCCGTATATCCATATTAACATGGCGAATATTGACTTCCAAATCGTACAACGTCTCTAGTTTATCGGCATAGACTAGTGAATTCACATACCCAGAGAGAAAGTAATCTAAAGGTGTGAGATCACAGGATCGTGGAGGCCAGTTCACACGTCACGTCAATGCCATTCAACTGAGGAACGAGGAAGTCAGAAACCATGTTTCTATAGCGCTCTCCATTGACGGTAACATACTGGCCGGCATCGTCCTTAAAGAAATATGGGCCTATTATTCCACCTGCCCATAAAGTCCACCAAACAATGAGTTTTAATGGCTGTAAGGGAGTCTCGACAAAGGCTTCTGGGTTTTCTCCGCATCATATTCTGCAATTTTGCTTGTTTACATATCCATTTAATCAAAAACTCATCGGGGAACAACATTTTGCGTTGAAAATGAGGATCAAGTTGAATCATATTTTCGGTCCATTCACCGAACCTACGACGCGTATAATGGTTTCAACTCTTGCACAAACTGGATTTTATAGTATAAGCTTTTAAGCCAAGATCTTTCCGTAAAGTCTTCAAAAAAAAAAAAGTGGATGGGCATAGCTCCAATTACTGTGGACGATGGCGAATCGACTCATTCGGATTCTCCTCAACACTGCGCTCTTCAACGGCAATAACTTTTTTTGTTCCCACTGTTTGTCTTTGGGGATACGTATTGTCCATGGTGTACATGGTGCGAAAACGATTCACCGTGGTCCATATAACTTGTTTAGATGGACCATTATAGTATGTCGACCATAATATGGACGTAGCGCACCATGGTTTTCAAAATAAGTTTGCACAATTTGCACGCGTTGTTCTGGCGTTAATCTATTCAACCACAAATAAACTGTCAAGTGTCAAAATGCCAATCTGTAGAAACAGTGTTGCCGGTTTAAAAACTAAGCCTCTAAAAAAATTCCCTTTACAAGCAAATTTTAGGAGACAGGCCTTGATGAAAGCAATAAAAAAAATTTTAAGGAGGATTTTCGAATATCACGAAACAATTTTGAATCCCTAACACACGGGTTCCCCTTAAAAACTTTAAAAGAAACGACACCAATTATAGAAAATATTTTCTACGCAAGAAAATATTAATTATCTTGTAGCTTGTATATCAGCATTCCACATCTCCTTGGGCTGGAAAAATGTACTGTGGGAAAAATATGGAAGAATTTTTGTCAGGCAGTATGAAATTTTCTTGCGCCAACATACTGCGCTTCATTTTCACTAAGCTATGAAACAGCAACCATGAGTGTAGATTAATTAAACGCATCTGTGGTTTTGGATGCTTACAGGGTTGCAAACCATTTTATGACAAGCGATCGGAAAGGCGAGAGCTCTAAACTTGTGCAATTTTGTAACGAATTTTGCAAACATAAGCTACGAAACGAATGGAGAATGGTACAAATTCGTCGAGGCGTTTGCTTATTTTCCCCTGCTTACGCTCAGAATACTTTTTAGAGTAGTGCCAAATTCAAAGTGAGAGGTAATCATCTCTTGGATTTCATAATACAGTCTGAAGTAGTCACCTATGTTGGCTCTCAGCCAATTCTTGTTTCAAGTGTAAGACAGGTATGGTAAGGAGATCTCCATGTCAGACCATACGTACATTGAATCCAGAACCGGATGCTAGGTCTCGACCTTACTGAAGAGCAGAAATCCGCATAAAACCAAAGGGACACGATTTAAAGAGGAGCTCGACAATTACAATAGTGTTCCCTCTAAGATCAGAACAAAACAGGAAGCTGTTCAGAACTTGAAAGGTACCGTCACCAAGAGTTTCGAAGTGGCATGCCCAGATAGTCAGCAATCCTGTAGGTCGCCCGTTTCTTGGTGAAAGGTATATCTACAGCGTCTTCGAATCCAGAAAACTTCTAAACAGGTCACTTAAGACCAATTTCGAGGAAGATTATAGTTTAAGATTATAGCTCAAAGCAAAAATAATTTTTTTTATAATTTACGCGCTCCTAAGGGGTTAGATACCCTTTTACTGTTGCCAGGGCGCGGGCGGAAAGCTAGAAGGAGGAGAAAGGAACATTGTTTTTGTAGTGGTTTGAAAGAAACTCAGGTGTATTTGGTTTCTATGTTTGCTCTCCAGGGGTGGAAGTCCGAATAGGACGGAGAGTTTTTCTTCACTCAGAGTGATTCGAGGTATATCACAGTATTTTTCTTTTCTGTGCTTGAAACTCTATAACAGCCAAATCTACGTGTCAGTGTTATGCCTCCACACGCAGAATTTTTCTATCTGAGTTCCAATTACACAATGAAAAACTGACTTGCCATGGGCAGGATTCGAACCTGGACCCTCCGAGTGAGAAGCGTTTGCACTACCACTACACCACTACAGAGGCTTATTCGGATTTTGTAGAGGGGCTATTAGAAATTTTTTTGTGAAAAAATCGAAACTATCGGTAGGCTGGTCAAAGTCCTCAGAAGGGGAAGATCAACCAGGCTGGAATCACTCAGAAAATATGACGGTACCTATACTGAGTCTCATGCTTGAGTCTCACTTCCCAGGTAACTAAATCGAAACCAGCTCACAACTAGCTCCTGTCAACGGAGCTGGTAGTGGGCTGAATAACACAACACGCCGTAGTTGGTATATGTCACCAGTTGTGATGACGGATAAGGCCATTAAACATGATTTTGCTTCCTTTGATGGCTTCAAGTCGCCTGGCACTGATGATATATAGGTACAAAGGTAATTTTCACTGCTGGCACTTTTGACGGCATGTGTCACTCGGCCAGACAATATGGCGTAGAGAAATCACTAGTTTTGTGAATAAAAGCAATGCTGGCGAATAGGACATTGATTTCGGAAGCTGGCAGCTGCCAATATGTGGTGGTGGGGGTAAACAGGGGTTGCCGGAAAGGCGGCGTTCTGTCTCCACTGCATGTTAGTCGACTCACTGCACAACGCGCTCAATAGTGCTAACGTCTAGGCGCAGGCATACACATCATCCGCGTATGATGTAGCTGTACTCCCTGTAGACGTGATCGACGACTGGTGCACTGGTAATGCTTAAAAGCGTCACCATCCAGTTATTCAAAGAAAATGCGTACAATATTTGGGTGTCATCCTGGATAACAATCCTAAGCGTCGGTTATCTGGTGGAAAAAATTATCGCGAAAATACGTGATTGCTGCTTTTACCAGATTCCAGAGAACTGTTTGTCTCGGATGCATGCGGGTTTCCCCAGCACTGCTGTTTCCGCTCTAGATGCATTTATGAATCTCATTCCCCTTGATATTCATATCATGGGCTGCAAAAAACCATCTTTCTTTTAAAAAAAGGTGGTCGTCGGTGAAATACGCACTGGAGCTTTTGATGACCTGCGCGCCTGCTGTCTTATGACTATGGTCTTATGGACATGCTGTCTGATGCAATGACACCAGAACTCCTGTTGTGGAAAAAATATGAAATCGGCTTTCTCTGTGCCCAGGACTGGTTTCGGCCAGAATCTGAGCCAGAAAAGGAATGCAGTCGGGTCTTCGCGCACGGCTCCAAAACTAATATAAGATCTGGCGCTGGTGCCTTTCTGGAGAACAACAGCTGTAGACTTCATATTAGAAAAGCTTGGATCTGTCTTCCGAGCGGAGATTTACGCAATTTTGATGGCAGCGAACTATATGGCGGAGAACCGGTGGAGGGAGCGAAATATTTGCATTCCAAGCTAGTTCAAGAATGCAAGAGATCACTGAACTTGCATCTTTTCCGCATTTACTTCTATCTTCCATTTATTGCAATAATCTATATTGCTATCATATATCCAATTCGTCTCAATACTTATAGGAAATTCATGAGAAGAAACTATTGCCACAGAATCAAGGCTTTTTTGACGTCGTAGTATCATACTAATCGATTTTCCTATTGCACGGTTTTTGTGCTGTTACATATACGAAGAGCCACCAATTCCAAAACCAAATTGTTGACCGGATATATTTTTCAATCATCAACAGTCTTAAAAATTTTTACTCTTAAATTTTTCGTAAATTTTCCCAAGATCACTTAGTAAACTAATTGGTAAACTAATTGGTTTTAAAGTTTCCGCTCTTTCTGGAACCATGCCCTCCTTTAGTATAGGTATCCACGGATCATTTGGAACAGTTGCGGGAACTACAGTTTGTGGTAAAATGCACGTATCTCAAGTAATTGACACAACAAATGTCCTGAACGACAAGGTTCAGTCGCTTTTTAGGTGGTAGATCTAAAAATTGCTGGCACTTGTATAGCTGATATTTGCTCTTGCATGATGAACACACCAACTGATGGGATATTACTACCGATAATATCTTAAAAACTGGTTTAATTGATTTGTTATCTTCATATTTGCCCTTAGTTACCAACGCCTCTAGCGCGGATTGGAAACAATTCTCCAGAAACTCATGAAACTTCTTAAATGATGGCAGCTGTCTTGTATGATCCAGCGACTGCTCATGAAGTATATGGGTATTTTTTTCTAATTTTTTGAGAAGAATTCCTGCAGTCCCAGTAATCATTGTTTTATGGTATCGTGTTTACCACATATTAGTCTAGCATTTCCGGCTTGTGCATTCAGATGAGACAATAATTTGTACAGTACAGGAAGAAACTAATAGCCGGGTTGGTTGGGTTCGTAACATCTGAGTCAAACCTTCCAAATATTCATGCATCTTCAGCAATGCTGCCGTAATCCTTTACTGTATAGCAAAGTACTTCTTGACGTCTTCATGTATGTTATTAAGTCAACTTTCCAAACTTCAATATATCATGGTTACTTCACCCCAATTCTGCTCCAGGTTACGAATTTGGATGCGGTAGAATTGTTCTGATCCACCTGTACCTAGTTGCATAGAACAGTTTTTATTGTATCCATGACCCTTTTGTACCCTTGTTTCCGGTTGGTCATGGTTTTTGAAACCATGATTTTTTTTAGTTTTTCCTATTTGTACTGAATTTATATACAATGCTTAAGACTACATTTATATACAATACTTAAGACTACAAGACAAAAATTGATTGAAATATTTAAAGCAAATGAGGAGTTTATACAAATTATGTCTGTGGAATTTAATACTTGGCTTTGGTAAAAAAGTAAGCGATATGTTTGCCAATTTCTTCTACGCATAATTCTTATTTTTATGAGCTCAAAGACATGAGCAAACATATTTTTTAATAACTTTCAGAGTACTCAGATCAGCAGAGCTAATAATGTGGTCCGAAAATTCTTGAATGATAGAATCAAAACCTACCATATTTGAGATGGTTTCACGATTCGTAGTCCGATTTTACAGTTTTCTTTAATTCCATCCGAAAAATTTTCCAGTTCGTATATTTTATATCTTGCAAATATTACACTTTTTCCTCGTCTGCCCAAAAAAGTTAACAAATAAAAGCTTTATGGTCAGAACAGAGTTCGTTTAAAGACAGTTGCCGTGATATTAGTTGCGAAATTTTTACCATATATAAGTCAGTAACTGAAGGACGCCCACGTGAACTGGCTGGAAAGTATATGGGACTGGGTGGATACAATACAGAAAAGGGTATAAAAACCGAAAAATCAGACAAAACATTTCCTCAAGATTTCACTCTATGCACCCCCAATCTCTATTTGCAGTTGAGATAATCTTCCATTAAAAATGCACTATCTATACTTAATAGCCTTCTTCAATTTCTTTTCTACATCTACACCTTCTTCTTTAGAAATTCAATCGGAAATCATCCGACGAGACCTCAGATTACTCGAAGAAATTTATTTTCAAACCGACCTGGGGCAGTCTCATTCATAATGGTCATCAAAGTCCATGCTAATGGACTAGACCAGGACTTGGCTTTTATAAAATCACTTTAGTGGCTTTAGTTCGAGTTAATGCTTTGTTACTTTGTCAATCAATAGCCCAATTAAACAACGATTCACAAGAACGTGTATTCGCTGGTGTTGTTGTTAGTGGAGCGTCGGCAGGTAAGGCCAGAAATGGTTTCAAATTTATATCTGCTTGAAGAGACATTTTGTCTAAAATGTCTATGTTGAATGTCTTATCAGCATATGTTTTGCTCTCTTCAACCGCTGAAACCATATTCGCCGTTTTCGAAGTGTTACTCAAAAATGCTTTACTGACAACACGATGTGTTGCTTCGAATAAGTCTGCAAGTAATTAAACAAACTTTTAAAAAATTGTGCCTCTAATGCCTTGGCACAAATTTTTCGAAAACGTTGCTACCAAGTCGTATGGTAGCGCATCGCCTTGCTTAACTTCGGTTTGGATATAGAAAGCCTCGTCTGAAGTCTTTACTGACCGTGATGACATGGGGTATATTCACACATTGGACAAACTTAGCAAGGGTACCAAAACTAGATATGGCTCAGTACTTAGTGAGATAAAGGAAACCACAAACTATGTCGATTAAACATGATAAACTGAAAGATGATTACAAGAACAATTTAATACAATTTTAAATAAGCCACAACTGAACTAAATTGGAAAATAATGCATACCTTCGACCCGTTTATTGACTTGGTCTGTCATTAGAATTTGCGCTTCTGAACTATGGTTCATCTGATATACAATATTTCCTGTTTATCCGAGTGCTTATGATAAGCCCCATTTGCAAGCTAAAGTGCATATACTCTGCCTTGATTACCAAGAGGCGTTTATAATTGTGTGCCAAGAAAATTGCTTAATTGCCACAAAAGCAACAATTTTCATATTAATTCGTTGAGTGCGACGAGCAATTATTGCTTCGCCTTGCAACCGCACCAAGATGCAAAGTTTTCCTATTCTATGGAGTGTCTCATTTCAAGTTGAAATGATATCATTTCATACAGTTCCACAGAATTCCTTACAGCAATTCCCGGGGGGAATCTATTTGTGTACAATCATTAATTTTGATTAGTACTGACTGCGAAATTGTAAGCTCATTTCAAATTACTCGCGTGACCGTGTATTAAAAATTGTACATGAGGATTAGTCAGACTACTGTGGATTATGATTTATTCAGTGCTGGCATTTGAACAACAGATGCGGGTTTTAATAATCCCATTAAGTCATTAAACACCTAATGATGCACGTTTTGGAGTTAGCTGTTCGTATGTTTATATCGTAGATGTTTACATTCTCCAGCACTTGTAGTCATGAGAAAAGCAATAATTACGAGTACTATAGAAACCAACGGTACAAAGTTCAGTCATTCAAAGTGTTGGAAATAAATGTCCGAAAATCTGCAAATCGAATTATATGTCATACGTATAAATGAAACGTAGATCTATCATGCTATTGTTACTACCAAGTTTAATGACCGAAGCCGAACCCGTCTTACTCATTCAACTTTTATATGAATTTCAGCGTATAGCCGAGTTGGAATCAAATTTCATGTTTAAATGCCATTAAGTCGAAGCGATTTGTCGATATCTGCTACATTTGATTTGGCCGCAATCCTTCATGGAACATGAACTTTCAAAATGACTTAAAGGATTCTGATAAGACCGACATGCCAGCATTACGGCTTTCTATTTGTTGATTGATGAAGATAAATATAGAGAACTATTTTAAGATAGAATTTCTTTCTTCTTTCTGCTTTATTCTTTTGGTAGATTACAGATTTTGCATTTTACCTCCTCCAAAAGAGGATAGCAGTTCCTTCTTAGAGCATAACAAGGAAATTGCAGATCCAATTTGGATTGTATTTTCGTCAGATAGTAAGGCATTACATAGGAGAATGACTTCATTTCTCTCCCAATAGTTAGCGCGTTGGTTAAAATTTGTTATTTTTTTGTTTTTTTATTACTCGTATTATTTATTTACTTCAGCTTGTATTGCAAATAGTTGTTTCCTGCGAAGTTCAGTACTTATCTGTTCTTACATATAGCACGTTTGGAAGTTATTCATTTACATATATTTGATATTGAAATTAGTAATTGAACTATACATTGATTACTGTAAAATAAAATATTAAGCATTAATTTTAAGAATGAAGAATATATGAACGATTTTACGTTACAAGGTGGTTGGTAATAAAATATTGCTTAAAATGATTGTGTAGTGTTTTTGAATTTGTGGATGTTTTTTTGAATTCGTGGGTAAAGTGTTCAATATTGCTGGAATAAAATAGCTAAGTTGTTGTTTGCCGTATTTTTTGTTGAATCTTGGAGTGCTCAAAAAGCCTTGCAGCCGTCTTCTATTGTTTAGGGTATGAGCTATGGATTGCAGAAACATTTGATATTCATAATACTCTAAGATAGCTGTCGTCTTAAATACACCGTTCACGTCTAGAACATTGGAATAAGCATTATTTTTATTTATTAGCTTGATAAACGATGTAGAAGACATATCAGTTTGTATATGTAAGTCTTGGAATCATGTCCATAAGTATGTCGAATCTCAAGCACGATTCCACCAGTGAGTAGTACAGCTGGTTCTTAACCTTACAGTTGAGCGTCGTTTAAGACACGCCATGGCGAATATTGTGCGTTTTAAATTTGATATAATCTTGCCATAGGAAGTGCTCATCGATTATAACTCCTAGGTACACCGTATTGAGTATTTAATCCTTCACTTATTGTGTTCAATATTTTCACTTTCTCCGGACAAATAACTGTTCATTTACTTTTCAAGAGGTCTTCTTATACCTATTCCACTTAAGCTACCTTAAAACTATTAGGATTAAGCGTATCGAAAGCCTTACTAAAATCTACGAACAAAATCAGTACGTGATAATTTGCACTTAAGCCCGTAGTTACCAAATTGGTGAGCTTCTACTAGTAGTGTTCCAGTGATTTTTCCTTTTTGAAACCCGTAATCAAACTGTTTAATAGTCCACCATCAAAATTTCTTCAAAAAACATTTTTCAACTACCAGCAGAATAGCAATAGGCCTATAGTTTTCGCAATTGTTTTTAACATCATTTTAAAAAATTGTGCGTATAAGTGATGTTTTAAGTAACATGGGCATAAGTCCTTACTCCGGCTTCTATTAATTATCGTTCGTACGATTGGCGCTAATAGTTCCAAATCAATGGCTCTTACGTTATCGGCTGCTGAGCATATTGGATACTGGACTAGTGTACAAAGATTGTATGTGCAACACATCGATTTTGGTGGCTAGTTGTTGCTTTGTTGCAATCATGAACAATGTTAGAGGCAAACTGTTCAGCAAATTCGTATGCAGTTTTTTTGCCGTCCCTTGCAATCAGTTCGTCTGTTGATTTCTTTTTCCTCCCCAGTACTTCACTTACTCCTATTATATTCCTAGGATCCTTTTTGTTATCTAGGAATACCATCTTATAGTACTGCGATTTTGTTGTTTGTATATTTTTCTTTACAGCGTTACAAGACTGTATACACTCTACTTCATATGTTTTGCACTTCGGATCACTCTTCCATCTTCCATACATCCCGTCACTTTTTCTGCATTGCATAATTAATTCCGGTGTTCAAGTTTAATTTTTTACGATAAGGTTTCAGTTGCTTTGAAATGCTATTTGAAATGTTTGCATTTATAAACCAAGAATACGTAGACATTATTTACGTTTATGGGCTGTGCAATGGAAGTGCAACTAGTGCACGACAAAGATACCATAAACTTTTTCCTAATCGACGACTTCTTAGTAAAGGAGTATCTGGAAATACATATCAAAGGCTTCGAGAAACGGGATCAGTTTCAAATACACGACCGAATGCGGGAGCTCCACAAGTAAGAAGGATTTCGGCTGATGAAATAATACTAGAAGCTGTTATCCATCAATCCGCATAAGACGTTTAGCTTTGCAATTCAATATTTCCAGACGTGAAATTTCTAATATACTGCATGGAAAAAATCTTTATCCATACCACCATACACCTGTACAAGAACTGCTTGGAATGATTTAGAAAAGAGACTTGAGTTTTCTAACTGGTTGCTGAAGCGGAGCCTGGATGACAAGCAGAATTCTTTAGACGGACGAATCTCAATTTACAAGAGATGGGATCACAAATTTTCATAATCTTCATACGTGGGCTGCAGGCAATCCACATACAACGAGACATAAATCATTTCAATACAAATTCAGCGTCAATGTGTGGGACAGGAAGAACTGGCCTGCAAGATCATCTAACCTTACAGTATTAGATTTTTTTTGTATGGGGAAGAATGAAAGAACTTGTTTATTCAATCGAAATAGCAGATTTAATTGAATTGGAAGAGCGTATTCTCGAAGCGTCATCAAAAGTGAGGCAGCAATTAGCATCAATAAACATTTACAGTGAAATCCAAAAACGGGCTCTGGGATACATACAAAACCAAGGAGGTTATTTTAAGAACCTGTTATAACTGTTTTAGTACACACATAAAATAAAAATTACCTAAGCCAACACAAAATCATTTTTTATTCGTAGCCTTTGGAGCTCAATGTAAAAAAAAAACCCTTTTTTATAAATTTTTCCAAGTGCTGGTTTTTCCAAATATCATAAAATCTGTGGCTTTTTCTGCAAATTTATTTTTTATTATTATTACTTTCATAAGAAAAAAATTTTAAAACGTTATGCTATTTAGGTATTTTCTGGAGAAAAGTGACCTCAAAGTCAAAAATTGGAACGGGCTTAGAAATTTTATATCTAAAGTCTCAAACAAGATACATGTCAACTTTATTTAAACGCCGCTACAAAGGCTGCTATTTCTTCTAAAAATAAAGTCCTACATGAAGTTTCTACCTTTAGCACTAACAGAGTATTTTTCGTTAACTTGGGTCAGGATACACCAAAGAAAGCCCAGGAAGCATTTCCCAAATTTTTGTTGACGGTTTTAATATTCCTGTAAATTTTTTCAATAAATTGTGATACATTCAATTTCGGTAATCTGAATACTGCGTGAATATATTTGATTACTTCTCTTTTTTCTTCCATTTCGATATTGAAACTCTCATACGAAACAGCTTGTGTATAGATTTTATTGTAACTTATGTTATCTTTGATGAACATAGCTATTCCTTCTCCCTTGGTGAACTTTCTATTGAAAAATTCAGAAATCAAACGGTTTATATTGTAAAACTCATTTTTCATTTCTTCAATGTTAATTTCCACAAGTAATATAGATATTCATTAATGCTGGTCCTGCTGCTGTTAGATCTTATATAAAAACATACACAACAGAAATTAATTTTTTTTTTCAAAAAATCTACCCTAAAACTTCACTTTATTGGTTTTGCATCATCATGTTCGTTATTTTATTTTGTTCTTCTTCTTAATTACATTTATTTCAAATGAAGAAGGAATCCAACCGCTACTAGTCATATCGGACTTGGTTTGCTAATCACATAATAGTGAGTGTTGAGCCGGAGCAATAATACTCTGTCGGAAATGATTAGTTTCCCGAAGCATAATGTACGGTAAATATTCGTACTTCATTAAATTGAATCAACCCCACAGATATCTTATACGAACGACTTCAACGCATTAGGAGCTGAATGCCGTAACAGTTTTATGGCAAATCATGTCATCTACAACGAGAGGGAACTACACCCGTTCATTTCGAAGGAAGAGATCCAAACGATCTTCGAATCATTGAGAAGTAAGAAATCAGTGGCAACTGATAGCATACCAAACATTGGGCTTCGACATCCCCCACTAGAAACGGTGGATATTAATACCACCCATTATCCAGCGCATTTTAAAACAGTGGTGGTGCATCCAATCCCAAAAAAGGATACATAAAGATACGAGTATGTCCAATCCGGTTAGCCAATGAATCTTCGGTCCGTAAGTCTCCTTCCGAATATCAGCAAAGGTATTCGAAAAGGTGATCAATAGAGTACTAACTAATTGGGTTGAGGACAAAAATAAAGTTTCGGATAATCGATTCGGTTTGAAGGCGAGAGATGGTATATCACGTGCCATTTTTAAACTGGTATCTGATATCCAATGGATCGAAAGCAAGAGACAATGCTTAACCTGGAAAGGCCTTCCACACCGTATTATTAGACGGCCTCTTCCTCAAGCTGAAAGGGCTGGTCAAATGTAAACCACTGCTATACATTCCTTTTACGAGTAGTATTTTGCCGATCCTATTCAACATCTACCGAAAATCAAAGTTTTTTTTCATTTTTTCTTTAAATAAAGCTTTTATTTCATTCTCTTAATCTTAAAGCTACAAAAGTAAGAAAAATTCAGAATCATATATATATATAAAATAAAACAAATAGAGATAACTATAAATAAAAATAAATGTATGCAGTTTCTTTAAGACAAAAAGTGAAACAGTTAAGCACATTCTATTGTTCTTAAAAACAAGAGGCGAATATAGTAAAAAATTATAAACAATTTTATACATTTATCGATGGGGATGCGATAATGTTAATAATATGAAAAAGTAAAAATCAATTCTAGGTTAGAATTTGAATATAGTGAAAGAAAATTTACAATATGAACAAAAAATCATAGTAAAGGATTGATCAAGTTTTCAATAACATTATTATTTAAATGGAAAAGCCATTGTTTAACTCTTTTCAAGTATACTGATTTAACTCTCTCATATGTAAGGTTTTCAGGTAACTTAATAAACAGACGGGGCGCAGTAATTTTAAAAAATTGTGAGAAAAGAGTTTTTTTGAAGGTGGGCACAAGAGCGAGATTTCTGGTGTTAACACGCAAATTATGCTTTACATAAACTCTCGGAGTGTTATAACCGGATTTTTCAAAAAATATTTTTAAAACTTTATGAAAATACAAATGCCTTAGTGGAAGAAGATTAAATAATTAAAAGCTGGGAGTTAGTCGATTAACTTTGCACATAATACGAATAGCATGCTTTTGCTTGATTAATAAAGGTTATATTTTGTTGAAATGATTTCCGCCCCAACAAGCTATACCATATTGAAGTTTAGATTTAAAAAGACCATTACAAACTAATTTCAAAACAGCCAAACCACAATATTGGTTTAGATGATAGATCTGTCTTACAACATTATTTAAAAATTTTTTTAAATACATAGTATGATTCATCCAGCTCATTTTATAGTCCAAAATAACTCCTAAGTACTTAAAAACGTCAACGCGCTCATGAATACAGGTTTTCAACAACATGAATTACGAGTACTTGCATTTGGGCGAATGGTAGTATAGGGGCATATCATTACAGAGTTTACCTTTGACATGAAAAATTATGAAAAATTATGTTATTTTGCCTTTTATCGGTTATAAGAAAAGGGAGTTCATAAAAATTAAGAACAAGATTGGTCCCAAAACAGAGCCTTGAGAAACTCCTATGTTAATGAATTTTTTAGGACTCAAAATATTTATAATCTTAACTCTCTGACAGCGACTTTTTAGATAGGAAGTGAACCAACCATGTATAAGGCCTCTGAAACCAGCATTAAGTAGCTTACTGAGCAAAGTGCAATGATCGACCATGTCAAATGCTTTGGTTATGTCAATGAATAAGGTAGCAGGAATATCAGATTCATTAAGGCTAGTATAAATTCCACTGCATACTTTTAATAGTGGTGGATTTACCACTACGAAAACCAAATTGTGAGTTACTAAAAAAATTAGTTTTATCCAAGAAGGACAGTATTCTAGATTTTACACCTTTTTCAAAAACCTTTGCAAAGACTGATAACAGGCAAATTGGTCGATAATTGTTTAAATTCGTAGCATCCCCCTTTTTGATTACAGGGATAACAACGGTCATTTTTATTGAATCAGGGAAGTTACCCTTTTGAATGCTAAAATCAAAAATGTAAGATAAAACATCAGCAACTAAAAAAGATATATTTTTCACAATATTACTATTAAAATTGTCACACGATTTCGAATTGGAATTTTTCAATGACTGAATAATTTTGTGTATTTCCAAGGGCGAGAAAAGAAAAAGAACTCAAAGAAAACACTTTGTCTTTGACATGGATCAAAAACAATTTTACCATCACATTGACATGGACAAGAGGAGTCATAATTCATTGTAGTGTCTTTAATAGTATTGGAAATACTAACAAAATAATCATTAAATGCAGTGGCAATTCTAATGGCTCAGATACGGATGTATTATTGATACTGACTACGAAATCCGCTTTAGATTGGTTTTTGTTTAAGATTTGGTTGACAGTCTCCTATTCTTTTTTTGAATTACCCATATTATCAAAAAATCTATTACTGAAATAAGCATCTCTTTGAAAAGGTATAAGGATCTTCAGTTCTTCAGACAGCTTATTGTAATTTCTTTTCAGCCTTAAGTTGGTAGGATGTTTTTTATAACATTTGAAAAGGTAATTTTTCTTACGAATTTTCTTCAAAAGCGTATCAGACATACACTGTTTTAAATGTTTGTTTTTTATATTTTTTTTTATTTTTGTTTTGGAATGGACTTTATGTATATATTGTTGATTGTTATATTGAAACAGTGTTTTGTATGAAACAGTATATTGTATGTAGTATAATATTTTTAATTTTTTAATTATGAAATATATGTTTAATGTATAAATGTGTTTAATGTACTGTACAATAAAATTGTTACCAAAAAACGTCCACACTCGATGACGATTGAAAAAGAAAAAGGTTGAATTTACGTTACATAAATGTATCGACCAAGTAAGAAAGTGAATGTAATGAGAAGCAACGCAAAAAAACTAACGTTAAATTCGGAGTTGTTTCACAACTTAATCAAAAATTCAATAAGAGAGAGACATTTATTAATTATTGTTATGTCAAATAGTGTGAAGCATATTTGTTTGTGCACTCGTGCTGCATATTACTAAACATTCAGCCCCCCCTGGAAGACTCCGGTCTTTCAGCTATAGGCAAAGGTGCAATCTTTACCACTGGACGTATATAGTCCCCATATTGAGTGTGAATAGTGGCAACTCGGCATTTTCTATCTCTTCACGGATGAATTTTTGTGATTCGTCCCAGAATCCATTTTGATGGTGGTAGATTGGGTTCCTTTAGGAGCACGATGTCATCTATCTGGAGGTTTTGATTGTGTTTCTTCCATTTGGGTCGATTTTCTAAAGAAGTAAGATACTCCTTGTCTCAGCGCTTCCAAAAGCCTTGCATCAGATTATGTAATAAATACCAGTTAGTTTTGATTGAAATATTAGATTGAGAAAAATCTGGTTGTGGTAAAGTAGAGTAGGATTCTCCAATCATGAAATGTGATGGAGTTAATGCATTTCCTTATATGTGAGTTTGCTCTCACCAATGACGCGCTTGAGATGCATCTTCACTGATTTTACACCAGCTTCCCACAACCCGCCAAAATGCGGAGCGCAAAGTGGTATAAATCTCCAGTTGATACGAGTATGATCTTTGACAAGTGGTTAATAATTATGCTCTGATGTTGTTGGTTTAGAAGAAGATCATGCAGCTCTCCGAGAATTCGTTTCCTCCATGAAAGTTGGTTGCATTATCGCTCCATATTTCGATGGGCTTTCCACGCCGCGAAATGAATCGATCTAAAGCCAAAAGAAACGCGTTTGACGACAAATCACCGACCAATTCTATATGAATTCCTTTTGTGATGAAACAGACAAAAATAGCGATGTATGCTTTCACAAACCTCGGATTTCTGCCGCGAGCTAAACGTATCGTGATGGGCCCAGCATAATCACAGCCGATCTTGCTAAATGGACGGGAAAACTGAACTCGTTCTGCAGGCAAATCTGCCATAAGTTGATTAGCAGTTACCTTCCTTTGTCGAAAACAGATGACGCAATCATGAACCACCTTGCGAAGCAGATTTCTGCATCCGAGGATATAGTAGTTCTGTTGAAGTATCGTAAACATAAGAGACACACCGGCATGTAGATGATGTTTGTGTACGTGTTCCACTAGTAGTTTGGTTAAAGGATGTGATTTGGTCAAAATTATAGGATGTTTTTCAGAGTAAGAAAGATCCGAGTGCTGTAAACGTCCACCGACTCGAAGCACATTCAAACGATCAACAAAGGGAGCTAATGAAATAAGTTTATTTCTCGAAGGTAGTTCCTTCACTTGTTGGAGCAAATCTATTTTCAATTTAAATGATGAACACTGAGCACTTTTGATTAATCGAATTTTCGCATTTGAGATCTCTGCAGCAGATAGAGTCAGATTCGAAGGGTGCGTTGATTGCCGCGAAGAGTTTGTTATGAATCGCAAAATGAATGCCACAACCCGCACAGATTTCATCCAATTTGAAGAATTGCAGACAATTTGTTCAAGAATATTATTTGGAGATATAGTCGTATTAGATATAAATACCTGCACCCTCTGGGTCTTTCTTTCTTCCAATTGATTAATAGAAATACCTTGCAAATCGTACCACGATGATGGCCACTTATTTAATCGTTTGCTAAGCCATGACGGACCAGTCCACCAGATTTCTGTTAAAGTTAAAATCGATGCTGAAATTCCTCGAGATGCAACATCAGCAGGATTGCATGAAGAGCGTACATGATTCCATTGCTTCAGCGGAATTGAAGACAGGATTTCTGAGGTGCGATTGCCAACGAACACTGACCATTTTTTAGGAGGAGCAGATAGCCAATGCAGTACAATTGAGGAGTCAGTCCATGTGAAAACCTTGAGATCTTTCTCCTGCAATGAAAGTTTTACTTTAATTATAAGTGGTGTAGTGGTAGTAGCAAACGCTTCTCACTCGGAGGGTCCAGGTTCGAATCCTGCCCATGGCAAAATCAGTTTTTCATTGTATAATTGGAACTCAGACAAAAAAAATTCTGCGTGTGAAGGCATAACACTGACACGTAGATTTGGCTGTTATAAGAGTTTCAAGCAATGAAAAAAATACTGGGAATTATATCTCGAATCACTCTGAGTGAAGAAAAACTCTCCGTCCTATTCGGACTCCCACCCCTGAAAAGCAAACATAGAAACCAAACACACCTGAGTTTCAAACCACTACAAAAACAAATTTCCTTTCTCCTTCTTCTATCTTTCCGCCCGCGCCCTGGCAACAGTAAAAGGGTATCAACCCCTTAGGCGCGCGTAAATTATAAAAAAAAAAAAAAAAAAAAAGTTAAAAGAAGAGCTCCGCAGAGTTAATTTAATTAATGTTAATTAATGCTCCGACAGTAGACTGCAGCTACGTAGGCGTCTAATGATGCATCGCAAAAACCATGTAACTCCTTATTGTATTTATTTGTCCAGATGATCCTAGGGATGGTATTGGATTCGATGAGATGGAGCTCGTCGCGTATAACAGTCCAACGTTTTGCAATAACCTGTGGAATTTTCTGGTCCCAATTCAGCTTTTCTCGCCACAATTCTTGAAAAAGGATTTTAATGCCGACGATTACTGGTGCGAGGAACCCAGTTTAAATTCGTAGAATCCCCCCCTGGATCAAATATCCGTGAGGCATCAGAAAGAATTCGACGTTTTGTGCAGAGAGTTTCGGAAGGAAGTGTTACATTTTAGGAGAAGCAATCCCTTGATGGACACCAGTGTAACCCGAATATTTGTACCATGTTGAAATCTTCGAACGCAACCGGAGAAAGTTCCCGTTGATCCTCGGGGAGTGACAATAAAAGAGGCCAGCAATTTTTTGTCCATTTACGAAGGTTAAAACCCGCGGATTTGAAGAGGTCAACCAGATCGTTTCGAAGCCTGATTACGTCTTCTACAGTATCAGCTCCCGTAATGACGTCGTCGACGTAAAAATCGTTCAGAATGATTGATGAAGCTAGAGGATGTGTTTCCGCGGAATCGAGAGCGAGCTGTTTAAACATACGTACAGCCAAAAATGGAGCAGCTGAAGTATCATAGGTTACGGTCAGTAATGTTTGATTTAGCGGAACCATCGAAAACCACCCGTACCTTGGTAGTGGAACTATCACCCTTAAAAACCGCATGATGAGGTAGATAGTAATGGTTAATATCTTCAACAAGCTTACTTGCTGGAATTTCTTTCATGTGACCTAGCGATATATATTCGCTCAAGAAACGAGAATATTCCGATTTTAGGTCAGGATTGTGTAGAAATCTCCGCTCGATGGAGTATAGCCGGCTAAGAGCAATACGAAAAGTGTTACCGGCACTGAGATTGGAATTGGGCCTAAATGGCAGTTCGACCACATATTTGCCATCTGAACTACGACGATATGTTGACGCAAAATGTTCTTCTGACCTTTTTTCATCAAGCGACAATAGCGTTTCACCATGGACCTCTTCTAGACGCCAAAATCGCTCAAGATCGAACTCGAACTGTGAGCAATCTAATTGGCTACAGAATGTTCTGACCCCTAAACTATCGGTTCGAGCTGCCTGTTGATAGATACCTGCTACTACCCATCTGAATATGGTTGGAATAAGACTAGGAACATTTTCATCACTTTGCCTCGAAGGTCCCACAATGATAGTGAAGACCTTATCTGATCCAATCAAAACGTCGATTGAACCAGGTATATTGAAATTCGAATCGGCCAATTCCATCGAAAGAAAGCCAGTAGAATCAATGTTGGTTGTAGAAGACGGAGGTAGTAATGACGGAGGTAGCTTAGAAATAATATAACAATCGATATCGACATTTTCCGAGTTAAAACACGAGTTCAAATTTAAAGTTACCAAGCCATTGGTAACACCGGCCGCAGTTGATGCGATTCCTACAATAGGAATCCGAGAATGTTTTCGAAGGAGCCCCAGGCGTTGTACAGTCCTTTCTGTGATAAACGAAACTTGGGACCCTGTATCCAGCAGCACACGAAGATTTCGATAAATTCCTTGCTTATCACGAGTTTTCACTACGGCGGTTGGAAGAAAAGTTGAAACGCGATGTGTAAGTTCGAGGGAGTGGTTGGATTGTATTGAATCAACTAGGGTTTCTGGCAGTAGCGATGAGGTGTGTGGATGCATTTGGTTTTGTTGTATTGACGATATGATTGGTGTATTTTGTGTAGGATGCACCAGTGTGTGGTGGCGAGATTTGCACATCTTACACCGAAAAGTAGAATGGCATTTGTTTGATGCATGACCTTGACGAAGACAATTAAAGCAAAGCGATTTTTCTTTGACAAAATTCCGACGGGCATTGACTCCGAGTGCAATGAAAGCTTGGCAAAACGGCAGCAGATGATCTTCTTTACACTTTGGGCAACCTACCTTGGTTTCAACCACATGGGAACGTATGCTAGACTGAGCCTTACTATTTGGTTTTGAAGAACGAGAAAGAGAATAGCAAGCTTCTAGACAGCTACAGCGATTTTCCAAAAAAGCAAGGAATTGATCAATTGTGCTATTTTCATCTGAAGTCTGCTCTTCCGCCCAAGCCTGTTTTGTTTCATTGCCAAGTTTTTGCAATAAAATAAAAATGAGCCATGGATCCCTTGAAGTTGAATCCAAGGCCTTCAAACCTCTGATGACCACATCAGCGCCATCAGCATGTTTTCTCAAAACAGTAATGTTTATTGGACGATGGCAACGAAAGGAAATTCTGTATGAACGACTGAATGATTAATTGCTTTTTCTCGTAACGTACTACTAGTTTATCCCATGCTTCGATATAATTGATTTCCGAAATTTATATATGTTTTATTAGGTTCGCAGCGTCTCCACCAAGGAACGATTTTAAATACTGAAACCTTTGAGTAGTAGATATTGAAGAATTGAGGTCGATTGTTCCCGTGAACAGATCCTTGAAACCCGGCCGGTCTTTGTAATCACCGTTAAAGGTTAGAATTATACACTCTGGAAGCTTCACAGATCTAAGACTGGCTGAACCCTTTTCCAACTGGTTTAGAAATGAAGTTTGTTGTCTAGCTAACCGCTGTTCAATCGATATTTGAGATGTAACTTTAGAATTTGATGTTAGGTCTGTGGAATTCTCCCGAATCGCAGATGTAAGTAGGGAATGAACTAAACAGTATTTTTCTTCATACTCAGAGAATTCTGGCTCAGGATCGATAAAGTCTGTTTCATCAAAAATTCGAGAAGCTTATCTTGAAGCGACACAAAATTAGACCACGTTTCGTTAAGACGCACCAAATGGATCTCTAGCATGGCAATCGTAGTAGAAGCAGACACCGATTCTGCAAACGTTAATGCCCTTGTAATGCATCCTTTAGCATGACCACATTTGACCTTGATTGTATTCATTTTCAATTGGCAAAGTAAATATATGGCGTGATAAAACACGTGTTAGAATTGTAGAGATATACATATGTATGCGCGATATGCGTAGCAAATCTTATTAAAGGTATCACGAAAAAGTCTTCAAATGTTCATGCACCTACTCACAAAACAATATAATCCATGCAGTGTATATTCACTAAAAAAAAAAAAAAATTGAAGTACGTATTACAGTTAAATTAATTATTTCACGAAGCACTGATTAAAATTAATCCGGCTCAAAGGACCATTAAATGTTTTGGAATGGACTGGAATTGATGTTTTTAATTTATGTATATATTTTTGTTTTTTTATATTGAAACAGTGTTTTGTATGAGTAATATAATATTTTTAATTTTTTAATAATGAAATATATGTTTAATGTATGAATGTGTTTAATGTACTGTACAATAAAATTGTTACCAAAAAGCGTCCACACTCGATGACGATTGAAAAAGAAAAAGGTTGAATTTACGTTACGTCATAAATGTATCGAACAAGTAAGAAAGTGAATGTAATGAAAAACAATGCAAAAAAACTGACGTTAAATTCGGAGTTGTTTGACAACTTAATCAAAAATTCAATAAGAGAGAGACATTTATTAATTATTGTTATGTCAAATAGTGTGAAGCATATTTGTTTGTGCACTCGTGCTGCATATTACTAAACAATTTTCTTGCTACATAGCATTAAGTAAGCTTGAAGTCTGTCAAGAAACAAATTGAATGCAATAGATGGATCACAGGCTCTATATACTTCATCGCAAGACACAAAAACTAAAGCAGATTTTAAAGCAGCAAGATCAATTATTGTAAAATCTTGAGAAATTTTATTTTTTGCTCTGGTCTGCCTGAGATCAAATTGAATAGATGTTAGCAAATGATTATTTATATTAAGGTCAAAGGTAGTCGTGTTATAATTCATTAAATTATTTCTATGTAGTCTAATAAATATATGATCTAAGCAAGAACTAGCATATTTAAATATACGGGAGGGCTCTTTTAGTAAACTGTCAAAACCAAAGGAAAATAATAATGACAGATAGTTATCAAGTTCAGATGAAGGAGTCAAGCGATCTATGTTAAAATCACATACTAAAATTAAATTTTTACATTTGCAGTTATCCAGTAACCAGAAAAATGTTCCAGAAAGGCATTAACTGAACAGAAATTAAATCTATAAACACAGACAAAACAGTAAAAAATACCAGTAATTTCGCACTTGAAACTTAACAAATCAGCGCTGTTAAAATTAGAACATTTAACCTTAATGTCGGTCAACAGGTCATTTCTATAGAAAAGCGCAACTCCTCCTGCAGAATAAGTATTATTACAAGTAGAAAAGAATCTAAAATTAGGTATAAAGAAATTAAGGACTTCATCATCAAAAATCCAAATTTCAGACAGAAAAATGAGATCCGGTAAATGATCAATAGACGCAAGATGAGTTAAAAAAGTATCTAAGTATTTAATGTTACGAATATTCTGATGAATTACAGAAATCCCTGAAAAGAAAGTTGTATTTTGATGATCGATGTAAAGACATTTTAAATCGGCAGAAGTAGAAAAGGAAAAACTATTATCAAATGAATTGTAATGATAACTTAAAGATATATTATTTACACTAACCATAAATTATTATAAGTTATTCTCAAGTTTATAAATGTCCTCAAAACTAACTACTTTGATCACATTTTCCTCTTCTTTTTTTCTAATGAGAACCGATGAATTTCTTATCCAAACAAACTGGCACATTTTTTTTTTGTTTAAGCTGTTTTGCCTTCAAAAGAAGAGATCTTGTGTATCCAGTGAGTGTGTCGTTTAGGAAAATTCTGTTATTCT
This sequence comes from Volucella bombylans, assembly GCA_949129095.1. Classification (NCBI taxonomy): domain Eukaryota; kingdom Metazoa; phylum Arthropoda; class Insecta; order Diptera; family Syrphidae; genus Volucella; species Volucella bombylans. The sequence continues at coordinate 121,282,328 of OX422140.1, read as the reverse complement.
TCTTTACACCATTAGCTCCCACGCTGCCGTCTTTAATATCAAAGATGTTAGAAGAGAGTCTTTACGCATTTTATTCATAATTCTCATCTTTGACGAAAGCGAAGAGAACTCTTACAACGTTTTTGATTTTGTTGTTTGCTTTCGACTTAGATGTATTCTTAATGTAATAAGATTCAATCTCATCACGGGTAAAAGGAACACCAACACCAACAGTAAGCAGCTTCATTACCTTCTCATGTACACTTGCATTTGTCACTTCAGGAACACCAACGACGTCAACTCCACACCGTATCTCTTTTTTTCAAGCAAATTAACTTTCCCCTCCAGAGTATCATCTTTTTTTATAAGAAATTCATTTTATTCCTCCAGGTATTTAATTTTTAAGAGCGCATCAGAGTTGAGTTTTTGCAATTTTAATATTTCTGCATAGAGTGTATCCAGAATAATCTGCTGCATGACGGATTTCGCAACGGGCTTGTCGTTCGATATTGCAGTAGGAGTGGAAGTAGCATTGCAAATCATAGAGACATGGGCACTCGAATCAGTCATGAGCGCCGAATCAAGATCATGCAAAAGAGATTTTCTCCGTAGACTTACAGATCTATCACATTTGTAACCTTGATCACTTTTTTTTGTAGAATTCGATGTCACTTTTTCTTAAGTTTACACACTTTGCATGAAATGATTCATTACAAGCAAAACATTGAATTCTAGATTCGTTTCTTTCAATTTTAAGAATACAAGACTTGCACTTCATTTTGGTTTGATATTTTTATATAGCACTCGTATTTTTTACACTTCAATTTGCACACAGCGCATGTGTGTGCTCAACAATTGCTGTAATATTCTCTCACAAAGTGACTTCGATAAAATTAAACTATATTGCGATGACTGGAAGTTGAAGATCAATTTTCAGAAGTCGGTTACCATTCTTTTTGGACGCCTTTGTTTGGGTCTGTATGGATTTCTGAAACAACTGCCGAAAGTTTTCGATCGTGGGATAACATGGCAGCTACTTGCTTGTCGAAATGTAGTCAGATACCTTGGTATCCGGCAAGTTCAATACCTTTATTTTAATAAACATGTAAATACTGCTCTGGCCGGAGCAAAAGAAGCATTTGCCGTTACAAAGAGAATATAATCTACTATATGGCCCTTCTCCGGACTATGTTTGTATTTGAGTGTCCTGTGTGGTTCAATTTGAGACCAAGTGGGGAGAGTACGATAACTTTGGCGGCAAGTATCTTTGGCGGTATTTTGTAGAGGGGTTAAAAAATGGCATTTTTTACTATGGGAGGCGGGGGTCTATCTCGCCCCGTTTAGGGGCGACTTGAGAAAAAAATGACTTAAAATGGGAAAAAAATTGTTAAAAAACAACGGCAACACTTACGATAAAGTATTATACAGGATTTGAAAGCATAAAATTTGCTCTTTAATTTACATCAAATTATTCGTGTGAATAGTTTTTGAATAATTCGCATTCAAACTTAAATTTTTGGTAAAAAATGAAAATTTTGTTTTTTTAAATCAATATTATTCAAAATTGTGAGATGATGTGCCCAATTGGTTTTTTGTATTAATGCGCATACCAATTCTGAATCGAACACAAAAAACCGCATTTCTTTATATCTTCTAGTTTTTGAGCAAATTGAAAATTACTAAAACTATTTTTTATAAGACGTTTTTTGTTTTGGTATTTATGGATCTCACTTTGAGGATTAATATTGATAATAGGGTCATCTTTGTAAGTAAAGTGCGGCAAATCATTTAGCGTGACCCAGAATGCACTACGAGGAGGTAGATTTGCATTGCATTCCGCGTCCCAGTCAGTCAGTTTGTGAGTAAGTTAGGTGTTAGTTAAGAGTAGTCAATTAAATGTACAATGTACGAGTACATATTAAAAAGGTATGTAAGTTTCGTCAATGAAGTCATCGTCCGTACTGGTGTCAATGTCGAGTTCGTTAAGTTCGTCGATGATGGTGAAGAGAAGAGGTTGTTTTGGTGGTAAAATACCTTCTAAGTGCTCATTGTGAACGGTCGGAGGGTCGAAGTCCTTCAGTTGCAAAACCACATTTTCTTTACCTTTGACAAAACCTGGGTACACTTTTTTTAAGTCAATTTGGGAGCCCATGTCGTCCTTATAATTTTTTTCAAGGCAGTATTTCCGGTAAAAGAAAAGTGCTATATATTTGTGAAGGTGCTGCGTTGTATTGCGGTATAAAATTGATTTTTTCAGAAGCTGGTTCTGATTCTCAATATCATTTATAGTATTGGTTGCATCGGTCTTGTCAACATTTTCGCCTTTGCTGTGGTTTGTAATTTCATGAGTCGTAGAAGTAGGGAACATTTTCTTAATACCTATGTATTAGCGTACGCTGTCGGTACAAATACGACTGTTGTTGGGGTTAACGTATTTGTGTATGTAAGACCACAAGTCTTCTTTACTTTTGGAGTTCACTTTATAGAAGCGTCCGACCTTATCTTCTTTACAAAATAACCCCAACAATACGATTTTCATTTGTTCGGTTACACGGCCTCTGTGGTATTTCCTTTTTGTAAGAAAGGTCTCGTCGATTTGTACAGTTTTTCCTTCGCCGCCAATGTTAACATCGACGAGAGATGCTATTATTTCGGCTATTTCACGGCAATAGTTGTAGTAATCTATTATAGTAGATTTACTAAGCTCACTTTTATTGTCGTGATGGCGCCAAGCGATTGTATGCTAATTTTAAAATAATAAAATACATGTAATAATATTTTTAAAAAATCCTTAGGTTGTAGCTTAAGGTTTAATTAATTTACTTGAAAAACCGTGTTCACAGGCATTTTGATAACAAAAGCGATAATTATTGCAAGCACCTCGCGAATCTCTAGCCGACATTGAGGTCCATGGAAAAATGTATTTCTAAAATTGTTGTCACCGTTTTTTTTAGAGCTTTTCATTGAGCATCGCCACATCCAACAGAACTTTACATTTCTACACTTTTCTACCTTCATAGGTAAGTTGCAACACAGTGGGGAATGGATGTTTTAGTGGGAATTAAACCAGATTCTTCTAAAAATTTAATGCTTCTTTCGTTGGTCGACACTAAATCTCCGAACGAACAAAACACTGAGAAGTTATTTAGTTTATAATGGATTACAGGATGCTTAGCTGTCATTGCTTATCACTTGATTCGCACTACGGTTGAACACAGAGTGATCTTTGTGAATATCAATAACTACACCCCTTATCACAAAAAGAAATAACGGTATAAAAGCCAAACGTTTTTTCGGTTATATTTTTGCATCATTATCTAGTGCATTACATATTACATACGTACAAACATAGATATTTCGCAAAGTAAATAATTTACTGCAACATTGGTATACATGTGAATTTTCTATAATGCGGATTAGTGAAACTTTGTTATTAATGGGAACTTTGTAATTTTGTGATTAGTACTGTGCATGAAGCGTATTGATGACATAGGCGCCTGCCTGACGGGACCTGCCACCTGCGGAAAGAGAGTTGAAATCCCTTAATCCCTCGAAGCGGGTCACTCGTGTACTCTTAACTGAGAAAACTATTGATATAGGCGTCTGCGAGATGTTTAAATAATACTCATTAACTTATTCAAAGGAAGACTACGTACATAAATGCTAAAAAACAAAACTAAAGTAGTAATTTCAATTTCAATTTGCTCAAAAACTAGAGGACATAAAACCATGCGGTTTTTTGTGTTCTATTCAGAATTAATACGCGCATTGAATACAAAAACCAATTCGGCACATTATTTCACAATTTTGAGTAATATTGTTAAACAATTTTTTTTTTTTAAGTTTGAGTTTGAATGTGAATTATTCAAAAACTATTCACACGAATAATTTGATGTAAATTTTATGTTAAAGAACAAGCTTCGACCTTTCATATTCTGTATAGTACTTTATTGTAAGTGTTACCGTTGTGTTTTAATAATTTAAAACATTTGTTTTTAAATTGCCCATAACTCCTAAACGGGACGAGATGGACCCCTCCCCTCTCCCATAGTAAAAAATGCTAGTTTTTAACTCCTCTACAAAATACCCTTATCAATTCTTGGCGCCAAAGTTATCGTACTCGTGCCGATCAAGTTTATTGCAAAAGGCGAACCATATAAGATTGGATAATTTCGTTATTGAGTTGACTCGACGGCATATTGTAAGAGCATTCATTTCGACGAATAATTTGATCTCCGAGGCTTACTACCTGAACTGTTTACATCACAATAGTGTGGGCTTTACCGGCATCATTTTCCCGGAAGCGTTCCGCTATTTAGATAGTAGAGAGCTAATCCTGGATAAAGTAGCGGTGTCGGTAATCTTCCAGGTCGCTCGAATAGCTGCGGATAGGCGGATATATACTAAATACGACAGAGACGTCGCACACGACAGAGCGGAGAGTCTCCAGTTCAGTAGGGCGGTAGGGAGTCGCGATATTAGGGATGTTGCTCGGCAGCACAACAAATTTTGGTGCCTAAGTGAAGCGGAAGAGACTCCTTCGTTGTTTTCTTCAGGTGCTTTCTTTTGAATCCACGGCATTCTTACATAGTTAGTAGATTGATATGATTTAAATAGCTTTTAAAATTATATAAAAAAAATAAAAAAATGAAAAAATTAAAAAACAAATAAGGTACGAGAGAATGGGTAGCAATTTAATAAAAATATATAAATTAAAAATAATTTAATTTTGTATCATAGGTTATACTATCTAAGTAGTTTAGGATCTAAGTTTTATCTATAAATATAAAAAAAGTCCAGGAACTAAGTTTTTGCATTAAAAGTAGGTATATTTTCTTACATGTAAATAAATTAAATAAGTAAATTAAGTTGTGTTACGTCGAAAAACATGGAATAAGTGCTATATTGATCTTAGAACATCCGCAAGGGCCAGGAAAACTAAAATTACATTTGATAGCTAAGCTAATTTTTAGGAATTTCTTATCTAGCTTATAAGAATTCTAAATTTTTGGAAAATAAAAATGCATTTAAAATGAAAATGAAATCCGTAACAATTCTTTAGAACTAGTCAGTGATAGACATTGTGATATATGAACCATTTGACAAGTGGTCAAAGTATTTCCTGGCTACACGACCATCTAAAACCCTGATGTCAGGCAAACAAAACAAACATCACATCCGGTGATTTTAGCGTCTAAATAGGAAAAGACGACATTCTAGAAATCGATTTAAGCTAATTTATTTTACTTTGTGACTGAATGTCACTAAAGTAGGCCAATCTCACTATTTATAGAGAAAGACAGTTAATTGTCTAACAATTTGTCAGTAAATTTGATTAACAATTAATCAATTTACTCTATTAATTTTTATATGAGCATCAGACACTCACCTAGCAGCATTTGTGACAACAACGAAGAAATGCAGTTGTAAAAGGACCTCTAGAGTGCGCTACCTGCGGAGGCATCATTATTCTCAAGAGCTGGGTTGCGAAAAACATTTTTTCGAAAATCTGATCACTATGTTACTTATCAAGTCTTATTCGATATCTGAGTTGCATCTGCTAGAATCTATAGAGATGACCTATCCAGAAAAATATATAGTTATGGTGTTTATGGCAGCTGATATGGGCTTAGGTGACGCGAACAAGTGAAAGAGGACATCGACCATACTGGGGTGATGACAGCCCTAATAGGAGTAGTTTATTTTCTCAAGGTCAGGTTTCTCTCTGGTACCGATGTCTTTTTCTTCTAGTGCTTGTATCCTACGAGTATGTGTCTACTGGCTTTACGTCTTCTTGGAGTCAAAAACTTACGGTGTAGGAATTTATCATTCCTACGAATTTCTAGCTACTTGTATGTTACATTATATTGATCGGAGCGAACTCCTTAAGACTCCCTTTATGGCCCACATAAACTTGAATAAAATTACTTAATTCTGTTTATCTATTTCTATTTGTTGTTTGAAATAGAAGAAGATAAAATCCCTTGCTACCACAAAATTGGAGCTCTCAATTGTCGAATCTCTTCCTGCTAGGTGTCGGGTTTTGTTGACAGCATGATTGTGGTAAGGATTCTATGCATCATCTTTTTTATATCAATTCTTAGTACGAGTACATCCTATTGCGTTCTCCTTTGGCTCTTTCTTCTTCATATTTTAATTTTCGAAGACTCTGCTTAAGATGTTTCTTTTTTTTTATACTACAAGTTGACAATTTCAATCGAACTAGGTTTTCATGGATGTGCTCACTTACTTCGGCAGAACTCTTTTGAGGCATTACTTTGGATATCTGTGTACCTTTCTTGCAAAGAGGGATTCAAGTTAATTGTAACCGCTCTGAAATTTTCAACATCTAGACCGCGCGCTTGAACCATGCCTCTGTGACTCTGAATATTCCCTTGTGAAAATGTTGACTGTGAAAGTATACATATACTCGTATGATCTACTGTAATTTTATAAGCTTCTAAAATGAAATTATCCCACCAGTATCCCTTACGGTACAGGTGTAGCATTCTCTTCTCTTGTTGGTGTTAGAATCCCCAAAATCATTTAGGAATGTTGATCATAGATTAGTAATAGAACCAAAATATCATCAACGATTATTAAAAAGAATCTTGGAGACAGAATTGCACTCTTTGGACACCATAAAAGAGAAAGAAATTAGAGAAAACAACAAATTATTTACTTACTTAGCTGGGCTCAGTGCTGGACTGAAACATCAACCAGTATGCACCTTTTTCCGCTCACAGCGTCGAATTTTCGGTGAGTAGGCCTTAGAAAAGCTAGAGGAATATCCGATTTTTTAACGAAAAATTGTCTTCAGTAAATTTTCCCTCAACAGGGTTGGCTCTCTTTCCTTCGGTCCACCTTATCGGTGAGTGGGAACACCGAGCTCTGGCGGAAGTGGATGGCAGCCATGGTCCCATCAGCCAGTGGTCCACCAACCCCAGACCTCGGAAAACAACCCACATTGGTTTCACGGGCGGCTTTCCACTCAGAGGAGAACGAGGAGTTTCGGTCGGTGAAGCCCTAAGGGCAGTAGGGAGACTCACGACGAACCAGGAGCCCAAGGTGCGACAGGAAGTCCACCAGGAATTTTAATTTTAATTTTGGTGGTGGCTAACGCCCCCATTTATTTTGCTTAATACAAGCTTAAAAACTAAAACTTAAACTAATAAAATAAGGTTTACTAGGGCTTAAAGCTAAGGATGGTGAAGGAGATCGAACTTGAGGGAAAGTCTGTGATTAAAATCGAAAACGGAAAGGTTGGAGTTTACCTTACGCAGCATACGGGAGATACGGGAGACGGGTGGAACGTAGATTACGAGGATTAGTGTTAAAGAAAATGGAGTTGCAAAGAGGCATGCAATCGACGGAGCCTGAGAGGAGTCGGTGAATGAACAGAATGTCTGCTGCGTCCCTTCGTTCCTCAAGGGTATTCAGGTTAATGAGTTTGAGATGGTCTCGGTAGGGAGGCAAGATTAGAGGATCGTTCCAAGGTAGACTTCGAAGAGCAAATCGAAGAAAACGACGCTGGATCCTCTCAATACGAGATACATGAACTCGTTGAAAGGGACACCACGCTTGGTTAGCGTACTCGAGAAGGGGGCGAACGTAAGTGATGTATAGTGATTTAGTCACGTACGGGTTTCAGAGTTCTTTGGACCATCTTTTAACGAAGCCGAGTGATATGTTTGCTTTAGAAATTATCTCATCTATATGCGAGCGGAAATTAAGCTGCCTGTCGCATAATATACCAAGGTCGCGGATAGATTCAACAAGGGGTATAGGTTGGCCGTCGAGATGGTAAATTCGTTGAGGAGACTTCTTGCACTTACGTGAGAAAGTAATCGATTGACATTTGGAGACATTGAGTTCTAAGCAGTTCTTGATGCACCAGGTGGAAAAACTATTTAGATCTATTTGAAGGAGGGTGGAGTCTTGTTGTGAGGAAATGGGTTTAAAAAATTTGGTATCGTCAGCATAGAGAGAAAGTATTGAGTATTGAATGAGCCTTTGAAGGTCGTTAATAGTTAGTATGAAGAGGAGTGGACCTAGGTGACTACCTTGAGGAACACCTGAAGTGGCCAAGAAAGGGGCCGATAGGACAGACCTGAAACGAACACTATAAAAACGATTGTCCAGGTAAGAAGATATCCATTTAAGCAAAATAGGTTCAAAGCCCAGGACGGACAATTTGAACAGGATTAGTTTATGAGATATCTTATCAAAAGCATTACTGAAATCAGTCGTTATAACGTCAACTTCTTTACCACTTTCTAAGGCTGAGAGAACAGAGGACACGAATTCTACGAGGTTAGTGGTAGTTGATCTACCCTTCAGAAAGCCGTGTTGATTGGGGGAAATAAAAGATTTACACTGGAAGCTTAAGGCTTCATGCAAAATACTTTAGAGGAGTTTGGGTATTTGGGAAAGTTTAGCTATAGGGCGGTAATTAGTGACTTCGCTCTTTAATCCTTTTTTGTGTATGGGTGTTATGAAAGAGGATTTCCATATCTGCGGAAATTCACCTTGAGAGAGCGATAATCGGAAGAGATTAGCAAGGGGGCGTGAAAGAGTTGAGGAACACTATTTAAGAAATATGGATGGAAGGCCATCTGGTCCGGGTAAGTATTCATCATTAAGTTTTTGTAATTTGTTTTCTATTACTGTATGATCAAAGCTTTGGGAAATAGTGGAGCCAATAGGGAAGTAAAGTAGGTATTTGAAATAAGAGGGATACGGTACGAAGGAATTATCGGCAAAAGATTGCTTAAAAAAAGTAGCAAAAAAGTTAGCTATGGTATGCGGATCAGTTGATGATATATTTTCGTATGAGAGGGATGGAGAAAAACCGTCGGATTTTTTTTTGTAATTAACGAACACCGTTGTTAGAGCCCATAGACAGACGGGAAACTCGCAATGGGTTGCATCAGACAGTCTGAAAGTCGCTGACGACATCCCAAAGACGTGCTAACTTTAAAAGTTAGGTTCGATGGATGAAGGGATGACGACCCCTTTATAAGCCAGCACCCCACCGATGGAGCACCGAAGGAGCAGCAGAAGCGTGTTGGCGGACGTTAAGACAGCCTCTACCGCGGGAATATATGAACATACAAACAACAACAAACAACATCAAACAGCCAAACAACAACAAAACCATACAAGTTAACACGATCCAGTAGACTGCAACCTGGAAACCCGACCTACTGCGAAGATCACAGTGGGAATACTTTGCATGGGAACCTATGCTGACGAAGCACACGCGCATCCGATGGATTTCATGTACATGCATGCGCCGAATGCACTATTCGTGGGAAGCGCTAAGTCAGCGTATCGCATCAGGTGGAATCAAGGTAACGAGGAGCTGTTGTGTGGATTGGTGTGGCAGTCTTACTTCGGACATAGGCGTGTATAGTATTTTAATTGTAATAAAGAAATTTAATTTAATTTGAATACGTGTTTTACTCCCGAACAGTTGGAGTTCGGTTTTTTTTGAGTTACCCCGGAAAGGTAACGTTAACTGGCGCCCGAGCAGGGACCGGCTTCTAAAATTCGTATCCTTTTATCCCGTGTGAATTGTTGTGTCCTTTAATACAGGACAGGAAGTTAGTACGTTCTACTGAGCGCACGTTGCTGTACCCATGGGAACACAGTAACCACTCTAACTCTCCAGCAGCAAAATTCTGTCATACCCATGGGAACATGGCAGATTTCGCCTGTGATTAAAAGGATTCGAATGTGAATTTGTATGTGCCATTAGTAGGTTGCTTGCAATCATAAACGCTTGCGACTAAACGGGATCAACACAGCAATTCCAGAGGCCGGTTTCTTACTTTTACATTTTTTTCGTTCTAATAGTTACGGAATAATACCCGAAAGGGAGGAAAAAAAAATAATATAAACGAACAAGGAAATACAGTGACGATAAAGAATTCCCCACCATGTTAAAATTAATGTGAGTGTGAAAGGAAAATAAAGAGTGATCAAATAAGTGGATATAAGATAAAAATACCCTAAGGGAAGCGCTTGAAAAAGGAAAAAGCGAAAGAAAAATATGTATAAAATACGTGCATGGTAATTTCAGTGAGAAATTTGTTATACCAATACATGATATACATGATAAAGCAAATAATTAAATAGTGCAAATTATAGTGCGGAAATCAGTGTTGAGCGTTGCTGAAAAGGAAATATACAGTGTCAAAAATATCGGCTTGAGCTAAGTATTATTATTCTTTGTTCACCTAGTTGTAGGATATACATATATATTTTTTCCCTGTTGGTATAAGTTTTATCATTTTAAATGGAAGGTGTTACTAGGTCCCTAACGGAATTAACCGGAGCGATTAATAATATCCTCGCTCAACTTATTGGAATCGAAGGGCGCCTTAAGGTACTTGAAGACAAACAAGTGCCAGAGGCGGCGCTAGAGAATCCAGTAGAGCTGTGATGTCCTAAGACCGAGTCCGACTTGCAGGCCATAAGTCGCCTGCCGGACTGTGTTAAGGAACTCCAGCCTTTCGACGGTAACCCTACCCAATATATTTCATGGGTTCATACCGTCGAGGCAATATTAAAGGATTTCGAAATTGTGAAATCCAAGCCGATTTATCGGGCTATTCTGCAGCATATAAGGCAAAAGGTTCGGGGCAGCGCTGATGCTGCGCTGATATCATATAATATTTTTGATGATGACTGGCCTACAATTAAGCAATGTCTTTCGCTGCATTACGCAGATAAAAGGGACATGCGAACATTGGAGCACCAGCTTAATCAGCTGTCTCAAAAGGGCTCCGAGCTCGATGAATTCTATGCAGCGGTAAATCATCAGCTGTCTCTAATGATCAACAAGATTAAGACAGAGAGTTTCTCTCAAGAAACAGTCACAGCATTGGTGGAGACTTACCGAAACAGAGCTCTAGACGTTTTCGTACGAGGTCTGAACGGCGATATATCGAGGATGTTAATTATCCAAAAACCGCGAACTCTCCCGGAAGCTTATTCGGCTTGCCTGGAGATACAAAACCTCAACTATCGGAGTCATACGATTCATAATACGAATGTATCAAACACGGTGACGGCTCCCATAAACCAGACCTTCAGACAAGAACCTAGGCCTCATCGGAGAAATTTCCCACAGCATAGGTTTGATAAACCTAAGCACAATAACCATCCGCAACCAAGCGAAAACGAGGCACCTCCGCGACCAAGTGCGCCCAAACCTCACCCGAAGATGGATGTCGACCAGGCCATTCAGTCACGTCAGGTGAACTATATGAACAAGCCACAGGGTAGTAATCCATTTAAGCGGAAGGCTAAGTCCGATAACTACCAGCAGAAGCACCAGAGACTCTACAACGTACAAACGGCTGACGAGGTTCATAACGAGGGTCAACCAGAGGTGCCCAATGATGTTGACGCCTACGTCGCATCCGCGGAGGAGCACATCGACGAACAGAATTTTATGTCGGGAGGCTATCCAGCGTACCATACATAGAATTCATCATCCGAAGCGGAACTATTCTGAAATTTCTTGTCGATACCGGGGCGAACAAGAATTTCATTAGTCCATCTGTATCGCAAAAAACAACCCCCGTAAAATCACCCTTTATGGTTCATTCGGCAGGCGGCAAGATTAAAATACAGAATGTGTGAAGGGAAAATTCTTCGAAAGGCTTGGAAATAAAACTCTTTTAACGTTCTACGTTCTGCCTGGCCTTACATCTTTCGACGGCATCATCGGCGATGATACTCTGAAAGAACTTGAGGCTGTCATAGACAGAAAACGAAACATTCTAACCTTATGCCCTGATGCTGTCATCCCCCTCAAAGAAGAACCTTCCAAGCAAGTCTACATCGTGTTTAGCGATGCCCTTTCTGAGAATGCCAAGTCGGAATTGAACCGCCTAATCTGCATAGCAATGTCCCGTGGATTCCAGATATTCGAATATTCAGCTCCAGTAGTTTCCATCAAGGAAGGTAAAGCGTGGATAGTCAACGGCAACTTCAACCTCGTGCATGTCATAGACCTGAACCAATTCGAAAATCAAATTGGGAAGGTCACCGACTCCATCGGAAGGCACATCAAAGACAAAGATACGAAGGCACTTATTAATTTCTACCTGGGCCAAATAAGCGATCGAATCAATCTTCTAAGGAACAGACCACGGAGAAGACAGAGGTCCATTGACTGGATCGGCTCGGCATGGAAGTGGGTCGCTGGGAACCCAGACGCAGCAGATTGGAACAAAATCCTGGGAAGTCAACAAGACATTGTGGAGAACAACAACCACCAATACAAGGTCAACGAAGAACTTTTTGGCGTCATCAAGGATATGACGAGGAAGATTAACTGGGTCATCGATAAATCTAACAACGATATTAAAACGACGGATATTCAAAAATTCCAGCAGAACGTTATTAATCAAATCCTGCTTATTAAAGATGAAATCGACGAAATGGTACGAGCCTGTCAAATGGCGAAAGGTGGCATTATTAACACAAACTTGCTGAATCATGACGAGATCAACACTCTCGTATCAGAGTTAGAAACTCTACCCTACGCCAATGAAATTGAAGCAGTCGATTTCGGATCACCTTCAATTTACACCAACGAATCCATGTTATTATACATCCTATCAATACCAAAGGTTAGGAAGGGGGACTACAATCAACTCCTGGTGAGGCCTACTATCGCTGATGGGAAGCAAGTCGACATCGAGTTTAGCAGATTCCTTATCAACCAGGACGAAACATATGGAGTACTAAAAAACTGTCTTTCTATAAGCAATTCCACCGTGTGCAAGGAAGAAGCGTTAGTGAAAATTCCGGAGAATCACTGCACGGCGAGATTTTTTTTTTTTTTTTTTTTATAATTTACGCGCGCCTAAGGGGTTGATACCCTTTTACTGTTGCCAGGGCGCGGGCGGAAAGATAGAAGGAGGAGAAAGGAAAATTGTTTTTGTAGTGGTTTGAAACTCAGGTGTGTTTGGTTTCTATGTTTGCTCTCCAGGGGTGGGAGTCCGAATTGGACGGAGAGTTTTTCTTCACTCAGAGTGTGATTCGAGATATAATTCCCAGTATTTTTTTCATTGCTTGAAACTCTTATAACAGCCAAATCTACGTGTCAGTGTTATGCCTTCACACGCAGAATTTTTTTGTCTGAGTTCCAATTATACAATGAAAAACTGATTTTGCCATGGGCAGGATTCGAACCTGGACCCTCCGAGTGAGAAGCGTTTGCTACTACCACTACACCAAGGCGGTCATGCTGCCTGCACTTATTGTACGAACAATAACGAGGTCATTGAGCTTATTGGTAAGGATACGATCTTTATTACGAACTACAATGGAGATCTTGCGTCAGGGAATTCTACGCAAACCTTGATGGGAACCTTCGTTATACGTCTAAACAACGAGACAATACATCTAAAGAACCATACATTCACGAGCTCTAGCTTAACCAGTTTACAGGCCCTACCTCCAACGATGGCGAACGTAACAATCGAAGGACATAAGATCGACCTTCAACACGTTCATGGCCTTAGTCTGAAAAATATCGCAACCTATCAAATAAACTCAGAATATCCACGGCTTCGGATGCGGTAATCCTTCTGCTGTTAATCCTTCTAGCATACATTATATGGCGAAAAATTACCGGCAGTTTGAAACTCCCTTCTATTAGCTTACCTCAGGATACACCGGCTGGTACAACCTGTACAGCCACTTAGTATAACTAATTTCTGACGTCATTGATCTACGGGCCGTAGATTTTCGAAGAGGGAGGAGTTAACACGATCCAGCAGACTGCAATCTGGAAACCCGACCCACTGCGAAGATCACAGTGGGAATACTTTGCATGGGAACCTATGCTGACGAAGCACACGCGCATCCGATGGATTTCATGTACATGCATGCGCCGAATGCACTATTCGTGGGAAGCGCTAAGTCAGCGTATCGCATCAGGTGGAATCAAGGTAACGAGGAGCTGTTGTGTGGATTGGTGTGGCAGTCTTACTTCGGACATAGGCGTGTATAGTATTTTAATTGTAATAAAGAAATTTAATTTAATTTGAATACGTGTTTTACTCCCGAACAGTTGGAGTTCGGTTTTTTTTGAGTTACCCCGGAAAGGTAACGTTAACTTACAAACGATAACAAACAACAACAAAAATATACAAATAACAACACCAAACGCAACAATCCCTTTTGGATTGTATCTACACTCTTTGCCGTTCGTCCCAACACTCCACCTCTCTCCTTCGAGGTGTTTTTATTTTGCAAAAAAAAATTATTAACGTAATTCGATGGGGGAAAACTACTACTAGCAGAAAGAAAAGAAACTCTGCTTTTCGCAATTTATTGGTAGAATTCAATGGTAGGGGATATAGTAGGCATAGCTAGGATCCACAGCTTCCATAAACTTTCTCAGTGGAGTTCCCAGTCATTACTGGAAGTGGGAGCGAACTCCGAGACTGAGGAGTTTAGTGTGAATGTGGAAAATTGGTATGAATGAGACTCCTAGTTGGACACGGACACTAGCACGCTGTGCTAGTGTTGTACCTAATGATCCCGTCGTTGGTTTGTGTGTGTCTGGCTTGAGTTGTGGAAAGTAAAAGGATGTGTAAGTCACTTTCTTGACGATCAGCAAATAGAGAGGGTCCGATCAAGTTTTTGTGCGAATCTGGTAAATTGTTTCGAAAAGCAATTTTTTTCTTTGAATTTTTTTTTTTTTTTTTGTGTTAAAGTCGCGAGTTTTTCTTTAGTAAATAAAAGAGGAAACCAAAAAGGGAATAAGGAGAAAGGAAAGGACAAGTAAAGGAAGAAGGATACAGCAGTAGCAGGATGCTAGATTGTGCGAGAAAGGGGTACATCACCGCCAGGAATAAAAGCTAAGTATAGTGATAGTGTAGTGCAGAGTAGAAGAAAAATTGTTTTTTTTTATTGCACAATTTAAGACTCCAGTGGTGGGCCGCGCGTGTGCGGCGAGTAGTGTGCTCTACCGACGAGTTTTCCGTTAATTATAAGGACAAACTAAATCTTCGAGCTCCATCGGAGCTTTTATAACGTGGTGGAAAATCTATGGAAAACATAACAAACGTTTATGATCAGTTTGAATTGTTGGCTGCCTTCCATAGATATAGTTATAGAATTTGGAGCATGTACATGTTATCGCAAGAAATTCCCTTTCCAACAGGGCGTAACCGTGCTCAGTATCTGTTAAGACTTGCAAAAAATAAAACAGAGGCCACTTTTCGATTCATCGCATTGTAAAACATTGGTTGTTATTTTTTTTAATTTGATTGAAAGTGTTATCATGTGGCACTAACCAAAGAAAGACGTTAACTTTTTTAGTTAATTTCATAGATTTTGAGAAATCATCGATAAATTCGGTAGAAAGCTTCGAAGTAGTTCATCAACCCTAAGAACCTTTGAAATTCCTTCTTATTCGATGGAGGTTTAAATGCCAAAATTGCTTTCATCCTATCGAGGTTTGGACTCATACCCCTGCCTCAGAAAAAAATATGAACCAAGTATCTAACTGAAATTAGATTGTGCTGAAATTTTTGAGCATTAAATTTATCACCAATACTTAGAGCCTTGTTCAAAACGGTTTTCAAATTTTCATCGTGTTCCGCTTGAACATTTCCAAACACCATTAAATCATCTAAATTAAAGCAAATTCCTGGTAGGTGACGAAAATACAGATAGTGTAGCGTACAAGTGTAGCGCTGAAAAATCTCAGGTGCGACACTAATGTCAGTGATATCAATAATGCAAGTGATGATCAGACCTGTTCTATCTGAAATCAAACTGTTGAATGCGGAAATAAAGGAAATGGTTAAAAGTTGTGATTTTCTGAACTCCAAATACCGTGACTTAAAGCCGGACATATGTAGATGCATGCATGCTCCATAATAATACGTAGAACAACAAATGATGAAAAATAAAGAAAATTTGTGGTTAAAGCAATTGGGAAAACTATTATGTTAGTCTTGACATTATAGATAATGATACTTGTTATTGACGCCTACAGAACCAAAATAAAATCCCCGGTAAAATAATAGTCACAATTGCTTCTTCTACTTCTGATGCGTGCAAAACGCAATTTGTAAAACCAGCACGTGCAACTAGATCCATCAAACGAACGCAAGAATGCAAACAACCACAACACCATGAACACGAGTGCAGTTTATCCCGATATCAAAGTATATGTATATATAAATAATCACCCTAGAACACACAACAAACAACTGCTTTGGATGGCTAAAAAAAAAACAAACAAGAAAGCTGGAAAATTATTCGTGAAAAGAAATGGGACCACACAAGCAGTTACAGCTGCTGCTATCGATAGAATTACTCGCATACGAGTATAATATATTTGCATTAAGCGTAAATATGAAATCTAATTGTTATTGATTCCATTAACAATGGAAAGCACAATTGGAAGCGATAGCATTGTTGATATCAAATCAACTGTAGGGTGGTAGATAGTAATGACTGCGCTAATATTCAGGAAATAAAAAAACAATAATTGTTATATGGACACCCGGACATGTAGGCATAGCAGGAAAACCTAGACGCAGGCGCCCGTCTAGCAGCCAATATGTCTTTGGTGTATTCCATACCACCTTTTGTAAAAGCAATATGGTTGCAAGAAGTGAAAGAAATACAAATGGAAGCAGAAAACGGCTGGACCTTATCAAGTTCCCTCTTAAGAACACATAAGCCCTCTTTAGAGCCTGTATTCTATAATGAGTCCTTGAGCCGACTACAATCGGTTAAACTCTCCAAGAAGGGATTGGAAAACGAACTGTTTAATAAGGGCCACTTGTACAACAGAGGTACTCAACCATTATGCAAAGTTTGCCTTGAGAATTTAGCCATACATCATGTGTTTCAAAATTGCTAGAGACTACTTTGCTGATATCAGAGCTATTTGGTCCCTCTTCACCGCCTCAAAATTCTATATACAAAATGTAAATCGTACGTAATATTGCAGCCGCATGGGCATGTTCCCCGGCTTTATATTCCCGACGATACAAATAAAAAATAAATTGTTATCTCTGTTTTAATATTAGATCCTTACTTTTAAATTGGAGTAATTTTTTTCGAAGGATTAGTCATTTTTTATGTGATTTCAAAATAATAGTACTTGTTGAAATGCATATTGAAAACAATGATTTTTTTTTGTAACTGGCTCGGCAGGGCATTCGACAAGCGAGTTGTACGGCTTAGGAAAGAATCACGATATTTTAGAGTACGTGCGAAAGTGGGCTTGAAGGAAAACTGATGAGTACGCATAGCGAGACGAGTGTTACGGTATCAGTAGACAAATGCGTAGAGGTGGGGGAATTTTTATTTTTATTGCAAATAATATTCACTACAAACGATTGCCTCCTGAAAGCGGGGTATACGAAATGTTCAAAATCTACCTAACAGAAGAGAAAATATATTCTTGTCATTTATGCAATAGTAATATTTCATTTTTGTGTGATACTCATGTATTTACCATTACGTAAAAAGAAAAGATGAATGGATATACATATAATAGAGTTGATGAAAAAGGGAGATATAGCGTACGCTCGGAGGAAGCGATGAGGAATTCAGGAGTTAACATATTATTTATTCCGCTCTTCGAAATCAAATCGTGCATAAAGTTAGATTAGCTTATTATGGTTGATCTCCGACAACTGTCAACCGTTGCTAAGAATCAAAGATAACTCTGGAGTCCACCTATTCCTAATGCGGGTTTTTTTTTAGGTAGTGCTTTAATGATTATGATTATGTGTTTGATTATGCTGGCCATCCAACTCCACACCACTGTTACCACTGTTGGGGTGTAACTACGAAAGCGGTCGTCGTCTTTTAGTCATCGATCGATTTTCTGTGTGCTAGCTCCCTAGCTATCTACATCCACATTAATTGCAAGGACGTGATGCTGGTGTTTGTACCCACATCGATTGCAAGACGTGGTGTTACTTAAGCCTCACTTGACTTTCACTGGGGTATAGGCTCCAGTGGTCGTCCTCCAATGGTGTTCCTGGTGAACCTCATGTCTCATCTTGGGTTCCTGGTTCGTCGTACATCGTTTCTCGTTGTCTTCTTCTGGGACAATCACCTGTAGCACCTATGTTGTTGTTTTTTTACATCTTATGTTGGCAGACCACTGGGTGACGGAACCATGCCTACCCTCTACCTCCGCCAGAGCTCGGTATTCCCACTCAGAAAAGAAGATGGACCGGAAGGATTTCCTACGGAAAAGAGATTCAACCTTATTGATGCAAAAATTTACCGCCACAGGCTATAAAAAAATATCTACGCAACTAATCTGAACCCAACAGATGATGGTAGAAACCTTTGGAAAAATTTAAGTAACCTAGGTATAAGTACACATCAGCCGGAAATACCAGATACGAATAACATCGATTGCAATCTTTTCAATGCAAATTTCTTAGCCCAACAAAGAATATGTTGGATATCAGGTGCAGAAAATTTTGAGCAGGCTAAATAATTGTTACAATAACTTGTTTAACTTTAAATTAACCTTATTGTCTACTCATCAAATTGGAGCTGCTGTTCACTTTGTCGTATCTATGCAATCTATATAACTTTATCTTAATAACTTCTGTATGGAACGGAATGGAAAAAGCCAAAATTATACCACTTCCGAAAGATTGTAGACCAATAGCGATTTTACTATTAATTTCAAAGGTTTTCGAGAAAATGGCTTTAGAGCAGATGCAACTGTTTTAAGAAATAGGATTTACATCAAACCGAAGTTGCAAGACGAAGTTGCTTATATATATCTTTGACGAATTCCGAAAAACCATAAATAGGAAACAGGTAAGTCTCCTTGCTCTCTTCAACTTTTCGAAAGCATTCGACACAGTTAATCACTCCTCACCATGCTGCAAATTAAAAAAAAAACATTTTCGTTTCTCGTCAATTATAATCAAATTGCTTTAAACATAGCTTACAGGAAGATATTAGTGTTCTGTTCCTGTTAGTCGTGTAGTACCTCAGGGCTCAATTTTGGGTCCCATTTTCTTCATTCTATACATAAATAATCTCCCACAAACTGTTAAGTACTCTTCAATCAAACTGTTTGCCGATGATGTATAGATATTAATAAGTAGATCGTTTTCAGAACTCCTTCATGCAGCCACGACGAACCACAGTGAACGATGATCTACATATTACAAGTACAACTCTGGGAACAAAAAAATAAGTTTAGGCTTAATCCTACGAAATTTAAAACGCTGACAATCTCGAGAACAAAATTAGATACGACGCAGTTGCCCGATACAAAATTAGGAGATAATACGATATCATAAAACTATTTCCAAACAGCAAAAAACCTCGGCCTTGCACTTGACACTTTTCGTGTCTTATGGGCCACGAAACATTTTCTCCCTATAAAAACAAAAACGTTTTACATATTCTTTGGTACGGCTGCGAAGTGTGTTATTACACTGATTCCAATACTAAACAAAAACTAAATATGGGATTCTCAACATCTTCCTCTAGATTTTGTTTCGTCCTGAGCTTAGGAGGAGAACTGTTGTACTTTTTGAGCTCCTTCTTAAATCGTGTCAAGTTGGTTTTCTGCGGACTCCTTATCTTCAACAAAGTCGAGACATATGGTCTGACATAGAGATTTACGACAGTACTTTCCAGCCAGTAATATCTTTAGCATACCTGTTGGATAACGTTAAGTCGAGTACTTTCTGTTTTACCCTCGTAATAAAAGTTGGCTTACAGCCCACATTGTTGACGACCAGGTCAGACGATAGTATGAAATCCAGGAGATGATTGCCTTTCGCGTTACATTTGCTACTATCATAAAAAGTATTCTGAACAATAATATTGCTGCATGTGGTAAGTCCAATTTTCTTGGAATCACATTATTCAATAAGATACCGCCTTCGGTGGTGATGGTAATAACGAATCATTTTGAAAATATGCGGACACAACGACGAATTTATGGCATTCTCCGTTCATTTAGTAGCTTATGTCTGCAGCATTTAAATCTTGGTTGCAAAATTGCCCAAGTTTAGGTGGTGAGAGTGAGTGAGTTCGGCACATAAAGCCAAGTTCTCGGTCCTCCCGGTCGCTCACCATATAGTGGTGTGAAACAACTTAAACATCCGAAACCGCAGATGGGTTTATTCCACACGGATGGTTCCTGTAAGGATGTTATGTGAGATTTTGTAATCATCACAGAAGTTCTCATATGTCGGAATATAGTAGCAGATTTCGAATGTGGGAGGTTGTCTTGAGTATACAAAATAGATTAGTGCTTGGGTGGACGTCTCTTATCTGCACTCAAACAAAGTGGAAGGAAGGATTGGAAGGATTAACCAAGGTGCAGATAGGGTATATCACTCAGTCCATAACAAAAGAACGTCGTATTTGTTTTCCTGATTCTTTCTCTTCTCCTTGTGATAGACGCCTTTCAGTGTCGAGTCCAGCATTCTGGATACAAACAGGCATCAGCATAGTCCACGTTTCCCTGAGTTGCACCGTAAACCAGAAGGTGGCTCGCGTCATTTTTGGTTAGTTACTCGAAAGTCTTAGTTTTTAGTGGTGGAATTTTCGGCACAGAACTGATCAGCTATTCAAGATTTTGCTGCGTTGAGCACTTCACTCTAAGAGTTCCATTCTTCATATCATAGCCCTCTGCTTGAATGCAAACATTCTTTGTTTTGGTTCCCACAGTTGATGGACACAGTGTTTGCACTCAGAATCGTTCAGACTGCTGTTATTGTCAGCCTTACTAGTTCGAAGCGCCAGAGAGGATATTGAGGAGATTGCGGCATCCGCCCAACTTGTGCAACTTGTGCTGGTTGCAGACCGGTTTCAGCCGAATCTTATGCACAGCCGTCACGGAAATTGTTTCTTAGTGGAGATTTCATCCCATTAGACGACTTCCATAGAACTTGCCTAGAACTGCAACTTTTGGTGGTCTTAACTGAACATTGTGTGCTTGTAAACCAGCGCTGGTTTTGTTTTCGTTGAAAGGTTTAACCGCTTCATGCGATTTCCGTGTTTTGGTAGATTCCGGTGGGGGTTTTGGTAGAATATTGGCTGAGACCTAAAGAATCCGTGGAATCGAGTGGATTATCGATATTACGAATACCACCTGGAGTATTATCCATTAGGTTCACCTCTACACTTTTAATCGTTTAACGTCTAGTTTGGACGTCTTTGGTCCTTAACAGCGATTTGTTCTTGGTTTGATCTCTAATTTAAAATTATTCCCAGTGCTAGGTGTAGAGTAGAGGCATATAAAGACCCAGGCTGTCCTTCGTAGGAGTCACATTTGCAGTTTTAGTCATCAAGAAAAGGAAATTATTAAATAAAATGTCTCGAGGTATTGATAAGGCAGGCATTTGCTACAAACTAGACGAGTAGTGCTACTGATCTCGGCCAAGTTCTGGACTTTCAATAGTTTTCCCCTTGATAGAAGCATAGGTATTCCTAAATCCATACTCACATTACATTGAACCAGTTGCAAGGTATTTGGATAAGCTCCCATTTTCGTGCAAGTCATGTCCAATTTTTAATAGTTGGGACTGCTATTCCTTAAATCAGTGGTGTCAAAATGTTTCTTTTGTGATGTACCTTCTTTAAACAGCAAAGTGCAAGCAAACTCTCTTGACTTTACCAAAAGACTTCAAGGCTGTTCTGAGTGGATGTTCGAATCAATTTTATTTCCGTTTCATGTTCCTGGATGCAATAAATTAAAGTCAAGAATTTAAAATACATACAAGACATAGCAAGTGTTGTCAAAAACAGTCAGGATCAACAATTCGCATATCTGCAATATGCGAAAATCTATCAAAACTTGCTGGTACCTTACCTGACTTCCTTGGTACCATTCTCTTACTGATAGACCGAATTTGGAGGAAAGCACATAGTAATAAATCGAAGGTATCTCGCTGTGCAATTTTTGAATTGCTTGGTGTGGTGTATACATATGTATATTTATCATATAAATAGATTTTATTGCAATAAATCCAGAAAGGTGGGTCATGAAATGTTGGACGTTTTTTACTATTTATATTTTCACTTCTATGTTGTGATCAGTGTTTTATATTACATAACTTGAATATATGAGTTCTGCCCCATGAATGAGTAGAATGGAATACTTATTGTGGTAAGACACAAATGTATTTCCGTTATTCTAGTTTTGCATGATGTTGAATTTTATTTTTATCACATATGTATCTATTGGATATTGTAACTCTAACAAAGGAAACTATGCCATTCTGTCGGCGATAAAGAAGGTGAAAAACACAAATGCACATATCTGCATTCCATAAATTACTCGTTTCATACTTTTTTGAAGTTAAAAATGAACTCTTCATGCAATTTAAAGGAACAAGTATCTTTCCGTATAGTTGTATGAACAGCTACGAATTTGTTAATATGAATACCTTTGGCAAAAGAAAAAAATATAAATTTAATATTGTCGGAGTATGCATGGCAGAATTTTGAAATATCACATAATAACATATTCAATACATTCAATTCAAATTCAATAGAGTGATGGTATAAAAGGACTTTCGCAATAGTGCTTACATTTTCACCTGAAATTTATGCAAATGCAGTTTTCAGTTATCATGCCACCTTTTTTGGGGAAGCCCATTTCAGAGTCCCCATGTTTCGAAATATTGCAAACTGTATTTTATTTTTTTGAATGAATTACTCTTGAAATGACGAAACAGCTGTGGTTTCATTTTAATCATTCTGAAGCGCTTTTCAATTATTCATCTAGTTATTGTATTTAAATTTCAAAATCAATAAATGTATCCACACTATAAACTTCAAACATTTGTAAACGACTGTATGTATATTGTTAACTCTCATGACGTTACAGGAAACGAACTCTACCAACGTGAATAGTCTGAAAGTCTGAGAGTGGGGCTATAGGAAAATGCGTGGCTGTATCAAATATCTTTAATAAATTATGAGGACATACTCGTATAAGATTTTACTGCAGTTGATTTACAAGTTTTTGAGGAAAGTTATGAAACAATGCGTCGCAGCTTAATAATAACAAGTATTGATAGAATTTCAGGCGACACAACAAAGGAAAACTGCTGTAAAGAGATTTAAAGTTAAACGACTGCAATCGTAACAAGCCGCCAAAGTTTTAACCGAAAACGCAGATCCTTTAATTTTTTGACATGGCCTATGTAACCAGCCCAATGTATCCAATGCTAAAGATTAGCCGTATCGATGCCAAGAAGCCACTGGAAACACTGCAGCTGATGTACTGAGTTTCACCTTAACAATTTTACGAAACTGAGGATTTGATGAAGAATACAGACAGGGAGCTCTAGGAGCACAATAGCGCGCTATAGAGGAGGTGCTATCAAACAATAATGCTCGGAGGTTGTACCAAAAGTAAAAAGTATGTGCCAAGGCAACAAAACTCGAACAGAGGCCTGTTGAGATGAATAAGGAAACATAGTGTTAGAATTACCTTTGATTCTGAAAATATGGAAAAACTACGGGCATACTTCTGCGGATTATAAAACGGCGATGATAAGCGGAGTTCAACTATCGGGCGCCTGTGTGAGCGCCTGAAGTTATTTATCAATAATCTGATCAGCCCTATCAGTGCGGGTTCTGAGCCGGAAAATTCACGATTGGCCAAATATTCACACTACAACAGATTTTTTATCGATTTTGAAGCCGTATATGACAGCACCTATAGAGACTATAGCTATATTAGATTGCCAAGAAACCAGAATACACTTTTTATAACGTTCATTCAACTAACTAATTTTTTTCTTTCTCTGCTCCACAACGACAATTTATCTAATTGCTCGTTGTGGTTCTTTATTATTAATGTTTCAAATTAAGTTTAGTTTTGAATTTTTCAACGATTAGAAGCATGGTCCTTCGAGTGTTGAACTAGTCAAACTTGAAGATTTTTTAATTTTTTATATAAAACTGCTGATAAATTTAAAATAAAAATCCAACATCAACGGGCGGTCTTCTGGTATCAAACGTATTGAAAAACATCCGCAATAATTGCGCTGCTGTCCTGCATTAGTATTCCTACGAATTCAACATTAAACATTAAGTGAAGACCAATAGCCAAGGCCAATGGTGATTATAAACGGTGGTATCAAGCGGTTAAATTCTGAAGATATTCAGTTAGCTGAGAATAAAGGTAGGAATTTTGATCTTTTCTTTTATACTTTTATATCTATAAATTAACCCTTAAGCAGTTTATACATATAATATAGATAATCAAATAAATTATCAAGTGATTAGTTATAAAAAAAGGAATACTTTAAATCAGTGTTTGTGTTAGACTTTAATTTATGAAAATGTCGAAATTAGCTAAGTATATTGAAGGACAAGAAGACATCTTTAATGAAATCTCTATAGATTATAACGAATTTTTGGAAGACAACGCATCGCAAAAGTCAAAGAGGTATCTTTCCGCGTGCTTAACGGAGATTGACAAAATGTTCAAGTGGGAAAAGCGGGAACATACCATCATCATTTCAGGGGTTTCTGATACCGTAAGGGATAAATATATTGCGGATGAAATATTTTCGAAAATTAAAAGAATTTATTTCAACTTTAGTGGTCAACTGCATAATGAAATTGGCAAGTTATTTGAAAATCATCAGTCCATATCCCACGCATCTCGTTTGAACACAACAAAGTCTTTGTCTTCGGACATACATACGTCTACAAGGAACTTAAATTACAACTTTTAATGGCAAATTCGAAGATTGGTGCCGTGGTGGCCGTGGCTCAAGTGGTACTATATTGGGTTCCAAATCGGAGGGTTCGGGGTTCAGTATCAACCGCGCCCGAAAAACATTATTTTTTCAGACAACTAGAATCACGTAAGATGAGTGGTTGCCTAGAATACAACAACAAGTCCAATTATACTAATAATTTAGTCTCCCCATGGATGCCACCCATATGGAGCGAAATAACCCCTGAGCCCAAAAATGGATAGAAACTTCTGAAACGTTGCTCTGGTGGACACATTATATGTCTTTTATTGAGGATCGATTTTGTTCTCTAGAAAACATTGCAGAAATAAATGATGGGTTCATTTTGATGGGCAGTAAGAATACAACAGCGGCGACAACACTCCACGTGAACTCACAATCTGTGAATCACAACAACCACACATGCTTCACAAGTTTTTGAACGCGGGATGCAATGTGGTAGGTAACATAAATGACGGGCGAACATTGTAGGCAGGTGTGTTGTAACGGATATATTTTTTGGATGATCTTACGATGCTTCCGCATGGCAAAACAGTCCGTTAAGGAAAGGACTGCGAACTGGATCAATTTCTCATTCTGGAGGACGATAGCATATACATTTTCCAGCCCACCCAATGGTTCTTTTCACGAACAATGGACATTTAAATTACATAATTTGTATTTAAGATCGACAAGGGTGTCCATTGCATTTGAAATACTAAAAAATAAATTTCGACTTCTAAGGTTCCTTGATGTCTTCAGCCATAGCATGCTGTTACAGCTTGCATTGATATTTACAACTTTATTATTTCCTCTGATGGTGTAGATAGTAGCTGTGATATAGAAAATAGTCGGAACGATCTACCCTAAACGCAAAGCGAAAAGTCTGTAAATGAGGACAAAATAAGCAATGAATCAAGAAATAAACGGGATGCCATTATGACGCTAATATCAGAATAACATTTCTGCATTTATTTATTTGTAAAATTTCAATTAAAGAAATAAAAGAAAACCACTTAAAAAAATAATCGTAAAAAAGTAACTTCGTTTGGAACAGAAATTTAATTGTTAAATTCCTTTATATCCTGCAAGGCTTTGATTCGTTTTGCCTGTATAGCTACATATGTATGTGTTCATTGTGGCGGTTCTGCTCTTCTACCGATTTTTTCTTAAACAATTCCATAATTTCAGCTGTGTTTGTTTTCATCCGCTTTGCCCTTAACATCGGCTAGATGCTTATGTAGAGGGTAGACTGATGCTTACGTAGATCGGGTCATTTTCGGCCTCTGATCAACCCGATGACGAATCCACCAAACTCGATGTTAGATTTCCTTTAGATGGGTCGATAAATTGTTTGGTTCCATACACCTCATCAAAATTGTCAAAATATTCGCAATGAGTAGCTTCTCTTCCAGTTTGATTACTACGCTAATTTATACGTTTATACGTTACGAGAAGGACGGGTGACCAGATAGGAATGAAAGTTTTTCCAATTGTCATGCTTCAGCAGCTGTCAAAGTTACCAATGACATCTAGCTGTCAAAATATTCAGTATTGCCGAACGTGCGGAAATTATTAAAAAATATTATCGAAATTCCGTCTCAGTTGTAAATAAGCAACGTGAATTTCGTCGTGAGGTCGGTCGTCGTCATGGTTTCAGAGTGCAGGCAATTCATCGCATCATGGAAAAGTTTGAGCGTGGATTTTTGGATCTTAAGTCACCAACCAGATTGCTGTGAAATGAAGAAAGCCGTAAGCAAGCAAAATTGCCGCTGTTGGAGCGAACACAATCCACAATTGTTCGGCCAAGCATTAATGCATCTACAAAGGTTGACTGTTTGGTGAGTTTTTGGCGCATGGCGGCATCATCGAGCCCTATTTCTTTTAAAATGAGGAAGGAGACACCGTTGCCGTCAATGATCTCAGGTATAGAGCGATCTTATCCGACTTTCTGCGGCCAGAGCTCGACAACATCGGTATGTTCGAGCTATGGCTCCAACAAGTCGGCGCTACATGCCATATAAGCGAGGCAACGCTCGAAATTGTGAAGGAGAAATTTGACGACTGGTCGTCTCACAGCGAGCGTTCATCGATTGGCCGCCGCGATCATGCGATTTGACACCACTCGATTATTTACTCTGGAGATACATCAAGTCCTTAGTCTAAGTAATCACACCAACTCCTGCTGATGCAGCACACGCGCCGATTCAATCCTACATGCATCATATTTGATGTTGCTAGGTCAGCACACGCGCTTACCTAAAGACCTTCGGTAATTGAATACTTGTTCAGGTGCATTTGAATGGGACTCGTATTCCGTCTTCCTTCATCATTTACAATAATGTTATAAAAAGATGACAAGAGCAAATTATGTTTAGATTTAAGTTTGACTGCAATAAAGAGACTTGTGTCTCACTAAAGTGGAAAAATTGTTTTTCTTTCATTATTTTACGAATAAAATCGTTTACTTCTACGCTAACATGCCAACCACTTTGGGCGAGCTCCCGGCCAACATTCGATACGATACTGCCGGAATACCGCCGCACACATGTGACAGGCCGCTTGAAGCACTGGCAGTAAAGACAAGGCAGCAACAAATAATGGCATGAACGTAGCCTCAAAATAAAGACAGAATAAGGTAAAGATAGACCGATAACATACATTTCACAATCACTTAGTAAGGCCGAAGAGAACTACGCCACTAATGAGAGAGAAATGTTGGCGATAGTATGGGCACTCGATAATCTAAGGAACTACTTGTACTGTGCGAGCAAAATAAAAATTCTGACAGACCATCAACCGCTAATTTTCTCTTTAAGCAACCGCAATAACAATGCATAGAGTATAACTATGAACTCATCTATAGGCCGGGAAAAACCAATGTAGTCGCGGATGCCCTATCGCGGCTCAAAACAAAAGCCAACACCTTAACGTCAGATTTACAAACCATACACAGTGCTGAAGAAGACAGCACAGATTTGATTCCTCACCGCGATGTGCCGTTAAACGTTTTTAGGAACCAGTTAGTCATCTCTCAAGAACGAGAGTTATTTGCCCATGAAAAACCGCATTCGACTTTCCATAGACATTACATTCGGCTCCAGAATATCACGAAAGAAAATTTGACAAGGACTCTCAAAGAGAAGCTCAATCCTAATATAATCAATGGCATATAAATACCAGAACTCTATATCCCCCTCCTGAATGAAATATATAAGGAAAATTTCAGCAAATTCAAAATCCGTATAACCCAGAGAATAGTAGAAGTCCTACGTAATGAAGAGCATAAAATGAGAGACATTCAGAGCGCATCGCAACGAGGGGGAAAACAAGAAACAAATCTTGGAAAAATATTATTTTTCAAAAATGAATAAGCTCGTGAAACAGGTTGTAAGGACCGGCGAGATATGCAAAACTAGTAAGTATGATAGACAGCCTTTGAGATCTGAGCTCCAGGAAACTCCCAATCCCACCTTTCCCACGTAGATTCTACATATGGATATCTTCGAGCTTGACCGGGAAAAGCTTATAACATGCGTATATAAGTTCTCGAAGTTCACAAAATTCTTCCACATAAAAGAGAAATCGGCTCTTTATTTAAGGAAAAAAGTAATTAAATTCTGCACTATTTTCCCGTGCCCCAAGCTATTGTAACAGACAATGAAGGCACCTTTTTAAGCCCAATAATTTCAAATTATATCAAACATTAAAATCTATTTGACCTCATCCTAAAAAAGTAAAGTGAATGGGACGGTGGAAAGAATCCATTCTACAATTCTGGAAATATCTAGGTGTCTGCGGAAAGAGTATCCTGATCTTACGATGAGAGAAATCATAGAAATTGGAGTGGATCGCTATAATAACACTATCCACTCAGTGATACAAAAGAAGCTCAGTGATATTTTCTTCGGAAGGGGCCAACTGATCAACTATCAAAACCTTGTTGATTTCCAAAGGTTAACGAAGATCTTGCCGAACTTATTCAAAGAAATCAAAGAAGGAAAAATAGCAGAGAGAACCGTAAAAGAAACTTTCCAAAAAAGTACGAACCAGGAGTAACTATTTATGCAGCAGTTAAACGCCGCGACGGTAAACAAAAGCCCTTGTACACAAAAAAATAGTGTTTGAGTTTTTATAACAAATTAGTTGTCACTACTTTAACCGACTCGGTAGCCCGGCGGTTAGCGGCGTTTGTCATCGAATTGTGGGACACGGGGTTCGAATCCCCCGGGCCAAACTAAGGACTTTTTTTTTTGTTTTCTCCTCAAATTGTGCGATTAAAAACAAAACCAGTCACCGACTATCCTCTAAGCCGAACGCATCGTTTTTCTTCTCAAAATTTAGTGTGTTTTTATTGAAAAAAGCTATCGATGGAATTAGTACTGGGTATAATGCAATTACACAAATGCGTGATGGAAACCTACTTATATTGGTTAGATCCCAAAAAATTGCAGATATGTTCTTATCAAAGAAAACGTTATCAAACCTTTGCCCCATAAATGTATCCTTGCACACAAACCTAAACTCCTCTAAAGGAACAGTATATGCACCTTACCTTACAAAAGTACCCGACGAAGAGATCAAAGTAGAAATGAAACCTCAAGGTGTAACAGATGTTTACAAATTCACCAAAAAAATCGATGGCACCCCTATTCCAACTGGCCTAATTCTCTTTACTTTTGACTCTTTCCGTCCACCAAATTCAGTCAACATTGGTTAGTATAACTATAAGGTGATTGAATATTTTCCAAACCCCATGCGATGCAAAAATGGCCAACTCCTAGGTCACACTGCAAAGAGATGTAAAAATGCTCCATTGTGTGAAAATTGCAAACTGCTTAGAAGAACACCCAGCATCTTCCAAAGCATGTAAGTCTTTCTTAAGAGAGAAAGAAATACTAAAAATTAAAACAATTAGAAAGTGTTCAATTTCAGAAGCCAAACTAGAATATAAAAGGCTGAATCCCGTTAACCTTTCTCAGCAATCTTACGCTGCAGTTACAGCTAGCACATCAAGCTCCAAACCTACCGCACATTCAGAACATCTAATCACAACCCCAAGTATTGCTCTCCCATCTAAAATTGCAATTAACGTAAAAGATAAGGTACAAACGCAATCAAAAAATAAAGTAGATCTAATTAATCCTCAACCCACTCATTTCAAAACTTCGAACTCAGCTTCAACTTCAAAATCAAAAAACATTTTTTCTAAAGCATACTCTTTAAAAAACTTTAATCGAACCTCATCAAATTCACAGCAACAGCTAATGCATCCTCACACAGAAAATAACACCATTCTAAACCAAAATCCCCCAAACATCCCTCCTCGGTGTACAGACCCGACCGCACCTATCTCTCAAACCACGCCAGCCCTCATAAAAGATAACAAATACTTCATTTCCCCAACTAATAACAACGATGACGACACCATATAAAGACACCTCTCCTTACTACACAAAAAATATAAACATCTTGCAATGGAATATGAAAGGCTTTATGAACAACTCCGTTTTAGCATTACAAGAAACTCACTGTCCATACAAATTTGTTCCCAACATTCCTAAAACCTATAACGGATATTTTTATAATTTCCCACACAACCTTACAGCTAAACAAGGCATAGGAATTATCAAAAATAACATCCAACACGAACAAATATTTATCATTTCAAACATTTTAAATGTGGCGGTGGAAGTTCAACTATCACTTAAATTTACAATAGTCTCTATTTATATTCTACCCAATCAGACTTTTACAAACATAGATTTGATGAACATCCTTGATCAAGTCAAAACTCCCATCCTACTTGCAGGTGATGTTAACGCTTGGAGCACTCTTTGGGGTTCCCCAACTACCAATAGCAGAGGTAATATCATAGAAAATTTTATAGCAAACTCCAATCTTTTGATTCTCAATGATGGTTCTCCCACTCATTTTTCAACTCATCACACCTCGACTCACATAGATGTGACATTTTGTTCCCCGGAACTATACCCTAAAGTCTCTTGGGAAATCTTAGATGATCTCTGCAATAGCGATCATTTCCCTATCATTTCCAGTATTGCAATTGGTCCAGTTTACTCTACAACAACAGTAAACAACAAATTTAAAAGTGATTTTGCTAATTGGGCTTGCTTTAGTAAGCACATTATAGAATACTTATCAGTAAACAAACACTCGACCAATGTAAATAATGAGGCCGCTATACTTCATAAGGCAATACGAACAGCCGCAAATAAATCTATACCGCAAAGTACGCATTCTACCCGAAAACGTACTGTGCCATGGTGGAATCAAGAGTTGAACGCCCTGAGATATATAAAAGTTAAATCATGGAGACGATTCAAAAAAAATCCAACTCAGGTTAACCTAATCCTTTTTAAAAAAGCGAACGCAAAATTTCGGCGAGAATTAAAACTGAGTAAAGCGAAATGCTTGCAAAACTTCACCTCCACAATAAATCCCAAATCACCCTCTAACAAGATCTGGCATAGCTTTCGCTGTCTAACAGGGAATTATTCTCAACAAGCAATAAGGGTAATAGAAACTATAATAATATTCTAGACACAGGTATCATCCCATAAAGTTGGAAACAGGCCACAATACTACCACTACCTAAGCCAAAGAAAGAAAACTCCTTGCATGGCATAGGTGCTTAAAAAAATAGTTGCTAAACGTCTGCTTTGGTTCTTAGAACGCAGAAAACTCTTAAAAAGAAACCAAGTTGCTCTTCAACCTAATAAAGGCTGCGCTGATGCGCTACTGCATCTGGACTACTTCATTTCAAGTGCGTTGTCAGCTCGTAACCACGTCACCATCCTCTTCTTAGATTTTGAAAGAGCTTTTGACAGGATAGGAAAACACTTGATTGTAGCTAAACTAATTAAATGGGGCGTTGGCCCAAAAATTTTAAACTTTATCAAGTCCTTCCTTACCAACAGGAAAATCTGTGTAAAAGCCAACAACTGTTTCTCTCACTTTTTTCCGTTATTTAATGGGATCCCGCAAGGGTCACCTCTTTCGGTGATACTTTTCATTATTGCCTTTGACGAGATCTGTGCAATCATTGATAGCCACAAACAGCTTGATCATTGCGTCTATGCAGAAGATTTTTATATTCTATGTAAGCACAACGACCCAAAAACTATTAACCGTCTCTTATCCAATGGGCTAAAAGATATACTTGACTGGTCCACCTGGTCTTTGGTCCTAAGCTTTCCTTAGATAAGTGTAAAACGTTACATATTTGTCGTAAATCCTCATGTAATAATGTACCCCTCTCCTTCCATAATTGTTAGTTTAATAGATGTAAAAGAATTAAATGTATTAGGTTTAATATTTAATAATAGATATAGTTGGAAAACACATTGTTTACATTTAAGAAAGAGCCTAGCTTCGAGAGCCAAAATTATCAGCTACTTAGCAAGTAAGAATTGTAACGCACACTCTAATACTCTATGTACGATAACTAGATTATTAATTCTGAGCAAGATTGACTACGGTTTATACATATATGTTAACTCCCCAAAATCAACTATCAACATCATAAAGGCCCCCTACCACCAAAGTGTCCGCAATAGCCTAAACGCCTTTCCAACAAGTACCATAAAAAACATGCTAGTTGAAGCGGGTCTTCCCACCATTAAAGAACGTATTGAAGCAAACCAAACTTACTTTTTCAAAAAATTCAAACATTGAAAAAGACGTTGTTAATTCAATTAAAAGAAAAACGCCAAAACATCTCCAATCAGCCATCTCAATCTCTCTCGCCGTTGCTAAAAGACTGGACTCCCAATTATGAAGCCTTATAAATACCAATCACGCTTTACTCCATTGTCCATAAGGCCTGAATCTCTAATACTGGATCTGATTGACTTCAACAAAAACAGTACACCAAACTCTACTTTCTTCAATATCGCATCAAATCTAAAAGCCAATGGTTGGATCTTTGTCTTCACGGATGGCTCTAAATCCAAAGACAACACTTCATTCGCATCTACATACGAAAATGGCGCGCTCATTAATATAGGTCTACTGCCAGACTACGCGTCCATATTTACTGCAGAAGCCTTAGCCATTCTGAAAACGAGTACAACATGCTTAAAAACACGCGGAAAGTTTGTCATTTGTTCGGATAGCTTATCAACGCTGAATGCGATTATAAATCCAAACTACAGAGCCGATATAATTAATAAGATCAGAGATAATCTCATCAGTTCGCCCAACAAATTAAAACTAATATGGGTACCCAGCCATGTGGGGATTAAGGGTAACGAAGAAGCTGATGCCGTTGCTACAAACGCCTTTCGGGCTGCAGTCTTAATGTTTGAAAACTTTACGAGACCTGACCTCTTGCGGGATATTAGCCGAAAGCTGGAATCCAAACTCCTTTTAAGTTGGAATAACTATCACCATCATTACTCGGCCATCAACATCGATCGAACATACCCCGTCTTCCCGCCTAATACTTCAAAACAAATGATTACGACATTTATTAGATTACGTCTCGGGCATACATGTACTACCCACCAGCACCTTCTTCGAAAGGAAACCCCGCCAACATGTCAAGAATGTAGGTTACAGATTGATATAAATCACGTACTTGGCATAGGGAACTGCCAAATGAGACTACAAACCCACTAATCACCAATCAACAACTCCGTAGTCTATGAAATGCTTAGAAACCCTAGTCATAAGAATATTCACAAAATATACATGTATATAAAAAAAAACAATATTTTAATTTATATCGAATATGTTATATAAATTAGCCAATAGCACACAATTATATTTTAAACCCTAGAGCCGAAGGCCTCGTAGCTTGTGCTCTACTTTTGAATTAATATATGTATTTTAATAATATGCTAATAAATTATAATAATAATAATAATAATAATAATAATGGCTAAATGGTGTACGAGTCTAAAACTGGAATCAATAACATCAAGTAAAATAAAGATTGCAAGGGGTATATTCCAAGGAGATAGTTTGAGCCCACTATGGTTCTGTCTTGCACTGAACCCGCTGTCCGCACTTCTTAACCAAAGTAAACATGGATACGATATAAGAAGCAATGTACAAAATATCAGGCTAACTCATCTCATGTATATGGATGACATTAAATTGTACGCCAGTACTGCCAGTAGCCTAGAACAACTACTCCAAACTGCCGAGAGATTCTCCATTGACATAAAAATGGAGTTCGGTGTACAAAAGTGCAAAACGATCGCCATCATAAGAGGCAAGATAACTAGAGGACTGCAGTATACAACAGCTGACAACGAAAAGATAGCACCTCTGGAGGAGTCAGAAGTATACAAATACCTCGGAATGGAGCAAAGGAAGATGATAAATCACACCTCTGTCAAAAGTCGCTTGAGGAAGTCTCTGTTTATGCGCCTGGAAAGAGTACTAAGGACATCGTTGAACTCCAAAAATATGATAACAGCAGTAAATACTTACGCTGTGCCACTAATAACATATTCAGCTGGTGTTATTAAATGGAGTGCAACCGACCTTGATGAATTGGATAGGAAAGTACGTACAATGCTGACAAAATATCGTTACCATCACCCGCAAACGGCAATTCAGAGACTCTTTCTCCCCAGGGATACAGGAGGCAGAGGGATAGTCAACATCAAGAACCTGGTGAACAAGCAAATAGAAAACATCTTCAGATATTTTTCCAGCAAAGTAGCAACATCGCCTCTTCATTGCGCTGTTTACAATGCCGATGACAATTTCTCCCCAGTAGACATGAAAAACAGAGAACATCTATTAAGCGCGGTGAGTACTCCGCAAGATATATACACGCAGTGGAAAGCCAAGCCACTGCACGGAAGGCACCCCAACGAGGTGGAGGAACAAAATGTTGATAGAGCGCTATCAAACTCCTGGCTTCGATCTGGCAATCTGTTTCCAGAAACGGAAGGGTTTATGTTAGCCATCCAAGATCAAGTCGTAGCAACGCGGAACTACCTTAAGTTTATTGTTAGAGACCCGTCAGTCCAGTCAGATAACTGCCGCCAGTGCGGAGCTAAGCGTGAAACTATACAGCACATACTCGCTGGTTGTACGATGCTTGCAAATGATGCCTACAAACGTAGGCATGACAATATGGGCAAAATAGTTCATCAGGAGCTTATAAGAAAGTATGGCATAACTACGTCGCCAACATCTACCCCATACTATAAGTACACCCCGCAAGCAGTTATAGATACTACACACTATAAAATTTACTGGGATAGATCAGTGCTTACCGACACAAGTGTCTCTGCTAACAGACCTGATATTGTTATCCACAATAAAGCGGAAAGAAAATTCATGCTTCTAGATTTTGCAGTTGTGAATAACAATAACATGGATTCGACACATTTTAGTAAGATACAGAAATACACAGCCCTATGTCAAGAGCTGAAAACATTGTGGAGATGTAGCTCTGCAACAACACTACCACTAATAGTATCAACTACTGGACTCATACCTAAGTCGACGGTAAAATGTCTGGAAAAACTAAACCTGGAAGCGAACATCATAAAGGGCATGCAAAAGGCTGTAATATTGGAGAGTTGCCGAATCGTGAGGGAATTTCTATCGCTATAATTTAGAACGTAAATGGTTGTGCTTGGTCTTAGACCCGCATACCCATCCGAGCCTAGTCTTGCTAAACAATCAAATAAGACAGGTGAATGATATCCTACGAGATGTAGAGATAGTGCAAACTAATTCAATTATAATAATAATAAAAACAAAACCAACAAATAAAAGGAAAGAAATAACGTGATGGATGGTGGAGAGCGTTCCGCTCTTCCCACAACGGGACTTATAAAAGGCAACAATACGGTTGCTGGTGCCATGGCGAAAGCCGTCAAAAGACGGAGTAGGTTGCGAACCCCTCCTAATTTAAGAAAAAAAAAAAAAGTGACGTATTGAAACCTAAAGGAGATAAAGTTGAGGCCCAATAACAACTTTGCCTCTCTAGCTTCTTCATCTGAGTCGGAAGACGAAGATGAAGAAATAAACATTATTACCAGCAGTATACTAAAGCTGGAAGAAAAAGCTGAAACAGTTGCAAAAACAACAAAAACTGAAACCACAGCAGCTGAAAAAACAGCAGCAGCAGCAACAACAACAACAACAACAACAACAACAACAACAGCAGCAACAGCAGCAGCGGAGAAGATGCCTCCTATCAACACCTATAAACTAGAGGTAAATGAAACCAAGGACCTGTGTATTTCAGTATTTCAGTATTTTTATTACAGTATAACAACGACATTTATAATAGACCATTCAGATCTTTAAGCTATAAATGTGATACAATTAATAAGTGATTTAAGATTAAACTAAAATTATAATTCTTTCTCAATAAGGTAAACTTAAAAATATTAACATCTGATTGAAATAAATTTGAGTATAAAGAGAGAGAAAAAAAAAATAAAAAAAAAATAAAAAAATTTATAAGCTTTCTTGAACAATTTAAATAAAATATTTGTATGATGTGAAATTATGTTCAGTATTCCTGCTAGTTGTCTGCTATATGTCGAAAGAGAGTTTCACTAAAGCTATTTGTATTATAGAGTCGTCTTATATTAAGGGGGAGTGAATTCCAAAGGCGAATGGCGTGAACGAAAAACTGTCGTTCGGTAACTTGATAAGCAACACGAGGTACAATTAAACTTAAAGATCTACTTGAATGCGAAAACCTTAGTTTATCATATAAGTATTGGGGCTGTTGGTTGATTATGATCCTGTGTAGATATTTGATTGTGCAGTAGTCAAAATATCGGTCAAGTGTGCAACCAAGAATATTTTTGGTATAAGCCGACACATGAGCAAAACGATTTAGGCCGTATACGTATCGCTCAAAATTGTTAAAACCAATGTTGAGCTTACGTCTGGCAAAGGCGCCCTTGCAACAAAAAACTTCGCAGGCATATGTTATCAGAGGAATGAGCACGGCCTTGACCAACATAAGCTTCGTATTTATTGGTGTGAAGCTTTGAGTTTGGGAGAGATTTCTAAGACATCCGTATATTTTTCCCACAACTGAGCAAACGTGGTCGTCCCAGGTTAATTTTGTACCAAATACCAAGATTAAGTTGGTGTAAGTTGGTCATTGGTAATAATTTTAATATCAAGAGATTGGGGAACGATCTACTTCTACGCTAACATGCCAACCATTTTGGGCGAGATCCCGGCCAACATTCGATACGCTACTGGCGGAATACCGCCGCACACATGTGAGTGACTGGCCGCTTGAAGCACTGGCTGTAAAGAATAGGCAGCAACAAATAATGGCATGAACGTAGCTTCAAAATAAAGACAGAATAAATTTTATATCTCACACGTCACACCGTTGTTGTTTGACATAGATTTTTTACCTATCGTTCATATCTGGTCACCCTTATACCTTATACATTCACATTCATTCGGTTCCGTTCAAAAATCAAGCATTTTTTTTTAAAGAACTTAATTCTCTAAAGGGTATTACTCCTCCTAAAATCCCGGATCACGTGTTAAGTTTTTTTGGAAAATTGGATAAAAAGAGAGAGTAAGATGTTTGGGCAGAGGAGTTATTTCGCTTCATGGGTGGCGTCCAATATTTAATGTTGCTTAACAGTGAAACCATTACACGCATTTGTAAACTCTCTGCTTAGCACATCTTGCGCAATATTGTAGTTATGAATGGGCACAATGCAATGTTGCAGAGCGAAATAAATATGCTCTTGGAATGAATGAAGACAACGCAGTCTTTCTCTGTTAACCTATATCTATTTTCATAGACTGTTATGTGGCAACTGAAGACTTCTATGAGAATAATCAGATCTTTTTGCCTTCTAAACCGAAGTTGCAGCTATTTATCAAGCCTCTTCTTGGACCAGCCGTCGGATATTGTAATTTACATAGATAGTCAAGCAGCGATCAGATCCCTAAAATTTTTCGAACACCATAAATTCAACAAGATTGCTTATCAGCACATGATCACACCCTGTTGTGTTCCGGGACACTCGGACGTCCTAAGAAACGGTGATGCAGCTTCCGACAAGTTCGGCTTTCCAGAATCAATCCCCCAGTGTCCTACGGCAAACAAGTGACACACTTGCAAGCTCTCCCAAAGCCCAGTTATACATAAGATGGACTCATCCAGGACAGCAGAGGAGATATCTCTATACACATAAACATTCAGCCCATCACAGTAATTTTATTTCAACCAGATTCAACCAGCTGCGCATTGGAATTTTGGTTTCGAAATCTTCTATCTCTACACAATTTTATATTATTATACTGACTAGTCTGTTTTGATTATGTCAAGAGTATCTCTAATCGGGACAAATCAGCTAAAGATATCCACTTTTAGATTTTTTTATGATCCTTTTTCAAGAGTGTTTTCATGTGAATACATTTGTTTCATGAAAAGGTTTGATAAGATTTTTTTCAATTCTAAGAGGGTTCACATCAATTGATTGAAGTTTTTCTTCCAAATAAATCAAAATCTTTTTTCTTTGATTTAATCAACCCCATATCGGTATGATGCAATGATAAGTAGTCAATGTTAGTGTACCCAGGAAAAGGGCGATACCGTTGATTGGTTTTTTTGATCCCTCAATTTGTATTTGGTTTTATTTTTTTCCTTGCTGTTTCATTAGGTTAATTTAGTCGATCTCGCAAATTGGGTTATATTTTTACACACCCCACTTAAGCGTAGCATTGCTTTTCTTTTGATTAAAAGGGAGCTCTTAAGTTTCTAGTTCACTTTATGAATTGTGATTTAGGGATGGATTTCAGAATGGTAAACATCTGTTCTCTTTTCAAATATTAAATTAGGCTTATAATTTGCGTCTGAATGGAATTCCACAAAACAACTTTAAACTGCCGGTTCTAGCAATAGGAATGTATTTTATTGATAAAACGCACAACAGACTCACTGATGTACTTGGATACCGATATCAGACTTAATAAAATTTATATATTGGCCTACAAACAGTAGTATCGTTTTTATATGTCCTACGATATATGCGATACGTGAAAATATAATCTGAGTCTTGAATAATAAACGACTGTAAACGCACTATAGTGTTTCATAGGAAGGATGACTGAAATGTAAAAATGTTGTATATTGCATTCAATGTTATTTTATGTTACAGAGAAAAGTCTCGCTCAAGTTGCTTGGTTCTATGACATGGTGAATGGTCGTAAAATTTCCATAAAAGACTGAATACGCATAGGAGTATCGTCGCCTTTGGTGTTTTCATTTCAATCTTTACACTTTACATAGCTATAAAGCTTTCCATTTAAGAAAACACTTTACAGCTCCAAGCGGAAATGGAAATGTTTTAGAATAAATGTTTCTATTTTGCTAAATTAAAGGTTGTTTTTGTATGCACGTACACATCTGAAGTCTTAATTTTATTATAAAAAGAAAGTTACTAAAGCAAAGCACCAAATCATACTTATAATATTTCTATAAGAACATTATAGCAAATAATAAATCAATATTACTTTTCACGTCGCTTGTTACTAGATATACAGGTATACATTGTATTTCAAAACTGAAATGAGTTTCTAACGTCACTTTAATAACAATAAATTCGCTGCTAAAGTACGCGTAAAAATATGAAAATATGGGTGGCTTAGGATTCAAATTACCATGAGGGCCACAATCTTAAATAATCCTAAATAAAAGCGTACGTCATCTTCCTGTGCCTCGAGTGTAAAACCTAAATGAACGACCTCTTCCGTCGTTCCTACCAGCCGGTTACCAGCAGACAACCTTTCTAATTCTGTCGGCGTACTCGCCCTGCCGATGCAAGAGTCCGATTCCCATTTCCCGAATACGTTGGGCAATCCTTACGTATAACCCCTACTTTCCCACAACCTACACAACGCCTAGGAGAGGAACAAGTATTCGAGAGATGACCTTAGCGGTTACAGTTGTCGTATCTCCTCTGCCTGTTCGGTTAAGTGCTACCGCGGACCGTCGCGACTCGAGGCTCCACCACCCTTGGTTCCTCGACCGCCACGTAGCCCAAGTCTGGTTCCAGGAGGTTGCGAGTTCGTTGAATTGGTGATGGGACGAAGGAATCAACATTTGCTCGAACTCGAACAACAAGGTCCTTGATGGATTTCGGATGCATCAGGCCTAGTTGAGTTTGGTAGAATGGTGCCAGATTCCTCTGTACCATCCTCAACTTTCCACTCTCTGATAACGGCTCAGAGAGTCTACCAAACGTCCATGATGGCCACGTATACACCTATAAATTCTTCCTTCCCTTGGGTACGTCGCCTAATCTCTCCAACAGGTCATCATAATTTGGAGGGAGTAACTCCAACTTCAACTCCGAAACCAATTCTTCCCATGAGCCTACCACTCTCCTATTCGCCCTAACCAAATGAGTGCCTTCCCCTTGAAGAATTCCGCCGCTGAGCTGAGAAAAGAAGATGCATAACGTTGCCCTGAAAATGTTAAGCCTTACTTCTCGATGCGCTCCTGACATCGTTCCTGAATCGTCTCTGTCAAGGTTCCATAGGTGTCGTCCTATCCGTTCGCCTTGTCGGAGGTGTCGTCGGTGATTGACCTACTCTACTTATGCCTGAAACACTAGGGCATATCTCCTTAATTACCTCTTCTACATCTCTATCAGTTAGGTCGGATAGAAGAATGAGCAGTTCCCCTTTCAGCTCATTTCTGTCCACCGTCTGTTCCGATCCCTATTATTATTTTTCTGAACGCGTCAGCGTCCTCGTCATACATCCAGTTTATCCGACAGCTCAATTTGCGTTGAAACAATCCGCATTGGTTCAATACGCTCGAACAAACACCATTTCAAAACGCATTGAAATATTCAACACGCATACGTTCATTCCTGCTTATAAAACGCATTGAAAATTTGTAACCGCTTTGAAATATCTTATAAATACTCTCAAATCGCATAGAAACATTTTTTCTCATCATTCTTTCATCATCGGGCAGAGATTAGTAGTGTATTTAAAATAAGGGGTTGCAAATGAAATATTTGGATAGACAAAGAATTATTTCTTTTTATAAAGAATGTATTC
This sequence comes from Volucella bombylans, assembly GCA_949129095.1. Classification (NCBI taxonomy): domain Eukaryota; kingdom Metazoa; phylum Arthropoda; class Insecta; order Diptera; family Syrphidae; genus Volucella; species Volucella bombylans. The sequence goes on along the minus strand of OX422140.1, from coordinate 121,241,541 downwards.
TTCCATTATCGGGTAGGTAATCAATTGTGTATTTAAAATGTGGGATTGCAAACGAATTACATGCAAAGAATTGTGGTAAAAATCACTCAAAAAACACTCAACTGTCAACAAGAATAAAACTCGAGGAGAAAAGAAAAAAAATAAATCAACAAACTCAATAAATATATGAAAATATAATATGTAAATATGAAGAGAAAAAATGTTTATAGTATGTATATATGTACATGTATGGATATGTATTAACGTATGTATGGATATATGTAAATATGAAACTAGTAAAAAAAAATATTTATTGCATATACGAGGGGCGTTCAATATATTCTCGGTATCGATATGAAGGAAAATGCGAATTCAATTTAAATTGTTTTTATTTTTCAATTTAATCTCCCCTAACATCAATGCATTTGTTATATCTTGAGATAAGCTTTTTTAAACCCTCAAAAAAATAAATTTCCTCTTTCTCTGCAAAATACCCTATTATTGCCGACTTGAGTTCTTCATCATCCGAAAATCTTTTTCCACGAAGACATTTTTTCAAATCCGGAAACAGGAAATAATCACTAGGGGCAAGGTCTGGACTATAGGGTGGGTGTTGGATTTCTTCGAAACCATCAATCTCGCGCAGCAGCCTTGGAAACTCGCGCCGTGTGAACAGGAGCGTTGTCATGAAGAAGCAACACACCCGCTGCGAGTTTACCCCGTCTTTTCTTTTTAATTTCCTCCCGCAAATTATGAAAAGTGGAAGCGTAGGAAGTGGCGTTGATGGTTCCACCTTTTTTTTTGTACTCAATGAGATTCCCTTTGAGTCCCAAAAAACTGTGGCCATGAGCTTCCCGGCAGACGGAGTGACTTTGAACTTCTTCGGGGGGTCTGTTCCTTTTTTATTCCACTGCATGGACTCTTGTTTGTTTTCAGGGTCATAGTGGTGGACCCATGTTTCGTCCCCAGTAACAATTCGATCCATAACACCGTCCGCGTTCTCACTACAGATCTCCAAAAGCTCTCTACAGCATGCGATTCTCAGTTTTTTCTGAGGCGCTGTGAGCATTCGTGGCACCCACCTTGCACTGACCTTTGAAAGGTTAAGATTGTCATGAAGAATGGTGTGAATGGTACCAATTGAAAGCTTGGTGATCTCTGCCATCATTTTCAAGTTTTTCGACTTCTTTGATGCTTTCTCCCGTACAAGCAGTAGCCGGGGCGCCGGAGCGGGGGTCGTCTTCAATGCTCTCTCTGCCTCTCTTGAACTCACTTGACCACTTTTGCACAGTTGATAATGAAGGTGCTGGTAAACAGCCACCATCTCTTCATGAATAGTTTTTTGACTTTTTCCTTGCTTAGTGAGAAATTTAATTACAGCGCGATGCTCAATTTTCACCATCATCGTCTCAGTTGTCATTATGATTCTGTTTAACTAGAGATAAAACGCGAATTAATAATCACATTTATATGAAATCTTACATGAATGCACTGAAATAATAGTATTACTTGATAAATAAATCAATTTATATATACAACCACAGCTTTACCCCGATACCGAGAATATGTTGAACGCCCCTCGTAGATAGTCAGCCATTCCTGACTACGAATTTTGGGTGCCTTTTGCCAGGGAATTGATCGCCTACCTTACACGTTAAAAAGAACAACATCGAGTGTTATAGTAGCTTCGTGAACGCAAAGAAAATTAAAAAATTTCACTATTCTCTATTACAAAAGCATTAACATGAATAGCTTATATTCATTTTAATAATAAAATGGAGAATAGTTAGTGCCATTAAATGATAGTGCTAATATCACTTTAAATAAACATTTAAGTTGTTGGGTAAGCATATTGAACAATATAAAAATTAAGTAAATTGAAATATTGAAATAAATAAATTAAAAAGGGAAAAATTAACTTTTTATGTGTTAAACAATATATCGAACCAAAATTTCGATTTTAACGTGATCAAATTCAAGAAAAATATAAATAAAATTGTAATGGATCGTCTTTCTGCGGGGAAGGCTATTAAACAACTGTAGGAATTTCTGAAGGAATTTCTAGAACCCTATAATTAAATAAGTGTCTTACTGGAAGAATTTTCAGTAATCTTAAAAGTTCTGAAGAATGGGCAAGGCTACTGCCCATGCAGCCTTTCCTTATAGGACACTTTTGAAGGACGATCACCTGCTGCAGTTTATTAGTATAAGCAATTTCTCAACAGATTATGTCATACTGTAGCTTTGAGTGGAAAATAACAAAATAAATTCTTTAAGATATTGCTGGAGCAGAATTTGTTAAGGTGATAAAAACATTGAATGGTATTTAGAAGATATTACTTTAAAACCGAAATGTGTTCGGACCAATTCATTTTGCGATTGATTGTCATATACTTGTATCAATGGCCGATTCTTGACGAAAACCAACATTATAGTTCTGGGGAGACTCAGATTCATCGCGATTTTTACTTGTTGTACCCTGTCTTTAAGATGAGAAGCAAATCAATAATTCATAACTCCACGAAAGCCTACACTATGTAATCTATGCAAAATAATTCTGTGGTTAACCATATAAAACTCTTTGGTTATATCAATAATCAGAATATTTTGTCATCCAATCCTTTCCGCATAAAGGAGCAGAAGTCCGAAAGAGCATCTTCAGTAGATTAACCTGCTCTAAAACCAAATTACATTGGACTAAGGATATAGATTTTCCCAAGATAGTCCACACTATAGTTAACTGTAGTATAACTGTAATTATTTTTATCCTTTTTATTACCTTTTTTACAAAGTGGAATCACAATGGCGTATTTAAGTTTATGGAGAATAACTCCGGTCAGAAAACTCAAATTAAAATGATGTGCTAAAATTTGAGCGATATTTTTCAGCATACAGTAAGAAATGACATCATTTCCACATGAATTTGAATGATTCAACGAATTTATAACTTTCAATATCTCATAGCCATTGATCAGTGTAAAAAAGAAACCACTTCTAAAAAATAGTTGTCTGCAGAACAGTACACAATTGAATTTGCTGGAGAGCGGTGTAACATAGTGATTATTAAATTCATTCGTAACTGCCATGGCATCAGTAATAAAACCATCACCGCTATTGAAAGTTAAGGGTTATTGGTCTTTAACATTACGATTAAATAAGCTATTTATAATTTTTCGCCCTTTTCGCGCCTTGACATTTTTTTAGGAGATTATGGAAGTTTATAGATTTTTTTAATTGCAAATTGCGTGGACGCACGTTACCATAGTTACCAATACGTAAGTTGAAGCACTTATGGGTTTTTTTTTAAGATTATGAGAAATATATCATAAGCCTTAGAAGCATTGTTTGCGGCGAATACCTCGCACAAACTTTCAAAAAGCAATAAATTTTTTAATTCCGTGAAATAAATTTTTAAAACTGCGTATAAAGCAGACACTAGTTTATTTTTCTGATGTTTCAAAGGAGACCTATCCAACAGTGGTGAGTGTTAATACCACTACATAGATTTAACGAGGTTGGCTGGAGACGATCAAGGACCTGATCAATACAAGTCCCTGCGGTAGGTCTAGTAATATCATTTGCTAAGAAGATTAAATCATCCTCAGCAAAAAGAGCAAGAAAGCTGTTCCAAAAATTTGAAAACTCAACGTTAAAAAACGGTGCGAGATTGACTATTAAATCTAACACATAAATAAAAGTGAAGAGGATATTGCAGATGATACAAGAAATACTTATTTCAACAAAACTCGAAAAACTACAGCAATCTACCTTAATATCTCTTTATACAAAAGCACCTACACCAAGATTCATCATAATTAGCCACAATATTATAACCGATAATCGTGTAATCGCTGGTCTTGCAAGAATAAATCCAGGTTTCGGATACAAAAATTATCTCAGAGATATACCCAAAGGCTTCAAAATTATTTACCAATAAATCAAAATTCTGTCGCAGTCTTCTTATATTCTATTGAATAACATAAGCAGATTTGTTATTAAACAAATAAAAATGCAATCGAAAAAGGTCAGTCTTTTACCTTCAAATCCTTTTCATTTACATGTTCCTATTTCTAGAGGACATTCATTATTCAAATCAACCACATTTCGTACACTAAACATTTAATATTATGATGAGCTGCTTTAAACTCCCGCGAGGATACGCTTTCTATGGTCGGTGCTGGGGCACTTCGTCGTTTTCTTTCCAAACTCATTTATTTCTCACTGATTCTTAGAACTACTCTACTAAGTAGATGTAGAGAACGTAAAGTACGGCATGAAAGTAAGTACGTTCTCGATTCCAGCACATTAAAGAAAGACCATGTACATATTTACTTGGGGCAGAAAGGTAATCTTTCTTTGCTTAAAAACTGGCATGTTTTTTTTAATAACCTTAAAATGTTTGTACATAGTGGGGACAAGAGATATTACGTCGGTGTTGAAGGGTGTCATTTGACATTATCATAGCATCATCTATGAGTTTTATCGCACGGTTTTGAATCCTATCTAGTGTGCAAGGAGGTCCTAGGTGCACCTGTCCAAATGTGAACGTTGCACTCCAATTTCGTGCGGCTAAACGCTTTATATTGTATATTAAGGCCAGTTCAAAGGGGGAAAAGTATTTCTTACTTCGCTTGAAGAAACCTTGAAATTTTGCAAAAATGTTTGGCGACATCGAATATGTTGTCATTCCAAAGTAAGTTGTAATTGAAATATATACCGAGAATGGAAAGTTTTTCGGTTCCAATGATGCAAGTGCCTTTGATGGATAATCGCTGGGCGTTTAGATATCATTTTAATGACAGCAAACGGAATCATATTTTGGAAACAATAAATTACACTCTGTTTATGATTCCCCTATTATTTAATGAGCTTAATATACCTTGCCATTCCTGTTCTACAGCCGAAGACCAGGGACGTGAGTCCGGTAACGAATATGAAAAGCAGAGGGTATTATTGTCAGCAGAGGAATAAACTGAATTATAAGTAGCAGACAGGAGATTATTGATGTAAATTAAGAAAAGTATCGGAGACAATATGGAGCCCTGATGGACACCAGCATTAATCTTATCAATATCAAATTTGAAAACGTCAAAGACAATTTGAACTGAATGTTCCCAAAGGTAATTTCTAAAGCCTTAGAAATACCGTGCAACAATCTTGCATTCCTCTTTAAATTATGTCAGGTTTTACCAAAAATTTGGTCAATGTCTGTGCACCCATCACGAAAAAGAATAAAATTGTACTTCAATAGATATTTTTAGTCATTATTTAATTACTAGCTGCTGCCCGCGGGTCCGCTCCCATAGTTATTATATTTACAAATCAAGTGTATGTTTTATGGCCCTTGATAAAAAGTATCCCATGCCAATCTTAACCTCTCTAATTGCCATTATTCAAAACTCATCATTATTGCTTGTAATAAACAATACAATTGTTACTTCTCAGTCTACTGTGTTTGATATTCTATTGTTTACTGGTATAAAAATCTATTGGTTTTATGGAGCCCCAACTCGAGATAAGCCTACATATAACTGCCCATATGCTCCTGCCAACAGAGTCATCAAATCTAACCCGGAGACGCGCACAAGTAAAAGAGGACCTCAACCGACTTAGAGTGCACAACTGGAGCCAGCAAGCTGAAGACCGGACTAACTGCAGAGGCTTGTTAATTGAGGCCCATGTTCACCCTGAGCTGGGCAGAGCCACTTCCAAGTCAATGGCCAACAGAGAGATTGTTTGCTCCCGGTACTTACATATTTATTGTAAGGCCAAATTACAATCGGAATGCGCCTTATGTGAGCCCGATGAGAATTGTCGCCGCGATTAGGTTATTTCTCAGGTTTTTTACACTAGAATTATGCCATTACACATGTTGGGTGGGCTCTAGTTTGATAGGACTTCTAACATGAGGTCGTGTGGTTGGCCTGTCAACTTAAATTTAAATGAATTTAAAAATTCTTGTAGATAGGGACTGTATGCTCAATATTATTATACATACTCGTACAGTGTCGATTGACATATATTGCTTTACAGGAACAGGTACATTTTGTAACTTCAGTTTATTTCTATTATTTCATTCACTCTATTGTTTTTAAGTGATGCTATTGCCATTGATAGTTTCTTTCTAATAGACTCTCTAGATTAGGATATATTGCGTCTAGTAGATGTTCTCATATACGGACTATATGCCAAAATTACGTTCAGTTCGATTTCAGCACTACTACAAGGTGGGGCAAAAGTAATGTCGTAACGTAAATTGACTGCTATTTTGTTAGAAATGAAAATAATTGTGTTCTGTTTTCACGAAAAGTTTACCTGCAGGTGTAAAATTGATAACGTTAAGTTGAAAAAATAGTGTCGGGCAAATGAACACCTCCTGAGTTGATGCACATTTGTGCTCGTTTTACGGCGTTTTGAATTGTTGCACGCGGTTGCTCCATCCTGCTGGAACCAACAATGTTGGAGACTTAATTCAGCAACTTGCGGCAAAAAAACAAAACTCGTTTAACATCTGTCTGTACAGATCACCAGTTAAGACTACGGTGGTGCCGTCGGCATCCTCAAAAAAATAAGGGCCAATCAGTTTTTCACTGCAAATGCTTCACCAAACAGTCACTTTGAGGGCATGCAATGGTTCTTCGTACATTTCATATGGATTTTCTGTGCCCAAGAAATGCAAATTTTTTTTATTCACATAGCCACTTTCCACTTTTGTATACGAAATCATCCTCTTCTTGCATCTGGTTTAACAGAGCATGGGAGTAAGTTTACTTTACTTGACAATTTGTGAAGGTTTTGCACTTTATAAAGGGACGTTTTCAGGTCTTTAAATTTGACAATTTGATGCCAAATTGTGGTCATCGATGTCTCGTCGATGTTCGCGGACTCTCTCGGACGTTCTCGGCCACAGCAGTGCTATTTTCCGTCGAACGAGCAATATGGTGCCGGCCACTTCTTGCGACATCTCTAGTGGACATAGTGCAGGACGACGTGGAAAAAATGACGAAGAACCGGTCAAATACGCAGTAACAATAATTCCGCGATCTTCAGGAGTGCATCACACCATTTCTTAATTTCATTTAATTTTAATTTAATTTAATTGAATTTTATTTAATTTATTTAATAATGATGTATCTCTGTACAATATTAAGTTATATTCGACTTTTGATTTGCACAGGTTTCAAAGCAATAAAAACAATTAATAGAACAATTATAATTATAAATAACAATGCATATACATTATAGTTTAAAATATTATAAAAATAAAGTGAAAAAAAAATAGAAATAGAAATAGAGAAAGATATGAAAGAAGAAAGAAAGTAGAAAAGTGGGTAAGGCAATGTCAGGTTAAATGAGTTCAAATAATTCCTTTCTAAAACGATTCTCTGTGTTCAGCCTTTTAACTTCGAGAAAGTTAATGAATTGCATGAATAAAAAACTGGCGACTACTAATTAAATATCTGTTTCTTGGCGGTATTCAATTTAATGTCGTTTCGGATTGCACAAAGTTTAGTTTCGAAAATAGGTAATGTGGTGTTTTGCTTCTTATAATCTTAAACAATGCGAGGATAGTACGTATTTTTAACAAAGTTGGTTAAGGAGTAGCAATGATTCGTTTTACATAAGAAGAGATGTGATCACAGCGACGCATATTAAAGATATACCTGGCACAGTTGTTAAAGACAACTTTTAGCTTTCTGGTAGATACAGAGTCCAGGTTCGAGAAGATTTCACATCCATAAAGAATAATAAGTAAAACATATGTCTTAATAAGCTTCAATTTAACTTTGATAGGTAGATATTGCTTAGTGGGACTTAATCTACGGAGAATATCATATATTTTGGAAACAATGTGGTTTACATGAGTATTCCAATTCGGACACTCATTAAAGTAAATACCCAGATTTTTTAATTTTTCCACAACGTCGATGGTAGTATTGTTAATTTGAAGAAGTGACGAGGTAATATCTACAGACGTTCTATTCAAGGACATACTCGTAGATTTGTTTTAAATCATTTTGTTTGGAATAGGTATAGACGACATTGATATCTCCGTTCAACTCATTCATAGCAGTTAATTCTTCAGATTTCTTGAAACTTTTTAAAATCTGTACATCATCTGCATAAATATGATGCTCACACCATTGCTTACGCGGAGAACAGTTATCGTACAAAATAACACCACAAATTGTACCGATTTGTTGGGAAATGAATTATAATAACTTTTTCCTTTTTTTTCATTTTCCCATTTCTTTTTTTGCACTTGCACACGAATATCACTATCGCGATCAGTCGTTCATAAACCTCAGTAAAGTTTAGACGTCTTTCGGCTTGCGAGTGAGTAATAAAAGCAATAAGAAAGACATCTGACAAGTTTTATTAGGCTCCAATTGGCGCAGTGACAGTGTGTTCGGTTGACAGATCACAGGTCGTGGGTTCGAATCCACTCCAAGTGGAACAAAAAGTTTTTCTTTTCTTTTTTTTAATTTAAAAATAAAGATAAAAAAAATGCGCAATCAGCACAACGCGATGCATTCCGGGGAGTGGTCCGCAAAGCCAATAGCGGGACCAGCTGATAAGTCAGGCGACACTTCAAGTGCATCAAACCAACCAGAACCTAAGATGAAGAGGAGGAGGAAGCTGAAGCCTACTTCATACCTAATGAAGCGCCCTTCCCAGTCAGCATCAACAGAAAAGCTGCCTGCCGGAGCGAGGGAAAAAGGCGTCAACAATTTTAACAAGAGCAGCGGCATAACAGCAAACCAGGCAAAAGGCACTCAGAGGTAATTTCCCATATGTGTCCGATGGTGGAGAAGGCCAATGTATGGGAGATGACAATATCCTTGCATCTCTGGCGGCCTCTGAGGCAGATGACGAAGAGGAAGAGGTAGAGGAAATTAGAAATAGCATAGAGCTTCTCCAGCAAAGAGTGCAAGCTATTAAGAAAAAACAAATAGCAAGGAGAGAGAAGGAGCAGCTAGGAGATTTTCTCGATCCTCAACAGCCACAACAACAGCAACAACTAGCAGAAAAAGAAAATGAACACATAACAACACAACAGAAACAACAAAAATCAAAACAGCAGCCTGAATATACACAGGCTGAAAAAACAAATCAGCAACAAATCACTACACCAACAACAAGAACAAAAACAGCAGCAGCAGAAGAGCCAGCAACAACAACAACAACAAAAGACATCTAAAACAAAGGTTCCACCTATAAACACGTACAAAATGGAACTCAAAGAGACGATAGGACTGTGTAAGTCGGCCATAGGCAACAACTTTTTTATAAAAAGATTATCATTAGACAGGCATGCGATCCACTGTAACACAGTGGAGCGCTAACATAAAATAAAAAATCTACTGAAGGATTCGACGACGGAGTATTTTTCCTACACCCCGAAGGGGGAGAAGCTGCAAACAATGCTGCTGAATGGGTTAGCACCGTCGACTGATACGGAGGAGCTCCTTGTACTGCTGAAAGAGAAGAAGTGCGAAGGGGTTCAATTCGTGGGGGTCAAGCTTTTCACCACAGCCAGAGCCAAAAGGGAGAAGCGGAAACTGCCAATTTTCCTGGTCCAGCTAAGTCCCACCAGCAATCTGGATGGTCTAAGGAGTATTAAAGTCCTAGACTACCAGGTTGTTCACTGGGAAAAATTAAAGAGGAGCGAAAACATTTTACAATAAGTTCGCTGCCAAAGGTTCAGGTACGCCGCGTCAAACTGCGAAATGCAGCCTCGATGCGTGAAGTGCGAAAAGAACCACAAGCAGAAAGTAGAAGTTAAACGTCCACCCGTGCATTTACAAACTCCAGCCGTTACTCCCCATGTTACCTACGCCCAAATGGCGGCAGGCAAGGGCAATACGGTACAGCAGGCGAAGGTGGCTTCTCAGGCCCCAGCGTTCAGAGCACCGGAACCAGTACCTGACATGCTAGCTATCTTGCTCTCTATCCAGGGGTAGATAGCTCAGCTACAACGTCATTTAACTGAACAGACCGTGCGGGTGGATCAAGTATACGCGCTACTGCCTGGCCTAAAGCACCTTTTGCCGTAATGTACGTACGTACGTACGTACGTACGTGGCGGAGCAAACCCTGAAGGTCCTTGCAGTGAATGTGAATTCACTGATAAGGTTCGAACGACGAGCCGCACTATTTAAGTTGCTTAAAGACCAAGCCCCTGATGTGCTTTTGGTTAACGAAACTAAGCTTACCAAGAGACACAAAATGAGGCACAAAAGATACAAAATAGTACGGAGAAACCGACCCAACTCCATTCAGGGAGGTGGCGTTGCAATTTTCGTACGAAAAGGTATACGCTTTAAAAGAGTATACAGTCATGTAGTATGTAGGTTCCAGGTGCTGGAAGTACGCATCGTGTATATCCCCCTCCGTAGTGGAAAGCGGTTGTACATGGTGTCTGTCTATGCACCTAAGGCAACTCAATCCACTTTATTCATCTCAGAGCTCGAGACACTTTTTCGACTTCTGAGGCTGGAATCAGGGGAGAATTATTTTATAATCGGCGGGGATTTCAACGCCAAACATAGTGATTGGGGAAATAATACACCAAATACTAGAGAGAAACTGCTATTCAATTGGTGAGGTCAGCACAGTGTAATGTATCGACTCGGGCTTAAGGCGACGGATAGTCCGTCGTTTCCTAGACATGGGTCCTATTTGGATCTTCTGCTGTTCGAATCACGAATACAACTGACATGCACTAACCAACAAACTACAAACTGTCTAAACACTTTCGTGTATGACAGTGAACATTGCGGTCCCAGCACCGAAATAACTGTTCCCAACGAAATTGCGGAATTGGATGAGTTTTTTCAAAGGCATTCCTACAATTATAGTAGGGTGGGTTGGACACACTTCACCAGAACACTGACTAGAGCACTCTCCTCGAATTCGCTGTACCCACCGTCCAACACAAATCTGTCAAACGATCTAAGACTAATGGACTAGACAATCAAACGATCAATGGACAAAACGATACCTCGTGGACTAGACAATCAAACGAACAATGGACAAAACGATACCTCGGTACCAACACACTGACGAAGAAGACTTATTCCGCAACGCAACTATTGACGCATTGCAGCGACAAATAACTAGGCTGCTGTAAAGACTAAAAACCCTGTACAGACAGTTTACCGACAGACATAACCCGGAGATCATAACACTGAAGTGGTCGATTTAAAACCTCCAAACATTAATAAAACAGAAATTCTGTAAATTTGTATTGGAACAATAAAATTAAGGCTGTAAACACCAGTAACCAGCAACACGAATATGAATAATCAGCACGACCTTCCATGTCTTAAAATCGCCCGAACGACGAACAACGATCATATACTGGTAGCAGCAGGCATAGATCCAAATGAGGCTGTTGATGATGGCAACTTCGTTGTGCGCGAGGATCCGCACGAGCAGATACAGGCTATAGTAGCGACATTCCAGGAAGTGTACAAGGCGAATGTTGTCATTGGTCCGAACCACGATCTCGAAAATCAAGTCCTTATGCACAATCTCTACTTTCGAAATGAAATTGCGAATTGGCGATTCGAGAGCTCGGGTTTTACCCAGTTCAGTGACGAGAATATGGCAAATAATGTCATCACCAAGGATAGGGTATTACCCCCGCTAATTTCGAAGGAAGAGCTCCAAATGATCTTTGAATCACTTAGAAGTAAGAAATCAGTGAAAACCGATGAAATACCGAACATTGTGCTTCGGCATCTCCCTCTAGAAGCGGTGAACATTTATACCACCCTGTATAATAATGCAATGAATAATGCGCATTGTCCAGCGCGTTGGAAAACTGCGGTGGTACATCCCATCCCCAAAAGGGATAGAGACACTTCCAATCCGGCGAATCTCCGCTCGATCATTCTTCTTCCAAACATCAGTAAGGTTTTCGAGAAGGTGATCAATAGAGTCCTGACTAAGTGGGTTGAGGACAAACATATAGTTCCGGATAATCAATTCGGTTTCAAGTTGAAAATCAACTTTCAGAAGTCGGAAACCATTCTGTTTAGGACGCCTGTGTCTGTCGCCTCTGGGGATACCAGAAAGAATTGGCAAAAGTTCTCGATCGTGGGGCAGCACAAGCAGCCACTTGCTTGTCGAAATTTAGTCATATACCTTGGGTTTCTGACTAGATCAATTTCTGTATTTTAACAAACATATAGATGTTGCTCTGGCCAGAGCCAAAGGTGCTTTTGCCCTTACAAAGAGACTGTTTTATAACAGTAAACTCGATGCGAGGGTGAAGGCAATCTGCTACATGGCCCTTACAGGCCAAGGCTTGTATTTGGATGTCCCGTGTGGATCAACGTACGAGGGGCGTTCAACATATTCTCGGTATCGGGGTAAAGCTGTGGTTGTATATATAAATTGATTTATTTATCAAGTAATACTATTATTTCAGTGCATTCATGTAAGATTTCATATAAATGTGATTATTAATTCGCGTTTTATCTCTAGTTAAACAGAATCATAATGACAACTGAGACGATGATGGTGAAAATTGAGCATCGCGCTGTAATTAAATTTCTCACTAAGCAAGGAAAAAGTCAAAAAACTATTTATGAAGAGATGGTGGCTATTTACCAGGGTTCCGCACCTTCATTATCAACTGTGCAAAAGTGGTCAAGTGAGTTCAAGAGAGGCAGAGAGAGCATTGAAGACGACTCCCGCTCAGGCGCCCCGGCTACTGCTTATATGGGAGAAAGCATCAAAGAAGTCGAAAAACTTGTTCTTGAGGATGCCCGAATAAAGGTGAAAATGATGGCAGAGATCACCAAGCTTTCAATTGGTACCATTCACACCATTCTTCATGACCATCTTAACCTTTCAAAGGTCAGTGCAAGGTGGGTGTCACGAATGCTCACAGCGCCTCAGAAAAAACTGAGAATCGCATGCTGTAGAGAGCTTTTGGAGATGTGTAGTGAGAACGCGGACGGTGTTATGTATCGAATTGTTACTGGGGACGAAACATGGGTCCACCACTATGACCCTGAAAGCAAACAAGAGTCCATGCAGTGGCATAAAAAAGGAACAGACCCCCCGAAGAAGTTCAAAGTCACTCCGTCTGCCGGGAAGCTCATGGCCACAGTTTTTTGGGACTCAAAGGGAATCTTGCTCATTGAGTACAAAAAAAAAAAGGTGAAACCATCAACGCCACATCCTACGCTTCCACTTTGCATAATTTGCGGGTGGAAATTAAAAAGAAAAGACGGGGTAAACTCGCAGCGGGTGTGTTGCTTCTTCATGACAACGCTCCTGTTCACACGGCGCGAGTTTCCAAGGCTGCTGCGCGAGATTGTGGTTTCGAAGAAATCCAACACCCACCCTATAGTCCAGACCTTGCCCCTAGTGATTATTTCCTGTTTCCGGATTTAAAAAAATGTCTTCGTGGAAAAAGATTTTCGGATGATGAAGAACTCAAGTCGGCAATAAATGGAAAGTCGGCAGAGAAAGAGGAAATTTATTTTTTTGAGGGTTTAAAAAAGCTTATCTCAAGATGTAACAAATGCATTGATGTTAGGGGAGATTATATCGAAAAATAAAAACAATTTAAATTGAATTCGCATTTTCCTTCATATCGATACCGAGAATATATTGAACGCCCTAAGAGCAAATTTATTGGAAAAGATTCGAGCGTTTGAAAGGGCTTGTCTTCGCTTATACAGAACACCAGAGTCTGAGTACATAAAATTCTATCCTAATGAGGTCTTATACAATAGGGCGAAACTAATAAGAGTGGACAATTTCGTCATTAAGTTGACGGGTGGCCGTGGTGTAGTGGTAGTAGCAAACGCTTCTCACTCGGAGGGTCCAGGTTCGAATCCTGCCCATGGCAAAATCAGTTTTTCATTGTATAATTGGAACTCAGACAAAAAAATTCTGCGTGTGAAGGCATAACACTGACACGTAGATTTGGCTGTTATAAGAGTTTCAAGCAATGAAAAAAATACTGGGAATTATATCTCGAATCACTCTGAGTGAAGAAAAACTCTCCGTCCTGTTCGGACTCCCACCCCCCTGGAGAGCGAATATCGAAACCAAACACACCTGAGTTTCAAACCACTACAAAACAATTTTCCTTTCTCTTCCTTCTATCTTTCCGCCCGCGCCCTGGCAACAGTAAAAGGGTATCTAACCCCTTAGGCGCGCGTAAATTATAAAAAAAAAAAAAAAAACATTGCAAGAGCAATGAGCTCATCGAACAACCTGATCTCCGGAGGTTACACTGCCCCAAATATATGTATCATGAGAGAGTTCGCGTTGACGGATTTATTCCTCCAGAAGCGTTCCTCTATCTAGATAGTAAAGGTCTGATCCAGGACAGATTGGCGGTGCCGCTAATCTTCCACGTCTCTCGAACTGCTGCGGACAGGCGACTCAACTACGACAGAGACGTCGCACATGGCAGTGCGGAGCGTCTCCGGTTCAGTAGGGCGGTAGGGAGTCACGACATGAGGGATGATGCTCAGCAGCACGAGCAATTTTGGTGCCTTGATGAAGGGGAGGATGCTTCGTCGTCGAACTCCTCCAGTGATAGATAGCGTCAAACTGGGCCAGCCTAGTTTTTTTTTTAGCCATGGCCGGCTTACATAGTTTTAGGTAGGTTTTAAGAAAAAAATTTATAAAAACAAAAAAAAATTAATAAAAATATAAAAAGAAAAAAAAATATATATATACATATATTTATATATTAAGTATATATGTATTATGTATATATATATATATATGTGTGTGTGTGTACGTACTAGATGTAAGCACCTAGGTTAAGGAGATTAAGATTTATTTTTAGGTAGCCTTAAGTTTTTAGTTTTTAAGTTTTATAATAAAATTAAAATCAAAAGAGTCCTCAATACGAAGTTTCTTTTTCTATTTAAAAATGTTTTCTTAGTTTAAGTTCTATTATTATAACAAAACCTGTCAAAACGTCGAAAGACATAGTTTAAGTGTTAGGTTTAACTTAGAGTGCTCGCATGGGGCCAGTAAGTTAGTATTTATAAGGTAATTTTAAGTTGATACACTTCGATATGTCATTTATAAACAGTATCAATAAAAGCGGACCAAGAACGGAGCCCTTAGGCACACGTGATACGACATTAAGACTCGTTGAGACTTTATCTTCACAGAAAATTGTTGTCAATTAATTCTCTATCTGTCTACAACATAAATCTCAACACTTGATGCTATTTGCCAAAATTATTGTACATTCACATTTTCACATTATTTTTGCCTCAACTTATTTTATTAGGGCTAGTTTGACTAGCTTTTGTGTAAAATCGTTTTCGTAGTTGCCGCAAATGAAGTGTTTGAATTGAACTCCGTATAAGAGATGGTTTCAGTCATGCTTTGATGATATCTGTGCGCATTCCTTTTGCTATTATAGAGAGTGTTTGCCATAAATCCCCCGCAAAAACAAAAGTAACACCACCCGTGGCGGCACTTAAGTTTCTGATACCTCTTTCTTCTCTGTCGGTATGTAGTTATATCCCACATAATTAATGATGCATGAATTGAAATAAAATGCAGCAATTAAAAACTTAGAAATTTGTTTTACTTAATCCATCCAAGAACGAAAAAGGTTTTTACCCGATGGTGGTTGCTAAATCAAAAGGACAGATACTTGTTTGGTGCTACCGCGATGCTTATGGTCAGTGTAAAACCAATTTGCTCTTCACAGTGTCACTATATGTTGATTACAAATAACGGACCTTTAAGAAGACAAGTGCAACTGAAATAATTTATAATAATCATTAAGTACAAATGTGTAACATCAAGCAAATATTGGTAAGCTCTATAGAGTACATAATTCAGTGTTTTTGGTTTACGGTTAATAGGTTCACAATAAAAAACTTTTTTGTAAATTCAGTAATTTAAATTCTTTACAAATATAAATGAAAAAAGTGATTTATTCTTGAACAATGCATCTTGTAACAATTTACCAAGCGGTCCATTTGTACGTTAGAGTGCGCACACCAATAAAGCAGCCGATCATTTCATTTTTCTCCCACTTGATTTATACATACAGTGGTTTCCTGTAATAAAACGCAGCCTATATCACTCAGGAGTAGTCTAGCCTTCTATTAGTGAAAGAATTTTCAGAAGTTAATACAAGGAAGTTAATTCAACCTTAGATCCATGAAATTTTTCTGAAAAATGTTTATCGTTTTAGATGCAAAGACAACGATATGGGCTCGTAGGCTGGAGTTTGTGCAAAATTAACTAACCGTGTCTAGAAATATCTTTGACTTTTCTTTTACCATCAAGACGAAATGACTTCAAAAACGGACCAGATGAAGAATGCTACTTTCGCTAGACAATTGAATTTGCAAGTTGATATTGATGACATATTATGGATTATACTTCGGAATAGACTTCTCCTACTGCCTTATCGTTCACCGTATAGTTATGCCTATGGTCTTCTTATTTGTTTTCGTATGGAGCTACTTGCTGGAGATATCCCTAATAACGACATTTATTTACGAAAGACTGCAGCTTTCGTCTCACTATAGCGGATACTTTCTATAAATAACATCCCAAAAGGAGTCCTAATAGCCTACCGAATGCAACTTCAGTCTTAATATCAGGTTGCTACCTTTATTAGTCAAGACGGTATTTGTATTTTGTATTTATTTATTTAAAGAATATGTACACAGTAAGATTACATCTTATAGTTAGTGTAGGCTTTACAAACATTGTAGTTTCAAGAGCAAATTTAACACTATAAATGGGTGAATATATATAATTAATTTAATTGGAAACTACAAAAGTGAATTAATAACAAAAACAATAAAAATATATAACATTTAACAAACTTTTATTTATGTGTCACTGGCCAAGTGTTGGAAAAGATAGGTTTTAAATGTGCTTGTGTTTGTGATTCTCATTAGTGTAATGGGGAATGAGTTCCATAGGAGAGTGGCATGGATGAAGAATGAGCGCTCAGATTGCAAGCAATGGGATCGGGGCCGAATAAGGTTGGCTGTTCTTTGTGAACTCGCAAAATTTAATCTGTTATACAAATACTCAAGCTGTTGGGTCTGTATAATACCATGCAAGAGGATCAGCGTTTTAAACTTAATGAGGTTGTCGAAGCTGAGGCCCATTATTTGTATAGAGTAACTTGATATGTGGTGGAAGTATCGTTTACTAAAAACATATCTTGCTAGGTTGTTGTAGATGACATTTAGTTTACGCCTAGTATTATAGTCAACAAGGCAGAAAACTTCGCAACTACATAGCAATATAGGTAATAAAAGGGACTTAACAAGTAACATCTTAGTTTTGATCGGCAAAAAATTTTGCGTTGCCCATATCAGTCGGAGACAATTATATACCTTTACGATTGTAGTTGCAGCATGATCTGTCCAGGTAAAAGTATCGTTGAAAACAATACCCAGATTTCGAGATTTCGTGAAGTATTCTATGGATGACGGCCCTAATTTTATTGGTGGAAATGTGGTAGTATCTAGTGACTGCTTATAAATACAGAGTGTTTTGGACTTCGCTGGATTCAGTGATAAATTATGTTTGAGGGCCCACTGCTGTATGATCTCAAGATCTTCGTTCACCATTTCAATGGCAATACTGAGCCAATATCCAGCGGGCAGCACGAATATAATTGGACGTCGTCAGCGAACATGTGGGCAGTACAATGTTTAACAAGTTGTGGGAGTTCGTTCACATAAAGTGAAAATAGTATGGGCAAAAGAATCGAACTCTGTTGAACTCCCCCTCGAACTCCAAGAAACGAAGACATTCGGCTTCCTACTGTCTCATATTGCTGACGGCCCGTGAGGTATGAATTCAAGAGTTTGACTGCCAGAGACGAAAATCCAAATTCCTACCGCAGCTTCTTACAGAGGAGAAAGTGGTCCACCGTGTCGAATACTTTCGAAAAATCCAACAACGTCAAGAACGTAGGATAGAACGGATTGGGCGAGATTTAAGAGATTGTTGTCGCTTAGGTGCGCTTGCATCTGCTTTAGCATAGTTTTCTCGAATACTTTGGATAGAAACGGTAAGATTGTGCGATTGGTCTATACTCGGCGTTAGTTTGGCTTTGCGACTTGGGTATCGGTAAAATCCTAGCCATTTTCCACGAAAGGGGGTATTCACAAGTGGTAAGTACGTGATTAAAAATGTGTGTTATTTACTTGAGTATAAAAGGAAGCAGGAGTTTTAAAAATTTAGGATTAATTTCATCCAAACCTATCGCATCAGATTTGACCGATACCACGGCTTCATCTACATCTTCATCTGTAAAGCGAATAAAGTTGAAATGTGCTATATAGTCATAGTCGCTAGACTGATTCGTAAACTGTGCGGAGTCTTGATAATGAGTTGGCGGCACAGAGACCGACACAAACTGCGAATTGAGAGCATTACAGTCTAAATCGTCAGTTGCACCTGAACGCTGCCCCCCATTGCCTAGTTTGCGCAGTTTTTTCCATAAAACTTTCCCAGGCTGGGTTTCAGGGTTGAGGAAATGTTCATAGTGGCGCCGCTTGGCAGTCCTTATACGAAGAACAACTATGTTGCGCAGGGACCGATAAGCGTCGTAGAGCACGGGGAGAGTTTGTATCGTTTCCAACGAGCGTATGCAGTATTACGATTATGGATTAGATCTAGTAAATCTCTATTGGGCCAAGGGGGGATCTGGTAACAGGGGCCCTATGTCGTAACGAGACATGCTGATCAAAGAGTGTTTTGATATTTTGCTCCAGAAATGATATTTGCTGATTAACTGATGCCATCAAATAAATATAGTCCCACCGAATTTGGATAACGTCAGACCGTAAACTTAGATAATCTATGTTTTGAAAATCTCTATAAGCAATGGCATGATTAGCTGCGTCAAATTGGATATCATATGTAAAGAATATCAGATCATGTTTGGAGAAGCCAGGAGCTGTGAGTTGACTATAGAGCAGGACTTTTTAACTATCGTTGACAAAGATCACATCAAGAAGGGTAGCAGGGTCGTATGCAAAATGTGTAGCAGTAGATGTATTAACAGGTGTCAAGTCAATGGTTTTAAATCTTTCAATTAACTGAGCAGAAGCACGAACATTTAGTAAATTACAATTTAGATCGCCGGTAATAATAATATTAGGATAGGAAGAGAAATTCCATCCAGTACACTACAAATAGGCGAGATATCTATGTATTTATTTGGTCTGTAGATTACTCCAACTAGCAAACACTCAACACCACATACAGCATTAACAAACAAGTAATCGGATATGCAATTAGCAGTTGATTTGCAGACAACATTGGCTCGTAATCCATTGCGCACATAAACCCCCACCCAATCGACCAATTCGATCACCTCTAAGAAGCTTTTAACCATCAATATTATAGATCTTATTCGGAAACTCGGGAAAAAATAAAGTTTCGGATACACAAACTAAGTCAACGCTAGAGTTAATAAACAGCAGACCCAGTTTTGGTTTCAGACTCTGAGCATTAATATGAGAGACGTGGATGCCTTTTATCTGTGAATGCAATACATGAATCATTTCGTATAGTCTAACATCCATATCACTCTCGCTAGAACTAAACCCACTATTATAAGCATTTAATTCCATATGCGGGGACGGAATAACCACCAAACACAGGAGAAGCAAAAACACAGGCAAAACGGAGATAAATAAAAAGGGAAGATAAATTAACTTTGTACAAATGTAAAAGAGAGAATATTTAAAAATACAAAGAGAGAGATAATTACTGTAATTGTTGTAAGATAAAGGTAAACACAAATCAATTTTGTTTACGATTAACTGCATTTCTTTGTTGATCATTGCGAATCATCTGGCTTCTCTCGTCAACGGCGTTTAAACAGTCAAGCTGCACAACAGCTACACTCTTTCCGTCTACGGCAGATTTCACCAACACAGACCCTAGGTACGTTTGCACAGAAAACAGTTGGTCTTTTTTCTTCATTCGTACTGCATGCTGGAGAAGAGTCCGATTTCGTGGAGTCAAGCTTTCGTTCACAAACACATGACTATCTGAATCAATTCCAGTGTCGCGTAAAGAGATCGGTCGCTTTGTCTTTTTTCGGTAGCAAGCAAGTGCTTTGAGCATTTTGTTCCTTTCTCCAACGCTGGTTCACTGGAAAATGACAGGTGGGTCATCATTGTTATTGCGGTGTTTTGTTCGGAAAACAAAGTGCTGGTGGTGATATCTCGATGGTGTCGCAGAGTTTATTGAAAGTAAAGTGCAAGTTTTAGGATGCCGAAAATAACAGCATCAGTTAAGAATTCTTTTTTTTTCAAGCATGTCACAACGATTACGCAGTTCAGAAATCTCTCCGGCGATAGCTTTGTTTACATTGAGTTCCATTGCGGCTGTGCGTTAGGTCAAATCAGTGATTGCGGATGTAGTGTAGTTGATGTTTTCCGTCAGTTGTATTTCGATGTTATGTACCTTAAGTGATAATTCGTTGCGAATTTTATCGAACTCTCCTTTGAAAGTTGCAATGATAGACTCAGTGTGTAGATTAAACTCTTCATGGAGAACCTCAAGGGAAACACATGTGTGTGTTGAGGCTGTCGGTGAACACGAGGTAAGTATTTGTTCCGTTTTACCATCGATGGTTTTGTTGGACTTAATGTGCGGCGAATTCGGTTTCGAGACGGTTGCATATTGTTGTTGCGCTCGAGCTAGGTTTCCGCGGGTGTTAGCCGCAGGCGACATCGTGTGGTGTTTGATATGTATGTACTATGTATGTATTGGGATATGTATATGTATATACATGTATATATGCATACATAAATATACATGTATATGTATATATATATTTAGATATGCCTATGTTGTGTTAGATGTAAGTAGGTTAAGTAGATTAAGATTTATTTTTAGGTAGTTTGTAGGCTTTTAGTTTTAAGTTTTATACAAAATTAAAAAAAGTTCCATATACTAAGTTTCTGCTTAAAATTTATTTTCTTAGTTTTAGTAGTAATATATGTATAAATAGAAATAAAAGTAGACTTTAAGATTCGTCGAAAGACATATGTAGTTTAAGTGTAAGATTTAACTTAGAGTGCCAGCATGGGGCCAGTAAGTTACAATAAGATTATTTGTAAGTAATGTAAGCTAATTTTTAAGCGTTTCTTGTTTAGCATATAAGAGTAATTTAAGTTGAAAAAATAAAAATGCATAAAAACTGAACTGAACTGAATGTATATATTGGGGAGAGTGCGATAACTTTGGCGCCAAGAATTGATAACAGTATTTTGTAGAGGGGTTAAAAACTAGCATTTTTTACTATGGGGGAGGTCTATCACGCCCCGTTTAGTAGTTAGGGCAATTTTAGACAAAAATAATTTAAAATGGGAAAAAAATTATTAAAAAAACAACGGCAACACTTACAATAAAGTACTATACAGGATTTGAAAGCATAAAATTTGCTCTTTAATATAAAATTTACATCAAATTATTCGTGTGAATAGTTTTTGAATAATTCGCATTCAAACTTTAATTTTTGGTAAAAAATGAAATACTTTTTTTTTAAATCAATATTATTTAAAATTGTGAGACGATGTGCCCAATTGGTTTTTTGTATTAATGCGCATACTAATTCTGAATCGAACACAAAAAACTGCATGGCTTTATATCTTCTAGTTTTTAAGAAAATTGAAAACTACTAAAGTTATTTTTTATAAGACTTTTTTTTTGTGCTTATGGTGATCTCATTTTGAGGATTAATATTGATGATAGGGTCATCTTTGTAAGTAAAGTACAGCAAATCACTTAGCGTGACCCAGAATGCACTACGAGTAGGTAGATTTGCATTGCATTCCTCGTACCAGTCAGTCAGTTTGTGAGTAAGTTACGTGTTAGTTAAGAGTAGTCAATTAAATGTTCAATGTACGAGTACATATTAAAAAGGTACGTAAGTTTCGTCAATGAAGTCATCGTCCGTACTGGTGTTAATGTCGAGTTCGTTGAGTTCGTCGATGATGGTGAAGAGCCGAGGTTGTTTTGGTGGTAAAATACCTTCTAAGTGCTCATTGTGAACGGTCGGAGGGTCGAAGTCCTTCACTCTCTTTACCTTTGACAATACCTGGGTACACTTTTTTTACGTCAAATAAAAATTCCGTAATTTGGGAGCCCATGTCGTCCTTATAATTCTTTTCAAGGCAGCATTTCCGTTAAAAGAAAAGTGCTATATATTTGTGAAGGTGCTGCGTTGTATTGCGGCATAAAATTGATTTTTTCAGAAGCTTGTTCTGATTCTCAAGATCATTTACAGTATTGGTTTCATCGGTCTTGTCAACATATTCGCCTTTGCAGTGGTTTGTAATTTCATGAGTAGTAGAAGTAGGGAACATTTTCTGAATACCTATGTATTGGCGTGCGCTGTCGGTACAAATACGACTGCTGTTGGGGTTAACGTATTTGTGTATATAAGGCCACAAGTCTTCTTTACTTTTGGAGTTCACTTTAAAGAAGCGACCGACCTTATCTTCTTTACAAAATAACCCCAACACTACGATTTTCATTTGTTCGGTTACACGGCCTTTGTGGTATTTCCTTTTTGTAAGAAAGGTCTCGTCGATTTGTACAGTTTTTCCTTCGCCGCCAATGTTAACATCGACGAGAGATGCTATTATTTCGGCTATTTCACGGCAATAGTTATAGTAATCTATTATAGTAGATTTACTAAGCTCACTTTTATTGTCGTGATGGCGCCAAGCGATTATATACTAATTTTAAAATAATAATATACATGTAATAATATTTTTAAAAAATCCTTAGGTTGTAGCTTAAGGTTTAATTAATTTACCTGAAAAACCGTGTTCACAGGCATTTTGATAACAAAAGCGATAATTATTGCAAGCACCTCGCGAATCTCTAGCCGACATTGAGGTCCATGGGTTGATTGTATTTCTACAATTTTTTTCACCCTTTTTTTTAAGTTGCAACACAGTGGGGGAATGGATGTTTTAGTGGGAATTAAACCAGATTCTTCTGAAAATTCAATGCTTCTTTCGTTGGTCGACACCAAATCTCCGAACGAACAAAACATTGAGAAGTTATTTAGTTTAGGATGTATTAGAGGATGCTTAGCCGTCATTGGTTATTCACAAAAAATATCACTTGATTCGCATTACGCTTGAACACAGAGTGATCTTTGTGAATATCAATAACTACACGCCTTATCACAAAAAGAAATAACGGTATAAAAGTCAAACGTTTGTTCGGTTATATTTTTGCATCATTATCAAGTGCATTACATATTACATACGTACAAACATAGATATTTCGCAAAGTAAATAATTTACTGCAACATTGGAACATGTGAATATTTTATAATGCGAATTAGTGAAACTTTGTTATTAATGGAAACTTTGTAATTTTGTGATGAGTACTGGAGATGAAGAGTATTGATAACATAGGCGCCTGCCTGACGAAAAGCACATACCCCGAGCGGAGCAACGAAGTTGCGTGAGCGGGACCTGCCGCCTGCGGAAAGAGAGTTGAAATCCCTTAATCCCGCGAACCGGGTCAACCGTGTATTCTTAATAAAGAAAACTATTGATATAGGGGTCTGCAAGATGTTTAAATAATACTCATTAACTTATTCAAAGGAAGACTACGTACATAAATGCCAAAAAACAAAACTAAAGTAGTAATTTCAATTTCAATTTGTTCAAAAACTAGCCATGCGGTTTTTTGTGTTCGATTCAGAATTAATACGCGAAAACCAATTTGGCACATTATTTCACAATTTTGAGTAATACTGTTAAAAAAAAATTTTTTTTAATTTTCTACCAAGAATTTGAGTTTGAATGTGAATTATTCAAAAACCATTCACACGAATAATTTGATTTAAATTTTATATTAAAGAACAAGTTTCGAGCTTTCATATTCTGTATAATACTTTATTGTATGTGTTACCTTTGTTTTTTAATAATTTTTTTCCATCTTTTCCCATCTTTGTCATTTTCCAAATGACTTATGTTTTTAAATTGCCCATAACTCCTAAACGGGACGTGATGGACCCCCTCCTCCCATAGTAGAAAATGCTAGTTTTTAACTCCTCTACAAAATACCGTTATCAATTCTTGGCGCCAAAGTTATCGTACTCGTGCCTATGTATTTAATGCGAGAAACACAAATTCCAGGTTCAAATAAAAATAAATTTTTTCTTTCCTTTCTTTATAAGAATTCTTAATGATTCGAACGTGGAATGTGCAAACTGAATGATTCCCGCACAATTTAATTAGAAATAGTTTATAACACACTAGCTTTAATTGTTTTTACCAGAGTCGAGAAAAAATTGCGTCTATTCACTCTCGAACGTAACAGTAACTCTCCGATGGTGCTTTCTAGGTAATACGTAAATCAAATTATCAACTCTCTCACCATCTGTAGTGCAATTATTTCAGATGAAATAATAGTGTGCATAATATTCCTCCACCTTCTCATCAAAGTGCTGCAAATTCTAGTAACCTAAGGGACACTTACGTCCTTGACAAGCTGATTACATCGATTTCTATTCGTTACGCAATGAAGGAACGTGGGGCGGTGAAAACTGAGATAGAGGACTGTATACGAGTGTATTTGTCATATTGGTGTGACGACGCCGCTGGTTGAATAGAATTCTGCTGTTTCTAAGGGTATGTTGACCGCTTCTTCCTGAACATTCTTTTCAGGTAGTCCCGAGTCTGTGGGCGGTTGGTATAGACACGGGATTTTAAATACTGCCGCAAAAAGAAGTCACAAGATTTCAAGTTGGGTGAAAGCGCCGGCCACTCCAAATCACCCCTCAGTGAGATGAGGGGCCCTTGGAAGTGCTCTCACAACACAGCCATCGATGCCCTTGGAATATGAGCCATTGCTCCATACTGTTGAAACCATATGTCCCCCAAGTCCATTTCATCCGAACGCCGGGAGAATCGTAACACTGCAACTTTTACTTTGATATCTTACTCCGATATTCTCAGGTTTTCTGATAGGAAGTGCGTCTCCAGTTCTTCTTTTCTGCACAGAACCAGTTCTCTTGAACGTTGTAACCTACGCAAAACCTTCAGATCCCTTCTCTCGAACTAGACCCCGCAAAGTCGTCTGGGACTTCCATCAGCTTCAGAGGGCTCATTTCAAATAACGAAGTTATCTTGCGGCACCTTGTATTATACAGTAGTGAATCACACTTCGAAAATCAGATAGAATGGAGTGAAAATAATTATATGCATGTTTACTCAACATGTTGCCGTTCAATCATTCGCAGGGTATTTATATTGTCGATGCAGGAAGACCCAGAGCGAGAGTTTGCTTATTCAAGAGTTGAGTCTTTTGTGTTTTTTGATCCTGTACAGCCATAAAGAGAAAACTTATGTATTATACTCCATGTAAGTTCAAGTTGAACATCCCTTTGTTGGACTACTGCGCGAAAGTTAATTTTCCTATCCACTATTGTTGTCGTGCTATAGACAACTAATAACTTGTAACGAGGATTAAATGAAACAGGAACACAATAAGTTAGAAAATTCCTATTTTTATTAAATTAATACATTCTTAAATACACTAATACATAATAATACCTACTTTTAGTTTTTCTATGTTTTGCACAACCTTTTATAATTTATTTTTCTTCGCTTTTATCGCTCTATCTTCGATTTTCAGTTCCCCTTATTCTTGGTTCTTTCCTTTTTTTAGTCTTTATTATTGTTGTCATGATGACATTACTTTTGATAACTTTGAGCCAACTGCCATATATTCTACATCTTATGCCCCAGGCTCGAAATATGTAGAGAGTTTTTGACCTCGATGTCAGGGTTGTTGACACTCCCCCTTGGTAGGTCCATCGCCTGTGGTCCTAACTCCTTTTTAGGTCTGACGTCGAGGACTGCCAAATTCAGATCTTTCATAAATGTTTGTCTGGGTTTTAACAAAGGCACTGCGCACCTGACCATCTTTTGACAACTTGATTTTCATGATTTTACCCTTTTGTCAGGTGTTTCTTGGAATGTTTGGATCCAAAATAAGGACTATATCTCCTATTTCAAGTGGTTTAACGTTGGAAAACCATTGAGTCCGGCGTTTAATTGTAGGCAGGTACTCCTTTATCCAACGCTTCCAAAAGCTCTGCGCACACTGCTGTGATATCATCCAACTCCTTCTGAGCACAACCCAATCACCTTCGAAACTTTCCCGGAGGCTTCATTCCGCTGGAAGATCCCAAAAGGAAATGTTTCAATGGCAGGGCCTCTTCATTTTCACTTTCTATAGGAATAGCGGTCGAGAATTGACAATATTCTCTACTTCAATAAGCACACTGCATAGCAACTCATCAGTCGTATTTCTGCTTGGCATTATGTTATACAGAACGGACTTAACGGACCGAACGAGTCGCTCCCAACACCCACCCATGTGAGGCGAAGCCGGTGGGATGGAGCTCCACTTTGTAGTGCTAGAAGTGAGTTCTTCCGCCATTGCATCCAGATTTAGGTTTTTATATGCGTGAAAATTCGTGCCATTATCGCTGAAGATCTCTAAGCGGTCACCGCGTCTAGCAATAAAATTTCGTAGAGCAATTTCGTATGCAAGAATCTGTAGAAAGCGTGTAGGCAATCTCTATATGGATGGCTCTTGTAGTTAGTCATGTTAGCAATACTCCCCATCGTTTTTCTCTTCGCCTTAGTACGACTACATGCAGAGGGCCAAAATAGTCGACCCCAATGTATGAAAATGGGCGACAAAAGGATGCAAGTCGCGCTAAAGGAAGATCACCCATCATTGGTGGTTCGGGGACTGAGTAATTATTTCTGCATACTTGACAGGATCTTCGTACACCTTCTAAAGTGGTTCTTGGGGAGGGAATATGAAATTTCTGTCTAAGCTCATTTACAACGGTCTCGTGATTTTGGTGCTTGTATCGAGCGTGGTAGTCTATAATTATTAGCCTTGTGAGAGGATGACTCTTAGAAAGGATGACAGTATCTTTAAAATCTCCCATAGCTGTAGTCGGTGAGCGTATTCTACTTCTTGACTTCAGAATCTCATTTGCATCTATGTATGGGCATAGCTTATATATTTTGCTAGTTTTATCCACTTTTTTATGAATCAGTAGATCTGCCATCTCATCTTTAAAGCTAGCGCTGTGCTTCTTTCAAAATCGCTCTTTCGGCAGATTGAAGCTCAATTTGTAAGGGATACTTGCACGTTGTTCTCTGGCTATGTTTTAATGTTTGTGGTTTCTTTTCTAATGTTTTCATGTGGTCCTTTGTACCATCTACTTGACTCTTTAAAGTTCGGGTTACCTTTCTATTTGGTACCCTCGTCTGCCACGTTCAATTTTTGGGTACGCAACACCACTTAGCAAGATCTGTATGGTCAAGAATCTCACTTACGCGAAATGCTACAAATTGCCTATGCGGATGCAACATAAAATATTTTTTGTATCAGACCAAAAAAACCTCTTTTCAAACCTGATATTGTGTGACTGTGCTATAGCGCGGGATAGTCGGGTTACGAGAACGGCTGCTTGTAGTTCTAGCCTAGGAATTGAAAGAAGTTTTAGAGGCGCTACTCTAGTTTTGGACACAATTAGGATACATTCTATCGACTCGTTTGAGCTAGACCTTAAATATGCCAAAGCGGCGTAGCCATTTGCACAAAGAATATGTGTAGCTATCGTTATAACAAGCTACTTATGTTGGTGGTTCTGTAGCATCTTGGTATCTTTACCTTTTCAACTTCGTGCAATAGACGCACCCAATGCATTTTTCAAACTGTTCGTCTTTTATTTGTTCGTCCCATTCGATTCCGGTTAGCCATATTTTGAAGAAAACAGTTGATACTGTACGACTCATAGTTCAACTAAATACAACACGGTTAAACAAAATAAACAGCGCCGAACATTTGGCCCTTCGAGCCGAATAGATACTCGTAATTAGTTAATTCTACTTAATACATGTATTATATGTGCATTTCAAAAAATTCTCATCATCTAAGTGTGCGCCATGCAAAGATTAAAAATCTAAAAATTAAAAAAAACTTAAAATTAATATAAACGTAAAACATATTGAGTGTCCAGTGCAAAACGAAGGAAGCACCTCAAACAGGATTAAGTGCAACAACACCATTGGCATTAGCAGCATCCACATTAGAAGTATCTGCAACAACAACAGTAGCAATACCAGCATCATCAGCAAACAGGAGTTTCAGCATAAATAGCAGCAATACCAGCAACAATAGCAGCGGTATCAGCATCAACAGCAGCGATATCAGCATTCACAGCAGCGGTATCAGCAGCAACAGCAGAACCATAAGCAGCATACATCCATATAAAACAATGAAAAGAAGAACACATCCCGTCGTACTAAGAATTATCTCTCTACAAGACTTTCGTTGCTGGAAGAGAATCTATCAGCAGCACAACGGCACTACGAAGCAGACAGGAGCTTTGAAAAACTGGAAGAAAAGAAAAAGCTGGAATTAATTTATATTATGGAACAAACTCGGGAAACTTACATTGAGTTCATGTGTGAGTTGCTTGATGGGTTAGATAGGTATTCTGGCGCGCAAACTTCTCTTTCGGACACAACGTTTCGCTACAAATATTCCTCACAGCAAGGATGTACGTCTCCCTAAAATTAATATTGCTGAGTTCTCTGGGTGTTACACGAAGTGGCGCTCGTTTCATGATATTTTTGTATCGCTCATTCATTGCAACACGTCTCTCGGAGCCATCCAGAAGCTCCACTATCTATAGTCAAGTCTCTCAGGTAAAGTGGCGAGACATCTGCAACATTTGGCACTAGACGCAGGGAATTATGAGAAAGCATGGGAACTTTTGAAGGCAAGGTACGACCACAAACGTGTTCTAGTGAGCTCACAGCTGCAACTCTTCTTCAATCAAGTAACACAAACGAAGGAAAGTCTTAAATCACTCATGGACACTTCTTTGGAGAGTATTTACACACTCAAAAATATTGAAATACCAGTGGATTCGAGGGACATCATCGTCATTTATGTGATGGTACAAAAGCTGCCGACCTCAACGCAACAATTATGGGAAGAAAAACTAGGCAACAGCAAGGATCTTCCTACTTTGAAGGGCTTCACCGGGTTTTTAGAAATACGCTTTCAGACACTAGAAGCTGTAGCACAAAATGGGGCATCTGGGCCTATCGCCAAGCCATGTCCGAAATCGCAAACAGCAGTTAAGGCATACCACACTGTAACAAAGCTTAATAAATTCCAGTGCAAGGTATGCAACAATGGGCAACACTCCCTAAAAAAGTGTAAGCGATTTCTGGGCATGGACGTGACGGGGAGGCAACAGACTGTTCAGCAAACAAAGGTCTGCCACAACTGTCTAGCTTACAGCCATGCTACACAAAATTGTCATCAACGGCACCACTCTTTACTACACATCAATTTTTCAAACAACACAGAAACAATACCACAGTTTCAACAACATAACATAACTAAACAATACAAAGATGTGCCAATGAACCCAAATGCAGACTCTTTTAATCTTACGCAAGAAGACCATCCCTCTGGATCCGGGCAAGTTCAACCAATTTCCACACTACGCACACATGCACATATAATATAAGGGTTTTGTTGGCAACTGCGGTAGTGAAGGTATTATCAGCCAATGGTAAGTACGTTGAACTTCGCGCACTAATCGACCCAGGTTCCGAGGCTACGTTTATTTCAGAGTCTGCTACACAAATGCTAAAGCAAAACACGTTCGTGCAGATATCAGGGTTGGGGAAGGTCAGCAGTGGCACTACCAACAAATACGTCGAAATCAAATTCGCATCTCGACATTCGATGTTTGAAGGTTTCACCAAGGCTTCAAGTCGTTGACTGGGTTTCTTCAGGCCCACCTAATAACACTTCACGAATGTAGGCACTTAAACTATCTGGAATTAGCAGATCCTCTGTTCCATATTCCGGCACCCATCGATCTGCTGCTTGGTAGCGACGTTTATGCAGACATAATCATGCCGGACATCGTTCGGAGTATCGTACCCGGGATGCCAATAGTCCAAAAGACTCAGTTAGGCTGGGTAATTTTGTGAAAGGTCTCGGAGACACCTTTAAAACTCCGGACCTTCACTCAAAATGTGAGTCTCGACACCACACTACAAGCGTTTTGGGAAAGTGAAGAGCTACCGCAAGACATTCAAGGTGAAAAGCATTTTTTAGCAAACACAACCAGAGGAGCAGACCGCCGCTATGAAGTATCTTTACGGTCGAGTAAAGAAGGAGCTTCACGACGATTCTTTCAACGACGTTTCCAGAGAGATCCAGAGCTGAAAAATGGATGAAAAACGCGAAGAATAATTGGAAAAAAAATCGTAGACACCTTAACCAGCCAAGGTACGAAGTGGAACTTCATTCTCCCAGCTTCCCCACACTTCGGTGGACTATGTGAAGCAGGAGTGAAATCTGTTAAGCACCACTTAAAAAGAGTTGGAGGAGACCGGAAGTTAACATTCGAAGAATTCACCACGCTTGCATGCCTGAATTCAAAAAGCCTCTGTGTCCTCTCTCCGACAACCCAGAAGACTTAGAGTTGATCACTCCCGCGCACTTTCTAATCGGCGAAACACTAAACGCGATTCCTAGTGAGAACACATTGAAAAAAAACATCAACAACATCGAGGGATGGAAGAGAGTTCAAGTTCTAACAGAAAGCTTCTTGAAGAAATGGAGCACTGAATATTTAGCGCGTCTAAAACAGCGCCCGAAGTGGACGAAACTTGAAGAAGAACCCAAGGTGGGAGATCTGGTTCTCCTTAAAGATGAATGGTTGCCAGCGACACAGCGGATGCTCTCGCGAATAACTCAATTGCATCCAGGAAACGATGGACACTTTTGAGTCGTCACACTGAAAACAAAAACATCCACACTGAAAGGGCCCATCACAAAACTATGCTATCTGCCAACGAACAAAACCACACAAGGACAGCAAATTATTTAAACAAAACCACACAAGAACAGCCAATTATTTAAACATTTATAAATAAAATAAGGCCAAAATTAAAATAAAACAAAAACATTCAAAGGGTAAAAATAAACAAAAAAGAAATCTCTCATACAATAACACACAATAATATCTCATGCCATCAATATCAATTCAAAACATAAACAATAGTTTCAATCCATCATCACACAGTTACGATCACTCATCTTCAAACTTCATCATAATACCTAAGGAAAATATACCGTACACATACATTCCATCAATCATTCAATATCCTAGATCAAATTCTCAACAATTAAACTAAATAAATCTTCTTAAACACATAAAATAAAAATAAAATTACATCATAACTCGTCTCGCATCAACGTATTCACACATAAACATATATCATCCGCCATAATTATTCTTGCACTACACATCCATACATACTACATACACACAACACATAGCAATCAATCAAACACAATTCCCAAAACAATAAAATAAAATTTTTTATATAATATAGAAAAATATACGGAACCACAAGCATCACGCACATCACCAATAAAAATACACATTTCACACAGAATAATTATAAACTAAATAAAATAAATATAAAGAAAAAAGGAATCACAAAAAAAAAACAAACATTAATCAATACAAAAAACCAAATGGCACCGGTAAAGTGGGTACGAAGCGCGATACATACACTTCACACATAATCAATACAATAATAAACAAAAAAGATAAATAAATAAATAAATATATGATATTAAAACATCACTCACCTGAATTTTAAACATATACGAACATAAACGAATTATATTAAAAATTAAGAAAATACCCGCACTAAAAACTAAATTTAAACCACAAAATCCACCACGACTGTCATTATTATTTACGCACAACTGACCAATGAACAACCGTCACAATTTAATCACGCACTCTTCTTCAACTACGCAATTAAAGAAAGTAGTGCAAAGAGAACAAAACTATACAATCGAAACTAATAGCAAAACATCAGCATACGCATTCAGCTATTTAAGTATAGGGGTGCTCTTTTCACTTTTGTGTCTCAAAGTGTTTTGTGTTGTCTGTCCTTTTTGTGCCTGTTTACATTGGTCCGCTTTCACACGTCGCAAGTGTGTTATGCGCATGTTCTGGTTATTTTCTTTTGAATTGTCATTCAGTGATGCGAGCAACTCTACATGAAGTCTTTCCCCTTCTTTGAGTTTGCATGTTATTTGACAGTTCTCTTTCATTTCATCTTTGGCGCTCAGTCTTTCATAATTGAAATTGAGCCCCTTGTTAATTCTTTGGTCCATTTCAGTTCATCCGCCATACTGAAATGTTGTGCTCGTAACACAGTGAAAGAAGTAATGAAGCAAATGCGAAAAAGAAAGAAGAAGGAGAAAAAGAAATGTCAAAAACTTGCAATGAAATTGCTACCCACATGCAGTGGGAATTTGGTTAATTGGGTATTTTTTGTTTCATTATTTCTCTCTTTTGCACTCATTTGAATCTTTCGAAACTTGCGACGTGTGAAAGCGGACTTGGCAACGGGATGAAAATCCTCACCATGAACTTCGTGTTCACATTGTCATGGGGTTGAAAGAATTTTTGACAAGTGGAATACTTGAATCGGAGCATTTTTAATTTATAAATTTGCGCAGCTGGCCTGTAACATACCTTTTTTCCTATTCTTCACACTTCCGTTCTCATCAACGATCAAAACTAAAATGAAAAAATATGTCAGAAATGGAACGATATGGAAAAAAACGATGTGTTGCACCCGAGAATCCACTTTAGAAATGGATTCTCGGTGGAAGTAACTCTTCTTCTTCCCACTTCAATAAAAATCGTTCCCTCTCTTTCGGACAATCTTCCAGCCCACGCCAATGTGAACAGGCACTTTCACGTGAGCTTCAACAAAGTTGTAGCAGATGATCGAGCCAAAGGGTGTTCCAGTACAAAGGAGAAAATAATTGCGAACTTTGTTCACGCCCCGGAGAATGTTGCTGATAAAGATATAAGCTAAAATAAAATATCTCAAATGTAAAAGAGATAAAAAAAACATAGAAAATTTGTACACTTAAAATATTTAAACAAACACACTTATGATAAATCTCCCATGAGATAAAATTGCATATGTCAAAAATTAACATAAAAGGAAGACATTTTTTACACAAAATAAATCATCAATTTTATAACGTTGAAGAAAACAGTTGATACTGTACGACTCATAGTTCAACTAAATACAACACGGTTAAACAAAATAACCAGCGCCGAACACCACCCTTTTGGTGTATTTCATTTCCGAGCTTTAAAGCTTATCCCTCTGTTTCAACGCTGTCCATTAAGTCATAAACGCAGTGGTTTTGATGGATGGCTTTTACTGCTTTAGGAAACTCACTTTCAAATTCATCAGCATTTTTATTTTTAACAAACTGTGCGGTGCAGGGAGAAAATATCGCTCCAAATGTCATCACGGTCATCATGTACACATTTGGCTTTTTGCCCCACAAGAACCTTTGAAAATGCTGGTCTTCCTTTCTTATCGGGATCTGGTGAAACTTTTCCATAATATCAGCACATACAGCAACTATGTTCTCTCGAAACTTAAAAAGTACTGACATAAGTGGTGCAACTTCATTTGGTCCGTTAAGAAGCACAGAATTCAGTGAAACCCCTTGAACCGCTGCAGCAACGTCCCAAACAATATGAAGCTTTCCTGGCTTATTTAGATTTTTCGCCGGAAATATAGGTAGATACATTATCAAATTTCAAAGTGACCATCTTTTCTACAGGTATGAGTATTTAGTAAATCTAAGGCCCTTTTGTCATCATTAGACATCAACTTATGCGTAGGATTAGAAATCCCAAAATTATCAATATATATGAAGGACTTAACTAGCCATTCATGATTTACGTTGGCATATTGGGTTTCACACTCGCAAGTGTAAAAGCTATGATCGATGTTTTTCGCTGCTCTTTTTTTATTCTGCTCTACAACTTCTCCATGTATAGTCCACCCCAAACGTGTATTAGCGGCAATTGGCTGCCCAATCGAACCTTCCTTACATTTTATAGTAATGGCAAACTAAACTTAGCGTCGTTAAGCCCAATTAAAAGACGCGGCCTTGCCCGAGTATACGACTCGATGGAAGACCTCGCAGATGCTGGAATTTGTGTTGTAGCTCTGATACATTAATTGTTTGTGATGGAAGCTGAAGGCTGTCCACAGTATGAACGTTGCTTAGTAGATTTTGTGCTTGAAATTCGAAAATTTATAATTTGGGAATCATGTTCATACCTGTGAGTGTCCCCGGTGCATTTCAAGTGAAGTGGGTGTGGAGTGCCTCTTATATTACAATTTTCCGCAACTTCTTTGTCTATAAAACTGGCGGAGGATCCCTCATCCAGAAAGGCAAAAGTATGGATTTCGCCCTTGTTGCCATAGAGTATCACAGGTAAAATCCGCAACAGGATAGACTCACCCCCATGATCATAAGTATTACAGTGCTGCTGTGACGTTGTTTAGACCGCTCGCTGTGGATCTGCATCTGTGGCTAATGCTTTGGTGCTTAATTGTATAGCTATTTTTGCCGCATACTGAAGAAGATGCACATCTGTTGTTTCCGTGCCTAATGAGACATCTTCGACAAAGTTTTTATTCTCTTATGGCCGCCCATTTCTCGAACACTTTGCGACTTTGCTGTTTTCTCCGCATCTTTATCTTCACCATTTAAGTGTGCGTTTAAAAGGCCTTTTCCTCTTAGACCTCTGCTCTAATTCTTACTTTCATACGCCTTGCTATAGTGGCTCAATGTGGAAAAACTTGGAAGGTACACTGGATTCGCTGCTTCTGCAATTTTGTAAAGCCATTCACAGAAATGAGCTATTGTGCACTGTGGAGTATTCGCAGTATATATGCCCCAGTTGAGTCTAATGCTTTGTGGTAGCTTATTTACAAGCTCTTGGAGCACCGTCGGATTGAAAAAGTGGAAATTTAATCCAGTGGCCTCTAACGTAGCGCATAAATTTTGAACCTCAACCGCAAAGTATACTAGGTTGTCAAGTTTGTCAGCTCTTAGAGGTGGAGTTATATGTATGCGATGAGTAAGAGAGTTTATTATTCGCTCTGGTTTGCCAAACATTAACTGCAACGTGCCGATAATTTAGCTTACACAGTTCGATTGTATTAGCAAACTTCGAACTGCCTGTAGAGCTTTGCCCTTTAACGCTCTTTGCAGACGGAGAACATTTTCTTCGTCCGAAAACCCACATATGTTTGTCGTTCTAAGGAAAGTGGCTATAAATAGAGGCCATTCTTCCGGATCTCCTGCAAAGATCGCGAGAGCCGATTTGTCTTGCTGGAATTTGGCTTCTACTCAGTACACCAGTGGTTGAACTTGCAGTGTGCGGAAGTTGAGGAGCGAGGAGCAATGACGTATTAGCGGCAGCCTGTAGTTGTTCTCTTCGCTGATTAAATGGCTGCTGGTGAACAGCTGTGGTAGTTTGAGTACGATTATTTGTAAGTGGCAATTGTTGCAACAGCCGTTCATGTCTTTGCGGTGCGGTTTTGACGTTTGCTTCGGAGGTATATGTTTGAAAGCCATGTGATGTTCCGGGCATAATATTTAGTGGTGCTGGTTTTTAGAAACAACTTTGTGCACCGAGCCATGTGTCTTTTACATGCCCATCGTTATAGTTTGGCGATTGATTTACGAAATTCGTTGCACTTGTTACCTTCGCCGAATGCGGCCTGCTATATGCGGCCTGCTACCTGCTCACTGCGGATCGTCTAGCCAGTGATTAACACTTTGATTGGCTATAGACTTCGCCTCATCCTCGGTTGTGGACAAATCTTCTTCCATTTGACTAAGGAGTTAATATTTTTGTCGATGTACTACTGGTCAGCTTTTCTTTTTCGCTCAAATTCAGCTCGGTCGCGTTTCTCTGCCAATTTACGTTCCTCTTCCAACTTTTCCAGATCAATTTGGTGCTCCAGTAGCAGTATGTTTTACATATGGTGTGCAAAGCCAATCTTTATCAGCGATTTGGCTGTCAACGCCTGTGCAAGAAAAGTGATACCATATATTACAACTGTCGCACTGAACCATATTTTCTTGTGAATCTGGAGCATTGCAAGATTGGCTACTCCTCAGTAGCATGTAGCCAGTTTTATGTGCAACTCACAATAAAAGAATTTTGTAATTTGTTGTCGTGCTATCGAAAACTACAAATTCTGATTTTGTAACGAGGATTAAATGAAACAGGAACACAATATGTCTGTTATCCACCTTTAGAAAATTCCTATTTTATTAAAGATATTAATTCAATTCCTACATTCTTAAATAATAATACTTACTTTTAGTTTTTCTTTGTTTTGCATAACCTTTTATGATTTATTCACAACCTTTTATGACTTGTTCTTGGTTCTTGGTTCTTTTCTCTTTTTAGTCTTTATTGTTGTTGTCATGATGATGGTACTTTTGAGCCAACTGCCATATCTTCTACATCTTACGCTCCAGGCTCGAAAGATGTAGAGAGTTTTTGACCTCGATGTCAGGGTTGTTAATCTGACTTTGAAGGTCAACAGTAGTACTACCAGCAGAGAATGGAAGCTGCAGCGTATTGCGAAATTTATTATGTCAAAATCTCCTTATTACTCGTATATGGCACACATATTAGTGATGCCTCTATCTATTTCAATGTTTCTCAACCGATGTCATCAAGTAACTCTTTAGACATTTAACTGGATGTTATTATGACATCCGACCCTTGGAAAACTCTTTGAGAAAATCATACAGGGTTATATTGTCGTACAGGTTTACTTCATCTTTGGCCTGTGTAAGCATTGATATTAGTACGCTTGTCACATCTTATATTTCGCTGTACTCCTTTCCCTCTCACACGATACTAAGCTCTAAATTCAGATCCCTTTACTGCTACGGATATTGCACTTTGAATTTTGAGTGGAATGTTTAGTATGAAGTATGCTCCTCAGTTCGTTCCTATGTACCTGTTGATGGCAAAATGATGTGGTTTCGACCCTATCGACACTTCTCTCACATTTGAATAGTGCCGTGCCGTTGCTATTTACAGATGTGTCAGCTCTAGAATATTTAAAATATTTAAAACATTTTACACATGAACTCTTCCTCAAATTCACAACTTCTTTAAAATTACGTTAAGAATCACGAATAGGGTTGTTTCACTCCTTCGCCAGTTGTACGTTTTAAAGAAATGAAAAAATTGGTTTTCGCCTACCGTTTTGTAACTTTTGAGGAGAAATAACGATCCAAGCGACTAACCTGTTTATAGTGATTTGCTTATCTCATTAAATGTGTTTTTTAATGTACGTGTACCTTCTTGTTCTTAATCTATCAACCGTAAAAATATGTAACGCGTGTAGTACATCGAGTGCTTTTCGTATTTCTCCCACGTATCTCCATTACTACTATGCCGCTTAAGGGGTTATCTACATTTTTCTAACCATTTTACAAGCCGCTGTGTTTTAGATCTCAATACCAATGAGTCGGAGTTCAGATTTTTGGTCTTTGTACGACTGAATCGTAATCCGTTTTCTTCGGGTGCCTTTATCCAATTATTAAGAGTTGCCTGAATGACTAACACACCGTTGCTTGTTGCGCCAGTTCGCTGAAAAGAAGAGAAGTTGTTCATTATCGAGTCAATGTGATTTTTCAGCAACGAACTTTGTATGGCATACTGCACTAGTGTACTCTAACTTATACTCTATGCATTTCATTTTTAGTATTTAGTGTTCAACTATCAGTATTTTGCTATTGATCGACCGACTTGCGATCTTATATAGCAGTTACTCCAATTATAGAGGCTACGTCTTTCAAATGGCATAGTCTGATAATACTCGTAAACGCGAGTAGAACAAAGCTGGTCTTATTTAAAAGAACATCAGATTGGAGTGACTGATATGCACAGCATTTGACCTACCGATAATATTTCAACGCAGAGCAGCCGGTCGACACAAGAGATCTGTAGGGGTCTTACTGGTAGCCCGACAGAGGCTCTCTCTGTACCATGAAAGTCAGGAACGGCTGGTAATTTGGATACAAACTGACTTCTAGAGGTAGGCCGCCTTGTGAGAGCATCATGGCGGTTTCGATTTAAACCCAAAATTACAGGGAAGGTTTTCTTTCGCATATATAAATCCTACGTTGCTGTGACACATTTTCTAGCTGAAAACTTTTATATTGGGATACATAGTTTACATGTGAAACTCACTATATTATACGCCTCCGAAAACGCGAATATTTGGAACGGCTTAGAAACGTTTGCAGAAAACATTTGAACCTAGCAAAAAGCACAAGAAAAGTAACTAACTGGGACTCATACAAAGAATAGCTCAAAATATATATATTTAAAAGAACTGAAGAAGGCAAAAGGACAATCCTGGAGATCACTCTGTGACAAAATTACAGGCTAAGAAAAATCATCTCTACGAATCCTTTGATGCTTAGATGTTTGAAAAAAACCGACGCCTCTTGGACAACATCAAGTGATCTACTCAACCTGCTACCGCACACTCACTTTCCAGGTAGCTGGACTACTGCAACCGTGACCAAAATTCATGGTCTGTTTACAAGATACAAACTACTACAAATAATACAAGTCTGCTGGCCCGGAAGGTGTAATACCTACCGAGCTGCAAAGATCCTCATATATTATCCTGCCTACGATGGAAAATGTCATGAGGAGCTGTGTAGAACTTATCCACATTCCACTGTCATGGAGAAAAGTCAATGTAGTTTTCATTCCCAAAGCCGGAAAATGTTCTCATGTTGTCCCAAAGGACCTCAGACCTATAAGTCTATCATCTTTCCTTCTGAAAACTCTACGACGCCTGACTGACATCTATATACGAGCTAAAATTGATTCAAGACTTCTGTCAACGGTTCAACATGCCTACTGTAAAGAAAAGTCGGTGGAAACGGCTCTGTATTCACTGACTAGCCACATCAAGCTATCCCTACAACATAAAGAGAACACAATGGTTGCTTTCCTGGACATAGAGGGTGCCTTTAACAACGTCAACACACCCGCGGTCAACTCTGTAGGTAGACGACTCACTTGGGGAGTTGATCAGTCTTATGCTAAACAGCAGGGTAATCAACTCCAAGCTGGGTGAGACTTCTGCTAAAAAATGTGTCAGCAGAGGTACGCCGCAAGGCGCTGTCCTCTCTCCCTTTCTCTGGAACTTAGTGGTTCACGAACTGCTGATATACCTGGAAGCGGGTGGTAGCAGGGTAATTGCCTTTGCAGATGGTGTTGCTTTTGCCGTCTCTAGTAATCATCTCAATACCATTATAGAACTCCTTCAAGTAAATATCAATAGATTAACACGCTGGGCAGATCGCTGTGGATTGCTAATAAACCTCCATAAAACTGATCTTGTCTTCCTTTCAAAGAAATACAATTTCCAATTATAGACCCTCCTTCAATAAACGGTACCAGTTTAGTCTTTTACGATACAGAAAATATCTGGGTCTCATTTTTGACTGGAAACTAAACTGGAAACCTAACATTCAACAAAGGGTCAAGAAAGGTACTGTCGTTTTATTCTCTAGTAAAAAAGTCATTGGGGACAAATGGGCCTTCATCTCGGTCATAAGACCGATACTCACCTAACGGATGGTTATCTGGTAGATGGCCTTAGACAATGCAGTTAACTGCAGCAAACTAAACAGAGTCCAAACAGCACCATGTCTATGCATAGCGGAGCACTACGTTTTTCTCCCTCCGCAGTACAGGATATTCTATTCCACTTGACACTCCTCGATATCTTCAGTAAGCAAATAGCTGCAGTGGCTACTGCGAACTTTGGTTTGGCAAAGACTTTCATTCAAACTTTCCTTCTAGATCCTTCTAGGACGAAGATGCTTTCATGGAGGACAAGTCAAACCACTTAAGTGTTATAGAGGGGTTGGTGACGGTGTTTTCTCAGATAAGCCTGATCTAAGCCTCTCCTTCCGTTTTCTAAATCACTGTAGCGTGTTCCAGGCGGAAATTTTGGCGATTAAAGAAGCTCTGTCCTGGCTGAAGAAAAAACGTGTTATCTACAAAGAATATCTACAAAGGATCTTTTCGGATAGTCCGGCCGCTATCAAATTCCCTGGACTCGGTCTCATTAAATTCTGAAACCATCCGATCGGTATTCAAGATCATCTCTGTGCCTAGCCACCGAAAAAGGGTAGCATCGGCATACCAATCGCTACGTGCAAAGCAATAATAAAGCTGGATGCTAATAAAAGAACACACCTTAGGTGGACTGTTGAACCAACATGTCTCAAACGATTTCTGTAGAAGCTGCATGGATGAGCAGGAATAGGAGATAATCCTCCACCTACTCTGTGCATGTTCAGCTCTCTCGCAAAGAAGAAAACTTCACTTAGGAGCTTTCTTCTACATTGACTGTGAGAATGTAGACGTTAATAGTCTCCTACGGTTCATCTTTCCAACGGCCACTTTTACCTACCTACCTACCTACACGAATATTTGTATTCGCCTCGGAATCAGTTTCCCTCTGTACAATAAAGTTGCTCGGCGGGAAAATGTATTCATATACATACGTTCACACTCATGATCCCCTTCTTTCGTCCGATTCTCCTTTAATTCTTGTAGCACTGATATGCGTAGGCGTACGAAACGAATGTACGAGTATGTCCGACTTTATTTAGCCCTATCGGTTGACTCCAGAGGTGGGAACTCGGACACGAAGTGCCTGAATACAATTTTCCCTCATTTAGGTGCCTTCTACGAGAAGAAGGGGATAGAACTACGGTAATAATCTATTAGCCGTTACCGCACGGCATCTGTATTATACGTGTGTATATGTAACTTAATAAAGTATCTTTCTTGTATATGATTTGTGGTATAGGGCTTAGAGAAGTATTACCATTCAATTTCGCATCTAAGATAGTTCTGCGAAAATAGATTACGATCGCAAATACTCTGGTATTAGGAGTTCGCAAGTTGAATGTGGGATTCGATTTTGAAAACCAAACAGGAAACGCAATTCAATTAAGGGTCAACAAGAACATCCGACCGATAATCATATAGAATCGATCAATAATATTCAACTTACTCGTATTTGAGGATTCTTCTAAATAAAAGTAGAATTTGTCTTTCAAGAAACCGAAAAAAAAACTGATTGTTGATTTTACTGAGAGAAATATTGTAATATTTTTTCCTTAATAATGTTTTTAAAATTTAATTCCTCACATTGGTCCAGATGAAAATGTTGATGTCATTGGCAGGAGGCTTCTTGTTATTG
The DNA here is from genome assembly GCA_949129095.1 of Volucella bombylans. Lineage (NCBI taxonomy): Eukaryota > Metazoa > Arthropoda > Insecta > Diptera > Syrphidae > Volucella > Volucella bombylans. Next base: position 121,200,280 of record OX422140.1, on the reverse strand, counting down.
ATTTAAATAATTATGGTTTTCATTGATAGCTTCAGGCACATGCAATCAATTTAATGTTAAGGGATACTTATGTAAGACTTCCGTACCCCAGTGTGAATATGATTATGACACCTGACTGCTGGATTTAACGAGCATACTTGTGAAGCTAGGAGTATATTTAATGACATTTACGAGTATATTGAATATCCACAAATTGAAGGACATGAATGCTATTAAACAGACATAATTTTAGACGATTATAGTTTCTCCGAAATGTTAGGTGTGATGCGACCCTATTAATGAGAAATATTTTCCCAAATATTATATTTTTGAATCACACAGACAATGCATAATTCTGCACAGTAATTTAATTGATGTATAAAATATTAATGTAACCAGCATACTTAGTGACATAACTGCACAGAATTTGAAATAAGATCTAATTGTGCAATATTGCCCACAATCGATACAAATTTTCTCGTTTGTGCTACAATTAATATCACACTAGGTTTGGTTTTGCATAGTCTTGCGATACCGCAGATGAATTCATGTAGTGTGTAAGGAAAGCTTAGGTTACAACTTTTTACAACCTGGTGACAGGTATTATATAATACCTCAATTGTCCAAGTGCAAATTAACCGCTTAAATGGTGCAACCGCCGTCGTCTATTGAACTCGAAATTCCAATGAATGAGATATAAAAGCGATTTATAAACCATTCGCCTCGGTTTTCGATGAGTTTTACTATTTCTATTAGAAGGAAAACAAATGAGTTTGGGATCTATACGTACATATTAAGGAAGATTAACATCCCATGTGTAACCGAACAATTAAATTAACCTATTGGCCGGATAAAATAACAATACCTTCTACAATGTTAACTGCTATATAGAACGGAATTAAATAGTACGCATTGGGATATGAAGCTTTTGACAGAGGCAGATATGTACAACACATCTGGAGAATAAGTTTCATATTTTCACAGAGGTGAAGGCTGAGGTTACTAAGTATGTTTCTGGGAGCTCGTCAACGAGAACTATAAGCTATGTCTCAAATATGACTTAAAGGCCGCTTTATGAAAGATGTGGCTTACGAAAGCGTAATTGGAAAACAGAGTTTACAAAACACCACTTCTAGTAACTTTTTTTTTTATTTTTTATGATTTACGCGCGCCTAAGGGGTTAGATACCCTTTTACTGTTGCCTGGGCGCGGGCGGAAAGGTAGTAGGAGGAAAAAGGAAAGTTGTTTTGTAGTGGTTTGAAACTCAGGTGTGTTTGGTTTCGATATTCGCTCTCCAGGGGTGGGAGTCCGAATAGGACGGAGAGTTTTTTCTTCACTCAGAGTGATTCGAGGTATAATTGACAGTATTTTTGTGCTTGAAACTCTACAACAGCCAAATCTACGTGTCAGTGTTATGCCTTAACACGCAGAATTTTTCTTACTGAGTTCCAATTACACAAATGAAAAATCCTGCCAGGATTAGAACCTGGGTACCCTCCGAGTGAGAAGTGATTGCTAGTACCACCCGTGCTATGATTGAGTTCGCTATTAATAAAAATGAACTGTATGAGTAATTAGTTCGCAGATTCAGCACCAAACCATTCGGAAGGGGACATAACAATCTCCAAAGAACCTGATTATTCATTAGATAGACTAATCTGCAATTGACGCCAGGCACTGTATTGTAAGACCATCAAAACTTACGGATCTTCCCACAAAGAATCGACTAAGTTCTAGCAAAAGAAAGCTTGTGAACAGAACTTTGGTTTGGGTATATAGGGCATCTTGGTTGACTCTCGGCTTAAATTCCTCAACAGCTCTGGCATCTGCGCTCTGATTACACTGCTTTACAGAAAAATTGCCTTTTATATGAAAATGTACAAGCTTAATAATATTTCACTCTCGGAATCCAAATATACAACTTAAAACCCGTAGTTAGCTCTTATTATTCATTTATACCATATTTAAGATTATAGAGGGAAGCTCGATATTTTTATTACAGTTACGATAACAGTTCTCAATATTTAGTGGTAATCAGTGTAAATTTTGTTATTACTTATTCTTTTGTGGTGCCTAAAGCTGTCCGTGTTATTTTGATTATTACAACGTGATTTCTTTTCGATTTTTATCAAATTGTTAGTAAAAAAATCTGCAGTTTTCACTATGTCACGTAATTGTGTTAACAGTGCGGACAATTTTTGCTACATATGTGGTAAAGTGGCCCTTAGTAGCCAAAGATGCCCAATAACTCAGCGATTAGAAACTGCTTACTTCCATTATTTTGGAATTAAAATTAGAAACCAAGATAAATCTTGGGTACCCCATTTTAGTTGCAGTACTTGTTCTACTAATTTGATTAAGTGGTTAAACAAACAGAAACGTATTAGATCATGCCTTGCGATCTTTTGGTCTAAAGTGCAGGCACGTTTAGATGCTCGGAAATTGGTGCACTAGAAATGAGCTTTCAGTTATTCTTCTAAAAATCTTGTTTTATGGACATACCGTCTGATGCAATGACCAGAATTATTTTTGCTGCGAAAGTACCAAGTCTGCTTTCCCGGGGCCCAGGAATGGTTTCGGTCGGAATCTGATCTAGAAAAGGAATAGGGTTTTCATAAAGCCAATTTGACAATTTCACCATTTGTTACGAAAACTTCCGTTTGACCTCAAAATAGAAATATAATAAATCTTGTTAGCAATGAACTTAACTTTATGGTGCGCTGCTATTCTGGAAAGCCGCGGAAAAGACTAGTCATCTCAAAACAAATTTAAAGACTAGCGTGCGCCGCAGTAACAGGGGCATTAAGGTCTACTCCTTAAGCTGCACTGGAAATAATGCTCGACTTGCTCAAGAATTCGTCTATTCTTGAAACGCACGGCTTCCAAAAGCTTGATCAGACTAAAAGAATCAGGCCTAGGGATACACCGCTATTTAGAACACACGTCTATAATACTGGAGTACGAACTGTAGTGGCTACATCGCGTCAAGCGTGGACTTTAATTGGACATTCTCCACATCATTTCCCAGCAGGCATGACTGGTTATCTAATACTGCCACCAACAATAGAAAATTCCACCTCTATACGGACGGTTCCAAAATGGAGAAAGGTAGTAGGTCTGGAAATATATAGATCCACGACTCATTCAAGATTCCGGACGAATATAGTATATTTCAAGCTTTTGCAACTGAAACCACCAAATCAATAGAAGTGGAGTCTTTTAAATACCAGGACACATAAAAGTGAATAGTAACACACACAATGACATAAGTATACTAATATTGAAACACTGAATCGCAAAATGGAATTAATAACTATAGAACAATCCAACAAAACATGGATGTCCAGGAGTGACTTTATAATCTCACGCTCCCTTTGGTCAGACCTAAACAGCGGAAGAAAACGTACCCTCCTCAGACTCAACAAAGAAGACATCCGTATCGCTACATGTGGCCTAAATGGGCACTGGATCATTGCCAAGATGGCCAACAGAATAGAAGTCTCTTCTCAAGATTATGGTGGGAGCTGTAGGAATAAAAAGAAATAGCGACTATCACATATTTGCTGTGCAACTGCCATAATCTAAACATATGCCATGATACACCTGGGGTGCAGGCTCTTTGGAGAACTTGCAAAGCTAATCTGATGGTTTGTTAAATGCTCTGTCTGGTTTTCAGCCAACACAAACTAGGTAGGACCTACCACAATAATAATAATAACAATAATATATACAACCGCTGAAAAGCCTAGAATAACTAAAATGATCCAGACTTCAAATATTTATTCGTCAATGGGCGATGATCAAGACCGAACGCCTATATATTAATGTCAGTTTATAACACGCTAGATAGTTCCTTTTTAAAAGACATTTCCTTATGTTTAATTCCCGGCAGCGATAGAGAGATGCCCCGAACCAAACGATAACTTCTACCCGGATCCCACTATCCCAGCTGTGGGTTCCTCTGGGTAGCGCTTTAATGGCAGCTAGACCTGGGTAAAACAAAAAGGACGCCGCGTGATTTTTCCCCGGATCACGAAACCTTCACGCGGCCCACAAAATCGAATTTTTGTTGCACTACACCGTACTATACTTATCTTTCTTTTCTTGGCGTTGCTGTGCTCCTTTCTGGCACAATCTTCCTCATCCTTCTGTCCCAATACTCCTATGTCCCTGTATCCTTCTGTTGTGCCCTTTCTCCTGTTTTTTTTTTTCTTTTGCTAAAGCGAGCTTGGCTCACAGTATCACAAAAGGCAAAGGCAAAGAAAAAAATTGGTGTCTTAATTCGCAAATCAAAAATTGGTCGCACCAACTAAAAACTGGTCGTCACCAAAGTGCCATCCAAATCTTTTTACTTTCCACAAATCTCGCCAGACTCACGGCAGACTCATGCACACATTCACACACACGCTCACTCACACATTCATTTGACTCTAGCGGACTCAACGACGGTATTATTAACTGCAACAGTATTATTAACTATAACTAGCAAGCCTTGCTAGTGTGTGAACCCGTGTCCAACTAGGCCTCTCATTCATACCAGTTTTCCACATTCACATTCACATTCAACTCCTCAGTTTCGGAGTTCGCTCCCATTTTCAGTAGTGACTTTGAACTCCACTGAGAAAGTTTATGGAAGCTGTGGATAGTAACTATGCCTACTATTTCCCCTACCATTGAATTCTATCAATAAATTGCGAAAAGCAGAGTTTCTTTTCTTTCTGCTACCCGGGTACATTTCCCCCATAGAATTACATTAATAATTTTTTTTGCAAAATAAAAATACCGCAAAGGCGAAAGAAACTCGATGGAAAGGTAGCTGGAGTGTTGGAATGAACGGTAAAGAGTGTAGATACAATCGAAAGGGGATAGTATTTCAATCCAGCTATCCGCTGGATCGGCACCCCTGACAAAAGCTAAATACAGTGCTGGTGCAATTTTTTATATTTTTGCCGCCGATCCCTAGCTAATGTGGTTGATCGGCGTTCAGATTTGGAGGAAATGGGGACTGACCAATAGCGTGTCACTCTTTATAAATATTTATTATAATTTTTGTATTTTCTTTTTATACTGACTCCTTCTGCCCTCGTGCCACGGCCGGTTTTATCCCCTGTAGCTGTATCCCCATCAGTTGTGGGATGTGATGCCGGTGTCCGTACTCACATCGGTTGCTTGCTGGAGTGTTCCTTAAGCCTCTGAATTTCTTGGATTTCGTTGGGGTGTAAATTCCAGGAATCTTTTCCCCCCACCAGTCATCAGCGGGTTGGGGTGTCCCCGTCCGTCGGCGACTTTCAGACGTCCTGTCTGATGCAGCCCGTTGCAGCCCTATGGGCTCTGACAACGTTGTTCCTGGCAGACTTAATGTCGCACCTTGGGCTCATATTTCGTTGTGATTCTCACTAGTGTCACTACTTAGGGCTTCACCGACAGAATCTCAATATTTAGTGGTAATTCTCCACTGCGGGAGAACCGCCCGTGAGACCTATGTGGGTTGTTTTCCGAAGTCTGGGGTTGGTGGTCCACTGGTTGATGGGATCATGACTGCCCTACACTTCCGCCAGAGCTCGGTGTTCCCACTCAACGATAAGACGGACCGAAAAGACTTCACAAGGAAAGCGAATCAACCTTATTGCTGGAAAATTTACCATAACAATTTCTGAAGCAGTTCTACACATATATCTCATTCTGGGTGGCTGTCAAAAACACTTATCTGGCCGTTATGTATTATTTTGAATATGATTACTTATCTATGTTCTTTGCTTGTAAGCCGTAAGATGTTCAGTTTGTAAATGTAACTAAGTCTTTACTTGTAGGTACGAATATGTACATATTGATGGAAGACAAAGAATAGCTTTTCGCCCACTAATTTCCATAGTGGAAACTTGCCATCACCATCCTTAACTATTTTCATGGCTCCTATTCAAGTACTTGCTGCAACCCCAATGGAACAAAAACAAAAAAAAAAAACCTTATGCATATATGTATGTATGAGTATTCAAAAGTTAAATTGCTTTAGTGCCTACAGACTTAAAAAGAGGTCAATAGCTTAAGTCATCGTTCTGCCTACGGGTATATCTACCCTTTGTAAATAAAAATAATCTTACTTGAACTTTTGTTGGCGAAAAGAAAGGAAGAAAAGTTGTCTTCAAATCCTGCATGAACAGCAGTAGCAGGTGCAGTTAAAGATTGTTTTTCTTGTGGATTTATTCAATATTATTACAGGTACCATCTGCACAGCTATATCCAGAAATACACGAGGATTCTAAATTATTTTTCAAGACCTTTTTGCATTTTTCTTTGGAAAAGATTTCCCCAGCCTTCCTATTGGGCATTGGGGAAAAAAATATGCAAAGGGACAGGACCAGAGGAGATCTGCAATGCAGCCATATAACCTTTTGAATGATTTATAAATATGATATAAACGATGCATCATTTATGAACAGATCCACGCCACTAGTGTAGTATAGCATACCGGATAAATTGGAAAAACTATCTTGTTTTTCCTGTCGTTTCACAAACAACCTTTCGAAACTTAGGAAACGGGATGAATCCATAACTATGCCTAGTGTGGATACCCTTACATCAACCATACAATTTGAATTATTCACAAAGTAGCCGGAAAAAGAAAAAGAAAATTGTAAATTTTGAATTAATTTTTTATAAACTGTAAGGGATTTGCCTAATTAAGGTCCTTATTTGGGTGCATTTGCGGTAACAAGCTTAAGGTAACTTTTATAATGTCTTTGCGATTTAATTTCCAACCCCTTTCAACTGCTTGCGCAACACATTTTATTGCGTTCCCTCATCGGGATCGGTTTGAAGATTCTTATGACTGCTGCATTGCGTACAAGTTTTTCCAATCGAACTTGTTTAGGGGGAGGGGAATGTCGATGTCTGTCATGGCTGTATATAACATAGCTCATTTGCATAGACACAATCATAAAGAATCTTAAAATCGATGAAGAAGGGATGGGATTTGGTTTGACATTCGCCGATCTTCCCCACAGAGAGATTTTAGTCGATACTGAACTTACTAAGTCCAAAACGGCACTTATATACATAAATCTATTAGTTTGTTAGCGGCGAGTTTTCGACAATGGGTTTAAGACCTTCATAATATGCCAGCAGGGATCTTGTACGCCCCTGTAATTTAAGAGATCGAATTTCGTCCTTTATAAAAAAAAAAAAAAAAAACAGTTATATTTATCTAATTATACTAGCTCTGAACGGCCAATTAGCGAGAATGACTTTTAAATATTACACAATAAATCAAGAGCAAGAACTTGGCAGGTAGGTGTGCAAGACAATTTCGACGAAAAATGTGGAAGAAGTTCAAAAAGCGTTCAAGGCATTCAAGCGCTGACAGTACAGCGGAAATATTTTTAAACCAACGAAGTACGTCTTGAGTAAGAATTCGAACAGTGCAAAAACGAGACGAAAACGGCAGATAAAACTCATGAACTCAACTCAGGTGTAATGAAACGTTACCTGGGAAAAAGTACACGCTTTTACATTATAAAAGCGATAGTGGAACATTTTCTGGCTGAACAAATCAGACGGTTTTTTTGCATGGTAGTGTGAGGCTCGAGCAAAGGTCACCATTCGGGGTCCAGGTACCATGCCACAGTGTCGAGGAAGGTCGTCTCTCAGTAGGTCCAAAAGATACCCTGAAGGGTACCATAGTCTCTTTTCAGCTGGTTTCTATTCAGACTTACTATAGCGACTGATCATTCGGAGACATGGTGTTTCACCATTTCTGCACTTCTGAGGGCGCTCCCACTTCGGCTATTAATTTTGGGAGCGCCAGTGTTGTCCGCGGCACATTTTCTTGCTGATAGCCTTTTTTTAAAGAACTTAACACTCAAGTAGGTATGACTACACTTATAATGCCAATGCATGTATTGTTTCTCAGAAAATGAGACAGAAAGAGAAAGAAAGATGTTTGGGCTCAGTGGCTATTTCACTCCATGTGTTGCCTCCCACAATTAATTTGGAGATTAAATTATTTCTGTAAATTGAAGAATATGTCTTGCCATGGCTCTCCATCAATTCCTTTGATACCAACTCTGAACTTGTATTGGAGGCACAATATATCGAAGCCAATCTAAAACCCCTTGCTGATCTTAGGATCACAGCACCCAGTACTTATTGGAACTCTACATTAGGTTGTAACTAATTGGAATACTCTTTCTGCGATTTTAAGTTGAAACCACAGCCACTGTGACATTCCCACAAGGAAGCCTACCTCAACAAGTCAGACACGGACCGAATTCTGGAGGGATCCTGACTCCCACAGTACCGTGATTTAAGTCCTGGTAGCGCCTATCGGTGGTCCAGGACCTATGCCGGCAATTTATAACTGGCCACATCGTATCACCCCTAAAGCAGTATGAAGTTCTGAAAACCGTTACGATAAAACCAGTATTTGCTCTACCTTTCCTTTTTATTAGACAATGAAAAAAGCCTCGATAATTGGGCGAGGGCACAGGTATGAGCACAGCAAAGAAATGGGTTGAAGGGTCCACCTGCCCACACAATTACCTCATCCCATTCCTACTTGTACGGTTCTTGCAAACGCCATAACGATTACCGCAGATACTGTAAGTAAGCGCACGTAATCTGGAGAGGTTCGACGCGTTCTAACAAAGTAAGATTTTGAACTTTTCGACGAATCAGACTGTACAGCGCCTACATGGGGAGGGGGTGGTGGGCTTCGTCACGTATACTCTAAAAATACTCCCCGAAGGTGAATCGTGATTTGATCCACACTCCAAGATACCACTCTCGCGGACCACCACATACCCCGGAGTCGTGACGAATGTGGCTTGACCTTAGGATTTGATATTGCTGTCCTGTTGCACTTTAGACTGCATTTGGTCTATACTTGATCTAAAGTGGCCAATTGGTTGCCATTTATCATCCAAAGTATAAGCCGAATACTGAAGCTAGAAACTTGATATTTCAATCTCTAGCAGAAGCTAATTTGACAAGTGATTGAGGTCTGTAATTACAACTTTTGCAACCTTCGGCTATGCTATGTTCATAACATCGGTATTGGTCTGTTGTATGTTCCACGGTGGCTCATGGCCCCAAAAGAGATTAAAATCAGATTTCAGATTATTGTGGGATCACATAACTTATCATTGTTCTCGCTCAGGAAATCATATTCTTCAATGTGTATTGTGAGGTTTTTATCTAGGAATATAACGTATTATTCACGCCGTTCTTAACATCATCTTTATTCAAATATCGCTCAAATCATTGAATGGCGGATGGAATTCTATTTACATGGAAGCAGCCATTCTCTTAAGTATTATCTTGATTTTCTTGCCTAATATAACCTAGCAAATCACAAGTCTAATGAGCCAGACAAATGTAAAAACTTTTAAAAATTTCCACAATACATTTGTGCAAAGTGTTTGTCATCCATTGTCAACGTCAGTATTAAAATGATTTCATCTCCTCAAGGAACATCTCAAACTGACGCCGCTGTCTTGGAGAAAAGTAAAAATTGTCTAACATTTTTCTTATGGAAATAAACAATTTTCTTGATTTTTTTATATACTACAATATATATTTATTCGTATAGCCCTCATAGCGTATATATGTTAATATAGACCAAATTTATGTATCCTCCACCGTTCGTTTGTTGAAAAAAAAAAATCGACTGGATATTTTTTCTGTACTTTCTTATTTTCCTATCATATCCGAGGGTATACCGCAATTTAGTTTTATGGTGGGTAATGTATCTTTTACGTAATGAAGATTGTACCCGCGCTCGTTTCAGTATAAGCATCACCAATGTTTATTCGTTTAGATGTATGTATGGCGTGGGTGGTTTTAATCATTTTCCAGGCTTGTCTTATATCAGGGTTTCTATACTTTTGTGTGTTTGACATGTTTATTTAAATTAACTTAAGTAAATAGATTGAAATAAATCATAGGGCGTATTATTAGATTTAGAAGTGGACACTTGGTAGAGACGATGCAACGCCTACACCACTTAACAAATTAGCAGTTTTCTGTTTTCTTTGAAAATATAAAATAGTAAAAAAGAAATGGTTTCCAGATCCAGTAATCCAGGAGATACTATGATGGATCAGCGCCCTTGGGATGTCTTTTATTTATTCTCTCTAGATAGGTCCCTTTATATCGTATATAGTGCAAACGAAAGGAGTAGAAATTGCGATAGTAAGTTGCCTGCCACCATCTATCACTACTGTTTTCAGACTTTTAAAATCTGGCTTTCTTCTCCCACCAAGTCTTAAATTTGGATAATCAACTATCACCTTCCCCAATTACTCATTAACAGACTTTCTGGAGCAATAATTTAATTTTAATTTATTATGCTTAATACAAGCTTAAAAACTAAGACTTAAACTAACACTAGGGCTTAAAGCACCAGCTTCATCTGGTGAAGAAGATCGAATTTGAGGGAAAGTGTGCTGCGATTAAAATCGAAAACGGAAAGGTTGGAGTTTACCTTACGCAGCATACGGGAGATTGGTTCGCTAGAGCCATATATGGTGCGGTGGATAGGTAGATAAAAGAGACGGGTGGAACGTAGATTACGAGGGTTAGTGTTAAAGAAAATGGAGTTGCAAAGAGGCATGCAATCGACGGAGCCTGAGAGGAGTCTGTGAATGAATAAAATGTCTGCTGCGTCCCTTCGTTCCTCAAGGGTATTCAGGTTAATGAGTTTGAGACGGTCTCGATAGGGAGGTAAGATTAGAGGATCGTTAAAAGGTAGACCTCGAAGAGCAAATCGAAGAAAACGAAGGTCGCGGATAGATTCAACATGGGGTATAGTTTGGCCGTCTAGATGGTAAATTCGTTGAGGAGACTTCTTGCACTTACGTGAGAAAGTAATCGATTGACATTTGGAGACATTGAGTTCTAAGCAGTTCTTGATGCACCAGGTGGAAAACTATTTAGATCTATTTGAAGCAGGGTGGAGTCTTGTTGTGAGCTAATATCGAAACCAAATACACCTGAGTTTCAAACCACTACAAAACAATTTTCCTTTCTCCTCCTCCTACCTTTCCGCCCGCGCCCTGGCAACAGTAAAAGGGTATCTAACCCCTTAGGCGCGCGTAAATTATAAAAAAAAAAACAAAAAAAAAAATGGGTTTACAAAATTTGGTATCGTCAGCATAGAGAGAAAGTATTGAGTGTTGAATGAGCCTTTGAAGGTCGTTAATAGTCAGGATGAAGAGGAGTGGACCTAGGTGACTACCTTGAGGAACACCTGAAGTGGCCAAGAAATGGGCCGATAGGATAGATCTGAAACGAACATTATAAAAACGATTATCCAGGTAAGAAGATATCCATTTAAGCAAAATGGGTTCAAAGCCCAGGACGGACAATTTGAACAGGATTAGTTTATGAGATATCTTGTCAAAAGCTTTACTGAAATCAGTTGTTATAACGTCAACTTCTTTACCATTTTCTAAGGCTGAGAGAATAGAGGACACGAATTCTACGAGGTTAGTGGTAGTTGATCTACTCTTCAGAAAGCCGTGTTGATTGGGGGAAATAAAAGATTTACACAGGAAGCTTAAGGCTTCATGCAAAATACTTTCGAGGAGTTTGGGTATATGGGAAAGTTTAGCTATAGGGCGGTAATTAGTGACTTCGCTCTTTAATCCCTTTTTGTGTATGGGTGTATGAAAGAGGACTTCCATATCTGTGGAAATTCACCTTGAGAGAGCGATAATTTGAAGAGATTAGCAAGGGGGCGTGAAAGAGTTGAGGAACACTTTTTAAGAAATATGAATAGAAGGCCATCTGGGCCGGGTAAGTATTCATCATTAAGTTGTTGTAATTTGTTTTCTATTACTGTATGATCAAAGCTATGAGAAACAGTGGGGCCAATAGGGAAGTAAAGTAGGTATTTGAAATAAGAGGGATCTGGTACGAAGGAATTATCGGCAAAAGATTGCTTAAAAAAAGTAGCAAAAAAGTTAGCTATGGTATGCGGATCAGTTGATAATATATTTTCCTATGAGAGGGATGGAGGAAAACCGTCGGATTTTTTTTTGTAATTAACGAATTGGTAGAAAGACTTAGGATCATTTATAAACCTCGATTGCGCACTATCAAGGTATCGCTGATAGAGAAAATTATAGAGCTGGGCGAATTGAAGGTATGACCCGAGATAGTTTGAATAGTCAACAAAAGAGTTGGACCGGAGGAAAACTGTCCATAATTTGTTTCTTTTGTTACGTAAAGAGCGAAGTTTACGATTATACTACGGGGGGCTCGTAGAAGAGGTCCTATTACGCGAAAAGGGGACATAGAGAGAAATAGAATTAAGTAATTCTCTGTAAAAAATAGAGAGAGCACTTTTTAGGGGCATATTGGCGAAATCAAAAGAACACTTACTAAGATATGCGTTAATTTTGCGGAAATTCGCTTTATGAAAGTCTAAGAAGTGGTAGTTGCAGATGGGGTGGGGCGGAAAGGAGAATGGTGGAAAAAAGAAAGAAGAAGTGGTGGGTGAAAGTTATCAATGGTCGATAGTGAAAGGGTCAGAGCGAGACAGAGGAGTTTATGGGGTCAGTGGTGAAAATGAGGTCTAATTGCCTTCTCATATAGTTGGAAACTCCACTAACTTGGCATAAGCTAGAGTCTGTGAGCTCATCCAAGAAGAGACATTCTTTACTCGACATAGGGTAAGCGATAACAAAAGATTTATCATCTGATTGAGTCCAGTGCAGCTGAGGTAGATTGAAATCGCCAAATACGATGATATCATCGAGAGGATCAGATAAGTTAATTATTTGATCAATTGCATCGACAGCGAGTTGGTAGCATTCGATTGGTTGGGCCGGTAGGATGTAAAAACACATAATGTACAGGGACCTGCAGGGGAGTGTTATCTTTATTGAAACGTAGTCTAGTTTAGAGGAAGTAGAAACAGCGATTGGTGAAGAGTTTAGGTCATTGCAGACGGCCAATAGGGCACCTCGACACGGAGCATCATCATTTGGATCGTCGTCTCGGAAAACATTGAAACTAGGGGGGAATAATTCCTGATTCTTTATATCGGGAATTAGATTAGTTTCGGTCAGAGCGTAGACCTCAAATGGGAGAGCGTGAGATTGGCGCAAGACGGCACGGGTCTTAGATCGCAGTCCTATTACGTTTTGATAGTAAAAGGTAAGAGGAAGGTTATTACGAGAGGGCGTAGGAGTGGATGGTCGAAACACTGGCAATGGTAGCACGTTAGAGACGAACAAATTTGTCGTTGTCAGCTCTGCTTCGTTGGAGGTGTGAGATCCTTTTTGAGTGCACATAGTTACCGAAAACAGCAATGTCGTCTGAGACTTTTTGCGGAGACATATTAAAAATCTCGTGGAACTTGATGTATAAGTTCCTCAGACTTGTAAGGTCTGTAGGGAGACCTTCCTGCTGTATTGAGACCATGGCGCTTGTTTTAGTTTCCCCCTCATAACAAACTGAGTCTGATTTGTCATGCAGGTATGCTAGAAGGAGACGTATATTCTCTTTTTTTCTCTAAGCCTAGAAAGTGCATAACGACATTCTGTTGAGCCAAAAGTTTGTTGGGTTATTTTAACTGTGGGTAGCAGAAGGCGATGCAGGGGTGATTAAAGGGGCATTAGACACATGTTCAGGTGAGGGATTTATAATATGGGACCTAACGAAATTGGGATATTTAGTTCCGGTTTTAAGGTCAAAATTAGGGAAAAAAGTGCTAGTGGAGCCACGTGCAGAGGGGTTAGGTATTTCAGAGGGGTTATTGTGAGCGGTTGGTGCTAATTTGAAAGAGACGCGTTGACGCGGTGGGTTGGGTGGAACGGAGGCTGCAGGTGCAATATAATTAGAGGACCGATGAAGTCGGTTCGGGATGTGAGTGGGAGGGGCGAAATTGGGGAATATATTGGTTTTAAATCTCAAATTAGAGTCAGAATTGGAACGGGAGTTGGAAACGGTTTTCGGTACAGAGTCAGGTTTGCTACGGTTTGTAACGGATTTCGGTATTTTATTAGAGTCCGGTTTGGGATGTTAGTTGGAATCGGAATTAGGTAACTTAGATTTAAGCTTCTTTTTATCCTGTGTCTTGGTAGGTGTTTCGATCCATTTACAGATGCGCATCTTTCCAACGTTGAGATTAGTACCAGCAGGGTTTTTAAATAACCATTCGTATCTAGCAGGGAGGTCGAATTTAAAGCTTCGATTACCTTTGTGGTGAGATGGCAGGAACATTTCACATTTGCTGATGATGATGCCGTATTTGTCAGCGAAGAATTTCGTGATCCAAGAAATATCAGCGTTTACGGGGTGCCTTTGATGAAGAATGTACTCATATCGGTTTAAATTTTTTCCAGTCTACGCCTCCATTCGGAAGGTGTCCATGTAGTACCAAAATGTTTGATTAGCTTGCGTGGGGCGGCGACGGGAGGAGTTGACAGTGAAACAGTTTAGGTCTCCTGGATTGAAGTGGCAGCGGGAGAATTTGTAGATTTAATTAACCGTGGTGGACGAGGAGGTGGTGGTAAAACTGGGTCGACTTCGGTTTCCAGTAATTCAGCCAAAATTTATGTATTGTAGTGGACATTCTGATGGTGTTATGTGTGGAATGGTAAATCGTCAATTTTGCTGCTTACCGTTTCGATATGATTCTCAATATCGAAAATGGTTGATTGTGCGGCAGCTAGATCGTCACCAACACCGTTGATTCTGTCAAAGATTTCTTCGAGCATTGGATCAGAATATTTATGTGCAAATTATCATAGTTTGGTGCGCATCACGCACTAAGAAAATAATAAAGATCATTTCACTATTGGCTTCAAGTTACTTACTTACTTACTTACGGCGGGGCTACAGTCCGGTCTGGGAGGATTTGGCCCTCAATTAACAAGCTTCTCCAGTTAGTCCGTTTGTTAGTTAAAATCCTCCAGTTGCGGCCCCCTTATACTTGTGTGCACCACCTAAGGTGAGGTCTTACTCCACTACGTTGTCCTTCTAGGTTAGATTTGAAGGCTCTGCAGGCCGGAGCATTGGTGTTCATTCGCTCTACATGTCCTAGCCACCTAAGGCGACTGATGCGCACCTTTCTGACTAAATTATTCTCTGAATATTCTCCTCCTCTCTCGAAACGACTGAGGATATATTCATCCGCTTTCGACAGGGTCATTGCCTCTACGCCATCTCTGCTTTCTTAGCCCAAAGAAACAGTGGTTGATAATAGTGATTCTTCGTTTTATTTCTGTTGAGGTGTTGTTGGGAGAATTCATAGCAGAGCCAAGGTAGGCAAAGTCTTTATGTAGGTAGGTAGGTAAGAGTGGCTGTTGGAAATGCCAAACCACTTAGCAATAGGCCTAAGTAATGCTATTGTGATGCCACGTGGATCTATGATCCTCTTACTAATGGAACCAGTTTGAGCTCATGATGAAGTGTAGGAGACTGTTTACGTCTATATTTTTTAGATCGTTTAGGTCGTTATAGAAGAAAGCTCCTAGATGAAGCTATCTTCTTTGAGAGAGAGCTGGACATGTGCAGAGTAGGTGGAGGATTCTCTCCTCCTCTTCCTCATCGATCCAGTTTCTACAGAAACCATTTTTAACAGCGCCAAGCCTTCTTCCGTGCTTGCCTATGAGCCAGTGTCCAGTGATGACACCTATTACGCCGCTGAGATATTTCCTATTTAAAAGAGACAGTTAGAGCGATTCAGATCCAGATTTGGCCAGATCTGTTTGGTCGCTAGACATGTTTGTCCAACAGTCCACATAAGGTTTGTTCTTTTATTTGCATCCAGCTTTAATATTAGTTTGCACGTAGCGATTGGTATACCTATGCTACCCTTTTCCGGTAGAATAGGTAGAGTGGTTCCAATTTTGGCAAGTTCATCGGCTCCGCAGTTCTCTGGAATGTCTCTGTGGCCCGGCACCCAACAAAGGTGAATGTTGAACTGCTCTGACATCTCTGACATTTAAGGGTCGTTTTAGAATATAACGAGGCCAAGTCCAGGGACTTGATAGTGGCCTGACTATCTGAAAAGATGCGGGTATCCCTTGTAGATATCACGTTTTTCTTCAGCCAGGACAGAGCTTCTTTAATTGCCAAAATATCCGCCTGCAACACGCTACAGTGATTTGGAAGACGGAAAGAGAGGCTTAAATTTAGCTTACCTGAGAAAACAACGCCACCAACCCCACTATCGGTTTTACACCCATCTGTGTAGAGATGGATGCTCTATGAAAGCATCTTCCTCCCAGAAGGATCTAGAGGTTAACCTTGCATGGAAGTCCTTGTCAAACCAAAGTTCAGATATGGTGTAATCGATATCCTCTGTGAGGATCCTCTGAGGATTATTTGTTAACTGTGTAGTCGCTTTAAGGCGAATCGCTGCAGTCGCATCTACTTACCTGCTAAAAATATTGAGGGGTGTCAAATGAAACAGAATGTCTAATGTATTAAGAATGCTAGCGCGGCCAAATGAATTATTTGTCCACTGTGTAGTCGCTTTAAAGCGAATCGCTGCAGTCGCAACTACTTGCATGCTGAAAATATCGAGGGGTGTTCATTGAAACAGAATGTCTAATGCCGCAGAGGGAGTGTACTGCAAGACTCCGCTTAAGCATGGATATGCTGTTCTTCGGACTCTGCTTAGCTTAATGCAGTTGACTGCATTTTCTGAGTTCGCCCACCAGACGACAACCCCGTAAGTAAGTATCGGGCTTATGACCGAGATGTATAGCTAGTGGGTTATGCGAGGTTGAATGCCATTTATTCCAAATAGCTTTTTTGCAAGAGAATAAAGCTATTGTAGCTTTATTGACTCTTTCTTTAATGTTAGGTTTCCAGTCTAGTTTCCTGTCAAAAATGAGACACATATATTTCGCTCTATCGAAAAATACTAAACATTTACCGTTTATTGAAGGAGGGTCTATAATTGGAATTATGTATTTCCTGGAAAAGAGGACAAGATCAGTTTTATGGCAATCACCTTACTACCACCCGCTTCCAGGTATATCAGCAGTTCATTAACTACTATGTTTCAGGAAAGGGGAGAGAGGACACCGCCTTGCGGCGTACCTCGGCTGACATATCTTTTAGCAGAAGTCTCACCCAGTTTGGAGTTGATTATCCTGCTTTTTAGTATAAGACTGATCAACTCCCAAAGTGAGTCGTCCACTTGCAGAGTTGACAGCGTAGTCGTGATTGCGGATGTGCTGACGTTGTTGAAGGCGCCCTCTCTGTCCAGGAAAGCAACCATTGAGTACTCTTTATATTGTAGTGATCGTACGATGTGGTTAGTCAGTGAGTGCAGAGCCGTCTCTATCGACTTTCCGTTACAGTAGATATGTTGAGCCTTTGGATAATATCTGAGTACCTCTGTAGCTTGGTATGTATTATACCGCCCGGAGCAGCAGACTTGTATGGTTTGAAGCTATGCAGCGCCCAGAGCAGTTTGTCTCTTGTAATCAGACCATGCATTTTGGTCCCGGTTGCAGTAGGCCTGTTTGGGCTGCTACTGGCCGCGAGTTGGGAGCTACCTGGAAAGTGGGTGTCCAGAAGCAGGTTGAGTGATTCATCACTTGAGATTGTCCAAGAGGCGGTTTTTTTCAAACAGCTAAGTGTCATAGGATTTGTAGAGAGGATTTTTCTTAGCCGTGGTGCCTCAGAGGTTTCCGTGTTTTTGACACAGAATGACCTCCAGGATTTTCGCATTGCCTTCTTCTGTCTTTTGTATATAGCGGAGTGTATACTTGTGTCCTAAGTCCACGAACCACGCCTTCTACAATCCATGGTTCCTAGATTAGGATAATGTCTTTTGCAGTTTTTGAAAGACAAAAATGAGTGCGGTCGAAGCCTTTTTTGAGTGATGGAGATTAATCTGGAGAAACCGTATCATTGCTACAGTCTTCCAGAGTAGCCTGGTGCTGTTGAGGTCCTCCGACCCAAGACCTCATCTTCTTCCTCTGATCGTATAGGACCTCTTTTTCCTTCATCATCGGTTTCCATTTCCGATAGAGTGTCAGAAGAGGAGACCGACGGCTTGATTGTGACCTCGGATAGATTGGAGTCGTCGCTTTCCATTTCTGGAAAGGATATCGACACTCCAATATTTAAGGTTGTATTTTGTGGTATATCTGTTAAAGGAGGAGGAGTTTGCTTATCAGCATCCAGCTCATCCTTTTTGTAGACCCTTAAATGTATATACTCGTATCCGAACCGAATCATGCCTTTTATCTGCGCTAGAGGGTTAAGGGATTCCTAATTTATAACGAACTACGCGCATCTATAAGAGTCCCTTAGTTCCCTCAGTTTCGCGACTTTCCACTCATGAGTCGGAAGGGTCGGGTTACTGAGCTTGATGATTTCCAGAATACTTTCTGGGGAGGAGGGTTCGGCTGGGATTCAGGTGCGAGTTCGAGGTCTCCTAGTGATGCCCTCCTTAGACACGACCTTGATTTTTGCACCTGGTCAAATGTCAAATGTCTCCTAAGCCACCTATGGCCTTAGTGAAGAGATCAAGAGATCTCTGGTTGGCACACGCGATGAGGTTGACGTGGCTTTGGTACCAGTCAGCGTCGCTTGTGATGGGAGACGGTCCGGGGTTTTCCCGCACAATGGCCAAGAAGTTGCTCGAAGGCTTCGGCTTGACCAGCTGCCACCGTTCACGTGTTATAGAACCGTCGGTATCGTTCCTATAGATTACCGCCATCACTATTGCGTCCTTTAGGACTTCACTGAAAGACCTCAGAGACATGCTGTTGGATGGCCCAGGGGTTTTGATACTATGAGTTTTGGTCCTCTTGGAAACCGGCATGTTGGTGAGAGAGGAGGAGAGCATCTTTTGATTTCAGGACTCGTCTGGAGAATTTCTTCTCGAGATTCATTGACTCTACTCAGCCTCTACAACTCGAAAAGTTCGATGCTCGCGGTAGAAGAGGCAAAGTCCTTAACTACCTCAAAATTATAGCAGTGCATTATGACGTTCTGTCCAATTCGCCGATGTTGTGTCCTTTCTTGTTGACAGCATATAGTTTGTTTTGTCCTTATTTACCGTTACACCCCATTTGGCAAATGCCATTTCAATACTAGCGAACGCACCTGTGACTGTCCCAATTATGTCGATATCGTCGGCGTACCCTACTAGTTACACAGACTAGTTGAAGATTGTGCGCCCAGTGTTCACTTGTGAGCGAAGCACAATTCGTTAAAGTATAATTTTAAAGAAGCCACATGACAGCGCGTCACTTTGTTTAAAACATTTTTGGGCATAAAATGTCTTGGAGAGTTCTTTACCGAACTTGACGGAGCATCGAGCAATCTCCGTAGTCATCTTGCAGAAGTTCGTTTGCAGCAGTTGTCAATTGTAGATCCGCCCGTGTCAGAGGTTTGTTGTTGCTTCGTAACTGTGGATTTTTTTCAAAACACGAACCTCTTTCTGGAGGGCCAGTTCCACAAAATATATATCCTTAGGAAGAGGACCGAAGCCAGTAACCCGTTCGTTCTAAATTAGTCTCGGAAATCCTTACTGGCTTGAGTTCCAAATATATCGGAGTACCCTTATTTGCTTCATTCCGGGATTTTGCTTTACGCTTGATTGATCTGGGGAATTTATCCGCTTTTATCCCGTTTATCGCAACAATATATTTTCTCTGCTGGCCTGCACGCACTTCAAGTACGAGTATATGTACATCTTAAAAAACCTTTAAGCACTCTTTTATAAAGAACTAATCAGAGCAACCAAGTCAGAAGCTTTATCTTAGGGCTGTCAATGTATTGGATTCAGATAGAATTAGTTCAGGCTGCTCTAACGCTGGTTCAGGTGTTAAGAAGTTTTTATAAAAGAGTTGTTTAGCACTCATCATTGGTCATTTTCTTTCCTATGATTCCATTGTGATAAGGGATCTGCACCAGGTTCAGTAATTCAGCCTTCCGACTACATTCGGAGAAGCAGCGCATTCTTAAACTATCAAAGTAATGGTGAGAGAGGTCAACATGGTAAATATTTAATATCTGCGTCAATCTCTAGCAACGAAGTTACTTTGTTTTGATTTAATTTATTTTGGTGAGGGCATTTATTAAGCTTCATCCAAGCTTAATCTAATTTAAAAACTAGGACTTACAAACCAACAACCATTAAGGGTTTGGAAATAAGGGAATGGTGGACGAGATCAAGTTTGAGACAAGAAGTGCTCAGGTTACAATCAAAAACGGGGAGGTTTGAGTTGACTTTAAGAAGTTTGCGGGAGATCGGTTCATTGGAACCATAAGAGGTACGGTGGTTTGGAATATACAAGAGACGAGGACAGCGAAAATTACGAGTTTTGTTGTTACAGGAAATACAATTGCAAAGGAAGTCGAAATCCACGGAACCAGAGAGCAATCGATGAATGAAGAGAATGATGTTAGCTATGTCTCTGCGTTTTTCGAAGGTATTCAGTTTAAAAAGTTTGAGGCGGCCACGACCGGGAAGTAAAATAAAATGGTCATCCTAGAGTAGTCCTCGAAGAGCAAATCGAAGGAAACGATGTTGGATGGTCTCGATTCGGGTATAAAAACTCGCTGAAAGGGGGACCACACTTGGCTGACATATTCGAGAGGGGGCCGGACAAGGGTAATGTAAAGTGACCTTGTCACATAAGGGTTGCAAATTTTTATAGACTATCGTTTGATAAAAACGAGAAATGAGTCATCTTTAAAAATTATCTCATCATTATGCGAACGGAACTTTAACTCTCTGTCGTATAATAAAAGGTCGCGAAGAGATTGAACTTGGGGTACAGGTTGGCCATGCAGAAAATATAGTAAAGCCGTTTAGGAGATCGATTGGAATTACGTGACAAAGTCGTAGATTGACATTTGGAGACATAAGCTCTAAGCAATTTTTTAGACACCAAGTGGAAAATATATCGGGGTCTTCTTGAAGCCTAATAGAGGCTTGGGATGAAGAAATAGTTTTGGAGAACTTAGTGTTGTCGGCGTAAATGGATAGTGGGCAATTTTAATAACCCTCTCAATATCGTTTATATATAGTTAAAATAAAAAACAGGCAATGTAGATTGCTGCTTTGTAGGACACCAGAAGTGGCTAAAAACGGGATTGAGAAGCCTAACGCAAAACGAATGCTATAATAATGGTTCACAAGCTGTACTTCAGAATGTAGTTCATTCCAATGATTTTCCAAATGGGAAGTGAAAGTTCTCTGAGAACGCCATCCTGACAAGCTTTTGAGCCATCCGAGATCAATTTATTATATTCCTTACCTGGTCCAGATTCTAAACAAAGACATGGAGAAAGTCGACTTCGTATCACTGGTACAGGAGATCTGGTGTCATTACGTCAAACGGCGTGGCGCATCCATAAAAGAGTGACTGTACAGCAAGGCGATTGAAGCCCAGAATTGTATCGAATACTCCTTCTTTTTGAGTTGAAGGTAGTTTTGTGAGTGTAAGAGCTTCACTAATTTGTCTAGAGCAGGGCTAATAGTGTTGGGAAAACCATACACAATATCAATCTTCCTCAATCGTTCTTTAGAGGACGTAGCATAGAATTGGTCTTTTTTTAATGTGAATTCAGAAGGTCCTCCTCGGTCATACTCGTATGTCCCGTGTCTTGCTGCAACCTAGACAGAACACGTCCACCCCAATTTGCTATTTGTGTTGACACGAAAATACTAAACTCTATTGAAGAAGTGGAGGATGCGCAAGATTATCAAAACAGTCAGCTTCGTACTACCCGTGAGGAAAGCAACATCAGTTTTGAAAAGATTGCCCTGGAGTATCTGTAGAATATTGCGACAATTAATGGAAAATTGGGTCCATAGTATCCAGCCACGTCATCGGTTCAGTGGAGAACATTCGATTGATGTCATATTTCATAAATTTACAGTTTAATATTGGTACTTCAAAAACAAGTCTTTTTTTTGCCCAGCGAGCTCAGGCAACTGATGAACACTTCTTCATTCTCATCTGTAAAGAATATCTTCTTTAGAACTGAGCCTTGTTACTCAATTGCATTTTTCAGCCAAAAAAACACGGCACTTTTCATAAATTTTTTGTAGAGCCCAAGAAGCATTCGTTGTTAGCATCGTGTATTTCTTCAATGTGTTGGGGGGTGGCATATAAAGCTACAAAGCTATATAAAGATTTTTACAAAGTGTTCACACAAGTACGGTTGCACGTGGCCTGTTCAAGGTACGAGTATTCAATGTGCACACCCTAACATCAGTCGCTGTCCTTTTATTCATTTTGCAGGGTGGCCAAGTGTAAATCCGTCTTTTTCCGAATGGTAGCTTCGCAACGGTTAGATCATAGCTTGGCACCAGGAGGGGGAAATGTGTATGAGCATAAGTAAGAACACTTGGTATCGTTAGACATTCGCCTATTAGAATCGTGCAGCACCCATCCCTGCAGACCTTGTCGTAATGAGACTCAATTTTACAGCCAATGTCCATTTTGGAATGACCAGAAAAATCAATCGTTATTTTCCTTCATCGATTTCCTTACATACAATACAATTAGCATCCCAAACTCTTCGCAAACACAGAAATTCTAAAGCATTATTGCTCCAATTCTGTATTAATATCGGCAAACTATTAAAACTGTTCTGATGTCATTTTATACCACCAAATTGCCTTCACAGCACATTTATAGATAAACATCCATTTGCCATCACTTTAACTCCCCATAACGTGCTCTTGTGAAAAATTTAATCGCCAATAAAATTGATAAATGGACTAAAAAATTATCTATAGCAGTACCTCGGCCCGTTTACCATGAACAATTTTTACCCACTCAATGTATCTCTATCAACAATTAAATTGTCTGAATAATTGAAAAAGCTTACTTTTAGTAAAACAAAGTACAAAACCAACCCATCAATGATTCAAATGATGCAGCAAGTGCGAATGAATATTTTTCACCAACAAATCCTCTTTTTATCATGTGGAATTTGAAAGAGATTTAGGTGGATTGAGCCGGTCGATAACAGATACAGAGAATGGCTGTGTTTACCTTTCGAACACACCATAGGGATGAAGCACATATTGTATGCTTGTACGCATGCATGTGGAGGTGTGTATTTAGAAAAAAATGTTCCTGCAGTGTTTTGTTTAATATTGAATTCCTTTAGACCGTTTTATGATGAACGTTTTAAATTTTACAAATATTTATGCAGGAAAAACAATTTTTGTCTATAGAAAATGTCCTTCGATGTCAACCTAGATTTTATAACTGACTGACAGAACAGATACATATATTTTTTCTTTAAAAATTGTTAATTTATTTCTATTTTATACGTTTACATTTGATTTTTTGGAAAGCCTTTTGGCTTATCTGCAGAATATTGTTTTGCAAGAGTATACATACATACATAAGTGAAGTGAGCTTTAGATTAATTTAAGTGAAATGGAAAAGAAAATACAATTAAGTACTCGTAAATACGCAAATGGTAACAAAATTCTCAAAAATTTTCGAAAAACTTTTCAAACCACGCATTGTGTTATTTTTAGGAAAACCTAATTTTTTCAGTAGCAATCAATTTGGATTTAGAACAGGAATGTCTACTAAGGATGCTATTCTCAGAGTGTATAGTCAGTTGTATGAAAGCGCAAACTATAACAAATATAACATACAATGGCTCCCTTTGTTGACATGACTAATGCATTTGGCAAGTTGGACCACGACTTGCTATTAAAAAAAATTATATAATTCTGGTTTTAGGGGAGTAGTTCACAAATGGTTTATTTCATACCTAAAATGCAGCCAACAAAAAGATAAAATAAATGGAAATTTTAGTGGTTCTCGTTTTTTAAAAATGGCATGCCGCAGAGTTCAGTAATCAGCCCCTTGTTGTTTCTAATTTATATAAACTCCCTTTTTGAACTGAAGCTAAATGGAACGTCCACTGCTTTTGCAGGCGACATAGCCTTTACATACCAGTCTAATACAGGACATGAGTGTATCGTAAAGATTTCGGAAGACCTAGAAATTTTGAGGCTTTGGTTCACTGCACATAAATTAATCATCAGCGCAAAAACCAAACTCATGACTTTTAAAACATCTAATAATTTTTGCTTACCCATTCATAGCTGCGGAAAAGGTAATTATATAAATAACTTGCAGTGTTCTACCGATTGTTTTATAATTGAATCAATACAACACTATAAATACCTAGGGATACTTATCGACTACAACTTAAATTGTAAAGACCATATCCAAACCATTAAATCCCATATGTTGTTGGTGATACGGAAGACGTACTTAATTAAACAATACTGCTCCAAAGAATTATTATTAATTAAAATTAATATACTGCGGTCTTGCTCACTCTAAGTTGCAATATGGCATCACAAGTTGAGGTAGTTCGTATACTAACTCTTTTGGACCTTTGTTGATAGTACAAAAACATTTAATTCGGATTATTTGTAATGAAAATCGCCTAACTCAGAGCTGGCCTATTTTTAAAGCCCAGTGTATCTTACCAATGAGACACCTTTACGTTTCTAATATGTTGAGAGAATTCTTTAAAAAAGTGGTAATATTCCTAGCAGGAACTCTCAGTTACCAGCTACCATTATTTACCTGGACAGCATTTAATTTTCATTCGTCTTAAAAGTAAAATACTGTTTATTCACAATTGACTATGTTACTGTTGAATCCTTTTTGAGAAGTGTATCATAGTCATCAGCACAAGTTAATCTTAAAGTTGTACATATGTATATATTCGTATCTTTATTGTTTGAAATGTTATTTTATTGCATTTTAATTTAACTATTTTTGAATTTAAGAATTTTATATTATCTTTGAAGTCAATTAGTATTAATGGCTAACTGATTGTCACCCCACATCAGATCTTAATTTTTTCATTTTATGAAGAATTATGAATTCAGGAGTCATTCTGCACTAAATTCTAAGTTATAGAATGATTACTATTATTTATTTCCGTATTTATTAAACAACTTTTGTTAATTAGCTTTAAGCTTTGGAACTAATAATTTTCTTCTGTTTTTGTTTTGAACAAAAAAATCATTTCAGACGTTTCTTTCGCAAATTCGGGTTTAGGATGTTCGTTAAGGAGTTTGGTATCTGGTTAGATCCAGTTAGGACGCAGCGCTGCAACTGTCTTCTACCGTACGCATTGTTTATCAAAGTGACTTCTTGTTGTGCGTTGCTGATGTTCTATCTTGTCATTAAAACGTTCTATCTTGTGCGCGTCATCTGCAATACTTTTTGGATAATTAGCTCTTCTTTTTCCGATGGTGTTGTTGGGATGCCGATTTTGTGTTTTCTTCATAATGGAGTTTTGAAGGTTTTGCTGCTTATTAATGTGCGTGTTAGTGGCGTTACTCCATGTTAGTATGTCGTATCTCAGTTTGGACTCCACAAGTCATTGGTTTTCTGAACGCCAAGATAATTCTTCTGTTGGTTAATAATACCAATTCAGTATTTGTTTACGTCATCTAAGTCGAATGAACTAAATTGTTGCCTATTAGAGTCAAAATTTGACAGTTAGTGGTTTACAGTATGCAGAAATTGTTCTTTCATATCCCCACCGCCAACTGCGTTTTTACTGCGAGAAGTACCTATATTTTCCATTTCGTTTAAGAATCCGCAGTAATTATTGGTTGTGAAAGGTACCCAAACGATATGCACATTAATATTAAGCCTTGATGAAAGTGATTTTAAATCTTACCGTCTGGCAGCATATCGTGGTAGCTTACCAGTGTAACAGTATATCAAAGACGCCTTATTTTCCAAAAACTTAATAATAAGGGTAACCACTTGATTCAAGTAATAAATAACAGTACAGAACCGCTAAAATAGAGATACATACTTAAAAGACGTTTTACGAGGCGTTCAACATATTCTCGGTATCGGGATGAAGCTGTGGTTGTATATATAAATTGACTTATTTATCAAGTAATACTATTATTTTAGTGCATTCATGTAAAATTTCATACAAATGTGATTATTAATTCGCGCTTTATCTCTAGTTAAACAGAATCATAATGGCAACTGAGACGATGATGGTGAAAATTGAGCATCGCGCTGTAATTAAATTTCTCACTAAGCAAGGAAAAAGTCAAAAAACTATTCATGAAGAGATGGTGGCTGTTTACCAGGGTTCCGCACCTTCATTATCAACTGTGCAAAAGTGGTCAAGTGAGTTCAAGAGAGGCAGAGAGAGCATTGAAGACGACCCCCGTTCCGGCGCCCCGGCTACTGCTTGTACGGGAGGAAGCATCAAAGAAGTCGAAAAACTTGTTCTTGAGGATGCCCGAATAAAGGCGAAAATGATGGCAGAGATCACCAAGCTTTCAATTGTTACCATTCACACCATTCTTCATGACCATCTTAACCTTTCAAAGGTCAGTGCAAGGTGGGTGCCACGAATGCTCACAGCGCCTCAGAAAAAAGTAAGAATCGCATGCTGTAGAGAGCTTTTGGAGATGTGTAGTGAGAACGCGGACGGTGTTATGGATCGAATTGTTACTGGGGACGAAACATGGGTCCACCACTATGACCCTGAAAGCAAACAAGAGTCCATGTAGTGGCATAAAAAATGAACAGACCCCCCGAAGAAGTTCAAAGTCACTCCGTCTGCCGGGAAGCTCATGGCCACAGTTTTTTGGGACTCAAAGGGAATCTTGCTCATTGAGTACAAAAAAAAAGGTGAAACCATCAACGCCACATCCTACGCTTCCACTTTGCATAATTTGCGGGAGGAAATTAAAAAGAAAAGACGGGGTAAACTCGCAGCGAGTGTGTTGCTTCTTCATGACAACGCTCCTGTTCACACGGCGCGAGTTTCCAAGGCTGCTGCGCGAGATTGTTGTATCGAAGAAATCCAACACCCACCCTATAGTCCAGACCTAGTGATTATTTCCTGTTTCCGGATTTGAAAAAATGTCTTCGTGGAAAAAGATTTTCGGATGATGAAGAACTCAAGTCGGCAATAAATGGGTATTTTGCAGAGAAAGAGGAAATTTATTTTTTTGAGGGTTTAAAAAAGCTTATCTCAAGATGTAACAAATGCATTGATGTTAGGGGAGATTATATCGAAAAATAAAAACAATTTAAATTGAATTCGCATTTTCCTTCATATCGATACCGAGAATATATTGAACGCCCGTCGTAAGTGTAGCCAACGGCTTGTCAGACGTACTTGAAGCTTTTAACCACACAAATTTCTAGTATCACATAACTGAATAAACATACAACACAAATTTGACTGTGCAAGTCTTGTTCTTGCCAGACGCATTTGAAATATCGAAGAATTCCAATTTTGAATAATTATTGTAACCACTTAATTTTTTTTTTATACGATATTGTAACAAAGAAGAAATTAATTAAAATTAAAAGTCGTGTTTTTGATTTTGAAGTTGAAAAGTTTTGCAGCAAATTCAAATAATCAAGAATTAAAAGTCATAAAATTCGTTGAACAAACTTAGCTCCTGAAAACTCTCAGGAAACCGCAGTAAAGCCCAACCATTTTGTTCTGGTGTTAATACCATTGCCTGATTTTTTACTGCATTCTTTCAAAGGCTGTAAACATATTGTTTGCTCTGTGTTCAGTTGATATTCTTTAAAATGTTTGTTGATGTAGGTCTGCAAGCTTTATAGAATATCTCATATTGGGCTTCATCTACAGACATTGCTCTTGTTTTATAAATAGCACAAACAAAATTTTCTATACATCTTCTATCTTCCCCAATATCTCTACCATTTCCAAGCTTTGAATAGTTAATTGGAGGTCTGGTAGATCGCATTACCTTCTGAACAAGAAATTGGAAAAGTGTATACACTTTTCTCTTGTGAACATGCCTTACTGGGCAAAAGAGTTAGGCTGATGTCAGAGTGCGCGCGAGAAGCGATGCGATAATATTGGGCGAGATCGCGCGGTAAACCACTGCAAGCTTTTTTTAATGCAATCGGTCAAAAGGTGTCAGAGTGAGAGCGGAGCGATGTGCGAGTGCATGCGATAAAGCGACAGCGATGCGAGAGAGCAGTTTACAAGCTGCTTTCTTGTTTCTTACTTTTTGCATTCTGCGCTTTACTTACCGTATATTTTCAATTCATGCATATTTGAAAACTCTTATGGTAAGTTTGTTGTTGCATTCTTAGCTTAATTCACCGTTGGTTTTTATTAAATTATGCGTATTTTTAAGTGAACGTCGGATAAAGATGTCATATTCTGCTGAATATGAATTTCAACGTTGAAAATTTAATTTCCGAAATTTTTCTACGCCCAGTGCTATGGGATCAAAAGAGCAAAAATTATCACAATCGAATTTTAGTTGACAAAAATTGGACTGAAATTGAAAAAGTATTGGAAGCACCAAGTAAGTATAGATTTATTAATATGTGTAAATGTTATTATATTGTTTGTGATTACATATTTTTAATAATTTCATCTGTGTATATGTACATACGAAGTCGCGAAAGGCGTCTCTAGCTATTTGACCCGTTATTAAATTAATATGATTAAATGTTTCGGCGTAATTATTATTTTCATTTTTGGTCTGAAAATTTCCTGATTCAAGATTCATATCATAAGCCCCTTCAAGATCAATGATTGTAGTATGCAAAATGCATATACTCTTTACAATCACATCAACAAATTTGGGATCTATCTCAATAGGCTTCCAGAGGAGACACCATTTAGATGTTATTATTCCAAAGGCACATTCAATGCATCTTCGAGCTCTGGGAGTCAACTGCTAAAGTACTCGTTTTTAGCATTTATTTATCTTCTCGAATATGGCCTTAAAAGTATTTCTAAAAGTGGATAAGCTTCATCACCAACAAAAATATAGGGTATTTTAATATTTTTTCCAGGCAAAAAGGAATCCGGCGGAATGAGCTGTCGAGTTTTTAGTTGCTTTTACAGTTGTGATGCATTAAATGTTCCACCATCACTTTGCTTGCAATAGCTTCCAACTTCTATTGTAATAAATTTGCTATTGGCATCTGCCACCCCTTGAAGTACTATTGAAAAGTACTTTTTATAATTATAAAACAAAGACCCGGAATGTGGTGCACTTTTGAACGTGCTTTCCATCAATAGCCCCAGCACAATTGGGAAAGTTCCAAAGTTTCCAAAATTTGTCTGCCGTCTGTCTAATTATTTACTTTGTGAGCTGTGGCATATGCAGTGGCTGTAGCTCCTCCCAAAGAGCTATTACGGTTTCTTTTACTACAACTGAAACGATAGTCCTTCCAATTATGAATGAGTAGGCCAACGAAGGAAAAGATACCCCAGTAGCTAAAAATCTGTAATTACGGATAACTTTCTACATTAGTGTAATTAATTAATACAATTTTTATTTTAGAGGGCTGTTTAAAGAAGAAATGGAAAAACATCTGTGACCAACTTCGAAATGAGTGCAAAAAAAATTCCAGTTGAAAATCTGGATATTGTGGAGTTTCGGAGGAGTTCACTCAAGAATTTCTTATTTCCGACTGAGCGACATTTCATGTGCTACAACCCAATACATGAATTAAAAAAAATTGAATTTTAATTGCTTGTGCAAACATAGACCCTCTATTGCCAAATGTTAAAATTATTTTTGCAATGTAAATAAATGTTAAGAAAATTACAACAAGTATTACACAATAGACGGCTATAATCCAGAATACATAAGACGAAGTAAGCATTTCGTCTACGATATTTTGGGAAGTTATTTGTGGGTATATTCTAGGAAAACAATCGTTCTAGCGTAAGGGTCTATGGAAATAAATGTTAAGAAAAATACAACAAGCATTATACAATAGACGGCTATAATCCAAAATACATAAATACATAAGACGAAGTAAGCGATTCATCTAAGATATTTTGGGAAATTATTTGTGGGTATATTCTAGGAAAACAATCGTTCTAGCATAAGGGTCTATGTCTATTGACATCATTTATCGACGATTTACTTTGGTGTACCCTGACCCATGTTAACGGAAATAGCTCTGTTAATATTAATGGTAGAAACCTTGTTTATGGCTTTGTTTTTAGAAGAATTAGTACCCTTTGTAATCTTTGATATCTTGTTTGAGCTAATTTTTGACTTTGAGGTAATTTATCTCCAGACAATGCGTAATAAACATAACGTTTTACTATTTTTTTTCTTATGAACGTAACAATAGTAAAAAAAAATCGTCAACAAGTTTCCAAAAAAACCCATAGATTTTGTGATACTTGGGAAAACGTGCAACAGGTAAAAAGAGGAATTTATGATTTTTTGCCTACGTTTCTAACAACAGTTGACAATAAGTGTCAAATAAATTGCATAGCTAAACATTTTTTAAAGATTGCTCTTTTATTTGACTACCTCTCAAAACCCTCACTTCCTCACTCTGTTCCTTAAAAGTTCTCAGAAACAGTTAGGTTTGGATATGCAGGCCTATTTGGAAAATCTACCAAACAAAAATGGTATAGAAGATTAGAAAAAAAAATTAATTCATCAGTTGCTTGGAAACGCTATTTGAAATGTCTGCATTTACAAACAAAAAATACGCAGTTATTTACGTTTACGGGCTGAACAATGGAAGTTCAACCAGAACCCGACAAAGATACCATGAACTTCATCCTAACCGACGAATTCCTTGTGAAGGAATATTTTCAAATACACGGCCCACGGCGAGATCTCCACAAGTATGAAGAATTTCGGCTGCTGAAAGAATACTAGAAGCTTTTGCAACTCATGCATCCATCAGCATCCGACGCTTCAATGTTTCCAGACATAACATTTCTAATGTACTGCATGGAGAAAATTTTTATAATATACATACACCCCCATACACCTGTGCAAGAACTTCTTCCCAATGATTTGGAAAAGAGACTTGAGTTTTCTAACTGAATGACAGAAAGTTTATTATCAGAATTCTTTGGACGCACGAATCCCAATTTACAAGAGAATGGTATCACAAATTTTAAATTTTTTCATACATGGTCGTCGGACAATCCATATAAAAGGAGACAGATCATTTACACAAATGCAGCGTCAATATGTGGGCAGACGTAATTCGAATAATTTAATCGGCGCCTTCAAACTACCATCTGGAGTTTGTGCGAAATGATTTACGATTGAATTACCAATGATTTACTATTGGAGGACATTCCACTGATACAACTAGCTTCATCATATTTCCAACAGGATGGTCCTCTAGCCCAATATGGTCTTGAGGATAGGAATTGGCTAGATGAAGAGTACGGTAATCGTTGATTAGGAAGAAATAGACCAGTTAACTGGTCTGCAGTATCTCCTGATCTTACATTGAACTTGGAAAGAGAAGAATGAAAGAACTTGCTTATTCAACCAAAATAACCACTTTAAGTGAATTGGAAGAGCTTATTCCCGAAGCGTCATCAAAACTGAGGCAACAGTTGCATCAAAAAACAATCGCAGTGAAATCCAAAACCGGCCTCGAGCATGCATATAAAACGGTGTCGTGCAATAATTCCAAGCGCAATAACGCGGAATTCCAAAATTGATTTGACATGGTCCCGTTTATTTTAAAATGATAATATGATGATATGATGGCAATTATATTGAAACAATATTAAAAACAATGAAAAGTGAAATAAGGCCGATCCGGCAACTTATTGATGTTTTTTTTTACTGTTACGTTCATAAGAAAAAAATAGTAAAACGTTATGTTTATTACGCATTTTCTAGAGAAAAGGGACTTCAAAACCAAAAATTAGCATGGGCAAGAAAAATGGAACAGGCTTAGAAATTGGATATCTAAAGACTCAAACAATGTATTAACTTTATTTAAACGCAGCTACAAAGGCTAGTATTTTTTCTAAAAACAAAGTCATAAACGAAGTTTCTACCGCTAGTTCACGCAAAATTAAACACCATATCGGAAGATGGTATAATTTTTGCAAATTGCATCGTACATCAATCATATTTGACATTTGTGAACAAGACAGCTGCAGTATACAAACAGACAAGCAATAGAGTTCTATACTCCGCAATAGCGTGAAATAGTTGTGTCGATGTTTTTGACTAATAATCGGTCGGTGATTTTAGCGCAACGTAAATTTTGACGTCGATTTCCTAATAGTGTCGCTCTAAGTGGGCACACATTCCGGCGATTAGCTACTCGACTCGAACAGAGTTGAACCACAGGAGACTATGCAGAATATCGCGCCTGTGGTTGCCGATGTCGCTGAGAACGAAGGAACATCAACCAGTCGACGGACGACGCAATTGGGCATCACTAGTCAGACTCTACAGCGAATTTTAGTGAAAAACTTACACATATTCCCGTACAAAGTGCAAACAGTGCATCAGTTAATGCCTCCTGCAAAGCTATCCTCACTCTCAACAACAAAGAGGGCGATTTTGTGTCGAAAATAATCATGAGGGACAAGGCGCATTTCCACTTAAGCGGTTACGTCAATAAGCAAAATCTTCGTTTCTGGGGCACTGAAAATCCGCGTGTGATGCACGAAGAGCCATTACATCAAATCATGCGGGAGGAGTGATTGGACCGTATTTTTTTGAGGACGCCATCGGCAATACGGTCACTGTTACTGGCGAACGCTGCTGGGCCTTGATAAACGACTTCTTACTGCCGGAATTGGATAAGCTAGGCTTGGTGAACATGTGGTTTCAACAAGACGGTGCAACCGCATACACAGCACGAGCCACAATGGATATTGCGAAGGAAGCGTTTCCTTGTCGCGTAATCTCCCGTTTTAGCCATTTGGCATGGCCATCCAGACCGCCAGATTTAACCATCCCAGACGTCTTTCTTTGGGGCTACTTGAAGTCGCGGGTTTATGCCAACAAGCCTCAGACAATCGCAGCCCTTAAGGAGAATATTCGACAGGAATGCAAACAGTTATCACCGGAAATCTTGCGGAAAGTCAAGGAAAAGGCAATAAAACGGGCACAAATGTTTTTTTTTTTTATAATTTACGCGCGCCTAAGGGGTTGATACCCTTTTACTGTTGCCATGGCGCGGGCGGAAAGATAGAAGGAAGAGAAAGGAAAATTGTTTTGTAGTGGTTTGAAACTCAGGTGTGTTTGGTTTCGATATTCGCTCTCCAGGGGTGGGAGTCCGAACAGGACGGAGAGTTTTTCTTCACTCAGAGTGATTCGAGATATAATTCCCAGTATTTTTTTCATTGAAACTCTTATAACAGCAAATCTACGTGTCAGTGTTATGCCTTCACACGCAGAATTTTTTTGTCTGAGTTAATTATACAATGAAAAACTGATTTTGCCATGGGCAGGATTCGAACCTGGACCCTCCGAGTGAGAAGCGTTTGCTACTACCACTACACCACGGCCACCCCTAGTGTGGCATCAACACTGGCGGCAGCCACTTGGCGGATATCATCTTTTCCACTTAACAGAACAAATTGTAAAGGTTCAAATAAAGACTTCCATCACTTAAAATCTTTTTTTTATTTCGCTAAAAAGTAATTCAAAAAATAAATTGGATGATTAATTTTGCGCCACCTTGTATTAACCCTTAATTACCTAGCACCTGTTATTTTCACGCTACCACCTAAGATACGTCTGTGAGACCCTGGAACAAAATTGCTCGCGTTTGTAAAGTGTGAAGAGTTAAATTTTAGTTTTTAATTGAGACCAGTTTAGGAACATATTAAGTTATTTATTAGAATGAAAAAGGCATAAAAGAATCTAAATTTTTGTTTTGAATGTCAATAAAGTAGTCAAAATTTCTTACTTTATACTTATAAATTATCACATTTGGAAAATTAGATTCATTATAATAATCACATAAAGTAGGTACTTCCTTGTTCGTTTTTTAAATATTCAGTAATCGAAAAACATAAATAAAAATAAAAATTCTCAATAAAAACAAAACTTAAACGAAATTGCAAGACCTAAACTTACTGCTTTTCATAACAGTGAAAACACAGTTTGCGTGAGCATTCCAGGCAAATAGGAGCTTTGTGTTTTGCGGAGTGGTTCCCTTGTTACTGTGGACGATGCGCCGATTCTGATATCATGTTGCAATTTCAAGTTATTTGTACGACGCTCCATTTACGGTCTAGTCAGCTGTTCAGCTAGATGCTTCATAATGAGAAATGTCAAGTATTCGGTAAAATACAGCCAAGAGCCATAAGCGAGTGTGACAACCCGTGGAGTAGTTTGTCCACCTTTGGTTGAGTAGATCCACTCCAATTTTGGTTTGGTTATAAAAAATGATTATCTCAGGTTTCTTGGTACAATAGTTTCATCTTTTGGGTGTTTTCTTAATGTTGTCTCTTTTTTAGGAAATCAAATAGCTCAACACTTCTGTGTACCAATTGTCAACAGTAACGTTTCTATTGCATTTTTCGTTTGGGGGTATAAGACGCATTACAGCTTGAGTTTATTTCTTCAGTCACTGATATTCGCGGGATAAGTTCTGTCCATCCAAATCTTTGCCTTGGTATACATAGGCACTGAGAAGGTATCCCGATCTTGCATCTGTAAGACATTGAGTTTTGAAGCCATATTTCGCCGGTTTCTTTGGCATGAACATTTTGAACCTGCATCTTCCTCGAAATGCGAGCAACATTTCATCAATACATGCACAGCTACCGATTGCAAAAATAGATTGACATTGATCAATAAAGGTGTTGAAGAAATCAGTAATAGGTGCGGATGCATCATTTTCTCGACGTACTGATCTAGTCGCCGTGTCATCAAAACGTAGGGTTTTCAAGTTTTCAACAACACTTCAAACCTGTTCTTGCTCAGTGCGGTACAGTACCACGACATATAATGTTTGTGATTTAGTATATAAATGCCTTCAATTCCATGAGTTCGAAATCTTGAGCAGAGTTTCAAATTTGGTAGTTCGGCCTGATTTCTCTTATCTTCACATTCGTGTAATGAACGATGTTTTCAAGCATTTCGTCAGTAAAAAAATGCAGCCAAATATCCAGCGGAGAAGACGAAGCATTTAGTTCATTGAGATATGATATGAGTACTTTCCCTCTCCTGAACTATACAGGGTGACCCAGTTTGCCTGAATAAAATAGTGGTTTGAAATAACTTCCGTTGTTCGTAAGTGGAAAAGTCTTACATAAAAATCGTAGATAATGAAGAGAAGAAAAAAGTTTTGATAAAAAAAGTTGAAAATTTTGAGATACTCGTAAATGCATTTTTCTGATGAAATTGGTCGAACGATTTTTCAAAATGTAAGCTTTAAAATGCCATCATTTTGGCTGGCGTTCATCGAACTCGACGAAATTTTAGTATTTTATGCACAATAAAATTCACTTTTAAAAGATGTGCACAACGGTTTCTTAAACTGAATCCATTAGAAAGCTACGGCCTTTTAAGAAGTTTTACCTCGAAATCAGAGATTCCTCACGTTAACGACCTATAACTTGAAGGGGGTGAAAATAGACCCCCTCTGCAATACAATTTTTTGTTTGCCATAACTTCAGGAATCTTCAGCTATCAGGACAAAAACTTAAACTGGGACACCCTATATTATGCTGTAGCATTCTTGATCGTAAGGAATGTGGTTGGCGGAAGACCAACGAAAGCGATTCTTGCCAACATAATTCTTCTTTCTGTGTCACGATCGCAGTTGAGGTAAAGGCATATAATCTTCAGATGAAAGGCGAAAAATACAAATAATGTTCTTATGGATGACATGAATATTAATATGCAGCATCATGACTCTCAATAGTTCAAAGAAAATACAAGAATTTATCAGTAAATGGAACATCACGTTGATCGACTACATAGCAGTCATCGAGAGCGACATTTCTGACCACTAAACCGTTGTTTATTGAACATTTGACCTATGTATTGTAACCACGAGTCCCCAATTAAGAGAAATAGAGCAACGTACATAAAAAACAGCTTAGAGGACGAAAAAATACGCCTTATGGACTGGGAGATTCTCTTGATAGATGTTAATGTGAAATTTACAAAAAAATTATTTAAACCCAATGGATCTCAAAAAACCAAAGCGTTACTGCCAACTAAGCCCTTGGATCACCCCCACATTCCCTAAAAAATTAAGCAGAGAAATGAACTCTACAGAATGTAGAAGAACAATAAGCTAAATAAAAATTACGAGCAGAGTACAAGAAATTCCGAAACAAAGTTAACAAAGACATATTCTGGCAAGGGTCCAGCTTTTATAAAGAAAAATTTAATCAGGTTGGAAATGATCCAATTAAAACTTCTAGCCTAGTCAATGAAATAATGGGAATAAAACTTGGACGAGGAACTTGTGAAGAACTTTCCGCCAGTAAAATGTCTAACATCACTTTCAAAACAAATGTGCAAGGTATTTCTGCTAGTAAATGCTTCATATCATCCACATTTGTGACAATATAATATCAACACACAACAATAAAAACCTGACTAACTCCATCTTGAAGAGGTATACAAGATAATTAAATCAAAATAAATGAATCAAAATAAATCACCAGGAATAGACAGCATTCAAGCGAGAGACGTTAAACTGCCTGCGGATGTATTTATAATAATAGTCACAAGGATCATTAACCTGAGCCTAAACGAAAGTAACGTACCAACTAGACAACAAAAAAAATCGATAGTAAGACCAATTTATAAAGGCCGTACAAAATTGTATATGTCATTGATAAATGTTTAGAAGAAGTGGCAGTCAGGCGATTACTAAGCTTTGTTAACAACCATGCAATAATCCAGAAACACAACACAGGTTTCAGAAGGAAGATGTACGGGGAAGCTCCTTGGTGACTTTGCGAATACCATCAACCCAAGCCTTAACAAAAATTATCACGTATTTGCCATGTTCGTAGACTTTAGCAAAGCATTCGACACTTTGCGTGATGCAAAGCTGATAGAAGCATTAAACCAACGTGGAATTAGAGGTACATTAGCTGCCTCAGAACTATTTAAGAGGAGAAATTTTCAAAGTAAAAAAATAAGAATGCCTTCAGTGAAGAAACTACCGCTGGCTCTCAGAAAGCGCCAGATACCTTGGTCCAATCTTTGACAATGAACTTGCCATGAATGTAGATATTAAAGAAAGGATCAAGAGATCTGTGGAAGGAAGAGTGGTCTCCATTCCCCATGTATCTAATTACACTGATGTTGTTAGAATCACACTGCCACATAACTGGACGTTAGCTTCAAATGAAAGTAATAACTTTAAATTATTAACTAAGATGCAACGAGAAGCATGCTCTCTCGTAACATGCATTCTCAAGTATAGCCGCACATATATTCTTGAGGTTATGCTACACACATTTTAGATCACGCTATTACGAGTGGTGAGGAATGATACATTTGATTTTCGAACATCGGAATTGGAATTTCCTTCAGGATATAAGATATGCGAAGATACTCTTATCGCCATTACAAATTTCAAAGAAAATTATCAATATCAGAAATAGATCAATCAATTTTCGAGTTTATCATCATTTTCGGGCTTATCCGTCCTGAATTCTGTACCAGAACGATCGCCAACAAATGCGCAGTAACGTGCGTACCACAATGATTTTCAGCTTTCCATTGTACGGAACTCTATCATTTATTAACTTACATACCTAGATGGAGCTATAGTCCTGCGGGAAACACGTCTTTAGTTAACAAGAATCTCCGGCCTATTTTCAGCAGCGCACACGAAGCCGGCTGAGGTCCGCTTCACTTGTGTGCACCACCTAACAAGAAATCGTCCTGTACCTTGTCCTTCTGGGTTAGGGTCGACAAATTGATGTTCATGACTTATATAACCTAGCCATCTGAGCCGAGTTTATCCGAGCTTTTCTAAAAAGGTCGGCGTTGCTGTGAAATGTCTACTAACATACATTCTCAAGTGATGTAAATTGGAGAGAAGTCTACCTGAAAAACTTTTTTTCTCATAAAGAGTCTGAGAGCATTTTCATCCGCTTACATTTGTGTTCAAGCTTCTCGCCCGTAAAGCATGACTGGGATGATCAGACCAGTGTCTTACATAAAGTCTTTTTGGTTGTTGGAGAGAGAACTTTACTACTTAATTGCCTTTTTACATGATTTCCGCTGTTGGTGTCACTGTCGGAGGTAATAGTGGTGTCGAGAAAAATAACGTCGCTTACTGACCTTAAAGTTGTGGCTGCCTATTGTCACATTTTATCCAAGGAGTCAATGTCGTGTGTTGTTCTTTGATAGCCCCCCGCTTAATTATCAACGCTATACCCACCGTTAACGTAGTCTAATAATAAACGGGGATAGAGCAAATACTGGTTTTATAGTAAAAGCTTTCAGATAACGCTAACGAAGGTAGCTAGGATTTGACCAGTTAGAACCTGCCGGTCATACATAGGTCCTGTTGAGTGGTACGACCACCGGTAGTCCACAGTATGACTTACAACCCGGCACCGTGAGAGTCACGGCCCTCGGACTTCGGTCCGGGCATGACTTGATAGAAGCGTCATGGTGGCTGTGGTTTAAAACTAAAGTCAAGGAAGGGTCTTCCAGTTCATTTTGATCCGTTGTAATATGTACCGGGTTTCGCAACCCTAAGATCTCCAACGGGTTTTAGGTTGGCCTCGACTCATGCCAAAGGTGGAACAGTGTCTCAACATAGGTCTAATTCAGGCTCCCGTGAACTTAAATTTTTTTTTGACAAGCGTTCTCGTCACAACACCAATATCTGTCCCTCTTTGATACAGCATATACTTTGATACATTGACAGCAAGATACATTCGTCCGATTATATTAATGTCATATGCGTATGGGCGTAATTGAAGAGACTTTTGAAAGATGGTGCCTCTGGAGTTGATTTATGAGTTTCACATGACAAAGCATCAGCTGTTTCAGTCCCTTTCTGATATTGAAGGTCTCGGTTTTGTCATTATCTACCGAACTATAATAGATGAAGCAGCGTGTATTCGCCATCATCATGGCTCTGTATAATCCATCTTTTAGATGCCGTCATATGCAGCTTTGAAATCAGTGAAGAGGTAATGTGTATCGATTTGGAAGTCGGTCAGACTGTCTTATGTGTTCAAATAATACGACAGACAGGAATTTATATGCGATGCTGAGGAAATTTATTCCCCGTGGCCGCAGCCCAAGGAATCTCCCTTTCTTAGGAAAGGTCAAATGATGCAGAATTTATACTCATCGGAAATTGATCTGTGCTCCATATTCAATCATAAACTGCTGCTTTAAAAAGCTTGAAAGTTAAGACATCAGGCCAAACAGTTTTATTGGTCTTATGCTTGTCCTGAGATCATCTTCGCCCAGAGAGAGACTTCAGAGAGATAAAGCAGATGCTTGCCCAAGCAGCGTTATCAGCATTACCTTGAAGGCAAGGAAAGCGCAGTGAACGTGGCCAAGAAACTGAAGAGAGACTCCGAGGAACAAAAAGTGTCCGGTAGAATATACTGGACTTGATGAGTCCGAGCACAAGCGCCTGGAAGCAAAACACATATCGAAGAACCTAGGCAATTGTATGTGACATTTCCACAATCTACCAGCATCACAAAACAATTCATTTCAATTGCAATCGCAATAATTAAAAAAAAGGCAGAACAAAAGTTGTGAAAGAATATCCAATAGTAAAAAAACGCACCGCTGCTTTGACACTTTGAGATGTGAACTGTGAATATGCTTCATTTAGGTTTTTGCCGCTTTGATTGTTGTGACTTCATTAAACGGAATTTCTGAATTTGATAACCATTTTTGTCGTGCCATCCACCAAATCAGCTAAGTGGAATGCTGTGGCGTTTTCGGAATGGTTTAAAGCAAATACAGGAGTAAGACAGGGGTATTCTCTGAGTCCAACCTTATTTGCCCTCTTTGTAGAGGACCTTTTTCCGGATGGTAGAACTTTCAGGGGTTCTCATTAAAGCCCTCCTGTTTGCAGACGACATCGTACTCTTGGCACATTCACCGGAGAACTTGTAATTGATGATAAGTCGATTACATGAGTACTGCAGATTATGGAGTCTCATAGTGAACTTGGATAAGTCCAAGATAATAATATTCAAACAAGGAGGGGGTAGATCTTCTCACAATGAGAAATGGTACTATAGCGGGGAAGGAATAGAAGTAATAAAGGAATATAAGTATCTTGGAATTCTTTTGTCTTGAATCCTTAGCATGAAAAGACATCTAAATGAGAATCTTATGAAATTTTAATCCGATATAAATCCAGCCTGAAAGAATTGCTTGAGCAACTTAAATATTGCTCAAAATAGTAAATTCAGGGTATTATGCATTAGGAAGATATGCATACCAGACAACCGTCTACCAAAGATGGTGACCCTATAAACAATTCGAAATAAGACTGCATGTGCTGAAGAGGGAATGAAATTAGTTCGTAGGTGTTCGGCGTTGGATTGAATCTGAAAGGAGGAGTTGAAAAAACGTATTATACCGGTTAACGTAGTCAGTCGATGAACAGGCCAGAATGACGTTGTTAGATGAAGCGTCGGGATCGCTATATCATACCTGTAGGCTTAATCAAAATCTGGAGGGCTGAGACTATTTTAAAAATATTCATACTTTTCAGAAGATCTCAATGATGTTTAAACTCCACGGAGAGTTTCTACGAATCAATTTCGTCCCCAATAGAGCAGATCTTCCTGTACTATGTAGCAATTGGGAGGAAAGAGAAGATACTCTGCATTTCGTAGGCAAATGGCCAATCCCATGTGAAACTAGGCGAAATTTTGTTGGAAAACGTGTCTTATTAAAGCAGGAAATGATAACGCTACTCAACCAAATGGATGTAAACAAACTATTTGGATACTGCAAAATTGCTCTAAATTATAGAGAAGGCAGATTAACAGGAAACTTTTGAATATATTGAAAGTTTTTTAATTATGTGCAATACTGACGTATAGTAATATTGTCAATCTGGCAAACGTTGAGCTATGCTAAATTAATTTTTTTATACCTTATGTAAAGATAGTAACTATATGGAAAAAAAATAAAATCTAATCTAATCTAATCTATACGGTCCTTCAATAGGGACGCTCGGAATTTGTTAGCCTATAGCGCCCATGTTGTTAAAGCAACATATGTCGAATTTGTTGTGAATTGTTCAGTAGTGCAGGTTATAGCATTCAACAAAGTCTGCAAACCATTTTTTTCAAAATCAATGCCTCATTTGAGAAACGCTCCGCTCATTACGTAATTTTTATCCTTGCCACAACCGTTCTGCTAAGTCGACTTTGCGACGTTTGGTGGCCAAATTCGAGTCAACCGGTTCGATAAATAATCAGCCAACACCGTACGTCAGCGAAACTCAAGGCCTGCTGAAAACATCACTACTGTGCGTGAGAATGTACGGGAAAACCCGAGGCCGTCAAATTCACGCCGTTGACAAGAACTTGGCCTTTGTATGACTTCAACTTGGTGAATTTTGCGTCACGACTTGGGTCTGCATCCGTATAAGATCCA